>CM040121.1:218574212-219886188 GCA_022559845.1 Amorphophallus konjac
GGTATCCTCGGCCTGTGTGTCCCTAATCTGAAGAGATGGGCGGGTGGGACACTGGTTGGCGAAATGGCCAAACCCATTGCAGCGATAACACTACTGCCGTGATCCACTAGGCTCCCCAATCATAGGTCCTTTACCTTTATCCTCCCGACGAATAGGAGGCGTAGGCAACAAAGGACGTGCAGGGGGTGCGGGTGCCTGTGGACGGGCTATGGGTGGGGCCGTGAGATGCTGGGGATGAGGAAGGTCCCTCGGGGGTGGAGGACGAGGCCTAGGAGCAAAGGGCTCGGGGTGAGCGGGCTCCTGAGGTCGAGCCATGGGGGCCCTCGGATACGTGCCAGATGAGCCACGGGGCACGACACTACGAAGGGGAAAAGAGCCCAACCGATGGGGTGACTCGAACTCGGCCTCGAACTGTTCCAATTCGAGAGCAATCTGATATGCCTGCTCCAAAGTGGTGGCATTGCGGCGAAAGAGTTCATATTGATAATTAGGCAGCAAACCTCTCCGAAAGCGGGATATCGTCATGGTGATCTCTTCCGTGACCCCGCACCGCAAATAATACTCATCGAACTCGACGGTGTACTCGGTCACGGATCGGTTCCCTTGGGAGATGCTTTGCCACTAGTCTATGAGACGTTGGTGATATGAGGCGGGAAGGTACTTCTCCCTCAACTTGGTTTTCATATCATCCCAAGTACCGATCTGGGGTTGACGTCGCTGGTTGAGCAGGCTCTCCACATTGATCCAATAAGTTTGGGCCTGCCCTTGCAGCTTCATCTTTGCGTATCGGACTCTTCGGTGGTCCGTCATCTCAAACCACTCGAAGTACCGGTCCATGCCGGCCTCCCAATCTAAATACACCCTAGGGTCCAAGGACCCGCTAAAAGTGGGAGGGTCCGCACGCACACCCCTAAGAATGCGGTCGTCATCCTCGTCATCACGATTCCGTCATTGATGACGACGACCGTTACCCCCGTGATCATTGTCGGAGGCATAATCATCCACTATAGGCGCCTATTGCCTCCCGACATCCTCCACCTGAGCCCTTGGCACAGCGGGTTGCTGCACCGGCTCTTGTTGTCCGTTCGTCGGCGCGGGTTGCGCCGCTACTGGGCCCCTCTCTAGGACGGCAATCCTCCCAACAAGGCCTTGAATGGACTGCTCCGAAACCCCGGCCTGATCCTCGAGGACCTTCATCCGCCCTTCTAGACGCGTCCCTATGCCATCCATACGCGTACTAAGACCATCCATACGCGTGTCTAAACGATCCATGATGGCCCGGAACATCTCGGCCGTGGAAGACTCATCAGAACTACGGGCTCGGGACTCCGCCATAGGTGGTGGTGGCGAGTACTGGGTACCTCGACGGGTGGGCATGCAACTGACACACGACCTAGAAGACACCGACTAATGCAAACACACACTAAATGATGCACTTAGACCTAAACCAATATCCGGTACGGGGCGGAGTTAATCGATCCAAAGATCACTCCCGCAAGTGTGCGACCTCCCGGTAGGCGTAGCCTAACGTTCGGACAACACCTTTTAAGATACCGAATTATCGGGATGAAATGTAATTTAAAACACACTTTTTTTTTATTTTGAAAATAATGATGATCCTAGACTTGACTTAGACTATGATGCATGCAAGACTTATGCAATGACTACCCTAGACTCGACTCGCTCTGATACCAAACTGATGCGGGACGGACACGGGATACGGCACTATTAGGTGTCACCCTCGGACTCTAGATGAAGACGCGACCAGCAGCACACACCAGGGAGACACTAAGCCCGACACTACGAGCTCCTAGTGGCAAAACGTCGCTAACAGAAGTGGAAGCTCACTCGTCGTCCCAAGCGAGGGAAAGCGCGGACCGTGCGCGGTTAAGGAACCGGCGGAGGTCAAGGGTAGTCCGACTCAACTTTCGGACTCGGATCGAGTAACGGGACGGGTCACTCTCACTCTCACAGCGGTGACATGGACACACGGGCTAGTACCTACACTCTCGGCAGCGGCAAAAGACCGTATACTAGCTAAGCAAATGAACGTCAAGAGGTTCAGACCATTACCTCCATGCACCCGGCGTGGCGAAGACAACCCCGGCCAATCACGGACCCCCGGTTAACACAATTTTACAGAAATATAATAATTTGACCCACTTCGCGCAGGGAGGTAAAAGGTCACATGTAAGGCCCGGGAATCACGCTAATTGGGTTGACGGGCAGCATCTTGATGTCGCCCGGCGGTGCCGAACTCCGCGTTTTTGTGCCTTTCGAACGGCGGGTTCTGCGGGCCCGTGGGGCCCACGGGTGGCGCTGGCCTCCGGATCTGCAGGAGTGGGACCCACTGTGATGGGGACCCCTGGAGGCGCGCCTCCACGGACGGTGGTCGGCCGGGAACACCGACCGGTGGCCGAACAACTCCGATCTCCAAGCTTTTGGAATGCTGCCCACGGATTTTTAGTTGTTGTTTTCAGGCGCGCGCTCCGGTGAAAACGGCCGCTGCGATCAATCCCGACGTCGGATCGGGGCGCATGAGCTATCGTTGGAAATCTCTCTTCAAATGATTCAATATAGACCTAGAGATATCTACTGGATCTGGTCGGATCAGAAATTTATTGAATTTACAAGCCCCTGTTGTACAGTAACCGAAATATCAGATCGGCATATGAGTTTCCTATAAATGGCCTTTGACCGCCTGCTTGCCGTTGGAATCAGACTTCGAGCTCTTCTTAAACGTTGTAGGGAATCAAACCACAAAACGGGGATAATTTTTGAAATTGGATTTAGAGGTGGTGGCGATTTGATATGATTTTGGGAGTGACTGGTGGTCGGATCTGGGAACAGGTGGACAGAACGGTAGATGGGACTGGGAATGATTTGTGGAAAATATGAAATGGATGAACTAGAAATTTAGAAAAATTATGGATGAAGGGGTTGGTGGAAGGAAGATCCAGTAAAATTGGGCGAATCAAAGAAAATCAAAAAGTGGACCTAAGACCTAAAACGCAGGGCGGGGATGCATCTGGACAGACTGCTGGCAGAACTGGAATGAAAGAGGGAACAAAAATCAAAAATTATGAAACGGGACCTGAATGACAAACCAATTTTTTTGGGACATCCTTGACGCCTATGGAACCTCCAGTAAAATCCCCAGGTCGATCAGATCTCTTGGCTGAGTTGGGAATTTCGTGGAAGTTGCTATGGTACTGCACAGGCAGAACTCCGATGAAGACGATGGCGGTGCGGTGGCGGCTCGTGGCGGCGGCGGCGGCGACCGGAACTGATAGGGTGGAGTCTCACCACCAGAAGGAAGCCTTCACAGCTTCAAGGGGAGAGGGAGGGGCGCACCAAGCTGGAGCTCCAAGGTATTTTCTTCCAAATGAATGCATTAATTCAAGTAAAATGGAAAATACAAGTTTAAATAGCTTACATCTCACATCCATCCACAACCATTGGATCTAGGGGATGGGAATGGAGGGTTGGGATGGAGTGTGACACACACACACACAAAAGAATAAAATATTAAAGGGGGGGGCGGCCCTTGGACCAAGGAGAGAGGGTGGACTTGGTAGGTGGGGTAGGTGGCCTCCCATGTGGACTTTTCAAGTCCATTGTCCCCCATGTGTCCAATTGCCATTCAAACTTCAAGATACCCCCATGTGGCATGTTGACTGGCCCCACGTGGGACCCTAGGCTGAGGTGGCCCAATGGGGTGGGGCCTGTGGGGCCCGTGGGGCCCACGGGGTCCGAATTGCACATAGGCCCTTATTACAATCAAAATGGCAAACCGAATGCAAAGAAATAAACACTAATTGCACACACATAAAGTCTAACTAAATATAATAAATGGGGAGGCTCAAGGCGGAGTCTCCAGGCTGTCTCCGAGCCAGATGGACGCTGAGGTGGCTCGTGTCATGCTCCGTGTGCGGTACCGGTGGCTCGACATATCGTGCCGATCTACTGCTCGGGTGTCCGCACCAGAATTGCTAATAACATTAGTTTCTGTCTGAGTCTGAAAATTGTGAACGTTATGCTTTTGATCTAAGGCTTGAATCTGTATTTCACTTTCACTGAAAATCTGATAGGTCTGCATGTTGTATTGCACTTCAGAGATAGTCTGAATCTACTTGTGAAAAATCTATTTAATCCCCTGTAGGATGTCATTGCACATGGTGCTTTTTAGAGTCTTCATATATATTGCATGCATTCAGGGGGAGTTTGTTGTGTCTTTGCATGTCTTTGCATACATATAGTTAATTGCATTACATTTCATTACATTGAAATTGCCAAAAAGATTGCGTTCATTAAGGGGGAGTATATAACAAGATTGTGTTCTGCTGGCTATTCATCTAGTTTCTTGTTATTTCAGTCAGTCAACTAAAGCTCCCATCCTCATGTTGAGATCATCCCTTTCACGTATCTGAACTTAACTCTGATTTGATTTTGAATATTGTGAGCTGGTCTTTCTTGAGCAAATCTGTCTGATGGACCTCTGAATATCTATGATTCACTATGATATATTCTTTGATGCACCTATTAATTGTACTGATTGAAAGTGTTGACACAGTGAGTCGACATTATCTTGGAATTGCTTTGTCAATTGTCGACACATTCATTGTTGTGCTCATCTTTGTTACATGCTTGAAACTCTTGTGCAGTTCACAACTTGAATGCTGCTGAATCTCATTGAAAATTCAGAAAATTGAGAAGAGTCCAATTCGTATACCTTTATCATAAATCTGAAAATCAATTCATTAAAGAATCTTCTATTATAAAGATTTATGAATGGCTAAAAGATCAGATTGGTTTAAGTCCAATGTATTCATTGAGCTTGGATATGAATATCTTGAAAGTATCTGAGTCAACTTTAATAAACTTTAACCAACTATTCCATGTTGAATCTTGTAAAATCTTCTGAAATCTGAAAATGTTAAAATCATGGCTTTATTTGGTTAAATTATATGAAATCAGTATTGTCTTTAAACAAATGATGAATCTGAAACGTTCCTAAGGGTAAATTCTGTCAGAGCAATGATTTTGATCACTGAGAAACCATGTCCATTGACCAAGAAGTCTAGAGGACTGTGTCATGAAGTGCCATAATTAACTCTGCTAAATAAAATTCATTGAAAATCTGGGCAGAGCAATGGCTTGAATACTGAGAAATATACTTCACTTATCAATGAAATAAGGTGAAGTATGTCATGAGGTGTCAATACTATCTCTGAAGCATGATAGTTAGTCATACTAAGTGCTTAGGGATACTGGCGTCCAAACAACATGTATCCTCTAGCCACAAGGTGTGTACTGAACTTAATTGTACCTGGTAAACTTGCTATGAAATCTTGTACTGTGCATAAAGAAAAATCTAAAATTATTTGAAGAAGTATGGCTGATCCTCAGGAACCAAATTTGAATTCCTTCATGTTGTTTAACCTCAATACTAATGATTGTAATTTCTAAAGAAGTCATTGAAATTGACTGAGTAAGATGAAAGGAGGTTAGTCAAGATATAAATATGAGGGCTTGGTTAACTTTTATTAAACATTGATGTTCAGATATGAGTACAGAATTTTATTAACAAACTGTGTATGCATCATATTTAAACCATGATGTTCAAATAAAAATTCATAAGCCCCTATAATGGAAGAGTCTGAACCATCTGTTTATTCATATTTATGAAATAAGTATCTTATTGAAAATCTTATATTTCCTTGAAAGATCATGTATTCTGCATGCTACCATGTCATCCTTCCTGAATGTCTTCCTGACATATCCCTCTCCTTACACCCTTGAAAGCCTTGCTTCATTCAGATCAGGGAGCATTGGTTTGTTAAGGTCTTGTCTAGACTGCACTTATTACCTTTTAAAGGGGGAGGTTTGTTCGTCTTGTCAAAGGAGGAGGATAGATTGATTGCTTCTTGTCTCGTCTGCATCATGTAAGCATCAGGTTCTCCGTGAATTGCATTCATTACTCTTAAGGAGAGAATCCATCTGCTCTGAAGCTACAAAGAAGCATCTATTCAGGGGGAGTTTCTTGTCTATGAATCATGCTGCATATTAAAGGGGGAGATCTTGTCAGCATCCTTCATGTCCCTTTCTCTTTGCTGTTGTTAAAGGGGGAGTATATTGTGCCTTTTGTCTCGGGGAGATTTTGATTCAATCATATCATGCATGCTTTTATTTCTCTCTCCAACTTTTTCTTTTTGATGAAGTCAAAGGGGGAGAATAGTTTGGGTCTGTGTGACTCATAGTGTTGCCATCATCAAAAAGGGGGACATTGTTGTGCCCCTGTGATTTTGATGTCAGCAAGCACTATGAGTATGAATGATTGATTGAGCATCTTATTTGCATGTCATTCCATCGAACAGGTTGTGTGCATATTCATCGTGCATTGATGCTGTATGGGCACTGCGTTGACGCGGCCAGTTGTGTGTTCTAGCATTAACTCTGTAGAAACACATGCATACTCGTAACATTGTTAGTTCTCCTGCACATTGCATCGGTGCAATATCTGCCATATGCATACACTGCATCAGTGCATTCATCAGTTGCTTCAATACTAAGTCGATGCGTGTACATTGCATCTGTCAGGACTATACATCGCTGCATGCTAAGTCTGTACAACCCACTATTCATCCATTAGCTCAGTTCGCAGCTAAGTCAATATAGTCCGTGTTCTTCATGCATGTACATAGTCAATGCATCTTTTTGCATCGTTGTGCTTCACGCATACACATAGTCAGTGCATCTTTTTGCATCGTTGTGCTTCACGCGTACACATAGTCCGTGTAACTCTTGGTGTTGCAAGAACATAAGTCTGTACAACCCTTGTTGATACGAGCCGTTAAGTTCGTGCATAGTTTCATTGGGTCTGTGCATTATGCATTCATGTTTAAACTCTAGGCACAGCTAGTTGGTGCATTGTCTTGTTCCATGCACACAAAAGTCTGTACACTTCTCGGTGGCATGCCTGAGCATTCCTCTTCAATGTGCATACTTTCCTATATGCATATGTGCATCTTTCACTTCAAAGTCTGTACATTCTTCGACGGCATGTCTGTGCATCTTTTGTACCATGCACTCAAAGTCTGTACATTCTTCAGTAGCAAGTCGATACATCTCTTGCTCCATGAAAATAAACTCTGTACATTCTTCAGTAGCAATTCGATGCATCTTTTTCTCCATGCACACAAAGTCTGTATATTCTCTGATGGCATGTCCGTGCATTCATCTTCATTGTACATACTTTCCTATATGCATACTGCATTACACGCCATCAAGTATGTACATTCTTTTTGATTTCATGCATACACAAAGTCAGTGCATACTTAGTCACCAAGTTCGTGCAACTCCTGTTGCAGCATGAACTCAAGTCTATACAACTTTTGTTGCTGCACGCGAATAACTCAGTTCATGTGTGCATCTTTCTCAACAAAGTCTGTACATTCTTCGACGGCATGTCTGTGCATCTCTTGTACAGTGCACACAAAGTCTGTACATTCTTTTGTGGCATGTCTGTGCATCTCTTGTTTCATACATACATAAAGTTCGTGCATGAATATCAAGTCTACACACGGTTGCCTTGATGACTTAGCAAGACTATACATTCTCGAACCAACTATGTGCATCTTTCTACTATCCTCATATTACTTCTAACAAATATTAAGTCTGACATTGGCAGGATATCTGCTCGGGGAGTTTAAGAAAGGCACGTGATCCAATAACAATCCTCATTCCAAGATGCCGCCACGTGGACTCGTACTCATCCAGATTCTGACAAGTGGCGAGTGTCTCCTGAAGCTTCTAAGTTAGAGCGCTCCCTCCACACGCCTAGGGCAAGACTACGTAAACTCCATCTAATAGAGGATAAATACTCTGCTTCCTGCAATCAAGAATATATATCTCTCCGACAGAAGAAGAGCAGAGGAGGAGAGTGTTCGAAAAAGAAAGAGTGAGCAGTAAAGAAGAAGAAGAAGAAGAAAGAGAGATCGAGAGTTTAGAAGAAGAAGAAGAGAGTCATTTGAAGCTTTGTCTCTACTGGACCGTGGATCAAATCCAGGCCAGTCAGCTCTTTGAGAGTCACTTTGTGTTTTATCATCTACAGCTTTCTGTTGTTGTGTCATTTCCATATTTTGTTTTTCTTTTTACCTGTGTTTCAAGCTGTTAGTCAACGGAGCAAGCTGTGTTGCTCAGCGGTTGCAGAGGAGGATTCCTCTGGTCGGCTAAGTTGTATTGCCCAGCGGATCAAGTTGTTAGGCAGCGGATGGCCAAGCTGTGTTGCCCAGCGGAAGCAAGCTGTGATGCTCAGCTGGTTGTAGGCAAGCTGTGAGGCCCAGCGGTTTAAGCTGTGTATCAGCGGAAGCCACACTCGGGTTTGAGTGTGGGGTGGACGTAGGTCTGCAGACTGAACCACCTAAAAACTCCCTTGTCTACTGTGGTTTGATTGCCTTATTTGACACGCTAGATGTATGCATAGGCCGATCTGTTTCTTCAGTATAGTGGAAATTTGTTTTGCACACTAAACACTTGATTCCGGTTCCATGAGAACCAATTTGTTTAGATAAACTGAGTATTCTATGTAGCTTGCATAGCTTGCATAGGGTAGATCTAGAGGTTAATTCATCTGATCTATTTCTCATTGTTTGAAGTGAGGACCCAAGTCTATCGAGGCTCCATTTTGCTTTAATTCCGCATCTCTGATTGTTATAGATTCTAATCAAGCGAAGTTTTTAAAGGAGAGATTCATTCACCCCCCTCTGAATCCATCGCACTAGTCCCAACAGAGGGGTTACCCAATTTTACTTGAGGTGCTCTTGCGAGTTTGCGCCTCAACCGGGTTACTAGCATTTTTACCCCCAGCCGCTTCCTTGAGAAGGAGAACGACTGAGTCCGCCGGGATATATCTATTTTTAACCCCATTTTTTGTTGTTCTTTTTTTTTTGTTTACCTAATAGCCTTTTAGCTATTTGGTGACTGGCGTTGGGTGTCCTTAGCTTGCTGCTATCGAAGGACATTACCGATGGGATCATTGCTGTTGATCCATTGTGTTGGTGCTGGAGTTGCTCGCTGGGGCTTGGCTGGTTGCCAAGCAATCTGGAGCTTCATGTAGACCTTTAGGCTGGCTGATCGGTGTAGTTTGTGGCTAGAGCTCGAACTGAAGCTTGAGCGGATCGACTTTGGTGATGCAAAGGCTGAGTTTTTGGGTTGTGGTGGCGTATAGGCCAAGAATTGACGTAGGCTGACCAAAGAGATGTGTATCGGTCAGGAACTGGGTGATGTGTTGGCCAAGCATTGTGGTGTTTTGGCCAGAGATCAGGTGTTGGATTGACTATGGAGGTGCTTAGTCAAGGGTATGTGTAGGCCGACTGTGAAGGAGGACGACCAAGGTGGAGGCTTGACCAGCCATTATAGGTCAAGGGGATAGCGGCCAACGGAGATAGCGTGAGACTAGGAGGAACAGGTAGGTCGACCATGATGGTGTATTGACCTGGATGTTGGGTGGTGACCAACCACGATGGTGTATCGGTCAAAGACTGGGTGTAGGCCGACCGGTGTGGCATGATGGCTAGTAGACTGTATACTGACCCATTATTATGGTGGACCGGTCAGAGATTTAGGGCGAGGTGGTTGGCTGTTTCTAGAGAGGAAGAGAGAGTTTTTTTTTCTCTTTACCAGCTCTACCGCCCTTTCGGGTTTTCGCCCGAGCTGGCCCCCTTTTACTTTTTCCGATGCGCCCTTACGGGTTTTCACACCGAGGGGTAACCCGATTTTGCCTGAGGTGCCCTCACGGGTTTTCACCTCAGCTGGGTTTGTGGCCTTTTTGCCCCCAGCCACCTTATGGAGAGACTGGCTGAGTCCGTCGGGGCATCTCAATTTTTAGCCCCCCCCCCCTTTTTTTTTTTTTTTGGTACCTGCGAGCCTTGCGGCTGTCATCCTTAGCTTGTTGCTATCGGGGGACGTTGCCCGGGGATTACGTCATCGGTGACTTGTTGCTGTTGTAGAAGTGACTGTGGATCGACCCCTAACCGAGTAGCTCGGGACTTTAGGGTGGATCCGGAGACTGGCTGGTCTTTGTTGTAGATGGTTGGGACTTTAACTGGGGGCTGGGAGGCTCGGCCTCAGTGAACATGATGGCCAAAGTCGCACTTGGACTGAGTGTCCTCCTGGGTGTGGCTACTCCTTAGGACACAATAAGTACTGATGGAATAGACCTCCTGCCAGGGTTTGCTGGTAGCCACCGGTGTAGGACCGGATGGAGCTTTGCTGGTGTCATCAGTTGGCATTGCCCGAGATTCCACCGAGTCATTGACCGACGCAGGTGGAGTCTCTCTCGAGCTACTGGGTGGGTGTCGGTGGGATTCACCCTCTTTCACCCTACTGGCTTTTGAGCTTGGTACCATTCTGGTGAGTGGAGGGACCTCTTGACTCAGGACCTCCGAATGGGTTGGGCCTCTTTTCTAATGACCCATCTTCATTCGAAGGAGGACCGACGCTCGTCCTTGGAGTTGCCCCCATTGTTTGGGCTTGGAAGGCTGGATACTGGACCGGGGTGATTGCCCCCAGTGTGATACTGGTGCATCGGCTTCTCTGAGCCTCACCTAGTCTTCTGGAGGCAGGGGTGGCGGCGGTGGGTCACCCATTTTTACAGTCGCTATGGCACCCCTTTTTTTTTGTTTGCAGGGCCGAGGTTGACTCAGCACCAATGTGGTGGACCGAACGAACCCGGTCTGGGGTTGTCTGGAGCATGGCATTTCTGGTGAGTGTCGGTGTAGTTGAAACTCGGGAGTGCAGTGCCCGAGCTGGGGCCGACAGAATGGCGGCCCGGAACATGGTGTTCAGTTGGGCCCTTGGAGTTGTTGTCGAAACCCGGGGTTCGTGACCCATGTTGTGAACTGAGGATGTCAGAGGGATGGTGACCCAGAGCTTGACGCCCGTATTGGGTGTTGGCGAAGCTAGTGCCCGAGGCTTAAAGCATGTGTTGGGAGTTGATGAAGCTGGGATCCGGGACTGGAAACCCGAACTGAATGCTTGACGACGCTGGGTTCCAGAACTAGAAGCCCGCCTCCAGTGCCGATGATGCTAGGACCAAGGACTGGATGCCGATCTTGGGCATTGTCGAAACAGGAACCCGGGGCTGGAGGGCCGTCTCAGGTGCTGATGAAGCTAGGACCCAAGGCCGAATGCCTGTCTCAGGTGTCGATAAGGTCGGGACCCGGGGCTGAACGCCCTTCTTAGGTGTGGCTGAAATTGGGACCTGGGGCTGAACGCCCGGTCTTAGGTGTTGGTGGAACTGGATCCCAGGGCAGAACACCCGTCTTGGGTATTGATGGAACTGGATCCCAACCCGGTGCTGAACGTCCGCCTTGGGTGCTGTTGGAGCCGGATCCCAGAGCTGGATGGCCCCTTCCTTTTTTTTTTGGTGTCGCTGGAGCTGGAACCCGGGGCTGAACGCCCGTCTTGGGTACTGGTGATGCGGGAATACTGGGACCCAGGGCGGAACGCCCATCTTGGGTATTGATGTAGCTGGGACCCAGGGCGGCAAGCCCATCTTGGGTGTTGATGTAGTTAGGACCCGGGGCTGAATGCCCATCTCGGGTGCTGGTGAAGCTGGAGCCCAGGGCTGGGAGCCCGTCTTGGGTGTTACTGGAATTAAGACCCAGGGCCAGACGCCCGTCTTGGGTGTTCCTGGAACTGAGACCCAGGGCTAGATGCTCATCTTGGGTGTTGCTGGAACTGAGACCCAGGGCTAGGCGCCCGTGTTGGGTGTTGCTGGAACTGAGACCCAGGGCTAGACGCTCATCTTGGGTGTTACTGGAATTGAGACCCAGGGCTAGACGCCGGTCTTGGGTGTTGCTGGAACTGAGACCCAGGACTAGACGCCCATCTTGGGTGTTGCTGGAGCTGAGACCCAGGGCTAGACGCCCGTCTTGGGTGTTGTTGGAACTAAGACCCAGGGCTAGACGCCCATTTTGGGTGTTGCTGGAACTGTGACCCAGGGCTAGACGCCCGTTTTGAGTGTTGCTGGAACTTAGACCCAGGGCTAGACGCCCGTCTTGGGTGTTGCTAGAACTGAGACCCAAGGCTAGATGCCCATCTTGGGTGTTGCTAGAGCTGAGACCCAGGGCTAGACGCCCGTCTTGGGTGTTGTTGAAACAAAGACCCAGGGCTAGACGCCCATTTTGGGTGTTACTGGAACTGTGACCCAGGGCTAGACGCCCGTTTTGGGTGTTTCTGGAACTGAGACCCAGGGCTAGACGCCCGTGTTGGGTGTTGCTGGAACTGAGACCCAGGGCTAGACGCCCGTCTTGGGTGTTGTTGGAACTAAGACCCAGGGCTAGACGCCCATTTTGGGTGTTGCTGGAACTGTGACCCAGGGCTAGACGCCCGTTTTGGGTGTTGCTGGAACTGAGACCCAGGGCTAGACGCCCATGTTGGGTGTTGCTGGAATTGAGACCCAGGGCTAGACGCCCATCTTGGGTATTGCTGGAGCTGAGACCCAGGGCTAGACGCCCGTCTTGGGTGTTGAGGTGGCCTTGTCCCAAAGAGGAAACCCTTTGCTGGGAGTTGGCATTGCTGGATCGTAGGGGTAAAGATCCAACTGTAGAGCTGGAAGGCCAGGGGCCCAATGCGGAGAGTCCGCATCGGGGACCGACCTTGATGAGACCCGGGGTCGTCTACCCAAGCCAGATACTGTGGAGCCTCGAACTCGGGGTTGAAAGCCTGTAATGAGTGCCGGCTCGTCGGAGACTCGGGTCGGAAGGCCCGTATAGAATACTGGGAGGCCTTGACCCTGGGGTGGGAAACCCATGCTGGGGGTAGGCTTGGCTGGGACTCGGAGCTGAGAGCCCGAGTGAGGTGCTGAGGAGCCGGAGACCTGGGGCAGAAAGCCCGTGTGGGGTGCTGGCAGAGCTGGGGACCCAGGGGTCAATGACCACATGGGTCTCTGTTGCTAGAGGAGCAGAGAGGCCAGCTGCTTGTATGGGCAGTCATCGGACTGGGCTGCTTGTCGGCCACGGCAATGGCGCCCGAGGATCAGGGTGAGCCGAAGGCCAAGGCAGCATTGTCGAACAAGGTTGGTGTTGCCAACCGTACGTGCTCGGCATGGATGGTGATGACGATTGGACCGCAGGTCACTGTCACCACCGATTTGTTGTTGCTGTTGCTGGTGCAGGTTGGTCGCTCGATGACGACCGGTCGCATGTTGCATGCTGGACGGGGGCCCACCTCTTCCTCTCCGATAAGAAAAGGTGAGGGCATTGCGGCATGCACTTGGCGGGTGTGACTCTTCTTCGGTAGAAAGAAGAAAGGTAGGAGACGTCCCACCAAGCATGCCATGTTTGTTTGCGACTGCGAGGAGTCACTTGTCGTTTTGTCCTCACGGCGGGGGTGTACACTCGCCTTTTACGGAAGGCCGAGATAGGTTGACTAGGCACGCGGGGATTCCGGGGGTATTGAGGAGAAGGCAGAGAGAACGATGGGAACGCATTGGAAGGTATGACGTATGGTTCATCATTCTGGGAGACTAGGACAGGGATGGTTGGATGGAATGCGGGCGTGCCAGTCGATTTCTTGACAATCACCCATGGAACCAAGGGTTGACCGAGGAAGCGCCACCGGGACGTGGCACGTGGCTCGAGAGATCGGGAGACACGTGGATAGAAGGGATTCCATGGGTGTGAGTGCGTAGGTGATTATGGGGATTCATGTACTGGACGTCTTTCCCCACCGGTCGTAAGCAATCGGTGTTTATTTTACATCGGATTGAATCCGAACACCTTTGTTTCTACTGTCGAAGAGAGAGTCAGGGATCCTGGGAGCCGCGACGTCGGGTGACCTTAGTCCGTGCAACAGCGACAGCGCAACAGCAATCTTGATTCCCCATCTGTGAAATTCAGCTGGTATTCTAACTTCGGACCATGAGGAGATGAAAGGAATTGTTGTTGCTCACTTTCAGAAAGCCTTCACCTCCCAGTATCACCATATTAATGAGTAGTTCCTCAGTAACATTTCCCAGGTGATCTCTCCTGCTGACAATGAATACCTTTGTGCCATTCCATCAGACTCTGAAATTTAGGAAGTTGTTTTCCATTTGTCACCTGATAGTGCCCCTGGTCCTGATGGTTTCTCAGGGGCCTTCTTTCAAAAAACCTGGAAAGTCACTGCAACTGTGCTAACAAGAACTATTCAGGAATTATTTTCCACTAGAAGCATGCTACCCAGGTTCATAACTGCTACACTAATTGCTCTCATCCCTAAAGTCAGCAATGCTACTGAAATTTCTGAGTACCGGCTGATAAGTCTCTGCAACTTTGTTTACAAGATAATGTCAAGAATAGTCAGCAATAGACTATCCACCATATTGCCTAAGATAATTTCTCCTGAACAATCTGCTTTTGTTAAAGGGAGATTAATTGTGGAGAACATTGCCATTGCTCAAGAACTGATTCACGAATTGGGCAGGAAAACAAGAGGAGGGAATGTCATACTCAAATTGGACATGGCCAAGGCCTATGATCAAACTGAATGGGATTTCCTTTATGCTGTCCTAGCAAAGTTTGGCTTCAGTGCTGATTTTAGGGCTCTTATTCATTCAATGATTAGTAATTGCTAGTTTTCTATTTTGCTGAATGGTGACCCAGTAGGTTTCTTTCACTCTTCAAGGGGGGTTCGCCAAGGAGACCCAATGGCCCCAGCTCTATTCATCATTACTGAGGAAGCACTGAGCAGAGCAATCCGGACAGCCCAAACTGAGGGTAGAGTGGACTGGTTTGCTGGACCACAAAGATGCCCGAACATATCACACCTTTTATTTGCCGATGATACTTTGGTGTTTACTAAGGCAAATGCTGCTTCAATAAGAAACCTAATGGGCACTCTGAAATCTTATGAGAGGGCTTCTGGCCAACTAATCAATGCAGGGAAAAGTGGTTTTTTTACTCACCCAAAAGCCAAGGCTTCCACCATTAAAAGGATTCAGGAAATTACTGGATTCACTCATCACTCTTTCCCACATAAGTATCTGGGTTTCCCTCTACACCATGGCAAATCCAAAAAAGTATACTATATTGGCATAATCTCCTCCATACAGAAGCGCATTGCAAGATGGCAAACCACCTATTTATCTCAGGGTGCCAGAGTTATTCTCCTGAAACACATACTCACATCCATCCCAATCTACTCATTAGCCTCCTCCCCTCTGCATATTGGTATCCATCAAACATTAGACCGGTCATTTGCCAATTTCTTCTGGGGATATTCCACCCAAGGAAACAAAAGACACTAGAAATCTTGGGAGGCCATTTGCAAACCAACCAAACAGGGTGGACTTAGAATCCTTTCTCTGAGACAGATGGAGCTGGCGTTTAGAGTTAAAATGCTATGGAAGGCCATTCATTCTAATTCCATATGGGCTGAATTCTTCAGAGCTAAATATATTAGAGGTAGACATTTATCCAAAGTAGACTTCAAGGAGATGAAAGGGCATTCCAGGAGGTGTTGGACCAAGGCAAAGGAGCTGATTCTACAGCATAAAAGAATAATTGTTAGGGATGGCTGCTCCTCCAATTTCTGGCTAGACACTTGGATTGGCAATAAACCATTGGCTTCCTATATTCACAACAATAACATCCCAAACTTGAACATATCTGTAAGAGAAGCTGTCATGAATCCTACCCCTAAAGACTGCCATTTTATTGAATGTCTGCTCCCCCCGGATGTCAAAACAGCAATCTGGACTACCAATTTTAGCCACCACCAAGACAAGGTGATCTGGAGCCTCTCCTCTTCAGGTGAATGTTTGATATCGTCAACTTATAAAGACATCTGCAGTCACTCCTCTACTTTGACATCAAATCCATATGACCGGCTATGGACTAAATGGATCCCTACTAAGATCTCTGTGCATATTTGGAAGATTCTAAACAACTGCATACCGACTGATACAAGAATAAAGTCCATTGGTATCCCCCTTCCATCAAAATGCCACTACTGCAAACAACCTCAAGTGGAGGACATGAATCACCTTTTTATTCTCAGTGATTGGGCTATTGGCCTTTGGTCATCCTTCCAGAGGATTGGCTGCCAGTTCAGGGGTAATACCACCAACTCCCTGATTCTTAACACTATCTAGGATACAAACACGAAAAAATCTCTGTTTGACCTATTCAAACTAACAGCTCTCAGTTTTGGACTGTGGGAGATCTGGCTAGCAAGGAATGCTGCTCAGCATGAAGGAAAAATTGCAACCCCCCAAAGCATATTCCACAAGGTGCTATCTCAAGTCAAGCAGGCCATTAGCAAAGCTGAGCTTTGGGAAGGAAACCTTAGCATGCGCAACATGCTGGCTGGTATTGGCATCAAAGCAGCAGCAAAGGCCCCTCCTTTAGTAAAAATCATCAAATGGTTATGTCCTCCTTGGCCCTACATCAAACTAAATACTGATGGAGCTCACAAGAAGACTAGACATTCAGGAGGCGGTGGTGTCATTCGAGACCACCAGGGGAAAACCTTATTGGCTTTCTCACACTACTATGGCCAATGTAATAGCTTAGTTGCTGAAGCAAGGGCTTTGATGGATGGAGTCAAATATCTGCACACGATCACTTACCAGCCCACAAAGATTGAGAGCGATTCTCTCATCCTTGTTCAAGTGCTGAATAGGAAGATCAACTGTCCATGGGAAATTCTTCCCTTTGTCAGAGACATATGGAGCAGCATGCCCCAACCAATGATCATATCTCATATTTTCAGAGAAGCTAATAATGTAGCTGATTCCTTAGCGAACCTTGCTTGCCACACAAATTGTAATAGCTTCTTCAATTCGCAGCATGAGCTTCCCAGATTGGCCAAGGGTGCTGCTAGACTAGATAAGCTAGGTTTGCCTAGCATTCGACTATTGTAATGTTTTCCCTTCATTCCATGATCAATAAAATAACCCCCTAGGTGTGAGTTGGCATGTGTTTTCTGAATTGGAATCACAACCTTCTCACCACTAGGTAGGGCTTTTTATATAAAAAAAATAACTGGGGGTAGAGAGACTGGTGCCTGCGAGGAGGGGGATCCGCTCCCTGACTGGATTACATGACTTATATGGCATGAAAGTCATTTATATGGGGGCATGAGAGCCCGATTACAATTGCTTGCAAGCCACGGGACAATTTCGTCATTTATGACGGTCCCCGGGTCATTGCGTTATTGTGTGGGTAGTTCCGTATGTGTACATAGTGTCCGTCAGAGGACCTGTGACTCAGCAGGAGGGCGCCCAGGGGGCGTCACAATGTATTCCCGACATGAGAGAGTGTCGAGGTCTGGGCAGTGGGGGTGCCATAGGCACCATTGTGCGGGGGAAGTTGAGTGGTCGGGTGCCGCGGGCCCCGATGTGACTGGAGTAGCTGGCAGTCGAGTGCCGGGGGCACCGTTGTGACTGGAGTTGTTGGCAATCGGGTGCTGGTGGCTGGGTAGTCTGGTGCCAGCGGCACCGTTGTGACTGGGGTAGCTAGTAGTCGGGTGCCGGGGGCACCGTTGTGACTGTAGTTGTTGAGCGGTCGGGTGCCACGGGCCCCGATGTGACTGGAGTAGCTGGTAGTCGGGTGTTGGGGGCACCGTTGTGACTGGAGTTGTTGAACGGTCGGGTGCCGCGGGCCCCGATGTGACTAGAGTAGCTGGCAGTCAGGTGCCGGGGGCACCGTTGTGACTGGAGTTGTTGGCAGTCGGGTGCTGGGGGCACCGTCGTGACTGAAGTAGCTGGGTAGTCGGGTGCCGGGGGCACCGTTGTGACTGGTGTAGCTGGGAGTCGGGTGCCGGGGGCACCGTTGTGACTGGGGTAACCGAGTGAGCGGGTGTCGTGGGCCCCGATGTGACTGGAGTAGCTGGCAGTCGGGTGCCGGGGGAACCGTTGTGACTGGAGTTGTTGAGTGATCGGGTGCAGCAGGCCCCGATGTGACTGGAGTAGCTGGCAGTCGGGTGTCGGGGGCACCGTTGTGACTGGAGTTGTTGACAGTCGGGTGCCGGAGGCACCGTTGTGACTGAAGGAGGCGGGCGCCGTGAAGAGGCTGAGGCCCGAGTATAGGTACGTGTGTTCAACTGGTTTCATGCTATATGAGAGCCACGTGGGCTTTACAACTGGGCCAAGGAGGCCAAAGTACAACTGGCGCAAGCCACGGGACAATTCTGACGCGCAGATCGATCCCCGGGTCAATGCGTAATAAGGCGGATATCCGCGTGTTTTACAGAGGCTCTCCATAAGGAGATTGGGACAAGCCCGACTACCTAGGTGGCAGGGGCTGTCGTGGGCTGGCGCCTGACGGAGGTTGGACGCGGCTCAAGGTGAGCGGTCGGGTCCGGGCCTCGGAAGGTGAATGTCATCATGTCAGGGAGTCGAGGCCGGCCCTAGGAATATTGCTCTCGGGCCAGGGACCTGATAACTCGAGTCATCAGTCCGAGCGGTCGACGGCTAGCTCGAGGCGAGCGTCGGTACGTAGTTCCGTGATGGAAATAGGTGCGGCATCATGGCGTATGCGCGGCCACCGTGGGTTGTCATACGCGGGCGGACCCGGGATGCGGGTGTGTTCGCCGTTGTCATAACGCCTTATACGCGACGGGCATGGACTTGTGTGTGATGGCTAGACGCCGCATGAGGGGAGTACGTGTGACATACCCTCGGCGTGTACGAGCCGATCAACAAGCCAACCACGCGCGCACTTAGCTCCTCGCGTCCCCGACCCTTGCTGAAGTCCTCGGGAGTCCGAGGGCGCGGTAGTTAGGTCGAAGGGTGTTGCATTGCATCCCTCCATTCCATTCCTTATCTCTTGAGCTGCCTAGGGGGGGATTTTATAGCGGAAGATGAAGGGTCATGGGGGGTTTAGGCGGACTAGGTTTGGGGGCAAAGCTGGTCCGGGTAAACCCTAGGAGAGTGTTACGGAGTGGGGGAGGGAGGGTTTAGGCGGACCAGCCCAAGGGGCTGGTCTGGTCCGCCTAAACCCCTCCCCCAAGTGGGGTTTAGGCGGATCAGCCCAAGGGGCTGGTCTGGTCCACCTAAACCCCTCACGAAGGGGTTTTTCTTTTGTTAAAAAACCTTTTTTTTAGTTTTGATGGGGTTTAGGCGGACCAGCCTGAGGGGGCATGCTGGTCCGCCTAAACCCTCCCCCAGGGGGGTTTGGACGGACTGGCTGGGCACTTTTTTAATTAAAAAAACTTTTTTTTTGGTTTAATGGGGGTTTAGGCGGACCAGCCTTGGGGGTGAGGCTGGTCCGCCTAAACCCCTCCCCCAGGGGGGTTTTGGTGGACCAGACCGAAGGCTGGGTCTGGTCCGCCTAAACCCCTCCCCGGAGGGGTTTACACGGGTTTGACCGAGGGTTTACCGCGGGTTTGACTGAGGTTTGACTGGGGTTTGACTGTGGGTTTGACTGGGGGTTTGACTGAGGGTTTGACCCGTCATAAATAGAAATTTTCTTCCGGGGGCTCCGCCCCCGGAAACCCCCGCAAGGGGTGCTGCCCCCTTGACCCCCGCGACCTGACCGCTCAGGTCGATCCACGCGACCTAACTGCGCAGGTCGATTAGCATGCGAGGGCGCACGATGGTGGTGCATGACGCGATGGGTTGCTGGGAGTCCCGAGTTGGGCTCGGACTTGCTGTAGAGTGGCTAGAGCATATGCGCCCACCAGGTGCTCGGGGAAATTTCCGACACGCGTGTGTGGGCCGTATAAGGGTGCTGTGGGCTCCTGAAGCTTGTGGTTGGTCCCAGGTGGGTCTTCCTTTGACTGCAGAGGGCTGGAGGGAGGCAACTCAAGGGTAGACCCCGGCCTCATTGCTGGGTACCACATGGCGTGGCTTGTAGTCAGGGTGCCCCCAGGTCGACTCGGGTAGCTGTATTGAACGCGGGGAAACCCACAAACTGAGTGATCGGGGGTGGGCCCGATCGATTGTTGATGTTGCCGTGGGTCACGGCTAGCTGGTTAGGACTTTTGATTGGGCCCGGAGACTGGGGCGTCGACATGATGATGTCGTTTATCTGGTGGTCGGGGTGACCCTCGCTCCTTGGCGAAGAATCGTATGATGCGGCAGGCTGTTCTGAGTCCCGAGTTAACCCGGTTGTTGAAGCGTCGGTGTGATACCGTATGCAAGGTGTTTGGGGGTGATCCCCGAATCTTCATTGAGTGTCGTAAGGTACGGCAGGTTGTCCCGAACCCCGAAACTGACCCGGTTGTCGGGAAACTGGCTAGCATAGTGCCACTTGCTCGGGGCCGATCCCCGGTTGTTATGTTATGCCACTTGACTTGATGAAGTGTCTTGATTTCTGAGCCCAACTCGACTGGTATAGCAACTTTGGCGATGTGCCGTTTTGCTCTATTTAGAGAGTATTTCTCTATGCTTAATCCTTGATTAATTCAAGAAAATAAGCCGGTGCCAACAATTACCAAGCAATCATTCATAGAATGTCCAAACCGTCCACAGTAATGACATGATAAATTAGATTTTGAGTTCTTTTTCTGCACATTAGCATTAACATGGAATCTATGTGCATGTTTATGAAAATTTCTATTTTTATCATGGAAATTTTTTCTTCTATTTCCACCAAACACATTCTCTTTTTTAGAGAATCCAACATGTCTAGAAGTAACATTCCTTCCCTGGACATGCCAACAGTCCTTGACTGTATGGCCAAACTTCCCACAATTGAAACAAGAAGAATGATTTCTTCTTTTAATAACAGACCAACATTCAACTCGCCATATGGCCCGGCTTCCAACAGTTGAAGCACATAGAAGATTTTCCTTTGAAAGTAAATTTATCTTTACCAAAGGCATTCTGGTTTCTAGGGAATCTAACATGTTTAGAATTAACTTTTCCCTGGGCATACCAGTAATGGGCTGCAATGTGGCCCATCTTGCCACAGTAAAAACATTGAACCATCTTTTTCTGAAATGCATGATTTTTGTCATAAGCTTTCTTAACATGCATTTTACTAGCATTTAGATCATCTAATTTCATTAATCTACACTCATGCATTTGATGACCAACCTTGTGACAGTAAAGGCATGTCATGGATTTCTTGTGTGCATGTGTATATGTGGATGATTTATGACCAACATGCAAAGAGTTAGCAGAAACATTTTTGTTCCTTTCTTTTTGTTTTTCAGTTGTTTTTGAAGTTTTCTGAGTAGTAAACTAAAGCACAGGTTGGTTCGGAGAATTGTGAGAAGTAGAACTGAAGCAAAGGTAGTTTAAATTTTTTTTAAAAAACTCTTTTTGTTTGCAGGGTTATAGCCCAACCCTTCCTTCTGAAAATTAACCTTTGTTCCTAAAATCTTGTTCAGGTTATCTTTTCCCTCCACAAATTTTGACAAGGAGTTATTCAAATCATTTATTTCAGATTGAAGGGAAGAGATCTGAAGTTCATAGTTGGCAATATCTTCCTCACAAGATAGAATTTGTTGATGCATTGCATCATTCCGATTTTTAAGAGTTTCAACTTCTTGTTTCAGTTTGAGCTCATTTTCAACTTGATTTTTATTAACAACACATTTTCCTTTTTCTAGGACAAGAAGCCTCTCCGACAAAGTGGTGTTTAACTGCTTCAATTCTTCATTTTCAGATCTTAATCCTTTGATCTGTTCAGCAAGATTTTCATCATTGGACAGACTTTAGCTGTTCAATTAATTCTTCCTCTCTCTGTTCAATTTCCAAGTTTCTATCCAACAAGTCTTTGTTTTCTTCTTGGAATAAACCAATTTATTTCTTAAGCGTTTCTTTTTCAGATTTCAAATGATCTAGTTCTGTAGTAACAGAATCAAGGTTTTTTAGTTGTCTTCTAAATATGTCATTTTCTTTTTTAAGTATTACAATGTCCTCACTGCCAGAAAGATCATTTGATTTCTTTTTCAGGGTTTTGTTCTTTTTTCTTAGTTTTTCATAAGACTCTAGCAAACTAGCATAAGCATCCTGCCAATCATCTAGACTAAAGTTCTCAAAGGGGTTTACCTCATCATCATCATCCTCCTCTTCATCTTGGTTGCTGCTTTGATCATTGTTGTCAGCCATCAAGCATCGTTGATTTCCACGTCTGGCAGTCTTCAGTTTATCCACTATTTCTTTTGCAGACCTGTAATCATGAAAACAAGAGTGGAATGCCTTGTTAGTCGCGGCCTTCACCAATTCCAGAGCTCTTTGATTTTCATCACACATCGATCTATGTCTGTCAGTCCATTTGGACTTGTTCTTTGGTAATCTGTGTGGACCGTGTGCCATGAGTTTCCACAGATTAGGATTAACAGACTTGACAAACATGTGCAAGTTGTTAAACCATAAGTCAAAATTAGTACGATCGAAAATCGGTGGATGAGCCATGGATCTAAGCAACAGATAGTAACAAAACACAAGCTGCAACCAGAGATGTACCACAAAAAGAACGTAGGATCTACTATTTTCCTTTTGAATTTTTTTTTTTTTTTTTGTTATCTGGTCACCCACTGGGACCCAGAATACCCAGGGCCTTGTACTCCCCCAAGTAATGAGGGAGCCAAGATTTGAACTGGGGACCTCATGTTTACCCATGAGGTGAAGAACCAACTGAGCTACCCAGCTCTGATACCAATTGTTAGAACATGTGGTACAAGGAAATAGATCCAGAGGAGACAAATGAAAATCGCCCAATTAAAAACACAAACTCCACTCAAGGAGAAGAATGAAAATAGCTCCACTGAAGATACGTAGAAATGAAGATTTCTACTTAGACCAGTGGAAAAACATTTGTCATGCCATCAATGTATCAGTGAGAGACTAGATGTAATCTCCAACATTCATAGCTCAAGCAAAACAGATATCGAATAACTAGCGCTCTAAATAACAATTAACAGAAGGGGACAGGAGACAAGGACAATCACACCAAGGCAAACCACTGCACACGGGATTTTTTAGGTGGTTCGATCTCATACCCGAGATCTACGTCCACCCCCCCACTCCAACTGAGTGAGGCTTCCCTTGCTCCAAGCAAGAAGCAGACTCAGTCTGCAAACAACGGCTGGCTAACAGCTTGACCTGAGGGAGACAAATCCCTCGACCTGGTCTTGCTTCCCACAAGACCAGCACCCTAGCTCTGTAAGCAACAGAACTAGAACCGGAGGCAACCTCCCCTCCTCCAAATCGGAGGGGAAAACCGTGAGTGACACCCTGCCACTCACAACCGGAGACACACGTCTCCCTTCATCTGAAATCCAGAGGGAAACCACGAGTGACACCCCGCCACTCGCAAACCAGAGACACGGTCTCTCTTCTCCTGAATCCTCAGGAGGAACCTAATCTCAAACCAGAGGATCGGAAGAACAAAGTGAAAAGAACAAACAACAAAAAGGACAAAGGGGAAACAATCAGAATGTAGCTCTGATGAGGACATCAAAAGCTATACGGGTGGAGTGTATTTGTGTGTTATGGCTTGTATGAGATTGTAATTATGTAATTTCTTTCATTTGGACTCCTTGTAAGGCTTATAACAAGTCATTGGGCCATTTGTAATGTAGAGTCCATGGCTAGGTTGCCTAGTAGAGTTCATTAGGAGCTTATTCCATATTGGGTCTTAAGGCCATCATTATGGACCTTAATAGCCACTTAGGCCCAAATAGGCTTCTCCCTCTCATGGGCCACCAAGGGTGGAAGAGTCTAGCATGGTTAGTGGGCTTGTTACATGGCCTTTAACCATACTTGGCCCAAGGGAGGCCCATGAAGGGGGCGCCCCCTTCTTTGGCTTTATTAGGCTAGGTAGGTGGAGTTGGAATGGAATTAGTCTAAGTTTGAATAGAAATGGTCAAGTTAGATAAAAAAAAATGTATTTGGTGTGTTGTTCACACTTCATCTCAGCCCTTCAATCCCCATCCCTAGATCCAAGGGTGCACAATTGATTTGATTGGAGTCATATATAACCTTGTATTTTCATTTAGAAATTAGTGAAAAATCAGAAATTTTGTTGAATGCCAAGAAGGCTTTTGTGCCCCAGCCCTCCCCCCCTGGTTTCCTCTCCTCAAACCTCCAGTTCTAGAGTGTATCAATCTTCTATCTCCCCCTCTCAACCTCTGATCTTCATCTGTGCCGCCGCCGCCGCCGTTCGTGCCGCCTTCGAGCCGCCGCGGAGCCGTCTTCAAGTTTCTGTCCTGCTGGATAGAGGTGTAGTTCGTGAATTCTTGCTGCCAACCATGAGCTCAGATGGATTTGAAATTTTTAGGGTGTGTTCTTGCCTTGAATCCCCACCTCCACCTAACTTTTCACATCCAAACTCCTCCATTTAGTAATTTTCCATTTTCGTTCATTTTGCATTCCCAGATCTGTTTTGTCTCTATCTACAGTGACAACAGCTCTCAGTTTCCCATCTCCGACCACCTTTTTGAATTTTTCAAACCCTCCCAATTTTACTGGGAGTTCTGTCCATCATCCTCTACATCCACCATTTTTCTTGATTTTTGATCTGCCCTCTATCTATTTTTTGAAATTCGTGTTCTATCTCTGCTACAGTGCCTTTAGTCAGATTCTAGATCCGACCCACTGTTAGTGAAAAAATCCTATCAATTCGTAGCCACATCTAAACTTATCCAAACTAATTTTTCCGTCTTCTTAGCTCAATTTCCTACACCTTTGATGAAGACCTCAAGAGTTGAATCGGACATCTACCCTACGGTCAATGACAGTTCTCAGAGGACAGCCCTATAGATATGAGAGTTAAGCCACTGTACAACAGCAACCTTCAAAATTAGCCAATTGGAAGTGCATACTTTTTTATTTTTCTGTAATCCCAGAGATTTGAAGCCCTTCGAAGCAGCTTTCCAACGGCGCCAGTTTTGTCGCATTCCGACGTCGGGGCTGATCGCAGCGTCCGTTCTCGCCGGAGCGTGCGCCGGAAAATAGAACCGGCAGATCCGTAGCCGGTCATTCTGACCGGTGCCGAACGGAGCCGCCTGGCCTCCGGCCGGCGAACCAGCATGCCGCCAGCCCAGGGAACACTTCTACAAGTGTCCCCACCACAGTGGTGACACCGGGTCCCGCACGGTCCCTCCGGACAGCACGTGGGCCCCACCGTCACGTGTTCGGGTGTTGCCGAATCAACGCGAGAAGCCGCCCGTCAACCCGAATTCGGTCCTCCCGGACCCCATTGTGTAGCCCTTTACCTCCCTGCGTGGAGTGGGCAGCGATTTGTATTGCTGTAATCTTGTGTATTATTGTTCCGGGAGTACGAGTTTCGGCCGGGTCCGTCGTCCCCACGCCGAGCGCGTGGAGGTATCGTCCTCGCTCCTTACTTGGCATTTTGCTTAATTTCATATATGCTTGTTTATGTCGCTGCTAGAGAGCATGATAGGGTAATTAGCTCGCTCTCTATTTATATCACCGCTGCTGCGAGAGAGAGCGTTACCGTCCCGTGACCCGATCTGGGCACGAAAGTGTGAATTGACCACCCTAGCTCACTGCCGGTTTCTCAACCGTGCACGTCCGACGCTTCCCTCGTTAAGGGACAATCGCGAGCTTGTCGTGTCCGTGTCTCGTCCCGCATCAATTTGGTATCAGAGTGAGTTTGAGTCTAGGGTGTCAAAAAAAAAAAGGAGTGTGTCATTTACGTCTAGTCATTAGTCATTATCTAAGTCGTGTTTAGGGTCATCATTGTTTTTAAAAAAAAAATGTCTAGGTTGCATTTGCATCCCTTTACTCGGTATATCAAAAGGTGTTGTCCGAACGTTAGGCTACGCCTATCGGGAAGGCCGCACACTTGCGCGAGTGATCTTCGGATCACTTATCTCCGCCACGTACCGAGTCTTGGTTTACGTCTAGGGTCCTTAGTGTGCATGCATTCCAACCTTGTATAGTCGATCTAGTGTCTTGTCACCGTGTGTATGCATGTCCATGTCCGCTACCCATGGCCGTTCCCCAAGACCATACATCCGAGTGGTCAACCTTTGTGGCCAAAGCCAATGTCCTCATGGACCGAGCCCTTGGTTTTACCCCTCTCACTATGAAAGTCGCTCTACCCAACGGGTCCACAACGGAACTCCATTTCACTGATAGGGAGTCGGATAATTGGGTTTCTCTTGACATCGTGGAGTCTCTCTCCAAGACAGGCGAGATTGTCCGTGATGGTGATTTTGCTTGTGTTGAGTTCTATAAGAGGATCGGCTCTGTTCTCTACACCGATAGCGCATGGTGCAGGATCGGCACACTTGCTGGTTCATGCATCATTTTAGGGCAAACATGGTTAGGAGAACGAAGAGCCAATCTTGACTGGGGCAAGAGGACTTACACCTTATACCCACCTTACCTACCCGGTAAGATCACCCTCGTATGTCCAGTCGCTCAACCCCAGCGGCCCACTCCACATTCGGAACCATTATGCTTGGAGCCGTCTCACCCCGAGCCACCCGTGTTTCTTACGGGAACGCTAAACATCGCCGAGCCACTTTTTAGTTGGCTCAAGGATGGCTTGGTCCCACCTCCCTTTCCATCCATGAACCCCATCCTCCCTTTAGTGTCGGTCAACTCCTTCCATACCACATTTCGATCTAGTCACCATGTTGACACGTTAAACGATCTTGTCATGGGATTAGATTCACAATGGAAGTTGACGCATCTTTTGGCCCGAGGCTTTGACCAACCCGCTAGTCTTAGCTTCACCCATCCGGCCTTAGGGTCCATTACCTCCGTGTGCACCGTGGGATGTGTCACCACGGAGATTCTTCTACTCCTCTCGATGCCGGCCGAGTCCGACTTCATTCCCTTTTGCCCAAGGGAGGAGTCCTATTTTCTACACATGTCTGTCATCCCACCGATCATAATGTATGGCGGTGATTATGAATTCCAAACTTGGGACCATGCCATGTTGGAACCCACCTCACGGGGTCATACCTTCTTCGACCCTTTTGACCCCCTCACTAGTGAATCTCCCGAGCCCCCATCTTCACTCCACTTCCTCCGCGGAGTTCACTATCACACCTTTTCCACTCGGGCCAAGCAACCTCCACATAGCCATAGGTCCGAATTTTCATATGGGGGTAATGAAACCTTTGGTTTCTCCGATCCATCCAAACCACCCGCACCTCCCGAACTTCCCACATCCAAGCCCAATGTCCATGATTGGTGCATCGTAGGGTGTCTAGGAGTTCCCTTTGACTACAGTGACAACAGCTCTGAGTTTCCCATCTCCGACCACCTTTTTGAATTTTACAAACCCTCCCAATTTTACTGAGAGTTCTGTCCATTATCCCCTACATCCACCATTTTTCCTGATTTTTGATCTGCCTTCTATCCATTTTTCAAAATTCGTGTTCTATCTCTGCTACAGTGCCTTTAGTCAGATTCCAGATCCAACCCACTGTTAGTGAAAAAATCCTATCAATTCGTAGTCACATCCAAACTTGTCCAAACCAGTTTTACCATCTTCCTAGCTCAATTTCCTACACCTTTGATGAATACCTCAAGAGCTGAATCGTACATCTACCCTGCGGTCAATGACAGTTCGTAGAGGACAGCCTTGCAGATCTGAGAGTTAAGCCACTGTACAACATCAACTTTAAAAATTCGCCAATTGGAAGTTCAGGCTTTGTTATTTTTCTGTAATCATAGAGAGTTGAAGCCCTTCGAAGCAGCTTTCCAACGGCGCCAGTTTCGTCGCATTCCGACGTCGGGGCTGATCGCAGCGTCCGTTCTCGCCGGAGCGCGCGCTGAAAAATAGAACCGGCAGATCCGTGGCCGGTCATTCCAACCGGTGCCGAACGGAGCCGCCTGGCCTCCGGCCGGCGAACCAGCATGCCGCCAGCCCAGGGAACACTTCCACAAGTGTCCCCACCACAGTGGTGACACCGGGTCCCGCACGGTCCCTCCGGACAGCACGTGGGCCCCACCATCACGTGTTCGGGTGTTGCCGAATCAACGCGAGAAGCCACCCGTCAACCCGAATTCGGTCCTCCCGGACCCCATTGTGTAGCCCTTTACCTCCCTGCGTGGAGTGGGCAGTGATTTGTATTGCTGTAATCTTGTGTATTATTGTTCCGGGAGTATGAGTTTTGGCCGGGTCCGTCGTCCCCACGCCGAGCGCGTGGAGGTATCGTCCTCGCTCCTTACTTGGCATTTTGCTTAATTTCATATATGCTTGTTTATGCCACTGCTAGAGAGCATGATAGGGTAATTAGCTCGCTTTCTATTTATATCACCGCTGCTGCGAGAGAGAGCGTTACCGTTCCGTGACCCGATCCGGGCATGAAAGTGTGAATTGACCACCCTAGCTCACTGCCGGTTTCTCAACCGTGCACGTCCGACGCTTCCCTCGTTAAGGGACGATTGCGAGCTTGTCGTGTCCGTGTCTCGTCCTGCATCAAGCTCCAAGCAAGAAGGATGGCTCTGGATTTGGTCCACGAGACCAATCTGAAATAGATCTTCAAATATCAGCACCGACTGCTCACTCTTCCTTCTTCACACGCTCTCCTTCTAAGAGCTCTCTCTTCTTATTTTGCTCACTTTCTTTTCTCTTTCTCTGCTCATCACTCTCAGCTCTTAGCTCTCAGCTCTCCCTTCTTCTTCTTTTGCATGTTCTCCTCTATGACGACTGCTGGTGCTTCTCTCTCGAAAGGGATCTTCTCACTGAAAGTACTCCTGCAGCTTTATGTGGTTTTCCTACTTTTTGTCGCACTCCCATCCTAGGGCAAGGCTACCTTTTTATTGGGATAGAGCCTCCGTAAGAAGGAGGCAGAAAAGCCTGGTGAAGATCCATTGGTCCACGTGGCACTGAAGTTTTCTTTCTCTCATCTAAAACTCACGTGCCATCCTTTCTTGGATCTTGTGCCACCTTTGACGATGTAACAACAGTTGGTCAGACTCACGTGCCTGCTTTGTGTGTTCCAGACGAGCTGGACTCCTCAGTTATGGGATCACGTGACTACTTAAGAGGTTGATGCTTCTTTACCCACAAGGTAAGATTCCTGTAGATCAGAAGACAGTCATTTAGTCAAACATTTTGAATTGGAGTGAAATATTCTACATACAAATGAAACATTTTGTACACAGGTTAAACATTTTGAGTTGGAGTAAAATATTCTGCATGCAGGTGAAATATTTGTATACAGGTTGAACAACAAAATGTGCACCGACTTTCTATAGAGAGAACAGGAATGTGCACCGACCTTATATGCAGACTGTCTAAATGTGCACCGACCTTATGTGCAGTCTATCGAAGTGTGCACTGACTATAGAATGCAAGTGTGCACCGACCTTGGTCTTGCACAGATTGGATGTGCACCGACCTTACATGCGCATGGCAAAACCTGCACCGACCTTGTGTGCAAGCTATATAAGATGTGCACCGACCTTGTGTGCAAGCTATATAAGATGTGCACCGACCTTTTATGTGCATGGCAAAAACCTGCACCGACCTTGTGTATTCTAAAAAAGTTGCACCGACCTTGTATTCAGACCAATCAGAATGTGCACGGACCTAATATATGCATGAATAGTAATGTGCATCGACCTTGTGAAGGTGTGAACAGGATATGCATCGACCTTCATTTGCTATGAACAGTGATGTGAACAGACTTTATATGCTGAACGCAAAGTGTGCACTGACTTGAACAGTGATGTGCATGGACTTAGCTTGTGCTATCAGGAGGTGCACCGACCTTGATAAGCAAGCTATATGCATGTGCTTCGATTATGAATGTGCATGTGAATAGTGATGTGCACCGACCTATATGCGATGACATCGACCTTATAGTACATGTGAACAGTAATGTGCACAAACCTTCCTAGCACAGATGCAAACAAGCATCGACCTTACTATGCATTACAAAATGTGCACAGACCTCATACTTGCTCAGACCTGAAACGCATATAAAACCAAAACATGCACAGACTTCATATGCTGTAAACCAACATGTGCATTGACCTTTGCATGCAACCTACAAAAACACGCGTCAACCTTGATGTGCATAAAACACAACTAGCATCGACCTTAGAGTGTGCATATGACTTATCAACCTGAGAGAAATATGTGCACACAACCTGTTCGATGAAATGAATATGCATGCAACCTGATATGCAGTGGTCTGAAATGTGCATGGACTTCATATGCAATGGACAGAGATGTGCATGGACCTCATATGCAATGAAACATGGACTCACATTGACCTCAATGTGATGAGCACAGACTTAATGCTTCATACACAATTATGACATCATAAAAACATTGACAGCACCAAGACCTTATCAATGCAGAATTAACACTAAATGCAACATCAACATACACAGTTATGACATCATAAAAACATTGACAGCACCAAGACCTTATCAATGCATAATTAACACTAAATGCAGCATCAACACGTATGAATGCAGTAATCAAATGCATATTGCAATCATCATTCAATTTTCATGCAAAGACATGATGACTCATAAATGCAGCATCAACACGTATGAATGCAGTAATCAAATGCATATTGCAATCTTCATTCAATCTTCATGCAAAGACATGATGACTCATAGTGTTTCCTATCATCAAAACCACAGGGACACAACAGGAAGATCGATCTAGGAGGAGGAATCGAGGGTTCTTCGGGCATTCGTGGGCGTTCTTCATTCTTCTTCCTTTTCTTCTTTAAACGACTAAAGGTTGGTGTTCTTTCAAGCTAAATCCCTAATTAATGGTTGAAACACGTTCATATGCATGTCTAGCCTAATTCTGCATCATTTTCCCTAACTTTCATAGACTATACTGCATGTATTTCGAAGATTATGGTTTGGACATCGCTATTTTAGGGTTTGATCGTCGAAATGACTTTCTATTCGTAGTCACGCCCCCCACAGACACCTCGTCTCTAAATGCAGCTGGCCGACAGACCTCATCTATGAGAATTCTTTTATTTAAAAATTTGCTTATTTTCTTCAACGTGGCATCCTTATAGACCGCGTTCTGCATGATCACGACTCCTCCCTTGACCGCGTTCAGGCACGGGTTTCCAAAAACTTAGATGTCTTTCCATCATGTTATGTTCATGCTACTGAGTCTAGATGCATGTTTTTCATGTCTGTAATTCATCTGAACCAACTAATGTAACTAGGGAACATGTATGAACCTTAATCTCTTAAGCCTTCATGATCCTTGTTCATCTTTTTCCTTCGTTCCATGAACTCATCTTATCTTTATTGTTCTTAGTATGTTAAAAGAGTAAATAATTTTCTATTAACTTGAAATTGGTTCATCATATCATGGTTTCACACTTCTACATGGCGATTCTATGAATATATCAAGAGATATATCATGCATAGTTTTTTTGAAAGTTACATCACTCCAGTGATGTCAACCTACCGCTATTGACTGGTTTCTGTTTCCACTTGAACCCTAATTCTTGGAGAAGTTAGAACTCTCCGTCGGATATTCCTTCCATCAGATTGAAACTTTTTTCATCGAGGCCTCCGTAAGTCTCTGCGAGCCTTGGATTCCTACAAGGACGCCGAGTAGGTTGTACCACAAAAATCCTGAAAATCATTGAAATCCATGTCCTATGGCGTAGGATAGGTGTAATGACTCAAGATCTGGATATCAGGAAGAACCCGATACCATTCGAATCCTGAACCACCGCCTACGAGCCAGAGGGCTCGAAAGGGCTAAAAGGGTAGGTGTGGTGTACACAGAAATAAGAAATAATGCAGGATAATTCAACGATTAACAGAAATAAACAATCTAACTACATAGTCCAGTCCAACAAAAGTATGGTCTAAGGCAGGGAAACGTACCCAACACCGAGTGAACACTCGGCCCGGCAAGCTGACAACTAAGAATCTCGGCACGCCGCACCCTCGAACCTCGAGGAAGAACCGCAACACCTGAAAATTAAGGGTGAGCCTCGTCTCACTGGCTCAGTAGGGGTCCTGCGGAACCCTAACCGTAAACAATGGCGGTAGCGAAAAGCAGTAGCTACAGCAAGAACAGCAAACTCGGTGGCCGATAAAATCTTGACACTACAGTTACTCCTATTGGAACGGAAACCAACACCCCGATCTCATAGTCGGGGGACCACCGAACTAATGGGAAAACCTCTAGCTACACTGCTAGGGGAACCATCGCGACACCACTATTGTGGAGGCCAGTCTCACAGACAAAGGTCCAACCCAAGACCATGCGGTCCGAAAATAGTCACGACCTCGCAGTCGTGAACCTAACGCTGTCTAGGGAAAAGACCCTCGGTAACGCTCATGGGAAACCCTAGACCTCTACCTCAAGAAACACACGGAAACTACATGTAAAACCACGTCTCGCAGATAGGAAACGGAAGCTTGAGTCATGAGAAACTCACGTCACGTGACGGGAGTACCTGCCCACCAGAAGTAAGGTCGGATGCGTCCACTGACGTCTTAGTCTGCACCTCAGGTGTCTCCCTACTCGCCCTAAGCAGAAACTGAGACACTGCACCAAGTAACCACTAAACAAGGGCTAGCTGGGGTCACGCTCGTCAGCGCGGGTCCGACGCCCCCAACCACTTGTGCACACACCGACCATGTGCCCTAGGTCAGATCCTCTAGCTGGTTCTTCCCCATAGCCCGGACTCAGGCTGTGTGGAGGGGCCCTACGGTAACCAACCTAAAAATCGTCTCTCTCGGGTAAGCCGCTCCACCACTCCCAAGTGGGTCAGCACACGCGTGCCGTAAGAAGGCTACGACTAGTGGGGAGTCACTAACGTGATCACCGGAAGTCACGCATGCACCCATCGCGAGTAACATGAAGTAACAGGTGGCTCATGGCCACCAACTTAAGACAGTTATCTAGACCTAACAACCCAACGGTCCCCAAGTCACAAGACTCGGGTCAAGACCATCATACAGGACGGAGCATGCAATCGATCCAACCTAATCCCTAGGTCTGAAACCACGGAAGCACAAATACCGAGGTAGCTCATGGGTTGTCGAGTTAATTCCCTTTCTCAGGGGGAATCTCGAGGAACCTCTAGCCTTAGGCTGGGTGACTAGACTCACAGTCCAAGGCCATACTCCTGGCCCACACGGAAATTGCTTCCCGGGAAAACCAACGACGTGCGGGAATAGCCCTCCACACTCACGCCAACCAGCGACGACTCAATTAAGCATAACACGGAAGCTCGGAACACACGAGGTCACCCGGACCCTCAAAACCCACGGGCATGCTAGTCGAGATAAAACGGTATCTCCGGACACCCAAAAATACGGTCACGGTACCCACGGGGTGTCCGGGACATCCACGAGGCCAAAGGTCAGTCATTGGGTCTCAACCGGACTAACTGGGGCCTAAAATAATGCGAACGGAACACGGCTGGCCCGAAAAACCAGGAGGCTATCTTCCCCAGACCGTCTCCTCAAGTGGCGATCTCAAACGGGCCGCTACCATCAAGTAGCGGTCCTCTCATGACCACAACCTGTCGGGACCACTTGGCAGAATGCGGCCATTTCCCCAGCCTCAACTCGGAGGAAACGGTCAGCACCTGACCACCTTCTCCGGGGCTCAGGGAAGGACCCACGAAGTGGCGGTCAGTCATGTGACCGCTACCTCGAACCGACTTAAGGGGACAAGTGGCGGTCCTCAGAGGGCCGCCTCATCAAGTGGCGGTCTCTGGTACAACCGCCTCTTGCTCCCGAACCCGAAAATGGTGAACTCTGCGAAAATCTCCATTCCACGCCCCATTCACACCCATGTGAAGGGGAAAACAAGGGGAAACTATTCCTCAACCTCTCTAGCACCGAGAGGACCCATTTAAATCCTAAAAATGTTATCAAAACGGGAGATCCGACGCTCACTCCAAAATCACACGTTTTGAACCCCAGTGCGAAAATAAACCCTCTTGGCTCACCACGGGCTACCAAACTCGCGAAAAATGAAGTACAGGGGATAAGGATCTGTCCCCCTACCTCCACCGAAGATTCCATGTGCCGTGGATGCCGATCCGCCATGAAAATGCCATTAAAACGTCGCCGGTTCACGAACTCGCCACGAGCTCCACCGCGCGCCACCGCCCCTTGATCCTCGCCCATCCTCGCCCGCTCCTCACCCGCGTCGCCTCTGCCTCGCCCCTGCCTCGCTCCGTCGGCCGCCGGAGAAGAGAGGGGAGAAAGAGAGAACGTGAGAGGGGAGAGGGAGAGAAATGAGAGATGGGGAGAGAGAAAAAGGGTGGGGTTTATATAGAAAATCTAAAATTTCTGGGAAATATGAAAAATAGAAAAAAAAATACTCCCCATGATCCTTAGAAAATGCACAATGCGTTGGTAACGTCCTGAAGCCCGACAACACATCGGTTCACCCTATACCGGGTTCCAAAGGTTCGACAGGCAAAAACAAGCGTAAACTGCAAAACTCAATCTGGGACCCACAAAAGTAATCCGAAACCTACGGATCCTGATCCGAACAATATCCAAAAAATCCAAGGCGTTACAATAGGGTTCAACTGGCCTTTGGAATGATAGAATGTGGTTTTGTCTGTATTGTGCTATGATTGTCCTGAACGCGGCCTGAACAGGGACTGCGTTTAGCTTCTATTTGGTAAGGCGGTGGACAGCTAGACTACGTTCATCACAGTTTTCTCGGAATCCTATTTTCTGGGTTTGTTATGTGGACATCCTAGTTTTAGTCCAGATTCTAGCCTTTCATGGCTAATTCTCTTGATACTCTCGACCTTTTTGCGGTTATTCTAGAATCTCATTATTGAAATGAACTCGGACACCTTTGACTTCTATTCCATAGTCATTGCTCTAATGACTCATTCCCTAGACATAATGAGCCTGCATTATTGGAATTCTTCTCAAGAATTCTTATCCTTACTCGTGATTTTCTTGACTACATGAGCTTATTGTTAGAATTCTTTGGCCATTATTAATTTTAATAATTTGTCTAAAAAATATTTATTTGGGTCTTTGGGTCCAACATGACACTCAATGCTAGATAGTTTTTATAAGAACCCGGATCTGGTCTAAGGGGCGAGACAAAACCTAAAAATATACTGATATAATGAATGATCCGGTGTGACATTGCACCAACTATATGTAAGATTTGTTCTAGACAATTTCACTTATTTGATATGACTAGAATATGATATTTGACATGTTCTTAATATTTGTGGCCCAGAGTAGGTAATTGTTATTGGAACTCTTATGCATGGCCAATCCAAAGTTATGTTCTCTTGCACATGTTATCAACTCGCTATTGTATCTTGTTACATCTTATATCGGAATCATGTACTTGCAATTATCTCTTCTCTACCATTCGGTTATACAATACTTATATTGATCTTGCCACTATTATGATTTGGATTTGGGTTTTGCGCCTTGCATCACATAGTATCTTTTCATATATTGTTAAACTGTTAATCACTTATATTTTGTCTGGTGACAGAGATGTAATTCCTACTGAGCATTTTTGCTCAGCCAATTTTTCTTAACATTTTTTAGCTAATAATAAAGATACTATTCCATCAGATGGGGAAGGGCAAGAGTGACAAGTGCTCCTAAAGTTTCGAAGACTTGTGTCCTTTATTTTCTTGAATCTGGCTAGGCTAAAGTTTTGTATCGAGTCTTTTCTTTTCTTCTACATTAATTATAAGTTGAGTCAATGAAATTGTAATAATGAATTTGATATCAATAAAATTATATATTTTTATTATTTCTGGTCTTTTTGTGTCGTGTGATTTGCTCTATTTGTCATGACTGTCTCGTTGGCACGTTCCGAGTAAATTTTCGCTGCTATCGGTTTGGGACGTGACACCATAGGAAAAAGTCACTCCGGAAATAATCCCTCACTCTTCCTCTAGCCACCAGGCTGCTATGACAGACCCCGACCTTTTTCCCCTTAGAGAATTCTTCCAGCACCCTTATACTCATGGACTAACTTAAGCATCGAAGGGTTCTCTCGGGAAACTTCCACCATAGTGGCAACTTATTTTTGCAAGAGAAGTTCAATGAGATACTCACAGGACGGTAGCTGCTTCGGACAGTCCTGCTGAGAAGCCTGGTAAGATACTCTCATGCCCTCAACTATCCAGCGTGGGACGATCGACCCAGCTCCAGCCTAGAAGTCCCAAGCTACCAACGATGTAATGTGGCCACCACCCAGATTAGGAATCCTCAAGCAAGATTCCATCATCTCCGCCCCTAGCCTCCTCTTTGTCGACCCAATGGCGTCCCTGAGGTTCGACCAAGCAGCCGTCGAGCCTACATCTTCTACCCTGGAGATCTGTGACCTCAAAAAGAGATGCCACAACAACAGAGCGCGAGGAGAAGGACCCTCGGCATTGAAGCCTACTACGATTATAATGTGCAGGACCAATCTAGAGTTAGTACCAAAGACATATCGTTAGAGGTGGAAACCTCCAACTCAGTACGCCAGTATAGAGTCAGACCCCATGTAGGCCAAACAGACTCCGACAGGCAGGAAAAGGCCTGGGTGGAGAAGCTCAATTCCCGACTCTTCTACCTTGATGATCGTTAGCTTGGAGGACCGGTCATGGACGAGCATCTAGGAGGCATCTCTCTATAACCCATGGTGGCTCCCCTTCCACCCAAGAAGGCTTCAAAGTATGGAGGCAAATCCCAGAAGCCTCGGCATGACAACACTTGAAGTATCATCTAGAAGCAACAACACACGCTCAGAGGCTCAGCCCAAGGTTTCATCCGCATAGTGGATAATCTCTCCGCAACTCTTTTTCAGGCTCTATATCCTGGGTCTCCCCCTCTTTTTCATACTCTATAATTCCATCCCCACGGGTGATGTAATTCAGTTCCAGGAATATAAATACAAGTGTTATAGCATACACAACAATATGAATACCCACCTACTCCAATATCCTTCATATATGACAATCCAAAGCTATCCTACGATCTTCATAGAGTGGATCCCACATTCAAGCACCAGTGCATCGCTCAGACGACACCAATATGAATACCCACCTAGTCCAATATCATTCATATATGACAACCCAAGCATCCTACGAGCTTAAAAGAGTGGATCCCATATGCATCGTTCGGCTGACGCACCTTTTTAACATCACGAAGGAAAATGCGAATCTTAGTTTTTAACATTTATAATCAATCATATTTAGAGATTAACCAATCTAAATATCTCTTTGTATCCCCGTAATATCAAGTTATTTCGTAAAATAGCTAAAAAATATGATTAAACATCTAAAGCCCTTTTTAAAAAAAATCGCTAAAAAGATTGTCAAGAAAATAAATGTATGATTATGAGGGTCTGTAAATAAATGTCAAGATTGAAGAGCCTAATCCCTCGATATGAAGGTTCGTACGGGTCAAAAACTAAAATCACAAGAAAAATATCTTCGTCCATCTAATAAGAGACAAATGTCTATGTTCGGTCAACGATGTAGATGTTAGGAACGCTAAGGATGTTTATAAAACTTACGACTACCATCGAAAATCTTATATCCATGTCTCATCTCTCAATCGATTCCAAGAAACCCCTAAAAATGTTTGAGTATAATGTTTGATAATTTTTATGAACAAGAATCAAAATAAATGCAATTGGACAAATTTTTCTTTCGTTTGTATGATTGGCGGACCAGACCTTTGGACGTCACGACGACGACTAATAACTAGTGCAACAACAATTGCAATGGACCATAAAAGCCATGGGCTGTCGCAGATAACATGGCAACGAGGGAATTTGCGATGCCTGGAAATTAAAAAGAAAAAAACTCAATTAGGAGGTGTTGCATATGTTACAACACTTGTATTTATATTCCTAGGAAATGAATTACGTCACCCGTGGAGATGAGATTACAGAGTATGAGAAATAGAGGAAGAGCCAAGATACAGAGCCTAAGAAAGAATTGTGGAGAGAATGTGAGTTATGCGGGTAAACCCTTGGGTTGAGTCTTTGAGTGTTTGTTGCCGCTTCTGGATGGCACTTCAGGTGTTGCTCTGTGGAGGCTTTTGAGCTCTACCTTCGTGTTTTGGAGTCTTCTTGGGGAGAAACGGAGCTAGGATGGGTTGTGGAGAGATTTCTCCTTGATGCTCGTCTATGACCGATCCTCCAAGTTGATAATCGCCGAGGCAGAAGAGTGGGGACTGACTCCATCCATGATTTTTCTCGCTTGACAGAATCTATTTGGCCTAGATGGGGCCTGACTCTATGCAAACATACTGAGTCGGGGGTTACCACCTCTGATGATATGCTCTATAATCCCGTCCCCATGGGTGACGTAATTTAGTTCCCAAGAATATAAATACAAGTGTTATAACATATACAACACTTTGACGATGTCCGTGGGAGTTGACTAAAAGTCACGGTGGTAATGCCTGCAAGACAAGCTAGACTTGCAGCCCTCTTCAAGTAGTTGGAAACGACTAGCTCACTGCATTCCTCTTAGACAAGCGGGGGCATACAAAGGGCCTAGCAAGTCCGCTTTCAGCCCTCTCCAACATTCGAGGAAAGGCCAGTCTCGGGAAGCCACAATCGCAATCGAAAATCATTCAGCCCCTCCTTTGTTTTCCTCTACTCATGTACATAGCCACATGATTATCAAAAATTCTTACGGCTGCTAATTGGCCTAGCCAACAGACATGCGACCTGTTTATGTCATAGCCTTAGCGGTCACACCCTTGCGACCTGCAGCACGGCCTGTCAATTGACGACTGATTAGGCCTTAGCCCTAATCACCATGTCCCTTTCGAGACTAGTGGCTCGACCCGCCGATTGATGACTGGTTATGTCATAATGCTAGTTTCCATGTCACATTTGCGACTAGTGGTCTAGCCCGCCGATTGATGACCAGTTATGTCTTAGCCCTGGTCGCCACGTCACTCTCGAGACTAGTGGCCTGACCTGCCATGGACGACCGGTTATGCCATAGCCCTAGTTTTCACATCACATTTGCAACTAGTGTCCCTGCCCGCCGATTGACAACCGGTTATGCCTTAGCCCTGGTCGCTACGTCACTATCAAGACTAGTGGCCCGACCCTTCGATTGACAACCCGTTATGCCATAGCCCTAGTTTTCATGTCACATTTGCGACTACTGGCCCGACCCGCCGATTGACGACTAGTTATGTATTAGCCCTGGTCGTCATGTCATTCTCGAGACTAATGGCAAGGCCCGCCAATTGACGATCGGTTATGTCAAAACCCTAGTTTCCACGTCACATTTGTGACATGCGGCTTGCCCCGTCGATTGATGATCAGTTATGACTTAGCCCTAGTCGCCACGTCAAAGGTCTCTCTAGCCAAGCCCACCAAGCCTCAGAGTGGATCACCTCTGGCCAAGCAAACTGGGAGTCAAGAGTGCATCTATCACCGAGCAAAGTCACGTAGGCGCTCAGGTTAAATGTTTTCTTTCAGGCTAAGCCACTTAGGCACCCGATTATAGTTTTCTCCTAAGCAAAACCAAATGAGCGCTCGCTTAGATAGTTCCTTTGGGCAAAGCCACTTAGGTGCTCGGTCATAGATTCTTCTTAAGCCAACCCATGTAGGTGCTCAAGTTAAATGTTTCCTTTCTGGCTAAGCCACTTAGGCACCCGGTTATAGTTTCCTCCCCAGCAAAGCCAAACCTATGCTCGGTCAGATAGTTTCTCTCGGGTAAAGGTATTAAGGCGCCCGATCATAATTCTTTCCCGAGCAAAGCCAAATCGACCCTCGGTCAGATAGTTTCTCTTGGGCAAAGCTACTAAGGCGCCCGATTATAGTTTCCTCATGAGCAAAGTCAAATGGGCGCTCGGTTAGATAGTTCCCTCGGGCAAAGCCACTAAGACGCTCGATTATAGTTTCCTCCTGAGCAAAGCCAAACGGCCGCTCGGTTAAATAGTTCCTTCGGGTAAAGCCACTTAGACGTCGGATCATAGTTTCCTCTCGAGCAAAGCCAAACGGCCGCTCGGTTAGATAGTTCTCTCGGGCAAAGCCACTTAGGCGCCCGATTATACTTTCCTCTCAAGCAAAGCCAAGCTGGCGCTCAATCAGATAATTTCTCTCGGGCAAAGCCACTAAGATGCCCTATTATAGTTTCCTCCCGAGTAAAGTCAAACAGGTGTTCGGCAAGATAGTTGTCTTAGGCAAAGCAACTAAGGCACCCACTTATAGTTTCCTCCACGCGTCGTGCATCACGTCAATAGTTGGGGGGCAAGTGACGTGTCTAGTACCGCTGATCTCCGCCGCGTATAGCGTTTCCCACTTAAATTGAGATTTTGCTAGGTCTCGAGATTTCAAAACTGCCATTATTAAGAGCCAGCATCAGCATATCTGTGATGCCATGATCCGCTCCGCATCTCGTGACTCCCGCTGCTCTGACTGGCGCATCAACACATTGAGTCTTTTCAAGAACCAGAGCTTATCACCCAAGGATCCTTCACCAACTCCCGTCTATAAATAGCTCAATGACCCCCTCTAGGTACGCAACACAATGCAATGCAATGCAACGCAAGGCAAGCAAGAAGGGCACCGGCCGAGCAAGGCAAATAATGTCGATCCTCCCACACCAAAACCTCTCTCTCCTGGGAGGCCACCATAAGGAAAAGTCACTCCAGCAACAATCCCTCACTCATCCTCAAGTCACCAAACTACTACGACAAAGCTTGATCTTTTCCACCCTCCAGAGAACACTTTTAGCACCCTTATACCTGTGTACTGACTCAAAAATCGGAGGGCTCTCCCAGGGAACCTCCACCCCGATGGGAACTTGTTTTGCAGGAGAAACTCGGTGAGTTACTCTCAGGATGGTGGCTACTTCAGAGGACCTGTTGAGAAGCCCGATATGATACTCTCATGCACCCAACTATGTAGCGTGGGATTGTCGACCCGGCTGGCCTAGAAGCCTCAGGCTACCAATAGTGGAAGGTGGCCACCACCAAGATTGGGAATCCTCAAGCAAGAATCTAGCATCTCTGCCCCAGCCTCCTCTTCGTCGGCCCAATGACATCCTTGAGGTTCAACCAATCGGCCGTTGAGCTTACATCTTCTAGTCTAGAGATCCGTGACCTCAATGAGCGACACCACAACGATGAAGCGTGAGGAGCAGAACCCTCGACGTTGAGACCTGTTACGATGCATGACCAATCTAAGGCCAGCACTAAAGGTATATCGTCAGAGGTGGAAACCCCTGACTCAATACGCATGCAAAGAGTCAGGCCTCATGCAGGCCAAACAGACTCCGATATGCGGGAAAAGGCTCGGGTGGAGAAGCTCAGTCCCCAACTCTTCTGCCCCAGTGATCATCAGCTTGGAGGACCAATCATGGACAAACATCTAAGAGCAATCTCTCCACAACCCATACTAGCTCCCCTTCTACCTAAGAAGGCTCCAAAGTATGGAGGCAGAGCCTGGAAATCTCGTCAGAACAACACCTAAAGTACCATTCAGAATTGATAGCAAACGCTCATAGGCTCAGCCTAAGAGTTCATCCGCATAGTGGACAATCCCCCTGCAACTCTTTCTCAGGCTCTTCATCCTGACTCTCCCCCTCTTTCTCATGCTCTATAATCCCATCCCCATGAGTGACATAATTCAGTTCCCAAGAATATAACTACAAACGTTGAAACATACGCGACACTTTTTAGTTAGCTCCCACATACAACACCAAAATGTTACGTATGTTATAATATATGAATGAAAGAGTTTACAATGTCTAAAAATGTAAAAAAAAAAAACTCAAATTAAGAGATATTTTCTGATAGGATTTTCTAAATTTTTAGATACTGATTAAAATGTTATCCAACAATTTGAAAACGAGAATTACTGACCGCTCCAAACATTAGATGTCAAGAACGTCTTATCAAATGAAATCTAAGGGGGCCATTTGGTATGCCTTAAAATACTGTAGAATAACATAAAATGCCATAGAATGGCACATTTTTTATGTTTGGGGTGCTGTAAATCATTTTCGACTGCTTTTTGTTATGTTTGGAGTGTCATAAATTACTGACTTTCAAAACCAGTTGACCCATGTGGCACTCTTTTTAACCGATTTTAGCTTTCGGCGTAAAACCACTGGAAACAAAAATCAGGTCAGAAATTTTATTTTCATGAGGTTTAAAACCTGCAATTTCAAAATTGATATTTTATATTATTTCATGACACACCGAGCATGCCCCCCAAGTAAAAAACGGAGGAAAACCCAACAATGGAATGTGCATAAATTCGGGAAGTCCAGTCTCCAAATTCTGATGATGTCTGGTGCCTCCGATGGGATATCAGCCTAATGAATTCCCCTGGTTTATCGTTTTCCCCCTCCGGTCAAGTGACAAATGACTAGGTACTAAACGTCCCCCCTACAAAGAGAGGGCTCCAAAACCGAGTGCTTCGTAATTAAGAGATAACATAACGGCTGGTGAATATTCTAGCCTACAGGAAAGGAGTAAAAAGGGCATGAAGTCCTTAAACGAAAAATTGCATACAGAGTGAGTCCCCATGGTTGTCGAACCACTGGCTCATGCATTACCTGGACTGATGCGGGGGGGGGGGGGGGGGTTGGAGTACCAAACTTACGCGGAAACTAATCAAATCTTATGGGCATCAGATGTTCTTCAAGATTCATGTGTTACTACTCAAGGTATAATCACGACCAAAGTTTCTCCCAAGTTATAAAATTTTGGAAGCCCATGTCGCCATCCACCTGTATCTCGCCATAGATCGGTCACTAAACTGTCTTTCAAGATCTGTGGAAAATAATAAGCCAGTAGGAGCAGATACACTTACTTATCGAGTGAGGATGGCTTTAACAGCAGAAACATCCCTGAGATTGCAGATTTGTCACGTGAAAATCCTGACACAAGTTGCGATGTCAAGGGGCAACACAGCCTCAACCCTGCTACCATTTGAAGGTTCTGGCGTGCTATATAATCTTGAATCTAGCGAGTATCTTAATAGGTTTAAAGTCGCCTATCTACTACGGTTTGTTGACTCGATCTAACTCATACAAATCAGATTAGTTTTAATCTTTCTTCCCAAATCCCAGATCGGTCAATATGACGATACTAGTGCACTTGACATATATTACTAATAAATTAAATTACCAAGTGGAAAAATTAAGAGTAGGTTCAAGCCAGGACTGATACAGATTGCTCTAGCAGGATCCCAATAGAGCACAAAATGCCGAGTCAGCCGACCTTGGTTATTAAGATGAGAAAACTAATAAGATCAGAGAAGTCTCAAAACACAACCATGAATATGAAAAATCAATATAGGAAATTACATCGAGAATCTGCTACTTTCACCTGACTGTAAGAAAGTTAACAGACGAGAGCCTTACGCTGAAGAATTCAAGGTATACAAATCTCACATCAGATCCATCCCGCAACATAAGCAGAGCACCTCAGCCACACAGCCTGTCCTCTTTTTATAATAGCTTCCTCTTCAGCTTTTCACCCTTCAGTAAAGTTTAAGGAAATAGTGGTTAAGAAGATTCTATACTAAAACACTAATAACAAATGCTGAGGTAGGTGGCCTCCTCCCAAACGGAAACTGCAAGCCTCCCCCACAGAGACCCATGTGTCATCATAAAAGACATTTTAAGTCCCTAAGTCTACCCCAGGGAACATCCGGACAGACTGAAGTCTGATGACTATCAGCACATGGCTGAAAAATAGAAGCAATTGTGAGGTGCCACCTGAACTTATTTATGGAATAACTGCCTATTCAAGGATTTTCTACTCTTCATATTTTAAAAAGGATTAAGAAAGAAAGAAACATTGACAAGAAAGTTGAGTTTTTGACAGACAGATGAACAGTGGTTTGGAACTCACTCAGTTTTTGACTCGGGATTTATATCTGATTCCTCAGTTGCTGAAGAAAGGGAAGTGAGCTTTCCAAAAGATTCTTTGGCATTTTTGGAGGCATCTCCAAAGAAATCCTTTACTTTATCAACAACGGTTTTGAGCTCTTCTTGCGTCGGTAGCTGGAGAGGTTAAAAGATCCAAAAGTAAGAAGACCCCTATTGTCCTTCAGGTGATCATAGAACAACAACAAAAAAAGAATTGCAAGAAGACCCTTACTACACAGTACCCTGACAAATTTGAGAGTATACAGTTATAACCATCGATAAGGGTAGAATTAATGGTGAAAAATGCAGCACAAATAAACCATTTCCACAAAGAGATAAATCTTGACTATAATGCACAATAAAACAGATGGAAACATCCATGCTGTTATTTTATATTATTTCAGGAATATATTAATAATGCAAGCACAACACTTTCTTTGAATACTGTTCACACCACATCATCAATAAAACCATGGTTCTACACAAGATTATAGATATACAATATGCACGACAGACAAGTGCAAAAGTGTCTATATGCGCCAAATAAAAATAGAATATACAGTCCATGAAGAAGTGGGTAGATGTTATCCCTCACCACACATCGTCCGTGTGTTGCCAGTACAGACCTACAGGTCACGTCCTCGACAGATTTGAGTTTGGTAGAAAGAAGTGATTGCAAAAGACATGACAGAGCTTTTGACATTAATAAATTTGTGCATGAAAATTTGAGACATCTGACAAAGAACAAGTAGTTTAGAACTTTTATAGAGGTATATGAAAATGATGAAAAGTATTAGGTGTAGAAATAAAAAACTACATAAAAAATCTAAGATTGTCTCTCAAAAGGAGCTTTATGAAAACTAATTATTTATCCCAACAACTGGGTTTATTATTTATAACAGCTTCCACAGATACCAGTTCCGGAGATGGTTTCATGCTAATGCATATATCATTGTGCCACTTCTAGTGGCACATAGTTCCCAGATAAAGATGGATATTGATGATTCCTATATTCTGTGTAAAGTGTTTGTTAAACTGGAAGGATGATAGTTACCCCAAATGGGACATAAAGGTTGGAGACTGATGACAATTAACCGTCAACCTAAGCGTACAAGAGAGACCATGGATAATGGATACTCTAGAAATGAGGTTTGATACTCATTCTGTCAGCAGAGGAATAGGAATAATCAATAAGAGAAGGGGAACAATGTAAAGAGGCTTTTGATCCAATCCTTCATGCTCAGGGTAATGAGAAATGCACTACCATTCATCTAGAATACTCAGCGTACACAAGTTGGAAAGGAGCATCAGTAAAGCGTCGATTCTTTCAGACAAGTTGGAGAGTAGCATGAATGGTTCTGCCGCATGTATTGCTGGCATATGTAGGGTGTCCCCGTTTCCAGAGCACATTCCCTGTTTGATTATCTCTCCTTCCTCCCACCCACCCACCCACCCGAAAAAAGATCACCACAACCACCACCACACTGTATATACTATTGCTGAGTAAAGAAACGAACTCTTGTAGTTGTAAGGGAATCTATCATTGCCATAGTTGCATATTCTAGATCCTCTTCAATTAAAGAATCATGGCACTAAACAAATTTAGTGAAGAATTTATCTTATTATAACAAATAGAGCAGTCCCTACCTGAAAAAACAAGCACTCAATGGGAGTAAATCAATGAGGATATCTCACATGCCATAGTAAAGCAACATAAAAAAGTACTAGAGCTGCAAAGAAGATGCGACAGCCAATAGACTGACAGATACTTAATATTCCATTACATGCCAATAGAAGCATCTAATTCAAATTAATTATGCATTGATAATGGAAAAAAATGTGACAGCAGTTTTAGCCACAACAATTAATGTAGGAGGATATCACTGCCTATTTCACATGAGCTTGAGGACATGCATTCCTATGAGAAGAAAATTATCTTCCTAAGTCATGCCTATGAACACATCTTCAAGCATTGACGACCACAAAAATATAATGTGGTGTCCCTCCTCAAAAAGAATAAATTTAGGTAAGTTTATCATTGTATCTGTGGTACCAAGCATACTGAAGGCCTGAAAAGAGCACTCTGTTCATTAAGGGCATCATATTTGTTCATTGCTATAAAACATGATTGGATTGTTCATCATTCAATTTAGCATGAATACACTAAGCATTAAATCAATTCAAAATAACAGCTATAAAATATGTTAGCATGCGGTTATCAAGCCAGTTGAATTTTACAAAAAGAAGAGCAAAGAGATAGTGAGGACAATTAGAGTCCCAAAGAAAAACTATTTCACATAACCGCTTATCAATTAATATTAAATTCTCAAGTCAAATTATATAATGTTCCAAAGAGGGAGTTCCATTGGAAATAAAGAGTAGCCATCTGCATTTGCAAGATAAGCTTACGAAGAGGAAGTGAACTTTACCAAAAAAAGAGTAAAGAGATAGTGAATGACAATTGGAGTTCCAAAGCAATGCTATTTCATATAACCGTACATCAAATAACATTGAAGTCTTGAGTCAAATTATATATTATGTTCAGAAAAAAGAGTTCCACTGGAAATAAATAGTCTGCATTTGCAAAATGACCATATAAAGAGGAAGAAGAGGATCAATATCATGACAATAAATTATGAAGTTGTCGTCCATTCTTTTTTGTCTGTAATGCCTTCCGTTAAAGTTGACCAGTTCTCTAGCTATTGGCTCCATGGAAGAGATGATTTTTTGTTACCTGGTTTGTAATTTTGTTTTCTTTGTTGTTTTATTTAATGAATGGTGCCTGTGTCGCCTTCCAGAAGAGAAGTTAATCACTGAGATGGAAATTGATGTTTACAGATTGAAGGTGTCTATAAGAAGAGTAACATAATACCTCACAAATTAATGTAGTGAAGGTTATATCACATAACAGTAGCACAGTCATGAATTATCTGGGAGTGGCAGAAGTTATCTGGAAAGACATAAAGCTGATGCCCACTTAATCAAAATAAGGATTTAATCCAGCATAGTTGCTTGAATCTTTGTTTACTAAATTCTTATAGAGGAAAAAGGTATTAATTCTACATTTCTTTTTCCCACCTGAAATCAAGAGGGTACCAAAAATGTATATCAATGTCCACAGTCACCTAATCATGGTATTCAGTACCGCCTAGTACGTACCGTACCAAGATGGCATGTACTGGTACCTGCTTTGGCCTGTCCAGTTCTGCCCACTTTATATAGGTACAGGCCGGTACCGTTTAAAAAAAGACAACCGGGCGAACCAGGCGTATCGGCTGGTACGCCCGGTTCACCCATCGGGACCGCCCGATAAGGGCATCGGGATCCCTCTCACGGGCTGCACTGTGTGACAGCCCGTGAGAGAGAGATCCCGTGAGAGAGAGATCCCCCCCCCCCTTCGGCCACCTGCTCCCTCACAGTGCAGCCCATGAGAGAGAGATCCGCCCTGTAGTGTCCCAGAATTTATTTGATAATTTTATGGCATTATTAGCAATTAAAGGGACTAATTTGAAGTTATAAATCAATATAAGGCCAAATGGTGTTAATCAATTAACCCAACTCACTTAATTAAAGTCTAAAGGGTTTTTAAACCAGGCCCATTAAGTTGGCCCATATTCTAGAAGGTATTTAAGCCTATTCTCGGATTTTTAAAGATAAACATCACTTAATAAGATAAGTTAATGGATAATTATCAAAAGAGTTTTAATTTATTTTGAACTCTGTCCACGACGAATATAACGGTCTACAGCCCGACCGTCACATGTAACGCGTGGGATATAGACCGTTACACTATGTGTACTCCGTGAGTTGAAGAGTTTGAGGCATGTTGAACTCTGGAAACAAGATATGTAACGGTCTATCGTGAGACCGTCACATATCTCTAACGCACGGGATAACGACCGTTACATACTGTTAGTTCCGTAAAAGAAAGAACAAGTAGAAAGATCAGAATTTGATGATCTTATCCACTAATGATCGACTTAGGAAGGCTTGTAATATTGCTAAGGACTCTTAGAGATTAGGATTTGATGAAATAAGGACTCTAAACTCGATCTAATCCTCAAACCCTAGTCTAAACTCTATAAATAGGGCATAGTTCTGAACTGTGCGACCCTTACTTTTTGGGCGTAAGGAAGCAAGGTAAGGAGTCATTATCTCAGGTAAGTTCTTTAGAATAATTTGTTCACAATACTTTAGACTAACTCCCCTCCGAATTTCACATCTTTAGGTCGAGAGGTCGTGGAGTTAGAGCCCAAGGAAGTTGTTGGAAAAGTCACAAGAGAAGGAGGAGATCTAGGGCAAGGTTTTCTACCAAATTCAGGAACTACAGTCTAAGTAAGAGGTAGGTTATCTCATGAACGGCAAAAACAACTTGATATGACTAAGAGCCTCTGTTTTGATTGGATTTCATGCATGCTAGATCATCAATTTCATGTTTTATTGGTTCTATGCATATCATGTATCTCTTAGCCCTAACTAAAGATTAAGACTTGACTATTCATCTAACCCATCAATACCTATGCATGTAGTTGGCCTACACTACGTTATCATGTCTAGGGAGTCATGGTATTTTAATTATAGACATGATATGAATTGATCTCTTTATGTTTTATCTAGTTTCTGTTAGCAGATTCTGTAACGCATCATAGAAGGACCGTCACTTTCATGTAACGGCCCTACGACAGACCGTTACAAACTCTGTGATATTTGAACTACACGGTGATTCTAACGCGCTTGGACAGACGCGTTACATTCATGTAACGGCTGGATCTTGACCGTCACATTCACTATGACGCCCCATCTCCAGACCGTTATAGTCTATGCTCTGTCAACCCTAGACAGAATATAACTTGCCAATTTTGATTATTATTAAGCCTAGTTACCTAAATTTTATCCTGATCATGTGATTTTAAGGTTATTTGATTATTCATGATAGGTATTGCATGGTTTGTTATCTCACTTTTACTTGTGTTATGTTAATGAAGCCAAAGTATATAGTTTTGTATTATAAAGCATGACTTTTTAAATATTGTATTGACGGAGTTTTCAGCATGATTTTCAAATTTGAGTATACATATCTCTCTCTGTCAATAGAGTCAATTCTATAAGTATATGGCACATATTCCGGTATGTTGTCATTAGTTCACACTTTGCACTATAGGAACACAATCTTGGACATGAGGACCTCTCTATTGGATATTCCTTCCAATGGACTAGGAAATCATTGTTTCAAGACCTCCGTAATTCTCCGCGAGCCTGGGATTCCCACTAGGACGCCGAGTTGGTTGTACCATTAAAGCCCAATAACTAGAATACACTATCATGGTTTCTGATTCTTGAAATGTAACGGCCTTGAACTGGTCCGTCAGGCTCACGTAACGGCCCAGTGCCAGACCGTCACATTCCTCTGAGTCTATTTTTATCTTTCTAGACTCTGATCATTATAGCGGCCCATTCTGGACGCGTTACATAGTGTAACGGCCCAGTTAACGACCGTTACATAGCTTGTTTATGTTAACCCAAGGTTTGACCAAGGGTTGATATTCCAATGATTCTAGACAAACCTTGATGATCTAGAACTTGTCATATTGCTTAAATTGATCTAAATGAAATGGAAGTTAAGGAAAATACCGTTATGCTGTCGATTTATTTCTATGAGCATGACATTGTTTAAAGTCTATTTCTTGACTCCTACATTCTTATGTTGAAGCATTCATTCATTGATTTTAGTTATCATAGAATTATTGGAAGTACTATATTCTTGGCCATAATTTACTGTTATACTGCGTGGAAGTAGCTTAATTTATAACTGAAGATGCGATCGAGCACTGATTGTGTTCAAGGACTCTATGCTAGTCCCCTCGGCTGATTGCCGGAAACATACTATTTTATAAACCATGGGGTATGATGCTACTGGCGTCGCATTGCGCTGGGAGTACTATTTCTATAAATAAGTGAAGATCCACGATACGATATGACACGACATGACATTCTTGCTTGATATTCCACAGAAATTCACGGAGCACTTGCTCATAAGCATAAGATGCTAAAGTGAGGAATATGTGGCTTGCTAGTACATTCTCGATATATTCTTGTTCACGAAAGGCCAATATCATGTTCTTGTCCTATTCTTACTAGTTCATTCTTGTTCTCATTCCATCTTACATGATAGTCTTGTTACTTTGATTTAATCGCATGATCATCGCATTGCATGATTTTACCTTATTTATTTAAAGCTAAAATGTTAATTACTTTAATAGTGCCTTCATGTTGATGCGAAGATACCTACTGGGCAAGTGTGCTCATTACCTATTTCCAATCTTTTTCAGGAAATGAAAGTGAGTCGGGTTCAGATTCGGATTATTCAAGTAGCGGATTCGAGAGCGATTAAAGATGAGCGAAGACTTAGGAAGTCTATAATGTCTAGATTGAGTCAATGTAATTTTCCTATTTCTTGAGTCTAGTAGAATGAAAATCAAATTAGTGATTGTATCTTTGAATATTGAGCATTATGATATGAAGTTGAAGTTGATTAAATCTTGTGCAATTGCATTTACTTGTGTGATTGTCTCGAGCTCTGATTGATTCTTGCTTGCAAGAGGCTTACAATGCCGGCTGTTCGCGCTCCCCGAGCGAGTCTTCCGCTGTAATAAAGGCTCGGGGCGTGACAGTTAAGTTGGTATCAGAGCCTAAGTCTCAGGACTTAGGGAAAAGAGTCATGTCATAGAATAAGTCCAAGGTTAAGGACCCCTACCTGTGAACTAAGGAAGAAATTCCGTACCCATGTGAGAATTGGGTAGAGCCCGGGATAAGATAATTAATTAGCTTTAAGATTTGGTTTCATGAGAAATAACGAGTGTTATTTTTCTCTCTCAGGTACCTTATTATTTTTATCATGGCTCATCGCGTAGATTGGGACGGTATGCAACAAACTGTTGCCGGCCTCACCCAAGCACTGCAGACTATAGCACAAGGTGGTGCAGGGGCAAGGGCAGGAGATCTTCATCGCAACTTCCAGAGTCTAAATCCTCATCCCGATGAGGCAGAAAATTGGATCGACGAGATGAATAGGATATTCGATGTTATACAGTGTACTGATCAGGAGAAAGTCCGTCTAGCAACGTTTCAGTTAAATAAGGACGCCCGTACTTGGTGGAAATCGGTTCCGGCACCTCCGGCCGATGCGCCACATACATGGAATGCTTTTCTCACTTTATTTCATGCCAAGTATTTCTCCGAACATGTGAAGGAAAGGAAGGCTATGGAGTTTGCCTCCCTTCGTCAAGGGATGATGTCAGTTGCAGAGTATGAATTGCAGTTTTCAAGACTAGCACCATATGCACCACACCTTATCAGCACAGAATTATTAAAAGCAAATCGATTCATGGACGGGTTACGGCCCGGTTTCATTCAGCAACTGGGGACACAGAATATCCGCACTTATGCGGAGATGGTTCAAAGGGCATATTTATGCGAGAGGACCTTAGAGAAGGTCGAAAGGTTGAAAGGAAAGGGAGAAGAATCTAGCCGGCGCTCAGATCGGCATTATAAAAAGGAGAAGTTTAGCATCACGGAACCATACAAAAGCCGTGATAATAAGAAAAGATCAAGGAACGGGAACGGTGGAAGTTCCCAAAAGAATAGTAAAAAGGTTAAAGAAGAGAAGGAGCAAGTCACCTCGGCGTGCACCTTTTGCGATAAATTCGGCCACTCGGCTGAAGAATGCTAGAAGCGCCTAGGTGCTTGTTTGCGCTGTGGAAGTAGGGAGCATCGTGTGCCAGATTGCCCCCTTATGAAAGATCAATCAAATAACGGAGGACGTAGGAGGCAGGCTCGCCTCAATGCAGTTATAGATGAAGAAGAAGCGCCCAGGGATCAAAATGAAGGGCTCATGGAAGGTACTCTTCAAATTTGTTCTCGTCCTGCATTCGTGCTATTCGATACTGGTGCTTCTCATTCTTTTATCTCCACCACTTTTGCAAACACCTTACCAACTGCATCAGTTCCCCTACCTTCAGATCTTGCTATTACTACACCTTTAGGATCTGGAACTAAGCTTACCAAGTATTATCCCGATTGTGAGGTAGTAGTAGAAGGACACAATCTCCCCGCAAACTTAGTATGCCTTGATATGAAAGGTTATGATGCCATTTTAGGGGTAGATTGGCTTGTAGACCATGATGCTTACATCAACTGCCGAAATAGAATTATATCTTTCCGAAAGCCCGGTCTTCCAAGATTTTCTTTTCTTGGCATCAAATACAAGAAGCATCCTACCATTATATCTTCTCTTCACGCCAACAAACTTATCTCGAAAGGATGTGAAGTTTTTCTTGCTTCAGTCATTGTCACAGAATCTAAGGAAATTATCCTAGCAAACATTCCTATTGCAAATAAATTCCCTGACGTGTTCCCATCCGAACTACCTAGTTTACCGCCCGAGAGGGAAGTAAACTTTACCATTGAACTCATTCCAGATGCAGCACCTATTTCTATAGCCCCTTATAGGATGTCTCCCACGAAACTTAAGGAACTAAAGAAGCAATTACAGGAACTTCTAGACAAGGGTTTCATTAGACCTAGCACATCCCCTTGGGGTGCGCCTGTTCTATTTGTCAAGAAGAAGGATGGTTCTCTCAGATTATGCATCGATTACCGGCGACTGAATCAGCTTACAATCAAAAATAAATATCCATTGCCGCGTATTGATGAGCTCTTCGATCAGCTTTCGGGAGCTGAGTACTTTTCTAAGATTGACCTAAGATCAGGTTATCATCAGCTTAGAATCAAAGAAGAGGACATTTATAAATCGGCTTTTCGAAGTCGTTATGGCCACTATGAATTCGTGGTGATGCCGTTCGGTTTAACTAATGCCCCAGCAGCATTTATGCAACTTATGAACAGTGTCTTCCAGCCATATTTAGACCAATTCATCGTCGTCTTCATCGATGATATCCTGATATACTCCAAGACAAAAGAAGAACATGAAGAACATCTAAGGATAGCTTTGCAAACACTTAGAGAACACAAGCTATATGCCAAACTCAATAAATGTGAATTCTGGCTCAAGGAAGTCTCATTCCTAGGTCACATTATTTCAAAAGAAGGTATTGCTGTGGATCCTTCTAAGGTAGAAGCTGTCAGAGATTGGAGCCGACCAACGACTGTATCTGAAGTCAGAAGCTTTTTGGGTCTAGCAGGTTATTATAGAAGATTCATAAAGGACTTCTCAAAGATCGCGGTTTCTTTAACTAGACTTACTAGAAAAGAAAATCCTTTTATCTGGTCGAAGGACTGTGAAAAGAGTTTTCAAAATCTTAAGAATCATCTTACAACAGCCCCTGTTTTGTCGTTACCAATAGAGGGTGCTGGATTTGAAGTATATATGGATGCATCTGGAATTGACTTAGGGTGTGTCCTTATGCAAGATGGAAAGGTGATTTGCTATTCTTCAAGACAATTGAAACGTCACGAAGAAAATTATCCTATACATGATTTGGAATTAGCAGCAGTTATTTTCGCCTTAAAAATTTGACGTCATTATCTTTATGGAGAAAAGTTCACGATCTACACAGACCACAAGAGCTTGAAATATTTATTTTCTCAAAAAGAACTTAATATGAGGCAAAGGAGGTGGTTAGAACATCTCAAGGACTTTGATTTTGCTATTCAATATCATCCTGGCAAGGCGAATGCTGTAGCAGATGCACTTAGCAGAAAACCAATTGGTATGTTATCAAGTCTCATGATTAGTGTGACTAACCTTATTCCTCAATTTGCCCAGTTGAAGTTAGAGGTTGATATTAAGGAAGAAGATTGCTTCATAGCTAATATCCGAGCTCAACCTACATTGATAGAGTATTTGGCCAAGTTACAAGAGGATGATCCAATTTTACTGGAAATTAAGGCCAATATTGAACAAAGACCGGATTTTTTTATTTCTAATGATGGAAGATTGCTATTCAAGGGCCGAATGTGTATACCGGATCATTAGGATACAAAGAAATTGATCTTAGAAGAAGCACATAAATCAAAGTACTCCATCCATCTAGGAGGTACCAAGATGTATCAAGATCTCAAAAGAAACTTCTGGTGGCCCAATATGAAGAGGGAAGTAGCTGATTTTGTATCTCGTTGTCTTACATGCCAATAAGTGAAGGCGGAACATTTCAGACCTGCAGGAAAATTACATCCCTTAAATATTCCCGAATGGAAATGGGAAAGTATAGGAATGGATTTCATTATGGGATTACCTAAGACAAGAGGTGGACATGATGGAATATGGGTAATCATAGACCGATTGACTAAATCTGCACATTTCATATCAATAAAAAGTCGATGGTCTGTGGATATTCTAGCAGCATTATACATCAAAGAAATTGTTAAACTACATGGTATCCCTATCTCTATTATATCAGATAGAGATCCACGTTTTACATCACAATTCTGGAAAAGTTTACAACATTCACTGGGGACTAGATTGAATTTTAGCACAGCTTTTCATCCACAAACTGATGGTCAGACAGAAAGGACTAATCAGGTGGTAGAAGATATGCTCAGGGCTTGTGTCATTGATTTTGGAGGAAGTTGGCATGATCACTTGCCTCTGGTAGAATTTGAATATAATAACAGTTATCAAGCAAGCATACAAATGGCATCTTTTGAAGCTCTATATGGGAAAAGTTGTCGATCACCAATATGTTGGAATGAAATAGGGGAAAGGCAATTTCTAGGCCCCGACCTTATCAGAGATTCTACAGAGAAAATAAAGCTCATCCAGGAAAGAATGAAAATGGCACAAGATAGGCAAAAGTCTTATGCTGACAATCGAAGACGTGACTTGGAGTTTCAGGTAGGAGATCATGTGTATTTGAAGGTTTCTCCAGGTCGTGGTATTCGAAGATTTGGCATCAAAGGAAAGCTAACTCCAAGGTTCATTGGCCCATTTGAAATTCTTGAAAGGGTCGGTGAAGTGGCTTATAGATTGGCCTTACCTCCACAGTTAGCAGGAGTTCATGACGTATTTCACGTCTCTATGCTGAAAAAGTACGTATATGATCCAGACCACATTATCACTTATGACAATATAGAGATTCAGAAAGACTTGACATACGAGCAAACACCGATCAAAATTCTGGATCGGGAAGTGCGTCAATTAAGAAATAAAGTTATTCCCATGGTCAAGATCCAATGGAAGAAAACATGTCCATATGAAGCAACATGGGAAACCGAAACGGCTATGCAGAAAAGATTCCCAGAATTATTCAACTGTAAGTAGACTCTCCACAATCCATGAATTGAATTTGGGGACCAAATTCTTTTAAGTGGGGGAGGGTGTAGTGCCCCAGAATTTATTTGATAATTTTATGGCATTATTAGCAATTAAATGGACTAATTTGAAGTTATAAATCAATATAAGGCCAAATGGTGTTAATCAATTAACCCAACTCACTTAATTAAAGTCTAAAGGGTTTTTAAACCAGGCCCATTAAGTTGGCCCATATTCTAGAAGGTATTTAAGCCTATTCTCGGATTTTTAAAGATAAACATCACTTAATTAGATAAGTTAATGGATAATTATCAAAAGAGTTTTAATTTATTTTGAACTCTGTCCACGACGAATATAACGGTCTACAGCCCGACCGTCACACACTTGTAACGCGTGGGATATAGACCGTTACACTATGTATACTCCGTGAGTTGAAGAGTTTGAGGCATGTTGAACTCTGGAAACAAGATATGTAACGGTCTATCGTGAGACCGTCACATATCTCTAACGCACGGGATAACGACCGTTACATACTGTTAGTTCCGTAAAAGAAAGAACAAGTAGAAAGATCAGAATTTGATGATCTTATCCACTAAGGATCGACTTGGGAAGGCTTGTAATATTGCTAAGGACTCTTAGAGATTAGGATTTGATGAAATAAGGACTCTAAACTCGATCTAATCCTCAAACCCTAGTCTAAACTCTATAAATAGGGCATAGTTCTGAACTGTGCGACCCTTACTTTTTGGGCGTAAGGAAGTAAGGTAAGGAGTCATTATCTCAGGTAAGTTCTTTAGAATAATTTTTTCACAATACTTTAGACTAACTCCCCTCCGAATTTCACATCTTTAGGTCAAGAGGTCGTGGAGTTAGAGCCCAAGGAAGTTGCTGGAAAAGTCACAAGAGAAGGAGGAGATCTAGGGCAAGGTTCTCTACCAAATTCAGGAACTACAGTCTAAGTAAGAGGTAGGTTATCTCATGAACGGCAAAAACAACTTGATAGGACTAAGAGCCTCTGTTTTGATTGGATTTCATGCATGCTAGATCATCAATTTCATGTTTTATTGGTTCTATGCATATCATGTATCTCTTAGCCCTAACTAAAGATTAAGACTTGACTATTCATCTAACCCATCAATACCTATGCATGTAGTTGGCCTACACTACGTTATCATGTCTAGGGAGTCATGGTATTTTAATTATAGACATGATATGAATTGATCTCTTTATGTTTTATCTAGTTTCTGTTAGCAGATTCTGTAACGCATCATAGAAGGAAACTTTCATGTAACGGCCCTACGACAGACCGTTACAAACTCTGTGATATTTGAACTACACGGTGATTCTAACGCGCTTGGACAGACGCGTTACATTCATGTAACGGCTGGATCTTGACCGTCACATTCACTATGACGCCCCATCTCCAGACCGTTATAGTCTATGCTCTGTCAACCCTAGACAGAATATAACTTGCCAATTTTGATTATTATTAAGCCTAGTTACCTAAGTTTTATCCTGATCACGTGATTTTAAGGTTATTTGATTATTCATGATAGGTATTGCATGGTTTGTTATCTCAATTTTACTTGTGTTATGTTAATGAAGCCAAAGTATATAGTTTTGTATTATAAAGCATGACTTTTTAAATATTGTATTGACGGAGTTTTCAGCATGATTTTCAAATTTGAGTATACATATCTCTCTCTGTCAATAGAGTCAATTCTATAAGTACATGGCACATATTCCGGTATGTTGTCATTAGTTCACACTTTGCACTATAGGAACACAATCTTGGACATGAGGACCTCTCTATTGGATATTCCTTCCAATGGACTAGGAAATCATTGTTTCAAGGCCTCCGTAATTCTCCGCGAGCCTGGGATTCCCACTAGGACGCCGAGTTGGTTGTACCATTAAAGCCCAATAACTAGAATACACTATCATGGTTTCTGATTCTTGAAATGTAACGGCCTTGAACTGGTCCGTCAGGCTCACGTAACGGCCCAGTGCCAGACCGTCACATTCCTCTAAGTCTATTTTTATCTTTCTAGACTCTGATCATTGTAACGGCCCATTCTGGACGCGTTACATAGTGTAACGGTCCAGTTAACGACCGTTACATAGCTTATTTATGTTAACCCAAGGTTTGACCAAGGGTTGGTATTCCAATGATTCTAGACAAACCTTGATGATCTAGAACTTGTCATATTGCTTAAATTGATCTAAATGAAATGGAAGTTAAGGAAAATACCGTTATGCTGTCGATTTATTTCTATGAGCATGACATTGTTTAAAGTCTATTTCTTGACTCCTACATTCTTATGTTGAAGCATTCATTCATTGATTTTAGTTATCATGGAATTATTGGAAGTGCTATATTCTTGGCCATACTTTACTGTTATACTGCGTGGAAGTAGCTTAATTTATAACTGAAGATGCGATCGAGCACTGATTGTGTTCAAGGGCTCTATGCTAGTCTCCTCGGCTGATTGCCGGAAACATACTATTTTATAAACCATGGGGTATGATGCTACTGGCGTCGCATTGCGCTGGGAGTACTATTTCTATAAATAAGTGAAGATCCACGATACGATATGACACGACATGACATTCTTGCTTGATATTCCACAGAAATTCACGGAACACTTGCTCATAAGCATAAGATGCTAAAGTGAGGAATATGTGACTTGCTAGTACATTCTCGATATATTCTTGTTCACGTAAGACCAATATCATGTTCTTGTCCTATTCTTACTAGTTCATTCTTGTTCTCATTCCATCTTACATGATAGTCTTGTTACTTTGATTTAATCGCATGATCATCGCATTGCATGATTTTACCTTATTTATTTAAAGCTAAAATGTTAATTACTTTAATAGTGCCTTCATGTTGATGCGAAGATACCTACTGGGCAAGTGTGCTCATTACCTATTTCCAATCTTTTTCAGGAAATGAAAGTGAGTCGGGTTCGGATTCGGATTATTCAAGTAGCAGATTCGAGAGCGATTAAAGATGAGCGAAGACTTAGGAAGTCTATAATATCTAGATTGAGTCAATGTAATTTTCCTATTTCTTGAGTCTAGTAGAATGAAAATCAAATTAGTGATTGTATCTTTGAATATTGAGCATTATGATATGAAGTTGAAGTTGATTAAATCTTGTGCAATTGCATTTACTTGTGTGATTGTCTCGCGCTCTGATTAATTCTTGCTTGCAAGAGGCTTACCATGCCGGCTGTTCGCGCTCCCCGAGCGAGTCTTCCGCTGTAATAAAGGCTCGGGGCGTGACACGCCCCCTTCGGCCGCCTGCTCCTCGACGATCATAGCTAGGGTTGTCAATGGGCCGGGCTCAGGCCGGGCCGGGCCTGACCCAACTTTTTCACAAGCTCGACTTCGGCAGATCTCGACCCGACAAATTAAATAATAAATAAGAATAAATAGATATAAGAATATACAATTTACAACCTCACTAAATTAATTAGAGTTTTAGATGTTAATTTGTTTAGAAAGAGTTTTAAATTTTCTAATTAAATAGAAAAAGATAGTTTTAATTTTTAAACCCATGGCAGCTCTGGTGGCAGTGGTATCATCAGAAATCACGTTGGGGATTTGGTGTTTGCTTTTTCTCATTATTATGGCACATGTAATACTTTGGTTGCTGAAACCCAAGCTCTGCTGGATGCGTTAAGATATGCGAAGGCCCTTTTCTTCCGATTGGATTTTATTGAATGCGACTCAAAGCTGTTGGTTGCTGTTATTGCTGGATCCATACTCTGCCCTGGGAGACTTATCCTGCTTGTCAAAGAAATCATAAAATTGCTTGATTCTTCAACAATTCTTACACGTCTTCAGAGAAGCTAATCACGCTGCTGATCGACTTGCCAATATTCTTTCTTTTTTAGCTGGCAGTCATTACCCTGGGATGTCCGGGGGCTGTCAAGTTGGATAAACTAGGGATGCCTAGTATTCGTTTGTAATTATGATTCATTTTAAATGAAATAAAGCTGGAGTGTGGCATCTTTTGCCACCTCCTAGGCCTTTTGACCAAAAAAATATAGTTTTGATTTTTTAATTAAACAAAATAAAAATTTAAAGGGAGGAGAAAAAAAAAGAGAACATGCCAAGCCGACCAGCAGGCCGCACTCAAAGCCCGAACCCAGCCAACCGGCCTAGTCGGGCAAGGTTTTTAGGCCCGACTAAGGGCTCGCAGGGGATGGCCTGAAATCGGGTCAGGCCCACAGGCCCGTCGGGCCGCCCAGCCCATTGACAACCCTAATCGCTACAGCTCGCTAGCTTCGTCGTCGTCCACGCACAACCGCACAAGAGGCCACAACGGAGCAGCCAACCTGACTCTGCCTGACTGCCTGACGCACCAGCCACCTCAACGCCACCGGCCACCGCCACCGAGCAGATTTGGCCACCGACGACCACATCCGGCCATTTTCTAACCGAAAAATTCTGTTTTTCAACTGTTGAAGGTAATTTTTTTAACTCAAAAAATTAAGTAGTGTTAAATAATTGTAAATAGCCTAATTGGGGTTAAGGAGTGCTCATTGCACTCCAATTTAATTTCAAATTAGAAAATTCCCAAATTGAGCGCTAATTAGTTTTAAAATTGGGACTTTTATTAAATTAATTTAATTTAGATGCAATTGAAGATCAATTGCATCTCATGTGACCAAATTAGGGTTAACGAGTGCTCAATAGCACTCCAATTCAATTTCAAATCAGAAAATCCCCAAATTGTGCCCTGATTAGGGTTCCAAACTTGGGGCTTTTCTAAAATTACCCTAATTTAGATGCAATTGAACATCAATTGCATCTCATATGACCTAATTAAAGTTAATGAGTGCTCATTTGCACTCCAATTCAATTTCAAATCAGAAAATCCCCAAATTGAGCTCTAATTAGAGTTCTAAAATTGAGACTTTTCTGAAATTGGATGTTTTATCTAATATATTGTAATTATGCATAAGTTTTCTACAGATATGGCACCCCGTGAGATGAAGGGTGGCAATATGTCACTTAATGCAAAGACAAAAAGGATGAAATGTAATCTTTGTGAGAAGGGAATAGGCAGAGGGATAACAAGAATAAAGGAGCACTTGGTAGAAAACAGAGGAGATGTTACAACATGCACTAAAGTATCTCTAGAGATCAGAGAAATGTTCAAAAATCTTCTGAAAGGGAAGCAAAAAAAGAAGGAATTGAAGGCATAACATGATGAACAAGTGAGGGAAGAGATCCTATCTCAAAGTCGGCAAGGACCCACAATTAGAGCACCAGGGTGCCGTCATCGTAGAGAAGATGATGACAGTGATGAGGATCTAGATCCAGAATATAGAGTAGCAATACATGAAAGTTTAAGGCAGACACATGAAGATGAGGCACGAAGATTAGGTATGGCACTTCAACTTCAATAGGAATAAGACAACCAGATTTCACTATAACAAACACATGTCTGCTACTCAGAAATCATCTTTACTTGGTACTGGGAAAGATCTAACATCTCCTTTAGATCTTTATGTTGGTCCAATAGATCACTATTTGTACAGAAAAGATGACGCTCAGCAACAAAGTATCAAGACTAGTATGAAAGGATGGAAACAAGTCAAGAAGGTTGCATCACAGCAATGGAAGCATATCTCCAAATGATTTTTCTATGCAAATGTTCCTGCCAATGCTGCTCGTAATCCCTACTTCTAAACAATAGCCGACTCTATTGCACGAGATGACTTAGGCATCCTTGCACCTAAGCTAAGGGACATCTATGGCCCTTTGCTTGATGAGGAAGTTCGTGAGTTACAAGAATGGATAAAATCATTTGAAAGGATGTGACATGAGAGTGAATGCACCTTAATGTGTGATAAGTGGACAGGGACCACTAGAAAACAATTGATCAATTTTTTAAAAAAATTGTCCACATGGAACAATATTTCTAAAGTTATTTGATGTTTCTGATAACCATAAAAATGTTGAATTCTTATGCTACTTGATGGATCAGATTGTTGAGCAGGTTGGAGAGAAGAGAGTGATCCAAGTAATCACTAATAATGCAGCGAACTACAGGAGAGATGGTCATTTGATGGAGAGACGGAGACATCTTTATTGGGTTCCATGTGCAACATACAGTTAGACCTGATGCTAGAAGATATTGGAGGACAACAAGAGGTTGAGATAGTTCATGATGCACAGGAGATCGGCACTTTTATTTATGGCCACCATCGTATTCTTGCGATTTTCAAGCAGACGACAGGTGATCATAACAACATCATTAGATCAGACCCAATCAGATTTGCCACATAGTTTCTGGCTTTGGAGAGCTTGTACAAGCATAGAGTGGCAATTAGAGAACTCACTAAAGATAAAGAATATCTGAAGCATGTGAAGTCTCTTGATGCTAATATCAGAAAAACTGCAAAACTTGTGGATAGACATGTAGAGAAGGACAACTTCTGGGAAAGTGTGCAAAGGTATCTCAGGTTGTTTTAGCTTATTATTCAGGTTTTAAGGATGGTAAATGGAGATGATAAAACTGATGTGGGATACCCTTATGAAGCTATGGATAGGGCCAAGAAAAGAATTCAAAGAAGGTTCCTGTTGGAAGCAAATTTTGTGTGCAAAAAAATCCCGTCGGGGTGAAAAGAACCCGTCCGGGGTGAGAGGGACCCGTCCGGGGTCGGGGAGACCCGTACGGGGTCGCCCGGCCCCGGGGGGGCTGGCGCGCAGGCGGGCAAGGCCTCCCGGGGCCGCGCGGCCCCCGAGGTGACCTCCCTGGGGTCATTCGACCCCGGGAGGACCCACCTGGGGTCAAACCACCCCGGGCAGAACCTGCCCGGGGTCGTTTGACCCCGGAGGGACCTGCCCAGGGTCAATCCACCCCGGGGAGGTCCCTTCGGACCTGCCCGGGGTCATTTGCCCCCGGACGGGTCCGGGGGGGCCTCCCACCCCGGGCAGCCTCCGTCTCCCGCGCACGGAAATCAAGGAAAAGACCTTGCCGGGGTCATTTCCATCTCGTTCAACCCGTACGGGTCCAAATGACCCCGGGGAGGTTCCTACTTCTATAAATAGACCCCCAGGGTCCAAAAGGAGGGGCATCGAGATCTACAATCGGCATACGAACTACGCACCTGGACCATCCAGCACACTTGGAGTTTTCTGTTCGTTGTTTCGACCCGCGAGAGGTAAGTCTCCGGGTCTGGTGTACATTCCCCTATGGGGGTATTTTTGTAATTTCTCCCCCTCAGCTGGATGTGTTGTTGTTTCTAAATCTCGGGGCGACTATGTCATAGAATTCTGCCCCAAGAATGGGAGAATTGCTTAAAAGTCCTTCCCGGGATCCAAGAAACATAAATGTCCTGTAAATTACAGTTTTACCCTGCAACTTTTGAAATTGGGGCTACGCCCCTATCTCCCGCGTTAGCGCGGATTTCTGTACAGTTGACAACTCGTCGACAATCCTTGTACTCATTCTGATTATAAAAGCGCTCAGCATGTTTTATGTCCTCGGGAGAAAATTATAGGGGAACCCCTTGACTTTCACAAGATTGCATATATACCCCTCCTTTGGCGAATTTGACACACATAAGTCTTCTATGAAGCTATTATCGCTCCTTTCGCCCTGGGAACAACGTGGCCTCAGTCCGACACTCAGATGTCACCCCAACTCTAGGTCTGTCCAGGATAAGGTAAAATGACCAAAATACCCTTATGACCTAGAAATGGCCCCAGAGTCCTCAAAACTCTTCAGAAACGGCCTCAATGCCTTGGAAAGTCAGGAACCCGATCCTACTTCCATTTCAGCCCAGAAATTTCAGAAATACCCCTGGCCTGAAAAATTACAGAAATACCCCTGGGGTGGAAAAATTATCAAAATACCCTCCGGGTCCAGAAAAACGCCCCTCTACTTCAAAAATGCCTATGGCTTCCACATATCTGTGCTTCCATTCCTAAATCTTAGAGTTTTACTCAAACCTAGCCCTAACTCAATTGTTTCTGTTGGTCGGTGGTGAGTGAACGGACATCGTGAGCTCTTCAAGAGAGTTTGCCCTCAACATCAGAACCTCTGTAGAAGACTTTGGGGATTTCTTTGACAGTCGAACAAAGGTGTTCGGACGTTAGGCCGATGTAAATCAACACTGACTACGGTCAGTGGGGAGAGGTCCAGCACTCGAACCCAAATCGTCTGTTACAATGCGCACCCACGGAATCACCCTCTACTCATGGGGGGGGATGTTTCTTTTCAAAAAGAACAAAAATCTATGCCTTTATCTACGATAAAAAGATTCAGATTTTTTCCGTGTCACACAGACTGGCACGCCGGGTGGGACTTTTCCTGCCTTTCTTCTTTCTGTCAGAGTCGTTCTCCAAAACCCTCTTCGAGGTTCTGATGCCCTCATCTTCCTTTTACAGGACGGGAAGAGGAGGACATTTTTCACCGCTCGTCTGAGAGCTCTTCGTGCACTCGCACGCTACTTTGTTCGTGCCACGCACCACCGTCATCAACAGCAACCAGTAGCGATGGCTGCCGTCACCTACGGCTCGGAGATCATCGCCAATCATGCCAGGCTCGGATACCTGGCGACCCCGCTTATTTTCGGCGACTTCCCAGCAGTCGTCGGTTCGCCCTTCTTCTTGGGCGTGGTACCTGTGGCTGAAGCCAGTTCAGCCATGCCTGCAACAACCGTCGGGGGCGTCAGGCCCTCGGCTCCATCAACTGGCCGGGTCCACCCGGTCAAGAAGACAACCGTCGGGGGTGTTAGGCCCTCGGCCCCAACAACTGGCCGGGTTTGCTCGGTCAACAAGACAACTCTTGAGGGTGTCAGCCCCCTCATTGCAGCAGCCGGCCGGGTCCACCCGGTCAAGAAGACAACCGTCGGGGGTGTTAGGCTCTCGGCCCCAACAACTGGCCGGGTTTGCTCGGTCAACAAGACAGCTCCTGAGGGTGTCAACCCCCTTATTACAGCAGCCGGCCGGTTCCGCCCGGTTAAGAAGACAACTGTCAGGGGTGCTAGTCCCTCGGCCCCAGCAACTGGCCGGGTCAATCCGGTCAACAAGGCCACCACTGAGGGCGTCAGGCCCTCGGCCTCGTCAACTGGCCGGGTTCGCTCGACTAAGAAGACGATTACTGAGGGTGTCAGACCCTCCGCTCTATCAACCGGCCGGGTTCGCCCGGTCAACATGGTTACCATTGGGGGTGTCAGACCCTCAATCTCAGCAGTCGGCCGGGTTCGCCCGGCCAGCGAAACGACCGTGGAGGGCGTCAGGCCCTCGGCCCCATCAACTGGTCGGGTTCACTCGGCCAAGAAGCCAATCACTGAGGGTGTCAGACCCTCTGCTTCATCAACCGGCCGGGCTCGCCCGGTCAAGGAGACCATCCTCGAGGGTGTCAGACCCTCTGCTGCAACATCTGGCCGGGTCCATCCGGTCAGCTCTTCAACTGTTAAGGGTGTCAAGCCCTTCATCCCGACAACCAGCCAAGTTCGCTTGGCTGCTATGTCAACGGCCGAAGGTGTCAGGCCTTCTGTCCCAGCTATTGGTCGAGTCTTCTCGGTCAATCAAATCACTGCTGGCGTCACTCCTGCTCAACGGGGGCAACCCCGCCGCCGCAACGGCGCCAAATCTACTGCGGCCTCCCTCAGCGACACTACCCCTGTTCATCGGGGGCAGCGTTGCCTCCGCAACGACGCCAGGCCTATGGTAGGCGTCGCTAGTGCCGCCCCTGCTCAACGGGGGCAACGCCGCAGCCATAAGGGTGCAAAGCCTACAGCGGCGGCATCACGCTCCGGCAAAACTATTATTGTCGGAGACATTCGCATCCGGCTTGACGAAGGCGAGCCGATCTTGCCACGGGATCGGCATATCCCAACCATTCCCACCTCCAATCACTTCGAGCTCCTCCGACAAGTTCGGGAGGACGGAGCGGAAAAGAAGAAGCCCGCCGTATCGACGGCTACTCAGGGTCCCTTGCAGCGACCCAGGCCTCGAGCTCCCTGGTCTAGGATAGGGGGCAACCCCATTGAGGAGCGTCAGCTCCACCTGAAGAAAATCTGGGTCACCAAGGAGGAGGCCCGAGCTATAAGGCGTGCAAGGGCGGAGGAGCCCTTCCGTATGTCGGATCTGCAACGAATGCGAAGCCCGACAAGCACTAAGGCCTCAACCTCTCCAAGGCCTACAATTCAACCCCCGCGTGGGCAGAAGCGAAGGGGAACTGGCAAGAAGGTGCGGCCAACCTCCCCGTGGGCCAGTTCTACACACACGGAGGAGGATCGCTCTCCTCAAGCCTCTACATCCCGAGTGTCTGTCTTTGACAGACTTGGGAGGCCGCCCAAGCCGGAGCGACAACCACCTAGGAAGAACCGGGTGATCCAGGTGACCAATGACATTGTCAAAGTGTTCACCTGTTACGCCACTTCTGGCAACAAACAGCCCGAGGACACCTCTGGGGAGCTTGACCAACCTATCCAATATTTGAGGAGGTCAAGGTCGGTCTCCTGGATTCTAGCTCAAACGCAGCAGGTGCCGACTGCTGGGACATCTCAGCCCGAGCCGGCACGGCAAGAAGAGCGTCAGGAGGATGTCCATAGCATCGACGGGGATAGCAACCCCGCACATGAAGATCTTGGGAGAGAGGTTCAAACTCTCACGCTGGAAGAGCTTCGGCGCGAAAACCAAGAGTTGAAAAACCTCTTGCAGTCATTACTGCGCGAAAAGGAGGTTCATGTTCCGCCCCCAGCAGTACCTACTGGGACGGAACCACAGCATCCTCCCATTCCAGCCGCTGCCAACGCCTCCGCCACTGCTGCAAAACTACCAGTGACGGTGGAGTTTGAAGTGCCGCAACATGAAGCCAATGCGCGGTCGTCTGTGACCCCTGCTGCAGAAAGCCTCATGGTGCAGAAGCAGATGATCGAGCGTATTGTGGAGGCGAAGTTTGGCCAACATGGCGAGGGTGTGACTACCGTTGATTTGTACAGCGTGCCATATCTCCTTCATCATCAATTCAAGAAGCTTCCACCTGATTGCCCGAAGGCCCCGAAACTCCAGAAGTTCAATGGGCAGGGCTCTCCTCATGAACACCTAGCCTATTATATGACGGCCATGGGTGAGTTGGCACTGGAGGAAGCATACTTGTTGCGGTACTTTGCCACGTCATTGACTGGCACCGCTTTCCAGTGGTATTCCAGACTCAAGCCCAACTCGGTAGCTGATTGGGCTGATATGCAAAAGAAGTTCGTCGACCGCTTCCAAATGGTCGAACGTAAAATCTCCCTAGCAGAGCTCTGTGCTCTACGGCAGAAGAAAGGTGAGACTGCACTGGACTTCATCAAGCGATGGAGGGACGTCAACATGCGCTGCGATAATCCTCCGACGCTTGAGGACGCCATCACCATCTGTCGCAGGGGTCTCTCGGCAGAAGTCAGTGAAAAGCTCCTGGGCTCCAACATCAGAAGCTTTGACCAGCTGAATACGGTGGTAGCGGAGATTGAAATGTTCTTCGCTGATCACCCTGTCCAAGCTTCTGCAAAAGGCAAGTCCTCCAAAGACCGTCTGGCTAGCGGCAAGGAGGTAAATGCTGTCGACTTCTCCCCGACCAATGGAGAAAAAGGGGAAGGAAAATCCAAGAGCAATGGCAAGAAGCCCGATGCCAAGGCAAGCGCGTCTCGGTTGGCGGAGAACATGAAGACGTCGTATTCCTTCAGGAAAGAGCATACTAAAATGCTCTTTGATCTCTGCATGAAAGAGCAGCCCATCACCCTGCCGGATCCGCGGAAGCCCGCGGAGGTGGATAAGACAGAGGACCCTACCTATTGTGTGTATCACCGAAGGTTGGGTTACACCATCGGGGACTGCTATGTTTTCAAAAACATTGCAGAAGAGCTCATTCAAAAGGGCTTGGTAAATATGTTGGGCCATGCAGTTGACCCGCCGCAACCGCATGCTTGGAGTGGGCCGAACCGGTAGGCTAATGTGGTGCATATGGTGGCGATGGCTTCAAGCTCCAATGCCTCAGAAGCTGGGCCTTCCACTCAGCAGTCCAATATTGGCCGCGGGGCCGCCACCTCCTCATTCCCCGAATGTCTAGCATTGCGGAGGAATATTCGGAAAATCCAGGGAGAAATCCGGCAGTTGTAGTTAGAACAGAGGCGCCTACTGCAGTTCCTAGATAGCATTGACCAGCAGTTGTCCACCTTCCCCGTTGGTCCATTCGCCAGGGGGTTAGCTCCGGCCCACATACGGGAGACGGGTGTATCGCCTACCGGCCGGGCTCCACTCAGGGGCTGGCTCTCTGAAGAGTCCTCAGACTCATCCGAAGAAGAGGAGGGCTCACCGGAAGGCGAGGAGGCTCCACTTCAAGTCGAGCTGCCAGAAAAGCTATACTCATCCCCTTGCGAGAAGACTCCAAACATCTTCTTCGCATGCCAGCGAGCGGGACTGATAAGCCCGTCACCCATGGAGCAGACACCAGGTGCTGCTTTTCATCAGGGCTATTGCCCGTATCATGAAGTTGTTGGCCATATCATCCACAACTGTGAGCCGTTCAAGGACATTGCTGAAGACTTAATCAGGCAAGGAAAGGTTAAAATGGGTGAATTCCTGGTCGACCCACCGCAGCCGCATGTACAGGAGAGTTTTCATTTCTCCGTCAATGTCATACATGCTTCATCAGCTTTCCAGTTCCCGGAGCCACAGGAGGAGGGAGTCAGTTCCCAGGGAGTCAGTTCTCAGCCACCTAAATCCACATTGTGGTACCAGGGTGGCGACCATCTCATCAGTGTTCTTTCCCCAAGGAGGACACTGAGAAGATTTTTGACAAGCTCCTGGAAGATGGTCAGGTGCTGACGCATGATCCGCCGTCTTACTACAATGAAACGGCCAAGAGTCACCCCCGTTACTGCAAGTACCATGCCAGGGTGTCTCATCCCACTCGGGAATGCCCGGAAGTGCAAGATTGCATTGAAGTCCTCATTCAAAGAGGGGAGATCGATGCACAGGGGAACTCTATGACAAGGCGGCGTCTTAAAGAGGCCGCTAAGAAGATTCTCCAGCAAGTTCAACAGGAACGGACTAAGCTGCGTGGGACCAAATCCACCCCTCAACGAGTCCAACTGGACGAGTCTTCGAGCAGCGGCGAACCTCAACCGGACCCCAAAGGCAAGGCTAGGGGCGAGGGTCCTAAGGCCCGGAGCCCGAAAGGCCAAGCCGAGGGGGAAGGTTCCAAACCTCTCCCCAGGCCGAGTCAACCCGGCGTTGTCATAAGGGGAAACCCTCCGCCAGACGACAAAGGCAAGGCGAAGGTGAGGGGGCCTCTGGTCAAGACTCCCGTCAAGCCAGCAAACCTGCCAATTGTAGAAAGGCCTCAACAGCTCAAGCAAGCCAAGCCATCAGCCCAAGCAAAATTGGTGGAACTACAACGCCCTCAGGGGCCTCACGGTGGACTGGCAGAGTTCCAGGAGTTGCCTCCTGAAATAATCGCTCAGGCAATCAATGCTACCTTCCAGGCTCAGCCGGAGGAGGCCAATTGGACCAAGGTTGTCCCCAGGAAAGGCCGTGGCACTAAAGCTCCTAAGGAGCCAGCCCGGAACAATTCTGGGGGCAAACAAGTCCCACCTCCGAAGCGAAGTCCACTTTCTTCTCAAGAGGCGGCACGCCAAAAGAAGCAAGAGAAGAACCGTAGAAAGAATTTGAAGAAGAGATTGAAGAAACAAGCTGAGCAAGCAGCTGCTATGGAGGCCCCTAAGGAGCCAACTCCTCTACAAAGACTTCAAAAGCTCATAGACGAGCTAGAAGAGTACACTCCCCCTCGTCCCGCCAGGGTCGTCACTTTGAACGAATACATTTCTTGGGATAAGCTTGGGCGAAAAGCCCGGCTTCTTCAATGGCTCCGAGATATGGCTCACGGCCTTGAAGAAGGTGAAGACTTCCCAATCCCGGAGGAGCTCTCCTTATTCTACAAAGATGAGGAGACTGTTGAGATGCTCGAAGAAATGCTGCAAAAGCTCTCCTGCAACATGGTGGCGATCCCGCCGCCCGACAACATTTATTCTCCTGCGGCTGATAGCACCGGAGGCAAGGCTCATATGGCAACATATCAGCGTCGCTCGGCAAGAAATGGCCGAGGACGTGGACGTGAAGGTCCCCTGGCCCTCGACCGGGTCATAATATTCAGAGGGGAGAAGCTGGGTCCTGTCCCAGAAACCCAAGTTCGGGGAATCCATTTCATCCTCAGCCCCTCAGAGGGTTCAGGACCCGTTTCAGCGGCTAAACCGGGTGGCGTCCCTTTTACAATCACCTCCTCCGATGAAGAAGAGGAGCCAGCCAGCTCGCCAATGCCCGAGAAGGCGTCAGAACAGGACGGCCCCTCCAACAGGGTCGAGCCCGTGAGCCAGGCCAGTCCTTCTAATGAAGACCAGCATGATGAGCCTTTGCCACCTCCGGAGAAATCCTTGGCACCGCTGTTCCAAGAAGATGCGGAAGGCCAAAATACGGAGGACCGCCCTTCTAAGCGAGAGAAGCCTCGCCAGGCGCCGAAGACTCTGGCGGAGATCATCCCGCCATTTGACAAGACCCGTGCTCGGGCGTACCGCAAAATCATTCATCATATGAAGCGGTTCCCAACAAATGTCACCATTTGGGAAGGCATTGCCTGGAGCAAGGATCTCAGGGAAGCTCTTGTCAAGATACTTCAAGACCCGGAGGCCTATGAAGCTCATGTTGCAGAGTTGCAGGCCCAGGCATATGAAACACTCACAGCCAACATCTCCTTCACGGACAAAGACATGTTGTTGTCCTCTCCGTGCCACAATCGCCCCTTATATATGAGGGGGACGATCAATGGGCATGATGTGAGTCGCATCCTGGTCGACGCCGGAGCAGCAGTCAATATCATGCCTCTGAAGACTTTCAAGTCTCTATACTTGGCCCCTTATTTGCAAAAGGTGACCGCGGTCAAGATTTCGGGATTCAATCAGGGTTCCGAGGAGGCGTTTGGTCGGGTTGAGGTCAAGTTAGCCTTGGGCGATTTTGTCACCCGAGCAACATTCTATATTATCAACTCCGACACATCATACAAGGTACTGCTTGGAAGGCCATGGCTGCATGAAAACTGGGTCGTTCCTTCAACTCTGCACCAGTGCATTAAATATGCCAAGGAAGGGGAGCAACATACGGTCTTCGCAGATCAGGCCCCGTTCCACCCCAATGAGTGTCATTTGGCCGATGTCTCTTTATATTTTGGGAAGCCCACTCTGGCAATCCCTGAGCCTATTAAGGACAAAGGGAAAGAAAAAGTGGACCATGAAGTCGAGGAGGGAAAGTTGTTCACTGTCAATCAAGACATGGTAAAGCTGCATAGGCTAAGCCTCCATGTCGCCTCCAAGCCAACCCAACCGGAGAGACGAAGCGTTGACTTTGAAGCCAACCTCATCAGCCGGGTCATTGACGGGAGTATCTCCTTACTGCCCAAGTACCTCCAGCTCTCGTCCCAACGGGAAGAGTATGAGGTAGAGCAGTTGAAGACTTTCACAGTCTCCTATCAACGGAGAAGGAGGCATAACAAGGGCAAGGGGAACAAGCCGATCATCTTTTACAAAGGTGACTTAGTCCCACCGTGCCCTCCTGAAGATGACTTCGGCTGGGACATTCCCGCCGATGTGGCGCCAGAGCCAGTCCAGGAGATGGATGATATGCCCAAATACATCAAGGAAATGTGCAAAAAGCAGCACATCCCGCAGACTCTGGACCCTGCGCGAGCGGCGTACTTCTATCAGCTGTAGAACCCCCCGCAGGTCTGTGGACAACCTCCTTTCTCCCGCAAAGATACAAGGGGACTTGGCTACGACCAGGAAACGGACTTCGAGGTCCATTATGCAGTTAATGCCATAGGGCTACTGCCTCTCCCTAACGGGCAAACAGAAGTTGAGCCCAAGATTGATGACTCGGTAAAGGAGGCCGGTGAGGCGTCAACCACACCATCACCTTCATCGGGAGTCGACAATGATCACCCTTCAAAGGGAAGAGCAGCCCAGCCTGCTAACCATCGGCAAAATGAAGCAAGCCCTTCGGCTTCAAGCCACGAGCAAAAGAGCTTCGAAGAATTTGATGTCTATGAAGCCAACACTGACGATGAGGGAGACTTCGTCAACCTCCAACCAGCTCCACCGGAGCTTGAAGACGGTGGTCAGGCAACTGTGGACGAGTTGATTGAGATCAATCTCGGAAGCAAAAGTGACTATCGTCCCACCTTCATAAGTGCTGTCCTCAGCGAGGAAGAAAGGCAGTCGTATCGGCAGCTCCTAGAAGAGTTCAGGGATTGTTTCGCTTGGACTTATAAAGAAATGCCCGGGCTCGACCCTTCTGTGGCTGAACATGAGCTGGCAAAACTTTCAACAGTCAAGCCAGTCAAGCAAGCTCAAAGGCGTATGCGCCACGAGCTGGAGCTGAAAGTTAATGCTGAAGTTGATAAAATGCTCAATGTAGACTTCATAGAGCCTTGCATGTACCCTGTATGGCTCGCTAACATAGTCCCTGTCAAGAAAAAGAACGGCCAAGTCCGAGTCTGCATCGACTTCAGGTATTTGAATAAGGCATGCCCGAAGGACGACTTTCCTGTCCCGATCACCGAGACAATGGTTGATATGACCACCGGTCACGAAGCCTTGTCTTTCATGGACGGGTCGTCGGGCTATAATCAAATCCGCATGGCCGTCAAAGACAAAGACCATACGGCCTTCCGATCTCCTAAGGGGATCTTCAATTATAAAAGGATGTCGTTTGGCCTCAAGAATGCCGGTATAACCTACCAAAGGGCAATGACCAAGATCTTCGACGAGATGCTACATGACCATGTCGAATGCTACGTCGATGATCTGGTCGTCAAGACAAAGAGGCGGGAAGATCACTTGGCTGATCTGCGTCGAGTCTTCGAAAGGCTTCGACAGTACCAGCTCAAGATGAATCCCATGAACTGTGCCTTCGGCGTTTCCAGCGGCAAATTCCTTGGCTTCATCGTCAGGTATCGGGGCATAGAAATCGACCCCGACAAGATCAAGGCCATAAGAGGACTACCTCCGCCCAAGGGACTCGACAGAGTTCAGATCTCTTCAAGGAAGACTTGCCTATATTAGGCGATTTATTTCTAATCTCTCAGGAAGATGTCTACCTTTCGGCAAATTGATGAAGAAAGGAGCACCCTTCATATGGAATGAAGACTGTCAGAAAGCCTTCGAGCAAATCAAGGAGCATCTGCTGACTCCTCCAGTCCTAGGGGCACCTGTCAGAGGGAAGCCCCTTATTCTCTACATTGTTGCCATGGATGCCTCTTTGAGGGCGCTGCTAGCCCAGATCAATGAAGAGGGCAAGGAGCAGCCGCTGTATTACCTCAGCCGGAAGTTGATCGGGCCTGAGCATCGGTACGCGCCCATGGAAAAGGTGTGCCTGGCTCTGGTGTTTGCCGTCAAGAAGCTAAGGCACTACCTGCTAGCTCATCGGGTGGAACTCATCTCAAAATGTGATCCGCTCAAATTTCTGCTCAGTCAACCTGTCCTTTCTGGTAGGCTCGGCAAATGGGCACTTATCCTCATGGAGTTTGATATCACATTCGTCCCACGCAAGGTGATCAAGGGACAAGGAATGGCGGAGTTCTTAGCAGCGCACCCTGTGGCAGAAGAGTCGCCGCTCAACTTCGAGTTGCCCGATGAAGAGGTACCGGTACCTTCTCAAGAAACTGGGGAGCATTCTGACAAAGTCCCACCACAGATGGAGCCGGGCATCCTCACTCTCGACCTCCCACACTGGGAGTTGTATTTTGACGGTGCTTCCCGGACAATCAAAAGGGCTGGCGGCCTCACAGATATGTCTCGAGCGCGGGAGTAGTCTTTGTATCTCCACAAGGCGGCATCCTCCACAACTCTTGTGCCCTCATGAAGTCGCTGACTAATAATGAGGCAGAATATGAAGCGCTAATTATTGGGCTTCAACTGGCACTAGAATTGGACATCAAGTGCATCAAAGTCTACGGGGATTCTCAGCTCGTCATCCGACAAGTCCTGGGTGTCTATGACGCCCGGAAAAAAAAGCTCGTCCCCTATCATGCAGCCGTCATAAGGCTCAAAGAAAAATTCTACCTATTTGAAATAGGCCATGTCCCCAGAGGCAGCAACTCCCAGGCCGACGCTTTGGCAAAATTGGCAGCAGCCTTAAAACTCCCGCCTGAGGGAGAATTAAATATTACTGTCAGACACCGAAGGCTCATGCCAAGTTTGCTCGACGAAGAATCCGGCCTCACTGTTTACGAGGTCGATAACATTCAAGAGGAGAATGCTCCCGAAGAAGAAGATTGGCGTGAGCCGATCATAAAGATAAAGAACGGCTGGCTTCCTCCTGATCGGGCTCAGAGGGTGCAACTGCTACGTAGGGCAACATCCTACCAGCTGATTGACGGTCTGCTCTTCAGGCTTGTCCATGAAAAAGACCGATCGGTCCTCCTACGGTGCCTTTCATTCAAGGAAGCAAAGACCGTGATACACGAGGTCCACTCCGGGTTGTGCGGTGCGCATCAAGCAGGAGCCAGGATGAAGAACAGTATTAAGGTCAAGGGTTTTTATTGGCCCACCATGTACGAAGACTGCAACCAATACGCTCGTATATGTCATCAATGCCAAGCATTCGGGCCAGTCCCTCGGGCGGCCACCTAACCTGCTCCATCGAACAGCGCTTACTTGGCCATTTGCAGAGTGGGGCATGGATATTTGTGGGACCATTCCCACCATCATCTCAAGGCCACAAGTTCATACTGGCCGCCACTGATTACTTCTCCATATGGGCAGAAGCCGTCCCGCTACGGGAAGTTACAGGGGAGATTGTTGCCCGCTTTGTGAGATACGACATTATATGCAGATTCGGCACCCCCAGGCGGATTATATCCGATAATGAAACGCCATTCAAGAACTAGACTGTTTATGCATTGGCGGCCAAATTCCATATTGACTGGAGGACGTCATCAGTCTACAACCCCCAAGCCAACGGGTTGGCCGAGGCCTTCAACAAGACCCTTTGTAAGCTGCTGTCCAAGATAGTAGGTAGCCGCAAACGGGATTGGGGCGAGAAGGTCCACGAAGCCCTATGGGCCTACCGGACCATTTACAAAACCCCCACGGGTTGCTCCCCATTCTCTTTGGTCTATGGAGCCGAAGCGGTGGTCCCTGTGGAGATCGAGCTGGCATCTTACCACGTTGCTGTGCACGCCGGATTGTCAAGACAAGACCAGCCCGAGATAGAAAGAAGGCTTAAAGAGTTGTCCAACCTTGAAGGTGAAAGACTCAAAGCCTACAAGCACTTACAAGTGTATCAAGCCCGCATGACACGTGCCTATGATAAGCTTGTCAAGCAAAGGGCATTCAAGAAAGGCGACCTCGTCATGGTTAAGGAAAAGGAGGTTCTCGCGGGAAGATCCAGCGGCAAACTCCAGCCTGATTGGCGGAGACCTTATGTCATCCAGAAAGTCTACGAAGGAGGGGCCTATACGGTCCTTGACCACAAGGGGGACAATCCCTTCCCTCCTCTCAACGGCAAGCATATGAAGCTCTACTATGTGCCACCGCGAGAGTTTCTGCAGCAGTCCTCACAGGACAGTACCTCTCCTCAGGGAATGTTCAAAAAAAAGGGGGGGTTAAAAATACTGATACCCCGACAGACTCAGTCGGCCTTCGACGGTTGGCTGAGGGCAAAAAGGCCATAGACCCGGTCGAGGTGAAAACCCGAAAGGGCGCCTCGGGCAAAAATGGGCAACCCCTCGGTGTGAAAACCAGAAAGGGCGCACCGGAAAAACCTAAAGGGGGCCAGTCTCAGCGAAAACCCGAAAGGGCGGTGAGGTTGGTAAGGTGAAAAAGAAAAAGAAAAAAATCCTCTCTCTGCTTATTCTATGGGTGTCTCTAAGTCAATGACTCCACCTCATCATGGCCAAAACATCATATTGATGCCATGGCTACGCCTTACAGGCCATCCTGTGACACCTAGTCTCACCGGCGTTCTGATGTTGTCATACTCTGTCCCATCGGGATTACTCATGTTTTGAACTTCCTGAGCTCAGATCCCGTGTCTCTCCGGGCTATCCAATCTGTCCTTCATATGTCACATAGGGTTCGGCCTATGCACGCCCCTTTCGGGCTACCGACCCATTTCACATATCGGCTTCCGGGTTTAGCTCGTATGTCTCTCTCGACAGTTAAACCCATTTACCCTTTTGCCCTACTGGGTTCGGCCTCAGTATGCCCTCGCGGGCTGCCAACCCATCATGCCTTCCGCCTCATTTCACCTTCCTAGGTTTGGCCTCAGTATGCCCTCTCGGCCGCCAACACATCATGCCTTTCGGCACTTTTTTTTTCTTCTAGGGATTGGCCTCTGTATGCTCTCTCGGGCTACCAACTCATCATGCCTTTCGGCACTTTTTTTTCTTCTAGGGATTGGCCTCTGTATGCTCTCTCGGGCTGCCAACTCATCATGCATTTCGGCTCATTTTTCCTTCTGGGATTGGCCTCAGTATGCTCTCTCGGGTTGCCAACTCATCATGCCTTTCGGCTCATTTTTCCTTCTGGGATTGGCCTCAGTATGCTCTCTCGGGCTGCCAACTCATCATGCCTCTCGACTCTTTTTACTATCTCGAGGTTGGCCTCAGTATGCCCTCTCGGGCTGCCAACTCATCATGCCTTTCGACTCATTTTACCTTCTTGGGATTGGTCTCAGTATGCCCTCTCGGGCTGCAAACCCATCTTGCCTTTCAGCTCATTTTATCTTATAGGGATTGGCCTCAGTACGCCCTCTCGGGCTGCCAACCTACCTCGCCTTTCGGCTCATTTTACCTTCTAGGGTTTGGCCTCAGTATGCCCTCCAGGGCTGTCGAACCTATCTTTGTCCCATCGGGATTGGCCTCAGTATGCCCTCTCGGGCTGCCAACCCATCTCGCCTATCGGCTTTCGGGTTTGACTCTCACGTCCCACTAGGGCTGTCAAATCCATCATTTCCTTTTTCTGGGTCTGGCCTATGCATGCCCCTTTCGGGCTGTCAACCCATCTCGCCTCTTGGCCTTTAGACTTGACTCACATATCCCACTGGGATCGCCAAGTCTATTCCTTTATCCCCGCGGGCTTGGCCTATGTATGCCTCTTCAGGCTGCCAACCCTATTGGCCCATCGGCTCACGGATTTGATTCATACGTCCCACCTGGGCTGTCAAATCCACTCTTTCATCCTATCGGGTCTGGCCTATGCATGCCCTTTTCGAGCTGCCAACCCATCCCGCCTATCGGCCTCCAGGTTTAACCAGCATGTCCCTTTCGGACCCTTGAACCTACTCCTTTGCTGTCCCAACCGGGTTTGGCGCATGCACACCCCTTTTGGGTTGCCAACCCGTTCAACCTTCGGCTTTTGGATTTGACTAATTGCGTCCCACTAGGGCAGTCAAATCCACCCATTTGTCCCACCTATGCGGCACACACGTCCCAACGGGAGTGCCACCTTCTCCTCGCCTTTTGGCATTATAGGTTCAAAAAAAAAATTGGGGTTAAAAATAGTGATGCCCCAGCGGACTTGATTGTTTCTGTTAGGGGAGCAATCAAGGGCAAAAAGGCTTTAACCCGGCTAAGGTGAAAACCCGAAAGGGCGCCTTAGGCAAAAATAGGTACCCCTCGATGTGAAAACCCGAAAGGGCGCACTGGAAAAAGCTAAAGGGGGCCAGTCCTGGTGAAAACCCGAAAGGGCGGTAGGGCTGGTAAAGTGATAAAAAAAATAAAAAAAAACATACATGTAAGAGGATAGAAGCAAAGCTGCTAAGTTCTATCCTTTATTCATCCATATCATCAATGGAGCCCGAGACAGGCCCTCGGGGATAACTCAGACAAAAATGGGGCGCGAGGGCCCTATATACATGAAGTGGCTAAAGCCCTCAAGCACTAGACTCGCTCCTCCTCAGCTCGGCAAGGCGAGTTTTACTCTGAAGAGCTTCCTCATGGAGCACCTCAAGCCTACTGCGGAGAATCTACATCGGCACGCGCAAGACTGTGCTCCTCCTCGGTCTCTCGGACGTCTCGCAAAAGCTCCTCTACTCTGCGGGAGGCCACCTGCTTACGCTCGTGAGCGTCCTCGACCTGGACTCCCACCTCAACCTGGGCTCCCCGAAGTCTGCAAAGCTGCCGCTCCTCCGGCTGAATCATCAACTGAGTCCTCCGCCTCCGCTCCTGAATAGCGCGAAAGCGGGCGAACTCCTCCCATAAAGACGCAAGCTCAGTCATCCAGGCGTCCTGAGGGAGACCAAAATGCATGCATCTGGCAATGCTGCACCAAATTGAGGACCATTCGGCCACTCCATCACAAGGCCAAGAAACTCTGAAGCAGCTTTGAAGCCTCACTAGCTGAAGCTAAAACAAAGAAAGGAGTTGCCTCATCCCGTGTACGGCCGACATCTACCCAGACCAACATGCCCTAAGGGCTGGTCTACATCAACCTTGGCTATCACAAGTCAACAAGTAGCCACTTTCAACATTCGGTGACATACCTCAGCGGTCAGCCGACACATCAACATGTTCGGCTACACCTCAGATGTTAGCCGACACATATTCGGCGACATACCTCAGCGGTCAGCCGACACAACGACTGTTGGCCAACACACCCCCAAGGGTCGGCCAATGTCAGTTCCCAGCTATCATAGCTCAACAGTCAATCAACGACGACTTAGACGGATGTGTCTCTCCGAGGCAGGCCCACACCAACTCTATGCCAACAAGTCTCTCAGAAGAAGGCCTACATCAACTCCGGGCCAACAAGTCTCTCAGAAGTAGGCCCCCATCAACTTCGGGCAAACAAATCTCTCAGAAGCAAGTCCCCATCAACTCTAGGCCAACAAGTCTCTCAGAAACAGGCCTACATCAACTCCGGGATAACAAGCCTCTCTGAGACAAGCCTGCAACAACTCTCAACTTTCTGGAAAGCAACGAAGCAGTGAGGTGCAGCTCTACAGAGGGCATGGACCGTCCGCCTCCACCCCGGCTTTGACGAACGTTCCGTGGGAGACATTTGTTGGAAGCAAATTTTGTGTGCAAAAAAACCCCGCCGGGGTGAAAAGAACTCGTCCGGGGTGAGAGGGACCCGTCCGGGGTCGGGGGGACTCGTCCAGGGTCGCCCGGCCCCGGGCAGGCTGGCGCGCAAGCGGGCAAGGCCTCCCGGGGCCGCGCGGCCCCCGAGGTGACCTCCCCGGGGTCATTCGACCCCGGGAGGACTCACCCGGGGTCAAACCACCCCGGGCAGGACCTGCCCGGGGTCGTTTGACCCCCGGGGGACCTGCCCGGGGTCAATCCACCCCGGGCAGGTCTTGCCCGGGATCGATTGACCCCGGGGAGGTCCCTTCAGACCTGCCCGGGGTCATTTGATGAGGATAAGGCTCTGATGATGATGATGATGACTTACATAGGGGGGAACAAGAGTCGATACCGGTTCGTTCCAGTACCGGTACTAGTACCGGCCCTGCCCGTTACCGAAACTGATACCAGCATTGAAGACCTTGCACCTAATAATAACTATTATACCACCAAAGCTATCGCAGAATGCTGGCCACTGTATTGAATCCAACCTATAAATGAGCAGATTGCACGTCTTGCCATGATCGCTATTCGATACCCACTAAAAAACCAAACAAAACTGCCAAGGTAGGGAAGACCTCCACACTCCATAAAGGCAACAGAATACTAGACAAGACAACACCTCACCAGACCTTTGGACACCTCTCTCATGCCTCACCCCTCCTTCCACTCCAACAAATTTGAGCACCCATTTTTTAACTCCATGTGGGAAAAGAAAACTAAAAAAGAGTTTGGTGACAAGGAACTAACGGGCCACACCCCCATCTCTCTTCATCGCTGCCTGATGGTTGTAATAAGATCGGCATGCTCAACACTTACTTCTGGGACCTCATCAATAAGTGCCCCGTCAAGAGCCATCATATTGTGCTCCTCAAAGGAGGACCACGGTGCTTACACAAGCAGGAACTACGGGGGCTCTTCAACATTCTGCATGGACTTGTCTTCACGAACTGCACCCTGCACATCCACAGACGAGCCAACAGGAACGTCAGAGTTGCACCGGATGCTCAGATGTCCCTGCTTCTTACATTGCCAACAAGCAATCTCTCACCTGCACACAGACGCTTGATGCCCTTTAGCAAGACATTAGAAGCACAGATTGGATCATGGATCTGGCCACTAGGAAGGTTCTGGAGGTCGCCCAGGACCTTTCCATCACAATCGTCAACCTTCTCCTTTTTCTTGCCCTCTCCCTCAGCCATGGTTGCCATTTATACTCCCCATGTTCCCATATGTGCTAGTTCCAAGTATTCCCAGCATTGTGGTGGGTGGTAGTGAAGGGAAGGGATGGATTTTGAAATCCTCATATTTGAGTGAGCTAAAAGCAACATGGAGGAGGTTTCAAAACCCACCCACCCGCCCACCCACACAATAGGCAAGACAATTGGTCCAAGCACAAAATAGTCACGACTCACATGAATAGGGCACGTCTTTGGCTGGGCGTTCAGGCATTCTGGTCCTCAGCAAGTCATCAGAAAATCTAGAGATTCTCACAGAACTGCAAACCATGCCTAGTGCCCCTCTACCATGAATGATAGAGAAACAATGGAGGAGTGAAGGTGTTCAAGAAATGATTCTAACCAAACCCCCCTCTACCATTATCCCTATTGAAAGAATGAGGAGAGGGGACTGAGAGCTGTCCTCTCAGCTACCTTCCACCCCACCAACCAGAATGCTCCCCTCCCACAACAGCCATCTGAGTAGAGAGCAAGCCCAGAGCTGACCTCTCAGAAGAAAAGAGTCTTGCTGTCATAGCCAAGTTCTCATCAATGCCAGCTCCTACTCTTCTTTCTCCCTCCTTTGCCCCGGAGGCTCAGCAGGGTACTCAGGGAGTTTCAAATTGGATGAGGGTTAACAGCAGCTAAGGAAAGATAAGAAGGGTTATAAAATAGCAAAAACCATTATCATTCATAACAATTTAGTTCACATGTTAAAATTCATTTATCTGTTGTACCCATAATATCTATAAAATATCTTTCTGGTTATTTAGAGTCATCTTAAAGGATTAGTTCTGGATTGGCCTCTCCCCTTCCCCTCAGGCCCTGATCAGCCAATTTGGTCAATTCAACTCAATGTGGATCAGGTAAGAATAGGCCTAAGCCAATCCAGTTAAATCTAATTTTAAAATCTTTGGAATCTATCCTGAAAATTTGAAGAGAGCAGTGATCCCAAATGCAGTATAACTCCCTAAGCAAATCATGCCATTGTAGCACCCGAGACTATTTTTGCAATAGGGCATCTGTGGAGAAAAGGTGATCAATTTGGTTCAACTTGACCCAGGTGGAATCAACATATTTGTAGGATCAAGAAAACCAGTATGGACTAAACCGTGTGGAAATTATGAAAAAAATTCAGATTTCAAACTCCTAAATATATAATACCTAGGTATTAGCCCCTTGATTTCCAATATTTATTTTTAAACCACCACAATTACATATTTATTTGAACACTTTTAAGGGTTCTCTTCTAAAAGTTTAAGCCCCGCTTTCTTTCGGGCTTATCCCCGAGATAAGTCCACTTAACCCCAAACTTATCCCTTTTTGCTTTGGCAAGAGCGGATTTAGTAAATTTTGTCACATCTACTACATGAATTCTGATCTAATTACATTTTGTGCTAATGTTAGGGCATCCCTCGGAAGTGCATTACATCGGAACCCAGATGAAATGATAAGTGAGCAAAGGCCAGCTAAGGCGTTCCTCATAAGCGATGTGCCGCAATGGCGCCCAATTGCGGTGTCAAATAGGCAAGGGTTCCTGTGTGGGGTTGGACGATCACGGGTAAAGAAGCTAGTCCAAAAGCATAGGATCCGTTTAACTTCATGGAATATAGGAACTTTAACGGGCAAGGGTTTAAAGTTGATTAAGTTAATGAATGATAAGAGGGTTAGCATAACTTGCCTACAAAAAACTAGGTAAAAAGGATATAAAGCTAAAGATATTGATGAATATAAAATTTGATATACGGGTAATAATAACTCTAGAAATGGTGTTGCTATAATAATAGATAAAAATTTAAAAGATAAAATTGTAGAAGTTAATAGATTGAGGTATAGACTTATTTAATTAAACTTATCTTAGGTGAGGATATTTTGAATATAATTAGTGCATATGCACCTCAAGTTGAATTAGAAAAGAGCATGAAAAAGTAATTTTGGGAGGCTATGGATAGTTTGATCCAAAATATCCCTAGTGAAGAGAGAATCTTAGTTGGAGGGGATCTTAATGGTCATATGGGTAAAAATAATAGAGGTTATGAGAAGACCTATGGAGGATTTGGTTTTGACAATAAAAATGATATGGGTTATACTATTCTTGATTTTGGTATGACCTATGATCTAGCGATTGCTAATACCTTCTTTAAGAAGAGGGACGAACACTTAATAACATACAAGAGTGGAACACATATAAGTCAAATTGACTATTTTCTTATTAGAAAGGTCGATAGAGTTTTATGTAAAGATTGTAAAGTTATTCCTGGAGAGAATCTAGCCCCTCAACATAGGTTGTTAGTAATGGATGTCATTATTCCAAAATTCAAAAGAAAGACCAGGGTCGATAGAGTTTGACATAACATTCGTCCCTCAAAAGGCAATCAAGGGACAAGGAATAGCAGAGTTCTTGACGGCACACCCAGTCCTGGTAGACTCTCCTCTCAACATTGGACTCCCTGATGAAGAAACACTCTTGCCCCAATCAGGAGCGCAAGGCCAGCTTCAGGTTTCCCCGTCACGAAAAGAAGAAGATGTCTCCGCGATTGATGTGCCATGCTGGGAGCTCTACTTTGATGGTGCCTCCCGAACAGTCAAGGAATCTGATAGCACCACAAGCCTCGCGTCAGGAGCGGGTATTGTCTTTCTGACTCCTCAAGGAGGAATCCTGCATAATTCCTGTGCGCTTATGAAATACTTAACAAATAATGAAGCGGAATATGAAGCACTAATTATCGGGCTCCAGTTAGCCTTAGAAATGTATATCAAGTGTATTAAAGTTTATGGGGATTCACAACTCGTCGTACGGCAAGTCTTAGGTGACTACGATGTTAGAAAGAAAGAACTGATTCCTTATCATGATACCGTGAGGCGGCTCAAGGAGAAATTTTATCTGTTTGAAATAGATCACGTCCCCAAAAGCAAAAATTCTCAAGCTGATTCCCTGGTCAAGTTGGCCTCTGCCATAAAACTTCCACCTGAAGGGGAATTGAATATAACCGTCAGACATAAGAGGCTCATGCCAAGTGTTTTAGACAAAGATGATAATTTCAAAACTTCCGAGGTCAATATAATTGAAGAAACTGATCATGTCGAGGAGGGGGACAAGACTGGCGTCAACCAATTATCGATATAAAAAAGGGTTGCCTCCCTCTAAATCGGGCTCAAAGGGTTCAGCTGTTGCGAAAGGCAACATCATATCAGCTGATAGGAGATCAATTGTATAGGCTTATCCATGAAAAAGACAAGTCCCTTCTCTTGTGTTGCCTCTCGCCAAAGGAAGCCAAGATAATTATGTGTGAGGTCCACTCGGGACTCTGCGGCACCCATCAAGCAGAGGACAAGATGAAAAATAACATAAAACTCAAAGGCTTCTATTGGCCCACCATGTATGCGGATTGCAATCGGTACGCCCACGCATGTCGTCAGTGCCAAGCCTTTGGCCCAGTGCCGAGAAGACCTCCAAGCTCTTTGCATCCTACGACGCCTACATGGCCCTTTGCAGAATGGGGAATGGACATTGTAGGAAACTTCCACCGTCCTCTAAAGGCCATAAGTTCATACTAGCAAGCAACAGACTACTTCTCCAGGTGGGCCGAAGCCATCCCTCTACGGGAGAGGCAGTTGCTCAATTTGTCAAACACTACATTATTTATAGATTTGACACCCCTCACCGAATTATGTCGAACAACGGTACGCCATTTAAAAATAGAACAATATATGCATTGGCCGCCAAATTCCACATAGAGTGAAGAACTTCAACAATTTATAATCCCCAAGGTAATAGGTTGGCTGAAGTATTCAACAAAACCCTTTGCAAGCTCCTCGCCAAAATTATCGGCAGTCGTAAAAGAGACTAGGGTGAGAAGATACATGAAGCTCTTTGGACGTACCGGACAGTTTATAAGACTCTCACCGGGTGCTCCCCTTTCTCTTTGGTATATGGAGCAGAAACCGTGGTCCCAGTTGAAATTGAGATGTCATCCTATCGGGTAGTTGTACATAACGGTTTGCAAACTCAGGAACAAGATGGAATAGAAAGAAGATTAGAAGAACTATCCAACCTAGAAGGTAAAAGGCTGGAAGCCTACAAACATCTTCAGGTATATCAAGCCCGAATGACGAGAGCCTATGACAAGTTTGTGAAACAAAGGGCATTTAAAGAAGGCAATCTTGTTATGATTAAAGAAAGAGAAGTCATGGCCGATAAATCTGGTGGTAAATTGCAATCCAACTGACGTGGACCCTATGTTGTTTCCATAGTCTATGAAGGAGGCGCCTATAGGGTCGTTGATCACAAGGGAGAGAACCTTGTTCCTCCATTAAATGGCAAACACTTAGGGCCACTTTGATAACGGGGTAGGTTAGGGGCGGGTAAGCCACCCCGGGTGGCCCACCCCTAACTCACCCCGGGTGGCTTATTCCACCCTTTTGGTTGGAGTGAAAAAACCCAAGCTTATCCTTAACCGACCCCGGTTAAGACAAAAAGAGCTAAACCAAGATTAAGTCACCCCACCTCGGGTAACCCACCCTAACCCGGCTTACCCTTTTATCAAAGTGGCCCTTAAAGTTGTATCATGCCCCAGAGCACGAATTCTTGCTACATTCGGTGTTGGGCGTCTTCCCTCTTGGCAAAGGTTTTTAAAAAAAGAGAGAAGAAAAAAAGGGAAGAAGGAAAAAAGAAAAAAAAAAGAAGGAAGAGAAAGTAAAGAGCTTGGTGTGACTAAGTTTAACATTCTTTGTTCCTATCCCACCGCCCCAAATCCTAAATCCTAAATTCTATCTCCTAAACCACTCAGTTGGTCAACCCCAAATCTGACATCCTAAACTCTAAACCCTAAATCCTAAATTCTGACTTTCATAACATTCAATTGGTCTACCCCAAATCTTAAATCCAAAATCCCAAGATCCGACTTCTAAACCACTCAGGTGGTCAGCCCCAAATCCTAAATCCTAAGTTCGGCTCTCACATCACCCGATGGTCAGCCTTAAATCCTAAATCCCAAGTTGACTCTTAAACTGTCTGGAGTTAGCCAAGGGATGAGTCCGAAGTTATACATTGCAAAGGAACAACCCTTTGTTTCAGGTTCTTAAAGGGATTACTTCCCACATCTATTCAAAAAAAACAGAAAGGGGTTTAAAATAGAGGTGCCCCGACGGACTTAGGTAGTCGGTTTACTGGTTGCTTAAGGGCAAAAAGGTCATATAAACCCGAAAAGGTGCCTCGGGCAAAAATAGGTAACCCCTCAACATGAAAACCCGAAAAGAGGCGCTGGAAAAAACTAAAGATGATTAGTTTTGGTGAAAACCCAAAAGGATGCTAAAGCTCGTAAAGTGAAAAAAAAAAAAGAGGAGCATAGAAGAGGAAAGAAAGGAAGACAGTTGACAATTGAAGAAATGTGATGTTCAAGCAGGACGAAGAATTTTCTTTTTCTACCATCAACTCATTATTTCTATCATTCATCCACAAAATCGGAGCCCGAGACAAGCCCTCGGGGTAACCACAGAATGATGAATGCTGAAGAAAGAAAAAATAATGAAGGAATGACAATGTACAAAAATAAGCTCAAGCTAGTCGATGGCGGGGCTTTCTCTTCGTCAAATCCTCAACTCGGCTCCGCCGGGCCGCCATACCATCTTGCACCTCCAAACATCGTGCAATAATGGAACTCTCCTCAGCCCGAGCAAGCTGAGCTTCTTTGGCATTCGACTCAGCCGAGGTATGCAATTCTTCAATTTTTTGCATTATGCTCCGAACAGTCTCTTGGAGCAGAGCGCTTGGTTCCTATTCTCAGCCTCAACAGCCTCAAAAAAGCCTCGACGTCCTCGAATCTCTTCAGCCTTGGATTGTAGCTCCTTGGCTTCACTAGACAAAGCATCCATTCTGTTTCAAGCTGCTGGATCTCTAAGCGATAAGCTTCATATGCCGAAGTTCCTCCCAAAGTTTGTCCACTGCCGCCATCCAAGGATCTCGGGGCAGCCCTAGTGCATGGTAGCCCCGTGTCCCAGTCCGAAGGGCATCCTACACAGCCTCTATGGTGGGAGGAGTCTCCTACTGGAACATGGCTCGGGCACCACTAATAAGAGTGTCAACCATCAGCTCGGCCCCCACGAAAGGCATAGGCTGTGGAGAGTCTGGTCATTCAATACCATGCTCTGGGAACTCAGCAAAAGAAGCTAGTACGTGATCTGAGCCTCCCCTTCTCGAATGGATCATGTCCTCAGAGCCTGAAAAAAAAAGGGGGGAAGAAGCAGGATTTACAAGGACAAATAATTATTTTGATACGTATGTCAAAAAAAAAAAGAGGGGGGGGGGAATCGAATATATCATCCTCCAAGGCACCATTGGGGCAGGAGGCTCCGGCTCAAGACCCGACTCCGGATTGCCAGCCGTAGCAATTTGTGAACCATCCCCTCCAACATTGTCATGCTGGTCAAGGCATATATATAAAAAAAAGAGAAGAGACAAAGGAAGGAAGGATCAATCACTTGCGTACTCAATGGGGGTCGCTGCTACGGGTGTGAGCGGTGAATGAGTGGAGCTGTCACCCGGCATGCAAGAGGAAGCAGCAATTTCTAAAGAACCTGGGGCTCCTCTCTCTGTAGCCTAGGGCATCTCGCCAACTCCGTCGCCCAGGCATCTTGAGGCTTATAACCTTTAAAAGATGCAGTCTTAATGAGCAAATAAATGAAGAAGGGGAGAGTAGTTCACCTTTAGCACTCTCATTCAAATCCTCAGGCGGATCCGCTGTTGAACTCTCTTAGGGCCCTTTCTTAAAGATCGGATCAGCCCTGATCTCAGGTACCCCAGCCCTGGGGTCTTGTCCTACTGATTGGGTCGCCTCTTGCAATGGAGCAGAAGACCCTATAACAACAGAGATGGTCACTACATAAGAGGAGCAGAGAAATACGCCAAATTAGCAAAGAAAATTCAATTGATATAAAAAAGAGGAGAGCAAGAAAAGTTAGTTATGCTTACTAGCAGAATGGGAAGTCAGTTGTGTGACTAAATTGCTAGAGGCAGGCAGTCGACCACTCTCGAGTAAAATGACTGGCCATGGCCCCCTCTGAAGTTAAAGCAACTCCCTAAGTACAAAGCTCGGCCAATAATGCTACCTCATAACCAGATACAATGTTCCCCCTGACCGTGGGAGTATCAGAATACGTCGGGAGCTCGTTATTTAACGTGGCACTCAATAATGCAGCATATGTTCCTATCGGTGCCATCGCATCCTCCAAACCTCCTACTAGAAGGCAATAAATGGATTAGCAATTCATGTTCCGCGAAAAGAAGAAAAAAAAAAGAGCAAAACGAGGCAGTGAGAAAGTATCAAAAGAGTCTACCCTAGCCGCGAGAAGCCATATCCGGCGAACTTTGATCAAAAGAAGAAGGAAACGTCCAACACTGGATTATAATCATAGTTTAACATGCCCAAGTCATCTAGCCCTTCATCCTCCCTATCATTCTGCCCAGTTTCTAAGGGGACACTTGTGTCCATGGAAGGGAGGCTCCCTACAATATTGCCAGCAACATCTGGAGGGGCTGATAAAGACAAACAAATAAACAGAACAGTCATCCATCTATATACAATGAAGCCTTTGCAATCAAAGTCAAATGAAGGAACAACAAGCTACCATCCTGCCCATCCGACGGAGCCTTTCCCTTGGATTGACAACGATGTGTTTTTGTGGCTAGGCCATCATCGCATCTTGCCCTCTACCGTTTGGAATGATGGGAACTTTTCTTTTTCTTGAAAGTCTCGGCGGGGACAAAGCTTACTACAAGAAAATCAATTAGTATGCATAATAGTCCTTTTTAGCAAACCAAATATGAAAGGTCACAAGTTATGAATACATACCATCCGACGCAGAAGAAAAAGATGGTTGTAATACCACTTCCTCGGGAGAAAGGCCTATGGCTTTCCCTGCCCGGCAAACAGTATCCCACATATCACGAAGTGTGGCCCTATTTCCAATCCATGAAATGCAATCAAGGGCGCCTACCCGTGCAATGGCACTTATCAAGTGCCTCTCCCATTTAAGCCAAAGTTCATTATTGAACCCATCAAGAAGAAGAGGGCTGGACAGAGGGGCACCTGGGGGATAACCACAGTCTGAAAGCAAGTGCCCCCACCATGAATAAACCTTCTGGTTTGCCGGGGCCTTTCCCTTTTCTAAGGATGGACCTTCTGGACGCTTCAAAAGCATGACCCCCACATAAGTATCCCTGTCCACGGGAATAGGCCCATTTGCTACCTCCCATCTAGTACGAAGCTCCCGGACTGATCGGACGAGATGAGGAAACTGAGAATAGATAAAAGAATGATCAATAATAAGTGGTGACGCATCAACTCTTTTTAAGCGGGCCTCCTCTGTTTCTTTCAATTTATGAACAGACTGCCTGAAGATATTGCTATGCTGAAACCACCAACAAGCATAATATATATCAATACACCCAACCCTCTGCCCAGCGGGAAGAGAACAACCTGACTCCAACCCTCGTAAGATGAAGTAATGCCACCAGTTGGCTGCCACTAGATGTTTATCCTGCCCTCTGTATAACCGCACCTTTAATGGGAAGTCTGCATTCGGGGGTACCCCCTGATCATATCTGAAATTCCGCACAAAGCGGTGTGGATAATAAGGCTCCAAGAACGTGGTAGTGCCCTTGCGAAAGACAAGAACACTCGGGCACGTACAACACATCCAATCATCATGAAAAGTGTTGTTGGGGCTAGAATGGTGTGGAAGGTGGTAAGTCAAGCCGTCAGGTCCCTCGGTGGCAAAAGGGCGACAATCATGTGACACATAAGCAAAGTCTCTACCCAGCTGCCCCTGTGTGGGCAAATAAGATAGCAGCTTTCTGACACCTGTCAACTGTTCTAGAGGGCTCTGATCTTGGCGGTTTCGAAATTGAAAAATCAGTGGAGCTATAGGATTATCCACCCTGACATTCTGACATAATCCGAGCAACAGTAAGTCCGCCCATGCACTCAAATAATGTGTCGCCAGCTGTACACTGGCTGTCAAATTACCCAGTCCATGATATATGTTGGCCAGGGCAGTAAGGGCAAGAGCAAGCTTCCGACTATCAGTAAGCAGGCAAGCCGGGTAAATCAACTTGGGGCGCACAACGCCCTCCTCCCCGTATGGCACCACGAAGGTCGCTAGCCAATACACAAGATATGCTGCCAAGTAGGTCTTGTCTGGTAGCTTCCGGGGATTCCACCCCACATTTGGCGGCGCACATAAGTACCGCTTATTCTCTGACAGGTTCAGAAGCAGTTGATAATACTGATCCAGAGGTTTGTCATTGTGAGACACGGAAAAAATCTAAAGGTCAGCCTTTATCATAGATAAAGGGTAGATTTTCGTTCTTTTTGAAAAGAAACACTCCTCTGCGTAGAGAGGGTTCCGTGGGTGCGCGTCGTATCAGACGATATAGGTTCGAGTGCTGGACCTCTCCCCGCCGACCGGAGTCGACGTTGATTTACATCGGCTTAATGTCCGAACACCCTTGATTAAATGACAACATGAAGGCTTAAAGTTCTTCCTCGAGGCTCTAACCAATAGGGCAGGTTTGCTTAAAACAGGACGGGGGAGCTGACGGAGACCCTGTCTGAACACGCTGAAGTGGGCCACTGGGGTTTAAGCGATTTATTTTAGTAAATAACCAGACCAGAGGGATTTAGGAGTTTCTGGGCTGGGGTAGGCATAAAGCCGGGTTACTAACCTTCCAAGGCTCTGAGGCCCTTTTCAGAAGGTTTAGGAGACCATTAGATCACTTCTTAGGTCGCAGGGGTATTTCGGTAACTTTACCAAACCCTAGGCCTAGGTTTAAGATGACCCCCGAGCGCTGGACTGAGCCAATAGCACTCCCAGACCAAGCCGACAACAAGAGGTTCTAGAGAAGACACTCACGGGTTCAATTGGTTGGAAGTAGGGGTAAGTATGCAAGTTTTTAGAGAGTCAGGGTTTATATGCAATGTTGCATTAATGAAGTATGCCGAGCATAATAAGGTGCTCTTATAATTTTGCATGAGTACAGAGGGTGTCGACAAATTATCGACTGTACAAACATCCGCATCATGGCGGGAAGTAGGGGCATACCCTAATTACAAAAGTTGCAGGGTAAAACTGCAATTTACAGGACTTAGGCCTTTTATGACCTCGAGGAGGACGTTTTTACAATTTGTCATCGTAATGACATAATGACATAATTGCATAAGTCCGTCACTCCGTTGCATAACACGTTACGAACACGACCCGTTGAAGGGCATAATTGTAAATATACCCCGTAGGGGCATATACACAAGGCCGGGGGACTTACCCCACTCAGACCAAAAACAACGAACAACTTCAACTTGAAGTCTAGGCAAGTCCATCTCTCCTCCTCTTCCTTCGTCTCCTCCTCGTTCTGGGACCCATGGGGTCTATTTATAGAAAGTAGGGAACCGGCCCGGGGGAAGTGGGACCCGGGCGGGTCAAGGCGACCCCGGGCGGGTTCCTTTCCCTCCAAAAAATCAAATTTTTTGGAAAATGGGCAGTTACTAGACTGACCCGGATGCGCAGCACCCCGGGCGGACCGACCCGGGGGCGCAGCACCCCGGGCGGACCCGCCCGGGGGCGCGCGGCCCCGAGCGGACCGGCCCGGGGGCGCAGCACCCCGGGCGGACCCGCCCGGGGGCGCAGCACCTCGGGCGGACCCGCCCAGGGGCGCGCGGTCCCGGGCGGACCCGCCCGGTTCCGGGCGGACCCGCCCGGGTGCGCAGCACCCCGGGCGGACCCGCCCGGGGGCGCGCGGTCCCGGGCGGACCCGCCCGGGGTGGGCAGACCCCGGGCGGGTCTGCCAGCCCGCGCGCAGCCGCGGGGAGACCCGCCCGGGGGCCTTATACCCCGGGCGGGTTCCCCCCCCGGGCAGTCCCCTTGGCTTCTTTTAAAAATCTCCGTACGGCTCCGACAGCGACGTTTCTGCACTTGACTCCACGTGGAAGAGGAAAAGCCTTCTCCTCGCCTTGTTCGTTGTCTTCCGCGCCTCGCTCGTCCGTCGGGGAAGGAGTTTTTGATCCTACGAGACGTGATACACGCCGTCGAGGTACCAAAACAATGTGCATAGCACGTCTTCACACCCTTAGGGCTTGGGTTGACTGATTAAAACCCGGAACCACATGACTATAATAGTCTCCGTGGGTTTATCGCGGGTTCTCCTCGCTTCCGCAGGATAGAACGGGTTGGACCGAGCCAACGCCGTAAGCATGGGCCTTTGACGCACACATGCGTACATATATAAACGTATATATACATTTATTTTCTGGTTACAACAGTCATCCTCTGCAAAGCTATCCTGAAAGTAGAATGGTCCGTTATAGAAATACTGGACCCAAGCATTGAGGCTGACCCTCACAGTGCTAGTAGAAGCAGAAGGGGTTTTCCCCTTTCCAACACGGGCTAGGTCTCGCCAAATCTTCATCAGATATCGAAAGCCGAAAGGCAAGCCATAAGAGCCTGCGCCAGTGGAATACTCCCTGTGTAGATCATCCAGGCAAGCCTCCTCATACATGTTACCAGAGATGGGGAGCCCCGAAATGCGATGAAAGCTCCACAAGTCAAGTGATGTTTCTCCTTCAGCAGTAGCAAAAGTATTGAAACGCCGGTCGAATCGCTCTACCAAACTCTGGAGAAGCCCAATATAGCAAGGGTACCAATAAAGGACAGTAGTAACAGCATGGCGGATCCCCACGTGATCCAAAATCTCACGGTAATGGTGAATAACGCCCATTAGCCACTCCGACACACCCAAATGAAACCAATGCGAGGCAACCACCGACCATTTCCCGTACCAACTGGGTGCAGAACCACTCACAATTCGATCAAGAAAACACAATTTGTCATAATTTTCTACAGTAAATTGTGTGCCACATGGCATCAAGAACAGCCCAGAAGAAGGTGATCATATCTTATGCTACCCAAATAACTCCATATAGCTGGAATCACTGTGCATGATTTGGAATGGAAGGAATCCTCTGTCCTGAAGAAGCCAAGCTGGGCAGCCCCTGGAAGCTGAGCCTGGGGAGAGTAGCCCAGTGGAAAGCTAGGATGGGAAAGTGTGCAAGTCCTCATCATACTATCTCGCCCCATCAAAATAACTCTCTCGAGCAATACTCGTTCAGCTGACACAATTGGATCCTCCTCATCGATATTCTCTGACACAAAGTTTTGGATGAATGGGAATAGATACTCATCCAAGGGAAAATGTCTTGGATAATGCCCAATCCGCTGGTATCTGTAAAAACCCCCCTCATGAATGATGAGTGAGGGGTCAACTTCTCCACCCTCCATAAGGTCTTCTAAAAGCGGGCCTCTAGCAATAGTGGTGAAGCCACAATCAAACAAGAACATATTATCCCTCGTGACTCGGGGTGGGCCCAAGGGAGGCATTAATTGGTTCGACAAACGAAGAGATTTATCTCTCTCCCCATCCCAACCAACACCTCTCCGAGAACGCATCTCCCTCACGCGAGACATTCTCAATTCCTGTGGAGCAAAGAAAAAAAAGGAGAAGATTAGCCAAGCATGAAAGTGGAATATTACATAAAGGACATCAAGTTGATTAAAGACATCTAGCAATCAAAGTCAAACAAAATTAAGGGGCACGGGCCGCCCGCCACCGCCTTCGGCTCCGACTAGCACCCCGTGGAGGGCATTCGTTGAACCCCATAAAGTTTATAATTTCTGGTAATTACAAAAAATTTCAGAAATTAAAATGTCATATGACACGACTCAAAGCGATGTTCAACCATCGCCGTCATGAGCATTTCATCGAACACAACAAGAGCGGCACAAAGTCATGCGCACCCGCTCGATAAAATTAAGCTTTTTAGCTTTTGAAAAGCTCATGGATATTTTTGTCAAACGGTTGGTGGGTAACCGAAATGACGTGAGTCGCCGGTACGCTTCACACAAAATCAAATGTTTTAGCCAAGGAAGGTAGAATCGGGGATCGGGATCGGATCGCCTGGTCCCAAACCGATCCGGGTCGATGGGATCGGCCGATCCCGGCCAAGTCAAACCAGTTGACTCGGCTAGGGATACAAATGTCTAAAAAATCTAAAAAAATCTGAAAAAAATCTGAAAAAATAGAAAAAAATATTCTAACATAGACCTATATCAAATTTAATGTGCAATAGGTGACATTTGCTCATCATTTTGTGAAATAGGTACATGCATTGATTACGTGCATGTATGAATGTGCATCAGTCTTCTGCATTTTTTACAAGTATAGCATGGCTGTGTATATAATATTGGGAAGAGAGTACGGAGATGGTTCCATGTGACAAAAAAACATTAAAACTCATGGTAGGATGCACCTGCCATGAGCTGGCACAAAGTTTGAGACACGAGATTATGAGCTGGAGAGTAATAAGGCAATTGCTATCTCTGAATTGTGGTTATCTTTTGTGTGATTTGTTTCTCCTTAAGAAAGAAAACAAAGAAAATAGAAAAATGCATGGCATTTGTGGCTTCCATCTCAGGACATGCCTAGAGCTTTGTTTTCATCAGGTCATCTGTTAGAATTCTAGGTGACCTGCCAACTACAAAATTCAACCAAGGTGTGTTGACGTGCAGGTCTGGACTCTTAGGATTCCAGGTGGTCTGCCAACTGTAAAAATTTTACACAAAATTTGTTGATTTGCAGGTCTGTAACTCCTAGATTAAATGGATCTAAGGCTAGTTGGGAATTGGCATTAAAACAGAACTAGTAAACAATTTTAAGTAGCTAACAAATAATGCATTCAATCTTGTAGAAGATATATGAGGATCTTAAGGTGCTTAGGTTATTCATAGTCTCAACAGTGATGGTCCAACAATGCATGCTGCAATCTTTTTGTTATTTTGCTAGTTTGCTGAAAATTTGAAATTGACAATATTTGTGGTAAAATATTTAGTTAATCTGAAGTAAAAACCTCCAGATTTGTTATTCTTTTACAATATTTCATGTATTGCTATAACTTTTATCTAAGGGAACATAAGTTAAAAAAATTAAAATTGAGGGCGACCCGGCCGATCCTGGGCGATCCGGCCGATCCCACCGATCCCGAGTTGGATCGGTTCAGATGGGATCGGGTCATTTCGCCCGAAATCCGATCGGATCGGGCGATCCGATCCCGTCCAATTCTGCCTTCCATGGTTTTAGCCCTTTCATGGCGCTTAGCCATTTCAGCAAACACCTTGTGAGCGGTACGAAGTTAAACACACCCACTCAACGAAATCAAGCTTTTAGCTTCTAAAGTTCTCCCATACATTTTGTCAAATACCTGGCGGGTGGCATAAAGCCACGCAACTACTCAACAAAGGCCCACGCCAAGTCGAGCTTTTAGTTCTTTATGACAAGTGGGTATTCTGTCGAACATCAGGTGGGCGACGTAAAATCAAACACCCACGTGATTTAAACTTATACAAAATTCAGTCCTTTAATGTCGTCGGGTATTCCCGTGGCGTTAAACAAAAGTCTTTTACCCCGGAGTCAACAGACAGTAAGACGGCGTCTAGAGAGCACAACAAACAAACAAAAAAGCTCCATGTGCGTTTTGCTGCGAAAAAGGCCAGAAAATGATAACAAAATTTCCAGATCATTGGCCTTTTATAGCATTGACGGGAGTCCACCAAGTGGGGGGAGGGGGAGCCGCCTTCTCTCTCTCTCTTTTCTCGTATCCCTGCACCGGAGGGACCTCCCCCGGTCCGCCTGCACCGAGGGAGGCCCCTTGAGGCTCCCTGCACCAGGGGAACCTCCCCCCTCCCCCCCCCCCCGTCTGTCTGCACTGAAGGGTGCCCCCCCCCCCCCGGCCTCCTGCACTGAGGGGACTTTCCCCCGGTCTGTCCTCACCGGGGGAACCCCCCCGGCCCTACTGCTCCGGGGCAGGCCCCCATGGGCGTGCACTTGTCGGGGGAAGCCCCCCCCCCCCCGGCCTCTCCGCCTGCACGTGTACCCAGGGGAGACTCCCCCCCCCCCCTCTTCTTTCTGCTGCACCACCGGGAGAGGAAGAGACGGGGGGGCTTACCTCCACCAAGGTTCCACCGGGGGATCTCCTTGGCCTCCTCCACCGCCTATAAAAAGCAAAGACTTCTTCTCTTGAGCAGGACTTGGCAGTAGAGAGAAGAAGAAGCTCAAAGGAGAGAGAGCGCTGCTGCGAGTTGTGCAAGAGGTGAGAGGAGGGGGCGCCCTCTTCCCTACTCTCTCTCTCTCTCTCTCTCTTGAGCAGGACTTGGCAGTAGAGAGAAGAAGAAGCTCAAAGGAGAGAGAGCGCTGCTGCGAGTTGTGCAAGAGGTGAGAGGAGGGGGCGCCCTCTTCCCTACTCAAGTGTTATGTTAAAAAGCTGTGAGAAGCCCTCATACTAGGGCTATTTATAAAAGGTTTTTTTGCATATTAGCTCTCTCTCTCTCTCTCTCTTCCCTACTCAAGTGGTATGTTAAAAAGCTGTGAGAAGCCCTCATACTAGGGCTATTTATAAAAGGTTATTTTGCATATTAGCTCTCTCTCTCTCTCTCTCTCTCTCTCTCTCTCTCTCTCTCTCTCTCTCTCTCTCTCTCTCTCGGAGGTCGAGGGAGAGGGGATCGGAGGGGGGCTGTCCACCGGAGGGGGGAGGCGGAGGGGAACACGTGAAGGGAAGGGGAGGGGAGTGAGGCCACCGGAGGAGGAGGAGGAGGCCGGAGGGGGAGGTCGCAGGAGAGGGGGAGGGAGGCCGAGGGTCGGGAGGGGGGAGGTCGCAGGGGATGGGGAGGGAGGCCGGAGGGGGAGGGGGAGGCCGGAGGAGGTCGGAGGTCGCACGGGAGAGGGAGGGAGGCCGGAGGAGGAGGGGGGAGTGAGGCCGGAGGGCCGAGGAGGAAGGATGAGGTCGAAGGGGGAGGGGGGAGGGGGGAGGGAGGCGGGGGAGGGAGGCCAGAGGGGGAGGGGGGAGGTCGCATGAGAGGGGGGAGGGAGGCCGGAGGGGGAGGGGGGAGTGAGGCCGCCCGAAGCTGTCGATCTTGTGTCACGGCTCTTGCAATACTCACCAAACCTCCGGTGCACTGCTGTAAGTAGATAATCCTAGCGACCTCTAAGCATCTCACCTCAGGCAAAGCACTGCCTTTTTCTTTGAACTGAAGATGGAATGCTCATTGAGGCTCCTGTCTATCCAGTTGGAAGCACTAATTCATCCATTCTTTGACGAGCTTTGAGATCCGAACACACATCTACCAAATGGAAGATTTTTGCCACCACTTTTCAACTTCAAACCCCATGGTAACCCATGATGAATCAAGTGTTTATTCTGTTGTCATGTCCTCTCACTTCGTAAAAGACCTGAGTTTTATTCATGCTATTTAATGATGATGATCAGAGCTCAAGGGAGTCCCGATGGAGATCCTGGTGAAGTTGATTCCTGAACACGCAAGAAAGCGAAGTAACAGCGTATAGAGATCTATTTTTTTTCTTTTTACCTAGTTGATTTGTGGGAAATATTAGGTACTTGAAGATAGCTGCTCGCATCGAGCATCTTGTGAGTTTATTCTCATCCATGGAAAGTGAAGTAATCTCTGCCAATTCCGTGTTTCGTCTGTGTTCATCTCCCACATCTTCTGTGGATTGAGAAAAATTTGTGGAGCTCGTTTACAGATTGTGTTTGGAATCACTACCTAGTGCGCAAGATTTTGTACTGGTCAATGTATTAGATTCTCCTTTGATTTAATTCACTCCTCTCTCTCGCTCGCTCGCTCGCTCGCTCTCCCTAGTGCGCAAGATTATGTACTGGTCAATGTGTCAGATTTTCCATTGATTTAACTCTCTCTCTCTGTTTGAGATTGGGGTGGGAACTGGGTATGATAATTTTGAGACCATACAGCTATCGGCCATCGTTGAACGATTGGATCCCGGCAGACTGTCTGAACTTGAACCTTCTGGTTTTAAAAGGTTTTTGTTAGTGGCAGAAATGCTTCGGTAAGGGGGGAGGTCTCAGGAGGGGGGAGGGAGGCCGGAGGGGGAGGGGGAGGAGGGGGCCGGAGGGCTGGGGAGGGGGGGGTAGCAGGGGAGGTGGAGGGGGGGGAGGTCGCAGGAGAGGGGGGAGGGAGGCCGGAGGGGGAAGGGGAGGGGAGAGGTGGCAGGGGAGGGGGGAGGGGGGCCGGAGGGCTGGGGAGTCACCCCTCTCTCTATCTCTCTCTCACTCTCACACTTAACTCAGGGGTAAGTTAGTATTTTCATTTTATTTAGTATAAGGTAACTATAATTTAGTTAACTGAATGAACGATAGGGACTTAAACGTGTAACGACTAAGATTATAAGGACTATTAAGACAATAGTCAGATTGGAGGGACTAATCGGCAATTCACTAAGTTTATAGGGATTAATATGCAAAAAACCCTTTATAAAAATACCCCTATGTAAGGGAAATGTATACGTTATTTGCTATCGGCAATGGAAATACAAATAAGGGCCATAAACTTATGGTTCTGGAATTTTTTATACATCACGTGGAAAAAGGCCCAAAAGAGCGAAAATTACGATTATACCCCAAAAGATCAAGGAATTGTGTAAATGTCCGAGAACATCTGGGAATTGCAAATTTCGCCAAACTCAAGGATAAAGGGTTTCAAATTTATAAAAATGCTACCCAAAAGTGAAGCCCTGGTTTATTCCAAAGTTCAAAAAATCACGGTTTTACACTGAAATTATGAAGAATTCCACAAAAGACCGGAAAAACACAGTAAAATATAATAAAATTCAGAAAAAACATGTAATGATGCCCCAGTCAAAGGAAAAGTACAGAAATGTCCTCGGAGGACAGCAAATTATAGAAACGCTCCCGGAGGTTGAAAAATTATAAATATACCCCCCGATGGTCAAAAATTACAAAAATACCTCCGGAGGTTGAAAAATTGCAAATATACCTCCGGTTGAGGAAAAATTGTAAATATAACCCCAATCAAAAAAATTGCAAATATACCCCCAATCGAGGGAAAATTGTAAATATACCCCTAGTCAAGGAAAATCGCAAATATGCCCTAACTATAGGGGAAATTGTAAATATACCCCCCACCTTAAGGCACGGGAACTTTCCCAAGGGCAGACCCTTAACGTCAAGGCTGACATTACAGGAGTAAAAGAGGCCGTTGGCAATTAATCAAAGGTGTTCGGACTTGTCCGATGTAAATTAACACCGACTCCGGTCGGTGGGGAAAAATACAGTACACGAACCCTATATCGTCTGATAAATCCGAAAACGCAGAATTAACAAATATGCCAAAATATATGCATATCTATCCAATGAAATTTGATGTCCAAAAATTCCGTGTGTGAAATAGGGCTCCAAAATGATGGCCTCGGGTTTTTAAACCAAGTACGCGGGCCGTCTTCTTCACAGCCTCCAGAATGACTCTCGGAGTGCGAGCAACCTCCACATGAGAAATATATTATACCGGACCGGCAGAACCAATGGTGTTCATAATATGTGCCTTCTATTCTCCAATATCATTGCTAGCAAAGGTCCCCTCAGGCATCAAGCTTGTGAACCAACCCTTCTTTTTCAGGCCACAATCCATACGGAAGTGCTCCCACCACGAGTAAGATTTCAAAGAGCCAAAAGCAGGCTTTCACCAAGAGGAGGAAGGGGCCGCTGAAGTTTGGGTGGCTGCACCCTTCAAGAGTTTGAAAACCCCAATATATGGACGGATGTCCACAGGTGCAGAGCGCTTTTCTCTCTTCCATGTAGCAAAAATGTGCTTGATGGCCTTGGCAGCTCCATAGAAATGAGTCCTTATGAAGTCTGGACTAAGAGACAAGGGTGGTAATTCACTTTTTCGCAAACGTTATTCTTCTATTTCCCTTAAGACATTTGCGTGTTGCCTGAAGATACAACTATGTTTAAACCATCATCTGACAAAGTAGACATCAAAGTGGCCATGGCGAGATTGTTCAGGGATAGGACAAAAGTTCTTTGCCTTTCTGAAAAAAAAGTCCCACCATGCAGCAGAAACCAAGTGCACATCTTTGCCTTTATATTGCCTTGAATTCATTAGGAATTCCAAATTAGGAGGAATGCATTGATCATATCCAAAATTTCTTGCAAATCGATGTGGATAATAAGGCTCAAAGATAGCAGTACTGCCTCGGCGAAATACCAAGACATTGGGTCAAGTGCAAGACACCCACTCAATGTAAGCGTATGGCGAAGACTCTATATGGGTAGATAGCCTGCTAACAACAAGGTCCCTCTCTTGCACAAGGGAGGGCCGGAAAAGAAAAGAACAATGGTTGAAGTCCAACCCTACTTTGTCCCTCGTCGAAAGAAAAGATAAAGTCCGGCGAACACCAGCTAGCTACCGGAACATGTCCTGATCTTGGTGACCGCAGAAAGCAAATATCAACGGAGCCATGGCATTTGTCATTTCTGACCTATACGAAAATTCAGGGAATAATAATCCAGCCCAAGCGCTTAGATAATGAGTAGGCATCAAGATATTCATATCTTGGGGCAGAGTATGTAGCCAAAGCTCTGAAGGAATGATATATATTAGCCAAGGCGACGGGAGCAAGTGCAATCCTCTGTCCACATGCCATCAAACATGCAAGGTAAATCTCTTCCGCTCGAAGAACACCTTCCTCGCCATGAGGGATAACAAAAGTGACCAGCCAGTAAGTAAGATAGGCGGCCAAATAGGTGATGGGTGAGAGCTCACGTGAGTTCCAACCCTCTAGTGCAACATACACATGGCGAGGGAGCTGTCCGAAATTTATCTTCACCTCAGTATATTGATTCAAAGGTTTGTTCGGCTCAACGAACTCCTTGTAACTGCAAAAGGGCCCATTATAAAAATGACGGACCCAGGCCCTCAAAGTCACCTTGGTGGTGCGGATAGAGTCTTTCTTACCCACCCAGGCCAAATCCCTCCAAGTTTTCATCAAAAATCTATAGCAATATAACACACGATATCTCCCATCACCATGGGTGTGGCAATGGTGTAGATCATCTAAGGATACCTCGTCGTAAGCTCGGCCACATACGGGTAAACTAGAAATTCAGAGAAATGCCCATAATTCCAAGGCCCTCTCACCCTCGACAGTGACAAATGTGTTCGAACGAGGGTTGAATCTTTTCACTAAGCCTTGCAAGAGTCGGAAATTGTCACGATATTGATATAAAGCGTTGTCACGGCATGTCGAATTCCCGCTACATCAAGGACTCCACTAAAAAAGTGGAGGACATCCATTAGCCATTCAGTGGCCCCCTGATGATAGCTATGTGAGGGGATCACGGACCACTTTCCATACCAGCTTGGGGGTGTAAAGCTCAAAATCCGTTCAAGTAAATAGTCGTGGTCATAACCATCATCGGCAAATTGCGCCCTGGAAGGTGCCAGAATCATTCTATCAACCGTAAATTTCGTACGCCTGTACTAGCCGTACATATTCCATATGGCTGGTAATACCGATACCGTATGAATCTGAATTTTTTCAAAACTGTTGAAAAACCCAAAGTCTAAATTGTGGTGGTCGTGTAAAATCTTCTAGATAGCTCAGATATGACAAGATATAGGTATCCTGCATGTTGTCCTGTCCTGACAAAATGGCTCTTTCAAGACGGCACCACTCAGCTAGAAGGTTTGGATCATCGGCTTCCATGTTGGGGGGAATATAGCTCTGAATAAATAAATAAAGAAAGTGATAGAGCAGGTTATGTGAAGGAAATTCCCGGAGCGATCATATTTGTAAACACCTAGGGTTGTAAATGGGCCAGGCCGGCCCGACAAGCCCGCAGGCCTAGCTCGATTTCAGGCTGAGCCGCAAGGTCTTTTCCGGCCCGCTGGTCTTTAGTCGGGCCTAAAAGCCCAACCCGACTAGGCCCACAGGCCGAGCTCGGGCTTTGAGTTCGACCCACGGGCCGGTCCGGCCCGTTCTCTTTTTTCTTTCTCCCTTCAAATTTCAAAAACTACTTAGTTAAAATTATGTTATTTTATTTAATTAGAAAGTTAAAAACTCTATTTTCAAATGAATTATGTAATTAACATCAAAACTCTACTTAATTTAGTGATATTATAAGTTTTATATTATTAAATATATTAATTTTCATTATTTTTTATTTTTTATTTAAGTTGTTGCGCTGGTTGGGCCTTAGTCGAACTTTACATTTTTTAGTAGTGTCGGGCCCAGCCTAGCCCGGGCTCGGGCTTTAATGTTGATGAGTTGGGCCCGGCCCGGGCCGACCTAAGCCCGGCCCGGGCCCGGCCCATTGACAGCCCTATAAACATCATTCTCCTTGGAAATTCTCGATAGGTCGACTGCACCTCCTTCAAAGTCCGCCTTACCTGTCGGTCCCTCTGTAACCCAAGTCAAACCGCGGTCCACTAAATCCAAGTTATCTGCAATAATTGTGGGTGGATCCAGTAGAGGCATGGGCTTGTCGGTCCGCTTGATGTAACGCTCTTTTGAACTTTGGGTTAGTTCTCGCATTCTTTGGTCTCCATCGAAGTGAGCCATGACGGAAAAATCACTGCAAAACAAATTTCCGTACGCATGTTAGCAAACAATGCCAAAGTAAATGAGAAGACCTCATCATGTCAGAAAGACCGGAAGAAGAAAAAAAAAAGGCATTCACACAGTGCCAAAGCCAATGTAAAAACCTCATCATGTCAGAAAGACCGGGGAGAGAAAAAGAAAATAAGATTTGAGGACTACAGGGGCCGCCCGCCATCGCCGCCGGCTCTTACGGACGCCCCGTGGGGGGCACTTGTTGAACCTATTATTTTTCTCAGATCAATCGAGGTATATGAAGATAAATAAGTCGACAACAGTCACAAAGTGATGCTAAGTACGGGCCGTCCTGACTACAGGTTAAAAATGAGTCCCAAGAACTCTTGCCGAGTAGACGGCATGGAGAAAAGACGTCGCAGTAAGCAAAGGTCGAAAGGAAATTCTCACATAGCTTACAAGGCGTTGGAGCACGATTAAGAAATAATTCCGAAAGATCGGGACCACCTTACGCAGCAAGCGGCACAAGAAGCTATTAAATGAAGGCACAAAGCACGAGGAAAATGTCATTTTCCCTTCTCCCACGTGGACCAAGCACAAAAACCCCAAGGAAAGCATAGAAAATGGGGTTTTGATAGGGGGCCGGCCCCTCCCTTCCCTCAAATGGGGGGTTTGGACCGGATAAACCCCCAACTTGGGGATTTGGGCCGGATAATGGGGGGTTTAGACCGGTTAAACCTCCAACTTGGGGGTTTGGACTGGATAAACCCCCAATTGGGGTGTTTAGCCCGATTAAACCCCCAATTGGCGTGTTTAGCCCGATTAAACTCCCTCAATTTGGGAGTTTGGACAGGTTAAAGCCCTCATTGGGCCCCTTTGGACCGGATAAACCCTATAACTGCCCCCAGGTTCTATAAATACCCCCAATGAGACCCAAGGCAAGAGACGATAAAAACACACGCGAAGCTTGTGCTTTGTGCTTTGAAGACTTGTGTTTTAGAAGACTTGTGCTTGTATTTTGTGTTTATGCTTTGTGCTTTAAAGGGCTCAAAGCGAGAGTATGTTACATAATTGTCCCTCCTTGAGTTTGCACATATGTTCTTGTGTTATGATTAATGTAATCTCCTTGTAAATGTTTTGGAAAAAAATAATGTCATTCTCTGAAATAATCAGAAATCACAAAAGCATCCCAACTTTTACAAGAAGTCTCGAGAAGTCCTGTAATTGTGTGAAAGTACTGAACATTTCTAAGAACTGTGTACAAGTCCTGCACATTTGTAGAAAAAGTCCTATAAAGTTCAAAATTTGTCAAAAAGGTCTTGTAATTGCAAATGCTATAGCAATGCCTGTATTCTCTTGGAAAATTTATAGAAATATCCCGGGTCTGTAAAAACCTCTCGGATTTTCAGAAATTGCACAATTGTCCTCATAAAAGGCCGTTACATGATGGATGGATGTTATGGTGCGATCAAATAAGGACGAAGTTCGGAATCGACTCAACGGTGCCGATTAAGGAGAAACCTTTCGGCTTACCCAAGTTTGACTGGTAGGCTGAGGGTCAAAATCAAGAAAACCAAACCCTAGATAGTGCTAAATTACTGTCAAACCCTAGTCGGTACTGAAGCATGATTCAAGCCCCAATCAGTACTAAGTCACAATTAAACCTTGATAAGGGGTCAAATTGCAAATAAACCCTAAACTTCCCAAAAAATACTCGAACATGCCCACCTATCCCGGACATTGTAAAAATGCCCTGACCTATCCCAAAACTAGGTACACACCCTGCTTAGCCCAAATGTTACAAAAACACCTTGACCTATCTGGAAATTACATATGTACTCCCGATAAGCCTAGAGATCGCAGAGTAACCTGGCTTGCTCAAAAAATCCTAAATAAACCTGCAAAATCTCAAAACACCCCTAGTCTTCCTAAAAATTGCATAACGTCTCACCCTCCAAAGAGGTGTTACGCGGCATCACGACTAATGTTGTATTGGTCAACGATTTTTTTTTTGGCAGTTAATCAAGAGTATTCAGACTTTGTACCGATGTAAATAAACATCAACTGCAATCGATGGGGAATTGTCCAGTACCCGAACCCTAATCGTCTGATAAACCCAATCCACGGAATTGATAACGCACACACTATTTAAATAGCCAACAAATGTGCGTTGATGTTCAACAAATGAGCATTCCTTCTTAAATTATTCCATGTTCAAAAACATCTACCGGAGGAAATCGAATATTTTATTCCTTGGATTCACTTTGCATAGTACGTGAAACCCTGAGTATATGGTCGGGTCATTTGGTTTACATTTGGCCTTCATTCCACCATCGGGACAGGCCGTTGGATTTGATATTCAGCGGATATCAGGCGATCCTGTTTACTTTTAGAACTATGAAATTTTGCATCTAGTCACGATCAGGCCGATGAATGATGTTTTCAGTTGAGATCATAACATCGGAATTGCTCCGAGTTATGATTCGACAGTTGGATTTGAACTTAATCAAGATCCGACTGTCGGACATGCTTGTAACTTCGGACCCTTTTTGGATATGTTTGCTATTTCCAAACCCTTTTGGAGTTCATTTGCGATTTCAAACCCTTTCTGGGTTTATTTACAATTTAAAACCCGTTCTGGGTTTATTTGTAATTTTAAACCCTTCTTGGATTTATTTGAGATTTCGAACCCTTTCTGGGTTTATGTGCAATTTCAAACCATGCTTGGGTTTATTTGAGTATTTGCGATTTCAAACCCTTTTGGGTTTATTTGAGATTTTGAACCCTTTCTAGGTTTATTTGCAATTTTTTTCTTGAGTAGGGTAAAAGTTCAGGGGTATTTATGTAACTTTGGATAGACCAAGGGTATATTTGCAATACCTAGACTGAACAAGGATTTTTTTGTGTAATTTTGGATAGACCAGGGATATTTTTGTAATATCAAGACTGAACCAAGATTTTTGTGTAATTTTAACATAAGGCACAAGTCCCTCCTTGGTGTAGGCACGCCATGCCAAAACACTTGAAGATTACTTCTTCTTGAGCTCCCATGGGTTGCGATCTATCTCCATGCGTCCGTCAGTACACCGCCACAGATCGACTTGCACGGTCAGGTCGTATGGGTCAAGGGGGCAGCACCCCTTACAGGGTTTTCGGCGGGCAGAGCCCCCTGGAATAAAATTTTCAATATGCTCCCTCTCCAAGAAATGACACGAGGTATTTCTGTAATTTTAAAAATTACAAGATTTTCCCAAGAAATTCACATGGCTGGGAGGCATATTTGTCTAAGTGTCATCACAAGGGTGCTTTTGTAACATACCCTAGGCACAAGGCCACAGACAAAAACTTGTTGCCCGGAGTTATACGTCGAGGACCGGAGTTATACGTCTAGGATCTTCTTTTCTTCCTTCTTGTTCCCGGAGTTATACGTCGAGGACCGGAGTTATACGTCCAGGATCTTCTTTTCTTCCTTCTTGTTCTGCTTGTCGTTCTCTTTTTTCTAGACCCTTGGGGGGGTCTTTTATAGGGCTTGGGATAAGGGGGGGGGGGTCTACCTAGACTAGGCAGCCCTTGGGGGGGTCTACCCAGACTGGGTAGACTCCCCCACCAGATCGGAAGAGAGAGGGAGAGGGCGGGGCCCACCCATTTTTCATTTTTTGATTTTTTTGTTGTGTTCTTGCCATGTGGAGAGGAAAACGACACCTCTGGGGTTGCTTTGTGCTCCGCCTTTCGCACTACTCATGTCGGGATTGCTTCCGCTCTTCGCGTAACTACTCCATAAGTGCCACAAAGTATCCTTATGATCGCCAACTTGCTGCGAGACCTCATTGCTTCATGCCGTCACTACGACGGAACGCTCGGGACCCATATTTGACCCGAGTATCGTAACGGCCTCGGCTTTATGCCGTTCTTGGCCTTCATGGGATTAATTCCCCTTTCGTTTACCTCGATTACTCGAGAAAATAAATGGGTGCAACACCCACCCCCCCTGAAGTATCATGCATGGAGTTTCTAATGTACACAACATGGAATCGGTGCTTAAGGTGATCCATTGACCATTGCATTGCAATTTCCATCAATAAGACATGAACTGGCTGATCATTACCTTAGAGGGAACACTATAGCAATAAGCGAATAGTTCATATATAATGAACAATAACATCTGCCACTGTGCAAAGAAATGTCCTTAGGGAAAAGCAGATGTAAGCAATTCCAAAAAAAAAAAAAAAGCAAACTGATGCAGATATACAGACCCAAGATGACAATAGCTTATAAGCTGCATATGGAAGGGGTAAAATGCTTACTTCGATAACATCCGAGGTAGAAAGTGCAGCTCTAAGGTTGTTATTTTCCTGCAGGATTCACTACAAAGTGTTCACAAAGACTCCATCTTCCATATACAGCTGAATGCATCCCAAAGGAACAAAATCTTGATGTAGTGTAAGGCCAAGAGATATTACAACAAGTTTATAGCCATATCTAAATGATGTAGCTGAACGCAGCACACGGAACTGCTTGAATGCTGTCTTTTGCAACTCTTTCTCATCCTGTTTAAATTACACCACCTGATTAAGTCAGTAATGAACGAGATCAGAGCTGCAATTATTGAATGACAGAAGGTAATACAATATTAAAAAAAAGGGGGATATCCATAGATAAGCATCGTAAGTTCAATATGGCTTATGCAATCAATTAAGCATTATAAAGTTTAGGCCATAAAACATCAATAATGCATCATAAAGCGTCATTAAGTTCATTATGACTTATAACAGATCATAATGCTTATGCCATCAATCTGACAAAAACTTAGGATTTGGACAACCAAGTCCAAGCATCCAATCAGGTGATTTGAAAGGTAAGTCCCAAGTATTCAATCAGGTTTTCTGGACCACCATCTGCTTGATATAAAATGCCCATTCATCATTCTGGCAAGGAAGAACTTCCCTTTGAAAAGATGCCAAAATCCTAGCCATGATGTGTCGGAAAGTGGTATGGTCCACATTGATCTGAAAATATAGCATTTAGAATAGATGAATGCCAAAAATAAATAAATATTTACTATTAAAAACAGACATAGGACATGCAAGATGCAACAACTACATGCCTAGTTTTAAACAAGTAATTTTTACGTTTCTGTCTCTATCATTTAGTCTAATTCTAAATATATCTTCATAATCTCAATATTACTAAATAAGTTACCAGAATCTATCACCATATAAAACCAGTCCCTATAATTAGCATTTACTACTCTACCATTAAAAGAGCTAACAGTGAATATTTAGAATGACGATAGATTCTGAAGATTTATTTAGTTATATTGAGATGGGGATATATTTGGATTAGGCTAGAACTGCAAGATTATGTGGATGAAATGCAAAAATCCCTTAAAAAGAGAAAAATGAGAGAGAAAGGCTAAACCATTCTCCAAGATGGGGGCAGTTTGGAGCATCCTAGCGGCACTCCACCATGCCAGCAATCATCCACCAGCACAGGGAGACACCCACATTGCGGCATTGTCTCCACCGTACTTGTCACACCTGCATCAGCCGCTCACCCCATCTCCTCACCTACCCTTCCCTGCCACCAAGGTCGCCTTCCTCAAGGGCCAGGAGAACCTCTCTGTTGTCCCCCCTCCTCTGAGGACAAGATTTACCGTGCCATCTAAACTTGTCTAGGCTGCCCATGATCACATCCTCTGAAAGTGTTGCCCTGATGCTGTTGTTGTGGACATCCCCTAATGGTGGACAACAACATCGCAGCCGAGCTAGGCACCCCACAATGACCTTCTTTGTTGTGGAACTCTTCACATTATGCATCATGAACAGCCCCTAGAAGAGCCACACCCACGACAAGCTCGCTAGTTCCAGGGAGGATAATAGGCCCTGCATACTGCCCAACCTCCCCAACCCCATTGAAATGGAAAGGTCAAAGCCACCCATGTCCATCCAGAAGCACAATCACCTGACATAAAATTTTGACATATTGAAGAAGCACCGGCTAGAAGGGTAATGCATCATGCCTTTTGTAGTGCCTGACCTCACTGACCCCATCGAGAAGGTTGAAGCTGCCCATATTCCTTGCCAGACACAACCACTAAACAGGTAGCTTCGACAGGGTGAAGAAGGAGCACTTGGAATGGTATGGCATCGTTGTTAAAACATTCTATGGGTTCAAGCCAGTGTACCTCTACTGGGCAGTAAATTGGGGCAAGCCTAGTTCATCTGCCCGTTTATTCTCTACAACGGCGAAGAGGACAAAGCAGCTGTCATGGTGAAGAGGGAAGGGATGAATCCTCCGCCTCCAACAAGGACCACTGCATGGCATGGCTGGAGAAGCATGCTTGCCATCAACAATGTTCATCCATTCCAGTAATTGGAGACCCTTCAACTGGATTCAGCTTAATGGCAATGGCTTCTCTCCCTAATCCTCTGTCTCCTCTGCATCATGCAGACAACTACTGTAGCCTTCTGCAGGGAATGCCAACCTCCTCCCCCATAGGCATCAGCACCCTCAAGCAAGGATGGCAGTATCGGTTTCGGTACCGGTTTCGGCCGGTCCCGAAACCGATACGTACCGGTTTCGGTATCGGTTTCGGTTTCGGCCGAAACCGGTTGAAACCATTCAAAAATCTCAAAAATTTAGTAAAACATGTCCGGTTTCGGCCGAAACCTGTCCGGTTTCGGCCGAAATCGTCAAGTTTCGGACCGAAACAGGTGAGTTTCGGCCGAAACCAATACGGTTTCGTCCGAAACCATTCCAAAAATATTATTTAATAGGTTTCGGACCTGCTACAGTGTTAAGGGCCGGTTTCGGATCGGTACCGGCCGAAACCGATACGTTTCGGCCGAAACGTATTGGTTTCGGCCGATACTGCCAACAGTGCCCTCAAGGGGATGCCCACTGATATGGATGTGAGAGAGAGAAAGAGAGAGAGTTTGGTAACATTAAGGTCAACTGGTCATTTAACTGGGGGAAAGGGACATTCCAAAAAATGATACTCTTTTCAAATGTTTAATAGGTTATAAGGACTCATTTTAGAACAATGATAGATTTTGAGGACTTATTTAGTAGTATTCAGGTTTCAGAGATATATTTGGAACTAACTAGATTATATATTTGGAACTAACTAGATTATTACAGAGCAGTCACAGAGGCAGGATATAATGTATAGCAAAGTTTGGAACTTAAAATTCCCTCCTCGGGCATCTATGTTTTGTTGGAAACTTCTGAAGCATGCAGTCCCCGTGGACAAACAAGTTCAAAAATGTGGGATTAACATTGCTTCCAGCTGTGTGTGCTGTATAAACTCCCATGAAGTTGAGGACGAAAATCACTTATTCATTGATGGTGAGATAGCTAATTTCCTGTGGTCCAAATTCTCCTCATTGGTTACTTCCTCCTGCTTGGAAATTCCCACTATCTGCAGAAGGTTAAGATTCATTATTAATGAGGCTGATCTGAATAAACCCGAAGGATTTGTTTCATTGCTAGTGTCTATAATGATAGTTTGGGGAATATGGAAACTCAGATGTCAAGCCAGATATGAAGGGATCAGAACTAATCCAGAAAAGTCCTTGGAACAAATCATTGCTGATACAAAATTTATTATGAATCAGATCAAATTTAAACATGGAACTAGCAGAGAATATCGGACAGTATTGCAAGGATTTGGTATATCAACTAGCAGCCATCTTTCAATATTCATCCTTGTCCGATGGAAAGCTCCTGACAGAGATTTCATTTTAAATGTAGATGGAGCCAGCAAAGGCAATCCAGGTTCTGCTGGGGGAGGTGGATGTTTCAGGGATCAATATGGCCAGTTAAAGCTCGGTTTTTCTTATTTCTACGGAGTTGGATCTAATATGGTGGCAGAAGGTCGAGCCCTCTTAGATGGCCTTCGACTTGCACAACACTATAACATCATTTTATCAGCCATTTATACAGATTCTATGGCCTTAATTATGCTGTTGAAAAACAAAAATGACCCTCCTTGGTCTCTTATTCCGTGGTGGGACTCTTTGCAACAAATCATCTCTTCTTTTCATTGCCCCATTATCCACTCATATAGAGAGGGGAACCAGCTAGCGGATGCACTTGCCAACCATGCTGTGCAGGCCGGATGCAACCAAGAATTCAATTCAATTTGGGAGCTGCCCATAAGAGCGAAAGGATATGCCATAGCAGATGCCAAAGGCATTCCTAACTTTCGTAGAAAGCTTGTATAGGATGCTATTTTGAACTTTATCATTGTACATCAAAGGCTATGCCTTCTAGCAATGTAATTCCTTTGAAAAATCAATAAAATAAAGCATCATGTGGTAATTTGGTGGAGTGGGAACATTCCCTTCCTTTGGAATGGGGGTGCACTCTCCCTTATGCCACTTGATGACTTGGCTTTAAAAAAAAAAAATAAAGACTGAAATGTAAAAATCCCTAATAACAGAAACCAAGGATAAAAGAGTAAATTTCTAACTGTAGTTTTACACTAACTAGAGTTAAGTTAGTGTCCTGTAACTCCACCGTTAAAAGAGCCAACAGTGATGGCTAATTTTAGAATGAGAATGGATTCTGAATAATAAGCAAAGTATATGCATTATTTCCATCATCAAATTGATTGGCAAGCAGATGCATCACCAATGTATTGTGGCAAAAGGGCTACACTACCATGTAACATATGGGAGGGGGGTGCTTGCTCATGTGATGCCTGCCATGGTGGCAGTTATCCCCTGCCTAGTAAGGCAGGAGATTTCTCCAAAAGAGAAAGTTATAGAAGTTAAGTTACAAATTGGTAATTCTAAAGCTTTTTTCTCCAATTATTCCTATCAAGTGTTAAAACATGCTTAAAATATGATCTGATCATGATCTCACTACTTCCATCTACAATTCCTTTGGCAGGTTAAGTCTGCTTTCCACACGAGTGTGAGAATGGCAGAGAGTCTCTCACGCTTCAACCGCCTTCCTTATTCTGGCTTCTGGTTCCACAAGGAGGTCCTCAGCGCTCAGGGTGGCGGAGAATTGCAAAAAAGGTGCTCCACCTTACATAGGAAATGCCTGACCTTCAAGACAAATTCACTTTGAAGAAACAGTTAATATTAGAAAGAGTCTTCAGTTTTATGCAGTGTTCGTTGTACATAACAGTTTTGAGGAATTGAAGTGTTTCATCAAAAGTAAAAATGCTGAAAGCTTTGCCAATTTAATTAAGTTTGAAATCACTGGGACAGAGCTTTAAGAAGTGTACTAATGACAACTGATACAATATTTGAGAACAAAGAACTAAAAACTAGAAATCATATCAGCATTGGGTTGGCCAGACTTCAGATTCTGAACCAATTGAATAGGCCAGAATCTATCTCACTCTAAGCCAATTTGGATCTCTAATACATCAACTGGCAGAGTTTATGTTCATCTAGAATGGAGTCCGGGTCACAAGAACTCAAAGCAGTTCACCTAGTTCAGCCAGTTTGTAAAACCAGGTTGAGAAGCAATTAACAAAAAGAATGTTTCTGGTGTTGGCATTATTATCATTGAAGCAACTAAGGAAGCGAATCCTCTCAAAGACATGCTTCTTTTGCTTTTTCTTGTGTCTTTTGACTTATTATAGTGGTATAGACTTGAAAAAAGAGCACATTGTCTTCCTTACAATATTTGAGATGACAAATATTTAATAGTAGGGATCTGTACTTTCAGAAAGAAAAGCCAACATTTATCCTAAAGAGGTAGTACCTAAGGCCAACTCAAAGTGAACGAACAAAAGTGATAACTCTAGCTCCTAATAAATATGCCTCCTTAAAAAACTCCTGTCAATTCAATTATTGAGATCCATGTTTCATAAGCCAACATGAATCATAAAGATGTCATTATCTATGTCAAGACACAGCCACCCACTTCCAGTTGGTTTTCCAATTCAATATTGGAGTAAATATAGACCTGATTTCTTACATGTGTACAATCTTCATGCTTATTACATTTATCTCAGAACCAACTTACTAGTCAAAGGATCTTTAAAAGAAAATACTTTAAAATATCATTCTTTTTCTGTCACTCATCATTTTCTCCCTCAGATTTCACTCGGCATGGAATCTAGTATGTCACTGGTATGGGAGTGTCTTTTGTCTTTTGTCTTTTGGCCAGCAAAAGTTCTCACTATATCAAAACAATAATTCACAGGTTCCTTTTCCCTCAGCTTTCACTTGGCTCGGAAGCCAGTATGTCACTGGTATGGGGCATGTCTTTTGTCTTACGCTCGGCAAAACTGTTCACTATGTCAAATTAACAATTCACAAGTTCTGCAGGCTGATGCTAAAGCAAAGATACATGTATCATGCATGTCATTACGTGATTTTAAAGTGTCAAAAGAAATTATCTATAAATGGACTACCACAACAAAGCACAAGAAGAGAGAAAGAGAGATGCTGAAAAAACATCTTACTCTGTAAATAACAGCAGCAAGATTCCTAGCAATGGTATCCTTGTACAGATACTTTCCAAGAAAGTTATCCTTTGCAGCAACCATAATCTTTGCAGTTGTACCACCAGTTATTAGACTGAGAGGATACCAGAGATAAACCTGCATGAATTCACACACCCCACCAAGATATTTATTGAGAATGTTGGGAAATGATAACATTTAAATTACTAGTAAAATGCCACAAGATATAAAAAAATAAAACAAGATGTTGTATTGGAAATGACAGTGACAGCATTAGCCAAAAGGCCTAAAACATAAGACCATCAAAGAGAAGTGACTTGGTAAGATGATCTAAGATGCAAGCAAATCATAGAATCCACAAAACTTCATAACACAAGTTGAATGGAAGAGGCACATGAACTATTCTGCTGAGGCAACCATCAGGATGGTGTAGGAGTTATGATACTAAAAAAGTTCAATGAGACATCAGAGAATATCAAGTACAAAAAGAATGCTGACTAGGTGAAGGGTCTAAAGGAAAACCCAAAAGGATGCTGAATAGGTAATGGTCTAAATGAAAACAAGGATGTGGAATGTGTTGCCCTAATTAGAGGACCTTGGGAGACATAAAGATCAGTTTTGTCCAAACTGTTATTAACAACTCAAAGTATTTTATCAATCTATGTGGTGGGAATTGTCCCAAGAGAAGCACATTTCCTTCACATGAGAAGGTGCTAGCACTACATGGCTCGCTGGCTCTTTTGAAAAACTAAACTTTACATACTCCCTAGATGTTGCATGCACAAATTTCCAGAAGATAAAAGAATGAAAAAAGTATCAAAAAATGCAGTTCAAGTGTCTTCCACTAAAATAGGTGAACTGATGGAAGGCAATAAAAGAGTTTTGAGCCTCTTAGAGTATTTAATTTTTTAAAATACTACAAATTGTGAGTGGCATTTTCAACAATTTACTCAATCGGGTTATCTGAGTGCCTTAAAAGTAACCAGATTCCACTTATTGGTAGTGGTTTCTGTCACAGATTAATTTGAGAATTAATCATGGAATGAACTATGGCAACTAGTCACGAACACATGTGCAAATTATAGGTGAAGGTTAATGAGTACAAGTGGCAAGAATGAGGTACAAGCAAGGTTGTCAAGGCGTCCAAGGCAACCAAGGCGGTGGCCCACCGCCTTACTGTGCTTAGGCAACAAGGCGCCGCCTAGGGGAAGCCTAGTTTATATAACAAGTACATTTCAAGAGAACTACTACTATACATTTTCTACATATAAGTTCTATCTTTAGTTAATAAAAAATTTGAATCTTCAACATATACCTATATCTTAAAAAGCAAAAACAGAATAAATGACATATATAACAAATTAATCACAAAGCTTAAGAAATTAGAATCTCATTCAAACTCAGGTTATGGCCTCTTTCAAGAAAGAAGAGCAAGCATCATCTCATGACGTCCCTGCACACCTTTCACAGAAAAACACATGTGTTGGAGAGTGGAGCCTGAACTCTCCAATGTCTGTCGTTGCATCGCAGCGGATCGACCTCAAAACAAGGAGCGATACCCTGCCTAGGCAGACTAGGCGGGCCCAAGATGGCCTATGTGCTTCAAGGCAGCCAGGTGAGTCCTTAATGAGCTGCTCGCCTAGGCGCCTGGTCGCCTTGGGGACTGTGGAGCTCCTTGTCGCCTAGGCGACACCTTGAAAACAATGGGTACAAGGGAATATGGAGCTGGACAAGTGATGCGGGACGGACACGCGACCTGGGACTCTAGCTCGCGATCGTCCCTATGCGAGGGAAACGCTGGACCGTGCGCGGTTGAGAAACCGGCAGTGAGTCGAGGGTACCGGCTCTTCCGCGTGAACTCGGATTGAGTCACGGGACGGGTCACTCACTCACTCTCGCAGCGGTGATAAAATTGATATCATCAGAGCCTTATCCCAATTAATTGGGGTCGGCTACATGAATCTTGTTCCGCCAAAGATTTCTATCAAGTGCAATATTCATATTTAAACTCAATGAACTAATGTCCTTCCTAATAACATCGCATCATCTCATTTTAAGCCTTCCTCGAGCTCTAGCATCCACTAAGATTTGGTCACATCTTTTAACCGGCGCTGAGTTAGGGCGACGAAATACATGTCCAAACCACCTGAGTCTATTTTCTCTCATTTTGCTATCAATTGGAGCTATCCCTAAGTCCTTACGGATGCGCTCATTCCTAATCTTGTCTTTCTTAGTCTTGCCACACATCCATCTCAACATCCTCATCTCTGCTACACACATTTTGTGGATGTGTTCCTTTCGTACTGCCCAACACTCGGTACCATATAACAAAACAGGTCTCACAGCCGTTCTATAAAACCTCCCTTTGAGTTTCACAGGCATACGACGATCACAAAGGACACCTGATGCACTTCTCCATCTTAACCAGCCTGCCTTAATCCTATGTGTAACGTCGTCATAAATCTCCCCATTCTCTTGTATGATAGACCCTAAATATCGAAAGCTACTACTCTTCGGAATGTTATGTCCATCAATTAGAACCATGTCTTCCTGAACTACTCTCCCATTACTAAAATTACAGTGCATAAACTCTGACTTACTTCTACTAATTTTAAAACCTTTAGACTCCAAGGCAAGTCTCCAACGCTCTAACTTAGCATTTAGAGCATCAATACTCTCATCAATTAAAATAATATCGTCTGCAAATAGCATACACCAAGGGATATCCTCATGTAATTGTTTAGTTACTTCATCCATAACTAAGGCAAAGAGATACGGACTTAGTGCAGAACCTTGATGTAAACCTATAGAAACGGGAAATTCACCAGTCTCCCCAGCAATAGGTCGAACACTAGTAATAGCACCGCCGTACATATCTTTAATCAAATCAACATATCCTTGAGAGATTCCTTTCTTTCTTAATGTCCACCAAATCAATTCTCTCGGTACTCGATCGTACGCCTTCTCTAAATCAAAAAAAACTATATACAAATCTTTTCTCATCTCTCTATACTTCTCCATTAGCTGCCGTAGTAAGAAAATAGCTTCTGTAGTAGATCTATTTGGCATCAAACCAAACTGATTTTCCGATACAGTAGTCATACATCAGAGGCGTTTTTCAATTACTCTTTCCCAAAGTTTTATAGTATGACTCATAAGCTTAATTCCACGATAATTATTACAACTTTGAATATCTCCTTTGTTTTTATAAAAAGGAACTACAACACTTTTTCTCCAAACTTCTGGCATTCTCCGTTCCTTTAAAATTTTATTAAAAAATTTAGTTAGCCACTGAATACCAATATCTCCTAGGCATTTCCATACTTCAATAGGTAAGCCATCTAGTCCTAAGGCCTTGCCCACTTTCATTTTCCTTAAAGCATCCTCCACTTCTGACATCTTAATACGCCTGAAATATTGATATTTATACAGTGATAAAATTGATATAACGAGCTAATAATCCTAACACATGCTCTCTAGCAGCGGCATATACAAATCAATACGCGTAAAGCAAATGCCGAGTGAAGGAGCGAACACGATACCTCCACGCTCCGGGCGTGGGGAAGACGACCCCGACCAGTTACGGTAACTCCCGGTACAATGGTAAAAACTTAATTACAACAGTGAATTTTTTTACCCACTCCATGCAGGGAGGTAAAAAGCTACAAGTGGGCCCGGGAGGACCGACCCTGGGTTGACGGGCAGCAAGTTGGACGGGCGTTTGGGGCGAACTCGGCCTGCTGGTCCGACTCGGTACTGCGCCGACTCGGTGCTGCGCCGACTCGGTTCTGACACGCTGGACAGCAAGCCTTCCTGAGATCTTCTGGAGGCGCCGCTTGGCTGAAACGTTGGCAGGACGTCCCTGGTCGACTCCTAGGAGTGGCGGCTCCTGAAGTTGATTTTTGATATTTATTTGTGAATTTTTTCCGGACTGCTATTTCGGACCTGCACAGGGAATAGATTTGCGCGCCTCGGCGGAAAGAATTAATTCTCTCAGATCTGGAATCAGATCGAGGTGAGACCAGCGGCGTTGGAAAGAGGACTCCCAGATCTACAACATATAATTTTTGTAGGTCGATCCAACGAAGGGATGAGAAATGGGAGGCTCTGCAACACTGTGTTGTTTCTGTGGATCTGATTACTGACACTTAGGACAGAAAGGGATCTGCCTGAAACTGACCTTTGACCGAGGGGTAAATGATTTTTTCAGGGACTGAAAATATTATGGGAGGTAGGGGAGACGTGAGGAACATTGAGGAATTTTTGTGGATTTTCTGGAAATTTCTAAGGGGGTGGGAAAAATATGAATATGTGACACTGTCCCGTGGATCTGCAGAATGGCAGATTACAGGGGGGAACAAAAAATAAGGGGAAAATACCAAACGAAATTCAAATGACACGAAATTTAAACTGGAGACTAGAGGTGACAGGTAGAACAAGCCCTCAAAGTTTGGGCTCGATCAGACAACAAGAACAAAAGATAAAATTCCGGAGTTGAAGTTCTGTCCTGATTTGGACAGAGCTCCGACGTAGCGGCGGTGGCGGTGCGATGGCGGCTCGATGGTGGCGGCGGCGGCGGTGCTGGCTTCACACTCAGGGAGGTGGTGGTGGAGAGGCTTCACACCTCTGAAAATTCGCAGCTTTCACAGCAGCTAGGGAGAGAGAGGGGTGCCCTTGGGCAATTGAGCATAAAATGAAATTTTCCTTCATTAATGCTAAGTAATTCTCAAAATACAAGGTATTTATAAGAAATGTAAAATGACCTAAACTAACCTCAGATCTAGGGTTAGGGAGGGGCATACTAGGGATAGAGAATATTTAATTCCCCATGTGATTTGGAACATAATAAAATACCATTAAGAGGGGAGGTGCCCCCTTGACTTCCAAGGGTGGAATCTTGACATATTCTACCACTTGTCCCCCTTTGAATGTCAAACCATCTAGAAGTCACCTAGGACCTTTGACCAACCCCACATGGACCCCAAGATGCCACTTGGACCAATGAGGAATGAGTGGAGGGTCATGCATGGCCTATATGGTCTTTTACACAAAAACTCAAAGAATCCTAAGGAATGACAAATTGGCTTATAAAACCTTACAATTGCAAACATACTTTCCTAAGGATATGAATGCAAACTAAAAGGACTCAAATGCAAAATAAAAAGTTAGTGGTCTTGCTCTGATGTCCCCATCAATTCTCCCCGGGTGGGAAGAACTCGACCCCGTCGAGTAAGGGGTGCGACTTCTCGAGTAGCTCCGGCGGATCCGTCACCGTATCAGGAAGCGCGGTGTATGCTCCACTCCAAGTATTCGACACCTGCTCATCCCGAATAGATTCGATATGCTCACGCTGCTGGGGAATGAGGCTAGAAGTTGACACTCCGGGGTGGGGTCACTCTCAAAGGAGGGAAGGCGGCTCGAAGACTCACTAGAAATCACCGCTGGGTCCCTACATGTGACTAGATCCGATATGTTGAGGGAGAGCCGATCCCAAAGTCCGACAAGTATCGCACTCGAGAGGGACTGACAACGCGAGTGTATGCTCCACTCCAAGTATTCGACACCTGCTCATCCCGAATAGATTCGATATGCTCACGCTGCTGGGGAATGAGGCTAGAAGTTGACACTCCGGGGTGGGGTCACTCTCAAAGGAGGGAAGGCGGCTCGAAGACTCACTAGAAATCACCGCTGGGTCCCTACATGTGACTAGATCCGATATGTTGAGGGAGAGCCGATCCCAAAGTCCGACAAGTATCGCACTCGAGAGGGACTGACAACGCGAGCGTACAAAAGACCGACTCGACTCGACACATGCATGTACAGACACACGAGACCCTAGACAAACCTATTGTTAATCCGACCCATACACATGCAAGGGTGGACCAGGACACCCGAATGTGTGCCATGCATACACTAGATGTAATCGGTGGTTGGTGGCATGGGGAGCTCCTAGACGTCCGAGTATGACCCAGTCATGCATTGACTTCCTATGGGACTTGGGTGTGGGAGGGCTAGGAGAACCAAAATCACCTTGCCAATGATCAGGCTTGATGGGTGTATATGGATCGGCCCGTGGGGAAGGGGTGTGAAAGTGGACTTCCCCGACAAGGTATAAAGGAAGTGATGGGTCACGAGGCCCACTAGAGAAGGGGTCGAATGGGTCAAAGAATGTGTGACCCTCGATTCCTTCATTACATAGTCCCATGGGTGAAATTCATGAAGGTGATGGTCACCTCCATCCATCGTGGTAGATGGGACAGTGTATAGAAGATATGGCTCCTCCCTCGGGATAAAAGGAATGAAGTCGGGCTCGACCGGTAACGGGAGGAGTAGAAGAACCTCCGTGGTGACATGACCCACGGTGTACACGGAGGTAATGGACCCTAAGGCGGGATGGGTGAAGCTACGACCGGTGGGTCGGTCGAAGCCTGGGGCCAACAAGTGCGTAAATGTCAACTGTCGGTCTAATCCTTTAAGAAGGTCATCCAATGTATCCACATGGTGACTAGACCAGAAAGTGATGTGAAATGAGTTGCTTGGAACTAGAGGTAGGGTGGGATCCATGGATGGGTAGGGAGGTGGGACCAAGCCATCCTTGAGCCAGCTAAGTAGTGACTCGGCGACGAAAAGTGTTCCCGTTAGAAACACGGGTGGCTCTGGCTGAGGTGGCTCCAAGTAAGATGATTCTGAATAAAGTTCGGAAGTAGAGGGTGGTGACATTGGAGCTCTCGTGGGTGGTGAAGGAGGGGCCTCCATGATGGGGGGAGGGCTTGGGGACGCCGGAGATGGGGCCGGGTTAAGACTATCGGCTATGACCTCCTTGGGCTCGGGTAGGAGTCCGCCCATATGAGCATGTGTCCTATCCATCCTATCCAACCGGTCCGTAAACATTTTTAAGAGTTCGGCAAAGGTGCGGGTTGGAGTAGGGGCCTCGGGGTGGACTCGCTCATCGTCTCTCGGCCTCCTAGGCTCGACTATAAGTGGGGCTTCCACTTGGTTGGAGGTGCTTGGGTGGGGTTGGATAGGGGTGCCAAGGTGATGTTGGTTGGAGATGATTGGGCCGGGTAGGTAGACCTTCTTAAGTTCGCCCTTCATCTCATGCCATGACTCGATGGGCCATTGCCTCCTAACCTCTCTCATGCGCTCAATGCTCTCCCACTTTTCGACAGCCCCGTGGAGAAGCCTCTCCTTGGCAAAATAGAATTGCCCGGCCTCGGACATGGTATAACAATCAAAGTATGTGTCAATGGCGGCCTCCCACTTGAGATAGTCGTCCGGGTCATTGGAGCCATAAAAATCCGGGGCTTCGAGCCTACGGAAGTGGAGAGGGTGGTTGCCAAGCCCATGGGCGTGCCAACAGTCATATCGCCTAGGCGACCGAGATTCCATTGGAAATGGGGAACTACAAGACGGACATGCTGACACTTGGACAAGACACTAGACACGACTATGCAAGGTTGGAATGCACTAACTAATGCACACTAAGGACCCTAGACTTAAACCAAGATCCGGTACCTGGCGGAGTCCGGGGATCCGAAGATCCTCTCACGCGAGTGAATCACCTCTCCGATAGGCGTAACCTAACGGTCGGGCGACACCTTTTAATATACCAAACAATGGTATGCAAATGCACCCTTAGACCGACTTAGACAATGACTAGACTTAAAGGACTCTTTTTATTTTGTTTTAAACACCCTAGACTCCAACCTGGCGCTCTGATACCAAATTGATGCGGGACGGACACGCGACCTGGGACTCTAGCTCGCGATCGTCCCTATGCGATGGAAGACGTGGGACCGTGTGCGGTTGAGAAACCAGCAGTGAGTCTCGAGTATCGGCCTTTCCGCGTGATCTCGGATCGAGACACGGGACGGGTTACACTTACTCTCTCGCAGCGGTGATACAATTGATATAACGGGCTAATAACCTATCACATGCAGCGACATTCAAATATATACGGGTAAAGCAAATGCCTACGAGGAGGGTAGCGAGTTTACCTCCACGCTCCGGACGTGGGGAAGACGATCCCGGCCAGTTACGGTAACTCCCGGTACAATGGTAAAAACTTAATTACAATAGTGAATTTTATTGCCCACTCCACGCAGGGAGGTAAAAGGCTACAAGTGGGCCCGGGAGGACCGACCCTGGGTTGACGGGCAGCAATCTGGAGGTGCGTTCGGAGCGAACTCGGCCTGCTGGTCCGACTCGGTCCTGCGCCGACTCGGTACTGCGCCGACTCGGTTCTGACTCGCTGGACAGCAAGGTGCGGCTTCCAAAGGAACGTCGCCTTCCTGAGAACTTCAGGAGCCGCCACTCCCAGGAGTCGACCATGGACGTCATGCCAACGTTCCAGCCAAGCGGCGCCTCCAGAAGATCTCAGGAATGCGACGTTCCTTTGGAAGCCGCACCTTGCTGTCCAACGAGTCAGAACCGAGTCGGCGCAGTACCGAGTCGGCGCAGGACCGAGTCGGACCAGCATGCCGAGTTCGCTCCGAACGCACCTCCAGATTGTTGCCCGTCAACCCAGGGTCGGTCCTCCCGGGCCCACTTGTAGCCCTTTACCTCCCTGCGTGGAGTGGGCAATAAAATTCACTGTTGTAATTAAGTTTTTACCATTGTACCGGGAGTTACCGTAACTGGCCGGGATCGTCTTCCCCACGCCCGGAGCGTGGAGGTAAACTCGGTACCCTCCTCGTAGGCATTTGCTTTACCCGTATATTTTTGAATGCCGCTGCATGTGATAGGTTATTAGCCCGTTATATCAATTGTATCACCACTGCAAGAGAGTGAGTGTAACCCGTCCCGTGTCTCGATCCGAGGTCACGTGGAAAGGCCGATACCCGAGACTCACTGCCGGTTTCTCAACCGCGCACGGTCCCACGTCTTCCCTCGCATAGGGACGATCGCGAGCTAGAGTCCCAGATCGCATGTCCGTCCCGCATCATCAAGGTATTATGAGAAAATAAATCTGCAGGTCCTACACTGCAGTGAGAGGATTTATACTGTTTAGAATTGGAATCTACCACACATATGAAAGAATTTTGAAACTGCAAGATTCCAAATCATTTAAGAATAAATGCAAAAGGCATCATCTTTTTAACAACATAAGAGAATCCTTAAAGATGTCAATCTTTTAACAGCGGAATTCACGCAGCAGAAATAGTTGAGAAGAAAAATTGAGAATTACCATGATAACAAAAGGAAGATTCCTTGCAGTTCATAGCTATTGTCATCATTAACATGCTGCCCATGTATCTACATAATATGCTCAAATGCATATGCTCCATAAAAATTAGTATGCAACTTCCCTCACAAAGTCCCAGGAGTTGTGATAGCAGTGATTTATACCTTATGGTATACGAAATGTAAGTGACCTTTCTTGTTTCTCGGATTATGGTTCAGCCTTTTGTCATTTAATAGTCATTATCAATAGAATAGAAAATTAGCAAATCTCATTGCTGTCCTCAACGTGCACCGATTGCTATCCTTTCAATGTGCTACTGAAAACACCTTGTAGTGGTTGGACTTTATGTCAAAAGCTGCCATTGACTAATGGCAAAATGTCTAGGATAATCATTAAACAAGTGCAAGTTGGTTCTAGCTTGTTATAATGGGCAATCTATATATATTTTGGTTAGGTAAGTTGAATCCCATATGAGGGAGCAAATATGCTGAGGAAAAGGATCCAGCACCTCTATCACAAGGTTCTCTATAGGGGTTTTTTCTCATTACTATGCTCATTTTTGTATTTTTTTATTATCTTCAGATTTAGGAACTATCACTGTGATGTCTCGGGCTACAATGCATCAACAAATTGTGAACAATTTGCTGAGAAATTAAGATCATACTATATAAATGGCTGCATGTTTTCCAAGCTTATTTAAACCCTGTTGTATTACGATCATTCTACTTTGGTGCGCCAGTCACTGTAGAGGTGCATGTTCACTTTCAAAAAACTGTAGAGGAACATGCAAACCAGTGTAACGAGCAGTCATCTGAGTAGACTCTGCACTACAACAAGTGGGGACTTGAGACGCAGGGATTAAACTAAGCTTTTTAAGCAGTATCAACACTTGTTAGAACTTTGTTTCTGAAGAAAATGAAAAGCCTTATTTTGTCACCCAGCAAGAACTTACTTGAGAGGAATGAGTTCAAAGTTAGTTGGCATATAACAACGACAACAAGGTAAACATAAAAAGGTACAAAGATAGCATCTGAGGAAAGGGAGTCTGAGAACAGGCATGCATCAAATATAAGACTAGCCGGATGTGATAAAATGGAGAGTGACATTAGTGTCCAGAATAAAGGAGAAATTGCTAAACTTAAAAATTCCAGAGAGATTTTCCTTCACTTCCTTTCTTTCGTCTGTCGCTGATTCAGACCATGCAATCAAATTTCTGTAGTACAATACTATAATTTGAAAATAGAAATCTCATCACGGACAATATGAGGTGTTGCAGAAGTCAAAAATTGAAATTCCAAGGAAGGAAAGAGCCTGAAGAGATGGCCATCACAAGTGAACAAGTTGACATATATGGGCCACAGAGATTCACTCCGCAAAGCATGAACACACATACGACGACAATGAAACAAAAGGAGAAGCAAAAAGAGACGGAATTTAAATGGGCAACCGAGGAGGAGAAGGAGGAGCAGCTGCTTAAGGGACGAGGGGGCCAACGTTGGCAGTACGGATGAAGATGACGAAACGAGGGTTGCCGTCGTCTTCGATCTTGGGCAGGGGCGGGGCCGCCTGCCTCTGGTACTGGCGAGGAATCGCCTTCTTCCCCTTCGCCTCCACCACCAAGCCCTCCTGCTGCTGCCCCGTCCTCCTCCTCCTCTGCTCCTGCTGCTGCTGCTGTTGTCGCACACACCTCCTCGCACCCCCACGGTGACTCAAGAGGGCGTCATCCAACTGGGTCCTCCTCGAGCAGGAGGAGGACAGTGGCAGCCGAACCAGAGCGTTCAGAGACATACCAACCCGAAGGCTTTCCCTCCTCTGTCTCTCCCCTCCTTCAGTCCCTTTCTAACTCTCTTCTGGTGTGGTGTGCTCCGCGCTCTCTCTCTCTCTCTCGCAATCTTCCTTATCCACGACGAGCCTCTCTCGCATGCGTTTACAAGGGCGCCTCTGGAGTCACCCAGGGTTTGTCGACCCGACTGACTCTCTCTGCGTGAGATGGGTCGGGTCAAACGGGTCGCCCAGCGACCCGGTCTGCTCTCTCGACAAGTCACGCGATTTTTTAATTTTTTTAAAATTTTTAAATTTAATTTTTAAAAAATAATATTAGAATGTAGAGTTAAATTTTTATGATAATATATCTATATTAAATTACACACAATTAACTACATAAAATTAGCATATTACACCTCTAAATTAAACATCCAACATTAACAGATAAAAAAAACTCACTAAATATGTTAAAGTAAGCATAGACATAATAATTACATCATTCAACTCTAGTCATGAAGTATAAAATACTAAAACTCACTCATCTGAGTCATCTGTGAAGCCCAACTCCCAATCACAATCAGATACATAAGATGGATGACCCGTATGATCTAACTCTATCCTAGTGGGTGGAGGTACATGTGGGTGTGACTGAAAATATGTAACCATCTGCACAAATGATGGGTCGTGTGCAACGGTGGAGGGTACATGAAAATCTGTAAAAAAAGTCATCACTACATCTATACATTCAAGTCTATCATGTGCGACCGGTACTGGTGCTGGTGCTGGTGCTACTCGAACTATGGACGTGGAGGAAGATCCTGCTCTGCCCTGTACTAGTGGTGGGGGTACTCTAGACGTAGAAGATGATGTCCCGCCTCTGCTACGAGAAACATATCCCTCCTGTAACTCTGTCAGAAAGTAATGTCGGACATCCTCAGGAACTCGGTCGCATGCACGGCAATCGCGTCCCACTCCCGCAAGGTGCTCTGCAAATCTGTGTATGCCGGTGACGCGATATCCGCAGTATCTACAATGCACATGTCGATCACCCTCAACAGTGTAACCGTGCTCCCACGCAGGGTGTCGTCATCCGTCCATGATGACCTACAAATGTTGTAAAATTTTACATTAGTAACTTCAATGACATGTACAAAACTCAAGATAAGAAGAAATTTACAATTAATTAATAGTTACTTATAAATATAAATAAATGATACATACTCCTAGTCATATGGGCCCAAACTGGGCCAGCGCCCATCTCCAAACAATCTGACATTAAATGTGATCCGCAGATATGACATATAGTCTCCATAACGCATCGAACATGCATAGTTCTCCCAGTATATGCGTACGTAGTATTCATACTGCGACGAACCTTGTGCGTACACGACCGGCGGTGGCGCAGTTGAGAGCTGACCGTATCCTTCCGTATATTGCGGCATTGAAGTATGTGTTGAGTCCCGTAGTGCAAGAACACGGATCTAGAGGGGGGTGAATAGATCCTACTACTATAAAATATGTCCGATTAAAAACATAAACTAGCGCACATCGGAATTAACAAGATTGATAAGATTGAGGAATTTAATCTAAACATATTTAAACTTAATTCACTCAATCTCATCGAGCTCACACGATTGCATAAACATATAAGATAGTGAAGCACACAAACACAAAGATCAAATCACAAGATACGGGGATTTTTAAGGTGGTTCGGGACCACGACGGGCTCCCTACGTCCACCCCTCACCAAACCCGGCGAAGCTTCACTCGGGGATAAATCCCCAAACGGAGACGACGCTCCAAACACACACGGGACGACGCCCGCACACACACGGGGACACGCCCCAACACACACACAGACGGAGACGAAGTCTCCCACACGATCCGACGACCGGATCACAAACACAACACATGATCCGACGATCGGATCACAACACACACACACACACACGCTGCAACAACCGCAGCACAATGACACAAACACGATCGCACGGAGGCGATCAAACACGACCGTATACACAAACGGTCACACACACAAATATCTCTAATGTTCATAAAAGAAACACAAATATTCAAGCATGCTCAAACCCAAAATATAGATCATAGAACACATCACAAATAACTGATAGAAGATATAAAAGTAGTCCCCCTTTGTTTTTCAAGGCCGGTTGATGATGTTCCTTGAACCACGAGTTGGAGGGAAGCCGGATGAAGATGATTCTTACGTCCTCTTGATCCTCTCTTCGATCCGCTCCTTTTCTTCTTCTTCCACGATCTCCAGATCTTCACGGAAGTAGATGATCTCCTCCTTGCAATAGCTCCACCACGTTTTCCCCCTTTTCTTCACCTATACGAAAGAACAAATGAGCATTAGGGTTCATCAACTCCCAAATTCGTAACTCTTATATATGCAACTCAAGGGGTGGGGAAAGGACTCATAAAACCCTCCTAATACATGTTAAAAACACCTTAATAACAATAGAAACTAATATGGGGTAGTATGGTAATGTTTGATAGGGTTTTCAATGGGTTTTAAACACTTTCGCAAATCCCGACCGGAAGGGGTCGACCCCAAGGGTCGACCCTCGGCAACCAGGGTGCTGCCGGGGCGAAAAAATGAGCCAAGTTTACAGGGGTCGACCCCATGGGTCGACCCTTGCAGTGGGTCGACCCCAGGGGTCGACCCATGCAGTGGCTGGGCATCCAGCCCAGGGGGGTCGACCCCAGGGGGGGTCGACCCCTTCAGCAGAGGGTCAAAAAAATGCGATTTTAGCCCCGATTAAGTGCCAGAAAAATTCCCAAAAATCAAGAATTAATTACCATGAATTCCACAAAGTATTAAGACCATCTAAACCACATTTCAACAAGATTTATGAGAAAATATTAAGCACATTGTAAAGGCTCAAAAATCTCATTTTAAGGATGTATAAAACACTACCAATGCAATGCAACCTCATGAAAGATGTTCATGAAATGACCCGGAACTTCGCATAGCAATGGTTAGATGTTACCATCATCCACTTGACATGAGAGCGTTTAAAAACCATCCTTGAACCTGTAAAAATATGATAAACCAAGAAGTTAGATGACAATCAAAACTCATGAACCAAGCATCAACTCTTTGAACTAGTTAACATAAAAATACATCATGAAACACATTCAAGCATGTAATTGACTTCTCAATTCAACCATCAGAAACATATTCACCATTTGACAATGTTTTGATATGATGAACATGAATCTCTCACTTAATCAAATAAAATGACATAGGAGCTTAACCATTCAGTCACAAGGCAACCAAATCTTCAACAACAAAATGTTTCATCACACAAGTGTTAACAAATATGTCAAATGTAAAGCATGCATAATATCATGGAACCATATTCATTCAAATGGCATTCTTGTTGGTTACAAGCTAACATTCATGAAGCATTATCTCACGAGGAGCATTGATACAAACAAGGGATCTTTTTGAAACAACCATACATTGAAATCACAATAACTCTATGAATGATATGTCACTATCATTCAATTAGAAAGGTGTGTTAAATAAACACAATCTCCTTGATTGAGACCCAAATGAAGCCATCTTCAGTAAGGCCATCTTCATGCAATTCTTTCACACAGAAAGTCATTAACTCAAGCTTATAGAGCATAGTACACATGACCAATCATTCATCCAATGCATAAGCAATATGGAACCAACTCTCATGAAGTCTTGTATGAATATTTCAGGCCCAAAAATCTTATGAAGAAAACGCATGAAAATATCTAACCAAGACTTTGAAAAGTTATTAGATGAATGAATGAAATGTAGAAGAGTCAATGCTATGCAATGAGTGAGTCAACTCCATTTTTCAATAAGATCTTCATTGATGCACTCCTTTGAGTCCCAAACATGAATCATGGATTTTGATCCTGCAAATCAAAAATTCAAGGTATGAGATTCTTAAATACAAATCATTCATATAACTTACAAACATGAACAGAGTTAACTCCCTTTAAGAAGAAGAGCTTCATTGATGGACTCCTTAAGATTCCAAGTATGAGCCATGAAGTTGTGTTCCTACAAACCAACATAAATATAACATTAGTTCCTTAAACACCGAGAGTTCACATGGCTTTCAAGAGTAAATATTGACGTCATCTTTCAACTCATCAAATCAAGATATAAAACATGTTGCTCAATGAAATACATACACACACAAACACAATCGTTTTGATATCATTGAAACCAAGCACAAACTATGGGATGCAACAGTATGGGCATGAGGATATGGATACGATGGGAATAATGAACTACTGCTATCTGAATCGCCATGATACATCGGTTGCTGTGGCCATGACCGTCCATACTCACTTCCAGATCCCTGAGAGTCATGTGTGTTGTGCCTCTTAGGCACAAGCATGTGCTATGTCGCCTTGATGATAGCAATGCTATTTGGGTTTGATGATAGCAAGACAGTGAGTGCATTTGAGTGCATTTGATATTGTATTTTGATGATAGCAACATAACTTATTTTGTGGAGAATGCATGTGTATGACTCATGACTGATATAGTGCTTGATTTCTGATCTGTGCGTTGCTTTTCTATCTGCATGTAGTTTGTTGACTAGCAAGTCTATACATTTGTGCATTTCGTAAAGTCCATACAACGCTTCAGACTAAAGCCTGTACATCGGACAGTGTTTAGGCGAAGTCTATACATCCGTCTGTACAGTGTCTTGGCCACCGTCTCACGACCACCAAGTTTATACTTTGGTCGGTGGCAAGTCTGCACATTGGACTCTTGATCAAGTCTACACATTCATTGTTTTAGCAAAGTCTATACACTGGACTGTGTAATTGTGCATCATGCTAGTCTATACATTGGACTCTCGTTCAAGCCCATGCATTGTTTTAGGCTAAGTGTGTACAGCGTCTTAGGCGAAGTCTGTACAGCCGTGTCATATGCTCCTAAGTCTATACATTGGTGTTGGGCTTCAAAGTCTGTACATCGCCTTCAATCTTCAAGTCTACACATTGGTCTTTACTTGAAGTCTATACATTGTTGTTTGCAGTACAAGTCCATACATTGGACTGTTCGCCAAAGTCTGTACATTGGTCTGCATTGCCCTTGGACATCAAAGTCTGTACAGCGCACTTCATATGCAAAGTCCAAGTCTGTACAGCGTGAAGTCTCACCTCGTGTTGTTTCCCCTCACTAACACGAAATGATTTTGTGTCGTCTGAGCTTACAACACTTCGTGTTGATTTCTATGCGTGATAGGAAAACTTGTATGAGGTTAGACTTCGTGTCGTTTTCCTTGTCGTGTCTTCGTGTTGGTTTTGTCTTCGTGTCCTCGTGTTGTTTTTGCATCCATCGTCTTCCTGTTGTTTTAGTGTCTATGTCTTCGTGTTGTGTTTACGTCTTCGTGTTGATCTGACTTCGTGTCGTTTTCCCTCCTGTGTCTCGTTTCCCAGTGAACCCCGTGTCGTTCCTGTTTAGTAACCACACTTCGTGTCGGTTACTGTTGTCTCTGTAACTTCGTGTCGTTTTTGTTCCACTGCGTGCAGAACATTGCAGCACATCGTGTTGCTTTCTGTGCCACCTCGTGTCGTTCCTGTTTAGTAACCATACTTCGTGTCGGTTACTGTTGTTTCTTTGACTTCGTGTCGTTTTCCTTGTCTTTCGTCTTCGTGTTATTTTCAACCCGTGTCAACTTCTGTTTTCGTCTTCGTGTTGTTTTCAACTCGTGACGGTTTCTGTTATTTCACTTCGTGTCGTTTCCGTATTATGTCTTCGTGTTGTTTCGTTCTAACCTCGTCCAGGTTTCTTCTAAAACGCTGTTCTTCTGATAAGTCTATACAGAGTTGTTCTTTAAACTGATGACTTATCCGATACTCTGTTTAACAGGTGCTTTGATCGTGAAGCTTAAGGAGGGCACGTGATCCAAGGTTGAAGGACTGACAGAAAGCTGACACGTGGCCAAAAGTTCTGGGCGGGAAATGTGGAAGCCACACGCGTCCAGTGCTGCTCTCCTACTAGCTGCTGTTATAAAAGGAGGTCTTCGTCCACAGATGAAGATCGATCGAGTTGGCAAGAAGAAAAGTCCATACAGAGAGCCACGATCCAGATAGAAAGAGAAAAGAGAAAGAAGAAGAGCAGAGAGTGAAGAAGAAGAGAAAGAAGAAGAAGAAAGAGATAGAGAGCTCGAGAAGAGTGTGAAGAGAAAGAAGAAGAGCAGAGAGTGAAGAAGAAGAGAGAGAGAGAGAGAAGGAGTTCGTTCCTCAGATCTTTGGTTCAAAACCAGATCCGAGGTTGCTCATTGTTAGAGCTATATTCTGTGCTTTATAGTTTCAGCTTTCCGATGCTGTTATCTTGTCTTTTGTTTTGCATTTTACATTTCCTTTCAAGCTGTTAGTCAGCGGATGCAGTGGAGGTTTCCACTGGACAGGTAAAGCTGTAATCCTCAGCTGGAGAGACTTGGTCTCGGACGGGTTAAGCTGTACTTCCCCAACGGTTTGCAGAGGTGTATCCTCTGGACAGCAAGCTGTGTTGCTCAGCGGGCAGTGGAGGTTTCCACTGGACGGGTAAGCTGTAATCCCCAGCGGTTTGCAGTGGAGGATTCCACTGGACAGCAAGCTGTGTTGCTCAGCGGGGCGAGGAGGATTCCTCGGACGGCAAGCTGTGTTGCCCAGCAGTTGTAAGGTAAGCTGTAATGCCCAGCGGTTCAAGCTGTGAGTCAGCAGTAAGCCACACTCGGGTTGAGTGTGGGGTGGACGTAGGTCTGGAGGACCGAACCACCTAAAAACCCCTTGTGCATTGTGATTTGATTTGTTCATTTGTGCTTCCGCTAGATGAATGCATAGGGGCGCTCCATGTGTTTGCTAACTGGTCAAACAGAATAGTTGATTAGCTTTCAGATTTGGTAAATCTGTCTAGTTAGCTTCATAGTCCTATTTTGAGCGAAATTTTATATTGGGTGAAAGGTTTTTATAGTCTATATTCATTCACCCCCTCTCTGAATACTTGCACCGAACCTAACAATTGGTATCAGAGCGGGTCTCTGATCTATCAGATCTAACAATCTGTAGAGGATCCTGCTGATTTGTTTGGTGCATTTCAGAGTGTGCTTTCTGTGTTCGTAGCTTTGATTCTCCGTCTTAGTGCTTTGTCTTGCTTATTTGGTTTAGGTGCTTCAGTTTATTCTGTGCTTTCAGATTGTTTGCAATGGAGCCAATCATGCTGAAGGCTAGCTCCAGCAAAGCAAACAGATCCAGCCACAGTGGATCATCAAGCGAGAAAAGTAGCCTCTCGCGGTCTGAAATTGATGAAGACCACATGGGAATGGTGATTAGTAATTTCAGGAAATTTCTGAGAAAAAGAGAAGGAAAGCTTGACGGTAGCAAACAGCAAACAAGGTATAACTCTAATCCTGCCAAGATTGCTGACACTAATGTTTGCTACAAATGCAGGAAGGCTGGTCACATGAAGGATGATTGTCCAGAGGTATTGAAACTCAAAGGGAACACCTCGGACATTGATAGAGAAGGAAGAAAGTCAATATGCTTAATGGTCAACCGAGATGATGAGGAATCCTCATCCAAGGTAAATTCTGAATCTGAATCAGATGGATACACTTTTGATGAATTGATAGAGATGTATGAAAATTTGTTCAAAGTGTCCAAGAAATTAAAATCTGAAAATAAAAAATTGAGAAAAGACATGAATCTTGAAGTCACTCGTTTGAAGGCAGAAAATGAAAACTTGAAATCTGAAAATGAGAATCTCAGAAATAAGCACATTAGAGAATATGATTCTTGCAATGCATGTGCTATTTTAGAAGACATGATAAATGAGTTTGATCATGATGATAATTTGCAAAAAGAATCAATCAAATCCCTGAAAGAGGAAAACAAATTATTGTTAGAAAAGAAAACTGAAGCTGAAGAAATTGAAAGTAAAATACTTGAAGAAAATGCTCATCTGAAGGAACAAAATAAAAAGTTAATGGTTCTTAACACTATTTTCTCTGAAAGATGGATGACAATTGAAAAAGAGAAATCAGTATTGAAAGAGTGTATCAATTGCAGTGATGAAGAAATTGTTAGTTTTTTAATACACACTGCTGATTTGGAAAATGAAATTATGTTATTAAAAGAAAAACTGGCTAGTTGTGAAAAGGAGAAAGTTGATTCAGAAAATCTTATAATCTCCTTGGAAAGTAAAATTACTGAGATGAATGGTACTACATCTAAGGTTGCTAAGGATAAAGGCAAAATGAAAATATCCTCTGAAGATGAAGTAAGTAATCAATGTGAAGAGATTGATAACATTTCTGAAATTAAGCAAGCTAAGAAGAACCAGCTGTACACCACTTTTATTCGTAGCTCTGGTTTAGCTAGCACTTCAACTTCTTCTTCATATGTGTATGCTGTTCAGGAAATTCAAAAACGAAATAAAAATCAGAAAACCCCAAATACTCAAAGGAATAATCTGCATGCTAAAAACTTAAGTGCCATGTTTTAAAGAAATCTAATGGTTCTTGTTCTTGTCATTATTGTGGTAAGTATGGACACTTTATGAGTGAGTGTTTTGTGATGAAACAAGATGACAAAAAGCATGCTAGGAAAGTTCTGTCTGATCAGAAAAAGGGGAATCTGAATGTTGAAGTATTTCATGCTAGAAATCATGATTCTAGGAGAAAGAATCTGAATTATTTTTATTGTGGGAAGTTTGGCCACACTGCTGCTCAATGTTGGCAGAATCCGAGAAAGAGATTCAATTCTAAATTTGATAATTTCCATGTTAACAAAAATGCTTTTGATAGAAATAACCTTGGCTCAAGAGGTAAGCACTCAAGGTGCTTCGAATATGGGAGGCATGGCCACACAGTCAAGGACTGTTGGCATGCTCAGGAAAGTAGACTTAATTTTAAATTTGTAAAATTTCCTGTTCCCAATGATGCTAGTAAGAAACAAACTGTCCATGTAAACAACAGAATAAATCATGCTAAGTTTCATAGGTCTCATGCTGCCGTTGATATGCATCATAGGACCAGACAATCTGTTGTCTCATGTCATTATTGTGGAAATTTTGGACAGTCCATGTCTGATTGCTTTTTTATGGAATTTGATGATGATGCTGCAAAAAGAATGTTTAGAACACCTGATAGGGGTAGTGCAGGACCCAAGACTGCTTGAGTCCCTGCAAGATCGTATTGATTGATATGTTGCAGGTGTGCCTTGGTGAGAGAAATAAAAGGGGTAATTTAGCCAAGGCACTCAAAAAAGAAGCCCCAGGATTCTACATCTCAGGTTAGTTCTGAACTTGTTTTTAAATTTCACCATCTGAAAATGTTGCTTGTCTGCTTCAACTTCATCATCAGAAATTGTTGTTTTTGCTTGATTGATTTGTGATGATCTCTTCTTGTCCAGCTGATCAGTCTGCATTCCAGACTCAGCTATTGAGTTCTACTTTGCATATATCTGATGCTCTTGCCATATTTTGAACTAAGTTTAAATGATTGTCAATGAAATTGTTCAATGCATGTAGGCCGGCTTTATGTTGCATTGTCATACATGACCATCATGGTATATTAAATTGAACAGTGCTGAAGGGCATATGGAGTATGTCTGGATGCTACTGACATGTGTGAGGTGGTCCTTGGACCAAGTCCTCCGCCTAGTACCATGGGTCTAGTCTTCATGTAGAACAGTGTACTGAATATCATAAAATTGAAAAATCTGAAAATGTGAAATGAAGATGATGCATTTGATAAATTCTCTCTCTGATTGAACAAAGCATGAATTCTTCTTGAGCATATTCTAAAATTATGAGCAGTTCATTAATTGTATTTCATGCACTTTATCAGGGGGAGTTTGACTAATGTTGCATAGTCTGCATGTAGAAAAGTATATTGCATAGCATATCTCTTGCATCATGATGTCAGGGGGAATTGAGAGTTATATTCAATTCATTAAATCCTATTCACTTCTCAGTGTTCTCATTCAAATGATTCATATTCTTTGACATCAGTTGCTCATTGAACCATATTGCCAATTGCTATCCTTTCCCCATCTTTTTCACTGAACAACAGTTCTGGTTCTGGTTCAGTACGTTGAGTTGTGATTATTTGAATTGTTATTTTATAAGAATCTCTCTCACAAATTGAAAAGAACTAAAGGTTTAACCTTTATAAATTGAAGAGTCAAATGTCTGCCTTCAGAATTTGAGATAAAAGAAAACTTTTATAGCTCTTAATCTTTGTCTCATAGCTAAAATAGAAAAAGTTTTTTGTAATGCCTAAATGTGTTGAACTGGATATGTCTAGAACAGGCTAATAAGAGTGTGTACTGTTTTTTAAACAATCACTTTAAAAGAAGTAAGGGCAGCAGTAAATAAGATCATAAATGCTATGAACTGAACATAGTGACAGAGCAATGGCTGAATTGTACTGAGAAATTGTGATCTCCTCCAATGAAGCAGGAGAACTCATAGTCATGAAGTGCTTCAGAATATCTCTGTTCAAGGGTCAAATCTATAGGGGGAGTTCTCACCAAGTAATTGGGGGTACTGGCCTCTAATCAAGGTGTACCCTTAATGTCAAAAGTGAAGACTATTCTTTGTGGGTTTTGATCTGAAATAGGTCTAGTAATTTATGCCTAGTAACTGGGGGTACCTGCCTCTGATCAAGGTGTACACCTAATGTCAACAGCATAAATGCCACTGATCTATTTACTTAGTTCAGGCTCTGGAAAATTCAAAAGTGAAAATCAAACTGCTGTAACCTTTTGAAAATCAAAAGTCATTGAGTGAAAATTATTTTTATCAATACATATTCAAATTGCCATTCTTGATCTTCCATGCTTAATCACAAAAGGGTATTATTTCTGACTTATCTATTAATACCATGTGCCTTAGATTCATTGCTATAAATGGAATCTATAAGCTCTTTTTCAGAGGTAAGATCTTTTACTCTAGGTTTATCACTGTTAAACCTGAATTTTTGTCAAAATTGTATGCTGCTGATTCTTATACTTTAACAGTTGTTTATAATCATGCTTCCTTTCTGAACCTATGATTCAGCTGTTATCAAGTGACCCTCCTACCTTCTCTACCTTGTTTATCTGTTCATATTCCTTCTCAAAGGGGGAGTTTTTATTTAGGGGGAGAAATAATTCAGGGGAGTCTTACATTCAGGGGGAGAATGTTCTAGAGGAATTTGCATGCATATTGCACTTTGCACTCTTATTTTTACTGTTTTTCTCTTTTTGATCATGTCAAAGGGGGAGAAAATCTTATGTGTGACTCACTGTCACATTGTGTTGCCATCATCAAAAAGGGGGAGAATGTTGTGCCTCTTAGGCACAAGCATGTGCTATGTCACCTTGATGATAGCAATGCTATTTGGTTTTGATGATAGCAAGACAGTGAGTGCATTTGAGTGCATTTGATATTATATTTTGATGATAGCAACATAACTTATTTTGTGGAGAATGCATGTGTATGACTCATGACTGATATAGTGCTTGATTTCTGATCTGTGCGTTGCTTTTCTATCTGCATGTAGTTTGTTGACTAGCAAGTCTATACATTTGTGCATTTCGTAAAGTCCATACAACGCTTCAGACTAAAGCCTGTACATCGGACAATGTTTAGGCGAAGTCTATACATCCGTCTGTACAGTGTCTTGGCCACCGTCTCACGACCACCAAGTTTATACTTTGGTCGGTGGCAAGTCTGCACATTGGACTCTTGATCAAGTCTACACATTCATTGTTTTAGCAAAGTCTATACACTGGACTGTGTAATTGTGCATCATGCTAGTCTATACATTGGACTCTCGTTCAAGCCCATGCATTGTTTTAGGCTAAGTGTGTACATCGTCTTAGGCGAAGTCTGTACAGCCGTGTCATATGCTCCTAAGTCTATACATTGGTGTTGGGCTTCAAAGTCTGTACATCGCCTTCAATCTTCAAGTCTACACATTGGTCTTTACTTGAAGTCTATACATTGTTGTTCGCAGTACAAATCCATACATTGGACTGTTCGCCAAAGTCTGTACATTGGTCTGCATTGCCCTTGGACATCAAAGTCTGTACAGCGCACTTCATATGCAAAGTCCAAGTCTGTACAGCGTGAAGTCTCACCTCGTGTTGTTTCCCCTCACTAACATGAAATGATTTCGTGTCGTCTGAGCTTACAACACTTCGTGTTGATTTCTATGCGTGACAGGAAAACTTGTATGAGGTTAGACTTCGTGTCGTTTTCCTTGTCGTGTCTTCGTGTTGGTTTTGTCTTCGTGTCCTCGTGTTGTTTTTGCATCCATCGTCTTCGTGTTGTTTTAGTGTCTATGTCTTCGTGTTGTGTTTACGTCTTCGTGTTGATATGACTTCATGTCGTTTTCCCTCCTGTGTCTCGTTTCCCAGTGAACCCCGTGTCGTTCCTGTTTAGTAACCACACTTCGTGTCGGTTACTGTTGTCTCTGTAACTTCATGTCGTTTTTGTTCCACTGCGTGCAGAACATTGCAGCACCTCGTGTTGCTTGCTGTGCCACCTCGTGTCGTTCCTGTTTAGTAACCACACTTCGTGTCGGTTACTGTTGTTTCTTTGACTTCGTGTCGTTTTCCTTATCTTTCGTCTTCGTGTTGTTTTCAACCCGTGTCAACTTCTGTTTTCGTCTTCGTGTTGTTTTCAACTCGTGATGGTTTCTGTTATTTCACTTCGTGTCGTTTCCGTATTATGTCTTCGTATTGTTTCGTTCTAACCTCGTCCAGGTTTCTTCTAAAACGCTGTTCTTCTGATAAGTCTATACAGAGTTGTTCTTTAAACTGATGACTTATCCGATACTCTGTTTAACATGTGCTTTGATCGTGAAGCTTAAGGAGGGCACGTGATCCAAGGTTGAATGACTGACAGAAAGCTGACACGTGGCCAAAATTTCTGGGCGGGAAATGTGGAAGCCACACGCGTCCAGTGCTGCTCTCCTACTAGCTGCTGTTATAAAAGGAGGTCTTCGTCCACAGATGAAGATCGATCGAGTTGGCAAGAAGAAAAGTCCATACAGAGAGCCACGATCCAGATAGAAAGAGAAAAGAGAAAGAAGAAGAGCAGAGAGTGAAGAAGAAGAGAAAGAAGAAGAAGAAAGAGATAGAGAGCTCGAGAAGAGTGTGAAGAGAAAGAAGAAGAGCAGAGAGTGAAGAAGAAGAGAGAGAGAGAGAGAAGGAGTTCGTTCCTCAGATCTTTGGTTCAAAACCAGATCTGAGGTTGCTCATTGTTAGAGCTATATTCTGTGCTTTATAGTTTCAGCTTTCCGATGCTGTTATCTTGTCTTTTGTTTTCCATTTTACATTTCCTTTCAAGCTGTTAGTCAGCGGATGCAGTGGACGTTTCCACTGGACAGGTAAAGCTGTAATCCTCAGCTGGCGAGACTTGGTCTTGGACGGGTTAAGCTGTACTTCCCCAGCGGTTTGCAGAGGTGTATCCTCTGGACAGCAAGCTGTGTTGCTCAGCGGGCAGTGGAGGTTTCCACTGGACGGGTAAGCTGTAATCCCCAGCGGTTTGCAGTGGAGGATTCCACTGGACAGCAAGCTGTGTTGCTCAGCGGGGCGAGGAGGATTCCTCGGACGGCAAGCTGCGTTGCCCAGCGGTTGTAAGGCAAGCTGTAATGCCCAGCGGTTCAAGCTGTGAGTCAGCAGTAAGCCACACTCGGGTTGAGTGTGGGGTGGATGTAGGTATGGAGGACCGAACCACCTAAAAACCCCTTGTGCATTGTGATTTGATTTGTTCATTTGTGCTTCCGCTAGATGAATGCATAAGGGCGCTCCATGTGTTTGCTAACTGGTCAAACAGAATAGTTGATTAGCTTTCAGATTTGGTAAATCTGTCTAGTTAGCTTCATAGTCCTATTTTGAGCGAAATTTTATATTGGGTGAAAGATTTTTATAGGCTATATTCATTCACCCCCCCTCTGAATACTTGCACCGAACCCAACAATGTGTGCTCATCCTCTCAAAATCAGATAGCATGCCTTGATAGCTGGTACTGTCTGCAACAGAACTTCCATAGTAGGGATCCCAATGATCATCTGCCCGCCTCGTCCCTGCCGGTGGAGCACCGTGGTCCTCATCTTGCGTGGCATGTGTGAAGTGCTGCTCCTCTGTCCATGCGGCATGCTCGCGGCCCCCATGACCTCTACCTTGACCACTGCTATACTCTCTGCCACCAGCACTAGTATCCCCACGACGACTCCGTTGACCACCTTGAGAACCACCACCTCCATGGGATGAAGACCATGTCGGTGTACTATCATCATCGGAGTCATGACTCCCACTGATGCGGGGCTCAATAGTGGGCTCGGGAGTGTCGTCATCTGCATTGGGATCTAATGTCTCCAAGTCTGCAATATCTATCGGATTTAATGGTGGTTGCGTGTCCTTCTTGCTTTTGAATAATGTGGTCCATGATGATTTTTTTCTTCTGTGGAGCAGGCGGCGGCTTAGTGGCTACATGTTGTGTCCCTCTTGATGTCTGAGAAGCGGACGCTTTGTTAGATAATCATTCAATTTACTTTGTACTATGTAAGTCTATACGTATACCTGAGACGACTGACTAGGTGCCATAGATGTTGAGCGTCGTAGCGCAGCAGACTGAGATGGTTGTTTAGATGCTACAGAAGGCTACACAATTGAAAGGGTAATATAATCAATTACCAATGAAATACATCATATAAATGTACATATGGTAATATAATTTCACCTCTCTAAATGACGAACTCCCCCTAGCCTCTCTAGAAGTGGATAACCTTCTAGGTTCCGTAGATATTGAATGCCGCGGTGCAGCAACCCGGGACCACTGTTCATTTGCCGGCTCGGGCTGCAATATATTTCACACATCATCGTACATAAATATATGCCTATGCTCTCTAATCAAATATGCGATTCGATTTGTATAATAATATTTCACCTGAGCTGGCGGTGGACGCTCAATTGATGGAGGTTGCATTAATCGCTCCCATGCTGTATCATCGTACGCATACGATATGTCTCCACCCCCAATGACGAGGTCTTCATCCAAATTAACTTCATCATCATGTCCTGTTGCTGACTCGTCACCACCCATCTGCACATGGATGTCATCTCCCTCCCCCACTGCCTGTTGTACAGCTAATGCGAGAAAAGTATTAGGTCGTGGTGTCTCACCTGGTTTTTCGCCCTCCTCGTCAAGTTGTGTCTCACCACGCTCGGTTGTGGCTCTTACAACCCATGAAATCATAGGGTCATCATCGTCTCGTAAGTACACAACATCTGTTGGGTCGTAATCTCCCTCTTCTCTCCTTGTATCCATCTGCACATGCCGAACCTTCAGCTTCATGTTGTAATGAACATACACCATTTTGTCCAGCCTGCGGTGTGTTATCCTATTCCTCAGCTTAGTATGTAAGAAGGAGAATGTCGACCAATTTTGCTCACACCCACTCAACGATGATGTTTGTGATAGAACTCTCATTGCAATCTTCCTTAATGTCGGTGCACTTGTGCCGTAATTTAGCCACCACTCAGCTGTGATTAAGGCATATGACGTACAATATAATAATATTATTAGATGTAAAAATTACTTGTCGAGCTATACAATGTGCATTGTGAAGATACATTGTAATACCCCGGTTTTAAAAATTTGATTGAAATGAATGAATTTCAGAATTTAATATTCAATTCCTTAGTAAATAGAACTAGTGAAATTTCGACTACCTTATAAAAATCTAGAAAAATCATAAATTGGTAGAGGATGATTTATTTAACAACTTTGTCTTCTGTGGTCGACCCAGAAAAAATCCGTAACTAGGTCTAATCCTTAATTTGAGCCCAAAGTGCACACTTACCTAACCTTAACTTAAACCGTAGAATTAGGGTTTAATACTCCATCAAATGAGCCCAAATCGGTGGAAAATGAAAGGCCACGATCTATAGATCGTTTCCCCTCTGCCAATTCATCGAAACCCTAACCCTAAAACTTGTAATCGACCGAGCTTGGGTGAGGTCAACGATTGCGGCGCCGTTTCCAATCACTCCACTTGCTCCGACGAATTCTCCCAGCACGGAAGGATCCAGAAGGTGTATGAGCTATAAAAACAAAGCTTTGCAACCCTAGAATCCTTTGGGAGCTGTGGTGGCCGCAGTGGAGATCGATCAAGGGAGATCTCTGGCGATTAGTGGAGACGTGTCGGCGTCCCTCTTCTTCCTTTCTTCTTCCTTCTTCACTCGATTGAGGTAGGTAATAACGAGCCCAACATAAAGTGTTATATATGGATGGAATCAACGTCGAGTCCTCTTTCTTTTGAGTCCTAAAGCCCTAAATTCCATTAGATATCATGCGTTAATTTAATGGTTTTGTTAAGGCATGTCAGAATTAGGGCAGAACATGTTCCCCTTTGATTTCAGTAACAATTTCAGGCTGTAAACCAAAATTGATTCATGCATCTCGTAGAGTTTTTCATGCTCTTTCTTTTGGTAGTAAAAGTCCCAAATTCCATGTTGTATACTCTTCGAATTTTGAGTTTTATTGTGACCCTTAAAACCCCCGTCGGGGCGGGTAAGGGTTGGTTTAATCGGGTTTTTACCATACTTGGACGGTCTTACGATAGACCACATATCCTAGATGAACGGTCTCCAAGAGACCACATAACCAGGATGGGCGGTCACTACATGACCACACATCCTGGGATGAGCGGCCCTCATCTAACCACATATCTGGATGAACGGTCTTCAAGTGACCACATATCCCCTGGCAGGATGAACGGCCACCCAGACGACCACACATCTGGATGGGCAGCCATCCCTATGACCACATAACCTAGGGATGGGCGGTTCTCACCTGACCGCCCAACCCCTTGGGCGGTTCCCTCCTGACCGCCCAACCCCATGGGCGGTCATGCCCCTGGCCGTCCAAGTCCCTGCAGTCCAGAAACACCCCCTTCAGCCCCTGTTAGCCCAGTAGATGTAAGGTCATGCCAGAACCGTTTATCTTTGCAGAAAGTGACTTAGTGTGAGTTCTATTTGATTCATATTAGTGTCTTAATGGATAATTAGTAAACTAGAAACCCATATGATAAGTGGTAAATCATGCAAGTAAATTTCTGTAAAATGCATGCTATTTCATTCCCACATGATCTTATTCATTATCTTTATCATCTTGATTCATCTTTTTGGCAAATACATTAATGTAAATTGTGATCCTTGATAAATTGACATGGAAATTAGGACTAAAATGAATACTAGGTTGCTGGACAGCCATTCTATTCCAGTAGAACGGTTTGACCCTTTGGCGGACTTCTAGTAGGTCATTACACCCATTAGTTGCGCTAGTCTTGAACTTACCCCCGGACACTCCATCCGGCGGATTTACCATCATCTAGGGATCTTTGTATCTCCCTGCTAAGAACCTAATGAACCACCAGAACTTCGATTTACGTGACTGAACCGCTGGTTTATAAGTCTTGGATCGAATTGGGCTAAGAGAGGCATGTGCGACCAGTAGTGGAACGCATATCCTCGTAGGCGGCCTAATAACGACCGTATATACCTGGCGTATGCCATTAAGTGTTGGTCGATTATCCTTGATCAATCTTCGACCAAACATTAAGCCCTGGACTGACCAATAGACAGTAGACTAGGCCCTAGTTTAGTTTTACCCTGTCTTTGATAGCCGGAGTCCAATAGGGTGATTTCTTAACTTTCTAGCCAAGCCGGGTGGTGCGGTTAGAATATGACCGTTCAAACCTTATGCGGATTCTCTTGGACCGCATATCTTTAATACGGCCTTGTATGGACCGTATATCTTGTTCATGGGTCTTAAGGTCTTCTTTACCTGCACGACCCAGAACTCACCGTTCATACTTTAGAGCGGCACACTGTCAGCCGTTCATTCTTGACCTCGTGGGCTGAGTATCAGTCTAGTTCCTGTAAGTGCGGCCCCCTGTTAGCCGCATATATCTCTTGAGCGGTTTATGTATGACCATACATCTCTTAGAGATGAGTTTCATCGTGTTTTGTGCTCTTGAATCCAAGGACGGATTAGTCCTTTAAATCTTGAACTTCTGGATAGTAATTCCTCTGATTATTTGGCCATAAACTTGACTAAATGTCTAGACGGAACTTGGGATCTTGAATCCGATAAATCAATGCCAACGCATCATAAGGGCCCAGTCTGGTCCTGGGGAGAGCGCCCGAAAAGTACTTGTGCCCATGGGAGTTTGTAATGACAAGGTGAGGTATTGCACCGAGTGCATGACTAGCGTGATGTCTACGACAGAAATCTCTTGTTATATCTTGTTACTTGATCCTGCTTGACTGTTTAAATACTTGATGGTGGCCATTTCCTCATTACAATTTCCTGTTACACTTGTTACATGTTATTCTTGTTGAAATCCAGATATCTTATATTTTCTTGACCTTGCAAGATCTTTATATTACGTTGTTTTTCTTCTGTATCGTCATTTCTTTTCTTATCATTGCATATGAAAATGGAATAATTGGTTAATTACGTAAACTTGCCTGTTATTATCTACTGAGCGTCAGCTCATAGTTGTTGTTTTCCCCCCTTTCCAGGCAGTTCAGGTGACGATGCGCATACCGATGGGGAGGGACATGAGTGATATCTCTGAGTGTACCAATTCTAGATGTTGAGTTGGCACAGTTATCCTAGTCTTAGTTGTGCCTTAGAGTGTGTTTAGCTTCAGTTATGATATTATTGTTAGAGTTGTATTGCCTCAGTTTGTATTAAGTTGGTTTAAGGTTATTGTACTAGATTTGGAATGTTTCTTGATCAATAAGTTATCTCTCTTCATAGCACTTGTGTTTAATGCTTAGTTTAGCATATTAATGTTATTTCTAGCTATTTCTGACTGTACGTTCCGATATTCCGCGTCGGGGCGTGACAGTTTAGGTGGTATCAGAGCCCTAGGTTTCACATTCCTAGGTTTTCTAAGTTCTAGGGGTCTAAGTGACGATTTAGGACCCATAACCTTGTTATAAGTCTAAGAACCCAACCTGGTGAGATTTGGGTAGAAACTTGGGTTAAGTTCATATCTTAATAGTGTTATTATCTATTTTTAATGAACCTAAGTAATCTATTCCACGTGTAGGCCTTTGCAATGGCAGCTGATCGGGCGGAATGGAGGAACTTACAGCGCACGGTTCAAGGCCTTACTCAAGTTTTGCAACAAGTGGCCCAAGCAGGAACTGCAAACCATGGCACTGGTGATTTATATCGGAACTTTCGAGGGATGAATCCACCGAGATTTGGTGGCTCGACTGACCCTGACGAAGTCAAGCACTGGCTAGACGAAATGGGAAGGATATTCGAAGTAATGCAGTGCAGCAATCAAGAACGTGTCCTTCTATCAACCTTTCAACTTGAACGTGATGCTAGAACATGGTGGGATTCAGTGAAGGCTACACTTGGTGATCAGCAAGTCACATGGGAGGAGTTCGAAGAATTCTTTAATAGCAAATACTTTTCTGATAGAGTGCAAGAGAAGAAGGCAGCGGAGTTCGAGGCTTTGAAGCAGCGAAATCTATCTGTGACAGAATATGAAGCTCAATTTTCTCGGTTATCCCGTTATGCTACTCACTTGATATCCACCGAGAAGATGAAGGCTAAGTGCTTTCTTAATGGACTGAAGTTTCTATATATCAACCAATTGGCACCAATGGAAATCCCAACCTATTCTGAGATGGTGAGAAAAGTTCAAGTCCTAGAAGATACTCTAGAAATGACGGAGAGAATCCGTGGAAAAAGTGCAAGGAAGGAACAACCTACGGGTTCTGGGAATATCAAACCCGAGTATGGCAGGAAAAGGCCCATTAGTGGGTCTGGTTCGTGGAGTGGGTCCGGATCATGGAAGGGCAAGATGTCGAAACGTGAAGACAAGAAGTCTGGCCCTATTGTTCCATTCAAAGGAGTATGTAAGTATTGTGATCGTCCAGGTCACAAGATGGAGGAGTGATGGCGCAAGCTGGGCGCCTGTTTACGATGTGGAAGTAGGGAGCACCGTATCCCTGACTGTCCTCTTTTATCTGAGCAAGCTATGCCGGCGAAACCACAAGGCATCAAGAAACAACAAGGCAAGCTCCAAGCTCTACAAGCAGATGAGGCAAGAACCACTGAGGGTGGTGGACTCGTCGAAGGTACTCTTATTATACTCGACAAGCCAGTATTTGTTTTTTTTGATACTGGTGCCACACATTCATTTATTTCTCGGAGTTTTGCTAAGTCTTTAACTGTGAAGCCTATTTTGATAGATTCTCCGTTAGAGATTTCAACCCCTATTGGTACTAGATCAGCAATTCAGTATTTCTATCTTTCTAGTAAGGTTATGATTGATGAACATAATTTTCCAGCCGATTTAGTTTGCATGGACATGAAGGATTATGATGTAATCCTAGGAGCAGATTGGTTGGCTAAATATAAGGCAAATGTTCACTGCAGTACTAGCTCTGTGTCTTTTACTAGGCACCCGAGACTTTCTCTTGTGGGAGTTAAACACCATAACTCCGTATCACTTATCTCGGCTCTTCGAGCTGATAAGCTGATGAAGCATGGATGTAAAGCTTTTCTAGCCTTTGTCTATGCAACACCTGAGCAGCAGATCGAGATTGAGGACATTTCTGTTGTCCGAGATTTTCCTGATGTCTTTCCAGAGGAATTACCTGTAGTGTCCCCTGTGGTTCTGGAGTTTTGATGATGACAAATATTATGCCTCATTATGTTTACATCCTTGATGATATAATCTTGATGTTTATGATAAACTGACAGAACAACTTTTAAGGATGACTCACAGGTCATGAAGTCACCCAAGTCAAAAGTCAACCAGTGACAGGTAAGATCAGTGCATGCTCAGATCAGGTAATGCTCTGTCTACTCTCAGATCTGTATGCCTTATGCCTTGATGATGTTTTAGCTGATATGCATAAATTGTTTTGTGCATCATTTAACAAGTCGGTACATTGTCTCTCATGCATTGCATGTTCAATGTACATACTTTCCTGTTGCAGACTGCTAGTTCTCCTGCATACACTCAGTTCATATCTGCTATATGTATTCACTGCATCGGTCCATGTTTTTGTGCCTGTAAGTCTGTACATCCTCCGGTGTTTCATTGCATCAATCATACAGTCTGCACTCTTCATACATGCCATAGTCTATACATTACCTTGCCTCTCCATGCATATACAAGTCTATACATTGGCATGCACGCACACAAAGTCTGCACATTCCTTTCTGTTATGTGTGTGCATAGTCCATGCATTGTCAAGTCTATACATCGTCTCACTCAGTGTCTTTATGCATGGAGCATTCAAGTCTATACATTGGCCAAGTCTACACATCGTCGCCTGCTCGTGCTTCTCTTCTAAGTCTATACATTGTGCATGTATGCATCATCTTACAAGTCTATACATTCCTTATCTTTACCTACGTTCAGAACACTATGTCTATACATCGAGTGAAGTATGTACAGAGTTGGCTGTCTGCACTTAGCAAGTCTATACACTCATTTTTGCACATAAAGTCTATACACTCCATCGTCTCACGTAGCGTCTTTCAAGTCTGAACAGCATGCATCATCTCTCTTTGTGCACACATCATTCATCAAGTCTATACATTGTCTAGCACACACACGTTCAAGGTCTGTACATCCGACCGTCTCATTCAGCGTCTCACGCTATCAAAGTCTGTACAGCGTTAGCCTACAGTGCATCGTCTCATGCATCGTCTTTCAAGTCTATGCATTGTAAGACCAAGTCTATACATTGCATGCAGGTAAAGTCTGTACAGCCCATGCTCAGGCTAAGTCTGTACAGAGTCCTGTTTCATCGCATGGACATTTCATCAAGTCTATACATTTGTTGCATGCCTGAACATCAGTCAAGTCCATACATTGATCTGTGCAGACAACATCAGTCAAGTCTGTACATTGATCTGTGCATCACTATATACTAAGTCTGTACAGAGCTCGCAAAGTCTGTACATTCCTTAGCGCCTTGTGCATGCATCGTTTAGCAAGTCTGTACATCGTGCGTCTGTCCAAGACATATTACAAAGTCTACACATTGCTGAAAGTCTGTACAGTGTCTCACATATGCAAAGTCTGTACATGGTTCTGCATGCTTTAGCTTCGCATTCACGCTAAGTCCATACACTGCATTTGGGCATTGTTCTTCACAGCAAGTCTGTACACTGCTTTCTCATGCACACAATCACAGTGTGTACAGCCTGTGTTCGCATCAGTTAAGTCTATACATTTGCTACGGCTTGTTCACGCATCATCTTCAAAGTCCATACAACGTCTGGTAGCATGCATACAAAGTCTACACATCCCCCCATAGCAAGCATGCACATCGTTTGCACAGTACAAACAAAGTCCATACATTCTGTTGCATTGCATGCACGCAGAGTCTTCACATTCCTCCTCAGCAAGCACAGCAGGTCTATACAACGTCTGGTAGCCTGCACGTAAAGTCTGTACACTGCATGCACACTGCATCTGTTAAGTCTAAACATTGCTGCTTGATATGAAGTATATACAGCCTGTGTTCTCTTGATCGACTGAAGTAACTCTGTCTTTAACTTGCAGATGTCTGAGCACGTGATCCGAGGTTGGCACCTGGCACATGATCCGAGGTGTACTCTGGACAAAGAGGGCACAAGCCCTGCACACGCCCTAGCCGCTGCTGGTATAAATATGGAGCTTCTTCCATCATAAGAAGACAGATCAAGGAAGAGTGATCGAAGCAGAAGAGGAGATCGAGAAGCAGTAAGGAGCCTGCACGATCCATAAGAAGAAAAAAAGACAGTGAGAAGAAAAGAGAAAAGAGGCAGAGAGGCAGAGTGTGAAATAAGAAGAAGAGAAAGAAAAAGAGAGTGAGAGATCAGCAGAAGAAGAAGAAGATCAGTAGCCTCTGGATCAAATCCAAGCTACATTGCTCCAAGAGAGAGCTACAGTTTCGAGTTTCATTTCCAGCTTTCTAGTTGCTGTAATTTTCATTTCTTGTTTTCTTTTCCTTTACACTTGGCTTGTGTTTCTTTCCGATTCTCTGGTTTGAGATCGGGGTTCCCTCTGGTCTCAGAGGAAGGGAGTCTTGGACTCTGGGTTTGCAGGTAGTGGTTGCTACCTGTGGCTTCCCTCCTGGTCTGGAGGAAGAGAGGTCCGTGACCTCTGGTTTGCAAGCGGCTGGGTGTCGCTTGTGGGTTCCCTCCTGGGTGGAGGAAGAGAGACGCTAGTCTCTGGTGTCTAGTGACTAGGTGTCACTAGGGTTGCCCTCCGGGTTCGAGGAAGAGGGGAGGTTGTTCCCCTGGTCAAGCTGTTAGGCAGCACTTGTTGTAGACTGAGTCTGCGGTTCTAGCTTGTGCTAGTGGAAGCCTCACTCCGGTTTGGAGTGAGGGGTGGACGTAGGTCTGTGGACCGACCCACCTAAAAAATCTACTGTGCCGTGGTTTGCCTTGTGCGTTTGCCCCTTGTCTGCTACCTCTTTCACAGGTTGTATGAACATTCTTGTTTCGATCTGCAGTGACCTTGAGCATTACATATTTTGCTAAGTGAGTCTGGTTTGCATAGTTCTGTCTTCGGCATTAGACTTGATCAGGTTCCACCAGTATAGTTAGCAGCTCAACTGATTGATCAAATGTTTATTTGAGCTCTATAGTTTTTATTCCGCAACTGTGTCTAGCTTCAGGCTTAGTGTTTTAATTTGGGCAATATTTTGAAAGGGATACATTCACCCCCCCTCTGTATCCATCGCACCGTCCCAACATTACCAGGACTTCCGCCTGAGCGGGAAGTTATCTTTTCTATTGATCTCATTCCTGGCACATCTCCTATTTCCAAAGCTCCTTATCGTATGTCTCCTGCGGAACTGAGGGAATTAAAGCAACAGTTGATGGAATTGCTCAAGAAGGGTTTCATTCGTCCTAGTACTTCCCCTTGGGGAGCCTCTGTATTATTCGTTCGGAAGAAAGATGGTTCGATGAGATTGTGCATCGATTATCAGCAATTGAACCAGCAGACTGTCAAGAACAAATATCCTTTACCGAGGATTGACGAATTATTTGATCAGATAGCAGGAGCTCAGTATTTTTCTAAGATCGATCTTCGATCTGGATATCACCAGTTGCGGATTAAGGAAGAGGATATCTATAGAACAGCTTTCCGCAGCAGGTATGGTCATTATGAATTTATCGTTATGCCTTTTGGTCTAACGAATGCACCAGCAGCTTTCATGCAGTTGATGAACAATGTATTTCGACCCTATCTTGATCAATGGGTCGTGGTATTCATTGATTACATCCTGATCTATTCCATGAATGAAGAGGAGCATGCTGAACATCTGAGGATGGCATTTCAACTATTGAGAGATCATCAGCTATATGCCAAGTTCAGTAAGTGTGAATTCTGGCTGCAAGAGGTGTCCTTTCTCGGACATATCATCACGAAGGAAGGAATTTCTGTTGATCCTTCAAAGGTAGAGGCAGTGAAGAATTGTGATCATCCTACCAGTGTGACTGAAGTTAGAAGTTTCCTAGGCTTGGCAGGCTACTACCAAAGATTTATCCAAGATTTCTCTAAGATTGCGGTACCTATGACAAGGTTAACCCGCAAGGAGAACAAATTTGATTGGTCAGAAGATTACCAGCGAAGCTTTCAGACTTTGAAGGAATATTTAACTACTGCACCTGTATTGGCTTTACCTTCTGGTGAAGGAGGTTTTGTCGTATACACTGATGCTTCAGGTATTGGTTTAGGCTGTGTACTCATGCAGCATGGGAAAGTGATTGCCTATTCTTCTAGGCAGTTGAAGAAGCATGAAGAGAATTATCCTGTTCATGATTTGGAACTAGCAGCAGTGGTATTCGCCTTGAAGATATGGAGGCATTACTTGTATGGAGAAACATTCACAGTGTTTTCAGATCATAAGAGTCTAAAATATTTATTTTCTCAGAAGGAACTCAATATGAGGCAAAGAAGATGGTTGGAGTACTTGATGGATTTCAACTTCTCGATTGAGTATCATCCCGGAAAAGGTAATGTTGTGGCAGATGCATTAAGCCGAAAGCCTGTAGCTAGATTGTCAAGTCTCATGTTACAAGAGTGGAAGTTACTGGAACAATTAGCTAGCCTGGACTTTAATGTTGACAATGATCGGGTTATGATTGCACAGATGCAACTTAAGCCTGAATTGTTGATGGAAATCAAGTCCTTGCAAGATAATGATCCCGAGCTAGTAGAGATCAAGGGAAGTTTGAGCAGCAGACCTGACTTCATGATGGCTGACGATGGAAGATTGTTATTCCAGGGTAGAACTTGTGTACCTGATGAAGCTGAAATAAAGAACAAGATTCTTGAGGAAGCACATAGATCCAGATACACCATCCATCCTGGAGGCACTAAAATGTACAGAGATTTGAAAAGATCCTTTTGGTGGATAAATATGAAAAGGGAAGTTACAGACTTCGTGAGTAGATGCTTGGTTTGTAAGCAAGTTAAGGCTGAACATTTCAGACAGGCAGGAAAATTGAAACCACTCGACATACCCCAATGGAAGTGGGAAAGTATTGGCATGGACTTCATTATGGGTCTACCTAGGACTCGTGGTGGACTTGATGCAATATGGGTGATTGTCGATCGATTGACAAAGTCAGCTAATTTCTTACCCATTAAGTCTAAATGGACAGTTGATGTATTGGCTGCTTTGTATTTGAAGGAAGTGGTAAGGCTCCATGGCATACTAGTCAGCATTGTGTCTGATAGAGACCCTAGATTTACTTCACATTTATGGAAGGGACTGCAAGAGTCTCTGGGTACTCGTCTGAATTTCAGTACTGCTTTTCATCCACAGATAGATGGACAGACTGAAAGAACCAACCAGATAGTGGAAGATATGCTTAGAGCATGCATGATTGATTTTGGAGGCAGTTGGAGTGATCACTTGGCATTAATTGAATTCGCCTACAACAACAGTTATCAATCCAGCATACAGATGGCTCCTTTTGAAGTATTGTATGGAAGAAGCTGTCGTTCCCCGTTATGTTGGGATGAGATAGGTGGGAAACAATGGCTTGGACCGGATCTTGTTTCAGAATCATCATAGAACATCCGTATTATCCGAGACCGGTTACAAGTAGCCCAATCAAAATAGAAGAGTTATGCCGACAATAGAAGGAGAACATTGGAGTTTCAGGTTGGCGAGCATGTATTTTTAAAGGTCTCTCCTACGAGAGGGATTCAAAGATTTGGCATTCAGGGCAAGCTAAGTCCGAGATATATTGGTCCATTTGAGATCCTGGATAGAGTGGGAGAGGTTACTTACAGGCTGGCTTTACCGCCTCAATTGTCTGGCGTACATAATATTTTCCATGTGTCTATGTTACGGAAATATGTGTATGACCCCACTCACATCATTCAGTATGTGGATTTCGAATTGAAGGAAGATTTGACCTATGAAGAAAGACCTATCAAGATTCTGGACCGGAAACAACAGCAACTCCGGAATCGTTCCATACCGATGGTCAAAATTCAGTGGAGTCGGCGTGGGACCGAAGAAGCTACTTGGGAGTCTGAAGATACTATGCGGAAGCGGTATCCCAACTTATTCTAGGTGAGCTATCTTATTCCCTATTTTCCGTATTTAGTGCAATGAATTTGGAGGACCAAATTCCTTAAGTAGGGGAGGGTGTAATACCCCGGTTTTAAAAATTTGATTGAAATGAATGAATTTCGGAATTTAATATTTAATTCCTTAGTAAATAGAACAAGTGAAATTTTGACTACCTTATAAAAATCTAGAAAAATGGTAAATTGGTAGAAGACGATTTATTTAACAACTTTGTCTTCTGTGGTCGACCCAGCAAAAATCTGTAACTAGGTCTAATCCTTGATTTGAGCCCAAAGTGCACACTTACCTAACCCTAACTTAAACCGCGGAATTAGGGCTTAATACTCCATCAAATGTGCCCAAATCGGTGGCAAATGTAAGGCCACAATCTATGGATCGTTTCCCCTCTGCCATTTCATCGAAACCCCAACCCTAAAACTTGTAATCGACCGAGCTTGGGTGAGGTCAACGATTGCGGCGCCGTTTCCAATCACTCCATTTGCTCCGACGAATTCTCCCAGCACGGAAGGATCCAGAAGGTGTATGATCTATAAAAATAAAGCTCTGCAACCCTAGAATCCTTTGGGAGCTGTGGTGGCCGCAGTGGAGATCGATCAAGGGAGATCTCTGGCGATTAGTGGAGACGTGTCGGCGTCCCTCTTCTTCCTTTCTTCTTCCTTCTTCACTCGATTGAGGTAGGTAATAACGAGCCCAACATAAAGTGTTATATATGGATGGAATCAGCGTCGAGTCCTCTTTCTTTTGAGTCCTAAAGCCCTAAATTCCATTAGATATCCTGCGTTAATTTAATGGTTTTGTTGAGGCATGTCAGAATTAGGGCAGAACCTATTCCCCTTTGATTTCAGTAACAATTTCAGGCTGTAAACCAAAATTGATTCATGCATCTCGTAAAGTTTTTCATGCTCTTTCTTTTGGTAGTAAAAGTCCCAAATTTCATGTTGTATACTCTTCAAATTTCGAGTTTTATTGTGACCCTTAAAACCCCCGTCGGGGCGGGCAAGGGTTGGTTTAATCAGGTTTTTACCATACTTGGACGGTCTTACGATAGACCACATATCCTAGATGAACGGTCTCCCAGAGACCACATAACCGGGATGGGCGGTCACTACATGACCGCACATCCTGGGATGAGCGGCCCTCATCTAACCACATATCTAGATGAACGGTCTTCAAGTGACCACATATCCCCTGGCAGGATGAACGGCCACCCAGACGACCACACATCTGGATGGGCGGCCATCCCTGTGACCACATAACCCAGGGATGGGCGGTTCTCACCTGGCCGCCCAACCCTTGGGCGGTTCCCTCCTGACCGCCCAACCCCATGGGCGGTCATGCCCCTGGCCGTCCAAGTCCCTGCAGTCCAGAAACACCCTCTTCAGCCCCTGTTAGCCCAGTAGATGTAAGGTCATGCAGAACCGTTTATCTTTGCAGAAAGTGACTTAGTGTGAGTTCTATTTGATTCGTATTAGTGTCTTAATGGATAATTAGTAAACTAAAAACCCATATGATAAGTGGTAAATCATGCAAGTAAATTTCTGTAAAATGCATGCTATTTCATTCCCACATGATCTTATTCATTATCTTTATCATCTTGATTCATCTTTTTGGCAAATACATTAATATAAATTGTGATCCTTGATAAATTGACATGGAAATTAGGACTAAAATGAATACTAGGTTGCTGGACAGCCATTCTATTCCAGTAGAACGGTTTGACCCTTTGGCAGACTTCTAGTAGGTCATTAGCCCCATTAGTTGTGCTAGTCTTGAACTTACCCCCGGACACTCCATCCGACGGACTTACCATCATCTAGGGATCTTTGTATCTCCCTGGTAAGAACATAATGAACCACCAGAACTTCGATTTACGTGACTGAACCACTGGTTTATAAGTCTTGGATCAAATTGGGCTAAGAGAGGCATGTGCGACCAGTAGTGGAACGCATATCCTCGTAGGCGACCTAATAACGACCGTATATACCTGGCGTATGCCATTAAGTGTTGGTCGATTATCCTTGATCAATCTTCGACCAAACATTAAGCCCTGGACTGACCAATAGACAGTAGACTAGGCCCTAGTTTAGTTTTACCCTGTCTTTGGTAGCCGGAGTCCAATAGGGTGATTTCTTAACTTTCTAGCCAAGCCGGGTGGTGCGGCTGGAATATGACCGTTCAAACCTTATGCGGATTCTCTTGGACCGCATATCTTTAATACGGCATTGTATGGACCGTATATCTTGTTCATGGGTCTTAAGGTCTTCTTTACTTGCACGGCCCAGAACTTACCGTTCATACTTTAGAGCGGCACACTGTCAGCCGTTCATTCTTGACCTCGTGGGCTGAGTATCACTCCAGTTCCTGTAAGTGCGGCCCCCTGTTAGCCGCATATATCTCTTGAGCGGTTTATGTATGACCGTACATCTCTTAGAGATGAGTTTCATCGTGTTTTGTGTTCTTGAATCCAAGGACGGATTAGTCCTTCAAATCTTGAACTTCTGGACAGTAATTCCTCTGATTATTTGGCCATAAACTTGACTAAATGTCTAGACAGAACTTGGGATCTTGAATCCGATAAATCAATGCCAACGCATCATAAGGGCCCAGTCTGGTCCTGGGGAGAGCGCCCGAAAAGTACTTGTGCCCATGGGAGTTTGTAATGACAAGGTGAGGCATTGCACCGAGTGCATGACTAGTGTGATGTCTACGACAGTAATCTCTTGTTATATCTTGTTACATGATCGTGCTTGACTGTTTAAATACATGATGGTGGCCATTTCCTCATTACAATTTCCTGTTACACTTGTTACATGTTATTCTTGTTGAAATCCAGATATCTTATATTTTATTGACCTTGCAAGATCTTTATATTACGTTGTTTTCCTTCTATATCATCATTTCTTTTCTTATCATTGCATATGAAAATGGAATAATTGGTTAATTACGTAAACTTGCCTGTTATTATCTACTGAGCGTCAGCTCATAGTTGTTGATTTCCCCCTTTTCCAGGCAGTTCAGGTGACGATGCGCATACCGATGGGGAGGGACATGAGTGATATCTCTGAGTGTACCAGTTCTAGATGTTGAGTTGGCACAGTTATCCTAGTCTTAGTTGTGCCTTAGAGTGTGTTTAGCTTCAGTTATGATGTTATTGTTAGAGTTGTATTGTCTCAGTTTGTATTAAGTTGGTTTAAGGTTATTGTACTAGATTTGGAATGTTTCTTGATCAATAAGTTATCTCTCTTCATAGCACTTGTGTTTAATGCTTAGTTTAGCATATTAATGTTATTTCTAGCTATTTCTGACTGTACATTCCGATATTCCGCGTCGGGGCGTGACATACATTACCTGCATCGAGTCTGTCACGGCTTGCCACGGCATTAGGTGTCGCAAATGAACCAATTGCCTCTCTAAATGTTTTCATCTGCATTATCGGAAAAAATAAGTGCATATTTCATTTCATATTCTCACTGGCAAAATATCCAAGTATACCTCGTTCAACGTATCAGCCGCATCTGTTGGCGTGCGAGACAATCGGTCTACCATAATGTTGACCGATTCTATCAATGTATCGTCATAAGCAAGGCCCCGAGCATATTGAAAGGCCGGATGCAGGTAGCACGCTGCAATCACAAGACAGTCCAAAATATGTCTATCAGCTGAAGATCGCGGCTCATTTATTGCTAGAGAATGTAAGTGTTTACCTGCCATGTACAGATCGCGGCTCATTTACTTGTCCCATCTGTCCTCCACAATCTCTAAGATGGTGGGTCTATATTTCTTGGACGTTCCAAGAATCTTCTGCTTTGCAGCTTCAATTTTACTGTACACCAACCCCATGGTTGGTACTCTATCCCCATCCTCACATTGCAGTACCTCATACAGTGGCTCTATCAATGATACTAATATCTTCACTCTATCCCAAAAATTACTGGTGTTGACAATCCCCTCGACCTCCCCTCCTTCACGTGAAGCAGCAAAAGAGGAACTCAACCAAGTCTCATCCCTGAACATTTGCTTCAAGCCATCCTCGTGCTTCAGAAGGCTCTGCAATGCGATGTAGTTGGTGGCAAATCGTGTAATGCCAGGCCTCAACAGTTCACCGCCACAATGCTCTCTCACCCATGCCAATACAAGTGTATGGTTGTAGATATATTTTGTGATTTTTTGTGCCACCTTGACCACAGATTTGACAACACGAAGCTGGCCAATCTCCTTCAGCATCAAATCTACACAGTGTGCTGCACATGGGGTCTAGAAAATGTGGCGTCTGCTCCTCATCAGCTCCTCCCCAGCCTTCTTATAGTTCGAGCCATTGTATGTCACCACTTATACAATGTACTCCTCCCCGATCTCGGTCACCACTTGTTCCATCAATGACAAAATATATTGGTGATTGTGGACTTGATCGGACGCGTCCACTGATTTGTGAAAGAAAACATGTCTGTCACAATAAACAAGGAAGTTGATCAGGCTACTTTTTATGGTACCTGCCCATCTATCACACATCAGTGTGACTCCGTACTTTGTCCATTTCTGTTTAAATGAGTCAATATAACTTTTGATCTCAGCAACTTGTTCATCAAGATATATGCCGACCAACTCTCTTGCTGTAGGTGGTTGCACGTGTAACCCAAGAACTTGTGCATCTTGAAACATTGGCTTGTAGTACTGGCTGTTGGCTGCATTGAAAGGCAGACCCGCGTGGTGCCACCATTTTGTAACGGCCTGACCAAGTTTTCATTTAGGCCCCTTCTGGCCATATGCATCGTCCATCCTCGTTTGCTTGCCATGCTCTCGGGATAGTGCACCGGGCTCCACATCTTCAATGTTGATCAATTGTGTCCTTTTTCTTTGTGAACCCGAGTCACCACTCAAGAAACTATTTATGCCCCGTGGTTGTCGAGTCGTAGATGAACCACCACTCCCTGATGCTCCGGTCCTTGCCGCCTCACGACTCCGCACTCTCGTCTCCTCGGGATGTCTCGCCTCATCCCTGCTTTGACGTACTGCCTCACGAAACTCGGCTTCGTATGGATCGTTCACCGTGACAAACACATTATGCCGGTTAGTACGTGCTTATTGGTCTTCGTCACTGGGTGTCCATGCACATTCATCCTTATCGCTGCCGTTTGCTCTTCCGCTCACTACTGCTTCATCTCTTTTCTTCTTTTTTTTCTTTTCTTGCATCTCAGCACTCTTCTCCCGCAGGTGTCTGGCCATTGCAAGTTTCACATCTCTAGGCACATAGGTACACCCAGCAATCTCAAAGTATCCTGCACCGGCTCCTCCTGTAAAGTGCTTCTTCAACCGAGACACCACTGCCCCGTGTTCTATTTTACAGTAGTTGCAACGCCAACACCTACGGTTGCCATCCAACATAACTCCGTGTGACCATCCAATGTCATTTGGTCGTTCCCTAGGAGCCATAGAGTGCTTAACTGTATCTCCTAAATTTAAGAAATATAGATTTTAAATATCACTAAATTTGTTAATGAACAAATATAAAATAAAAATATCTTCATTTTATAGTAAATTAATTTTTACGTAGATCTATCGAATATAATTTACAAACAAACCATGTATTAATTTCTCAAAAAAAGAAATTTCATTATTCTACGTCTACAACTGATGAAAATAATATCATTATTTCTACAATATACAAAACTATATGTTAAAAAATCTAAGTTTTTTCTACAACATGTTAAACTAAAAGTATTATTTAATACATAGTAATTATAATTTACATCTACAAATTTTGTTATAACTAAATTTTAATTAATATAATAATTTTACAAACAAACCATGTATTAATTTCTCCAAAAAAAGAAATTTCATTATTCTGCATCTACAACTAATGAAAATAATATCATTATTTCTACAACATACAAAATTATATGTTAAAAAATCTAATTTTTTTCTACAACATGTTAAACTAAAAGTATTATTTAATACATAGTAATTATAATTTACATCTACAAATTTTATTATAACTAAATTTTATTTAAAATAATTAATTTAATTCTACAACATGTAAAAATGAATACATTATTTAATACATCTATATAAAATCTTATATTTTTAACAAATTAAATTTTATATAGAATCATCTAATACAAATTACAATCTGTAAATTTATCTCTAAATTTAAAATCATTTCTAACATATTTATCACTAAATTTAAATTTAAATTTGAAACTTCTACAATTAAATGAATTACATAATACATCAAAAATAAATTTTAAAAAACTAACAACATATAATCTTAAAATTTTACAACTAACAAAATTAAATTTACTAAAAATAAAATCTTAATTGAATTTTTTTAATCTCTCCACCCCCACCTCCCCGGCCCCTACCGCCAACCCTCGGCCGTCTCTCCCCTCCTCCCTCCCCCACCCCCACCGGCTGCAGCTTGCCACCACGCCCCCCGTCCCTCCCTCCCTCTCCCACCTCCCTCACCCACCGGCTAGCAGCCCCCCTCCCTCCCCCACCACCACCGGCGCTGCCGGTGGCAGACGCCCCCACTCCCTCCCTCTCCCACCTCCCTCATCCACCCACCGGCAGTGGACGGCCCCCCCTCCGACCAGATCCGGCGCCCCCCCTCCCCCCCCCTCCCCCACCTCCCTCACCCCCCCCCCCCACCGGCGGCTGCCAGACGCCCCCCCTCCCTCCCCCACCCCCACCCGCTGGCAGACTGTAACGACCCGAGAATCTGATTACCGGGAAGGCCCGATAACCCGAGACTCGCACCGCCACCCACGAGTCCGAAGACTCGGAAGTGTTAAAAGGATGGTGTGGAGACTACATAAGTATCACAAATAATTACAGAAATGAAACAGTTACATATATAAGCAGGGGATAAATTAACATTTTATATGATACATGGTCCACAAGATAACAAAATAACAACAGTAGTAGTCCACAACTAGTACATAGATAAAAAGAAAAGTACAGCTACACGGGGCATACGCCGGCCATGACCTCTGGCACTAACGCTGGGCACCTGAACCACGTTGAGCCTCAGACGCGCTCCCCTGAAGCAGCGCCTCACCTGAAACACGGTGAAAACACACAGGGAATGAGTCTTAGAACATGACTCAGTAGGGATCACTCGAACCCTACCTCGCAAACGGAGAAACCGCTACGCTAGCAATAAGCGAGTACCTCGGAAAGGGAAGCCATGCCATCTACAAAACACCAGTCTCACGGCACGAAGACCTACACACGTGCCACAGTGAAACGACCGAAACACCACGGCCAATACGACAAAACCCGAAGGTCGAAGTCGCAACGACTAACAGTCTGTCACTCCCGACTCGACAGAAGTACCTCCCACTAGAAGCAAGGCCGAATGCGTCCACTGACGTCTTAGTCTGCGTCTCAGATGTCTCCCTCCGGCCCAACGGGAACTGAGACACCGTACAAGTAATCACAAACAAGTGACTAGTTAGGGTCACGCCCGTCAGCGTGGGTCCAACCGCCCCCAATCACGTGTACACACACAGACCGTGCGTCCCTGGTCTGGCCCTCTGACCCGTTTTTCCCCCAGCCGGACTCTGGCTGCAAGACGTGGGGCCCGATGGAAACCAGTCTAAAACTGTCCTCAGGGTAAGCCCGTACACCTACTCCCAGGTGAGACCAGCACACGCGTACCGGTGGGCTACGACTAGTGGAGGGTCACTAAAGGAGTAGACTCTCAAGTCAATGGAAAACCGCATCCGCGTCCGACGACGTACGGGGACCGTCCCACGTACCAGCACCATCGCACGGTGACCACAGTCGGAAAAGAAACGGGACTGCAACCCATCCAGAGCAGTCCAGAGCCTGACGGTCTACCCTAGACGCGCCACAGGCTCTAACGGTCTAAGGCTGGACTGTCACAGCCATCTGACGGCCCAACACAGGGGCGTCAGACCCTCAGTGCAAAACGGCGTGTGATGCGCCTACCCTGGTGCGTCATAGTCTGTGACGTGCCCGCCCTGGTGCGTCACAAGCCAAGAAGAAACCGACTGTAACGCGCCTACCCTAGTGTGTTACAGGGCCTGACGCACCTAGCCTGGTGCGTCACAAGGCGAGCAGGAAACGGCTGTGACGCACACCTCACGGGGCGTCACATACTGTAACGGGCCACCCTTGGTGCGTCACAGGGTGGGAATGCGTCCGCTCTAACGCACCCACACAGGGGCGTCACAAGGCTGTGACGCGCCAGTCCTGGTGCGTCACAGGCCTTGACCCCGAACGGTCAAAACTAACGGTAAAGCCAACGGTCGACTCGTCCCTGATGGTCCAACCCAGGCGCATCACATCGTTTGCGGCGGTCTATCGTGGGACCGTCACAGCCCACAGACCCCAATTGGCTAAAAATAAGGCTGTGACGCACCCACCTAGGCGCGTCACACCGGTCCGACGGCGAAACAACGGGAAATACCCCAAAAACACAACCACGCCCCCATGCCTCCGTAGGAGAGGGGGAAAACAAAGGGGAAGACCCCTGGGGACCCCTAGCATACTTCTAGGTCATCAAAATGCCGAATCGCGGCTCAAATCCATAGATCGGGCGAACTCTCCCCAAAACATGATTTTACCCTAACCCGCTCAAAAGCACCCCTCTCGGCTCCCATTCGGCCTACAAATCGCGGGGGATGATGGGATGAGCATAGGGATTCGTCCCCCCTACCTCAATGGAGCGAAAGCTCCACCGAATCGAGCTCAAATCATGAAGAATATTTTTAGAAACCCCGCTCCTTCACGCTTCCCACGAGCACCGCACGCCCACGAGATCGCCTCACCGCCGCCCACGTCGCCGCGTCGTCCCCCCGCCGCCGTCTGCAGCCAGAGAGAGGTCCGTCGCGTCGAAATGGGAGAGAGAGAGGAAGAGGGGGGTGATCACAGTGGGAGGAAGAAGAAGAGGAAGAAGAAGAAGGGTGGGGGAGAGAGAGAAAAGAGAGGATATTTATAGAAAATCCAAAAATTTTAGAAAATATTAAAAAAATTAAAAAGTACACTTCCGCGATTCTCGGAACGCACCGATCGTAATGGTACCACACTCACCTAGGTGAACGACCCGGTTCACCCGCAACGATGTTCCGAAGGAATTGTCGAAACACACCATGGGAATCGGAAAACACACGCGGAAAAGCCGCCGACGTACTCTGGGCCTCCGAAACAACTCCGGATCACACCGACCCGAACACGAAAGATGTCCGAAACAAAATTTTGGACACAACAAAGCCAGACACTCCGAGAAACCAGATCCGAGATCCACGAAGAAGGATCCGAAAGGTCTGAGATATTACAGCCCCCCCCCCCCCTTAAGGAATTTCGTCCCCGAAATTGAGAACAACCTAAGGAGAAAGAAGAGGAAGACTCACTCAAACAGGTAAGGGAACTGCTGACGCATCTCGTCCTCACGTTCCCAAGAAGTCTCACCACCAGAGTGCCGCTGCCACACCACCTTAACCAAGGGGATGGCCTTGTTTCGCAGGCGCTGCTCTCGCCTATCCTCAATGCGGACGGGAAACTCTGGGAGAGAAAGATCTGGAGTCACCTCGGGCCACACAGAATCCTCAAGCACATGAGATTCATCGGGCATATATTTCCGCAACATCGAGACGTGAAACACGTCATGCACCGACGCCAACTCAGAGGGCAACTGCAGCCGATAGGCTACCTCACCAATGCCCTCCACGATTAGGAAAGGACCGACATAGCGGGGACTCAGCTTCCCACGCCGTCTAAAGCGCATCACCCCCTTCATCGGAGAAACTCTCCAGAACATGCGGTCGCCCATGGCGAACGCGAGAGGCTGCCTCCTCCGGTCAGCATAGCTCTTCTGCCGACTCTGGGCCGCCAACATGTTCTGACGAACCAGGTGCACAACATCCACACACTACTGCACCAACTCCGGTCCCGTCAAAACACGCTCACCAACCTCGAACCAATCCAGTGGAGTCCGACACGGACGCCCATACAACGCCTCATAAGGAGCCATGCCGATGCTCGAATGATAGCTGTTGTTGTAGGCAAACTCCACCAACGGCAGGTGGTAAATCCAACTCCCCTGCCACTCTAGGCAGTAGGATCTCAACATATCCTCCAAAGTCTGGATGGTCCTCTCTGACTGACCATTTGACTGAGGATGGTACGCTGAGCTAAAAGCTCAATCCGTGCCAAGAGCTCGCTGGAAACTCCTCCAGAATCCAGACGTGGAGCGTGGATCCCGATCCGACACAATGGAGATGGGAATCCCATGCAACAGAACGATCCACTTCACATAAAGATGACCCAACTTGGGCACACTCCAGTTGACTTTGACCGGTAATAACCGAGTCACCTTTGTCAGCCTATCCACCAGCAACCAAATAGTGTCCTGCCCACTCGGAGTCCTCGGCAATCCCACCACAAAATTAGTGGTCACATGGTCCCAGTTCCATGCAGGAACATCCAAGGGCTGAAGAGTACCTCCTGGTCGCTGATGCTCCGCCTTCACCTGCTGACAGGTTAGGTACCTGGCCACAAACTCGGCCATATCTCTCTTCATGCCAGGCCACCAGAACTGCCTCCGTAAGTTTCGATACATCTTTGTCGTACCCGGGCGTACGGTGTACCTGCTCCCATGAGCCTCGCGCAACACCCCACGACGAACCTGCTCCTCGGCTGGGACGTACAGCGTACCATGGACTCTCACCGCACCGTCCTCACCGAGCTTCACATCAGCCATAGCCAAAATCCGGGGCAACTCAGGGTCCGCATGCTGAGTCTCTGTCACCTAACGACGGATAGCTGGAGTGACAGTCAGACTCGCAAGCACTACTAACCCTGGCTCCTGATGAATCTTGAGCCTGAATGAAATTTCGGGCACTTGTTCCCAGAGCCTCCACTTCCTCAACATTAAGGCACTGACCGTGACCTTCCGACTCAAAGCATCGGCGACGACATTCATCCTGACCGGCTGATAAGACAGGGTGAAGCCATAATCCTTCATAAACTCCATCCAACGCCTCTGCCTGAGGTTAAGGTCCCTCTACGTGAACACATACCTCAAACTCTGATGGTCAGTGAACACCTCGAACTTCTCACCATATAGATAATGCCTCCAGATCTTCAGCGCGAAGATCACAGCCGCCAACTCCAGGTCATGGGTAGGGTAGTTCTCCTCGTGGGGCTTCAGCTACCGAGATGCATACGCCACCACTCTACCATGCTGCATCAACACAACACCCAATCCGACCCCGGATGCATCTGTACACACCACAAAACCTCCCGATCCAGAAGGTAAAATCAACACCGGAGCCGAGGTGAGCAATCTCTTCAGTTCCCTGAAACTCTGCTCACACTCATCATACCAGACGAAAGGCACATCCTTCTGCGTGAGCCTGGTCATCGGGGCCGCAACGCGAGAAAAATTCTGGATAAACCGACGATAATAGCCCGCAAGCCCCAAGAAACTCCGGATCTCCGTCACAGACCTTAGCCTCGGCTACTGCATTACTGTCTCGACCTTGACGGGGTCCACGGAAATACCATCACCAGAAATCACGTGCCCCAAAAAGTACACCTCACGAAGCCAGAACTCGTACTTACTGAGCTTCGCATACAACTGGTGATCTCGCAGCGTCTGCAGGACCACACCCAAATGGTACGCGTGCTCCTCAGCAGACCGCGAATAGAAAAGGATGTCGTCCACAATTATGACCATGAACTGGTCCAAATACGGACGAAACACCCTCTGCATCAAATCCATGAAGGCTGCGGGGGCATTGGTGAGCCCGAACGGCATCACCAAGAACTCATAATGCCCGTATCTCGAGCTGAACACGGTCTTCTCCACGTCAGACTCTCGAATCTGCAACTGATAATAACCGGACCGTAAATCAATCCGTGAGAATACTCGAGCAGACTGAAGCTGGTCGAACAAGTCATCAATCCGTGACAACGGATACTTGTTCTTAACTGTTACCTCGTTCAACTGACGGTAGTCAATGTACAGCCTCAGACTACCATCCTTCTTCTTCACGAACAACACGGGCGCACCCCAAGGGGAAAAGCTAGGACGAATGTACCTCTTGGCCAACAACTCCTGCAATTGCGTCCTCAACTCCCTCAACTTAGCAGGGGCATACGGTAGGGAGCCTTCGCCAAAGGTCCCGTACCAGGCACAATTTCGATAACGAAATCAATCTCCCGATGGGGAGGTAATCTAGGTAAGTCCTCCGAAAAAATATCGGGAAACTCGCACACCACCGGGATGTCCTCAACATCCGGCTCCATCCGGTCTGCCACGACCACAGAAGCGAGAAAACCCTGACAACCCGCACTAAGCAAACGACGAGCTCGAATCGCAGAAATAAGAAAGCGGGAAGAGGAAGTCCTGATACCTTGGAAATAGAAGGTGGGTCCACGAAGTCGCCGAAAGTAAACTCTCTTCGAGCCATAATCCACCAAAACATGATGTGTCTCGAGCCAATCCATGCCCAAAATCACATCAAATTCCTGAAGCGGCAACGCATAGAGCCTAGACGGCAAACTCCGCCCTTCAACCCACACAGGAACCTCATCGAAATAATACGGAGTGATCATAAAACCACACGAAGGTAACTCTACTGCCAAATCACAGGACAACTGGGTCATCGGCTCCTCGATGCTCAGCGCGAAATCCTCTGAAATAAACGAATGAGACGCACCAGAATCAAATAAAACTTGAGCCACACAACCCAAAATCTGAACGGTATCTTCCACGAGCTGCGACGCCACTGCCTCTGCCCTGGTCATGTGTGTAATCTGGCCTCGAGATCTCTGCCTGCCTCCCACACTCGCTGACCTGGGTAGCGGCGGATACTGTCCCTACTACTGCTGCTGTGGCCTCTGCTGTTGGGAAACCTGCTGCTGCTGCCTCTGAGGACAGTCACGCACCATATGCCCTGGCTGGTCACACCAGAAACAAACTATCGACGCCGTGCACTGCCTGCCTGGATGGAACTCGCTACACCGTGGACACGGTCCTCGCGATCCACCCACTGATCCTTGACGCTGAAACGGGACCGGCTGCTGTACACTGCCCGATGACGCCTGCCTCTGGTCCTTGCGCTTCTTACCGAAACCCTTCTTGAGAAACTTCTTGACTTTCGAGCCAAAGGACACAGATCCCGTCACTGACGCTACCGGTGCCGGCGCTCCTGAACCACCCGACGCATGCTGAAAAGAACCCTACTGTTGGGTAGCCAACTGCTGGCCGCGACCTGACAAAGACTGCCCTTGGCTGATCGGTCATCGAGTCCTCTGCATATCCATCTCCAAGGACGCCGCAACACGAGATGCGGTCTCCAAATCAGTGGCCGCATTCGTGATCAAATGGTGCCTCAACTCCTGCCTCAAGCCCTGTACGAACTGTGCGGTCTTCACCTTCTCATGCTCCATGATATGAGATGCATACCGACCTAACTCAACAAATCGGATCCTGTATTGCAACACGGATATGTCGCCCTGAACCAGCTCCAAAACTGACGCATCCGCTGCGTAGCAATATACTCTGGGTAGTAGGTACGCTCAAAAGCACATGCAAAGTCACTCCACGCAATCTGCTCAAGTGGACGAATCCGGAAAGACGTCTTCCACTCGGAAGACCATCACTCCCGAGCCGTACCCTGCAACTGGTTGTAGGCCAACATCACCTTATCCTCCGCAGTACACCGCATGGAACTAAACACCCGCTCCATCTTGTCGAGCCAACTCCGAGCCATATCAGGGTCTGGCTGACCGCCATAGTAAGGTGGATGGAACTGCATGAAATCCCTCACTGCTCGGCCTGGCCCACCCCTGGTCGACGAGCCCTCACCAGCCTCTCCGTCGAACTGCTGCGACATAAGCTGGTACATGCCATGGAAGAAATCCTCGGCCCCCGAAAACCTTGCAGCATCCGCTTCCTCGGTGGCCGCTGGTGGCACTATACTCTGCTCCTCCTGCTCCTGCTGAACCTCATGTTGGATCTCCTGACCTCCAGCCGACTGTCCCTGCCGAGAGCGAGTGCCCCGCCTCGATGCCATGCTCGCTCCTGAAGCAAAAGACAGGAAACACGGAACATCAAGGTTAAGCAAAACACACGATGCCCGATGCCAGTGTCAACTGTACATCATCGTTGTGGACTAGCGGACCACTACAATTACTTATGATTCTCGTATAATTCCACAACCGCGCTCTGATACCAGCTGTAACGACCCGAGAATCCGATTACCGGGAAGGCCCGATAACCCGAGACTCGCACCGCCACCCACGAGTCCGAAGACTCGGAAGGGTTAAAAGGATGGTGTGGAGACTACACAAGTATCACAAATAATTACAGAAATGAAACAGTTATATTATTAAGTAGGGAATAAATTAACATTTTACATGATACATGGTCCACAAGATAACCAAATAACAACAGTAGTAGTCCACAACTAGTATAGAGACAAAAAGAAAAGTACAGCTACACGGGGCATACCCCGGCTCTGACCTCTGGCACTAACGCTGGGCACCTGAACCACGCTGAGCCTCAGACGCGCTCCCCTGAAGCCGCGCCTCACCTGAAACACGGTGAAAATACACAGGGAATGAGTATCAGAACAAGACTCAGTAGGGATCACTCGAACCCTACCTCGCAAACGGAGAAACCGCTACGCTAGCAGTAAGCGAGTACCTCAGAAAGGGAAGCCCTGCCATCTACAAAACACCGGTCTCATGGTACGAAGACCGACACACGTGCCACAATGAAATGATCGAAACACCACGGCCAATACGACAAAACTCGAAGGTTGAAGTCACAACGACTAATAGTCTGTCACTCCCGACTCGACAGGAGTACCTCCCACTAGAAGCAAGGCCGAATGCATCCACTGACGTCTTAGTCCGCGCCTCAGGTGTCTCCCTCCGGCCCAGCGGGAACTGAGACACCGTACAAGTAATCACAAACAAGTGACTAGTTGGGGTCACGCCCGTCAGCGTGGGCCCAACCGCCCCCAACCATGTGTGCACACACAGACCGCGCGTCCCTGGTCTGGCCCTCTGACCGGTTTTTCCCTCAGTCGGACTCTGGCTGCAACTAGTGGAGGGTCACTAAAGGAGTAGACTCTCAAGTCAACGGAAAATCACGTCCCCGTCCGATGACGTACGAGGACCATCCCACGTACTAGCACCATCGCACGGTGACCACAGTCGGAAAAGAAACGGGACTGTAACCCATCCGGAGCAGTCCAGAGCATGGCGGTCTACCCTAGACGCGCCACAGGCTCTGACGGTCTAAGGCTGGACCGTCACAGCCATCTGACGGCCCAACACAGGGGCGTCAGATCCTCAGTGCAAAACGGCGTGTGACGCGCCTACCTTGGTGCGTCACAGTCTGTGACGCGCCCGCCCAGGTGCGTCACAATCCAAGAAGAAACCGACTGTAACGCGCCTACCATGGTGCGTTACAGGGCCTGACGCACCCAGCCTGGTGCGTCACAAGGTGAGCAGAAAACGGCTGTGACGCACACCTCACGGGGCGTCACATGCTGTAACGGACCACCCTTGGTGCGTCACAGGGTGGGAATGCGTCCGCTCTAACGCACCCACACAAGGGCGTCACAAGGCTGTGACGCGCCAGTCCTGGTGCGTCACAGGCCTTGACCCCCAACGGTCAAAACCAACGGTAAAGCCAACGGTCGACTCGTCCCTGACGGTCCAACCCAGGCGCGTCACAACATCTGTGACGGTCTATCGTGGGACCGTCACAGCCCACAGAGCCCAATTGGCTAAAAACAAGGCTCTGACGCACCCACTTGGGTGCGTCACATGGTGTGACGGTCACTGGAAGGACCGTCACACCGGTCCGACGGTGAAACAACGGGAAATACCCCAAAAACACAACTACGCCCCTATGCCTCCGTAGGAGAGGGGGAAAACAAAGGGGAAGACCCCTGGGGACCCCTAGCATGCGTCTAGGCCATCAAAATGCCGAATCACAGCTCAAATCCATAGATCGGGTGAACTCTCCCCAAAACATGATTTTACCCTAACCCGCTCAAAAGCACCCCTCTTGGCTCCCATTCGGCCTACAAATCGAGGGGGATGACGGGATGAGCATAGAGATTCGTCCCCCCTACCTCAATGGAGCAAAAGCTCTGCCGAATCGAGCTCAAACCACGAAGAATGCTTTTAGAAACCCCGCTCCTTCGCGCTTCCCACGAGCACCGCATGCCCACGAGATCGCCTCGCCGCCGCCCACGTCGCCGCGCCGTCGCCCCGCCACAGTCTGCAGCCGGAGAGAGGCCCGCTGCGTCGAAATGGGAGAGAGAGAGGAAGAGGGGGGCGGTCACGGTGGGAGGAAGAAGAAGAGGAAGAAGAAGAAGGGTGGGGGAGAGAGAGAAAAGAGAGGGTATTTATAGAAAATCCGGAAATTCTAAAAAATATCAAAAAATTAAAAATTACACTTCCGCGATCCTCGGAACGCACCGATCGCAACTGTACCACTCTCGCCTAGGTGAACGATCCGGTTCACCCGCAATGAGGTTCCGACGGAATTGCCGAAACACACACCGGGAATCAGAAAACACACGCAGAAAAGCCACGGACGCACTCTGGGCCTCCGAAACAACTCCGAATCACGTCGACCCGAACACGAAAGATGTCCGAAATAAAATTCCGGACACAACTGAGCCAGACACTCTGAGAAATCAGATCCGGGACCCACGAAGAAGGATCCGAAAGGTTCGGAATATTTCACAGACGGTGGCAGACGCCCCCCGTCCCCCGTCCCCCACCTCCCTCACCCCCCACCGGTGGCTGGCAGATGCCCCCCCTCCCTCCCCCACCCTCATCCACTGGCAGACGGTGGCAGACGCCCCCCCTCCCTCCCCCACCCCCCACCGGCGGCGTACGCCCCCCCTCCGGCAAGATCCGGCCTCGTCCGCCCTCCCACGGCCCCCCACCGATCACCCTCCCCAATTAAAAAAAAATTAAATAACATCACCTACCTCTGATCGCCGGTCGTCGCCGCCCAGAGCCGCCGTCCACCGCCGCTCTGCACTGCCTTGCACCGCCCAGAGCCGCCGTCTACCGCATTCTCTGTGTTGCAGAAGCACCCACGCCCGGCCCGTTAAATGCCCGAACCGGCACATTCGCACCGACCCGCACGTACTAGACCGGGACCTCCTCGGACCGGTCCGGTACGCGGCGGGACGCACGGGACCATGCGGTCCAGTGCGTCCCGGCCACGACCCCCAGCCCGTGCGACCCGCCGTCCACCTGGGTCAGGTCGACTCGTGCAGGTCGGGGCGGGATGGCAAACCATGGAGCCACCAGCCACGAGGCTGTCCAGGGAGAATATGAAATTAGTTTTTAACTCCTTAACTTTTTTAAAATTATGAAAACGCCCTCAAATTTATCTCTGTAGTTAAAAATCTCCGGATTCTCCAAATACTTAATAAAAAGTCTCTCGAATTAACCACAATTCAAAAAATGAATATATCATGAAAACATGGTTTCACGTCCAGTATATTGTATATCGTATGTGTCGGATCATATCATATCGTAAGTAATTTAACACGTATATCAATTTAAATAAAATATTTTATATTTGACAATAATATAATTTATTAACTTAATTGGTTAAGATTGTTAGGTTATATACGTGAGGTGACATATAAAAAACTTACATAGGTCATTTATTCTTGTTATTTTTTTTCTAATTTTTAAATTTTTAAAATGATTTTCTCAATTTTAAATTTTAATCAGCAATCTTAATGATTCTTTTAATCATAATTTTTATATAATTATAATATATTTAATTAGTAAAATATAATAAGAATATTTTAAACATCGTATATCTGAGCATTATTCATTTTTAACTCATTTATTTTTATTTATTTTTAATTTATTTTTATTTTAATAATTTTCTCACTTTTAACTTTTAATCAATAGTCTTAATGACTCTTTTTAAACATAATTTTTAGATAATTATAGTATATTTAATTGATTGAATCTAAAAAATAATTTAAATGTCACATATCCCAACATTATTCATCTTTAATTTATTACTTATATATATTTTTAATTGTTTTATTAAATTTTATTACTTAAAAATTATAGATATCTAAAAAATATGTTTAAAAAAGAGTTATTAAAATAGTTAATCAAAATTTAGAATTGAACTGATCATTTCGTTAAGTGAAAGCAATTAAATTATAAAAAATAAAAATAAAATTGACTTATACAAATTTCGAGCGCGCAACCTCATGGGTATAACTCCACACTCTAACCAATTGAGCTAATCTATTTAAATAAATTTTATTTTAATTTTATTTATTATAGATTTTTCTTAGTCAACTAAGCTTTTCCTACTTCTTTCTCGTCAACATGTCATCATACCTTAATGTACCGAACCATACTAGACCGTGACCAGTGCAACCAGTTCGACCTGTACGTCAAACATTGCATGAAATATTCATTACTCTTACCCTATTACTTATCTATTTTCTAAATTACCCCCCCCTCTCTCTCTCTCTCTCTCTCTCTCTTTCTGTGTGTGTGTGTGTGTTGCGCGCACACGTGTGTGTGCAACGCCTCCTCCTCGTCGCTTGCAGAACGGGGGAGAGGTGTCGGAGCTCCGGCACCCTCCCCCCTCTATCTTGCGCTCTCTATCACTCCTCCCATTCTCTCTCTTCCCCCCTCTCTCTGCTCCAGAGGCGACCTCTACCTCTCTCTCTCACTCTCACTTTCACGCCCTCAGTCCCTGCTTTGGAAGCGCCCTCCCCCCTCTCTCTACTCTAGAAAAGACACTTCTTTGGGGAAAAAAATAGTTGGAAGTGGGGGAGGAGAAGGTTGCAATGGTACCTAGCACATGTCACAATTGGGGTTGTCAAAGAAGAAGCAGCTGAAGAAAGGAATGTGATGGTGTTTCCTAGGAAGCTTGTTGGCGGCGTGCACCTTTTCGTCACAGTGGGGGCAGATGGCAGCCTCGTCCGCGCAGTAGACCACCATGGCCTCTGCCCTCTCTTCACCCACCTACCTTGGTCTTTATTCCAATCTTATTCTTCTGATGCTTTATAATGCAATCCAAATTTTATGACGGAGACAAACAAAGCTCAGATCCGCTTCAATTCCAAGCTCAGATTTTGTTAGGAACTCATCAACCTGTAAACATAGAAATATCTTTCCGATGATGTTGCAGCTACAGGGCTTCTCTCCCTCTATTTCAACAGTTCGCGTCTCTTATCGACTTGGGTCAACCACGCCCCTCAGGCGAGAGTTGATGTAGCAACTCAGATTAAAAGAAATACATAAATAAATTAATATAATTTTTTGAACAAAATAAAGATAATTTCAATGTAATTATTATGAGCTAAATAAAATTTATAATAATTGAAATAGTAAATTAGGTTAATATTAAAAGTCTAATTGGCTTAAAAGATAGAATAAATCTTTAAAATTCGTAATGCCCAAAATCCCTAAATTCTAACCGAGTAAAATTGGCTAAATTTTAAGCTAATGGGTTTAAAGTCATAATTAAATTCTAATCCACTTAGATATGGTCGTTCTCTTATGAAACCTAACCTAATTAGGATTAGATGGTGTTAGGCGGCGCTAGATGTGGATAGAACTTGAAATTTTCAGAGAAGAAATTATCCCTTAGGAAATAGGTCGAACTAGGACTCTTGAGTCCCTAAAATCTATAAATAAAACCCTAAATCCCTTCTACCCATCCTTATAGCTCGTGGAAGAGGCTAGAGGTCATGGTAGGACGTGCATCGAGGAGGAGGATCGAAAGTTTAGGCGTCTTGCGTTCTTCTTCCTCTTCTTCCCCAAATCGATCCTAAGGTAGGTGTTTTCTCATGTTAAATTCAAATTGATCAAGTAAACTTATATAGGAGCATGTCTAGTTCGATTCCATGCATATTTCTCCACTTTTTATTGACTTATATGCATGTATTTTAAGTTCTAAAAATGAGATATCATTGTTTTCATATTTTTCTGTCGGAATGAACTTTCTGTTTAAGATCGCGTCCATCACAGGGAGCTCATTCTGAACACTTCCCCACGATAGACTGCGACCTGATGATCACGGCTCCCCTAACAACTACGTTATGGTAGAAACACGACTCCAGTCATGACCGCATTCTGCCCTGGGTTTGACCAAAACTCTAGATTTTTCACCATGTTAAATCTATAAATTTTGTGTCAAAAATTATGATTCTTCATTAAGCATGTTGTTTGAACAACTAAATGATTAGGTAAATTATCTTGAAATTTGATTAAATCTCTTAAAGTCCTTTTCTTTTGATCTCATGAACCCCTCTTTTGATTAATGCTACCCTCACGTCATCTTTTATCTTCATGTTCTAACCTTTCCTTAAAAATTGATACCATCACATTTAAAAGACTTAGGTATTAACATGTGATTGAGTTATTCCATGATAAGCCTTCGATTTCTATTTAATTGTTTATAATTGGTGTTTTCAATAAAATACTTGATTTAATTATTATTTTATCTTGAAGATCATGTCACTTCGGTGACGTGTATCTATCGCTTACTATGGCTTCTAGTTTCATCGCATAGCCCTATTCTCGGTAAAGTTAGAACCCTCCACCAGATATTCTTTCTGCTGGACAGGAACTTCTTGACTAAGACCTCTGTAAGTCTCTGTGAGCCATGAATTTCCATATGGACGCTGAGCAGGTTGTACCTTAAAAATCCTGGAAACTCTTTTAATCTCGTCTTACTGGCCTAAGATGTGATTCAACCGGCCATTGGAACCACGGAACAAGGTTATATTTGGTTCTATCCAGCATGCTCTGAATGCGGCGTACCCAGAAACTGTGTTCAAACCTTCTGTTTCCTAAAGGCGGTAGCCCAATCAACCGCCTTCTGGTGAACCTTGTTTTGATCGCGTCCACCCCATCCGACCGCGTTCTCTCTTGTCCTTATTAGATCGTGGCCTGGACCCTGACCGCATTTCATCAGTGTTTCAAGTCTGATATTGACTATTTTAAGGTGTTTTGACCCGTGTATTAACGTGTTTATCATCTTTAGAAGTCTGTATCTTTCCGATTCTCTATTTTATTGATAATTGAATCCTTGGAATTATACTTAAGTTCTGTATTTGGCCTCTATTTCATTGATACTTGTCTCTACGTGGTCTTACCAGGCAGATGGGTCGACTCACACCGAGGGAATGGTAACGTGGTCTAGAGATGACCATGGTTTCAAGGTAGCAGTCAGAGCAGGGCCGCGACCAGGGTAAAGAAAATAGTCGACAGAGTCACTTCAGTCGACTGAAACGGGTTCGGTCGACTGAAATAGGGAAAATCAGTCAACCTAGCCAACATCAGTTGACTGAAACAAGGTCCAGTAGACTGAAAAATAGAGACATCAGTCGACCTGGGCCACTTCTGTCAATTGAAACAAGATTCAGTCGACTGAAAACAAGACTGGCACGTAGGCCCAAGAGAAGATAATCGCGGTCAGTCGATCGCCCATGACCGGATGGTAGCGGTCCTCGGAGAGCCGTGATCTGGACAGAGTTTGGCAGACTCAGTCACAACCTCATGCTGCCTCACTCAAAATCGGTCTAATCCAGTAGGTTCAGGTGTTCAGTGTACAACCTGCTCGGCGTCCTAGTAGAAATCCCAGGCTCGCGGAGTCTTACGGAGGCCTTGTGATAGCGGTTCCAGTCTAACGGAAGGAATATCCAGCGGAGGGTCCCAACTATCCCAAGAAATAAGGTTTCAAAAACCACGGAAAATAGGAGTAACGGTGAGTCAATATACCACCGGAGTGGCACGACCCTCAAACAATCCTACAATGCATTAATTAACATCTCTATACAACGTAGGAATTTCCAATGTAAGCAGATTTAACAGCAAGGCTAACAAGTTAAGACAACGTAGGGATTTCAAGTATGAATTCGAATTAACAGCCATTAACCTACTTTTTTTCATGAAATAGCATGGAAGGGGATTAATCAAGGGAACATGATCATGATCTTATTTCGAGATTTAGCCATCTACCATAAGTCCTAAACTTTTAAGTGCGTTCTTTACCATGCTATCACTTAAGACTTGCAGCAACCAAATCACGAGGAAGGCTGGGTTTGCTGGAACTCGAGTGCAGATAGCGGTTCAGTCAAGGTCGCTACATGATGGTAGCAGTCTGTCGAAGACCGCGATCTGGCCACCTTTGACTTATTCAAAAAAAAAATCGCCAGGAAGATGGTGGTCTATCGTGGGGCCGCGATCTCCAGGTCGCGGTCAGTGAAAGTACCGCGATTTGGGACCAAGCCTCGCCTTCCGACGAACTCTGACACACCTCAAGTAAAACACATAGGGTGATCGCTATATAGAACAGAAGTTGAGCAAAATAGTACCAATGAAAAGGGCACTTAAAGACGCACATGATGGCATAGATTAATTAAGATTTGGCCTGAGAGAAACCTACCATAAAGGAGTTTAATAAGATCGACGATCGTTGAAAACCCTAGACAAACCCTCCTCGAGACTCAACGATTCTGCCCTCGATCTCGCATGCCGCCAGCCACCGAGCAAAATAGAGTTTGCTGGGGGCGTGGGCCTTTGATTTATAGAGTTGAGGGCAACCCTAGGGGCCTGACTTCGATCTAGGAAAGTCGTGGAGAGAAACCCGCGAGAGATTCGCGGTTGACCAAGTCTAGCGCCGCGCATCCAAAATTCAAGCCTCTAGGGTTAGGGTTTTCAAAGGGAACATGCGGGAAATTGATCCTCTGATGTGGGCCAAGAATTTGGGTTCAATTTGAGCCCATTAGAGCTCGAATTAGGATCTAATTAGGTCAATTATGGGCTGGTCTATCCTAGTTCCCAATTCATCTAAAATCCTCTGATTTGGGCCTAATTAAATTTTCTTTTGGGGTTTTACATGTTGACACTTTTGCTAGCAATTCTTTTCTCTATAGGAATATAAATTTTTCATAGTTTTACTAATTTTCACAATTTTATCTTAAGAGGAAATTAATTAATTAATCTTACTTTAAATTTGGGTTGCTACCAGGCATGTTTGAAATAAATAAAAAAAATACATAATTAAATTTTGATAAAATTATTTCATAAGAAACTTTGTTATAATTGTTTTACAAAATTCACTTTGTGTGAACAAAATGGAGGAACAAAATAAAAACTTGTATACGACTATTTTGCTGGAGGGGCATACTGGAGTGGCTTAGACATAATTTTCTACATTTTTACCAACTTTGTGAACAGTGCGTGTGCAGGTAGTGGTCGACAGCGTGTCCGACATGGGCGTTCAGCAGGTGGGCATGCGAGCATGCGTGCAGGGATGTTCACAAGCGAGCAGCCAGCAAGTGCACGTGCAGGGGCGAACGGCGAGCGTGCTGGTAGGGGTGCATGGGCAAACAACTGTGCACCTACACGATGGCCGGATGCTGGTAGTCGCATGGGTGAACACGGTAGGTGAGCTTTCTGCGACGTGTGCAGGCAGACGTAGGCGAGCGGCTGAGCATAGTTGGGCTCGCGTGCGCGGGCATGGGCATGCCTATGTGGGTGTCGCCTGCTCCCTACAAAAACCCGGCCCCTCTCCTCTTTCTTCTCCTTAGACCTCTCCCTTCTTCTTCTCCTCTCTTCCCCCCCTCTCAAGTCTTTGTCTTCTTCTTCCCCTCCTCTTCTTCTCTTATGGCTTCTCCTGATCACCTCCTCCTCTTCTCCCCCTGCTTCTCCTTCTTCTCCTTATTCTTACTCTTCTTTCCCCTCCTCTTTCTCCTCTCCCCCCCCTCACCCTTTCGTTTGTAGGCGGAGCCCCTATTCAAAATAGGGGTGCCGACCATCCTTCTCTTCTCATATCTCTCTCTCTCCTGCCGACCTGTCGCAGCTCCCTCCCTCCCTCTAGCTCTCTCTTCTCTTATCCCTCTCCCTCTAGTTCTCTCTTCTCTTCTCCCTCTCCCTTTCATTCTTTCTCCTCTCTGCTTTCCTCCCCGTCGTGGGCTGTCTCTCTCTCTGTTCTTCTGCTCTCCTCCCCACCGCATCCTTCTCTCTCTCTCTTTCTCTCTTCTCTTCCTCCCCCTCTCCTCTCTCTTTCTCTCTTCTCCTCCCCACCACAACCCTCTCTCTCTTTCTCTCTACTCTCCCTCTCCTTCGCATCTGGCGCTCTCTCTCTATCTCCTCTTCATCTTTGCTCCCCCCTCTCTCCGTTCTCTCTTCCCTACTCTCCCCTCCACCATCAACCCTCTCCCTCTCTCTTTCTTCTCTTCTCATCCCTCTCTCTATGTTTCTGTTTCACCTACACCACCACACCGCCCAACCGCCCTCCTTTCCTCTCTCTTTTCTCTCCTCTCTATCGACCGTAGCCCCTCTTCGATCCCTCTCTCTCTTCTCTGCTCCCCCTCTCTCCCTCTTGCTCTCGTTCTCTCTTCTCTAACCTCCCCCCGTCTCTCTTCTCTTCTCCCTCTCCCCTCTCTGCTCCCTTCTCTATTCTCTCTATCTCTCTCTTCTCACACACATACACCACACACATTAATTCTAACTTTTTCTTTCTTTTGTTTTTATTAACTCCCCCTCCCCCTCTCTCTCTCTACATCTCTCTCTCTTTCTTCTATCTCTCTAACCCCTCCAAAGATGGGGCAAGACGGGCGTCCTCGGCTCTGGGTTGAGTGAAAATCAAAGGCTTAAGGAGGCGACGTCACCCCGACACCACGGCCGCAACATCCTTGCCTCTCGTTCCTCCTCGGTGTTATTTAAGATTTTTATTTTGAGTGTACTTTTTATTTTCGCACTTCGTGTCGTGAACATTATTGTTTAATTAGTGAAAATCATGTGTCTTTATTTCTCTCTCTCTTAAATTCTCTCTCACCTCTTTCTTCTTCTTCCTCTCCCTCTCTTTCGTTCTCTCTCTAAAATCGTCCAAACTTCATTAGATGGATTTATTTAATGTTATTTTCATTTTAAGTTGCATACAACCACCAAAGTTCACGTTCTGCTTAGAACACAAGATCTTCAACTCATAAATATAAATCTCTCCGTGGATTCGACCCGGACTCGCCATTGTGCTATGTTGTTTATTTTTTGTTGTGAGTTCGATAATTTTTTGATATTGGTCACCGCGTGTGTTTTAACGATGAGTCTCGCGACGCATCAATTTTTGACACCGTTGCCGGGGTGGTTTATGATTTTTGAATTGACTATCTTGTATTCTTATATATTAAATCGACACTAACAATTTTTCTCTTGTTTGCTTGTAGGAAAAAAATCTAAAAAATATTATCTACCAATAAAGTAAGTATTCTCCTCCCTATTCCCCGTCTTTTTGGTCTTTTTACTTAAGAACGAGGGACCACACTTCAAGTAAGTACCCTAAGTTCCCCTCTTTCATTTGATTTTATTTCTGTAGTTTTATATTTTCTTGGTTAGATAGGGTCACCCCCCAAAAATCAAAAAATTACTTGAACTTAAATAAAAGACTCCATTCTAAGATTAGAAACCACACATCATGTTTTAGGTCATGCATCATGTAGGTTACATTAATCTTGTTCCTTATTTATGTTTTAGAAAATAATTGTTCATGCATTTGCAGTTTAAACCCCTTGTTTGCACTTGTTTATTGCATTGCATTCTTCTAAAACACTCTAAGGGCGCTACCCCCTAAATAACATAAGGTGAGGATTTCATCACCCTTCCTTGGCCCACAAAGCATAACCATCTTAACATTTCTTGCATTAGTTAAGCCTTAATAAAATTTAGTAGACGTTGGCCTTAGGATCACATTATGCTTTTAATGCAACGTGAGTCTGTCCTCATTTTTGGAAACCGGTGTCTAAGACTAGAGGTCAACGTCAAACGCTATAAGTGAGCAAGTGATTTTTAATTAGGACCCTACGAAAGTAGGGGGAGCCTCTCACTACCCCACCTCTTACCTGACCGGTGAAAAAATTTGAGGGCGGATTTTGGTTGTGCCTTAATCACTTTGTGAGACCCAACTCGTAGATCTAGGGTATACATAGGTCTTTAGGTTGTTTGTGTGCCAACTTGTATGTTTTTGCATTAAAAAATATATCAAAATAAAAAAAAACAAACATGGTGAGTTTCTAATAAAAAAATCTAAAATAAGGGAAAAGGAAGAGAGGAAAAATAAAAAGAAAATAAACTAAAAAGAAAATAAAAAAGAGAAAATAAATAAAAAATAAAAAGAAAAAAGTGGTGAGAAAGTAATTCATGGATTGGGCACAGAAATTGGACATGTTGGACCAGGTGGCGCATAAGCTTGATCAACTCTTGGCCAGGAAACTAAATTCCTCAATATCACCACCTAGTCCCCAGGAGAATAGTCACATGTTGACCACTCCGGTCCATTATAATGGTGATTGCTCAAACCAATTTACATCTCTCACCACTCATGGCCTGACCTATTTTGAAAATCCATACTCCTGGTCGGCCTATAATGAGAGCCCTCTACCTATAGTGGCACAGCCTCTATTCTTTACCTAACACTAGGCCCAAACCACTCAATTCTTTGACAATGGGGCCTACGATCCATTTATTACACAAGAGCAAGTCCAAATGTCTCAAGGTTTTCCCACTCCTTCTTATGACTCATTTTCATCTACATTCAATTCTGGATGGAAAGGCGAACCAAATTCCTCTTGGGAATCTTACCAAGGTCCATCTCAAGATCCTCCAAACCAAAATTTTCTAAATTGGGCTCAATACACAAATGATTCCTATGATCAAGTCCAATATGGAGGATAATCCATATACTCTCCACTACCTCACTATCAGGCTGATCACCCTTCAAATTTATATCTATCATAGTTTGACTCTCACCCCACGTACCTATCTCCTCCATACTCGGATTTCAACAAGGAGGAGAGCTTTCAACAATTTTGTCAGCTCATCTTGGCTCAAAATCAATCCATCCAAGTCCGATTGGACCAGCTCTCTGAAAATCTCAAGGGAATAAAAATTGATCGACTATCTAGCTACTCTACTGAAAATCTTGAATACCAATTTCCGGATTCTGACTCATATGCAAGCCTTTATAATCAACCCATGATTCCTCAATCTAACAACACTCAAAGCTTTTTCAACTCTGCTAAGAATGAAGTTATAGAGGAGTCACATCAGGAAGACGTAGAGGAAGCTAGTGAAGAGCCGCCCATGGAGCCCAAGCCTAATCCCACCTTCGAAAAGGGCTATGAGGAGTACGATGAGCTTAAGTTGGGGGGAGAGGAAAAGGAAGTGGATCGCTTGCTAATGATCAAATCCCTATAATTTCCCTTCCTGCATTTGAGGAGTTCTTGATCCAAGTGAAGGACATGGAAGATGAGATGGTGGAGAAAGAAGTGAGTGTATATATGGTCCATTCTTTTGGGTAAAGGAGAAGCCGGACATCCCACTTGAAATCCATTCTAACTAGACATCTCATGATTTTAGGGAGGATGTTAATCTTTCACCTATTCCTGACCTCAGCATTTTTATACGCATCCCCGATATCTTGCAAATAGTCGAACGATCGATTCCACCTGAGCCCCATGATCATCCGTGTGTTGAGGAGCACATCTATTTCACTCTCGACCCTCCTTGTTTGGCCAGAGAGGTGGCCGCCCACCTGGGCAAGCAAACCTGGGTGGCCACATAGGTGGCTGCCCACCATACTTGGGCGGCCAGGCCTTTGGCCACCTAGTAGACCCCAGTGGCCATCGAATTTGTCACGCCCGAGATATGTAGTGGAATTAAGTCGGGAACATCAACAACCGACAAAAAAAAAGTCTCAAGTTAGCAAGACAATCAGAGCGCTAAACACATCCATATAGAAGAATGAATGCATAATACATAATCAAAACCTTCACTTTATTAAATAATAATGATCAAAGTTTACATCAGACACTTGACTCTTCTATGACATAACTAGACTCAAGAAAAAAGGAAAAATTACATCATCACGACTCTAAATTACACAAGACACTCATGACACTTCTAGGGCTTCACTTGCCTTTTACTCGCTCTCCGACTCACCACTTACAAAGTTCAATTCCGACTCGCTAGAGTTTCCTGGAAAAGATTAGAAAAGTAGGGAATGAGCGCACTCGCCCAGTAGGTACCTTCGTATCAATATGATGGTAATGTTAAAGTAGTTAACATTTTAGCTCTAAAGGGTATGATAATGAAAATGCGATAAAACATGAAATAAAAACCAAAGTAACACAGGTAGCAAGATAGGCATAGAGATATGAGATTTCAAGTAAATATGAGAGCACGATCAAGCAAGATTATAATATGACCTTTCAATAAAGAGAATACATTATCATGTAACGAGAATGTACTTTTCATAATCTTGAAAAGGCTATGCACTAGAAAGTCATGTAACAAGTATAATTTCGTGAGATTACCTCATGGATTTCACCAGTGTATAAAAAAGTACACCCAGCGCAATGTGGCGCTAGTATTCATCATACCCCATGGTTTATAGTATGTTTTTGACCATCTTTCGAGGGGGCTAGCGTGAAGCCCTTAGACACCGTCCGTGTCCGCCCTTGCATCTTCAAGTTATAAATAAAGCTACTTCCACGAGAATTAACAATAAAGTAGGCCAGTAATACCAAGTTCAAACAATAGTTTCATGACAAAAGTAACCAAGGTAAGAACATACTAAAATGAACATGAGAGGTCAAAAATGATTTAATAGGGTATTATGTCACGGAGAAATTTCGATAGCATAACGACATCTTTTTCATTTTCCATAGTTCATTAATTACTTAATGAATAAGGTTTGGGTTAAAGATAATCAGAAGATCACCTGAGAACAGAGCAAGATCAACCCTTGGCTCAAACCGAGTTGGACAGCAAGTTGACATTACGCGGTTCAATGAGGACCGCTATCATGAGCTCGCGGCCGAGCGCAAGCCGCGATCAAGTGGAGTCGACGCAGAAGAAGGAACAGGTCGACTCAGCCAGAAGTCTGCTGACTAAACAAAGTAGCGGTCATTGGCAAACTTTTATCATCAGGTAGCGGTCGCCTGATGGCCGCGATCGTGACAATTTGCAGAAAACTACAGAATTCACGAAGTGCTCTCTAGACTTTTAGGTTTTTAGGGTACAACCAGCTCGGCGTCCTAGTGGGAATCCCAGGCTCGCGGAGTCTTACGGAGGCCTTGAAACAAGATCACATAGTATGGCAGAAGGAATATCCGACGGAGAGGCTCTCAAGTCCAAGAGGTGTTCCTATCAAGTGCAAGTGATCTAATAGCAACTGTACCAGGGTACGCGCTATATGTGAAGTAACAAAATAGAACTAAGGTGAGAAGGGAACACACCAAAGCATAAATCAAAGTGTAAGAACTTGCATAAAAAACCCTTAAATACAAAGCTATATGGTTTGGGCATGAAAACAACATACATGAAAATAAGCTTGTAAAACATGCTAACACTAACATGAAGTCATGCCATAACCAGGAACATAAATAAACGAAATATGACATGCTTATTGTCATAAATAATAGGGCATAAATAGGGTTGGAACATGGTTGATTTGGCTACTGGAACTAGATCGCAGTTGATCGAGGGCCACTACTTGAAGGTAGCGGTCTCTGCAAGACCACCTTCTGTCTGCAACAGACAGAGATAAAAATCCGGTGTGCAGCGCCTATTCTATGGCAAAATACTATGCAAAGCTAATAGAAAACTAAAGCTAAAGCATGATAGCATGACTTTAAAGCATGAGAAGGCATGGATTTAATCAAAGTTCTTATCTTTCTAGTTAAAATGTTATGAACAACATGAACTAAAAAGACCTACTACGCAGTCATGGGAAAATATGAAATTCTCAACGTAGAAGGCATGAAAAAGATCAAGACCAGAGGGCTTTTAATCCTAACTTGATGTTTTAGCCAACCATGAGATAACCTACCTCCGGTATGCTCACTAAACTCTGAATTTGTCACCGGAAGAGGGTGTTGGTTCCTGTGTGTCTTGCGTAGAAACTGCTACTTCCGAGTGCTCTAGCTCCTTAACCTCTTGATCCCCTAACACGAAAGTTTGCAGAGGGTTAGAAGATACTAAAAAGAGTAATTAACTCTAAAGGAAGAACTCGAAATAGGGATACTATAGGGTTCGCGCTAGACGAGTCTAGGTCCTATTTATAGGGAATGACATAGGGCTGAGGGATTAGGTCAAATTAGGAATCCTATGGGGTGACAATTAGATCTCCTAAGAGTCCTGGACACGTTTCCTTATCAGATAGCATCGATCCATGGTGATTGGGCGGATAAAAATCCCATCTTTCCATGGTTTACCAATTTCCGTTTACAGAACTTGAACGTGATCTTCTCTGGACTGCGACCATCCAGAACGCGGTCGCGCGACTGACCGCGACCTGGTCTAGCCGTTGAAATTTAAATTTTAGTCAAATTTCTCTCTTAATTATCCCCTATTTATCTAATTCAAATCGGGAAATTACCCTAATACGTCTCTAGGGCTGGGCTTGGGCCTAAAAGGCTTAGAATTTGATCTTATGGTCCATTTTAAGTGGGCCTAACTCTTTAGTTAATAATTAGGCTTTTAAATTGAAGACCTTAACCACTAAATCAATTAATTAACCCATTAAGTCTTTAAGCCTTGTTAAATATTTAATTAATTCTGAAAAAAATCCAAAAAATTTCAGATAAATTCCAGGGTTGCTACACCCTCCCCCACTTTAGAAGAATTTGATCCCCAAATTAATGGCATGGGATTTATGGAGAGTGCACTTTACTTACAATTAAATAGCTCCAGAAATCTTTTACGCATAGCTTCTTCTTCCGTCTCCCACGTAGCTTCTTGCTCCAGGCATTTACTCCATTGGATCTTTACCATGGGAATAGTTTTATTTCGAAGTTGACGTATCTCTCGATCAAGTATTTTGAGTGGCCTTTGCTCGTATGTCAGGTCCTTCTATATTACTAAATCGTTATGACTTATAATATGAAGTGGGTCATGAACGTACCTTTTAAGCATCGAGACATGGAACACATCATGAACTCCAGATAATTATGGAGGCAAGGCTATCTGATACGCAACCTCGCCAACCCTTTCAAGAATTTTAAAAGGGCCAATAAACCTCAGAGTAAGCTTGCCCTTGATGCCGAATCTTCGAATCCCACGACCTGGGGAAACCTTGATGAATACATGGTCTCCAACTTGGAATTCCAGGTCTCTTCTTCTGATATCAGCATATGTCTTTTATCTTGATTGTGCCATCTGGAGTCTCTCTCGGATAAGTTTTACCTTCTCGATTGTATCCCTGACAAGATCTGGGCCTAGAAGCTGTTTCTCCCCAACTTCATTCCAGCAGATAGGTGAACGACAACTCCTTCCATACAGTGCCTCGAACGATACTATTTGTATGCTAGCTTGATAGCTATTATTGTAGGCGAACTAGACTAGAGGCAAGTGGTTGTGCCAACTTCCACCAAAGTCAATCGCACATGCCATGAACATATCTTCAACTACTTGATTGGTTCTTTCAGTTTGACCATCGGTTTGTGGATGAAAAGCAGTGTTAAAACTTAATCGGGTCCTCAATGAGTGTTGTAGACCCCTCCAGAATTGTGATGTGAAATGAGGGTCTTGGTCAGATATTATAATGACAAGGACACCGTGTAGTTTAACAACCTCCTTTATATATAATGCTGCTATGACATCCACGGACCATCGACTTTTAATAGGTAGAAAGTGTGCAAATTTTGTTAGGCGATCAATTATCACCCATATACCATCATGTCCACCTCTTGTCTTAGGCAGACCCATGATGAAATCCATCCCTATGCTCTCCCACTTCCACTCAAGAATTTCTAAGGGATGTAGCTTTCCAGCGGGCTTTAGGTGTTCTGCATTGACCTGTTGACAAGTGAGGCAGCAAGATACAAAGTCCACCACTTCTCTCTTCATATTGGGCCACCAAAAGTTTCTTTTTAAGTCTTGATACATTTTGATAGCACCAGGGTGAAGTGCATATCTTGACCTATGGGCTTCTTCCATAATTAACTTTTTAGTGTCAGCATGATCCGACACACAAATCCGACCACGGAATAGTAATCTTCCATCGGTCGTGACAGAAAAATCTGGCCGTTGATCAATATTAGGCTTGATCTCCACCAGCATAGGGTCATTTTCTTGCAAATTTACTAGATCTTCTATTAAGGTTGGTTGTGACCGGATGTTGGCAACAATACACCCTTCTTTCTCTGTGTTAATCTCTAGATTTAGCTGAGCAAAGTCTTCTATAAGGTTGGTCATACCTCTCCTGAGACTCGATAAGGTTGCTAGTGGTTTCCTACTGAGAGCATCTACTACAGCATTAGCCTTTCCTGGGTGCTATTGAATAGAGAAGTCAAAGTCCTTAAGATACTCATGCCATCTCCTTTGCTTCATATTGAACTCCTTTGGGAGAAAGATACTTCAGACTTTTGTTGTCCGAAAATACCATGAATTTCTCTCCATAAAGGTAATGTCGCCATATCTTTAGGGTGAACATAACATCAGCAAATTCTAAATCGTGCACCAGGTAATTCTCCTCATGACGCTTCAATTGTCTGGAAGCATAACAGATGACTCTACCATGCTGCATTAAGACACAACCAAGGCCAATGCCTGATGCGTCGGTATAGACTTCAAAACCACCACCTTCGACAGGTAGTGATAGTACAGGGGCAATAGTAAGGTGTTCCTTGAGGGTCAAGAAACTCTCTTCACAATCTGTTAACCATACAAAAAGGATTTTCCTTCCTTGCAAGTCTGGTCATGGGAATGGCGATCTTAGAGAAATTTTTTATGAACCGCCTGTAGAAACTAGCTAGACCAAGAAAACTTCTGACTTCCGACACGGTTGTTGGTCTGCTCCAATTTTTGACAGCTTCAACTTTGGAAGTGTCACGCCCTGAACTGATAGCAGCGGGAAGCAGCGTTCGGAACGTACAGCGAAACAATCATGATAGCAAGAGCAAAATAAATAAACACAAATAGGCGCATGGAGACCAAACAATTGATAAAAATATATTTTTTTATTGATGATTGAAAATTTAAATTTACTGTTTAGACTCAATAAAAGACATAAGGAAGAGAAAATGACAAGACTCACTATACTATCTACACTCAAGAAAATAAAAATACAGACACCGATCTCTAAATCTCCAGGTTCACTCGATCACGCTGTCCCGATCCCAATTGCAAGCGTTCCATCTACCGCGTTACCTGAAAAGGGTTGGAAAGTAGGGGTGAGCAAGAAGCTCAGTAGAAATTACACTCTATCATCAGGCATAGTTTACGTAATTAACCATTTCATGAATGCATGAATAACGCGAGAAAACAAATAAGCATGATAACAAGATAACTAGCACGATAAAGATGGCAAGTCACGATAGCAAGAGCAAGTAATCAGAACTTCAAGTGAATGGCCATATATCAAGTCAAGTCAAGTCGAGTCATGCAAGCAAGTACTTCATGCTTCCAAGCACGAATAGCAAGTTCACGAGAATGTGGAATGTCGTAGACCCAACACGCTAGATAGTACCGGTTCCAAATGCCACACCTAGTCATTCACCTCCCCGGGGATCAAGTACTTTTCGGGTGTGCCTCCCAGGACCAGACTGGGCCCTTTAATGTGTTTGCCTTGGCATTGATTTGTTTGGATCATAGATCCCACGAATCTAGACATCCACAATGTTTAATGGCTAAGAGTTCCAAGATCAAGTTCATGTAATCAAGGTAAAAATGCATAAGATTCCAAACAATAAGCTCCTTGATCAAGAGGAAAAGTCATTCAAAGAAATGACTTAGAATTGATAATGTCATCAATAGACCTAACAATAGGTCCCAACGCGAGGAACCATAGCCTGGATAGGCTAGACCAGCTCACACAATCAAAACCATGAAAACATCAATTTTCGGAAAGCTGGAAGGTACGCGGTCGATGTTGGGCCGCTTAAGACAGAACGGTCACACACGGGGCCGTTCAAAGATGACCAGGCCGAAGAATGACTCAGCCGAAACTAAGTGGGTGCATGGTCTAAAATGGGCCGCTCTATAAAAGAACGGACCAAATTGGGCCGCTGAACCGAACTGAGCAGTTCACAAGACGCCGTCCAATTCAAGAGGAAAAGGAGCCCATGAAGAAGGCAACACGGGCTGGATTGGGCCGCACATTAATTGGGCGGTCGGACGATAGTCCGCTCCAGTACCTAAACGGTCCAGTCTTGGCCGTTCTGTAACTGGGCCAAGCAAGATAGAGAAAGCTACCCAAAAGGGCTCCTAGGCCACCATAGGCATGGTGGAACTGAACCAGGGTTCAGCCCACGATTCTTAGGTCAGCCTAGAGGCTCTGGGTCGATTTAACGGGGCATGGTCGAAGAACAATCAAGGACAATCGACCCTCAAGACTTGGCATTTATCTAGGGATACACGGTCTTAACCGGCCCGCTCCATGGCATACAACAGTCCAATATAAGCCGCTTATGAAATAAACGGTCAGATCCAGGCCGCGTAGGGACTCGAACGGTTCCATATGGGCTGTGAATCTGGACAGAGACAAGCAAGCGATCCGGTCGAGTTCATAGGTGCAGGCCTTGAGATACAACCTGACCAGCGTCCTAGTGGGAATCTCAGGCTCGCGGGGGCTTACGGAGGTCCCATAATGGAGGTTCTAGTCCGACGGAAGGAATATCCGACGGAGAGTTCCAACCATTATAAGAAATAAAGGCTAGAAATCATCGGAAAATGAGTGTACAGCGGTCAGTCAATTCCACCAGAGTAGAATGACTGTCAACAACTCTAGTATCATTAGTTCATTCTCCATTATAATATGTTTGAGATTAACTTTATTGAAATGAGGAACAAGGTCATGAGAGAGTAATTAAGCAAAAAGAACTATAAATTCCGAACTTTCATACGTTCCAATTAACACGTAGGTTGCTAAATTATCATTAACATTAGTTGACTAAGAAGAATCATGCTAAAACAAGAATAAAGCACTCGGAGGGACAGAACGGTTTATTCAGAGCCGCTCAGAGGGCCTTAGCGGTCGGTCGATAGTCCGTTCAATCCCTAAGGCCAGGGGGCCAGACGGGGTTTGAGCGGTCTATCAAGGGCCGCGGGGGTCTCTGCACGGTCTGGATATGGCCGCTCTAATCATGGAGGATTCAAACGCAAAGACAATAAGCAGTTAACTAATGGCCGTCGATATAGACCACACGGTCTATCGAGGGGCCGTTCAGAACAGGGCGGTTCCTGTAGGACTGCGCTAAAGTCGCCCTGCCCGCCTCCGGTGAGCTCGGCTAGGGTTATCAAAAATGGCTAAATACACATCGTACGATGCATAAAAATTGGGCAATAAGCTATCACTGAAAAGAGGACTTAAAAATACACAGGATAGCATGATCGATTCAGGGATTTAACTACGCTAAACTTACCTAAATCAAGCGGAAATAGCGATACAAACCCTAATCACATGCCTTCCATGAAACGATGAATTCGCACGATATAGATCATAAAAATTGGGCAAAACATGATCAAATAAAAGAGGACTTCGAGGTGCATGTCATGGTATGGTTTAATTAAGGTTGGGCCTGAGAGAAACCTACTGATTTGGGAAGAAGAAGGGAAGACGTGCTCGCCGGAACCCTAATACACGCCGCCACCAAACGTCCAAATTCGCCTAGGTTCGACCACGATCACCTACGCCACCTGTTGAAAAATTAAAAGGAGGTCTAGGGCTGTAAAAGTCCTCTATTTATAGAGCCTATAGGTCGTTCTAGGGATCCTAATTGGACTCGAGAGTCCAAGGAGGAAAAACCGGTGAAAAACTCGCACTCGATCATATCCATGCCGCCACCGTCGAATGGGAGCTTCTAGAGGCTAGGGTTTCAGAGGGGAAACGAGCTCCTAGGGTTTATCTATCAAATGGGCCTGGTTTGGGCTCGAATGGTTGAGAAATGGGCTCGAATTTGGTCGATTAAGGTCGGGCTATTAAGAACAACGATTTTGGCTAAAAACTCCTTAATTCGATCTAATTAAATTTTTATTAGGGGTTGGCTCAGTTGGCATTATGGTTAAACACTTCGTTCTCTACAAGATATGATTTTTTTTTCATATTTTTAGAAATTAGTCAAAACTTCAGCCTACGGGTGAAATTCAATTAATTTAATTTATTCTTATAAAATTCAATTCATCGTAGAAAAATTCGATTGCATCTTCGAATATGAAAGTCTTTTTATGGTGATTGTAGAAAAATAATTATTGATATAATTTTGGCCACTTTCAAAAATAGATAATATTCTTTAATTAAGAAAATCATTGAAGTCATTAAATAACAAGGAGATATCTTTAATTCCAATACATATTTCAAAATTTTTCTTTTGTATTTTATTATTTAACCGGAGTGTTACATCCTCCCCGACTTTAAAGAATTTGGTCCCCAAATTCGTCGGACGTCATTATCTATTCGCAAAATAACATGATAATCATATCGCTAATGGAATGTAAAAGAATTTTAACTATAGTTAAAGATAAGGGAGAACGATACCTTATATAATTTTTCATTTGATAGAAATCAGTTGTAATTTACTTGTGTAAGTAGCTTTGGGCAATTAGCCATTACATATTTTTTATTTCCGCAACGAAGACACGCTCCACTCCTTCGCCAACACTCCTTGATTAGATGACCAACTTTGTGACAGTGAAAACATTTCATTTGCGAAAGGTTATGCCTTTTCTTTTTATTACTTCGAATCTTCTTACGATGGACTCGCCACCATCTAGCGGAACTGAACCTTAGCTTACTCGTAGATCCTCTTGCTTTCATTTCAAAAAGGGCTTTGATACCTGCAAAAATTTATAAAGTTAACATATTTATCACCCTTACGCATGGCGTTACGCAATCTTATACATATTTTATTACCTAAACCGAGACACTACCCAATCTCACCAAGTGACAAAAGGGATGACACGAGTCCTATAACTTAGGGTAATCTATACTTAGGGACAAGAACCTAGAACTCAAACAACCGAGGCTCTGATACCACTTCTATCACGCCCCGAACCGATAGCAGCGGGAAGCAGCGTTCAGAACGTACAGCGAAACAGTCATGATAGCAAGAGCAAAATAAATAAACACAAATAGGCGCATGGAGGCCAAACAATTGATTAAAATATAATTTTTTTTATTGATGATTGAAAATTTAAATTTACTGTTTGGACTCAATAAAAGACATAAGGAAGAGAAAATGACAAGACTCACTATACTATCTACACTCAAGAAAATAAAAAGACAACCACCGGTCTCTAAATCTCCAGGTTCACTCGATCACGTTGTCCCGATCCCAATTGCAAGCGTTCCATCTACCGCGTTACCTGAAAAGGGTTGGAAAGTAGGGGTGAGCAAGAAGCTCAGTAGGAATTACACTCTATCATCAGGCATAGTTTACCTAATTAACCATTTCATGAATGCATGAATAATGCGAGAAAACAAATAAGCATGATAACAAGATAGCTAGCACGATAAAGATTGCAAGTCACGATAGCAAGAGCAAGTAATCAGAACTTCAAGTGAATGGCCATATATCAAGTCAAGTCAAGTCGAGTCATGCAAGCAAGTACTTCATGCTTCCAAGCACGAATAGCAAGTTCACGAGAATGTGGAATGTCGTAGACCCAACACGCTAGATAGTACCGGTGCCAAATGCCACACCTAGTCATTCACCTCCCCGGGGATCAAGTACTTTTCGGATGTGCCTCCCAGGACCAGACTGGGCCCTTTAATGTGTTTGCCTTGGCATTGATTTGCTTGGATCATAGATCACACGAATCTAGACATCCACAATGTTTAATGGCCAAGAGTTCCAAGATCAAGTTCATGTAATCAAGGTAAAAATGCCTAAGATTCCAAACAATAAGCTCCTTGATCAAGAGGAAAAGTCATTCAAAGAAATGACTTAGAATTGATAATGTCATCAATAGACCTAACAATAGGTCCCAACTCGAGAAACCATAGCCTGGATAGGCTAGACCAGCTCACACAATCAAAACCATGAAAATATCAATTTTTGAAAAGCTGGAAGGTACGCGGTCAATGTTGGGCCGCTTAAAATAGAATGGTCACACACGGGGCCGTTCAAAGATGACCGGGCCGAAGAACGACTTAGCCGAAACTAAGTGGGTGCACGGTCTAAAATGGGCCGCTCTATAAAAGAACGGACCAAATTGGGCCGCTGAACCGAACTGAGCGGTTCACAAGACATCGTCCAATTCAAGAGGAAAAGGAGCCCATGAAGAAGGCTACATGGGCTGGATTAGGCCGCACATTAATTGGGCGGTCGGACGATAGTCCGCTCCAGTACCTAAACGGTCCAGTCTTGGCCGTTCAGTAACTGGGCCAAGCAAGATAGAGAAAGCTACCCAAAAGGGCTCCTAGGCCACCATAGGCATGGTGGAACTGAACCAGGGTTCAGTCCACGATTCTTAGGTCAGCCTAGAGGCTCTGGGTCGATTTAACGGGCATGGTCGAAGAACAATCAAGGACAATCGACCCTCAAGACTTGGCATTTATCTAGGGATACACGGTCTTAACCGGCCCGCTCCATGGCATACAACGGTCCAATATAAGCCGCTTATGAAATAAACGGTCAGATCCAGGCCGCGTAGGGACTCGAACGGTTCCATATGGGCTGTGAATCTGGACAGAGACAAGCAAGCGATCCGGTCGAGTTCATAGGTGCAGGCCTTGAGATACAACCTGACCAGCGTCCTAGTGGGGATCTCAGGCTCGCGGGGGCTTACGGAGGTCCCATAATGGAGGTTCTAGTCCGACGGAAGGAATATCCGACGGAGAGTTCCAACCATTATAAGAAATAAAGGCTAGAAATCATCGAAAAATGAGTGTACAGCGGTCAGTCAATTCCACCAGAGTAGAATGACTGTCAACAACTCTAGTATCATTAGTTCATTCTCCATTATAATATGTTTGAGATTAACTTTATTGAAATGAGGAACAAGGTCATGAGAGAGTAATTAAGCAAAAAGAACTATAAATTCCGAACTTTCATACGTTCCAATTAACATGTAGGTTGCTAAATTATCATTAACATTAGTTGACTAAGAAGAATCATGCTAAAACAAGAATAAAGCACTCGGAGGGACAGAACGGTTTATTCGGAGCCGCTCAGAGGGCCTTAGTGGTCGGTCGATAGTCCGTTCAATCCCTAAGGCCAGGGGGCCAGACGGGGTTTGAGCGGTCTATCAGGGGCCGCGGGGGTCTCTGCACGATCTGAATATGGCCGCTCTAATCATGGAGGATTCAAACGCAAAGACAATAAGCAGTTAACTACTGGCCGTTGATATCGACCACACGGTCTATCGAGGGGCCGTTCAGAACAGGGCGGTTCCTGTAGGACCACGCTAAAGTCGCCCTGCCCGCCTCCTGCGAGCTCGGCTAGGGTTATCAAAAATGGCTAAATACACATCGTACGACGCATAAAAATTGTGCAATAAGCTATCACTGAAAAGAAGACTTAAAAATACACATGATAGCATAATCGATTCAGGGATTTAACTACGCTAAGCCTACCTAAATCAAGCGGAAATAGCGATACAAACCCTAATCACATGCCTTCCATGAAAGGATGAATTCGCACGATATAGATCATAAAAATTGGGCAAAACATGATCAAATAAAAGAGGACTTTGAGGTGCATGTCATGGTATGGTTTAATTAAGGTTGGGCCTGAGAGAAACATACTGATTTGGGAAGAAGAAGGGAAGACGCGCTCGCCAGAACCCTAATACACGCCGCCACCAAACGTCCAAATTCGCCTAGGTTCGACCACGATCGCCTACGCCACTTGTTGGAAAATCAAAAGGAGGTCTAGGGCTACAAAAGCCCTCTATTTATAGAGCCTATAGGTCGTTCTAGGGATCGAATTGGACTCGAGAGTCCAAGGAGGAGAAACCGGCGAAAAACTCGCACTCGATCATATCCGTGCCTCCATCGTCGAATGTGAGCTTCTAGAGGCTACGGTTTCAGAGGGGAAACGTGCTCCTAGGGTTTATTTATTAAATGGGCCTAGTTTGGGTTCGAATGGTTGAGAAATGGGCTCGAATTTGGTCGATTAAGGTCGGGCTATTAAGAATAACGATTTTGATGAAAAACTCATTAATTCGGTCTAATTAAATTTTTATTAGGGGTTGGCTCAGTTGGCATTATGGTTAAACACTTCGTTCTGATATGATTTTTTTCATATTTTTAGAAATTAGTCAAAACTTCAGCCTACGGGTGAAATTCAATTAATTTAATTTATTCCTATAAAATTCAATTCATCGTAGAAAAATTCGATTGCATCTTCAAATATGAAAGTCTTTTTATGGTGATTGTAGAAAAATAATTATTGATATAATTTTGGCCACTTTCAAAAATAGATAATATTCTTTAATTAAGAAAATAATTGAAGTCATTAAACAACAAGGAGATATCTTTAATTCCAATACATATTTCAAATTTTTTTTTTGTATTTTATTATTTAACCGGGGTGTTACAGGAAGGATCCACGGAGATCCATTCTTTTGAAATAATGTGACCGAGGAATGAAACCTCCTTTAGCCAGAATTTACATTTGTTGAGCTTTGCATAGAGTTGGTGTTCTCTTAATATTTGCAAAGCTATTCTCAAGTGTTCTTCATGCTCCTCCTGTGTCTTGGAATATATAAGAATGTCATCTATGAAGACGACCACGAATTGGTCCAGATAAGGCCTGAAGACATTGTTCATGAGTTGCATAAAAGCTGCAGGGGCGTTGGTTAACCCAAACGGCATAACCACGAACTCATAGTGTCCATATCTACTACGGAATGCAGCCTTGTGGATGTCTTCATCTTTAATCCTCAGTTGATGGTACCGAGACTTGAGGTCAATTTTAGAGAAATACTGCGCACCAGAGATTTGATCGAACAACTCATCATTATGCGACAAATGATATTTGTTCTTGATTGTGAGTTGATTTAATTGTCGGTAATCAATGCATAACCTAAGAGATCCATCCTTCTTCCTGACAAATAGAATCGGCACACTGATAGCCACAAAACTTGTCGTCAAAAGCCGTGCCTCAATTTAAAAATTAACCGAACTCACTCACTTAAGAATATATGAATTTAAGTAAAGTGATGAATACGGGTCGATCCCATGGAGAAGAAATATTTTCAATTGAATATGGTGGAAGATCCTTATATTTGAGAAGATCCGAATTTTTGAGTGAGATTAAACTAATGAAAATAAAATTGCATGAAAATAAACTAAGTAAAGAATATGAGAGGGTAAAAGAAGAGAAACTAGAAGGAGATAGAAATAGAAGAATACAATTTCCCAAATATGAATTTTATTACTAAGAAAGGTGACAAGTACAACTCTATAAAAAAATGAAAATACAACTAGACTGAAAATAAAAGAGTGAAAAAAGAAGTGGAGCCAAGATATTTGGATGAAGAACACCGCCGTCTCCTTGTCGTGCTGAACCTTGGAATTTCACCCCGCCATAGTAGTAGACGCAGCCGAGAGGACCAAAGGAAGAAGATCCGCCAAAGGGATGTATGAAGAAAAAAGTGGAAGAGGGAGATAGATAGGTGGAGAAGAAACTTTTAAAAATAATTAAAAAGGCATGTGTATGCGTAAGTTTGTGTTTGAACAGAGAACAGAGGGAGAGGTGAAGAGAGAGAGGCGACGGTGGGTGAAGAAAATAAAAAGCACAGTAAAAATGCAGTAGAAAGGGTGAAAATAGAGGGAGATTGAGAAGAAAATAACTTCAAAACTAGAGAGATTTAGAAGAAGTAGAAGAATAGAAAGTTGTAGAGGGTGAAGAGAGGAAGAAAGTTACTGAAGAACGAAGAGGCATAAGATGGGAGGAAGAAGGTGAAAAACTAGGAAGAACAGAAGGTGGTGCGCGGATGAATAGTAAAGTCTAAAAAACTAAACTTTGGAAAACATATTGTAACTTGAAAACGAGGAAGAATTGGAAGAAGAGGTAGAAGAAGACGTTGAAGAACACCTAAAGATGAACAACTTTTGTGAAGACAGTAAGAGGGAAAGAGGATCATAAGGGGGAGAAAAATGAGAAAGAATAGAGTTATAAAAACTGGATGAACAATAAAAATTGCAGACCATGGCTTTGGAAAACTGGAAATAAGTTGAAAATGGAAGAGAATTATAAGAAGAGGAAGAAGAAAGATAGGAATAACACTTAAAAATGCAGAACTTTGAAGAAGAAAGCAAATTAAAACGACGAGCAGAAGTGCATGAAAACAAGGCTAGAAAAAGGGCTAAGACCGAATATCCCAACAGTGCTGTCGGGCGTTTATATAGGGTACAGAAACTTTCATACGATCGTGGGTCTTCAGATTTAGCTCCAATCCGATATTCCAACATCAAGGTTCCATCAAATGAGGATTTTTGGATGTCAAAAAAAGAGAGAAGAAAAAGAGCGTTCCTGTGGCACAGACGTCTCGACACCCTGAGAGCAAGTCGAAGACGGAAAGACCGAATAAACCCCATACCTCCTCCAAGCAGGACGAATATATGTACTCGGTGCTCCCCCACCCAATGAGAAGCCCTTCGGGCAGAAGAGATGGCCCCGACTCTCTAGCTGGCATTGCCGAAGGCCGAATCAGAAGAAACGCGGGAATGCGAACACATGTGCGGCACGCGTCGAAAGTCATTCAAAATCTCGAATCGGGATTCGGAGGCTCTGAACTAAAACACCCCGGAGGTGGTGCATTACAACTAAAGCAACACAAGAGGGCAGGCGCCTGTCCGAATCACCACTAAGCTAGGAAGGGACCCTATGATGCTTAAACCGGCGTGGTTGTGCCTATATGGCCTTAAACCAGCGCCCCCCCTCCAATGGATCTTAAACCGGCGCACACTTCTTATGGGTTTAAACCCATTTGTGCTATTCCAGCGTGCCCCCCCATTTGTGCTATTTTGGTGTGCACAACCCCGCACCATTTTTACCTCAGAGGCATCCCATCCTACATCCGATCCCCTATTTTCGGGTGTAAACAGAAGGAACTTACCTGAAGTGGGTGAGTAGCCTGCTCTTGACCAACGTGCAACCGCCTGAGCCCCTCCAGCTCCCAGGAATGGAGGGCTTCGAGCTCCGCACCGAACGTCGCTTCTCCGTCGGTCACCGTCGGCCAATCCCGTGGAGGCAACTTCCCTACTCTATTGGTTCCCCTATCCGCAAGCCACTCAAGATCTCCGAGCAGAAGAAGGTGAAGAAGAAAAAGAGGGGAGGACCGCTCCCATCCTTACTCTTATAAAAGGGAGGCACACTCCACTGGAGAAAAGGGCTGGTTCGTTCGGCTGAGGGCTGGCTGATAGAAGAGAGGAAGGTGTCCCCGTCCTTCTGGGCCTGCAAGGTGAAGAAGAAGAGAGAGTGTGTGAGAGAAGAAATGTGAGTTTGGAGGGGGGGAAGCTTGTGCTCTTTCCCCCTCCCCCACCGATGTATCTTTCTCTTTTCTCCGATGTATTTTCCCTCGCTCTGGCGTAGATCCCCTTCTGTATTTAACCTCCCTCCCTTCGTGGATGAACAGAAAGAAAGAAAGGCTTTTGCACTACATGTTATTGTTTTTTTTGTTTGTTAGCCTTTGCCTTCCCTCTCTCATCTCCTGCTCATCCAGGGTCCTTGAGGCCTTCCTCTCCATGGTATGGCCTTCTAAGGAACCCGTCAAAGGGATGCACACTCATAGCCTCTTATGGCGTACATCCGTCTCGCTTACGAAATCATCACCCGTGAGCTGCTGGAGCTCTTGAAGGCTAGTCCTCGAGCCTCCACAAGCGCTTACGGGTTAACGGAGGCCTCACTCCAAGTTTTGAGGTTCACCCCGGAGCAATCCGTTTGGTGTTCCTCCTTTTTTTCTCTGGCAAGACCTTAGTCTGGGGGAAATGCTGCCCAAATTTTGCCAGGCGAAGAACACATAAGAACAGATGAACAAGCTAAGCTCTCTGGGAGTAAGAACAGTGTATGTTTGAAGCCCCTGAATCAACCTGAATCTCTGAGTTCCTGCATAATAAAACCTTCAAGTAAAACATCCAAATACACATACTCGTTCACCTCAACAAATGATCAGAAGCACTCTATTGATTTCAAGTGTCAACCGAACAAACAATCCATCCATCTGATCAATCTGCGGGTTGAAGAAACGAGAAAAGAATCAAAGAGAATGAAAGTCTACCTCATAGAAGCTATTCTGGCGCGCTCTTAATCCGGTGCGGTACCCCCCTACGCCAGTTTAACCCCACACCCAAAACCATCTTCACCTTCCTGAAATGAACAATGAGCTCCCCTATTACTGTTTGAGCCTTAATACGGCGCGCCCTCCTGTTCTTGGCTAATCCGGCGCTCCCCCCTTCTCCCTTATCCGGCGCACCCCTCTCTTGCACCCATTAAACCGCCACGCCCTTCTTCCCCTTGGGATCCCATTAAACTGGCGCCCCCCCTTCAACACTATTAACCGGCCCCCCCTTGCTCCTCCTATTCCGGCGCTCCCCTTTACTTCCTTAAACCGGCGTGCCTTCCATAAAAAGAAATCTAATTAACCAAACAAATAAAAGGGATAGGAAACCAATAATCAAAAGTTGCCCCTGTTATAACTAAAAATTTTGTTCCGGGGGTTCCGCCCCCGGAGACCCCCACAAGGGGCACTGCCCCCTTGACCCCCGCGACTTGACCGCGCAGGTCGATCCGCGTGCGAGGGCCTATGTTGGCGAGTCTAGGCTTCACACTTAACAATTCGCTCCCCCGGACTGTGCATGAAGAGAAAAGCAATGATGCCCCGTGGTATCAGACGTGGACCTCGGAATCCCCGACATGGTCATGATCCGGGCACATCTTGGGCCGATAGTTCATCAGCTTGACCCACTTCTTCCGGGATCTGATCCCGCATCCACATTAAACTTGCCGTACCTATGGCAGACATTCGTACGATTTTATCGTCATCTTCGACGCTACTAATGCGGACTTCCGTCCGAACACAAAATGGTCTGTGAGTGACCAACACATACGTATCTATGAACATTTACGCCCCAACGTGGGTTTGTTTAAACGTGATCCGAGACCTTTTGCTCTCGCTTTGTTACCATGAATTTTAAGCCGTAGGGCCCTTATTCCCGGCAATCAATCAAGGGTGTTCCCCCGTATGGGGGATGTAAATAACGCCGTGCCCTTTATGGCATGGCGGGTTTTGGTCCCGAAACGAACCACACAATCATCTGACCAAGTCAGATCGAGCGCACCATGGGCTTCCATGAGGCCCGAACAAATCATCACTTTGTGACTGGCACGCCCTCGCACTAAATAAACGAATTAACCCCCATCAACAAACGAACCGATTCTTTCCGAATCTTAGTGCGTCCACATGATTCTTGCCATAGATAGAGCCCTCATTTCCTCAAACAAGAGGAGATAAGCTCAAATAATAGAAGATAACAACGATCGGGGCAACTCATTTCCGTTTCAAATCTTTTGAAAATGGCGACTAGGGCTATGGGCGCAAATTAAAATAACGGCTGCGCAAGCGGTCACACATTCCTTTTTTTTGACATTTTCCTCTTTTTCATAAATCCAGGAAATTACGACTTTATGGACGGCCACGAATTCCTTTTTCCATTTTCTTTGATTTTCAGCATAAATGAATGAGCGCTCGCCCAAACGGTCGCTTATTCTTCTCCAAAGAAATAGCGCCTTCGTGAGTGGTCGCACATTCTTTTCTATTTTTCAAATTTTCTCTATTTTTCTTATTTTCATAAATGAATGTGTGCCTCCATACTCAGTCGTGAATTCTTTTTTTTCTTTTTTTCCTTTTTCTTGTAAAATAAATTGGCACCCTTTCGGTCAATCGCTATTTCTTATTTTCAGAAAATTCTTTAAAAATGGCGTCTGACGATCCGGTCGCTATTTCCTGAAAATTTAAAATATCAATATATTTCTTCTCAGAATGACTCTCAAAATAATTGTGCAAATTCTTGAATATTTCTCACATGGTCATTTAGGCTCAAAAAGATGATAAAATGTATGCAGACTCAAATAATAGTGAGAATGAGATTTGTTCATATTAATGCACAACTTTATTCATTTAATGCTCAAAGATGATAAATGCGATGCAACTTATGATATATAATATAATACTTATCACACCCCCCAACTTACTCATTGCTAGTCCCTTAGCAATGAAAATAAATTAAAATTTAAGACTAACAAGAGTTTGCAAAATTCATACTTATATATCCAGCTTTTCCTTTACAGAATCAACCAAAGATCAGAAATCAGGAATCATTAATGTGCACTGGCCTTATGTAGGAAATTTAGAAATATGATTCAAGAATTCAAAGAAAAGTTCAATAGCACTTGTGCATGTGAAATACTAAATATACAACATAGATAATTGCATCCCCCATTTGTTATTCCAAGTAAGCGTCTTTCAACCCCGCACCTCTTAATCAGAGCATTAAGCATACTAGCTTTTTGTCTGCCTTATTTCTTTGTCCCTTTGGGATCTTTTATTCCACACACATGATGTTGCACTACCCTTCACTGTTTAACATGAACCTCGACTCTTGTCTTAGGAGAAGCATGCCCAGTTACACAGATCAAGATTCCCTTTTCCGTTTGATGCGAAACTCAACACGTCTCAGGTGAAGTAGGCCTGGTTACTAAAACTAGGAGCATTTTTCATGGTATTTCTTCATTTTTTTTCTTTTTTTTCAATGTGTTATTTGCACTTATTCGATAAATAATTTGACAAAAAGCTTAAAAATATCTCTTCCTTGAGGAGTGCAGAGCATCATACAACATACCCAAAATAACAGAAGGCTTGTCTTGCTTATTTCATTAGTGTGCAAAGTGATTTCTATTTCTAAAGTGCACATAAACTTTAAAGAGATTCTTATATCAGTTTTCCATGGCTAGATTAAAATAAAATTTCCTTCATTCTTCTCTCTAGTCTTTTCTATTCCAGAATTACTTTCAATTTAAGCATGAATCAATAAAACTCAAATGGGGATTTCATCTTCTCATTTTCATGTAAAAATTTCTATTAGGTTGTACTATATGCTTCATGAAATTTTTCTCTCCCCCCCAACTTGAATGACATTGTCCTCAATGGCATATAGAGGTGAAAGCAAATAGAACAATGTAACCAATAAATTTTACTGAGATGGAAGGATACAGCCGGGTGTGTGTGATGAAAACTCCATCAATGGCCAGCGATTGCTTCTTCTCCTTGACCTGTCTTACTAAAACACACTCAAACAAAAATATCAAATAACAAAAACCTTGGGTTACCTCCCATAAACGCTAAGTTTTCTGTCTTCAGCCAGACGCATGAAAGCTTGCAAAGACATTATTCTAGGTCACTCAAAGCAATGGATTCTTTTAATAATGTTTCATTTTCCAAGTAAGGTTTAAATCTTTGACCGTTGATAGTGAAAATATGACCATTTTAGGATCTAAAATTTTAACAGCACCATGGTCAAAAAATTTAACAATAACAAACGGTCCATCCCATCTGGATTTGAGCTTACCGAGGAACAAGCATAACCTAGAATTAAAAAGCTAAACATTTTGATTAACAGAAAAAACTTTCCTGTGAATATGCTTATCGTGGAATGCCTTGATTTTATCTTTGTAAATCTTTGAATTTTCATAGGCTTCATTTCTTAGTTCCACCAGCTCATTGAGTTGTAGAGCTCTTTGGGCACCAGCTTGAGTAAGATCGAAGTTGACTTATTTAATGGCCCAATATGCTCTATGCTCAAGTTCTACAGGCAAGTGGCAGGCTTTTCCAAAAATGAGACGGTAAAGTGACATGCCAATGGGAGTTTTATTTGTAGTTCTGTAGGCCCATAATGCGTCATCTAGTCTCTCGGACTAGTCTTTCCTATCCGGCCTAACTGTTTTATGCAGAATATTTTTAATTTCCTATTGGATACTTCAACCTGGCCACTGGTTTGGGGATGATAGGGGGTAGCGAGCTTGTGAGTAATGCCAAATTTTCGAAGCAAAGCTCGGAATTGAGAATTCGTGAAGTGAGAACCCCCATCACTAATGATAGCTCTAGGACAACCATATCTGGAAAAGATGTTCTTTTTGACAAATTTCATCACCACCTTATGGTCATTGGTCCTAGTAACAAATGCTTCAATACATTTTGATACATAGTCCACCGCCACCAAAATATATTCATTACCAAATGAAGGTGGAAATGGTCCCATAAAATCTATTCACCAAACATCAAAGATTTCAACAACCAGAATGGGATTAAGCGGTATCATATCTCTTTTTGAATTATTACCCAATGCTTGACATCTCAAACATGTTTTTGAAAATTCATAAGCGTCCTTAAACAGTGTGGGCCGATAAAATCAACTTTGTAGCACTTTCGACGCAGTCTTCTTTCCAGAAAAGTGTCCCCCACAAGTAAGATTATGACAGAAGTTCAAAACAGAATGTTGTTCCTCTTCGGGGACACATCGTCTTATTATATGATCTGGACCCATGTGAAACATGATGGGAATCTACACCGGGCACTAACTTTTATTTTTATATTTGTGTCCTTTTAGTTTGCATTTATATCCATGGGAAGTAGGTTTGTAATTGTAAGGCTTTATAAGCCAATTTGTCATTCCCCAAGGATGTTTGAATTTTTGTGTAAAAGTCCCGTAGGTCCAGCGGGGGCCCCTCATCCCCTTCCCCATTCGTCCACCTAAGCCTTAGGGCCTATGTGGGGTCAGTCAAAGGTCCATGGTGGGCTTCTAGACGGCTTGACCATTCAAGGGGACAATTGGATTAAAAAGTCCAATATTCCAACCCTTAACGTCCAAGGTGCCATCCCCATTTATATTTGTTTAATAGGTTTTGTATTTTTATTTTAATTGAGTCAAAACACATGGGGAATTAAATGTGAACTCCCCCTTTTACCCCTCCCCTAATTTAGATCTGGGGTTAGTTTAGGTCTTTTTACACTTTCTATATATACCTTGTATTTTATGATTTACTTAGCATTAATGGAAGAAAATATTCATTTGTGCTCAATGGCCCAAGGGCGCCCCTCTCTCCTTCCCTAGAGCTGTGAAGACTCTCCTTTCAGAGGTGTGAAGCCTCTCCACCACCACCTCTCTAAGTGCGACGTTCAACTCCGCCTTACCGCCGCCGTTCGTGCCGCCATCGCACCGCCACCGCCTTGCCGCCGGAGTTCTGTCCAAATCAGGATAGACCCCCCTTGTCCGATTTTTGGCTCCCAATCCACAGATCTTCTGAAGCCCAAATTTTGAGGGTAGGTTCACCATGCCAATACCCTCTCCAAAAAAAACTTTCCCATTTTCTAGTCTTCATTTTCTATTTTTCTAATTTCGTGTTCCCCAGTCTTCCAGATTTGTCTATGTTCTGTCCTATGTCAAAGCAAGCTAGTTCTTCCATAGTTCGACCCCCTTTCCCTTTTCTGATTGAGTCCAAATTTGGAATGGGGGTTCTGCCCATCTAAACACGTCTCCACAAATTTTTTCTCGAATTTAGAAGTTCATTTCCTCCACCAAAAAATTAAAACTCAGTCAAACTTCAGTTCTGTCCTGTGTAGTCCAGATCCGACCCACCTCTGTTGGAAATTCTTTTTCCCCAACCAAACTTCCACCATAAATCCCACAAAAATATCTCCATCTTCCTTACTTCCCCCTCTACAACTTTCATCAAGGAGTCAACTTCCAGATCCGAAGTTTGAGCCACGGTCAACATCTGTTCTCAAGAAAACCCATTTCTGTTCTGAGTTTCCTGAGTCTGCCAACCAGCGGGTTCATAAATCCACCAAGGAAAATCCAGAGCCGTACAAATTCCTGCCACAGTCCTTGATCGAAGTATTTTGAATCAGCTTTCCAACGGTACCAATTTCGCGTCAATCCGACGTTGGGATTGTTCGCAGCAGTCGATCTCGTCGGGACGCGTGGGTCTGAAACAGAAGTTCAGATCCGTGGGCAGCAACTCCAACAAGTGAAGATCGGAGCCGACTCGCTTTCCACAAGGCGAACCAGTGCGCCGCCGTCCCGGGGAGCCTCCTTTCAGGAGCCACCGTCATAGCGGTGCCACTCCGGGGCCACTCGGCCCCACCGAGCAGTACGTGGACCCCACATTCGTGAGTACGCGTGCCGCCGAAGCAACATCAAAACGCTGCCCGTCAACCCGAGATCGGTCCTCCCGGGCCCCATTTGTAGCCCTTTACCTCCCTGCGTGGAGTGGGCAGAAATAATCTTTTCTGTAATTTATTGAAATTCTTTGTTCCGGGAGCTATCGTACTTGGTCGGGGTCACCTTCCCCACGCCCGGAGCGTGGAGGTAAACTCGCCACACTCTCTTATCGCATTTGCTGATTTCGTATATTTTTGAATGCCGCTGCTAGAGAGCATGTGATAGGGTTATTAGCATGCTATATCAATATTATCACCGCTGCGAGAGTGAGTAAGTGACCCATCCCGTGACTTGATCAGAGCACAGAAGAACCGACTACCCGACTCACTGCCGGTTCCTGAACTGCGCACGGTCCCACGCATTCCTCGCTAGGGACGTATGCGAGCTAGAGTCCTAGAGCGCGTGTCCGTCCCGCATCAATTTGGTATCAGAGTGAGTTGAGTCTAGGGTAGTCAATAGTCATTGCTTAACAAAAAACACAAAAAGAGTCATTTAAGTCTAGGAGTCTAAGTCTAAGTCGGTCGTCGCATTTGCATACCATTAATCGGTATATCAAAAGGTGTTGTCCGAACATTAGGCTACGCCTATCGGGAAGGCCGCACACATGCCCGAGGAGATCTTCAGATCAAACCTCCGCCAGGTACCAGATCTTGGTTTAAGTCTAGGGTCCTTAGTGTGCATTAGTTAGTGCATTCCAACCTTGCATAGTCATGTCTAGTGTCTTGTCCAAGTGTCAGCATGTCCGTCTTATAGTTCCCCATTTCCAATGGACTCCCGGTCGCCCAGGCGATATGACCATTGGCCCACCCATGGGCTTGGCAACCACCCTCTCCACTTCCGTAGGCCCGAAGCCCCGGACTTTTATGGCTCCAAAGTCCAGAGTGACTACCTACATTGGGAAGCCGCTATGGATAAATATTTTGATTGTTACCCCATGTCCGAGGCTCGGCAATGCTCTTTCGCCAAAGAGCGGCTTCTACACGAGGCCACCGAAAAGTGGGACCACAATGAACGCTTGCGAGAAGTTAGGAGACAATGGCCCATCAAGTCGTGGCATGAGATGAAGGGGGAACTTAGGAAGGTCTACCTACCTGGCCCGGTCACCTCTAACCGACCCCACCCAATCACCTCCAATCAAGTCGGTCATAGTCGGAGGCAAGGAGCCCCGTACTTAAATGAGCCCCGACCCAAGCCTAGGCCGGTTGATTACGGGCGAGTCCACAGCGATACCCCTACTCCAACCCACACCGTTTCCGAACTTGTACAAATGATTTTGGATCGGGTGTATAGGAGGTGTGCTTATTTTGAGTCGCTGGTCTCCCCTTGCCCACCTCCGAGACAGGAGGTAGCCATACTCGATCCTAGGGAGGTCATGGCTGGTAGTCCCAATCCGGCCCCACCTACGGGGTCTGAAGGGCCTCTTCCCCTCCTAGTGGACAGCCCTGCCCCACCCCAGCCGGGGAGCCCTTCCCCTAGTGCTCCTTTGCCACCCATTTTCGATCCTCACCCGGAGCCATTTCATTTGTAGCCACCTCAGCCCGAGCCACCCATGTTTCTAACAGGAACGCTTTTCATCGCCGAGCCACTACTTAGCTCACTCAAGAATGGCTTGGTCCTACCTCCCTTCCCATCCATGGACCCCACCCTACCTCTAGTGCCAAGCAACTCATTTCACACCACTTTCCGGTCTAGTCACTATGTGGATACATTGGATGACCATCTCAAAGGGTTATACCGGCAGTTGATGTTTACATACTTGTTGGCTCCAGGCTTCGACCGACCTACAGGTCGTAGCTTCACACATCCATCCTTAGGGTCCATTACCTCCGTATACACCGTGGGTCTTGTCACTATGGAGGTCCTTCTACTCCTTCCCTTGCCGACCGAGCCAACCTTCATACCTTTTTGCCCGAAGGAGGAACCATACCTCCTATATAAGATCACCATCCCATCTCCCTTCATGGATGAAGGTGAGCATCTACATCTTCAAGATTTTCAAATGTGGGACCATGACTTATGGGAGCCCAATTCAAGGGGTCATACCTTCTTTGATCCCTTCGATCCCTTCCCTAGTGACCCACCTTATCCATTCCACCTCATTAGGGAAGCCCGCTATCACACCCCTACCCCCAGGCTTGTCCACCTATACTCCGCATGGAGTCCGTTCATCGGGGTAAGGAAGAAGGTGAATTCAGTTCTCCTGGCCCTCCCACATCCAAGCCCAATGTCCATGATTGGTGCATCGTATGATGTCTAGGAGTTCACCATGATGTCAACCTCCGGTTACTTCAAATGCATGCTGATGTCGCTTCGACAGTCGTTGTTAAATATGCCGGGCCACACAAATTTCAAATATTTATAACCGCACTCACTCACTTATGGATTTGAAAACATGAGTACAATGGTAAGTACGGGTCGATCCCACGGGGAAGGAATTTGGTTATTTTTCTTAGTTGGAAAATATTCTTGTGTTTTGAAAAATCAAATTTGTTCATGGAGTGCGATTATCACTAAAGAAATTGAAATTGTAAATTTAAATGACAAGAGAAAAGTGCAAGAAATAATTAGCCAATTTGAAGAAGAACGTCGCCGTTTCCTTGCCGAGCCTTTGAGTGGAGATCGCTCCGCCTTGGAAGTCGACGCCGTGAGATGATTCAAAGAAGATTTACCGCTTCGGGTATGATTGAAACACTTATGAAGACAAGATTTGAATAGAACAAGTTTGAAAACTTAAGTTGAAAACAAAACAGAATTCAAGTGAAAATAGGGGTTGGAAGAAAATGCATAACTTCAAATATAGACAGAATGAGAAGAAGTGTAAAACATGAAAGTTGTAGAGAATTGAAAAAGGAAGAACTTTTATGAAGGACACAGAAACAGAAAATGAAAGGAAGATAAGGAAAAACTTGAAAAACTATGACATATTGGTTCGGATGAACAGTAATTGACAGAAAACCAGCACCTTGAAAACTTAATTCTAAAGCTCAAAAGAAGAGGAATTTGACAAAGTGCAAGAAGAATAAAACTTAGATATACAAGAGAGGAACAACTCTTATGAAGAACTCAGAGTTATTTGAGGACTAGAAAGACTTCAAAATGAATGAATGGAAGAAGGTATCACCATGGATGAACAGTAAATGCACAGGACAGCACTTAAGAAAATGGGTATTAACTCTATGAATTTGGACGAATTTGAAGAAATGCTAAACAGAGAAGTTGAAGAAAACTTAAAAAGGAACAACTTTTGTGAAGAAAGTAAATTGAAATGAAGATTACAACCATGCGAAATAAGGCTAAGAACAGGCTGAATTCAAAAATGAAACTTTTATTGAAATAAGAACAACTTACAACTTTGACTTCAAAAGCTTTGAAAATACAACTTGATGCACTCAACAACTTCAGAAATGTAAAGAACAACTTACATTACAAATGACCAAAGCTAGCTCTCCCTCCCTTGCAACCTTGCCATCTTGCTAATTCTACTTGCTAACTAACTTGCTAACTCTTCATTCAAGACCAATGCACCCTTTATATAGGGGTTACAAAAACATTCCAAACAAGTGTACCCAATTTTAGCCTAAAATGGTAGGCAGGTAGGTTCTACCCACTTTGCCATTTTTTTTCGGATTTTTCTGAATTTGTTTGGCATTTTTTTTTGGGCTTTTCCTCTCTCTTTCTCTCATTTTCTCTTCTGCCGGCGCGTTGCGCCGACCGGTTAGGCAGGTTCGGCCGCCTGCCGTGGGCCCGCGGTGCGCCCGCCCTGCCTGCCGCCGCCGCGTGTCGCCCTGCGGGCGCGTGCGCCGCGTGCCGCGTTCGCCCGGGCCGCGCCCACCTTCGCGAGCCCCCCGCGCCTGCCGAGCCCCGGTGCGAGCCCCGGTGCGGGCCACTCCGCCTTCGCGAGCCCCCCGCCCGCCTGCTGCCGCGGGAGCCGCCACGAGCCCCCCCCCTCTCCGCCTTCGCCCGGCCTCGTCGCCCGTGCCGGGCGGCGAAGGCGGGAAGGCGGGGGCGGGGCGGGTTTAAATTCTTTTTTTTATTTTTTTAATTTTATTATATAATATATATATATATCTATCTATAAATAGTTATAAAATGCTAAAAAATAGTAAATCAATTTTTTTAATTTTTTTTATTATTATTTTTTAAACAAGTTTCTGGGCTTTTGGCCCAGTTGAACATATATATTATTATTCTTTTTTTTTGTTCTTTTTCTTGGAGCTTTCCTCGAACTGCGTGCCTACATAAATACATAAAAATTATCATAAAAATTTATTTAATTTCATAAAATTAAAAATTTGATACAAAATCAATAATAAGTGTGAGAAGTGTATATTTAATATCAATTAAGCTCATAAAAATGCATATACTCATGAATTAAATGATAAAAATACACACTAATCACACCCCCCAACTTACTCATTGCTAGTCCCTTAGCAATGCACATAATGAAAAATTTAGGATTAACAAGAGTTTAAAGATATTCAGGCCTCATTTCCAGTTCATCTTTCATAGAGTTAACTAAAGATCAGGACTCTGGAGTAATTACCACAGATTAGCCTTATGTCGGAAATTCAGGTACATGATCAAGAATCTAATCAAAATTCAGTAGCACTTGTGCAAGTGGAATACTAAATTCACAGTAGAGACAATTGCATCCTCCAGTTGCTATTCCGAACAAATGCCTTTCAATTCTGCACTTCTTACTTAGAGCGTTCAATGCACACTAGCTTTTTGTCTGCCTTATTGATATGTCCCTTTTGGGATCACTATATATTTTTTTTTCTACTTTTCTCTCTCTTTTTTTTTTCTTTACACACATGATGCTGCACTACCCTTCATTGTTTTACACGAACCTCAACACGTCTTAGGTGAAGTAGGCCCGGTTCCACAGATCAGAGTTCCCTTTTCCTTTTTACGCGAACCTCAACACGTCTTAGGTGAAGTAGGCCCGGTTACTCAGAATCGGAGCATTTTTCATGGTGCTTTGTTTTTTTTTTTTCATACTCTTCTATGGCAGAAAGCTTATAACATATCTCTTCTTCAGAAAATGCAGAATATCAGACAGTCTGTCTAAAATAACAGAAGGCTTGTCCTTCTTGTTTCATTAGCGTGCAACGTGATTTTCATTTTTTTTTTGAAAGTGCATCTGAACTTTAAAGAGATTCTTTAAATCAGTTTTCCATGGCTAGAGTAAATAAATTATCCATTATCCTTTTCCCAGTTGTTTCTATTCAGAATCACTTTTCATGCGACATGAATCAAGAAATTCAACTTGGGGAAAACTGTTGTATAACATGACAATGCAAGAAAGTAAGAAAAAAAATTTTGTTGAAAATTTGTTGAAAATTTTTTTTAGAAATTTTAGAAATTTTTTGAAAATTTTATTTTTTTTACAATTTTTGACTCCCCCCCCCAACTTAAATGACATTGTCCTCAATGGCATAAACAGTAGAAAGATCAGAGGACATGTACAGAGATAATATAGTTGGGATGGAAGGAGACAACCTGATGGGTCGGGCGAAGTGATGAGGGCTTCATTGCGTTGTGGCCTGAGAACTGTAAAAGAAACACACTAAAATAAAACATCAAATCACAAAAATCATGGGTGGCCTCCCAAGAAGCCATTTATTTGCACACCAAACTGTGAAGATGTTGGGCTGCCTCCCAAAAAGCGCTAAAGTTAACGTCTTCAGCCAGACGCACTGTAGCTCAATAACCAACAAGTTGATTTTAAAATGAGCCACCAAAGAATTTTGTCCTTGCCAAAATTTACTTTTTCATGCCCTAAAGAAAACGAATGTGACTGGTGAGCGCAAGGGCAAAGCATGTATCGAGGTGGAGGCATCACGAACGGACCACCCCAATCAGAGAATAGAGGAGGAACATTGGGAAAAATCATGTCATCAATTATGAAATATTCCTCCTTAGAGGCTATGGGATCATCATGTAGAGCAAGAGTAGACCAGTCGGTTGGAAGAACTTCAAAAGAATCACCGTGGTCAAGAATTGGCATAAGCTCTATCCTCTCCTCTATATTGGAAGTATCATGCGGTACATTCAAATCATTCAATTCCTCATTTACCCCAACTTCATTATTCAAATAAATATTCAATTCTAGATCCATCTTCACTTCGTCTTCCTTCCCATCTTCAAAGATAATTGCATCAAAGTCATGTCCCATCTCCACTTCTTCTCCATTCCCATCTTCAAAGAGAAGGTCATCATGATTGGGAAGAGACTTGTGATGAGGTTCAATATATTCATCCTCTCCCTCTAACTGGAGATCATCCACCTCTCTTGCATTTCCCTCATGTTGGCAAGCAAGCACTGGCTCCTCAAATTCCTTTGTAGGAGGGGGAATATGATCATTCATCAGTTCATCACGGTCATGAATTTCATTGCCATCAAATTCTTCAATCTCCTCAAATTGTCTAGGTTCCTCATTCAAATCGTTTTGACAAGATCTCTCCATAATTCCTTCATCTTCTAAATTAAGATTAATCAGAGGGTAATGATCTTGGGGAATCATAGAGTGATCATAGTCAGTGGGAAGGACTTGATGAGGATTAGGTTCAGAGGAATCAAAGAATTGCTCTCCCTCCATGGTTTTGACTTCCTCAGTAAGCCTATTGATGTGCTGTTGGAGGGATTGACTATGGAGAAGCAACTGAATGAATTGATCGTCAGAGGCAGTAGGTGTGGGTGGAAGAGATGAATAGTAATGATTTGTCTGTTGGGCTGGATCATAATGGTCATCAGAGGTTTTGGCCCAAATACAATTTTCATCATTCCCTTCTTCTCCCCCCGACGACTCAAGATCATCATAATCCTCTTCACAAATGGAATGGAGTTTAGGCTCCTCAGGTTGCTCTTCCGTTATGTCCTCCGCATAAGACTCTTCCATGATTCCCTCAAAATCAACAGTGATATGAGTGGTAGATTGTGGGATCATAGGTTGAGCATATAGACTTTTATCATTATAACATCCAAGAAGTTGGTCCTCAAGACTTGTGGAGTTGGTAGGCATTGGATCCACTTCCGTTTCTATGATGTTTTCAGCAATCCTACTCACTTGGGCCTCAAAGTTTTGCAGTTGTTCCTGAAAGGCTTGTTGTTGAGTCTGGAAGAGCCGTGTCAATTTATCAAACATCTCCTCCTTATGTAAATCTGTGTATAGAGGAGATAGATAAGTGGGCTGAGAATCAGATTGTGATGGATAGTAATGTGAAGGGCACTCAGTCTGAAAATCAGGAGAGTATATTGGTTGCCCTCCATAATAGGGTTGATCATAAGAATGGACTTGATTGTAAGGATCATTGGAATATGAATCCCAATCTGCAAAGTGTGGATTTGAAGGATGTTGAATGGGGTCTTGGTATGGTTCCCAAGAAGAAAATTGTGGATTTTCCCATTGATTATTTGGGTTTGTGTAGGAGACAGAGGTGGAAAAATCCGATGACCATTGATATGGCTCTTGGGTGAAAGATGAATTATGAATCCCATTGTGGAAGAGTGAAGGAGTTTGTTGATAAGGGGTAAATGAAGAGTTGGAATTCACATAGCCCGCATAATTAAACATCAAAGAATCTATTAGTGGGCCTGAACAAAATTAGATGTGGAAATGAAAAAGACCCAAGAAAGAGTGATGATTTTTCAATGAATTTTTTTTTATGTTTTGATTTTATTATTTTTTTTATGCAAAGATAAACAAGTTAGCACACAAATGACCCTAATGACCTAGATGTGACCTGGACCTATAAATAGGGTTTCACAAAATGATTAACGTGAGATTTAAGTTCACCCTCAGTATGTCCACCAGCCAGGTAAGGGGTGGGGAAGTGGGAGGTTCCCCCTACTTTCGTAGGGACCTTATTATACAAAACCACAATCCCGCTTAAGGCGTTTGCCATCCGACCGTCTTGCCTTAGGCACCGGTTTTCATATGAGGATAAACTCAAATAACACAAGAATCACAGTGTGATCCTAGGGCCAACGTCTACTGGCTTTTATTAAGGCCTAGGTAATGCAGAAATGCAAGGAAATTGTGGTTTTCGGGCTAAGGGAGGGTGATGAAATCCCCACCTTATCTTGTTAGGGGTGTTGCCCTTAAAGTATTTTGAAATGAAATGCACACCACAATTTCAAACAAGGGGTTCTTTATGCAAAAATGAATGCCAGACTGGGATCAGTAGAACGTACCTTGCCCCTCGCGATCTTCAAAATGCAATGCAGAAATTAAACAAAGACAAATTCTAAGCTAAATGATGCATGACCTAGAGCATGAAAGTGTAGTTTCTACTCTTGCAGTGAGGTCTTTTATTTGGTACAAATGAAGATTTTTTTTTTGTTTTTGTTTTTGTTTTTAGTTAATGAACCTAACTAACCAGCATGAAAATTTTTCTTTTGTTTTGATTATTTTTTTATTTTTATAGAGTTTTCAAGAAATTTTCAGATTTTTGTAAAATTTTTTCAAAAAGTGAAAAGATAGAACATGTTTCTTGATTTCAGCCCTTTAGCAATGCTGCCGGGCTTTCAACAACGTTTCATAACCTTGGCATTTCATATTCGATCTTCCTCTTTCTTTGTTTTTCAAATTTTTTTCGTTTTCCTGCACAAGTAAAGAAAGCAAAAATCAATATACAAATATACAAAGTAAACACAAGAATATCCAACTATGAAAAGTATCTCCATTCCCCGGCAACGGCGCCAAAAATTTGATGTCGCTTCGACAGTCGTTGTTAAATATGCCGGGCCACACAAATTTCAAATATTTATAACCGCACTCACTCACTTATGGATTTGAAAACATGAGTACAATGGTAAGTACGGGTCGATCCCACGGGGAAGGAATTTGGTTATTTTTCTTAGTTGGAAAATATTCTTGTGTTTTGAAAAATCAAATTTGTTCATGGAGTGCGATTATCACTAAAGAAATTGAAATTGTAAATTTAAATGACAAGAGAAAAGTGCAAGAAATAATTAGCCAATTTGAAGAAGAACGTCGCCGTTTCCTTGCCGAGCCTTTGAGTGGAGATCGCTCCGCCTTGGAAGTCGACGCCGTGAGATGATTCAAAGAAGATTTACCACTTCGGGTATGATTGAAACACTTATGAAGACAAGATTTGAATAGAACAAGTTTGAAAACTTAAGTTGAAAACAAAACAGAATTCAAGTGAAAATAGGGGTTGGAAGAAAATGCATAACTTCAAATATAGACAGAATGAGAAGAAGTGTAAAACATGAAAGTTGTAGAGAATTGAAAAAGGAAGAACTTTTATGAAGGACACAGAAACAGAAAATGAAAGGAAGATAAGGAAAAACTTGAAAAACTATGACCTATTGGTTCGGATGAACAGTAATTGACAGAAAACCAGCACCTTGAAAACTTAATTCTAAAGCTCAAAAGAAGAGGAATTTGACAAAGTGCAAGAAGAATAAAACTTAGATATACAAGAGAGGAACAACTCTTATGAAGAACTCAGAGTTATTTGAGGACTAGAAAGACTTCAAAATGAATGAATGGAAGAAGGTATCACCATGGATGAACAGTAAATGCACAGGACAGCACTTAAGAAAATGGGTATTAACTCTATGAATTTGGACGAATTTGAAGAAATGCTAAACAGAGAAGTTGAAGAAAACTTAAAAAGGAACAACTTTTGTGAAGAAAGCAAATTGAAATGAAGATTACAACCATGCGAAATAAGGCTAAGAACAGGCTGAATTCAAAAATGAAACTTTTATTGAAATAAGAACAACTTACAACTTTGACTTCAAAAGCTTTGAAAATACAACTTGATGCACTCAACAACTTCAGAAAGGTAAAGAACAACTTACATTACAAATGACCAAAGCTAGCTCTCCCTCCCTTGCAACCTTGCCATCTTGCTAATTCTACTTGCTAACTAACTTGCTAACTCTTCATTCAAGACCAATGCACCCTTTATATAGGGGTTACAAAAACATTCCAAACAAGTGTACCCAATTTTAGCCTAAAATGGTAGGCAGGTAGGTTCTACCCACTTTGCCATTTTTTTTCGGATTTTTCTGAATTTGTTTGGCATTTTTTTTTGGGCTTTTCCTCTCTCTTTCTCTCATTTTCTCTTCTGCCGGCGCGTTGCGCCGACCGGTTAGGCAGGTTCGGCCGCCTGCCGTGGGCACGCGGTGCGCCCGCCCTACCTGCCGCCGCCGCGTGTCGCCCTGCGGGCGCGTGCGCCGCGTGCCGCGTTCGCCCGGGCCGCGCCCACCTTCGCGAGCCCCCCGCGCCTGCCGAGCCCCGGTGCGAGCCCCGGTGCGGGCCACTCCGCCTTCGCGAGCCCCCCGCCCGCCTGCTGCCGCGGGAGCCGCCACGAGCCCCCCCCCTCTCCGCCTTCGCCCGGCCTCGTCGCCCGTGCCGGGCGGCGAAGGCGGGAAGGCGGGGGCGGGGCGGGTTTAAATTCTTTTTTTTATTTTTTTTAATTTTATTATATAATATATATATATATCTATCTATAAATAGTTATAAAATGCTAAAAAATAGTAAATCAATTTTTTTAATTTTTTTATTATTATTTTTTAAACAAGTTTCTGGGCTTTTGGCCCAGTTGAACATATATATTATTATTCTTTTTTTTTGTTCTTTTTCTTGGAGCTTTCCTCGAACTGCGTGCCTGCATAAATACATAAAAATTATCATAAAAATTTATTTAATTTCATAAAATTAAAAATTTGATACAAAATCAATAATAAGTGTGAGAAGTGTATATTTAATATCAATTAAGCTCATAAAAATGCATATACTCATGAATTAAATGATAAAAATACACACTAATCACATGCATGGCACACATTCGGGTGTCTTGGTCCGCCGTCACACATGTACGGGTTGGACTAACAGTAGGTTTGTCTAGGGTCTTGTGTGTCTGTACATGCATGTGTCCAGCATATTAGGAGTGCATAGTGAGTCTGCATGCATCGAGTCGAGTTGGTCTTTTGTACGCTCGCGTTGTCAGTCCCTTTCGAGTGCGAGACTTGTCGGCATGTGGGATCGGCTTGACCATTATCTATCTCGGATCTAGTCACATATCGGTGATTCCTAGTGAGTCTTTGAGCCGCCTCCCTCATTTGAGAGTGACCCCACTCCGGAGTGTCCACCTCTAGCCTCATTCCCCAGCAGCTAGTGCATATCGAATCTTTACGGGATGAGCAGGTGTCGATTACTTGGAGTGGAGTGTACTCCGCGCTTCCAAGTTCGGTGACGGATCCGCAGGAGCTACTTGAGCAGCCGCACCCCTTACTTGACGGGGTCGAGTTCTTCCCACCCGGGGAGAATTGATGGGAATCTACACCGGGCACTAACTTTTATTTTTATCTTTGTATCCTTTTAGTTTACATTTATATCCATGGGAAGTAGGTTTGCAATTGTAAGGCTTTATAAGTCAATTTGTCATTCCCCAAGGATGTTTGGGTTTTTATGTAAAAGTCCCGTAGGTCCAGCGGGGGCCCCTCATCCCCTTCCCCATTAGTCCACCTAAGCCTTAGGGCCCATGTGGGGTCAGTCAAAGGTCCAAGGTGGGTTTCTAAATGGCTTGACCATTCAAGGGGACAATTGGATTAAAAAGTCCAATATTCCAACCCTTAAAGTCCAAGATGCCATCCCCATTTATATTTGTTTAATAGGTTTTATATTTTTATTTTAATTGAGTCAAAACACATGGGGAATTAAATGTGAACTCCCCCTTTTACCCCTCCCCTAATTTAGATCTGAGGTTAGTTTAGGTCTTTTTACACTTTCTATATATACCTTGTATTTTGTGATTTACTTAGCATTAATGGAAGAAAATATTCATTTGTGCTCAATGGCCCAAGGGCGCCCCTCTATCCTCTCCTAGAGCTGTGAAGGCTCTCCTTTCAGAGGTGTGAAGCCTCTCCACCACCACCTCTCTGAGTGCGACGCTCAGCTCCGCCGCCGTCGCCGCCGTTCGTGCCGCCATCGCACCGCCACCGCCTTGCCGCCGGATTTCTGTCCAAATCAGGACAAACCCCCCTTGTCCGATTTTTGGCTCCCAATCCACAGATCTTCTGGAGCCTAACTTTTGAGGGTAGGCTCACCACGCCAATACCCTCTTCAAAAAAAAGTTTCTTATTTTCTAGTCTTCGTTTTCTCTTTTTCTAATTTCGTGTTCCCCAGTCTTCCAGATCTGTCTGTGTTCTGTCCTGTGTCACATCAAGCTAGTTATTTCATAGTTTGACACCCTTTCCCTTTTCTGATTGAGTCCAAATTTGGACTGGGGGTTCTTCCCATATAAACACGTCTCCACAAATTTTTGCTCGAATTTAGAAGTTCATTTCTTCCACCAAAAATTAAAACTCCGTCAAACTTCAGTTCTATCCTGTGCAGTCCAGATCCGACCAACATGTGTTAGAAGTTCCTTTTCCCTAATCAAACCTCCACCATAAATCCCACAAAAATATCTCCATCTTCCTTACTTCCCCCTGTACAACTTTTATCAAAGAGTCAACTTCCAGATCCGAAGTTTGAGTCACGGTCAACGTCTATTCTCAGCAAAACCCATTTCTGTCCTGAGATTCCTGAGTCTGCCAACCAACGGGTCCATAAATCCACCAAGGAAAATCTAGAGCCGTACAAATTCCTACCACAGTCCTTGGTCGAAGTATTTTGAATCAGCTTTCCAACGGCACTCATTTCGCGTCGATCCGACGTTGGGATTGATCGCAGCAGCCGATCTCGTCGGGACGCGCGGGTCTGAAACAGAAGTTCAGATCCGTGGGCAGCAACTCCAACAAGTGAAGATCGGAGCCGACTCGCTTTCCACAAGGCGAACCAGTGCGCCGCCGTCCTGGGGAGCCTCCTTTCAGGAGCCACCGTCATAGCGGTGCCACTCCGGGGCCACTCGGCCCCACCGAGCAGTACGTGGACCCCACGTTCGTGAGTACGCGTGCCGCCGAAGCAACATCAAAATGCTGCCCGTCAACCCGAGATCGGTCCTCCCGGGCCCCATTTGTAGCCCTTTACCTCCCTACGTGGAGTGGGCAGAAATAATCATTTCTGTAATTTATTGAAATTCTTTGTTCCGGGAGCTATCGTACTTGGTCGGGGTCACCTTCCCCACGCCCGGAGCGTGGAGGTAAACTCGCCACACTCTCTTATCGCATTTGCTGATTTCGTATATTTTTGAATGCCGCTGCTAGAGAGCATGTGATAGGGTTATTAGCATGCTATATCAATATTATCAGCGCTGCGAGAGTGAGTAAGTGACCCATCCCGTGACTTGATCAGAGCACAGAAGAACCGACTACCCGACTCACTGCCAGTTCCTCAACTGCGCACGGTCCCACGCATTCCTCGCTAGGGACGTCTGCGAGCTAGAGTCCTAGAGCGCGTGTCCGTCCCGCATCAATTTGGTATCAGAGTGAGTTGAGTCTAGGGTAGTCAATAGTCATTGCTTAACAAAAAACACAAAAAGAGTCATTTAAGTCTAGGAGTCTAAGTCTAAGTCAGTCGTCGCATTTGCATACCATTAATCGGTATATCAAAAGGTGTTGTCCGAACGTTAGGCTATGCCTATCGGGAAGGCCGCACACTTGCCCGAGGAGATCTTCGGATCAAACCTCCGCCAGGCACTGGATCTTGGTTTAAGTCTAGGGCCCTTAGTGTGCATTAGTTAGTGCATTCCAACCTTGCATAGTCGTGTCTAGTGTCTTGTCCAAGTGTCAGCATGTCCGTCTTATAGTTTTCCATTTCCAATGGACTCCCGATAGCCCAGGCGATATGACCGTTGGCCCACCCATGGGCTTGGCAACCACCCTCTCCACTTCCGTAGGCCCAAAGCCCCGAACTTTTATGGCTCCAAAGTCCTGAGCGACTACCTACATTGGGAAGCCACTATGGATAAGTATTTTGATTGTTACCCCATGTCCGAATCTCGGCAATGCTCTTTCGCAAAAGTGCGGCTTCTACACGAGGCCGCCGAAAATTGGGACCACAATGGACGCTTGCGAGAAGTTAGGAGACAATGGCCCATCAAGTCATGGCATGAGATGAAGGGGGAACTTAGGAAGGTCTACCTACCTGGCCCGGTCACCTCTAACCGACCCCACCCAATCACCTCCAATCAAGTGGGTCATAGTTGGAGGCAAGGAGCCACGTACTTAAACGAGCCCTGACCCAAGCCTAGGTCGGTTGATTACGGGCGAGTCCACAGCGATACCCCTACTCCAACCCACACCGTTGTCGAACTTGTGCAAATGATTTCGGATCGGGTGGATAGGAGGTGTGCTTATTTTGAGTCGCTGGTCTCCCCTTGCCCACCTCTGAGGCAAGAGGTAGCCATACTCGAGCCAAGGGAGGTCATGGCCGGTAGTCCCAACCCGGCCCCACCTACGGGGTCCCAAGGGCCTCTTCCCCTCCTAGTGGACATCCCTCCCCCACCCCAGTCGGGGAGCCCTTACCCTAGTGCTCCTTTGCCACCCATTTCCGATCCTCACCCGGAGCCATTTCATTTGGAGCCACCTCAGCCCGAGCCACCCGTGTTTCTAATGGGAATGCTTTTCATCGCCGAGCCACTACTTAGCTGGCTCAAGAATGGCTTGGTCTCACCTCCCTTCCCATCCATGGACCCCACCCTACCACTAGTGCCAAGCAACTCAATTCACACCACTTTCCGGTCTAGTCACTATGTGGATACATTGGATGACCTTCTTAAAGGGTTAGACCGGCAGTTGATGTTTACGCACTTGTTGGCCCCAGGCTTCGACCGACCTACAGATTGTAACTTCACACATCCATGCTTAGGGTCCATTACCTCCGTATACACCATGGGTCTTGTCACTATGGAGGTCCTTCTACTCCTTCCCTTGCCGACCGAGCCAACCTTCATACCTTTTTGCCCGAAGGAGGAACCATACCTCCTATATAAGATCACCGTCCCATCTCCCTTCATGGATGAAGGTGACCATCTACACCTTCAAGATTTCCAAATGTGGGACCATGACTTATGGGAGCCTAATTCAAGGGGTCATACCTTCTTTGATCCCTTCGATCCCTTCCTTAGTGACCCACCTTATCCATTCCACCTCATTAGGGAAGCCGCCTATCATACCCCTACCCCGCAGGCTAGTCCACCTATACTCCGCACGGAGTCCGTTCATCGGGGTAAGGAAGAAGGTGAATTCCGTTCTCCTGGCCCTCCCACATCCAAGCCCAATGTCCATGATTGGTGCATCGTATGATGTCTAGGAGTTCCCCATGACGTCAACCTCCGGTTACGTCAAATGTATGCATGGCACACATTCGGGTGTCATGGTCCGCCGTCACACATGTACGGGTTAGACTAACAGTAGGTTTGTGTAGGGTCTATTGTGTCTGTACATGCATGTGTCCAGCATATTAGGAGTGCATAGTGAGTCTGCATGCATCGAGTCGAGTCGGTCTTTTGTACGCTCGCGTTATCAGTCCCTTTCGAGTGCGAGACTTGTCGGCATGTGGGATCGGCTCGACCATTCTCTATCTCGGATCTAGTCACATATAGGAAACAGTGATTCCTAGTGAGTCTTTGAGCCGCCTCCCTCATTTGAGAGTGACCCCACCCCGGAGTGTCCACCTCTAGCTTCATTCCCCAGCAACGAGTGCATATCGAATCTATACAGGATGAGCAGGTGTCGATTACTTGCAGTGGAGCGTACTCCGCGCTTCCAGGTTCGCTGACGGATCCGCAGGAGCTACTTGAGCAGCCGCGCCCCTTACTCGACGGGGTCGAGTTCTTCCCACTCGGGGAGAATTGATGGGAATCTACACCGGGCACTAACTTTTATTTTTGTATTTGTGTCCTTTTAGTTTGCATTTATAGCTATGGGAAGTAGGTTTGCAATTGTAAGGCTTTATAAGCCAATTTGTCATTCCCCAAGGATGTTTGGATTTTTGTGTAAAAGTGCCGTAGGTCCAGCGGGGGCCCCTCATCCCCTTCCCCATTGGTCCACCTAAGCCTTAGGGCCCATGTGGGGTCAGTCAAAGGTTCAAGGTGGGCTTCTAGATGGCTTGACCATTCAAGGGGATAATTGGATTAAAAAGTCCAATATTCCAACCCTTAAAGTCCAAGATGCCATCCCCATTTATATTTGTTTAATAGGTTTTATATTTTTTATTTTAATTGAGTCAAAACACATGGGGAATTAAATGTGAACTCCCCCTTTTACCCCTCCCCTAATTTAGATCTGAGGTTAGTTTAGGTCTTTTTACACTTTCTATATATACCTTGTATTTTGTGATTTACTTAGCATTAATGGAAGAAAATATTCATTTGTGCTCAATGGCCCAAGGGCGCCCCTCTCTCCTCCCCTAGAGCTGTGAAGGCTCTCCTTTCAGAGGTGTGAAGCCTCTCCACCACCACCTCTCTGAGTGCGACGCTCAGCTCCGCCGCCGCCACCGCCGTTCGTGCCGCCATCGCACCGCCACCGCCTTGCCGCCGGAGTTCTGTCCAAATCAGGACAGACCCCCCTTGTCTAATTTTTGGCTCCCAATCCACAGATCTTCCGGAGCCCAAATTTTGAGGGTAGGTTCACCACGCCAATACTCTCTCCAAAAAAAAGTTTCCCATTTTCTAGTCTTCATTTTCTATGTTTCTAATTTCGTGTTCCCCAGTCTTCCAGATCTGTCTGTGTTCTGTCCTGTGTCACAGTAAGCTAGTTCTTCCATTGTTCGACCCCCTTTCCCTTTTTTGATTGAGTCCAAATTTGGACTGGGGGTTCTGCCCATCTAAACACGTCTCCACAAATTTTTGCTCGAATTTAGAAGTTCATTTCCTCCACCAAAAAATTAAAACTCAGTCAAACTTCAGTTCTGTCCTGTGCAGTCCAGATCCGACCCACCTGTGTTTGAAATTCCTTTTACCCAACCAAACCTCCACTATAAATCCCCAAAAAATATCTCCATCTTCCTTACTTCCCCCTCTACAACTTTCATCAAGGAATCAACTTCCAGATCCGAAGTTTGAGCCACGGTCAACGTCTATTCTCAGGAAAACCCATTTTTGTCCTGCGTTTCCCGAGTCTGCCAACCAGCGGGTTCATAAATCCACCAAGGCAAATACAAAGCCGTACAAATTCCTGCCACAGTCCTTGGTCGAAGTATTTTGAATCATCTTTCCAACAGCACCGATTTCGCGTCGATCCGACATTGGGATTGATCGCATCAGCCGATCTCGTCGGGACGCGCGGGTCTGAAACAGAAGTTCAGATCCATGGGCAGCAACTCCAACAAGTGAAGATCAGAGCAGACTCACTTTCCACAAGGCGAACCAGTGCACCGCCGTCCTAGGGAGCCTCCTTCTTGGAGCCACCGTCATAGCGATGCCACTTCGGGCCCACTCGGCCCCATCGAGCAGTACGTGGACCCCACGTTCGTGAGTACGCATGCCGCCGAAGCTACAGGAAAACGCTGCCCATAAACCCAAGATCGGTCCTCCCGGGCTCCATTTGTAGCCCTTTCCCTCCCTGCCTGGAGTGGGCAGAAATAATCATTTCTGTAATTTATTGAAATTATTTGTTCCGGGAGCTACCGTACTTGGCCGGAGTCGCCTTCCCCACCCCCGGAGCGTGGAGGTAAACTCGCCACACTCCCTTATCGCATTTGCTGATTTCGTATATTTTTGAATGCCGCTGCTAGAGAGCATGTGATAGGGTTATTAGCTTGTTATATCAATATTATCATCGCTGCGAGAGTGAGTGAGTGACCCATCCCGTGACTCGATCCGAGCATAGAAGAGCCGGTTACCCGACTCACTGCCTGTTCCTCAACCGCGCACGGTCCCACGCATCCCTTGCTAGGGGCCCCCGCGAGCTAGAGTCCTAGGGCGCGTGTCTGTCTCGCATCAATTTGGTATCAGAGCGAGTCGAGTCTAGGGTAGTCAATAGTCATTGCTTAACAAAAAACACAAAAAGAGTCATTTAAGTCTAGGAGTCTAAGTCTAAGTCGGTCGTCGCATTTGCATACCATTAATCGGTATATCAAAAGGTGTTGTCCGAACGTTAGGCTACGCCTATCGGGAAGGCCGCACACTTACCCGAGGAGATCTTCGGATCAAACCACCGCCAGGTACCGGATCTTGGTTTAAGTCTAGGGTCCTTAGTGTGCATTAGTTAGTGCATTTCAACCTTGCATAGTCATGTCTAGTGTCTTGTCCAAGTGTCAAGATGTCCGTCTTATAGTTCCCCATTTCCAATGGACTCCCAGTCGCCCAGGCGATATGACCATTGGCCCACCCATGGGCTTGGCAACCACCCTCTCCACTTCCGTAGGCCCGAAGCCCCGGACTTTTATGGCTCCAAAGTCCCGGTGACTACCTACATTGGGAAGCCGCTATGGATAAATATTTTGATTGTTACCCCATGTCTGAGGCTCAGCAATGCTCTTTCGCCAAAGAGCGGCTTCTACACGAGGCCGCCGAAAAGTGGGACCTCAATGAACGCTTGCGAGAAGTTAGGAGGCAATGACCCATCAAGTCATGGCATGAGATGAAGGGGGAACTTAGGAAGGTCTACCTACCTGGCCCGGTCACCTCTAACCGACCCCACCCAATCACCTCCAATCAAGTGGGTCATAGTCGGAGGCAAGGAGCCCCATACTTAAATGAGCTCCGACCCAAGCCTAGGTCGGTTGATTACGGGCGAGTCCACTACGATACCCCTACTCCAACCCACACCGTTGCCGAACTTGTGCAAATGATTTCGGATCGGGTGGATAGGAGGTGTGCTTATTTTGAGTCGCTGGTCTCCCCTTGCCCACCTCCGAGGCAAGAGGTAGCCATACTCGAGCCTAGGGAGGTCATGGCCGGTAGTCCCAACCCGACCGCACCTACGGGGTCCCAAGGGCCTCTTCCCCTCCTAGTGGACAGCCCTCCCCCACCCCAGCCAGGGAGTCGTTCCCCTAGTGCTCCTTTGCCACCCATTTCCGATCCTCACCCGGAGCCATTTCATTTGGAGCCACCTCAGCCCGAGCCACCCGTGTTTTTAACGTGAACGCTTTTCATTGCCGAGCCACTACTTAGCTGGCTCAAGAATGGCTTGGTCCCACCTCCCTTCCCATCCATGGACCCCACCCTACCTCTAGTGCCAAGCAACTCATTTCACACCACTTTCCGGTCTAGTCACTATGTGGATACATTGGATGACCTTCTTAAAGGGTTAGACCGGCAGTTGATGTTTATGCACTCTTTGGCCCTAGGCTTCGACCGACCTACAGGTCGTAGCTTCACACATCCATCCTCAGGGTCCATTACCTCCGTATACACCGTGGGACTTGTCACTACGGAGGTCCTTCTACTCCTTCCCTTACCGACCGAGCCAACCTTCAGACCTTTTTACCCGAAGGAGGAACCATACCTCCTATATAAGATCACCGTCGCATCTCCCTTCATGGATGAAGGTGACCATCTACACCTTCAAGATTTCCAAATGTGGGACTATGACTTATGGGAGCCTAATTCAAGGGGTCATACCTTCTTTGATCCCTTCGATCCCTTCCCTAGTGACCCACCTTATCCATTCCACCTCATTAGGGAAGCCGCCTATCACACCCCTACCCCGCAGGCTAGTCCACCTATACTCCGCACAGAGTCCGTTCATCGGGGTAAGGAAGAAGGTGAATTCGGTTCTCCTGGCCCTCCCACATCAAAGGCCAATGTCCCTGATTGGTGCATCGTAGGATGTCTAGGAGTTCCCCATGGCGTCAACCTCCGGTTACGTCAAATGCATGCATGGCACACATTCGGGTGTCCTGGTCCGCCGTCACAGATGTACGGGTCGGACTAACAATAGGTTTGTGTAGGGTCTTGTGTGTCTGTACATGCATGTGTCCAGCATATTAGGACTGCATAGTGAGTCTGCATGCATCGAGTCGAGTCGGTCTTTTGTATGCTCGCGTTGTCAGTCCCTTTCGAGTGCGAGATTTGTCGGCATGTGGGATCGGCTCGACCATTCTCTATCTCGGATCTAGTCACATATAGAGACCCAACGGTGATTCCTAGTGAGTCTTTGAGCTGCCTCCCTCATTTGAGAGTGACCCCACCCCGGAGTGTCCACCTCTAGCCTCATTCCCCAGTAGCGAGTGCATATCGAATCTATACGGGATGAGCAGGTGTCGATTACTTGGAGTGGAGCGTGCTCTACGCTTCCAGGTTCGGTGACGGATCCGTAGGAGCTACTTGAGCAGCCGCACCCCTTACTCGACGGGGTCGAGTTCTTCCCACCCGGGTAGAATTGATGGGAATCTACACCAGGCACTAACTTTTATTTTTATATTTATGTCCTTTTAGTTTGCATTTATATCCATGGGAAGTAGGCTTGCAATTGTAAGGCTTTATAAGCCAATTTGTCATTCCCCAAGGATGTTTGGATTTTTGTGTAAAAGTCCCGTAGGTCCAGCGGGGGCCCCTCATCCCCTTCCCCATTGGTCCACCTAAGCCTTACGGCCTATGTGGGGTCAGTCAAAGGTCCAAGGTGGGCTTCTAGATTGTTTGACCATTGAAGGGGATAATTGGATTAAAAAGTCTAATATTTCAACCCTTAAAGTCCAAGATGCCATCCCCATTTATATTTATTTAATAGGTTTTATATTTTTATTTTAATTGAGTCAAAACACATGGGGAATTAAATGTGAACTCCCCCTTTTACCCCTCCCCTAATTTAGATCTGAGGTTAGTTTAGGTCTTTTTACACTTTCTATATATACCTTGTATTTTGTGATTTACTTAGCATTAATGGAAGAAAATATTCATTTGTGCTCAATGGCCCAAGGGCGCCCCTCTCTCCTCCCCTAGTGTCACGCCCCGACGTGGAATATCGGGACGTACAGTCGGGAACGAGCTGGCAAGAGAGAGATCTATCTAAAATAATACACAATGCTACAAGATGGAAATACTAAATGATCATTAACCAACCACAACTGATACAATAACCTCAACTTCAACTTAATACAACTAGAATTTCAACCACTAAAACTCAATAACATAACTGAAACTAAATGCTCTCCAAACTACAACTAGAAGTAAGATAACACACTGCTAACACACTAGAACTGACACACTCATGACATCACTCCTGCCCTTCCCCATCGGTAAGCGCGTCACCTGAAAAAACTGGAAAGGGGGGGAAAACACAACTATGAGCTGACGCTCAGTAGGAAATAACAGGCAATTTACGTGATTAACAAGTTAATTACATTTTCATATGCAATACTAAGAAAGAAATAAATGACGATAACGATATAATGGAACAACGTAATAACAAGATCTTGCAAGGTCAAGAATATGTGCTGTCAAAAATTAACAAGATAACAAGTACAAGAATTTCCAACTTGAGATATAACAAGAGACAGTAGTAAAGAATTGGCCACAAGTAAGTAATATCAATTCATTCGCGATCAAGTAACAAGTAACAAGAGATGTTTGTCATAGACACAACAAGCAAGCAAGTATTTCGGTGTAATGCCCCACCATGTCATTAGCATCCCATGGACTCAGTAATTTTTCGGGCGCTCTCCCCAGGACCAGACCGGGCCCTTATGATGCGATGGCATTTATTTTTATGGGCCCAAAGTCCCACACGTCCAGACATTCAGTCAATTTTAATGGCCAATTAATCAGAGGAATTTCTATCAAGAGTATGAGTTTTTAAGGACTAACATGTCCTTGGATTCCAGACAAAAACTCGGTTGATACGGTCACCTCGGTGCCGCTTTACAAGAACTGGACCAAAACTCGGTCCACGGGGTCAAGAAAGAACGGCTGACAGTATACCGTTCAAGTGTGTAAGTAATCCATTCTACTGGAGTAATAGGGCCTAAAACAGCAACTTAACAATCAATTTAATCCTAATTACCAAGTTAATATATCAAGGATTATCCATTATCATTTGCATTAAACCAATTTGCCAAAGGATGATTCAAGACGATAAGGTAAAGGGACAAGCTCGTACATGAATGAAATAGCATGCATTAACAGAGATTTAGTTTCACCATTAACCACTAATTATGTGGGTTTCTATTTAACCATTGTATGAAGATGATAAATGGCATGTTTTTACACTACGTTTGCATGTAGGGACCAATGTTAATTGAAATCAAAGGGGTACATGAATAGGTTACTGGTTCTTCAAGAATATACTTTTCAATTGGTCTAAGTTAAATGGGTCTAAGTTAAATGGATCGATCTTCGGGTCGAAGAACGACAAAAACTGGGTTTCTGGTACATGGGTCGACCCCTGGGGTCGACCCCTGTAAAAACGGGGTCTGCCAGATGCATGGGTCGACCCCTGGGGTCGACCCCCACAAATCCTGCAGAATGGGTCCACCCCTGGGGTCGACCCCCACACTCTGGCTGTATGGGTCGACCCCAGGGGTCGACCCTTGCTGGGTGCTGGATGGGTCGGCCCCTGGGGTCGACCCTCGGGCCTGCCAGGGCTCCCAGAAAATGGGTCGACCCCAGGGGTCGACCCCTGCAAGAACAAAAATGGTTTAACCTCCGAAAAACGTATAAACTCACCCAATTGAGATCCAATTGAGTTGGTATCTTAACCACATGATCTAGGGTTATTAATATACATACTAGGGTCATAAAACAAGAGATTTGAAACACTAATTCCAACAGAAATCAATTAAATCTTAACCTATTCTATGAAGAACACATGAAAACCTAGATATTGACATGCTTCTACTAAATCGTGAAATTCTCTCAATATACATAACGAAATTTGGGGCTTCTTATGTCAAAAGAAAGCTAACTTGATGCTGAATCCAACCATATATGATAAGTTATATGTGGATCAAGTTTTATAACTCAAAATCAGCCCGCAATCAAGCTCTAACTCAAAGGTTCACAATATAAATCAGGTTCTAGACATGCTCTCACTAAAAATCAAAATTCTCCAAGCATGCTCAATAAAAATTGGGGCTTTCTACGTTAAATGAAAGCTAACAACATGCTGATTACATCATATAAGTTAATTAGAGTTTGGCCTGTTAAACCTACCTCAATCGAAGAGAGAACTTAAAACCCTAGAATGAAGAACGAACTGGATCACCCTTCACAAAACCCACGATAGCTCTCTAGATACCTGATAAAAATTGGGGCTTTCAGTCCCACTGGATAGATCTCGTTGAGAGGAATGAAATCATATATTCATGATCGAATTTTGGTTGAGAATTCCTACCTCAATTGAAGAAACAAAGAAGGAAGAAGGAAGCCGACCGCCTGCCGACACACCTCCACAAATCAAGCAAGATCTTCCTAGATCTGAAACTTCAGCGAACCCCACAGCCACCAAAAGAAACTAGACTCGAAGAGCTTTCTATCTATAGCTCACACAGCTTCTGGAGAGTTCTGAGCTGTGAGAAATCGACGGAACAAGAGACGTGTTAAATACGGCGCCGAAATGGTTGACTCAACCAAACTCGACCGGCTGCGCCTCCTAGGGTTAGGTTTGTGTCGAATTGATTAAGGGCTATTAATCCTTAGCTCATGGCCGTTCATTTGCCACTGATTTGAGCTAATTTGGTTGAGTATTAAGCCCGAATTTCACGTTTTAAACTTAGGTTAGGTAAGGGTTAAAAAATGTGCACTTTTGGGCTTAATCTCCAATTAGATCTAACCACAGATTTATAATGGCTTAATGCTAGAAGACAAAGTTGTTGTCTACATCGACCTTAACCTGTTTACTATTTTTATGGATTTTTATAAGGTAGTCGCATTTTCACTTATACTATTTCTAACGAATTAAATATTAATAAATCTGAAATTCAATTATTAATTCAATAAAAATTCAATTCTTAATTAATAAAAGCTTAATAAATATATTGGGCTCAATTAAATAATTTGGGGTCTTACACCCTCCCCTACTTAAAGGAATTTGGTCCTCCAAATTTACTGCACTAAAACTGAGAGTCGGGAAAAAGATCGCTCACCTAGAATAAATCGGGATACCGCTTCCGCATAGTCTCTTCAGACTCCCATGTAGCTTCTTCGGTCCCACGCCGACTCCACTGAATCTTGATCATCGGTATCGAACGATTCCGGAGTTGCTGTTGCTTTCGGTCCAGAATCTTGACAGGTCTTTCCTCATAAGTCAAATCTTCCTTCAGTTCAAAATTCACCTGCTGAATGATATGAGTGGGGTCGTACACATATTTCCATAACATAGACACATGGAAGACATTGTGTACGCCCGACAATTGCGGCGGTAAAGCCAGTCTGTATGCCACCTCTCCCACTCTATCTAGAATCTCGAATGGACCAATGTATCTCGGACTCAGCTTGCCATGAATGCCAAATCTTCGGATCCCTCTCGAAGGAGAGACCTTCAAGAACACATGCTCGCCAACCTGAAATTCCAATGCTCTTCTCCTGTTGTCGACATAACTCTTCTGTCTGGATTGGGCTACTTGTAACCGGTCTCGGATAATACGGATGTTCTGTGAAGATTCTGAGACAAGATCCGGTCCAAGCCACTGTTTCTCACCTACCTCATCCCAACACAACGGAGAACGACAACTCTTACCATACAATGCTTTGAAAGGAGCCATCTGTATGCTGGACTGGTAACTGTTGTTGTAGGCGAATTCAATCAATGCCAAGTGATCACTCCAACTGCCTCCAAAATCAATCATGCATGCTCTAAGCATATCTTCCACTATCTGGTTGGTTCTTTCAGTCTGTCCATTGGTCTGCGGATGAAAAGCAGTACTGAAATTCAGACGAGTACCAAGAGACTCTTGCAGTCCCTTCCAAAAATGTGAAGTAAATCTGGGGTCTCGATCAGACACAATGCTGACTGGAATACCATGGAGTCTCACCACTTCCTTCAAATACAAAGCAGCCAATACATCAATCGTCCACTTGGACTTAATTGGTAAGAAATGATCTGACTTTGTCAATCGGTCAACAATCACCCATATCGCATCAAATCCACCACGAGTCCTAGGTAGACTCATAATGAAATCCATGCCAATGCTCTCCCACTTCCATTGGGGTATGTCGAGTGGTTTCAGTTTCCCTACCGGTCTGAAACGTTCGGCCTTAACTTGTTGACATACTAAGCATCTACTCACAAAATCTGCAACTTCTCTTTTCATATTCGGCCACCAAAAGGATCTTTTCAAATCTCGGTACATCTTAGTGCCGCCAGGAGGAATAGTATATCTGGATCTATGAGCTTCCTCCAGAATCTTGTTCTTTATTGCGGCTTCGTCAGGTACACAAGTTCTGCCCTTGAATAATAATCTTCCATCATCGGCCAACATGAAGTCAGGTCTGCTGCTCAAGCTTCCCTTGATCTCTACCAACTCGGGATCATTATCTTGCAAGGACTTGATTTCCATCAACAATTTGGGCTTAAGTTGGATCTGAGCAATCATAACCCGATCATTGTCAATATTAAGATCCAGGCTGGACAATTGTTCCAATAACCTCCATTCTTGTAACATAAGACTTGACAATCTAGCTACCGGCTTCCGGCTTAATGCATCTGCCACAACATTACCCTTGCCAGGATGATACTCAATCGAGAAGTCGAAGTCTTTCAAATACTCCAACCATCTGCGCTGCCGCATATTGAGTTCCTTCTGAGAGAATAAATACTTCAAACTCTTATGATCTGAAAACACTGTGAAGGTTTCTCCATACAGGTAATGCCTCCAAATCTTGAAAGTAAAGATGACTGCTGCAAGTTCTAAATCATGAACAGGATAATTCTCTTCGTGCTTCCTTAACTGCCTAGAAGAATAGGCAATCACCTTCCCATGCTGCATGAGCACACATCCTAAGCCAATACCTGATGCATCAGTATATACGACAAATCCTCCTTCACCAGAAGGTAAAGCCAATACAAGTGCAGTAGTCAAACACTCCTTCAAAGTCTGAAAGCGTCGCTGACAATCTTCGGACCAATCAAACTTGTTCTCCTTGCGGGTTAATCTTGTCATAGGTACCGCAATCTTAGAGAAATCCTGGATAAATATTTGATAATAGCCTGCCAGGCCTAGAAAACTTCTAACTTCTATCACACTGGTAGGTTGTTCCCAATTCTTCACTGCCTCAACCTTCGAAGGATCAACAGAAATACCATCCTTCGTAATGATATGTCCGAGAAAGGACACCTCTTGCAGCCAGAATTCACACTTACTGAACTTGGCATAAAGTTGATGATCTCTCAATAACTGCAATGCCACCCTCAGATGTTCAGCATGCTCCACTTCACTCTTGGAATAGATCAAGATGTCATCAATAAAGACCACGACCCATTGATCAAGATAGGGCCGAAATGCATTGTTCATCAACTGCATGAAAGCTGCTGGAGCATTCGTTAGACCAAAAGGCATAACGACAAATTCGAAATGACCATACCTGCTGCGGAAAGCTGATTTATAGATATCCTCATCCTTAATCCGCAACTGGTGATATCCAGATCGAAGATCGATCTTAGAGAAATATTGAGCTCCCGCTATCTGGTCAAATAACTCGTCAATCCTCGGTAATAGATATTTGTTCTTGACAGTCTGCTGGTTTATTTGCCGATAATCAATGCACAACCTCATCGAACCATCTTTCTTCCTGACAAATAACATAGGGGCTCCCCACGGAGAAGTGCTAGGACGAATGAAGCCCTTCTCGAGTAATTCCATCAACTGTTGCTTCAATTCCCTCAGTTCCGCAGGAGACATACGATAAGGAGCCTTGGAAATAGGAGATGTGCCAGGAATAAGATCAATAGAAAAGATAACTTCCCGCTCAGGCGGAAGTCCTGGTAGTTCCTCTGGAAAGACATCAGGAAAATCTCGGACAACAGGAATGTCCTTGATCTCAATCTGCTGCTCAGGGGTTGCACAGACAAAGGTTAGAAAAGCCTCACATCCACGTCTCATCAGCTTATCAGCTCGAAGAGCCGAAATAAGTGACACAGAGTTGTGATGCTTAACACCCACAAAAGAAAGTCTCGGGTGCCTAGTAAAAGACACTGAGCTAGAACTACAGTGAACACTAGCCTCATATCGAGCCAACCAATCTGCTCCTAGGATTACATCATAATCCTTCATGTCCATGCAGACTAAATCTGCTGGTAAGTTCTGTTCACCAATCATAGCCTTACTAGAAGGATAGAAATACTGGATTGCTGATCTAGTACCAATAGGGGTTGATATCTCTAACGGAGAGTTCATCAAAATAGGTTCCACAGCTAAAGACTTAGCAAATCTCTGAGAAATAAAGGAATGTGTTGCACCAGTATCGAAAAGAATAAATGCTGGCTTGTCGAGTATAATAAGTGTACCTTTGACGAGTCCACCATCCTCGGTTATTCCCGCTTCCTCAGCATGCAGAGCTTGGAGTTTGCCTTGTGGTTTCTTGAAGACTTGCGGTTTTGCCGGGGTAGCTTGCTCAGACATACGAGGGCAATCAGAGATACGGTGCTCCTTGCTTCCACATCGTAGGCATGCGCCTAGCTTGCGCCAGCAATCCTCCACCCTGTGGCCAGGATTATTACAAAACCTGCAAACGCCCATGTATGGAATAATAGGGCCAGGCTTCTTATCTTCATGCTTCGGCATCTTTCCCTTCCATGATCCTGCTCCGGTCCACGAACTCGACCCACTTGCGGGCCTCTTCTTGATATACCCGGGTTTGACACTCCCGGAACCCATAGGTTGTTCCTTCTTCATACCTGTGCCACGGATCCTCTCCGTCATCTCAAGAGTATTCTCCAGAACTTGTGCTTTCCTTACCATCTCGGAATAAGTGGAAATCTCCAACGGTGCCAGTTGATTAATATAATGTAGCTTCAGACCATTGAGAAAACGCTTTGCCTTCATTTTCTCGGTGGAAACAAGATGAGTAGCATAACGAGAAAGCCGTGCAAATTGAGCCTCGTACTCTGCCACGGACAACCCTCGCTGTTTCAGAGCCGCGAACTCCGTCGCTTTCTTCTCTAACACTAGGTCAGAAAAATACTTGCTGTTAAAGAATTCCTCGAACTCTTCCCACGTAACCTGCCGGTCACCGAGAGTCACCTTGATAGAATCCCACCAAGTACGTGCATCACGTTCCAGTTGAAATGTGGACAAAAGGACACGCTCCTGGTTGGTGCATTGCATAACTTCAAAGATTCTCCCCATCTCATCTAGCCAGTGCTCGGCTTGGTCGGGATCGGTCGAAACAGCGAATCTAGGCGGATTCATCCCGCGAAAATTCTGGTATAGATCACCGGTGCCATGCTGTGCTGCTCCTGCCTGAGCTACCTGTTGAAGGGCCTGAGTAAGGCCTTGAACAGTGCGCTGCAGGTTCCTCCATTCAGCGCAATCAGCTGCCATCTACACGAGAAATAGATTACTTAGGTTTAATCAAGATAGATAATAACACGATTAAGGAACGAACTTAACCCAAGTTTCTACCCAATCTCACCAGGTCGGGTTCTAGACTTTTACAAGGTTAGGGATCTAATGCACCTAGACACGACCAAAACTCGGTACCTGGCGGAGATAATCGATCCGAAGACCACTCGCGCAAGTATGCGACCTTCCCGATAGGCGTAGCCTAACGTTCGGACAGCACCTTTTGATATACCGGTTATTGGGATGCAATGCAGAACTTAGAAAACCTAGAACTTAGGAAAACCTAGGAATGTGAAACCTAGGGCTCTGATACCAACTAAACTGTCACGCCCCGACGCGGAACATCGGGACGTACAGTCGGGAACGAGCTGGCAAGAGAGAGATCTATCTAAAATAATACACAATGCTACAAGATGGAAATACTAAATGATCATTAACCAACCACAACTGATACAATAACCTCAAATTCAACTTAATACAACTGGAATTTCAACCACTAAAACTCACTAACATAACTGAAACTAAATGCTCTCCAAAATACAACTAGAAGTAAGATAACATACTGCTAACACACTAGAACTAACACACTCATGACATCACTCCTGCCCTTCCCCATCGGTAAGCGCGTCACCTGAAAAGCCTAGAAAGGGGAGAAAACACAACTATGAGTTGACGCTCAGTAGGAAATAACAGGCAATTTACGTGATTAACAAGTTAATTACATTTTCATATGCAATACTAAGAAAGAAATAAATGACGATAACGATATAATGAAACAACGTAATAACAAGATCTTGCAAGGTCAAGAAATATGTGATGTCAAGAATTAACAAGATAACAAGTACAAGAATTTCCAACATGAGATATAATAAGAGACAGTAGTAAAGAATTGGCCACAAGTAAGTAATATCAATTCATTCGCGATCAAGTAACAAGTAACAAGAGATGTTTGTCATAGACGCAACAAGCAAGCAAGTATTTCGGTGTAATGCCCCACCATGTCATTAGCATCCCATGGGCTCAGTAATTTTTCGGGCGCTCTCCCCAGGACCAGACCGGGCCCTTATGATGCGATGCCATTTATTTTTATGGGCCCAAAGTCCCACACGTCCAGACATTCAGTCAATTTTAATGGCCAATTAATCAGAGGAATTTCTGTCAAGAGTATGAGTTTTTAAGGACTAACATGTCCTTGGATTCCAGACAAAAACTCGGTTGATACGGTCACCTCGGTGCCGCTTTACAAGAACTGGACCAAAACTCGGTCCACGGGGCCAAGAAAGAACGGCTGACAGTATACCGTTCAAGTGTGTAAGTAATCCATTCTACTGGAGTAATAGGGCCTAAAACAGCAACTTAACAATCAATTTAATCCTAATTACCAAGTTAATATATCAAGGATTATCCATTATCATTTGCATTAAACCAATTTGCCAAAGGATGATTCAAGACGATAAGGTAAAGGGACAAGCTCGTACAGGAATGAAATAGCATGCATTAACAGAGATTTAGTTTCACCATTAACCACTAATTATGTGGGTTTCTATTTGACCATTGTATGAAGATGATAAATGGCATATTTTTACACTACGTTTGCATGTAGGGACCAATGTTAATTGAAATCAAAGGGGTACATGAATAGGTTACTGGTTCTTCAAGAATATACTTTTCAATTGGTCTAAGTTAAATGGGTCGATCCCCTAATGATCCGGATCGATCCTCGGGTCGAAGAACGACAAAAACTGGGTTTTTGGTACATGGGTCGACCCCTGGGGTCGACCCCTGTAAAAACGGGGTCTGCCAGATGCATGGGTCGACCCCTGGGGTCGACCCCCACAAATCCCGCAGAATGGGTCGACCCCTGGGGTCGACCCCCACACTCTGGCTGTATGGGTCGACCCCAGGGGTCGACCCTTGCTGGCTACTGGATGGGTCGACCCCTGGGGTCGACCCTCGGGCCTGCCAGGGCTCCCAAAAATGGGTCGACCCCAGGGGTCGACCCCTGCAAGAACAAAAACAGTTTAACCTCCGGAAAAGGTATAAACTCACCCAATTGAGATCCAATTGAGTTGGGATCTTAACCACATGATCTAGGGTTATTAATATACATACTAGGGTCATAAAACAAGCGATTTGAAACACTAATTCCAACAGAAATCAATTAAATCTTAACATATTCTATAAAGAACACATGAAAACCTAGATATTGACATGCTTCTACTAAATCGTGAAATTCTCTCAATATACATAACGAAATTTGGGGCTTCTTATGTCAAAAGAAAGCTAACTTGATTCTGAATCCAACCATATATGATAAGCTATATGTGGATCAAGTTTTATAACTCAAAATCAGCCCGCAATCAAGCTCTAACTCAAAGGTTCACAATATAAATCAGGTTCTAGACATGCTCTCACTAAAAATCGAAATTCTCCAAGCATGCTCAATGAAAATTGGGGCTTTCTACGTTAAATGAAACCTAACAACATGCTGATTACATCATATAAATTAATTAGAGTTTGGCATGTTAAACCTACCTCAATCGAAGAGAGAACTTAAAACCCTAGAATGAAGAACGAACTGGATCACCCTTCACAAAACCCACGATAGCTCTCTAGATACCTGATAAAAATTGGGGCTTTCAGTCCCACTGGATAGATCTCGTCGAGAGGAACGAAATCATATATTCATGATCGAATTTTGGTTGAGAATTCCTACCTCAATTGAAGAAACAAAGAAGGAAGAAGGAAGCCGACGGCCTGCCGACACACCTCCACAAATCGAGCAAGATCTTCCTAGATCTGAAACTTCAGCGAACCCCATAGCCACCAAAAGAAACTAGATTCGAAGAGCTTTCTATCTATAGCTCACACAGCTTCTGGAGAGTTCTGAGCTGTGAGAAATCGACGGAACAAGAGACGTGTTAAAAACGGCACCGAAATGGTTGACTCAACCAAACTCGGCCGGCTGCGCCTCCTAGGGTTAGGTTTGTGTCGAATTGATTAAGGGCTATTAATCCTTAGCTCATGGCCGTTCATTTGCCACTGATTTGAGCTAATTTGGTTGAGTATTAAGCCCGAATTTCGCGTTTTAAACTTAGGTTAGGTAAGGGTTAAAAAGTGTGCACTTTTGGGCTTAATCTCCAATTAGATCTAACCACGGATTTATAATGGCTTAATGCTAGAAGACAAAATTGTTGTCTACATCGACCTTAACCTGTTTACTATTTTTATGGATTTTTATAAGGTAGTCAGATTTTCACTTATACTATTTCTAACGAATTAAATATTAATAAATCTGAAATTCAATTATTAATTCAATAAAAATTCAATTCTTAATTAATAAAAGCTTAATAAATATATTGGGCTCAATTAAATAATTCGGGGTCTTACACCTAGAGCTGTGAAGGCTCTCCTTTCAGAGGTGTGAACCCTCTCCACCACCACCTCTCTGAGTGCGATGCTCAGCTCTGCTGCCGCCGCCGCCGTTCGTGCCGACATCGCACCGCCACCGCTTGCCGCAGGAGTTCTGTCCAAATCAGGACAGACCCCCTTGTCCGATTTTTGGATCCCAATTCACAGATCTTTTGGAGCCCAAATTTTGAGGGTAGGTTCACCACGCCAATACCCTCTCCAAAAAAAAGTTTCCTATTTTCTAGTCGTCGTTTTCTATTTTTCTAATTTCGTGTTCCCCAGTCTTCCAGATTTGTCTGTGTTCTATCCTGTGTCACAGCAAGATAGTTCTTCCATAGTTCGACCCCCTTTTCCTTTTTTGATTGAGTCCAAGTTTGGACTGGGGGTTCTGACCATCTAAACACGTCTCCACAAATTTTTGCTCGAATTTAGAAGTTCATTTCCTCCACCAAAAAATTAAAACTCAGTCAAACTTCAGTTCTGTCCTGTGCAGTCCAGATCCGACCCATCTGTGTTAGAAATTCCTTTTCCCCAACCAAACCTCCACCATAAATCCCACAAAAAATATCTCCGTCTTCCTTACTTCCCCCTCTACAACTTTCATCAAGGAGTCAACTTCCAGATCCGCAGTTTGATTCACGGTCAACGTTATTCTCAAGAAAACCCATTTCTGTCCTGAGTTTCCAGAGTCTGCCAACCAGCGGGTTCATAAATCCACCAAGGAAAATCCAGAGAAGTACAAATTCTTGCCACAGTCCTTGGTCGAAGTATTTTGAATTAGCTTTCCAACAGCACTGATTTCGCGTCGATCCGACGTCGGGATTGATCGCAGAAGCCGATCTCGTCGGGACGCGCGGGTCTGAAATAGAAGTTCAGATCCTTGGGCAGCAACTCCAACAAGTGAAGATCGAAGCCGACTCACTTTCCACAAGGTGAACCAGCCCACCGCCGTCCCAGGGAGCCTCCTTCCAAGAGCCACCATCATAGCGGTGCCTCTCCGGGTCCACTCGACCCCACCGAGCAGTACGTGGACCCCACGTTCGTGAGTACGCATGCCGCCGAAGCTACATCAAAACGCTGCCCGTCAACCCAAGATCGGTCCTCCCGAGCCCCATTTGTAGTCCTTTACCTCCCTGCGTGGAGTGGGCAGAAATAATCATTTCTGTAATTTATTGAAATTATTTGTTCCGGGAGCTACCGTACTTGGCCGGGGTCGCCTTCCCCATGCCCGGAGCATGGAGGTAAACTCGCCACACTCTCTTATCGCTTTTGCTGATTTCGTATATTTTTGAATGCCGCTACTAGAGAGTATGTGATAGGGTTATTAGCTTGTTATATCAATATTATCACCGCTGCGAGAGTGAGTGAGTGACCCATCTCGTGACTCGATCCGAGCACAGAAGAGCCGACTACCCGACTCACTGCCGGTTCCTCAACCGCACACGGTCCCACGCATCCCTCGCTAGGGACGCCCGCGAGCTAGATTCCTAGGGCGCATATCCGTCCCGCATCAAAACATCTCCGGGTCCTCCCAAAAATAGTGCTTGACCTTTGAAAAAAAATTGATCCTTTTCCTACTTAGTCCACCCTCTCGGGATCTGTGCTACCGCCAGGTAATTGACTATATGAGGGTACCGGGGAGTTGAAATGTGAGAGAGAGAAAAAATTTGCTCATCAGGAAATGAATCAGACATAGGCGCACTCTCAGGTATCACTATCCTTGACAGATGATCAGCTACTACATTCTCTAACCCCTTCTTGTCTCTAATTTCCAAATCAAATTCTTGTAGCAATAAAATCCATCGAATGAGACGGAGTTTGACATCCTTCTTGGAAAGGAGATATTTCAAAGCTGAGTGATCAGAATAAACAATAACTTTAGCCCCTAACAGATATGAACGAAATTTCTCAAGGGCTAAAACAATAGCTAGCAATTCTTTTTCCATGGTGGTATAGTTCATTTGTGCATCAGCGAGGGTGCGGCTCGCATAGTAAATCACCACGGGCTTCTTATCTACTCTCTGACCTAAGACAGCTCCAATGGCATAGTCTGAGTGATGAGGGCATCACTCACGATTCCCTCTGGCTTGGCACCTCTCTCCCTCCCGAAGGCAGCTAGGGGGCAACCCTTCTTCTGGATTGGACCTTAGTGCTTACCATTGGGTCATCTTGTTGTTTTCTCCTTTTTACTTGAGTCATAATCATGTAATTTTCCTTTTATTTGAGTCTTGTACCTAGGTTATCCAGTCATTTCCCTAAGTTCGAGTCTCATTAGGCTATGGTGCTTGCTATTGGGCCTATTTCTTTGGGCTAGGCCCATGGGCGCACCCCCCTTCCTTGGTTATCTATTAGTATGTTAAAAGTCAGGGTCTTATATGTAAAAGTGGGTTTCCTATAAATAGGACCACAATCCCTCTTTTGAAGGTTAATGAAGCATTGAGTATTATTATCCACCAGCATTGTTCTCTCTCTCTAGCTCTTTCACTCTCCCTCTACTTCTCTCTCTCACTTAAGGGGGTGAACCCCTCTCTCTCTCTTCCCCCTTCTCTCTCTCTCCCTTGGGCGAACTAGCCCCTTCACCTTCCCCTCCCCCTGCCACCTCAGCAGCCACATCACCCTTCCACCCTTTCACCTCCCCAAGACCCATAACTCCCATCAATACTTCCACAACCCCAAGCAACCCTTCCCATTCCCCATACACCCTCTCAACTTCCAAGGCACCCTTCCCTCTCCCCCAAGCAACTATTCCACTCCCCCACACCCCCATTCATATCCCTAGGGAGCTAAACCCCATAACCCCCCCCCCCCACAAGTTGCGCACCCCCCTCCCATCTCACCCCCTCCTGGCCTTGGCCGACCACTCCACCTCCCCTCTCCTAGCTGCGCCCCCCCTCACCCCTCCACCACCTCAGACCTCCTCATTCCCTGCTCCACCCCTCTCTCCATTCCTAAACATCCCCCCCCCATCCACCATCACCATCCCCTTCCCACCATTGCTAGCCTCCACCTCCATTAACCTAGTTCCACCTCCATCCCTTTCATTTGGTCCAAGTCTGCAGGTGGCAGAGAAAGGGGCGACTTGCAGAAGCACCCACGGATTCGTACGGCGTCGTCTGAAGGCGTACCATACCAATCTGGAAAGGTCGTCCAGTTAGCTTTGCAGGCGAGGTGATCTCATCCCGTTCCGAGTTTGGGGCTGTCCAGGAGAGCCGTTCTCCTCCGACTGCGCCGGGCTTCCCCTGCAGAGTACCAGAACCCGGTTCGACGCTGCACCACGCCAAACAGCAGAAGATTCAGATCACGAGCCCTTCAACAAACTTCTTCCTCCCCCAGTCCTCTATCAGGAGCAAGAAGCAGAACTACATTCGACGTCCGGAGGCCAAAGTTCCTATTTTTCTCCCTCGACTGGTCGGGTCTGCCTCCCACAGTCTGCAGTGGCCTATCTTCACTCTTCTGAGTCTCCCCGTCCTCTCCAGTGTCAGACGGCCACCCCGTCAGTTTTTCCGCACAGAGGGTTCGTCCACGGTTTCAGAAACTCTGACGGTTCATGATTCGGAGTCCGGGAGCGGTCGGAGCAACCTCTGCAAGTTGCTGTCAGAAACAGTAAGCTGCCGCGCCCAGTTTCAGTCACTCTGTTCGAAGCTCGACCCGGACTAGCAGCTGCAGCAGAAGAAATCGAGAAAATTCTGGATCATCCGTGTGCCAGATACGAAGATTCCCACGCTGGTCTTGTCTCCGGAAGAATTCGGGAACGCGAACTACAGCCCCGGGACCGACCGGCAGTCAGTCATCACAGCCTGCAAGTGGAAACAGCCCCGGCTTCCCTCTTCCGTTCTCCGGCGATTCTCCCTTCCCCGCCTGGCCGGCTTACCGCCCCTCCCTGCGTGAAGGTAGTGTTTACTTGTAAAGCTTACTTCCCCACCCCTAGTCCAACCCTCCTGTGTGAGGAGTAGTGAATGTAATTTTGAAATAGGGTTCAAGCTACACCGGCACAGTGTGCGGGGAACCCACACTTCCCCGCTCGCCCTCGTCTCCGACCGGGGTTGGTTTCCTCAAACCAACCAGGTGAGTCTCTACCCTTTCTCTTTACTCCTGTTCATTTCATATCTGCAAAACTTATCTGCTGGTCGGTGAGAGAGTGCCCGACCCCGGAGCCACCAACCCTTGTGTGGTCACCGTGGATGATAGTGAGCGAGTGACCTAGTGCCCCCAAGGCACCCGGCCGCCCTTGTTTGTGGGCTTCATATCCTCGGGAGGGACAACCTTAGCGGTGCTGGTCCTCTAGCCAGCCAGGGGCTTTCTCCACAATCTCGACTCGGCATCACCGAGTCACCCCAGGAAACGTGTGCGCGCGGTGTGACGGCGACTCTCAAGTTGTTCCCAATCTTGTGGTTGTGATTGCGAATTAAGTCCAAGGGTTCATTTTTGCTTGCTGCATATTTATGTCACATCAAGTGGTATCAGAGCAAGTTTTAGACTTGTCTCTACAAGCCTAGGTCCTAGGGCAATTGCATTACCATCCCGTGTCGGTCACCTTGTCTTTGTGCATGACCACCCGTAGGGGTACCATATACCGGACCGATCCTTCTACTTCCGATCCACCCATGGATTCCAATTTCCAAGGCAACCAAAACATCCCTAGGGAAGCTCCCCAAGCTCCTACGGATCGACTTGAGGCTGCCATTCAAGCCCTCATGGAGCAAATGAATGGTTTTTCCACCCGATTAGCGAGATTAGAAGAAGCTAGGGCCCCACCTAGGAATCATGTCCACAGGGCTCCTCCTCCGCGGGTTGAACATCAGAGGGAAGACCTAGAGAATGAGTGGTATCGTGAGCAAGAGAGAGCCCCACAACCTCGGTACCAAGAGAGGCGACCACGAGAGGATCCGGATGACTTCCTATTAAGAATGATCAAGGTAGATGCTCCGAATTTTGATGGGTCCCATAACCCAAGTGCCTATGAAGAATGGGAGCATGGCATGGACCAATACTTTGATTGGTACCCAATGTCCGAGGAGAGAAAGGTTAGGTTGGCCAAGATGTACCTTCTCAAACTAGCCAAGACATATTGGTTAAAGGTAGAGAGTCAAAGGAGGATTAGGCGGGAGGAACCCATTGACACTTGGCTTGACATGAAAACCCAACTCAGAAGCAAATACCTTCCCAATTCCTATAGCCAACTCCTCCTTGATGAGTGGCAAAGCCTTACTCAGGAAGGAAAGACCGTGGAGGAGTACATTGAAAGGTTTGACTCCTATCTCTTAAGGTGTGGTGTTGTTGAGGAGCCGGCCGTCACCCTGTCCCGATTTAGGAATGGCCTCCTACCCCACATCAAACGGGAGCTTTTCATGAGGGAAGCTCATAGCCTTGAGGTTGCCTATCAAATAGCCCGTGATGTAGAAAGGTTATCTAGGAACCCAAGGTTTGCCCCCCCCAAGGGCCCGGGACCCCGTCCCAACCTACCTCCTCTGTTGAGAACACCTCCTCCCAGTGGGGGAACCCCCACTCGGCCCTACCCCCAGCAAACCAATCCTACCCCCACAAAGGCCACTCCACCCAACCCTCCTCCCCGAAGGGAGGAAGCCTCCAAAGGGAAGACCCCAGGGAGTAGTACGATTAAATGTTTTCAGTGCCATGGTTATGGCCACATAGCCTCCCAATGCCCTTCCAAGGGGTTGTCGAGCCTTGTTATTGAGGGTGGACCTACCACATCCCAGGAAATCCATGAGAATACTATTGAGGAACACGAGGCTGCTTTAGGGTGGGAAGAGGAATACAAGGAGCAATTCTTTGAGGAAGGTGTAGAAGATGACCCCCACTCCAGGGGTGATAAGGTGCACCCTTACCCAACCTCAAGAGGACGACTGGCGGAGGACTTCCATTTTTCACACCTTCATCAAAATCGGGAACCATGTTAGGAAGGTCATCCTAGACAATGGAAGTTGTGTCAACGCCGTGTCCCCGGACACCGTCAAGCTCCTAGGGCTTACCCCAACACCCCACCCCAAACCATATCGGGTATCATGGATAAACAACCATTCCCTACCCGTCAACACATGTTGTCTTATCCCCATCACCCTTTCATCCTACCAAGGACAAATATGGTGTGACATCATACCTATGGCTGTAGGAAGCATCTTACTAGGGAGACCTTGGATATATGATGTTAATGCTACCATCTATGGGAAAACGAACACATGCACCTTTGAACACGAGGGGAAGACCATTCGCCTCAACCCTTCCCCACCCCGAAAGGAACCACCCTCCAAGGGAATTCTCCCTACACCACCTCAAAGCCCATGGGTCCCCTCACCCCCAACCCAACCAACAAGTCAACCGTCCACCCATGAGAACCCCACCAAGGGCCTACACCTCATCACTAGACAAGAATTCGAGGAAGAGGTAGCTCTCGGGACACCCGTATACGCTATAGTCATATGCCTAGGGGAACCCACCACCTCCAACCCTCATCCTGTGGAAATACACCCTCTCCTAGAAGAATTCAAGGATGTGTTCCCCGAGGAGCTCCCCGATCAACTGCCACCCATGAGGGACGTCCAACATGCTATTGACCTTGTCCCAGGGGCCACCCTCCCAAACCTCCCCCACTATCGCCTCAACCCTACTGAGCATGCTAAACTGAGGAGGCAAGTGGAGGAACTCATTAGAAAGGGCTTCCTCCGTCTTAGCAAAAGCCCCTGTGCTGTCCCCGCCCTCCTCACACCAAAGAAAGATGGGACCTGGTGAATGTGTGTCGACAGTAGGGCCATCAACAAGATTACCGTCAAATATAGGTTCCCCATACCTAGACTTGACGATATGCTAGACATGCTAGCTGGAGCCACCATTTTTTCAAAAATAGACCTTAAGAGTGGCTACCACCAAGTTAGGATAAGGCCCGGGGATGAATGGAAAACTGCCTTTAAAACTAAAGATGGGCTCTATGAATGGCTAGTGATGCCTTTCGGGCTTTCAAATACCCCGAGTACCTTCATGCATCTCATGACGGAGGTCCTTAGACCTTACATAGGAGTCTTCCTAGTGGTCTATTTCGATGACATCCTTATCTACAGTCAGACTAGGGAGGCCCACCTCAACCACCTTAGGCAAGTCTGTACTGTCCTCAGGAAAGAGAGTCTCTATGCCAACCCAGGAAAGTGCCACTTTCTGACTGAGTCCATTACTTTCCTTGGGTATGTGGTTTCCACTAAGGGAGTATCCATGGACCCCGAGAAGGTCCGAGCTATCATTGACTGGCCGGAGCCCCGCACCCTCCATGAGGTCAGGAGTTTCCATGGATTGGCCACCTTTTACCGGAGATTCATCCGTGGGTTCAGCACAGTCACAGCCCCTATCACCGACTGCCTTAAAAAGGGGACCTTTGTGTGGACCAAGTCGGCTTCTAGGGCCTTCCAGGAGCTCAAAGAGAGGATGACCCAAGCCCCAGTATTATGCCTCCCTGACTTCTCCAAAGTCTTTGAGGTAACTTGTGATGCTTCCGGGGTAGGAATCGGCGGAATCCTCAGCCAAGAAGGACACCCAGTAGCCTACTTTAGCGAGAAGCTGTGTGACGCCAGGTTGAAATACTCTACCTATGACAAGGAATTCTATGCGGTGGTGCAATCCCTCCGCCATTGGAGGCACTACCTCTTGCCCAAGGAATTTGTCATATTCTCCGACCATGAGGCCCTAAAATACCTCAACTCCCAGCAGAAACTGAATGCCCGGCATGCCCGATGGGTCGAGTACATCCAGGCCTACACATTTGTGATCAAACATAAGGCCGGAAGTGAAAACCGTGCTGCTGATGCACTCAGTAGGAGGATCTCCCTGCTAGCTACCATTCGGGTAGAAGTAATAGGGTTCGATCGGGTTAAAGAAGAATACCCAAACTGTCCCGATTTTGGACATGTCCATGCCAACCTAATCACCCATTCGTCCCAAGAACACCAGGGTTTTATCCTAGAAGACAGGTTCATCTTCAAAGGGCCTAGACTTTGCATACCTAGAACTTCACTGCGGGATTTATTAGTCTGGGAATTACATGCAGGAGGCCTGGCTGGGCACTTCGGGGTTCACAAAATCATTGCCTTGGTTGAAGGACAGTTTTATTGGCCCAGCCTCAAAAGGGATGTGGCCAAAATTGTGGGGCAATGTCGTACATGTGCGACTGCTAAGCAAGTTAAACAGAACACGGGTCTATACACCCCTCTTCCCGTCCCGGATCGGCCATGGCAGGACCTGAGCTTGGACTTCGTGTTAGGACTACCTCGGACCCAAAGGAAACATGACTCCATCTTTGTGGTAGTGGACAGATTCTCAAAAATGGCCCACTTCATCCCCTGTTCTAAAACCTCTGACGCCTCCCATGTGGCCCGTCTGTTCTTTGATGAGGTAGTCCGCCTCCATGGCTTGCCCAAGACCATCATTTCAGATAGGGACGTCAAATTCACCAGCTACTTTTGGAAGACCCTCTGGCATCTAATGGGGACCCTGCTTAAATTTTCCACGGCCTATCACCCTCAAACCGATGGCCAGACCGAAGTCGTCAATTGGAGCCTAGGGAATCTCCTGCGGTGCCTTGTTGAGGACCGCCCTGGAAATTGGGATCTCATTCTACCTCAAGCCGAGTTTGCATACAATAATTCCACCAATAGGTCCATAGGCATGAGTCCTTTCGAAGCTGTGCATGGTTACAAACCCAGGAAGCCAACATATCTCATTCCCCTACCCCCTCATGCTAGGGTATCCATCACTGCTGAGTCTTTTACACAACACCTTAGAGAGTTGCATGAAGATATTCGCAAAAACATCCACAAGAGCAATGAGATTTACAAGAAATCAGCTGATTCCCACCGCCGCCACCAAGAATTCCAAGTTGGTGATTTTGTGATGGTGAGAACTGAGAGACTATTCCCTGGGAATACCTCTAAGTTGAGGTCTCGTGGAGCCGGCCCCTTCCAGGTGCTGAGACGACTTGGCACCAATGCTTATGTGTTGGACCTCCCTGAAGAATACGGAGTAAGTCCCACATTCAATGTGGCTGACCTGGTACCCTACAAGGGCCCCACGGTGACACCCAGTGAGGAGATCCAGCCTATTCCACCCCTTGAGAGCGCCCCCACACTTCAGAGAGCTCCACCCAGCTTGAGAACCTAGCATGATAAAGTGGAGCGGATATTAGATGAACAGGTCACCAACACAAGGAGCAAGGCGTATGAGCGATACCTGGTCAGGTGGAAGGGACGACCACCCTCGGATGATGCCTGGGTGAGCCGGGAGGATCTCCAGCAGCTGGACCCCGATCTTCTAGAGCAGTACCGCAGCAGGGAGGGCCTTTACTCGACAGGGTCGAGCTCTTCGCAGCCCGGGAGAATTGATGAGGGCATCACTCACGATTCCCTCTGGCTTGGCACCTCTCTCCCTCCCGGAGGCAGCTAGGGGGCAGCCCTTCTTCTGGATTGGACCTTAGTGCTTACCATTGGGTCATCTTGTTGTTTTCTCCTTTTTACTTGAGTCATAATCATGTAATTTGCCTTTTATTTGAGTCTTGTACCTAGGTTATCCAGTCATTTCCCTAAGTTCGAGTCTCATTAGGCTATGGTGCTTGCTATTGGGCCTATTTCTTTGGGCTAGGCCCATGGGCGCACCCCCCCTTCCTTGGTTATCTGTTAGTATGTTAAAAGTCAGGGTCTTATATGTAAAAGTGGGTTTCCTATAAATAGGACCACAATCCCTCTTTTGAAGGTTAATGAAGCATTGAGTATTATTATCCACCAGCATTGTTCTCTCTCTCTAGCTCTTTCACTCTCCCTCTACTTCTCTCTCTCACTTAAGGGGGCGAACCCCTCTCTCTCTCTTCCCCCTTCTCTCTCTCTCCCTTGGGCGAACTAGCCCCTTCACCTTCCCCTCCCCCTGCCACCTCAGCAGCCACATCACCCTTCCACCCTTTCACCTCCCCAAGACCCATAACTCCCATCAATACTTCCACAACCCCAAGCAACCCTTCCCATTCCCCATACACCCTCTCAACTTCCAAGGCACCCTTCCCTCTCCCCCAAGTAACTATTCCACTCCCCCACACCCCCATTCATATCCCTAGGGAGCTAAACCCCATAACCCCCCCCCCCCCCCACAAGTTGCGCACCCCCTCCCATCTCACCCCCTCCTGGCCTTGGCCGACCACTCCACCTCCCCTCTCCTAGCTGCGGCCCCCCCTCACCCCTCCACCACCTCAGACCTCCTCATTCCCTGCTCCACCCCTCTCTCCATTCCTAAACATCCCCCCCCATCCACCATCACCATCCCCTTCCCACCATTGCTAGCCTCCACCTCCATTAACCTAGTTCCACCTCCATCCCTTTCATTTGGTCCAAGTCTGCAGGTGGCAGAGAAAGGGGTGACTTGCAGAAGCACCCACGGATTCGTACGGCGTCGTCTGAAGGCGTACCATACCAATCTGGAAAGGTCGTCCAGTTAGCTTTGCAGGCGAGGCGATCTCATCCCGTTCCGAGTTTGGGGCTGTCCAGGAGAGCCGTTCTCCTCCGACTGCGCCGGGCTTCCCCTGCAGAGTACCAGAACCCGGTTCGACGCTGCACCACGCCAAACAGCAGAAGATTCAGATCACGAGCCTTTCAACAAACTTCTTCCTCCCCCAGTCCTCTATCAGGAGCAAGAAGCAGAACTACATTCTACGTCCGGAGGCCAAAGTTCCTATTTTTCTCCCTCGACTGGTCGGGTCTGCCTCCCACAGTCTGCAGTGACCTATCTTCACTCTTTTGAGTCTCCCCATCCTCTCCGGCATCAGACGGCTGCCCCGTCAGTTTTTCCGCCTAGAGGGTTCGTCCACAGTTCCAGAAACTCTGACGGTTCATGATTCGGAGTCCGGGAGCGGTCGGAGCAACCTCTGCAAGTTGCTGTCAGAAACAGTAAGCTGCCGTGCCCAGTTTCAGTCACTCTGTTCGAAGCTCGACCCGGACTAGAAGCAGCAGCAGAAGAAATCAAGAAAATTCTGGGTCATCCGCGTGCCAGATACGAAGATTCCCACGCTGGTCTTGCCTCCGGAAGAATTCGGGAACGCGAACTACAGCCCCGGGACCGACCGGCAGTCAGTCATCACAGCCTGCAAGTGGAAACAGCCCCGGCTTCCCTCTTCCGTTCTTCGGCGATTCTCCCTTCCCCGCCTGGCCGGCTTACCGCCCCTCCCTGCGTGGAGGTAGTGTTTGTTTGTAAAACTTACTTCCCCACCCCTAGTCCAACCCTCCTGTGTGAGGAGTAGTGAATGTAATTTTGAAATAGGGTTCAAGCTACACCGGCGCAGTGTGCGGGGAACCCACACTTCCCCGCTCGCCCTCGTCTCCGACCGGGGTTGGTTTCCTCAAACCAACCAGGTGAGTCTCTACCCTTGCTCTTTACTTCTGTTCATTTCATATCTGCAAAACTTATCTGCTGGTCGGTGAGAGAGTGCCCGACCCCGGAGCCACCAACCCTTGTGTGGTCACCGTGGATGATAGTGAGCGAGTGACCTAGTGCCCCCAAGGCACCCGGCCGCCCTTGTTTGTGGGCTTCATATCCTCGGGAGGGACAACCTTAGCGGTGCTGGTCCTCTAGCCAGCCAGGGGCTTTCTCCACAATCTCGACTCGGCATCACCGAGTCACCCTGGGAAACGTGTGCGCGCGGTGTGACGGCGACTCTCAAGTTGCTCCCAATCTTGTGGTTGTGATTGCGAATTAAGTCCAAGGGTTCATTTTTGCTTGCTGCATATTTGTGTCACATCACTGAGGCATCACACATTATCTCAAAAGGTAGCGACCAATCAGGAGATTGAAGAATCGGAGCTTGAGTTAGGGCCACTTTCAAGGAATTAAACGCCTCAAGACGGGAATCATCAAGATTGAAAGGAGTGTCCTTGGCAAGTAATTGAGTGAGATGATGAGCAATGGTAGAGAAGTTCTTGATAAATCTGCGATAGAATCCAGCATGGCCGAGAAAAGATCGAATATGTTTGACAGAAGAAAGAGGAGGAAGATTGGAAATCAAATCGACCTTAGCCTTATCAACCTCTATTCTTCTCTCTAAAATAATATGGCATAAAACTATTCCTTCTCTAACCATAAACTGACTCTTCTCCCAGCTTAACACCAGATTCGATTCAATGCACCTCTTCAACACATGCGTTAGATTTTCTAAACAATTCTCAAAGGAAGTACCAAACATAGAGAAATCGTCCATAAAAACTTCCAAAAATTCACCCACCATTTCAAAAAATATCGACATCATGCATCGCTGAAAGGTGGTCGGGGCATTGCACAGCCCAAATGGCATTTTTCTGAAAGCAAACGTGCCATAAGGACACGTGAATGTTGTCTTCTCTTGATCTTCCGGGTAAATAGCAACTTGATTCTACCCGGAATAGCCATCCAAAAAGTAGAAATACTTTTGTCCAGCCAGCTTCTCCAGAATTTGATCTACAAACGGGAGTGGGAAATGATCTTTCTTTGTCATCGAATTCAATTTTCTATAATCTATACAAACTCTCCACCCCGTTTGCAATCTTATTGGTACTTCTTCTCCTTTCTCATTGGTTACAATTGTCAGCCTCGACTTCTTAGGAACAACTTGCGTCGGGCTAACCCACTTACTATCCGAAATGGGATATATAATCCCAACATCCAGCCACTTTACAACCTCTTTCTTTACTACCTCCTTCATGTTTGGATTCAGCCGGCGCTGCATCTCTCTGCTCGGCTTGACATTGTCCTCCAAGTAAATATAATGCATGTACACATCCGGACTAATACTCTTCAAATCTGCCACTGACCAACCTATCGCCCCCTTGTGCTCTTGAAGGATATCTAAAAGCTGAGACTCCTAAGCAGAAGTGAGATTGGAAGCAATGATCACAGGCAGAGTGTGGTCGGGACCTAGATAAGCATATTTCAAAGAATCTGGTAGAGGCTTCAATTCAAGAATGGGCGGCTGATCCAAAGATGGAAGAATAGGTTCAGCTTGCAATGGAGGGAGTGGCTCTATCCTAAAATAGGGTGCGGAAGAGAATAGAGAATCCTGCAGCATGCTACCCTCTTCTAAGGTATCCTTCACTTCATCCGGGTTTTCATCGATCGATTCCTCAAAAATATCAATAGCATTACATTCCTCGTCTTGTTCCAAATATTGGGATGCTCTAAAAACATTTAAGGAAGCCTTCTCACCTCCAAACGACATGTCCATCATTCCCGTGGCACAGTTTATATTGGCCTTTGCTGTAGCTAAAAACGGACGTCCCAAAATAATGGGAGTATGCTTTAATTCATGGGATGAGGCCATATCCAAAATGAGGAAATCCACCGGAAATAGCACTCATGAACTTTTACAATCACATCCTCCAATAGACCCCTTGGAGTTTTCACAGAACGATCCGCCAGTTGAAAGATTATAGATGTGGGCTTCAACTCCCCCAGATCAAATTGCTCATATATAAAGGTGGGCAAAAGATTCACGCTAGCACCTAAGTCTAGCAATGCTTTATCAAATGTAACGCAACCTATATCACATGAAATCAGAGGAGCTCCGGGATCCTTCAACTTCTTAGGTAAATGATTCATCACGACAGCACTAACATCTTCAGATAGGCGGATCTTTTGAGTTATCGCCTTAGGCTCCCTCTTCGGAGTGCATAGCTCTTTCAGAAACTTTGCATATGCCGGCACATGCTTAATTACGTCTAATAGTGGAATATTGATATTCACCTGTTTAAACAATTCCACTAATTCCTCCTGTTGAACTGGCTTTTTCTTTTGAGCTTTTGACTTTAGAGCATCAGGAAAAGGGATCTTAGGAACATATTCTTGGGGACTTCCTTCATCAACTTTAGCCTTACCTTTATCCAGCTTGTTTTCTCTCCCCTCCAACTTCTTTTTCTCTTGCATAATCACCGGCTCCTCATCTTCACTATCACTTTCCACATGGGCTTCTTGGCCCGAACTACTCCTAACATCCTTAGCATGATATGGGTCGTCTAGAATCTTCCCGCTCCTAAGGGTAGATATAGCCTTGTCGTTATCAAATTGAGGGCCTTCAGGAGGAGGAGGCTGAGGTTGTATTGGTTGAGGAAGAAAATGGGTGCTTTGGTGAAAGCCTAGAGGTTGGTTTCTAGGGCTAGCCACTGGTTGGCTAGGAAGCTGGCCTACCTCTCTCCTCATGTTACTAGCAGCTAATTGCCATATTTGACCTTCCAACTTAGCAATGGATTGATTATGGGAAAGAGTGGATTGATTCTGAGACAGATAAGTTGTTGTACTAATTATTGGAGTTGATCAACTTTTTCATCGAAGTTGGGCTGAGGAGGAGGTGGCTGATATTGGGGTTGATGAAAACGATTAGAAGGATATTGATTATATGGGCCCTGAGAAAATGGAGCTTGATGATATGGGGACTGAGCTTGATGGAATGAAGGTTGAGGATATTGATGTTGAGCTTGTTGAAAAGAAGATGAAAAATTCTGATGAGACTGACTTGGCACTTGAAAGGGTTGTTTTTGAACAACTTAGTTTGAGGGATTGGCTTGCATAGGTGGACCGTGTTGAGATTTCCAAGAAAAATTAGGGTGGTTTCTCCAACTTGGATTATATGTGTTAGAATAAGGATCATAAGTAGGTTTGGATGTTGAGTAGTGGATGGCAGATCTAGAGGGGAGGGGTGAATAGATCTGCCCCTCTTTTCGCAGAACACCCCTCTTTAAAGCTAGATAAAAAGAATCGCAGCGGAATATAACAGGCTTAACGAATGACACAATGATTTGCTTAGCAAGATGAACAAGCAATGTAGAAATTAAACTTAAGCATGCATCTAACACAAAGTAATCGCACAATCAAACCACAACACACGAGATTTTAAGGTGGTTCGGACTGAATCCCCAGTCCTACGTCCACCCCTCACCAAACCCGGTGAGGCTTCACTAGTGCAACGCACTGAACCGCAGATCGGAAAAACCTCCGATTGCCTTCCTACTAACCACCGGTAGGGACGTCAACACCGCAGATCAGACAACTTCCGATTTCCTTCCTACTAACCACCGGTAGGGACGATTCACAGTTTCAAATGTTTGAATGAAATGGAAAGAGAACAAATATGAAAATACTCAAACAAGATATAAAATATGCTCAAAGAGAAAAGATATTGTCTGAGATTGCTGGAGCTTGAATTTGATGCTTCAATGGTATCTTCTTCCTTGTGAAATGATCTTCCTTGGATCACCTTGAGTTGATGAAGAAGATAAAGGATGCAGATTTGATCTCCCTTGAAAACCTTGTGAAATCAGCTTCCTTGGATCACCTTGATAGCCTTGCTTGCTTCTGCACTTCCTTGGAGATTGCTTGCTTTTGATATGAGCTTGAAACACCTTGGAATGGATGAAGAACTTCTTCACGAAGTACTATTCACGGTTACAGTACCTCTTCTTCCAAGCCTCCTTTGATCTCCCTTGATGCCTTGGATTCAATTGAGTTGATGAAGAAGTGTATGGATGTAGCTTTGATCTTCCTTTTGATCCCCTTGAGTTGATGAAGAGATTTATGGATGAAGATTTGATCACCTTTGAGAGCTTGCTTGCTTCTAGCTTCCTTGGAGGTTGCTTGCTTCAGATCTAAGCTTGAATCACTTGGAGTGGATGAGAACTTCTGCACGGAGTACTGTTCACGGCTATAGTACCCCTTCTTCCAAGCACCTCCTCTAGCCTCTCTTGATCTCTCTTTGATTCCTCTTGATCAACTAGGGTTTTCTAACCCTCTTGCATTGGTTTTATAGACTTTGAATGGTCCATAGACATCCCCCAGACCAGATCCACAAATCATGGGAGATTAGGTGAGTTTTGATTAAACAAATCTATGGAAAGGGGCTGGCCTCGAGGTGGAAAACGAAGTCAACAAATGTTGGCTCGAGGCTGGCGGTCGACCTGCAGAAGCGGGCGGTCGACTGCTACTGAGAAATGCTGTAGACGGATGGTCCCTGGTATTTCCAGTCGACCGCTACTGGGCTGGCGGTCGACCGCCACTGAGACTCGTGCAGACTGGGAGCTGCTGGCTGGGGCGATCGACCGCCCCTGTGCTGGCGGTCGACCGCCAGCTGGGCAGACCCTGGGTTTTCCCAGGTCGGTCCGTTAACCTCTTTAGCTCCGTCGCTTGAGTCCTTTAGCAGTCCGTTCTCATCTGTGGCATCAACCTTTTTTTTATATCAAAAACCTTACCTAGGTACATTGGGGGGACCAATGCACAACTAGGAGGTGACTTTTATTAATAATGAAGGACATAAAGAATTACATCATTCGGATGCTAGGCATTCCTAGCTTATCCAACCGGGCAGCACCTTTAATAAAGCTTGGAAGTTGCTGCTGAGAAGAAAAGGAAAAATTACATTTTGTATTGCAAGCTAGATTGGCCAAAGAATCTGCCACCTTATTCGCCTCACGAAAAACATGAATAATAGAATCATTTGCTGAAAGAAGTGCCCGAATTTCCCTCACATATTTGAGGATCTCCCAGGGACATGGAATCTTCTTGTTGATAACTTGGACCAGCACTTGAGAATCACACTCAATTTTGCTCGGTTGTGATGTAATAGTTCTCAAATATTTCATACCATCCATTAGAGCTCTAGCTTCAGCCATCATGCTGCTAGCTTGATCATAATAGTGAGAATAAGCCAAGATGATTGAACCATTAGAATATCTTATTACTCCACCACCACCCGAAACAGCAGCATGCTTGGAAGCACCGTCCGTGTTCAATTTTATATAAGGCCAAGGAGGATATTTCCATTTAATGAGTTTAACCCTTTGATTGTTTCTGGTGAAAACCTGAATACCACATGCAGATAAGACTGTTTTCCTTTCATGTTTGTCTTCCTAAAGCTTGGAAAGGGTAAGAGATTGCTTTACCTGTGAAAGTATTTTATGAACCATGTTCTTTGATTTTGAGACCTTGCCCTCATGAGTGACATAGTTCCTAGCAGTCCATATCTCCCACAAGCTGTAGCCGATCACAGTAATAGTGAAAAGACCAAAGAGAGATTTACCTGGAGCAATATGTACAGCTTTGGATATTAAATCTCTAATTGTTCTACCTCCAATCTCCAATCCTTTAGATTGAAAGAAAGACCAAATGTCCACAGCCCAATCACTCTTAATAAAAAGATGGCCATTGTCCTCTTCAGCGTGGTTCTGACAGCATCTGCATTTAGAGCATATAGGGATACCACAAGCTTTAATATTCTGATCAGTGGGCAGACAGTTGAAGAAGACCTTCCAAATATGAATTGATATTTTGGTTGGAATCCATTGAGACCATATGCGACTCCAGTTGAGACTCATCTCCATCAGCTGTGAGTGTTGAGAAAGCATCATATTCCTATATGTGGATGAGACCGAGTAATTGCCATTACCTGATAGAGACCATATAAATTGATCTGGATATGGAGTCAATAAACTCGGTGTTAAAGCTCTTCTGATATCATCTGGCAGATACATTTCCATAGCATGAGTATCCTCCTGACTAGGAGTCAGGATAATATCTCTGACAGTTACTTTTGTATTAGGAATTCTTTCACTGCAAGCATAAGAATCTAAAGTTCTATTCCCCAGCCATTTATCCTTCCAGAAATTTGTTAGGGCCCCATCACCCAGAATAGTCCTCTGATTTTGCAGGATGACTGATTTTGCTTTAGTCCAGCTACTTCTGTTAACACCTTTCATACCTTTGAAATTTACCTTAGTAAGATGTGTATTATGGATGTACTTTGCCCTGAAAAACTCTGCCCATAGTGAGTTAGAATGCAAACCATTCCACAGCATTTTGATCCGTAAAGCAAGGTCCATATGTCTTAGAGACATGATCCCAAGACCACCCTGAGCAATAGGTTTGCAAATAGATTTCCAAGATCTCCAGTGTTTTCTGTTGCCATAATTGGAGGAACCCCAGAAGAAGTTGGCAAAAGATCTATCCAACAGCTGGTGGATGCCAGCATGGAGAGGGGTGGATGCTAGGATATAAATTGAAATGGAAGACAGAACGTGTTTGATTAAGATTATTCGTGCACCCTGTGAAAGTAATCTAGCTTGCCATCCCTCTATCCACTTCTGAATGGTGGTGACAATGCCAGCAAAGAAGACTTTTTTGGTTCTGCCCAAAACCAGAGGATAGCCCAAATATTTTTGAGGAAATGTTTGTCTAGAGAAACCAGTAATATTCTCTAGTCTTCTTTGAAGAGCTGAATTGCTATTGGGGTGTATGAGATACCCACTCTTACTAACATTTATCAGTTGCCCTGAAGCTCTCTCATAAGTTTTTAAGATGTGCATGAGATTTCGAATAGAAACAGCATTTGCATTAGTAAAAATTAAAGTGTCATCAGCAAAAAGAAGGTGAGATATGAGTGGGCATCTCCTCGGGCCATAAAACCATCCCACTTTCCCTTTGTCAAAATTATCCTTAAGTAACCTGCTAAGAGTTTCTTGGGCCAGAATAAAAAGATAGGGGGCAATGGGGTCACCTTGTCGGATGCCTCTGGAAGATTTGAAGAAACCTGCCATCTCTCCATTTAATGCTATAGAAAACCAGCAATTCGTAATCAGACTTTCAATCATATTTATGAACTGATTATCAAAACCAAACCTCTTTAGAACTGTAGTAAGAAAGTCTCATTCAATTCTATCATATGCCTTTGCGATATCCAATTTGAGTATGACATTGCTGCCTCTGGTTTTTCTGCCCAGCTCTTGAACCAACTCCTGTGCTAATGCAATATTCTCAATGATGTGCCTTCCTTTGACAAAAGCAGTTTGCTCCATAGAGATAAGAGATGGTAGAAGTCTGCTCAATCTGTTACTTAGAATTTTTGAGATGATCTTATAGGAAAAATTACATAAACTAATCGGCCTATACTCTGAAATATCATTGGCATTTTTTTTCTTAGGAATGAGGGCTATAATTGTAGCTGTGAAGCACTTAGGAAGAGGTTTCCTTTCGGTGAAGAATTCCTGAATGGCCTTAATGACAGTGTCTGCAATCACAGGCCAAGCCTTGTGAAAGAAACTTCCAGTATAGCCATCCGGGCCAGGGACACTATCAGAGGATATAGAGAAGACTACATCTTTTATTTCCATATCAGTTGGAGTAGCATTTAAGAGACTGTTATCATCCTGGGTCACCACATTCGGAATGCAGTTTAGACTGTCAAGGTCAATATAGTGAGGTTGGGAGGTGAATGCAACTTGAAAATGGTTGACAACAATTTCCTTCATCTTCTGTGTGTCAGATGTAAAGTCACCTGTTGATGTCCTGAGATGGGTAATAGTGTTCTTCCTTCTATTAGCCGTAGCAGTCATATGAAAAAATTTAGTGTTCCTGTCTCCTTCTGCCAGCCACCAGATTCTAGACTTTTGTTTCCAAAAAATTTCCTGCTGAAGAATTCTCTCTGTGAGGATGTTCTTAGCATTTTCGAGAGCTGAAAGAGTAGTAGGAGAAGGTTGCTGGTCATAGGTGAATTCAGCCTCTAGCACTAAATCTTCAGCTTCCATCAAATTTTTATGAACATTTCCAAAAACATTCTTGTTCCAATCCCGTAGCATATACCTCAATGACTTAAGCTTAATACTCAAAGTAGTAATAGCTGAGGAGGCTAATGGACTAGTTCTCCAAGATTGATCCACTGCCTGAAGGAAAAGTTCATGCTTTGTCCACATTTGCTAAAAATAGAATCTGCTTTTGGTAATGCTTTGTAGAGCCAAGTTAACTAGAATGGGAGCATGATCCGAAGCTTCTCTAGATAGATGTTCCACAGTAATTGGAAAAGAATTCATCCATGAATTATTAATGAGAACCCTGTCAAGTCTGGCCCATATGCCTTTGGAACCTGTTTGCTGATTGTACCAAGTGTATTTGGAACCCATAAATCCGTCATCTATAAGACCATAGTCATTCACACAATCCTTGAAGTCATTCATAGATCTTAAAGAAGGTGTGTTACCCCCCAGTTTTTCATCACTTTCCATAATGCTGTTAAAGTCTCCAGCCACAATCCACGGACCGCTAATCAAAGAATTGGCATGAATAAGGGAAGCCCATAAAGGAACTCTTTCAGTAGGGGTGCCCTTAGCATAAATAAAAGAAGCATAGAAGTCTGACAAGTGTTGATAAGACTGTTTGATAGTAATATGTTGTTCATGCTTGACAACAATATCAAACTCCATCTGTCCTTTCCACATAATCCATATGTGAGCATGCTCATCATGATTTGCTATAAACTTTTCCATACCTAACTTCTTACAAATCTTTTCCATGTTGCTGACATTTATTTTAGGCTCAAGAATGGCAATACAGTCAACTTTGTGCTCTTTAATCAATAGTTTAACACGACCCACAGATAGATCGTTTCAAATGCCCCTAATATTCCAAATAATAAAAGTCATCAGATTTGAGATTTGGATTGGATCTTGCCTTCAGATCCTATCCTCTTCATTCCTCTGGTTATGACCCTCGGTCTATCAGCATGAATGGCAGTAAGATTATCAATCTCTGCTTGAATATCAATTCTCTTTCGGCATCAACCTTGACTGTCTTAAAGATTTCTATTGATTATATCGCTCCTATAATCAAAATTTTATTCCGGGGGCTCCGCCCTTGGATACCCCCGCAAGGGGCGCTGCCCCCTTGACCCCCGCGACCTGACCGCGCAGGTCGATCCGCGTGCGAAGGCGCAATCATTGAGCTTTCACTTTTGCCATCTCCACTCCATTCCTTGGCATATCTGTCATGAAAGAACATCAAATAGTTTAGTCATATAAGAGTGGTAAAACATCAATGACTTATAGTGTTTAGCCATTATCAAAACCAAGAATATCAAATAACTCAAATGACCACAGGATGATGTCGAATGACCCAAGTGACCACAAGATGACTCAAATGACCACAGGGGCACAACATTGGAGACACCCTGAGCAGCAAAGATCTGTTCTTGGATAAATGGAGGAAGTTGGGCCGCAGTAGGGCAATCAGTGACAACATGATTAGGGCTAGAACATAGAGCACATATTTCTTCATGATTGGGAGCTGAGAATGGTTGAGGTTGAGGAGCAGAAAAAGAAGAAGAAGGTTCTTGCCTAGAGAACAACTGATCTAACTTTTGGACTACCAGATCAACCTTTTTCATCTTCTACGCCAACAAATCTATTTTATTCAATTTCTGAGTTATGGCATTAATATCCACCTTGTTCTCAAATTCTCCTTGATTTTTAACTTCATACAGCCCTGACCTCTTAGATGGCCCAATCATTCGTTCATAAGATGAGAGCGAGGCATGACTAATAGAATTTTCACTAAGCATCTCAAATAAATCATAGGCCTCGTCCTCGCTCTTACTCATAAATGCTCCCCCACATGAAGCATCCACCATGTGTCTATAGTTTTCTGTCAATCCCTCATAAAATGCCTGGACAATTTTCCATCTTGATAATCCATGGTGGGGGCATTTCCTTAGCAAATCTTTCAATCTATCCCACGCCTCATGGATTTGTTCTCCAGGGTTTTGTGTGAATCCCCTTATGGCTCTCCTCATGGTATTGGTTCGTCTTATGGGATAGAATTTCTTTAAAAACTCCTTTTGCATTTCAGCCCATGTATCAATGGATCTACCCAAGGCACCTAACTAATATTTGGCTTTATCTTTAAGGGAAAAAGGAAAGAGAGTCAACTTAAGAGCATCATCAGAAAAATTTTAGATTTTCATAATTGAGCATATCTGGAGAAACTCATCAAGATGTTTATATGGATCTTCATTGGTATTGCCATAGAAAGATGGCAACATTTGGATGGTACTGTAGGCGCCCAATTTCGGACATCCCGCGGATCCCCAATGGACCTTCGTGTGAATGACGCTTAGTTGTGGTACTTGTTTTATCGATGTTTTGAGTTTTAAAGCCCAGCCCGCAGCCTTAAAGCTATTGGGCCTCGTCCACTTAAGGGGCCCAAAGAGCATGGTCTAGGCGGCCAAAGACTTGGCCGCCCCCAGTCCTAGGCGGCCAGGGCGATGGACGCCCTCCCCTGTTGAGTGGCCATCTGCCTGGCCGCCCTCCCCTTCAAGGAGGCCAAAGACTTGGCCGCCCTCCTCTGTTTACTCGGTCAGAGAACGTGGCCCAGCTCGTGGGCACATTCTTTCCCCCGTTCTGCACGATCTCTCCCCACGATTTGAAACTCCGGGCTCAATAGACAAAACTGTGGGTCTCCAATGTGGAATGGGGGGGGGGTGGAGGCCATTTTCGGAGGGGAATCAAGGTGGAAGCCATTGCGGAGTTCCTCCCGGAGGGTGAGAAGAGTCGCATCGGTCATCTTCCACCTGCTTTCCTTGCTTGGTTTGAACTCCTTAGCTCCTACTTCCTACTTGCATCACGGCTTCCAGGTAAGTACGCTGCATGTAGTGTAACCCCTTAGCTCCTACACTTAGAGGTTTCTTCCCAAACCAAACGGGAAGGTGGGTGGTCGAAAGCCTCAGCTATCCCTCCTTCCCACCACCCTCAGGTAACCTTGCCACCATCATTCCCGTTCTGTTCATTCTATTAGAGTAGATATTACACATTTCATTTTACTAATGGCTTTCCTTTTCTTCTTTCTTTGAGCTACGTTGCAGGACTTCAACATAAGAAACATAGCAGGGCTCCTTGCCCTTGGCCGGCCGAGGACAAGGAAGAGGAAACCCATCATCTCCCTATTTGGATTATCTCCCCGCGATCATCACCCCTGTGAAGTTCAGGTAAACACCTTTGGCGATCACGATGTTCTAACGTTTCTTTTTGTTCCTCTGTAGGTAGTCAGGAGACGTTCTCCATCCGCCCACACACACAACCGCATCTCCACAATCCGGGTGCCTACAAGCGAAGTGGCGATTACGGTGGGACCCTCTAGTGCCTACTGTAAGTTCCTAATGCTTGAAGTCCAAGTTTAGTTGATCCATGCATTTACATTAGTCTAGTTTTCATAGCTCTGTTTTACATCTTCTGAAAATCAGACAGAATGAGGCCAAACTCTTGGCCGCCTAGGCCCCTAGGCGACCAACCCAATGGCCGCCTAGGCCATCTACTGGACGACCAGAACTCTGGCCGCCCTAGGCCCCAAGTGACATTCAACCTGGCCGCCCTCTTCATTGCTAGGAGGCCACCACTCTGGCCGCCTTCCCCTCTGGGCGACACTCGACCTGGTCGCCCAGGTTTGTGGACGTCCATCACTTTGGCCGCCCTCTGTCCTCTTCCTGTGTTTTTCCGTAACATTGTTCTTTCTCTGCTAGTTTGCTTGTGTATTGTGTGATTAATCTCTGTAGGTTAAGTAACGTGGTTGGGTTTAAGAAGAGCCGGCATCACCCTTGTTAGGAAACCCTCCCCTTGGAATTGAACCCTTCACCTGAGGATTCCCACTCGGGTGCAATTGGTTCAGTCCATTCGGGAACCTCCGTGAGTCCTCGCGAACCGTGGATTCCCACACGGTCGCCAGGCAGGTTGTACCATCGAAAGTCCCCGTAGATCATCTCGGGTTTTGAGTGAGAGGTTTCTGCTAGGCTCCCGGAGCTCATCCCACACCCTTAGTTCCCTTCTCCTCGAGTGAACAAAAGAAAAGACAAAAAAAGTGGAAAAAGAGAAAAAAGAAAAAAAATTGGGACGTTGATTGTGGTCACCACTTTGTTGTGTCTGGAAATACTCCCCCCCAAACCTTTTATTTTCTTTATTCTAAACCAATTAATAATTGGTTTAGGATGGAGAGAGTTTATACAAATCCGGGTTATGAGGAGGAATTTCCTCCCCAATTTGAGTCCGGAATTAGGGGCAACCCTCTATTTTCAATAGAGGACGATCATCTACATGCCTTCATAGGCATGTTTTCGGCCACATCAAATGACCATGGTAGCCCGAGGGCTCCTACACTCTCTCCGCACGAGGATCAAGAGCTGATTAACGTTCTATCCCACTACACTTCCGCGGAATTGGCCACAATGGCTTCCTGTGGGAAGGCCCTGGCCGTCCCACACATGTCTCCATATCTCACACCTTCACATGCTCAAACTCCCTTCCAAGGGTCCACGAGCCGACCCACTCCCGAAAGTCCAATCCAATTCAGCTATCCAACAGCTCCACAAAGGGGACCTTCACCTCCAATTCCACCTACCATGGGTGCCCCGGTGAAAGGGATGGACCCATCACTCCGGCAGGAGATTCAAAGCTACATTCGTTAGGCGGTGGTCGAGAGTATGCCAAACTCACGTCCCCACTCACTAGCCCAATATTGCAAGCTCCCTAATGCTTACTTTTCACATAGATTCAAGGCTCCTAAGTATAGGAGATATGATGGCACCACTAACCCTCATCATCACCTTTCGGGCTTCCTGATGGATTCCCATCAATGGCTCCACGATCGGGTTCTATTGGTCAATCTATTTCAAAAATCCCTTGAGGGAGAGGCCCTACGTTGGTTTGCTTCCTTGCCAGCTATTGATCTCATCAACTTTGACATAGTCTCCGAGCAATTTCTCGCTCACTTTGGTCACATGTCCTCTATTTCCCCTACATTGTTTGACCTAGTCATGGAGAAAATGAAGCCCGATGAGGACTTCATTAACTTTGCAAATCGTTGGAGGATCATGGCTTCTAGGATGGAGGTTCCCATCCCCGAGTCTCAGGCCGTCACCATGCTAGTCAATAATGCCACTCCTCAGCTTAGGGCGATTCTGATGCTCAGTGAGCTCCACACCTTTCACCAACTCTACAACCGAGCTCGGATAGTTCAAGCCCAGGTAAGGGATTCTACCTTGCCTCCCTTCTTTGAGCCTCGTACTAAGAGTAGGAAAACCCTAGCTGTCCCCACCACCGAGGGTGTCACGATAAATGAGCAGGTCAATGCGGTCGGCCAGTCCTTCAAGTCCAACAATCGCCAGGTCTCCCATCCCACTCAGGCTACAGCCAACCAGGGGCAAGGTAATTCCAAGCCTTATGCCAACGTCCCTCCACCTCAAAGCTACGGTCCCGCTAGGCCAAAAAGGGCTTCTTATCCTCCGTCGCCTGAAACTTTAGGTGACATCTTCTTTGCCCTTATGTCCTCAGAATCTATTCAGCTTCCCCCTCAGCGAGATCGGGTCCATCCCAATGCCGACACCTCCCGATATTGCCCATATCACCAGACTCCCGGCCATGATTTCTTCAACTGCTTTCAATTTCGGGATTGGGTATATGATATGAATGACGAGGGGAGAATTAATTGGGAGGATGTAAAGCAAGCTATCGCCAACCTCAAGAAGCCCAACCGGGACCTCGGTATAGTGCATAACCAACTGCCAACCCATCAGTCAGCCAAAGATCCCTCGAGCTCAAGGCAGAATGAGCAGGTGAACACCATCATTGGAATGGAACCACGGGTGCTCAAAAGGACCCAGATGTGGGGGGTTGAAGGATTCCCGGGCTGGTACGGGAAGATAGAAGTGGAAGCTGATGAACCGTGGGCGGATATCAACATGTTCACCCAATCCCAAAATCTGATCTCACCACCATCCAGCCAGTCTCCGAGTGCCACCCAAAAGCCACTCACCTTGATCAACCCTCCTCAAATGCTGTGCCAAGAACCCTATGTCTTTCCAAAAGCTCAGTTAGTACAGGAGCGCCCCTTGGTCCTCCTTAAGCCACCTCAGCCAAAAACAGTCCCTTCTCCTTCTCTGGTTGACTCCGGAGATGATTCAACCTCTCTCTCATACATATTTGGATCTCCAGCTCCTTTACAGCTCATTCGCCCAAAACCTTTGGAACATGATGACCCGAAAGAAGCTTTGGTCAATGTCACTCTCCGGAACTGCATCATTCCCCCATCCCAAAGGCCATCCCAACCGGAGGAAGGGGTCAATTCTCAAGGCCCTCCCGCAGAGTATGACATTCTCCAGCATCTAGACAGGACCCCTGCTAAGGTTTCCATCTTGGAGCTCCTTAGGAAATCTCCGTCGCACCAAGCCACCTTGCTTCAATTCCTCCAAAAAATCATGGTTAATGAAGATCTTCTGACAAGTGGTGTGACCGAGGCCATCATGGCCCTCACATGCAGACCATCTATTTCATTCTCTGATAAGGACCTTGCTTTGCCAGAAAGCAGGTCACTCCCGTTGTGCCTCACAATCTCTCTCAACGGAGTCAAGGTTGACTCCACCCTCATCGATACGGGAGCTTCAATTAATGTTTGTCCCATGAAGACCATCAAGAAAATTGGCCTCCAGGAAGAGAACTTAGAGGAGGTATGCACTACCATCCCAACCTATGATAATTCAAAAAGGTGCGCAAAAGGGAAGGTGACCCTACAACTCGGCCTAGGTCCAATGGTTATGACGTCGGACTTCTTTGTCCTTGATGTCGACCCTGCATATAAGGCCATCTTAGGACGGCCTTGGATTGAGCAAACCCTCGGAATCCAATCAACAGCCCACCAATGTTTCAAGTTCCCTTACAATGGTAGGGTGATCAAAATCAAGAGTATCCCGCTGGTGGAAACTCTCAATGCCATTACCTCCGAGCAGATTCCATTTATGACCATTCCAGATAAGGGCAAGAAACCCGTTCTCTCCATAGAGGGTGCCGTTGGGCCCTTCACCTTAAGTCCACTCGATTCCCCCTTCCTTCCTCGGCCAATCACACATTCCAATATCCCTCTCGGTAAAAGATGGGAAATCATGGCCAGGATGGGCTTTACCATGGGTAGGGGTTTAGGTCAGCTCGAACAAGGCCCCGTGCACAGAAGAAAGCTTAAAGTGGCTAAAGGTCGGGCATGTTTAGGTTACTCTTCGGAAGAGCCATCCAAGGGTACTCAAGGCGAGGATTTGATTTATGGTCACTTTGTCATAGGGCCAGTTTAGCCAGGAACTCGGCAGGAGCCGAGAAAAGAGTCTGAGGTCTCTCAAAGAAAGGAAATCCCACCCGATTTACCACTCAAGGAGGACTTTGGCCTCCTATCCCTCTTTCATCTGGATAAACCCCCTGACGAGGTTTCCCCCTCAGGCATCTTCCTTGCTTCAAACAGGCCCGCGCCTGTCCTTTTCATTCCCTTCCTATTCCACCCGCCGTTTCCTCCGCTCCTCACTCATCCGATTATGAGGCAACCCGCCCATAAGGTCTGCACATTCACCCATGACCATAAAAAAACGTCGATTCTCAAACATGGGCTTGCGAGCTCACTATTGAAGAAATGGCCTCCTTTGAAAATGGTTCCCTCGGCCAAGGGCCCACACTTTCCACCTTGAAATCCCTTCCACAAACTCCCCTTGTACATAGTAGGGTAGAGTCTAGGTCAAGTCCAGGTTTGTACATAGCATCTTTTCCTTCCAAGAAGTCCAGTGTCCGTCAGGTTCCCGTGCGATACATTAGCCAGTTGGCTGATAAATGCGCACAGCTCTGTCAGGTCTTTGAATTTACATCCACTCCCATTTCCCTAGGGGCAGTTGAACTAGATGGATCTTCAATAGATGACGGTCTAGGCGTGTATGTCTTAGAAGAGGGTGACGATGCAGAAGAAGAAGAGCCATTAGAGGATGATAGTGATCCCATAGCTTCCTTCGTCGATGGAACCAAGAGATTTGACGAACCTAATGTTTCAAGTGACGAATCCACCAAAGAAGTCAATCTCGGCACCAAGGATGATCCAAAGAATATATTGATAAGTGCCAATTTGACTGATGAGGAGGAAGCTGCTCTTGTGACGGTTCTCAAAGAATTTCCCGATGCTTTTGCTTGGTCCTATGAGGACATGCCTGGTCTAGACCCGTCTCTAGTAGAACACCGTTTGGTCCTGAAACCCGATGCTCGAGCTGTCAAACAAAAGTTAAGGCGACTTCACCCGAAGCTCGTGCTCAAAGTCAAAGAAGAAGTGGACAAGCTCCATAAGGCTAAGTTCATCAGGGTTGTTATGTATCCACAATGGGTAGCTAACATCGTCCCTGTTATGAAGAAGGACGGTAGGGTCCGCATCTGCATAGATTTCTGTGACCTTAATCGTGCTTGCCCAAAGGATGATTTCCTTCTTCCACACATAGACGTCCTGGTAGACAACACCGCCGGCTATGAGATGCTCTCCTTCATGGATGGCTTCTCATGGTATAACCAGATCCGCCTAGCGGAAGAAGACTAGGAGAAGACTTCTTTCACCACTCAGTGGGAGACCTATTGCTATGTCGTTATGCCCTTCGGATTAAAGAACGCAGGGGCAACATATCAAAGGGCGATGATAGCCATCTTCCACGGCATGATGCATGTCTATATGGAAGTTTATGTGGATGACATTCTGGTTAAATCCAAGACCAGGAGTGGCCATGTAGAGATCCTCCGTGCAATTCTCCAACGGTCGAGGGAGCACCAACTCAAAATGAACCCTAAGAAATGTGTTTTCGGGGTCTCTTCAGGGAAGCTTTTAGGGTTCATTGTCAGCAAGAGAGGAATTAAGATCGACCCTAATAAAGCTAAGGCCATTATCGAGATGCCTCCTCCCAAGAACATCAAAGAGGTCTGTGGTCTAATCGGGCGTTTGCAATTCATTAGGAGATTTATATCTCACCATTCTCAGTGATGCAAGCCCTTCTACGACATGTTAAAGGGAGAGGCTAAATTTGATTGGAAAGACAAATGTCAGAAGGCCTTCGATGATCTGAAGAGTTACCTTTCGAATCCTCTCGTTCTGGCACCCCCGGTCCCGGGTCAGCCTCTATTGCTCTATGTTTTTACCATTGATGAATCTGTTGAGCAGGATTGGCCCAATACGATGATGCCAAAAGGGAACGCATAGTCTACTATTTGTCCAAGCTGTTCAATGATGCTGAGCAGAGGTACACTGCCATGGAAAGGACCTGCGCGGCCGTCGTCTGGGTTGCCCAAAAGCTAAAGCATTATTTCCTCGCACATGAAGTAAAGCTCTTGGCGCGAATGGACCCAATCAAGTACTTGCTAGAAAAGTCTGCCTTAACTAATCGTTTGGTGAGATGGCAGAGTTTTCTCAACCAATTTGACATCACCTACGTCAGTCAGAAGGCGGTCAAGGGGCATGCCATCGCCAAGCACCTTGCCCATCATCCACTCCCTACATTCTCCCCTGTCGATGAGAGTCTCCCGGACGAAGAGTTAGGAGCCATTACAGATGGTGAACCTTCATGGATTCTCTACTTCGATGGTGCATTCAATTCCAAGGGCTGTGGAGTCGGAGCCGTTCTCCAGTCCCCGGAAGGTATCATCATTCCCCGTGCTTGTCAATTAACCTTCCCTGCCACAAACAATGTGGCTGAATATGAGGCACTCCTCATGGGCTTGAAATTGGCACTGGCCCTCGGAGTTAAGGAGCTCTGGATCATCGGAGATCCCCAACTTATACTCCGGCAATCCCTCAGCAAGTATCAAACCTGGGACCCGAAATTGAAACCCTATCAAGACCTGGTCGGCAGGGTAGTCCGGCGGTTTAGGAAGCTAACCCTGGTGCACACCCCTAGGGCTCAAAACATTCTAGCCGATGCCCTGGCATCTTTGGCATCTTCTCTTCCAATCCCCGGCGAAAAGCCATCATCCACTGTCATCGTGTAGAGAATGCACACCCCTTCACATTCTGATACCTGGTTTCAACAGTTCTCTGAGCCTTCCTCTCAAGTCCATGTCATCTCCCATGAACATGAGATCGATCTTGAAGACTACAATCCCTGGTTTTTCGATATCGAGAACTATCTCCGGGATGGTTCCTTCCCTGATTATGCTACCGCCCCTGATCGATGAGCCATTCGTCGAGCTGCGGAGTGCTTTGCCATCATAGGTGGTCTCTTGCACCGCAAATCTCTCAGTGAAGTTTACCTCCGCTGTCTCGATGAGACCGAATCCCATGTAGTTGTCGAAGCTGCACATTCCGGTGAATGCGGTGGACACGTGAATGGCCGCATGCTTGCTCAGAAACTCCTTCATCAATACTATTAACCTACCGTGCATGAGGATTGTGCCTGTTATGTCCGTTATTACGCTAAATGCCAACTCCAAGCAGACAAGGTCCACGCTCCTTCGTCCTCACTCCACCCTCTTATAGCTCCTTGGCCTTTTGCCATGTGGGCATTCGACGTAGTCGGTCCTTTGGAGGATAGAATCGGAGAAATTCGAAGAAAATCCTTCATCCTCACCGCTACAGAGTATTTCACGAAGTTGGCGGAAGCTGAGGCATTCACGGAAGTCAAAGTAGCAACGGTGGTAAAGTTTATCAAGCGCAACATCCTCGCCAGGTTCGGCGTCCCCCGTGACATCATCACCGACAACGGACCATAGTTCACATCCCAGGAACTCCGCGACATGTATGGTAAATATGGTATTCATTTGCATATTCATCTCCATACTACCTACAAGGAAACAGACAAGCTGAAGCTACAAACAAAACTCTCATCAGAATTATCAAGAAAACCTACAAATCTCACCATTATTCAGACTGGCCAGATCGCCTCATTAAGGCCCTCTAGGCTTACTGCACTTCTGTTCGTACTCCCACGGGTCAAACCCCGTACGCACTTACTTTCGGGATAGAAGCGGTACTCCCATATGAAATATTCGTTCCCTCACTAAGAGTGCAGCTGGATCCCGAGTTTGATCCCGAGCAACGTCGAGAAAATCTTTTGACCCAGCTGGAACTATTAGATGAGAAATGGATGATCGCGGCCGATCATGCTCAGGTATATCGCAAGAGAATTGCACGTTATTATGCCAAGAAAGTTCTAGAGAGAAAATTTAGGGTAGGTGAACTGGTTTTAAAGAGGAAGCTCACTAAAACCACTGGTCTAAAAGTAAAATTTCAAGAAAATTGGGAAGGCCCTTTCGTCATCAAAGAAGTCTACTCAGGTAATGCTTACAAATTGGTAGACTCCGAAGGAGTAGAGCTCACATATCCATGGAATGGGGTATACCTCAAGAAATTCTATTCATGAGATCTTGTACATAACTATTCAAAAAGCAAACACAAAAAGTGTCCTTTTATTTCTTGTACACAAAGAAAACAACCAAAATGACAATAAAAGAAAAAACAAAAAAAAGAAGAAGAAAATCGAAATCAACGCCTGGTGACCATCACGCAGTCCAAATTCATTGCATTAACCCTTCATGTTAGACAGGGACCGTCAAGATGTGGTAAGTATCGGGTCTTGGTCTGCCAGAACAGTGGAGATCCCTATCTAGCAACGTCGGCCTACGTTTATTAGAAGGAAAACAACTTGCACACACTCACGTATTTTATATCAAATGGGTAGCATCACCTACGATAAGGCCTCACCCGAAGGTCTCTGGAAAAGCAACACTCTTTTGTTCTTCTTCTCTTCGACCAAATGAGACAACCGGCGCCCTTAAAACGCTAAGCATCAGAGGACCGAAGCACAAGATCCTTAAGGCAAGAGTAGGATCCATCCCCTCGAGCCCAGGTCAGAGCACGAGAAGAGGGCAGTGTCCTCCCAGGCATGAACAAGGGGAACTCAAAAATAAAATGACAATATTCTTCTCCCCAAGAAAAGGAAAAAAGAAAGAAAAATTATGTATGCATGTATATGTGACAAAGTCACGTGAAAAGCTTGGTCGTAACCATGCCTGACTTTGTCAAATGAAACCCCTCATATTCAAGAATCAAATCAAAGCTTTCCATATCAGGGGCATCTAACGTCATAATGTTGGGGGCGTGGTCCGAAATTGCATGAAAGGGGAAAGTCGAGTAGGCCCTCAACTAGCTCGCCAGATTAACGGCTTTGCCAAATCCTCTCAGGAGGTTTACCCTCTATCTTCTTCCTTCTCCCTTCAAAAGATGAAAGCTTGATGGTGATCCTGAAGGGTGAACCCTGTCTAGGTTGCGACCTTATTTAGCAAAATACATATATGGTTGTCCACTTCGAAAAAACAGAAGCCATTGCTGCGAAGGGGTCTCTGTGTTTCTGGCTGGTCAAGACCCCTATTTACTACTCTTAACGCTTTCTTATGTTACCTCGGGCTTAGGTCAATGCAAGCGCGTCACCTATAGGTGCGACGGTGTCTGATTCCAGGTCAGCGTCGCGCGGTTGACCGTTAGGGTTCCAAGGTGTTCCATCATATACCATCTAGAGTTATGAAGAAATAGATTCGGGTCGGGTAAATCATTTACCTCAAACACTTTTTGGGTGTATCCTTATAGTTGGAAGCAACTGGGTGCCTAAGCGTGGCATGACGGCATTGTCATCAGGATAAGACTTAACCGGCGGGACCATCATTTGAGGAGTCTAGAGGGCCAAATCAACCTAGATGTGCGCTCAGGATACCTGGGAGGTAACTTAGAAAACCCCCGTCTCCATATAGGTCAGGTGCCCCATGGGTGGTCACCAGGCGTTCACAAAAAATAGCATAAAAGCATAAAACACAAAAAAATATATATAATCAAAATCGACAAAAAAATTCAAATATATTTCTCAAAAAAATGCATAAAATCGTGAAAAATCAAAAATACGTCTTGCATCCGCATGTGCATACGCATGATCATATTTCCTTTTGTTCGCATTCTTCTTGCTTGCATGTGCATATCACGTTTAATTTTCTTCATTTTAATCTGGTTAAATAAGATTTAGCCCTCTGACCCTGCATCAAGAAATGTATTATTTGCTTTCGGCAGGGGGCTAAAATCATACTACACTAACCTTTTCCTTGTTAGTGTGGTTGAAACAGGTGAAAAGGAAGACGACATCAAAAGCCAAGCCAAGCCAAGTACACTGAAGATCGTTCATTTCACTTTCAAAATATGTCCATTACATTCTAGCGATACAGCATCATAGGGGCATATCCCTAGTGTACAAAAAGGGGCAGCTGCTATCCAGCTGCGTCTCTCTCTCTCTCTCTCTCTCTCTCTCTCTCTCTCTCTATCTATCCTCCTAATCTGCACCGGTGCGAGGTCGACTCCACTGGCTATCCGCCTCATCTCCGTCTCCGCCTCCCATGTCTCACAGTCTCGAAGGTCATGAAGCCCTCGAACCTGACGCGACTGGCTGGATCGCTCCCTGCTCTGCAGGAGATGGCATCATACCCATAAGCTCCTCCATCGTGAAATGCACATCTCCTAGGGACAGTAGTGACTCGGAAGGAGTCGCGGGCCTAGCTCCCCCTCCTGGGGCACCTCTACTCTGGTATCTCTGTAGCACTCGCCGTCTCAGAGCCTCCAACTGGTCATGGGCTCGCTGCTCCCAAACTGCCATCACCATCTCTCGAGCACGTGCCTCGGCTTCTCTTTTCCTTCACCTCGGCAAGGCGACCCTCGACTCTCTCAATGGAGCTCATCTCTTCAAGGTGACGTGTCAGTTCCTCTATATGCGCATCCTGTTCCTGACGGATGGCTAGGGTTGCTGCCAGTTCCTTCCTCTGCAGAAAACGAATCATCAGGTAAGGCCAAATAAAGATGTAGAAAGAGAGAGTTACCTTCAACTTGAGTGTTAGGTTCTTACCGTCTCGGCCAGCTCAGCCTCTCGCTCCTCGGCTCGCTTGATGGCCCTCGCCAGGCGATCCTCCAGCTCCTCTCGAGCGTCCACTCGGGATGAAGGGCCAGCCTCTCCACTCGCTCCTGCCCTCACTCACACATAGGCCGATTCACCTCGGTGGCAAGACAAGGGGCAAACGGTTAGTCAAATGCAATAAATTCCAAGCTTAATATCAATCAAGTTATTGCTAGCTCACCATCTCTCGGATCTCGTGCCGCAAGTTCACGATCGTCTGGTTAGGGATGCTTATCCGATCCTTGAGTATCTTCACCGCCTCAGTCTCAGACATCTGCACATCACATCCGCCAGCTCAATTAGCTACATTGCTTAAATGGAAGCATCACATTCGAAAGCTAAAGAGCAACTCACCGCTCGGGTGTCGAGACGAAGTCGTCCAGCATACCGGTCCTGATAATCCGCTAAGTAAGTCTCACTACTCCTCATGGTCTGGTCATGCTCCAGTGAGGGTCCTCTCTGTAGCGCCTCTGCCTCTGCACGGTAGCGGGAGGCCCAGTCCTGATTGCTCGCCGAAGTCTGGTGACGTCCCCGGTCCGACTCGTGCTCGGCTGGAATTGCCACTGGCGGTTGATGCCACCCCAGTGTCCTCTGCACTAGACGAAGGAAGAGCGGCTCCCTTAGGTTCACACAGAACAACACTGTATCTCTATGAAACCAAGCTCGCCCCTCCCTCACCCATGGTTGGGTGGTGAGGTCCTCAACCGCATAGGGAGTCCAGATCACCTGCCACATTAAAGATTGAATGTTTGATTAATTGAAACACATATAACAAATGCTGAAACATCACACAACTCTTTTAACCAAAACACTCACCTGGTGGGGTGGAAACTCATCTAAAGCCATCCTAAGATCAGTGAGTCTAGTGGCCACCAGGCGCCGGTCCCGGACCATCTCCCATCTAGCCATAAGAGGGACCGCCTGCATCAGGGCTCGCGGGATCTTGCCGCGACCTAGTGGGAACCAAGTGTACACCCAAATCTGAAAACACAAGGAAACCATCCATCAATCAATGAAATTTAGAATCAACATATGCAAAGGGGTAGACTCATACCTGTAAGAAGGGCATGAAGCCACCTAGGTTCTTCGAACCTGGGTGTACTAGATCAAAGTGGGCAAAGAGGTGCGCCATCATCGCTCTCCCCCACGCGAGTTGGGATCCCTGCTCGAGATCCCGTACCAATAGAAGATATTTGAGGTTCACCTTGTTCGAGGCAATAGCGAACATCAGCCTCCCAAAGAAGTACAAGAAGAACAACCTCAGCTCATGCTGCTCACTTCTCCCTTGGGCTCGGAGTCTTTGTCTCACTCACCCCAAGTACGCATCCAGGTCCTCTAGCGGTCCGCGTGCCATTCTCGCGATCCCCATCGCAGCACTAATCCTCCCGGGCGGAAGAGTGGTCATTGGTTTCCTAGATCGAGCCAGCTGCGGCCCGAGCAGGTCCTCTATCTCCTCTCGATAATCCTTCAGTTCTTGGCCAAGCACCGAGATCCCTGCCACTAGTAATCCCGTCAAGAAAGCCACATCCTCAAGCGTGGGAATCATATGTCCCCACGGCATTACGAATGCTCTACAGCTATCCACCCATCTCTCTCGTACCGCCGTCAGGAAGGTAGCATCTACCGGGAAAGGTCGGATCCTAAAGAACGGGCCGAAACCCATTCGATCCACCCTCTCCCATTGCCCAGAAGGTAGGGCATGGTACCAAGCCCACACCAAGTCCCATGTAACCCGGGCTCTGATCCTCCGTGGACCCTGCACACAATACAAAGGAAACACAAGAGATTCATTAGATCCTCCAAACCATTCCACTTTCTTCCCTTTTGTTCCAAAAACTCACAGCACTGGGGCAGGGCGGCCAAAGGCATGGTCGCCCACCTCCCTGGGCGGCCAAAGGCCTGGCCGCCCAAGCCCATCTGTGGGCTGCCAGCGCTCTGGCCACCCAGATCCATGGACGGCCAAAGGCCTGGCCGCCCACAGGTTCATTCCCCTCAAACTCATCCCCCGACCTCCATCTCTCCACATAGAACACATTCACATACAGATCTGATGAATACAAAGCAGGGGCATGAAACTTACCTTCTCTTGCTGCCCTCCCTTCCCTTGGTCGGGTTCACCATCATCCGAACCCTCGCCTTCTTCATCTTCATCTCCATCGGTCGGTCCCTTGTCGGGGATAGCCTCGCCTTCCCCACTTCCTTCCTCTCCACCCTCCTCTAAGTCTGCAGAAGCTATAGCCGGAGAAGAGGAGCTCATAGTAGCTTGCTCTTCACTTGAAGAGGAAGGATCGGGCACGAAGTCAAGACGAGCTCTCCTTCTCCCCATTGCCCAATCTAGAGGACCTAAGTGGCTAGAACCTCACTCCAGCAAAAGAACAACACTTTCTCCAACTCTGGCTCCTAGGACGTCCACAAGGAAGGCCGCCCAAATGAGGAGGGCGGCCACTTCTTTAAAAGCCCCTCAAAGTAGAGGGCGGCCAAGGCTCTGGCCACCCTGCCTTTAGTGGAGGCGGCCAGAACCCTGGCCGCCCTCCTCCTTGTTCAGCGAAAAAATACAGAAAAAATGGGAAAACAACAAAAAATGATGCAAGTTCACTTATAAAGATTAATTAGTTCATATCATTTCATTCCACCTACTATTTTTCACAACCAACAACCACTCATTGTTCAAAACAAAAGAAAAAATATAAAAAAATAGTCCACTTATTTCAACATAACCATAAAGAAAAATGCTGAACAGACTTCAATTCAAGTATGCCTCCTCATGAAAAATTCATTCACGGTCGGCCTGAAGATTCGAAGGTAGCCCACATAATGCTTAAGATCATCTTTGTCCTCCTCGATGTCAACTTTGGCTTTCACCACGGCGGCATGACGTCTCCACATCTTCCCGATCCTCTGAAGTCGCCGTTGATCCGCGTCAGTTCCCAGAAGGCGCTTTGTAATCAATGCTCCCTTTGAAGCCGCCCATGGGATCAGCCTGGGTAACCCCACCTGGTGATGGCAGCGATGTCCTTGGTACAGCACCAAGTCCTCGGCCCCCACAAGCCATAACTCCTGCTCTGGCGATCCACGCACCCTGAATTCTTCATGTCGATACATCATTGTCACGAACACAAACTCATCCTCAAACAGGAAGTTCAGGTAGTCACGCCAGTCATCTCTGGTCTTCAGTAGTGCTATCTTGCATATCACTTGATCCTCAGGACCAAACATAGCCCCTGCTGGGTAAATGGCGCTCTTCTCGAAGATCCGAGAAGTAGTAGTCGCCTCGCTGTCAAAATCAAAACTCAAGTGGATCTCCATCCATTGCTGCAGAAGGAAGAGACTCCCCATGACACTACCACCTAGGCTCATCTGAGTGAGCCCGTAGTACATATGAGCCAGCACCGCCCGAGAAAGAGAACGTCCTGTCCATAGAAGAGTCAGGGGCCCCACATACTCTTGTCTCAACATGTCACCTGACATAGGGAAGAGTAACGCCCCGCCCAAGCATAATGTCACACCACGCATCAGTCGATCCGCTTCCACTACCTTGTCCTTCACACGGCCCAAAAGCCAACCTGCCAGGCGGTCGACTAGGATCCCTTACTGGTCTGTCATCCGGCAAACCTCGCGCTTATCTCGCACGATCTCTGCTAGGATCTCATCCCATGGAGGAAGGTCGATCAGCTCACCCACCTCTAAGTCGCTCCACTGAAAGATGAAGTCCAGCTCCTCTACCAACACTGAGGCCTCGAACTCGGGGAAGATAAAAGTGTGCGTGTCTGGATGCCACAACTCAATCATTGCTGCTAACGATTCCCAGTTCCACCTCATGCTATTGAAGCGCTTCGCCATGATGACCAGGCGGATCAGATGCCATTGGTGCATGAATACCCTCATGGCGGGCGTAATTGTCGCCATCAAATCATGGAGCCAACCATAACGGCGGATGTGTCTTGCCCCAGGAAAAGCAGGCACATACTGCACCGTTTAGAAAGAAGAAGAGAGAAGAGAAAACCCAATCAATAACAAGACATAAATCTTGCCAAATACACCAAAAAGAAATAATAATAATAATAACAACTTTGCACATAAACCATACCTTACCTTGCTCCACAAGATTGCTTAAGTGACCGGGCACGTCAGAGAGAGCACCAAGTTCATGGCCTCCTGACGGGGTGGAAGAAGACGCCATGCCTATTTTCTTCTTAGAACTACTCCTCGGGCTCCAACTCTTTGCTCAACGACGGAGTAGGACTACCCTGCCCCGTAGTCTTTTGTAGGCTAAGAGTCCCACCTAGCTCAGAACTCCCATGGCCTGGGATAAGAGCAGGAGGGCGGCCAAAGCGATGGCCGCCCACCCCTAGCTTGGGTGACCACAACTCTGGCCGCCTAGACCATGGGGTGGCCAGCAACCTGGCCGCCCTCATCCCCTTCTTTTGTGAAGCTATGCGTAACTGCTATATATGATTTGTCATGTATGGTTTAGTGGTTCATTCGATGAAATATGTTTACTGATCTATTGTTATTATCATTGATGAACTTTACACACGTGTGCTAATGCACCTGCAGGTCTCCACAGCTACGGGACCAGAGGGCGATAAGGCCCTCATTACCTTGCATTATAGGTAGAATGCCGGAGGCTAATAGCTTCGGGCGTATAAACTCTGAGTTCCTCTCTAAAAAAAACCATGAAGGGTTTATACTCCTTAAGCTATTCGATAGTCGCCTACTACCTAATCCCGGGATGACAAACTTCCCGAATTCTCGGCTATGCTTAATTACAATGTGGAACGATGGATCCCCATCAGGATCCGGACCACGTCTGTCACCAAGCATGGGATGACAGACTTCTTGAACTCTTGACCGATTGGTTCAGAGGCAGGCAAATAAACCCTCAGGCTCTGCATTAGATAGGTTTTTTACTTTAAACCTTGCATGCATCATATAGGCCTTTTTAGCTCCATTTGAAAATGAAAACAAAAATATATGTATATATGCGCATGAAAAATAAAAAAAATGCATGCAACTCATCCATGAAGCCGTGATGCAGAAGCAGGGAAGCCACGTTGATCTGGCCGACCCATGGTCCTTTGGTCCCCGCATCTGGTTTTTCGAGTCCCTCGATTTTTACCGAATTTGCACGAATGAGTCTACGTGATTCCACTTCGATTTGACCAGCAGAAAATATGTTTTATGCGAGGCCGTTTTGAGTATTTCGTGATTCAATAAGTCATTGTATTCCCATATCCTGATATTTTTTTTTACTTACCCTTGTTTAGGTCTTGTATCTCCTTGAGCATCGGATTGCATTTTCGTCCCCTCAAGTCCCGCAGCGCCATGCTAGGGGGCCCCACGCGGCCGCATATACAAGTCCTCTTAGATCAATTGTCCTTCCTCCTTTTGCCAATGGCTTACTTGATTACTTGATGCTCATGCGACCCTATGTGAAGCTTGTTTTCCGCTCAAGAATCTCCTTGAGCGTGTTGTCCTCATTAGGCTTGTTTCTTTTCTGAAACACCCATTTATTAGTCTACCGGGCTCCCTTGCAAAATGGGCATTCCGGAGGGGCATTTGTAGATGCCCAATTTCGGACATCCCGCGGATCCCCAATGGACCTTCGTGTGAATGACGCTTAGTTGTGGTACTTGTTTTATCGATGTTTTGAGTTTTAAAGCCCAGCCCGTAGCCTTAAAGCTATTGGGCCTCGTCCACTTAAGGGGCCCAAAGAGCATGGTCTGGGCGGGCCAAAGACTTGGCCGCCCCCAGTCCTAGGCGACCAGGGCGATGGACGCCCTCCCCTGTTGGGTGGCCATCTGCCTGGCCGCCCTCCCCTTCAAGGAGGCCAAAGACTTGGCCGTCCGCCTCTGTTTACTCGGTCAGAGAACGTGGCCCAACTCGTGGGCACGTTCTTTCCCCCGTCCTGCACGATCTTGTTAGGGTGCTTGGCCCGGATACAGAGGGGGGGTGAATGAATCCTTCTACGAATAATGGATTAAATTTAAAAACCGGATGCTAGATAAGGAAACAGAATGGAACCAATTCTATTCAACTCAAATACAATCACATTGAGCGCACCTATTCAAGCATCTAGCGGAAGCAAACCAGACAATCAAGCCACTGCTCAATAGATTTTTAGGTGGTTCGGTCCTTCAGACCTACATCCACCCCTCACTCCCAACCGGAGTGAGGCTTCACTAGCGAACGCTAGAACCAAGCAGACTCAGTTTGCAAACAGTTGCTGCCACACAGCTTGACCAGGGGAACAACCTCCCCTCTTCCTCCAAACCGGAGGGAACCTCTGGACTTGAATCCACAAGCCCAGAACCGGAGACAAGTCTCCCTTCCTCCAAGCCAGAGGGAACCCACAAGTAGCTCCCAGCTACTTGCAACTGGAGATCAGATCTCCCTTCCTCCTAACCGGAGGGAACACGACCTCAGACCAGAGGATCGGAAAGCACAACAAACCAGAAAACAAAGGAAAAAACAATAAACGAAAATAACTTCAGCAAACAGAAGCTGAAACACGAAATGCACAATTTGGCTCCTAACAGAGCTGACTGGCCTGGATCTGATCCACGGTCCAGTGAAGACAGATCTTCAGGTAAACTTCTTTCTTCTTCTCCACGAGCTCTCTCACTCACTCTCTATCTCTCTTTCTTTCTCTTACACTCTCTTCCTCTTTCACACGAGCACTATCTCTCTCTCTCACTTTTTCTTCTTCTGCTGGATCGAGCTCTCTGTAACACTGCCTTTTCTTTATTGGCTCAGATCCTTTTTCTATCTGGATCGTGGCTCTCTGTATGAGCTTTTCTTCTCGCCAACTCGATCGACCTTCATCTGTGGACGAAGGCTTCCTTATATAGCATCAGCAGCAGGTGGATAGGGCACAAGACGCGTGTGCCTCCCACGCTTGATCCAGAACTTTCTTGCCACGTGCCTTCATTGCATTTTGTTCCTCTTGTCTTGGATCACGTGCAGCCCAGGTGTGTGAAATGTTCTTCCTCGGACATGTAATGAGATTAACACCATTAGTCAATCAGAGTTCGCTGCATGCTTATTTAAAGCTAAGGCGCACGAGGTATGTAATGTCAACACAGGGTGACTACTTCACGAGGTTGGAAGTGAACGAACTGTGATACAATGAACAAGGCTAACACAACAAGGAAGATGACACGAGATGCAACTAGAGGACAGAGAGAAGCGACACAAGGTTCACACAGAAAACGACACGAGGTATGCTGTGACAGAACAGACCTAATGAAGAGAACGACACGAGATACACACTATGATAGAGATAATACTTCAAAGAGAACTATACAAAGTGTGGTCAAAGCAAGAACGATACGAGGTCTAGTGAGAAGGACCAACACGAAGACGGTAAGAACAGCACGAAGTGAAGAACAATCGACACGAAGTATAGTGGTGACAAAACCACACACTACACAGAGAACGACACAAGGTGGTGGCACAGAAAGCAACACGAAGTGCTGCAATGTTCTGCACGCAGTGAAACAAAAACGACACGGAGTGAAAAACGACACGAAGACGTGAGAAGGAAAAAAACGACACGAAGTGAAAAACGACACGAGGTGAAAACAACACGAAGACATGAAACAACACTTAAGACGAAGTTGACACGGAGTGAAAACGACATGGAGTACATAAAACCAACACGAAGACATATCAACACGAATACGTGGACAAACAGTGACCGACACGAAGTGTGGTTACTAAGTAGGAACGACTCGAGGTCTACAGGAAAACTACTCGAAGTTCATCAGAACTTTTAGAGCAGCTTCAGGAACACGACACGAAGACCTGAGAAGGAAGGACGACACGAAGAGCAACAGTAAATGACACGCGATGAAAACAACAATGACTGACAACGATACGAACTGAATAGAACTAACACGTGTTGAAGACAAAACAAAGATAGAAACAGTCATTGACACGGAGTCAAAATGACACGGGGTTTACTGGGAAACGACTCGAAGTTCATCAGAACAAATCGAGCTGCTACAGTAAACAACACGAAGACAGAACAGTAATTGACACGTGGTGAAACGACACGGGGTAAAAACGACACGAAGATGAAATTGACACATACTGAAAACAACACGAAGACAGTCCTTGTATACCTGAAGTGAAGACATATTTCTGAACACTACTAAGACTTATAGTGTTGTCATCATCAAAACATGTAAAGATTCAACGAGACTCAACAGATCTCTCCCCGCGATTTGAAACTCCGGGCTCAATAGACAAAACTGTGGGTCTCCAATGTGGAATGGGGGGGTGGAGGCCATTTTCGGAGGGGAATCAAGGTGGAAGCCATTGCGGAGTTCCTCCCGGAGGGTGAGAAGAGTCGCTTCGGTCGTCTTCCTCCTACTTCCCTTGCTTGGTTTGAACTCCTTAGCTCCTACTTTTTACTTGCATCACGGCTTCCAGGTAAGTACGCTGCATGTAGTGTAACCTCTTAACTCCTACACTTAGAGGTTTCTTCCCAAAACAAACGGGAAGGTGGGTGGTCAAAAGCCTCGGCTATCCCTCCTTCCCACCTCCCCCAGGTAACCTTGCCACCATCATTCCTGTTCTGTTCGTTCTATTAGAGTAGATACTACACATTTCGTTTTACTAATGGCTTTCTTTTTCTTCTTTCTTTGAGCTACGTTACAGGACTTCTGCATAAGGAACATAGCAGGGCTCCTTGCCCTTGGCCGGCTGAGGACGAGGAAGAGGAAACCCATCATCTCCCTATTTGGATTATCTCCCCGCGATCATCACCCCTGTGAGGTTCAGGTAAACACCTCTGGTGATCACGATGTTCTAACGTTTCTTTTTGTTCCTCTGTAGGTACTCAGGAGACATTCTCCATCGCCCACACACACAACCGCATCTCCACAATCCGGGCGCCTACAGGTACTTGACTTGATTTCATACTAAACTGCCTGATTCTGAGGTGCTTGGACATAGAAGGATGGTTGATATTGATTAGGCATGAAATAGTCCTTTATCTGCTTGGGGACTTGTTGCACTTGTTGTTGATTTTAGTTTTCCATGAGGTTTGGTTGTGGATTATTTCTAGAATGCACTAACCTCTCAATCTCACTAATGAGCCCTAACAAATGTGGATGTAGGGATCTCATACTTTGCATGCAATGCAAGATGGCCCAAAGAGAAATTATTTATTTTTTGGATTTTTAATTTTTTTAAAAAATGAGTCAAATGCAACACTAACTATATGAATTATGTACGTGAAAATGAATATTTTTTCTTTTCAAAGATTTTTTTATGCAAATGAGTTTGGAAATAATGCAATGAATCAACCACTATATGAATGCAAAATGATGATGTTTTTTTTTCTTTTTTTTAAAAAGAAGAATGGGTACTCACTACTAAATTGGTTAACTGGTTAGGTAAGAGGTGGAGTTGTGGGAGGCTCCCCCTACTTTTGTGGGGGGCTAATTAAATAAGCATAATTTCACTTGGGCGTTTGCCACAAAACTTTTAGCCTTAGACACCAATTTTTTAAAAATAGTAATAAATTTCAACACTATTTTTTTATGTGAAACCTTCTAAGGGCAATCTACCTTCAAGGTACTTCTTGGTACAACCGGCCCGACGTCCGTGAGGGAATCTACGGGTGCGAGGACTTATGGAGGTCTTGTAAAAGGAATTTTTAATCTAAAGAGACGGAATGCTCAATGGAGGGTCTTTCCAATTCTAAGAAGGGTATAAGGAATCCTAACTTGCCCTTGAGAAGGGGATAGAGAAGAGAAAAGAAAGAATTTTTTTTAAAAATAATGATGCAAGTAAATAAGAAATCAACTAAAATGCAACATGCATGAAAATAATACAACTAAGATGAAAACATGCTATCATGATGAAATTTTTTCTGTTTGTTTTCTGTTTTTTTTCAGAGAATTTTTTTTTTCAATTTTTTTCTTTTTTTCTTTTTCAAAATAAAGAGCTATGGATAAAAGATAACTAACAACTAAAAAAAACAAAATAATATGTAAAACTACTGCAAATTAAGACCTAAAATAACATTTTTTGTGTTTTTAATTTTTTTATATTTTTAAGACTTTTTTAGATTTTTTTAAAATTTTTTAAAATTTTTCAGAATAGGACCTTTTCCTACGGTTACTGACCTTTAGCGACGTTTGAATTTCTTAAAATTTTTGAATTTCTGCTTTCTGCTATAGTTTCAGGCTTCAGTGACGCTTTCTATGACAAATTTTTTTCTGAGAATTTCCAGGTCTGAATTTTTATGGATGTTTTGATTTTTGATTTTTTTTATTTTTCCTGCAAAAATAAAAATAGAAAAATTAGTAAAACTATGTACACATCAAACACAAGAATTTGCAACCATTAAAATTATTTTCTCCCCGATAACAGCGCCAAAAATTGATAGCCACAAAACTTATCGTCAAAAGTCGTGCCTCAATTTAAAAATTAACCGAATCACTCACTTAAGAATATATGAATTTAAGAAAAGTGGTGAATACGGGTCGATCCCACGGAGAAGAAATGTTTTCAATTGAACATAGTGGAAAATCCTTATATTTGAGAAGATCCAAATTTTTGAGTGAGATTAAACTAATGAAAATAAAATTACATGAAAATAAACTAAGTAAAGAATATGAGGGGGTAAAAGAAGAGAAATTAGAAGGAGATAGAAATAGAAGAACACAATTTCCCAAATATGAATTTTATTACTAAGAAAGCTGACAAGTACAACTCAATAAAAATACAACTAGACTGAAAATAAAAGAGTGAAAGAAGAAGTGGAGCAAGATATTTGGATGAAGAATGTCACCGTCTCCTTGCCGTGTCGAGCCTTGGAATTTTACCCCACCGTGAAAGTAGATGCCGCCGAGAGGACCAAAGGAAGAAGATTCGCCAAAGGGATGTATAAAGAAAATAGTGGAAGAGGGAGATAGATAGGTGGAGGAAGAAGCTTTTAAAAACAATTAAAAAGGCATGTGCGTGCGTAAGTGTATGTTTGAACAGAGAACAAAGGGAGAGATGAAGAGAGAGAGGCGACGGTGGGTGAAGAAAATAAAAAGCACAGTAAAAATGTAGTGGAAAGGGTGAAAGTAGAGGGAGATTGGGAAGAAAATAACTTCAAAATTAGAGAGATTTAGAAAATTGGAAATAAGTTGAAAACGGAAGAGAATTAGAAGAAGAGGAAGAAGAAACATTGGAAGAACACTTAAAAACGTAGAACTTCGAAGAAAAAAGTAAATTAAAACGATGAGCAGAAGTGCATGAAAATAAGGCTAGAAAAAGGGCTAAGTGGCTAACTCCTCCCAACGGTGCTCTCGAGCGTTTATATAGGGTACAGAAACTTTCACACGATCATAGGTCTTCAGATTTAGCTCCAATCCGATATTCCAGCATCAAGGTTCGATCAAATGATGATTCTTGCCATAGATAGAGCCCTCCTTTCCTCAAACAAGAGGATATAAACTCAAATAATAGAAGATAACAACGATCGGGGCAACTCATTTCCGTTTCAAACTCTTCTGAAAATGGTGATTGGGGCTACGGGCGTAAATTAAAATAACGACTGCGCAAGCGATCGCACATTCTTTTTTTCTTTTTTTCTTTTTTTTGACATTTTCCTCTTTTTCATAAATCTAGGAAATGGCAACTTTATGGACGGCCGCTAATTCTTTTTTCCATTTTTCTTTGATTTTCCGCATAAATGAATGAGCGCCCGCCCAAACGGTCGCTTATTCTTCTCCAAAGAAATAGCATAGCGCCTTCGCGAGTGGTCGCACATTCTTTTTTATTTTTAAGCTTTTCTCTTTTTTTTTCTATTTTCATAAATGAATGTGCGCCTCCATACTCAGTCGTGAATTCCTTTTTTTTTCCTTTTTCTAGAAAAATAAATTGGCGCCCTTTCGGTCAGTTGCTATTTCTTATTTTTAGATAATTCTTTAAAAATGGTGTCTGACGATCCGATCGTTATTTCCTAAAAATTTAAAATATCAATATATTTCCTCTTAGAATGACTCTCAAAATAATTGTGCAAATTCTTGAATATTTCTCACATGGTCATTTAGGCTCAAAAGGATGATAATATGCATGCATACTCAAATAATGGTGAGAATGAGATTTGTTCATATTAATGCACAACTTTATTCATTTAATGCTCAAAGATGATGAATGTGATGCAACTTATGATATATAATATAGTACTTATCACACACCCCAAGGGGATGTGCTGGGTCGAATAAAACCCTACTCCAGTAATTCTTATAATTGCTTCTTCAGCTCCTGAGTTACGTGGGGGACATTGTATAGGGAGCCTTGAAGACAGGTTCGGCTCCAGGGATTAGTTCAATGGAAAAGTTTACTTCCCTTGCGGGCCGTAAATCGCGTAGTTCGGAAGGAAAGACGTCAGGAAAGTCTCTTACAATAGGGATTTCCTCTAGAATGAGTTCCTTGGACTCGGTGATAACTATGGAAGCAAGGAAAGCTCCACAACCTTGAGAGATGAGTTTGCAGGCATGAAGAGACGAAATAAGAGTAGGATGTTTCCTATATTTGATGCCAAGGAAAGAAAACCTTGAAAGGTCCGGTTTGTGGAAGGAAATTCGCCTATCACGATAATTAATGTCGGCATAGTGTTCACATAGCCAATCTACGCCTAAAATGGCATCGTAGCCTTCCATGTCAAGGCATACGAGATTTGCTGGAAGATTATGGCCTTCTAGGGTTACCTCACTATTCGGATAGTGGGTTTTGAGTTCGGTTTCAGAACCTAAAGGTGTGATAATAGTTAGGTCTGAAGGTAAGGGAACCGGTGAAACTGACAAAGTTTTAGCAAAAATATTGGATATAAAAGAATGTGAAGCTCTAGTGTCAAATAAAACAAAGGCTAGATATGAATAAATATGAATGGTACCTTCCACTAGACCATCATCCTTTGGGGCTTCATCATCCATTACGACATTTAAATGTGCCTGTCGCCTGCACCCACCATCATTCTTGGAGGGTTGCTCTTTCATAAGTGGGCAATCCAGCATGCGGTGCTCCCGGCTGTCACAGCAAAGACAAGCGCCGAGGCGCTTCCAGCACTCTTCGGCCGAATGATCAAACTTTTCACAGAATGAGCAAGCCGCCATGACTTGCTTCTCCTCTTCTTTTACCCACTTGTTCTTGACATTCCCGTTGCCATTGCGGGACCTCTTCTTGTTATCTCGGGACTTGTAGGTTCCCGTGATGCTGAATTTTTCTTCCTTTCATCCTCTCTTGTCAAGCTTCTGGCGTGATTCTTCTCCTTTACCTTTGAACTTCTCGACCTTCTCAAGGGTCCTTTCATACAAATGGGTCATATGCACCATCTCCGTATAAGTTCCGATATTTTTCGGGCCAAGTTGCTTGATAAAGACAGGACGTAGCCCATCCATAAATCGATTGGCCTTTAATAGTTCCGTACTAACAAGGTGTAGAGCATAAAGTGGCAGCCGTGAAAATTGTAGTTCATACTCGGCCATGGTCATGATGCCTTGCCTTAAAGAGACAAATTCTGCTTGTCACACCCCAAATTTTTTGGATCAGAATCCGTGGGTTTTGGAGCGCTTCTGTGGGTCCCAGATTGTGTTTTGTGATTTACTCGGGTTTTTGGCTATCGAGCATTCGGAACCTTGTGTAGGGTGAACCGATATGTTGTCGGGCTCTGGGACGTTGCATGCACGTTGTGCATTTTTCAAGGATTATGAGAATGATTTTTTCATAATTTTGTATTTTTTGGATTTTTTAAATCCTAGAATTATTCTTATTTAAACCCCCCAACCTCTCTCTTTCTCTCATTCTCACTCTCTCTCTTGTCCTTCTCTCCCCCTCTTCTCCGGGCGGCCGACAGAGGCAGAGGCGGGCGAGGTGGAGATGGCATGAGGGTGAGGAGCGCGAGGATGGGACAAGGATCGAGGCGGTGGAGGCGCGGTGCTCGTTCGCGGGTTCAGGGTGCCGGCGTGGGTTCATGAGGTGTTTTCACAAGGAAACGGCGATCTCGATGTGGGAATCTTCGGTGGAGGTTGGGGGATGGTTCCCTAGCCCATGTACTTTATTTTCCCCATGTTTTGTAGGCCGAGGTGAGTCGAGAGTGGAATTCTTTCACGCTGAGGTTAAATTGCATGATTTTAGGGTGAGCGTCGGACTCCCCATTTTAATCATGTTTTTGGGGTTTAAATGGCGCCTCTGGGTGGTCCAGAGGCTGGGAAATGGTTTCCCCATATTTTACCCATCACCCGGGGGTGATCGGGGAGTGGAATCGAACTCCTAGGGTGGGTTCGACGGGTTCTCTACCATTTTCGGTCGATCGACTGGTTAAGTTCGGTCGACCGACGGCATTCGCAGCAATCTGGGTGATCTGCCCAGTTTGGTAGACCGAACTGTCCAATTTGGTTGACCGAACTGTCCAGTCGACCGACCCATGCAGGTTGGTCGACTAAAATGTAGTGGTTCAACCCGTTTTAGCCCCCGGTCGACCCGGTTGTGACCCATTGGTCGAACTTTGGCCCCGTGGATGTCCCGGACACCCCATGGGTACTATGACGGTGTTTTTGGGTGTCCGGAGGTACCGTGTTACCTCGATTAGTGTGCCCGTGTGTTTTGAGGGTACGGGTGACCCCGTGTGTTCTGGACTTTTGTGTATTCGCTAGATCGAGTCACCGTTTATCGGTATGAGTGCGGTGGGCTGTCCCTGCACACCGTTAGCTTTCCCAGAAAGCGGTTTCCGTGTGGGCCATGCGTATGGCCTATGACCAAGCATCTTGTGACCCAGCCTAGGGTTGGGGGCTTCCTAGCTTCTATTTGGAAAGGGATTAAGCTCGGCAGATATGTGCCACCTTAAAAGCTATATTGGACCATGGTTTCGGACCCTAGGCTTAGGGAAGATTGACGGCATGGGGCCGTCCTATACGACGGTCTTGACCCGAGTCACGTGACTCAAAGACTGTTGGGTTTATTAGGTCTATATGACTATCCCAAGTCTGGTGGTCCTGAGCCACCTGTTACTCCGTGTTACTCGTAAGGGGTGCGTGCGTGTCCTTTCGTGTTTCCTCTCTACGTAGAGTGTTCACGTTTAGTGACCTCCCACTAGTCGTATCCCGACGACACGCGTTGTGTTGGCCCACCTGGAAGTGGTGGTGGGGTTACCTGAGAGAGGCGGTTTTAGGCTGGTTACCGTAAGGCCCCTCGTCTTTGCAGCCTGCGTCCGGGCTGGGGGGAAGAACCAACTAGAGGGCCTGACCTAGAGCGCATGGTCTGTGTGTGCACACGTGGTTGGGGGCGTCGGACCCGCGCTGACGAGCATGACCCCAACTAGTCCTTGTTTCGTGGTTACTAGTGCGGTGTCTCAGTTTTGCCTGAGGCGAGGGAGACACCTGAGGCCCGGACTAAGACATCAGTGGACGCATCCAGCCTTGCTTCTGGTGGACAGGTACTCCCGTCACGTGACGTGTGAATGCTCGTGACTCGAGGTTTGGTTTCCCATCTTCGAGATGTGGTTTTACGTGTAGTTCTTGAATGTTTCCTGATGTCAAGGTCTAGGGTTTTCGGTAGGGCTACCGAGGCTTTTCCCTCGATGGTGTAGGGTTTATGACTGCGAGGTCGTGACGGTTCCCCCGGACCGTGTGGTCTTGGGTTGGTCATCGCCTGTGAGGGCGGGCCTTCATGACAGAGTTGTCGTGGCATTTCTTCTGGTGACTTAGCCAGGGTTTTCCCATTAATTCAGTGGTCTCCCGACTGTGAGATCGGGGTCTATTTTCTATACTGTTAGGAGTAGCTTATAGAGCCGTGGTTTCCTGGCTACCGTGTTTAGAGATTCATGTGCGGCTGTTCCTCCCACCGTTAGTGTTATTGTTGCTACTCCCGTTATTGTTGTTGTTGTTCTTGTTAGCGCTGTTCATTACCGCCGTTGTTTTCGGTTGGGGTTCCGCAGGACCCCTACTGAGCCAATGAGATGAGGCTCACCCTTTACTTTTTAGGTGTAGCAGTTCCTCCTCGAGGTTTGGAGGTGCAGCCCGGAGGTTCTTAACTGCCAACTCACCGGAGCCGAGTGTTCACTCGGTGTTGGGTACGCCCCTTTTCCCTATAGACTATACTTTTGTGGACTGAACTCTATAGTTAGATTATTTAATTGAAAATGTAATTTCATTTCCTGGCATTTAAATTATAAATTATATAATTATGCTTACTTTATTTCATATTTCAATGTACCTCCACACTCCTTTTAACCCTTCCGAGCCTTCCGACTCGTGGGTGGTGGGTCAGGATTCGAATGGTATCGAGTTATTCCCAGTATCCAGATCTTGGGTCGTGACACCGCCGCCTTCCTCTCGCGGACATGTTCAGAGAAATACTTTTCACGGAAGAGTTCAAGAAACTCCTCCCAAGTTAGTTGTGCATTGTGCAAATGAGCCGAGGTGGCTTTTCCCCACGTACGAGCGTCCCTTTTTAGCTGAAATGTGGCTAGCATGACCTTCTCCTGGTCCATGCATTGCATAACGTTAAAGATTCTATCCATATCGTCAATCCAATTCTCTGCTTCATCGGGGTTGAATGATCCCGAGAACTGTGGAGGGTTCATATTCCGAAAGTTCTGATGAAGATCACCTGCGCCTGCTTGTGCTACCGTTTGCAGGGACTGGGTGAGACCTTGGACGGTCTGCTGCATGGCCTCCCAATTTACTCGATTTACGGCCATTTGGAAAATGAGGTTCCTGAGAAAAGTAGACAATTGTCATTTTCTTTAGAATTTAGTGGCTTAACCTAAAGGTTAATATTTACTAAAAACTATCTTATCCCGGGCTCTACCCAATATCGCATGGGTTCAAAAATTTCTTCTTAGTTCATAGGTGTGGGTCCTTAAACCATGAACTTAACCTATGATTTGACTTTTTCCTAGGACTTACTTAAGCCTAAACTTACCTTGCATCAGCCTAAATTCTACCTTGCATCAGCCTTTATTGATAGACTCAGTACTAAAAAGTATGCCAGTTTACCTTGCATCAGCCTGCTTCATACCGAAGAAGATTATCAACTTTATTGATAGTCAATGTGCGACTTTCTTTTGGCAAGGGGATAGTGGTATTAACCGCAGGCACTGGGTTGCTTGGTCTGATATTCAGAAGCCTTGTGTAGAGGGAGGCCTGGGAATCAGGGATCTGCATTGGATCCAGATTGCTTTTGCAGTCAAGATTTTATGGAACATTGTTCAGGGGTCATCACTTTGGTCATTATATGCTAGACAAAGATTTATCAAATCCCATAATGTAAAATGTACTAAACCTTTCCTTGCAGGTATGCCTCAAGCTGTTTTCAGGCAGGCTAGAGATATTCTAATAGAAAATAGCAGATGGTTTGCAGGATCTGGAGATACAATTGATTTTCTAAGAGACAATTGGACTGGAAATGGCCCCGCTGTAGGCACTGATCAGTCCAGTGATAGGGATAGTGGGAATTCCATCCCTAATGCTTCAGTCAGTGAAGTGCTCAGGGATAACCAACATGAGGCCTGGGGTCTCATCAGAAATAACTTCCATCTTCCTAATATCCATCTCAGTAATGAGGCAGATATCTGTGTTTGGACTTGTACTGCAAAAGGTAACTTCTCTATTAAATCAACCTGCAATATGATTCGAACTAAAGGGATGCTAAGGCCAGTCTGGGCAAAATTGTGGCACTCAGCCATAATTCCAAGAGCTGCTCTCTTTACCTGGAAGTTAATTCGTCTGGCAATTCCAGTGGATAGCAAGGTTATTGACTGTGGTATCCAGATGGCCTCAAAATGCAGCTGCTGCTCCTCTCTCAACTATGAAGACCTCAATCATGTTTTCATTTATGGAGAGTTAGCTTCTGTACTGTGGGGATGGATACACCCCCTAGTGAGTAATAATGTCTGGCTTAGTAATCAAATCACTGTTCGATGTTGGAATATATTATCTGCTACGAGGATGCAATCTGCCTTTGGTTTTGTTGGGATGTATTCAGTTATTCTGATGCTTTGGGAAATATGGAAGCAGAGATGTGCTTCGAAATATGAAGGGGTCCACCCCAACATTACATCTATAAAAAGAAAGATTCTCTCCTCAGTTACTCTAGCACTGGATAAGCTAAGTTTTCATAGGCCTTTATCTACTACTCAATCCAGCTGCTTAGCTTCATTTGGCCTATTTCCCCGGGTACAAGTAAAACAGCCTATCTTGGTATTCTGCAACTTGGCTAATCATGGGTATACATTGCATGTTGATGGGGCATCGAAAGGAAATCCTGGAAGGTGTGGAGGAGGCGGCTGTATAAGGGACACATCTGGTGACCTGGTTATAGGCTTTGCCTTTAACTATGGATTTGGTAACAGCTTGCTGGCAGAAACTAGGGCATTGCATGATGGGATGGCAATTGCGAAGCGTGGAGGAATCAAACTGTTGGCAATTTTTTCAGACTGTGCTCTTCTTGTGGAGGCATGTCGGAGTGGTATAGCTCCCAGTTGGGTAATTCACCCATGGTGGAAGGAAACATTAGCTCTTCTCCAAGATAGTGGAAGTGAGATTTACCACACATTTAGAGAGGGGAATCAGGTAGCTGATTCTTTGGCTTCATTTGCATGTAGTATTAATTCTAATAAAGTCTATACCAAAGTAAAGGACCTCCCACAGCTAGCTAAGGGTGCTTACAGAATGGAAAAGGCAGGGCTGCCTTCTTTTCATTTTCTTTAGACTTTACTGATTGACACCACAATTTTTGTTTCTTTTATCTCCCTTGATTTCTTTGGGCTCACACTATCAGCCCGATGTATTCTCAGGGGAATGCCCCGAAGATTATGTAAGCTGCTCTCTTAATCAATAAAAATTTAGGGCCACAGGTTTAGCCTAGGGGAGTGGGAACACTTTCCCTCTCTGAGGGAGGGTGCACTCGACTAGAGCCTATCCTGTCTGGTCGGTTTTTGTTCAAAAAAAAAACGTAAGCCTAATCTCTGATACCAACTTAACTGTCATGTCCCGAGATATGCAGCGGAATTAAGTTGGGAACGTGAACATCCGAAAAAAAAAAGATAATCAGAGCGCTAAACACATCCATATAAAAGAATGAATGCACAATACATAATCAAAACCTTCACTTTATTAACTGATAATGATCAAAGTTTACATCTGACACTTGACACTTCTTTGACATAACTAGACTCAAGAAAAAAGGAAAAATCACATCATCACGATTCTAAATTACATAAGACACTCATGACACTTCTAGATGGGGCTGTCAATGGGCCGGGCCCGGGCCGGGCTTAGGTTGGCCTGGCCCGGGCCCGACTTATCCATATTAAAGCCCAAGCCCGGCCCGGGCCTGCCCTATGTCGGGCCGGGCCGGGCCCGACATTATTTAAAAAATTCAAAACCTGACTAAAGCCCGGCCCGGCCCGATAATTTAAATAAAAAATAAAAATAAAATAAAACAATATATTTAATAATATAAAATTTATAATCTCATTAAATTAATTGACATTTTGATATTAATTACATAATTTGTGTGAAAAGAGAGTTTAAACTTATCTAATTCAATAAATTAACATAATTTTAACTAAATAGTTTTTAAAATTTAAAGTGAGAATAAAAAAAGAGAACGGGCCGGGCCGGCCCGCGGGCCGAACTTAAAGCCCGAGCCCGGCCCGCGGGCCAAGTGGGGCCGGGCTTTTAGGCCCGACTAAAAATCCACGGGCCAAAAAAGAGCTTGCGGCACGGCCCGAAATCGGGCCAAGCCCACGGGCCTGTCGGGCCAGCCAAGCCCATTGACAGCCCTACTTCTAGGGCTTCACTTGTCTTTTACTCGCTCTTTGACTCGCCACTTGAAAAGTTCGATTCCGACTCACTAGAGTTTCCTGAAAAAGATTGAAAAAGTAGGGAATGAGCGCACTCGCCCAGTAGGTACCTTCGTATCAACATGATGGCAATGTTAATGTAGTTAACATTTTAGCTCTAGAGGGTATGATAATGAAAATGCGATAAAACATGAAATAAACATCAAAGTAACACAGGTAGCAAGATAGGCATAGAGATATGAGATTTCAAGTAAATATGAGAGCATGATCAAGCAAGATTATAATATGACCTTCCAATAACGAGAATGTACTATCATATAACGAGAATGTACTTTTCATAACCTTGAAAAGACTATGCACTAGAAAGTCATATAACAAGCAAGTATAATTTCATGAGATTGTCTCGTGAATTTCACCCGTTTATAAAAAAAGTACTCCAAGCACAATGCGACGCCAGTATTCACAATACCCTATAGTTTATAGTATGTTTCTGGCCATCTGTCGAGCGGGCTAGCATGGAGCCCTTGGACATCGTCCGTGCCCACCCTTGCATCTTCAAGTTATAAATCAAGCTACTTCCACGAGAATTCACAATAAAGTAGGCCAGTAATACCAAGTTCAAACAATAGTTTCATGGCAAAAGTAACCAAGGTAAGAACGTACCAAAATGAACATGAGAGGTCAAAAATGATTTAATAGGACATTATGCCACTGAGTAATTTCGACAGCATAACAACATCATTTTCATTTTCCATGGTTCATTAATGACTTAATGAATAAGGTTTGGGTTCCAGATAATCAAAAGATCACCTGAGAATAGAGCAAGATCAACCCTTGGGTCAAACCTCGTGTTGGACAGCAAGTTGACATAATGCGGTTCAATGAGGATCGCTATCAGGAGCTCACAGTCGAGCGCAAGCCGCGATCAAGTGGAGTTGATGCAGAAGAAGGAACAAGTCGACTCAGCTAGAAGTCTTCTGACTAAACAAGGTAGCTGTCATTGGCAAACCGCTATCATCAGCTAGCGGTCGTTTGATGGCCGCGATCATGCCAGTTTGCAGAAAAACATAGAATTCACGAAGTGCTCTCTAGACTTTTGAGTTTTTAAGGTACAACCAGCTCAGCGTCCTAGTGGGAATCCCAAACTCGTGGAGTCTTACGGAGGTCTTGAAATAAGATCACCTAGTCCGGAAGAAGGAATATCTGACGAAGAGGCTCTCAAGTCCAAGAGGTGTTCCTATCAAGTGCAAGTGATCTAATAGCAACCGTACCGGGGCACACGCTATATGTGAAGTAACAAAATAGAACTAAGGTGAGAAGGGAATGCGCCAAAGCATAAATCAAAGTGTAAGAACTTACATAAAAAAACCCTTAAATACAAAGCTATATGATTTGGGCATGAAAATAACATACATGAAAATAAGCTTGTAAAACATGCTAACACTAACATGAAGTCATGCCATGACTAGGAACATAAATAAACTAAATATGGCATGCTTACTATCATACATAATAGGGCATAAACAGGGTTTGAATAGGGTTGATTTGGCTACTAGAACCAGATCGCGGTTGATCGAGGGCAGCTACTTGAAGGTAGCGGTCTCTGTAGGACCACCTTCTGTCTGTAATAGATAGAGACAAAAATTCGACGTGCAGACCCTATTCTATGGCAAATAACTATGTAAAGCTAATAGAAAACTGAAGCTAAATCATGATAGTATGACTTTAAAGCATGAGAAGGCATGGATTTAATCAAAGTTCTTATCTTTCTAATTAATATGTTATGAACAGCATGAACTAAAAAGACCTACTGTGCAGTCATGGGAAAACATGAAATTCTCAACGTAGAAGGCATGAAAAAGATCAAGACCAGAGGGCTTTTAATCCTAACTTGATGTTTTAGTCAACCATGAGATAACCTACCTCCGGTATGGTCCCTAAACTTCAAATTTGTCGCCGGAAGAGGGTGTTGGTTTTTGCACGTCCTGCATAAAAACTGCTACTTCCGAGCGCTCTAGCTCCTTAACCTCTTGATCCCGTAACACAAAAGTTTGTAGAGGGTTAGATGATACTAAAAGGAGTAATTAACTCTAAAGGAAGAACTCGAAATAAGGATACTATAGGGTTCACGCAGGATGAGTCTGGGCCCTATCTATAGAGAATGACCTAGGGCTGAGGGATTAGGTCGAATTAGGAATCCTATGGGGTGACAATTCGATCCCCTAAGAGTCCTGGACACGTTTCCTTATCAGATAGCACCAATCCATGGTGATTAGGAGGATAAAAATCCCATCTTTCCTTGGTTTATTAGTTTCCGTTTACGAAACTTGAACGCAGTCTTCTCTAGATCGTGACCATCTAGAACGCGATCGCGTGACTGACCATGACCTGGTCTGGCCGTTGAAATTTTAATTTTAGTCAAATTCCTCTCTTAATTATCCCCTATTTATCTAATTCAAATAGGGAAATTACCCTAATACGTCTCTAGGGTTGGGCTTGGGCCTAAAGGGCTTGGAATTTGGTCTTATGGTCCATTTTAAGTGGGTCTAACTCTTTAGTTAATAATTAGACTTTTAAATTAAAGGGCTTAACCACAAAATCAATTAATTAACCCATTACGTCTTTAAGCCTTGTTAAATATTTAATTAATTCTAAAAAAAATCCAGAAAAATCCAGATAAATTCCTGGGGTGCTACAGATTTGGCCACCCTCTGTGGGGTGTTTCCGGACAGAACCTTCCGAGGGTTTCGAACCATGCCCCACTTGCCTCTAAACAAAGGGGAAACACCAGAGAAACTCTCCCCGACATCTATGCCACTAGAAAACATCATTTAAACTACAAAACCTTGCTCGGATTGATCAAAATCTGCCTTATAACCCCGGGCATGGTTTTTTCCCCCAAACTCAAAATAAACCATCTCTCAGCCTTACCTCAGCATGAAACCACATGAAATTTACAAGTGAAGGGCCAAAATCCATCCCCCTACCTCTTACGAAGCTTTCCCGCATCGAAAATGCCGGATCCAAGCCGAAACGATGAGTCTCCCGGGGTAGGTCCTCCACCTCTGTAAATGAACCGCTGTTACCTGACTACTCGATCCCACTCCCATCCTCACCGCCTGCCGTCACCACCGCACAACCGCCTCGCCCTCCACGTCACCGTCGGCTGCCCGGAGGAGGGAAGGAGAGGAGGATGGAGTGGAGGAGGAGGAGAGAAATGGGGAGAGAGGAAGGGGTGGGGGGTTTTATATGGGGTTTGATTTTTGGGGTTTAAAAATATGGAAAAAGAAATTTAGTAAATAAGGAGGGTAAAAATGGCTTGGCCCATGTAAATCCCAATTTCGCCAAGTCCATTCGGGCCCACGGTCTCCAACGTGCCCAAAGGCCCCCAACAGCCATGGCCCGCGACAAACTACCCACGATGAACGAGCCTCGGATTCGCCAGTGCAGAAAGGGCTTTGACCTAGGCGCAACCGCCGCCGGATGACCCTTCGGCGATCGAACCTTGCCCCCCCCGACATCCGTCTCAATGCCACTAAGGGCGAGCACACCCCACGGGTGCCGTAAGACTCGCCAGAGAACCGTTCGACTCCGGAAGAACGGGCCCTCAACGGGAAACTCCCCACGATCGCGGGAAGCATTACTCTACGACATGCGCCTTTCCCTGCTAAGGAATTGGCCTTCTCCACCAGGACAACCCCCTATAAAAGGGACTTTGACGGAAGATGCACGGGACGGTGAACTCCACCAAGGCACACACACAGTGCTCTAGACGAGAGAAAAGAGAAATCCACCTACTATCAAGAGAGAGCATCCCTGCCAAGCACCGGCTTCCCTCTGAGTACCCTTCTTGCCTGACGAGCACTCTCCGAGCACTCACTGGCCACGCGAGGACTTCCCTTGAAGGCAGTCCGTCCCTCCAGGCTTGCTTCACAGCCTCTCAACTCTCTCTCTCTCTCACTCTGTTCTTCCTGCTCCTCTGTCTCACGAGTGCTGACTTAAGTATCGGAGGGTTGTCCTCTGGGGTAACACCCAGGACTCCTTCTGACACCCTTTCTTTCTGGTGTTTGCAGGCTTCCACGAGTGCCAGGCTGTTCTCCCCAGCAAATAAATAGAAAAGTGTGGTACGAGAGATAGAGACCAATTTTCTGCCTCTACACTTTTTGATGCCATCGGTGGGAACTTCGATCGAAAAGCCAAAGGCACCTCGTGGGAGCCATCGCAATGCCAGCAATCGGGGCCGAGGTTCCAACCAAGGGCCCAGTTCCCGTCGAGGATTCCAGGAAGTCACTACTGACGTTCTTGCCGAAATGTGCCAGCAGATCCAAATCATATTGGGCCTATATCAGGACCTCCTGAGCAGACCCACAGGCCCTCAGCGCATCCGAACGGAATAGCAACAGGGGGGGCAACCGTTGCGGGTTCCCACCCAGTGCGGGATGATTCCCATGCGCCCGCTGCGTAGACTCGGCGATCGCGCAGCTAGCCCGCACCAAGGGTACGCAGCCCGCTGCACTCCAATCTGGAGATGGACCAGCGGCTCCGACGTATCGACGAGATAGAAGACAAGGACTGCTACTTGGACGACATTATAGATAGTAAATGTGATCTAATCTCCGCCCTCTAACAAGCTATGCATGTATATGTGAGTGTGATCATGAAAATAACATGATAGCATGAACAAGGAAAGGGCGATAAAAAAAACTAAGTGAACCGTGATCGCCACCCAAGGATTAGCAGTAGGAAATAGATGCTATAATGAAAACAAACCTACGGCGTACCTTGGGAAAATGAGGAAGATCGCGGCCAAAGGTGACCGCTGCAACGTGATCGCGCCTTGAAGATGGGTACGGGGAACTGGTGGGATCGGACCTCCTCTCCTTTCAGTCGGATAGAGGAAGAGGGCCTCATGTTCCTATTGATAATCTTCTGCAAAACAAAGCCATAAAAACACAAGAACACCCATTAGATCATGTAAGTGTAGTACGTGCCCCGAAGTGATAAAATAGCATGAAAGAAAAGGGGAGAATGCACCGGGGGAGGGTTTTTAACCCCTATAAATGGGTGCAAATAAAATATGGGAGTGTTGTGCATGCATGGGAGTTGAAATCATGAAATTTGATTGAGAAAGGAGAGAGAAAAATGTTGTGTAAAATGAAGAAAAATGCAAAAAATGTGCAGGAAACTGTGTAAAAACTAAGTGTAAAACTGTGATTATTTATGAAAAGTGGGAGATGAGAACTAAGCATAGGAGCGAAGAAAAGGAGCCCAGAAAGATGAAAACGAAAGAGAACACTCCCCTCTTCAGGTTGGAGTCGGAGTAGGAGGTAGATGACGCAGCATGGCTCCGCCCCGGACCGGCGAAGAGCGTCCCGCCGCGGAGTTGTAGCAAGAAAACAGAATCTGTGATGATTTGTAAGAAGTAGAGGCGAAGTTAGGAGGGCAAACGACGATGAAATCAAGCAAATAAGGAACCAAATCGAAGCCAAAACTTCCCCCAATAGCCTGGGGTCGAAGGGTTGAGTCAACAATCCGGCATGGCTTCGCCCCTGGTCGAAGAAAAGCCCCCCCCGCGCGAACTGCGAACTGAGCAGGTTTATATAGAAGTTATTGAAAACCCTAACTTTCCCCCACGATTCTAAAGGATAGATACCACCATATCTCGAGATCTATGGATCAATCTTGAGATAATAGTTAGGATAAGAGCTAGGAACAAATGGGACTCTATTTGGTGGAAGGATCTGGAAGATATGGCTCTTGGAAGGAGGCCCTGGAACCTAATCTGGCAGAGTTTATGTTATGCGTAATACATAAAACCTGAACTGGCGGCCAAGATTCCCGGAGATTCGGTCCATGAAAAGTCATGCTCTATATACCAAATTCAAGATAATACAAAGAGGAAGACACAGAAACAAACGGAGCTCAATTTCGTGGAGTACTCTAGAAGATAGAGCCCTAACAAGGAGGCCCCGTTGCACAGAAATCGCACTTAGAGTCCAGCGACGAAGAAGACGGAGTTCAGGATCATCTGGACTCTCTGTCATAGATACGGTCTATCGAGCGACCATTTTTGGTAAGAAACGGTCATGATTGGACCGCATATATTATGAAGAACAACATCATTGGCGAGCACGGTAGTTCGGTCCAAAACAGGCTAAAAACGGTCTAGCAGAAGGTCGTTTCTTCAATGGGGCGGTCTAGCATTAGACCACCCATGTAAGACCCGGTAGTTAATGGATTCTTAGCGGATCCTTATCGGTATTGAAGTGTGGAAAGAGTAATGAATTTAGGCTATTTTAATGGGCTTAATGGGCCGAACCCAATTGAATAGCCCATTTGTATAAGCTTTTAGAAATGAAAATGAGGCATATATGCAATTTCACTTATTTTAAGACCTTATTATAATTTAAAGTTTTATAAACAAAAAAATATAATAAAATCTTTTTTTTGTTTTGTGTTTTACGTGGGAGCTCTCTCTCTCCCTTCTCACTCTTTCTCTCCCACGGTCGCATGCCCCCCCTCTCTCCTTGCTTTCCGGTGGTTTGATCACCCCGGGGGCTTTGCAGGGTGTGCAGGTGGTGCCTTGGCGAGCCCGAGGCGTGGGTAGGGTGGTGCTGTCATTGTGGAGGCGACGGAGGAGCGCGGAGGTGGGAAACCTACGTGGTGTGGCGCGACTTCCTTCACGTAGAACGGTGAGAAAACGGCATTTTCGGCTTAAACCAAGTAGGGGGATGGCTTCCTTGCTTCGTTAGGATCGATTTCATGTCCTTTGGCATGCTATTAGGAGGCTTATATGCATGGAAATCGTCATTTATGTTTTGAAAGCATGAACATTGTAATTTATGTTTTCAATCCATTCTTGGCCATTGTTTTATGTTTTTGGATATAAAAATGTCATGGAATGGATGTGGAAAGACAGGGAACAAGTTTTACAATGTTTTCCCATCGATTTGCATCGATTGGGAGGGGTTCCAAATGGAATTCCCGCATTTTGGGTTCTCTGGATGACTTGCAGTCGTTCCACAGACCATTTTTAGCACGGTGTAAGGCGGTGGACCTTAGCGGTCTTAGCCTAGACCGTTTTTAGACCTTGGCGGTCCTTCGACCGACCGTTTGTGAACCGTAGAGGCCCAGTAAACGACCGCTAAGACCCTTTGACCGAGTAAGGCGGTGTAAGCCTAGCGGCCGTTGACCTGACCATTTTCCATCCCTAAGCGGTCAATCGTACGACCGTTTCCCAATTAAGGTTTTATTCTGCCAAATATATGAAATGTTCGTGGCCTGGCGGTCATGAACTAGACCGCCTGGGTGAGCTTGGCGGTCAGTCGTTTGACCATTTCCCAGCTTCTTGCAGCCCTATATTAGACCTTTTAGTCCTGCAGAATATGAATTTAATTCCGTTCATTTCATTATGCAATTATTGATGCATGTTCGCCATGTTTAAATATTTTTATGAACTGTGGCATATTTTTAGATCCCAATAGAATTATTTTCTCATTCTTTGTGATGGAACCACTAGTCGTAGCCCGATGACCTTTAGTGTCGGCCCACCTGGGAGAGGTGGCAGGATAGTCCCGGTGTATGGTTTGTAAGCTATTTTCCGTGGGCCCCCATGCTTGGCAGTAGAGTCCTACTGGGGGGCAAAACTAGCTAGAGACCTGGCTCAAGGCATTGAGCCTGTGTGTGCACACGTGGTCAGGGGCTTGGACTGACATTGACGAGTGTGACCCTGACTAGTTCTTGACCTTGGTTACTGTTACGTATCTCACTTGCTGCGTTCCAGGCTCGTGTAGATACTAGAGATGCAGTATAAGTCGTCAGTGGACGCGTCTGGTCTTCTTTCTGGTGGTCCTTTCTCTCTCCTGTCACTTGGAAATGTTGAATTCTCGTTCTATTGGTAGATTATGATTCTCGTGTTTAATTATACAGTTGAATATAAATGGCATCTCAGTTAGCTGTCTTTAATTTATTCACATGCCTTTACAGCTTTATTAACTGTCATTTCTTTATGCAATGTGATTATTTGCTTTATATGTTTAGTTGCGAGGTAGGGATCCACGTGAACCCTACTGAGTCTATGTTGTGAGACTCACCCTTCCTGTTCAGGTGAGACGGAGCAGCTGACCGCAAGTTTTTCTCATGCTTTTGGCGGGAAATCTTGAACACCCGCGACCTGCACACTTTAGCAAACAAATCATACCTGTCCTTAAAATAACAAATAAAAAGGAACATAAGACAAACATTTTTAGATTTTTGACAATTTTTTTATTTTTTTTGGATTTTGAACAATATTTGATTTTTATGGATTTTGGCAATATTTGATTTTTTATTTTGAACAATATTTGATTTTTTTGTATTTTGAATAATATTTGATTTTTTTGTAATTTGAACAATAGTTGATTTTTTTAATATTTTGAACAATATTTGATTTTTTTTGATTTTGAAAACATTGCTATCTACAGCATCCAAGGACGGGCTCAAGCTACTGGCCAAGGGGTCATCATCCCACCCCCCTCTTGTTAAGAACTCCCCTTGAGGAAGGTGTGCATTTGAGAGTGGCTGACCATAACCAACCGCCCCTAAAGAATGGTGCCTCTACTAAGGCCATAGCCGGGATACAACCCAACCTAAGAGGGAGGAAGAAGAAAATTGACATAAACTTCGTGCAGGATGAGAGATATCAAGATTAGAATTCCTTCCAGGGCACTACCCCTCAAAGAGTAGGTCTGTTGCGCCGCGGCTTTGTGTCTTTAATTTTTTCGGACCCATATTTACTAGGCACGCATGCGACCGGGCTCATGACGTCTCGCGGGGCTTTGCCACTCTTGCCATGCCTTTGATTCATAATTTTCTTTTGATTTTCAAATTTTGTGATATTTGATGGCCCTTACTGGCTATATTTCTCATGAAAGCTCACTCCTGAGGGTCAAGACTGCCTCTATTTGAGACCTCTCTCGTATTAGGGAGTGCCTATGTTGGTCATCTCATCCATCCATCTCTTGCCCCTGCATTCGGCCGTGCAGAGAAAAGAAAAGACCTTTGTGCATACCCAAAGTATGGCCAAAGTAGCAACGGTGTTGCTCTAGCGAGATCGACTATGGCTTGCCGTGGCGTGTGTGAAAACCCATGCTCAAGGTCACCCTCAACGATCGGGGAAAGAAACTAGATTCCCAGCACGGAGCTATTACCAGCCTAAGAATGCTGCAGAAGCGAACTCATTTTAACTAAACTAAGCAAACTTCCTAATGCCACTCAACCGGGTGTAACATTATCTTAACAATGTGCATGAATAATAGAAATAATAAAAGTGAAAGCATATTCTTGCATAAAATAAAGATACCTTGCAAATCCATAGCATGAAAATAGCATCCTGAAGCGATCTTGACCATCGAGCTTTGTGCAGCACGAGCTTTGTATTCCATGCTTGACAGGATCAAGACAGAAAGGATAGCAAGGCTTGAAAATTCCTCTACACGGAGGAGCGGCGGACATCATACTGGATGAAGAAGGATAAAAAGGAAGAGAGACAAGGGCTAGAACTCCCTCGTTAAGGCACAGAGACCCTGATAACAAGGAACCAAAATACAGAATAAACAGAGGTCAGCTGACATCAAGGCGGACTAAAGTCTCGAAAACAGCAAGAAAATGGTGGTGACCCTGAAAGGGCGAGGAGGAAAGAATAGAAAGACGATGAAAAGATTGTTGCGAATATAAGGAAGAAGGAGAATAATTGTCCGACGCGGTTGGAGAAAAGGAATAACTATCACCCGCCAGAGGCGGGTAAGAAGATGGATAAACACCCGACAAGGTCGGGGAAGGGAAATGATAGATACCCGACAAGGTCGGGGAAAGAGCGCGAGGAACACCCTACAGGGTCGGGGAAAGGGAACGAGAAGTAGACCCCGAAGATATCCATGTTATGTTAGATGGACGTAGTCTATCTCCACGAAGTGTGGATCTAGAGGGGGGTGAATAGATCTAATATCTAATTTTAAAACACAGTTGAGCTCTAATGCGGAATTTAAACAGACAACTGTTGAACGATAGAAAGAACACTATGAAGAGTGTCGACACATGCAGCCACACAGCAAATCACAAGCAATCTCACAAACACAAGACACCCAAGATTTATAGGTGGTTCGGTCAGAGACCTACGTCCACCCCACACTCCAACTAGAGTGTGGAAACTGCTGACTCACAGCTTGAGCAGTTGGGCTTCACAGCTTGCTAACAACCGCTGATACACAGCTTCGCTGGGCTTTACAGCTTGCCGACCAGAGGAACAGATCCTCTGCAACCGCTGGGCAATACAGCTTGGCCGTCCGAGACCAAGTCTCGCCTGCTGAGGATTACAGCTTCACCTGTCCAGTGGACACCTCCACTGCAATTGCTGCCTCACAGCTTGATAACAAAAGTGTATCGAAAGTAAGAAAAACAGAAACAAACGAAATGTAAAAACAAGACGAATGTAGCTCAAGTATGAGCAGAATCAGCTCTGGTATCTGAACCAAGAGTCTGATTTACAAGACCTCTCGAAAGCTCTCTCAACTCAACTCTCTCAATCGAACTCTCTCAACACATCTCTCTTTTCTCTCTTTCTTCTCTTCTCTGCTTTTCTTCTCTGTGGATCTCGATGGCTCTCTGCTGCTTCAGACTTTCAGTCTCACTGTATAGACTTTACCACTCGATCAATCGGCCTCCTTCTGAAGAAGAAAGCTCATATATATACCAGCAGCAGATTGGATAAGGGCGTGTGGCTTCCACATTTCCCGCCCAAAGAATTCGCCAGATCCGAGGAAATTTCATCCACATGGCAGCATCCTGGATGGGCTGCTTCCACGTGTCACCATCTGGGCACCTCGTCCTTCCTTGGATCACGGGCCAAGTCATCAATCTCAGCCAGGAGTCCCTGTCAGACAGAGGATTGAATTATCAGTTTAAGTATAAACCCTGTACAGACTTTGTAAAGTGTAATGCATTGTATAGACTTCACTGTATAGACTTTGTGAACTCGAATGCAGTGTATAGACTTTGTGAATGCGAATGCAATGTACAGACTTTGCAATGTATGGACTTCATATATGCAGTGCTATGCGATGTACAGACTTCCTATATGAAGGCAACCGCTGTACAGACTTGCTGAAGTGTAATGCAATGTCCAGACTTTGAAGAACATTCAGCAGCCAATGTTTAGACTAAGGTAATGTAAAGACTTGCCAGTGTATGGACTTGATGAGCATGCAGCAATGTGCAGACTTCAATGCATGAAGGAGCAATGTGTGGACTTAGACAGACACAACGTGCAACAATGCATAGACTTTGAAACACTAGATGCACGATGTACAGACTTCAACTAAAATGATGCAGTGTTGGGTTCGGTGCAAGTATTCAGAGGGGGGGGGGTGAATGAATATGACCTTTAAAAACCTTCGCCCAAATTAAAATCTTATGCTCACTAAAAATGCTAGTTCGCAAACTAAACAAACTTGAAAGCTAATGGGCAGTGCCGAACTAAACAAACACACAGTGAGATCACTAGAGTGCTAACAAAATATAGCTCAACTAGAATTTCACTCTCTTGACAAATTAGAACACTCTAAGAAAACTAATTAACTCTTCTGCTCAACCAGAAGCCAAACACATGGAACGCCCCTATGCAATCATCTAGCGGAAGCAAACAGATAGAAACATCAAACCACTACACAAGGGGTTTTTAGGTGGTTCGGTCCAGCAGACCTACATCCACCCCACACTCAACCCGAGTGTGGCTTCCTGCTGACTCACAGCTTGAACAGCTGGGCATCACAGCTTGCCATACATCAGCTGGGCCTCACAGCTTGCCATCCGCTGAGCATCACAGCTTACTTCCGCTGGGCAATACAGCTTAGCCATCGCTGACTCACAGCTTGAACCCGTTGGGGATTACAGCTTAACCCGTCCAGTGGAATCCTCCACTGCAAATGCTGAGCCTCACAGCTTGCTCCGCTGACAAACAGCTTGAAGAAATGTATAAAGGATAAAACAAAAGATAGACAAAACAGCAACGAAAGGCTGAAATAATGAAGCACAAATATGGCTCCTAAGAGCTGGCTGGCCTGGATTTGATCCACGGTCCAGTGAATGCAGATCTCTCTCGATCTCACTATCTCTCCTCTACTTCTTTCTCTTCTTCTTCTCTCGATAGCTCTCTGTCTCTCTTTTCTCTCTTCACTCTTCTTCTGCTCTCTTCACTCTTCTTCTGCTCTTCTGCTGGATCGAAGTCTCTGCACTTCTGCTTTTTCTTTCTCCACTTCGATCTCTCTTCATCTGAAGATGAAGACTCATATATATAGCAGCAGCAGCAGCAGCTAAGGCGTGTGCTCTCCACATCTCCCGCCCAAAAACCTTGGACCACGTGTCAGTCTCTCAGCCAGCTTCAACACACGTGTCACGATCCTGTCTGCCCTTCCAGCCTCGGATCACGTGCCCTTCATTAGCCTCCACGAGCAGAGTACCTGTCAGACAGAGTATCGGAATATCAGGTTAAGTGAAGAGCTCTGTATAGACTTGTAAAGACGATCCTGATGTATAGACTTGTAATGTAAAGTGCATTGTATAGACTTCATGAAGACACTGTGAACTCGAGTGCAGTGTATGGACTTCACTATGCAGACTTGCCAAAGACAAGGCTGTACAGACTTTGTATATGAAGGCACTCGCTGTACAGACTTAGGCAATGTGATGACTTGGACAGATAACTGACAATGTATGGACTTCACGATGTACAGACTTGCCAAGACGAATGAACGATGTACATACTTGGGCAAACACAGTCTGTATAGACTTTACCAGTGTGCAGACTTTGAAGAGCATTCAGCAAAGTGCAGACTTCACTGCATATGAAGCAGCGTATAGACTTAACCAAGCAATGTACACACTTGCTGAGTTGACGCTACAAGACACACTTGCTGAGTTGACGCTACAAGACACACTGAGTTGACGCTACATGAACCATGGACAGTGTACAAACTTTATGAATAAAATGCATTGTGCAAATGAGAAAGTCTGTACAGACTTTGTGAAGCGTGACTTCAATGTACAGACTTTGTTGAATGAACGTTGTGAATACGAGTCCAGTGTACAGACTTGCCACCGACCAATGTATGGACTTGAGATCTAATGCAAACGGCTGTACAGACTTGAACGTCAAGTGAGACGATGAATGAGACGATGCACTGAACCGTGGTGTACAGACTTTGACTCAATTATGCATATGAGACGCTAAATGAGACGGACCAATGTACACACTTAGCCAATGCAATGTATGGACATTGCATAGACGATGCATGAGACACAGACACTGTGCATGAACAGTGCAGTGTATAGACTTATGGACTTTGAGTTCGTGCATCTACAGTGCAAATGTACAGACTTTATGAATAGTGATGCATTGTACACACTTGTGATACATGAACAGGCCAGTGTGCAGACTTCATGAATGTGCAAACTTGTCAACGAAATGCACAATGTATAGACTATGCACATGCATGAAGAGTGTATAGACTAATGAAATGCTTTACCCTGCAGTGTATAGACTTGCTAGTCATCAAACTACATGCAGATAGAAAAGCAACGCACAGAGCAGAAATCAAGCACTATATCAGTCATACACATGCATTCTCCACAAAACAAGTTATGTTGCTATCATCAAAACACAATCTCATAAAGCACTCACTGTGTTGCAATCATCAAAATAAAACAGCATTGCTATCATCAAAACAACATAGCACATGCTTGTGCCTAAGGGACACAACATTCTCCCCCTTTTTGATGATGGCAACACAATGTGACATAGAGTCACACACAAAATTTTCTCCCCCTTTGACATAATCAAAAAGAGAAAAAATAGTATGAACATGAGTGCAAAGTGCATTATGCATGCAAATTCCTCTAGAGCAGTAAGCTCCCCCTGAAGATATGACTCCCCCTGAACTGGTTCTCCCCCTTAATAATTGCTCCCCCTTTGAGAAGGAATATGAACAGATAGGTAAAGGTAGAGAAGGTAGGAGGGTCAATAGACAACAGCTGAATCATTGGTTCAGAAAATAAGCCTGATTATAAACAGTAGTTAAAGTATAAGAATCAACAACATACAATTTTGACAAAAATTCAGGTTTAACAGTGATAAATCTAGAGTAAAACACTTGACCCTTGAAAAAGAGTTTATAGACTCCGTTTATAGCAATGAATCTACGGCACATGGTATTAATAGATAAGTCTGAAATAATACCCTTTTGTGTTTAAACATGGAAGTTCAAGAAAGGTAACTTGAATATGTATTGAGAAAAATAATTTTCACTCAATGACTTTTGATTTCAAAGGGTTACAGCAGTTTGATTTTTATTTTTCAATTTCTGAATTTGAACTAAGTAAATAGACCTGTGGCATTTATGCTGTTGACATTAGGTGTACACCTTGATAAGAGGCAGGTACCCCCAGTTACTAGGCATAAACTACAAGATCTACTTCAGATCAAGACCTACAAGGAATAGTCTTCACTTTTGACATTAAGGGTATACCTTGATTAGAGGCCAGTACCCTCAGTTACTTGGTGAGGACTCCCCCTATAGATTCGACCCTATGAACAGAGTTAGCTTGAAGCACTTTATGACATGTGAATTTTTCTGCTTCATTGGAGAAGTTCACAGTTTCTCAGTGCAATCAACCATTGCTCTGTCACAATGTTCAGTTCTTTACATTTATGATCTTATTTACTGCTGCCCTTAATTCTTTTAGAGTGATTGTTTGAAAAACATTACACACTCTTGTTCACCTGTTCTAGACATTTCCAGATTAACACATTCAGGTACAAAATTTTTTTTTCTATTCTTACCATGAAACAAATATTAAGAGCTATAAAAGTTTTCGTTTATCTCAAATTCTGAAGTGCAGACACTTAACTCTCCAATTTATAAAGGTTAAACCTTTAATTCCTTTCAATTTGTAAGAGTGATTCTTATAAGTGAACACTTGCAATAATCACAACTCAATATACTAAACCAGAAACAGTTGCTGTTGTTCAGTAAAAAAGATGGGGAAAAGATAGCAATTGGCAATATGGTCCAATGGTATTTGATATCAAAAGATATGAATTAATTGAGTGGGGACAGTGAGAAGTGAAAAGGAATCAATGTAATGAACAGAAATCTCAGCTCCCCCTGACATCATGATGCAAGAGATATGCTATGCAACATACTGTTCTACATGCAGACTATGCAACAATGATGCACAAGGCATGTGTGCAATCAATTCAAGTTTATGCGCCCAAGTCGCGAACATTTTTACCCTTTTTTAGATTTTTTCAAAAAATGATGCAATACACTGATCTACATGAAGACAGGACCCATGGTACTAGGCGGAGGACCTGGTCTCAAAGACCATCTCACACATAGTAAGAACCTCCAGGTAGATTTCCCTGCCTTTTAGTAGCTTACCATTTGATGTACCAGGGTTATGCAAGACAATGCAACATAAAGCAGTCCTACATGCATTGAACAACTTCATTGACAGTCATGCAAATGATGTATGCAGACATAAGACACATGCATTGACTGTGTGTACTAAATGACCCATTTAAAATCAGTGCAAGTTATGCATTTAACAACAAATATGCAATGCATTGACACAAAACACATGCATTGACACAGAGTCTATATAGTGCATTAACTGTATATGCTAAAACCATTCAAATTCAGTTCAGCAATTGGCAAGAGAAGAGCATCAGATATATGTAGAGTAAAACTCAGTAGCTGAGTCTGGAATGCAGACTGATCAGCTAGATAAGAAGAGATCATCAAACATCAACCAAGCAAATCAACATGAAATTCACACTTTTCATATTCACAAACTCAGATGATGGAATTTAAACATAGAGTTTTGGAACTGACCTGAATTATGCTATCATGGGGTTTTCATTCTTGAGTGCCTTGGTTAACCCCTTTTATTTCTCCCACCAAGGCACACCTGCAAGATAAAATCAAGTTGATCCTGCAGGAACCCAAGCAGCCTTGGGTCCTGTATTATCCCTAACAGGTGTTCTGAAAAGTCTCTTAGCAGTATTATAATCATAGCCCATCATCTTATGGCTGGACAAGGAATAACCGAATTGACCAGGCTTACCATGATAACTAACAGAATTTAAGTTCCTTTTATGCACCTTATTGTAAGCATTAAATTCATGTGCATGGACATTAAAATTTCTGTTGTGTGCATGGGCATTTTGTTTTCTGAACCCTGCCACCCAGCACTCAAAGGCTTTGTGGCCAGGTTTTCCACAATTAAAGCATGAGAATTTCACAAATTGTTTAGCATGTAATTTGACAGCATGAGGGTTAATATGATTCTTCTGAACATGCCAACAATCCTTGACTGTGTGGCCATGTTTTCCACATTCAAAACATGAAGAATTCATTCTGTCAAAATTCTTATAGAATGCATGTCTTTTTACAGGGATTTTAGCAGGTTTGGAGTTAATTGTTCTTCCCTTAGCATGCCAACAATTTGCAGCAATATGGCCCAATTTGCCACAATGAAAACATTGAATCTTCTTTTTATGAGATGCATGATTTTTAACAAGAAATTTTTTTTCATGCATTTTCTTAGCATAAAGATTCCTAGCATGCTTTTTATGAACATTCAGATCATCATTCTTCATGATAAAACAGACATCCATCTCATGGCCAGATTTACCACAGTAGAAACATTTCAGATTCTTTCTTTTAGTATGAGTCAGTTTGACCTGAGAAGTTTTAACATGCAAATTCTTATTCTGTCTTGTTTTCTTTTTCTGAATTTTCTTTTGTTTTTCCAATTTTTGCTTTTCTCTCTGGTTAGAAGGCAAACATGAAGGAGAAGCTGAAGTGCTAGCTAACTCAGTGCTACGCACAAAGGTTGTATACATTCTTTTTCTCTCTTCCTGTTTACTGCCTCCATCAGAGACTTTCTTCTTAGAAACATCCTTTGGATTTTCTGTGTTTTTAAATGACTCTCACAGAGAATTGCTCAATTTAGTGATTTCATTTTTGAGAGAGGAAATGAGAATTTCAGAATCTGTGATCTTTTTATTAAGTAAGACATTAATGGCTTTGTAGCTCTCAATCTCTTCTATTAATGTACTCACTCTCTCACATTCATTTTCAATTGAACTCTTCCCTCTTTCAAGTATTAAGTGTCTCTCAGACATGGCAGAATTTAGAAGCTTCAGCTCTTCATTCTCCTTTCTTATTTGTTCATTCTGAACAAGTTCATCAGTTAGGTTTTGATCATTTCCTAATGAATTCAGCTTATCTTCCAGTTCAGAATTCTTATCTATGAGTTCCTGATTTTTATTTTCCAAAACAGAGATTTGTTCCTTACTCTTATCAACATTTGCTAAGCAGATTTCATGAGATTTTCTCAGTTCCTGACATTTTTCACAATGAACATTCGAATTAATCTGATCATATTTTTTTTCAACTTTCTATTTTTAGATTTCAAATGTTTACATCTATCAGACAATTCCTCATTTATTTCCCACAATTCATCAATTGAAATCTCTTTGGATTCAGATTCAGAATTTACCTGGGATGAGGAATCTTCATTATCCCGGTTGGCCATCAAACAGCTATCATTCTGTTGGTTATGCGCAGAGATAACTTTGTCATATATCTCTTTTCCAGAATTGCACCTGAGAACAAAAGGATATATATCAGTATTGACAAAAGCTCTCAGGATATTGAGAATCATGGTATTTTCACGGTCCTTCACTCTGTCCTCTTTAGACCATTTGGTCTCATCATGAGGTAATTTGTGTGGGCCTTTAGATAGTAGACTCCACAGTTTGGGGTCAATGGAGTCTACGTACACAGCTAGGCCTCCTAGCCAACTTTCAAAGTTAGAACCATCATAAACTGCAGGACGACCCATATGAACAAGTGGCAAACAGATTCAGCGCAGTAAAACAAATGACACGAAATGCACTAAAACCAGATGATCAAAATAAAGCACAAGTCAATGAAGCAAAACATGATTTCAAGAGACCCATTCTGAAATGCACCAACAATTAGCAGGATCCTCTGCATATTGTTAGATCTGTTCAGTCAGAGACCCGCTCTGATACCAAGTGTTGGGTTCGGTGCAAGTATTCAGAGGGGGGGGGGGGTGAATGAATATGACCTTTAAAAACCTTCACCCAAATTAAAATCTTATGCTCACTAAAAATGCTAGTTCGCAAACTAAACAAACTTGAAAGTTAATGGGCAATGCCGAACTAAACAAACACACAGTGAGATCACTAGAGTGCTAACAAAATATAGCTCAACTAGAATTTCGCTCTCTTGACAAATTAGAACACTCTAAGAAAACTAATTAACTCTTCTGCTCAACCAGAAGCCAAACACATGGAACGCCCCTATGCAATCATCTAGCGGAAGCAAACAGATAGAAACATCAAACCACTGCACAAGGGGTTTTTAGGTGGTTCGGTCCAGCAGACCTACATCCACCCCACACCCAACCCGAGTGTGGCTTCCTGCTGACTCACAGCTTGAACAGCTGGGCATCACAGCTTGCCATACATCAGCTGGGCCTCACAGCTTGCCATCCGCTGAGCATCACAGCTTACTTCCGCTGGGCAATACAGCTTAGCCATCGCTGACTCACAGCTTGAACCCGTTGGGGATTACAGCTTAACCCGTCCAGTGGAATCCTCCACTGCAAACGCTGAGCCTCACAGCTTGCTCCGCTGACAAACAGCTTGAAGAAATGTATAAAGGATAAAACAAAAGATAGACAAAACAGCAACGAAAGGCTGAAATAATGAAGCACAAATATGGCTCCTAAGAGCTGGCTAGCCTGGATTTGATCCACGGTCCAGTGAATGCAGATCTCTCTCGATCTCACTATCTCTCCTCTACTTCTTTCTCTTCTTCTTCTCTCGATAGCTCTCTGTCTCTCTTTTCTCTCTTCACTCTTCTTCTGCTCTCTTCACTCTTCTTCTGCTCTTCTGCTGGATCGAAGTCTCTACACTTCTGCTTTTTCTTTCTCCACTTCGATCTCTCTTCATCTGAAGACGAAGACTCATATATATAGCAGCAGCAGCTAAGGCGTGTGCTCTCCACATCTCCCGCCCAAAAACCTTGGACCACGTGTCAGTCTCTCAGCCAGCTTCAGCACACGTGTCACGATCCTATCTGCCCTTCCAGCCTCGGATCACGTGCCCTTCATTAGCCTCCACGAGCAGAGCACCTGTCAGACAGAGTATCGGAATATCAGGTTAAGTGAAGAGCTCTGTATAGACTTGTAAAGACGATCATGATGTATAGACTTGTAATGTAAAGTGCGTTGTATAGACTTCATGAAGACACTGTGAACTCGAGTGCACTGTATGGACTTCACTATGCAGACTTGCCAAAGACAAGGCTGTACAGACTTTGTATATGAATGCACTCGCTGTACAGACTTAGGCAATGTGAAGACTTGGGCAGACAACTGACAATGTATGGACTTCACGATGTACAGACTTGCCAAGATAAATGAACGATGTACATACTTGGGCAAACACAGTATGTATAGACTTTACCAGTGTGCAGACTTTGAAGAGCATTCAGCAAAGTGCAGACTTCACTGCATATGAAGCAGCGTATAGACTTAACCAAGCAATGTACACACTTGCTGAGTTGACGTTACAAGACACACTGAGTTGACGCTACATGAACCATGGACAGTGTACAAACTTTATGAATGAAATGCATTGTGCAAATGAGAAAGTATGTACAGACTTTGTGAAGCGTGACTTCGATGTACAGACTTTGCTGAATGAACGTTGTGTATACGAGTCCAGTGTACAGACTTGCCACCGACCAATGTATGGACTTGAGATCTAATGCAAACGGCTGTACAGACTTGAACGTCAAGTGAGACGATGAATGAGACGATGCACTGAACAGTGATGTACAGACTTTGACTCAATTATGCATATGAGACGCTAAATGAGACGGACCAATGTACACACTTAGCCAATGCAATGTATGGACATTGCATAGACGATGCATGAGACACAGACACTGTGCATGAACAGTGCAGTGTATAGACTTATGGACTTTGAGTTCGTGCATCTACAGTGCAAATGTACAGACTTTATGAATAGTGATGCATTGTACACACTTGTGATACATGAACATGCCAGTGTGCAGACTTCATGAATGTGCAAACTTGTCAACGAAATGCACAATGTATAGACTATGCACATGCATGAAGAGTGTATAGACTAATGAAATGCTTTACCCTACAGTGTATAGACTTGCTAGTCATCAAACTACATGCAGATAGAAAAGCAACGCACAGAGCAGAAATCAAGCACTATATCAGTCATACACATGCATTCTCCACAAAACAAGTTATGTTGCTATCATCAAAACACAATCTCATAAAGCACTCACTGTGTTGCAATCATCAAAACAAAACAGCATTGCTATCATCAAAACAACATAGCACATGCTTGTGCCTAAGGGGCACAACAGCACAATGTACAGACTTGAATGCTGTGCGATGTACATACTTCATGTTATGCATGAGACTCTAAGAAAGACGGACGATGTATAGACTTAGCCATCCTTCAGCTCGATGTACAGACTTCATGAATGATGCATGCAATGCACTGGATGATGTATGTACTTAGCCGATGCAGACTAGTCTGATGTACAGACTTGCTCGTTGTTCAGACTTCATGAACGATGTATAGACTTGCCAAGGAAAAGGCTGTGCAGACTTGAGCAAAGCAAAGCAAATGAATGTATAGACTTCACGATGTGAAGACTTGCCAAAGACAACTGGACGATGTACAGACTTGAGCGAAGCAAAGTCTGTATAGACTAGAAGGTTCACAATGTAAAGACTTTGGCAAAGCAGCAATGTACAGACTTGCACAGTTCTGGGATGTATAGACTTTATCTGAAAGCCCAATGTACAGACTTGCAAAACTGAACGTAGGTAAAGATCCCAATGTATAGACTTCGAAGTTCATCTGGTGAATGTACAGACTTTGAAGGTTCAACTGGTGAATGTACAAACTTCACCAATGTATAGACTGGAAAGTTCACCGATGAATGTACAGACTTCACCTCGAGCAGGCTACAGGGCAGTGTATGGACTTTGAAGAATGATGCATGACGCTGTACAGACTTCACTAATGTATGGACTTAGCTTCGTGCATGCTACAATCCAATGTATGGACTTGAATGACAGTGCAAGCACTGTATAGACTTTGAGCACAAACACCACAATGCAATGTATAGACTTGCTAGTTATGTGAGCTGCAGTGTATGTACTTTGCCCAATGCATAAGATGCTAAGTGAGACGGACAGTGTATAGACTTCACAGCTCAAGTGAGACGGTGGATGTACAGGCTTTGAAGCTCAACTGAGATGGACGATGTATAGACTTAGCCTGTGCGAGCAATGCAGCAATCCAACCGATGTACATACTTGAGAAAATGCATGCTACAGTGTAGACTTTGAAGAGGATGCATGCACCTCAATGTACAGACTTGACTGCCTGCAAGCATGTATAGACATTATCGTGCAGACAGGACCTCACATGCATTAGTGTATAGACTGTATGCCTGATGGATGCACTGATGCAGTATATGCACAGAGGAAGCAATGCACCGATGCAATGCATGCACATAGCATGTATTGAACTGAGGCAATGGATGTATAGACTTGTGTTCTCAACGATGCACAAACACAACACAATGTAATGTATAGACTTTAAGTGTATAGACTTGTGTGTGTGTGAAATGTGTAGACCTGTGAAATGCATAGAACACACAGACAATCTGATAAAAACAGTTTCATCAAAACATAAACAGTTGCCAATCAATCAAAACAAGCTGTTGCCAATGAAGTGAAGCATATTATCAACATCATCAACACAGAGGAGTCATAATAATCTCCCCCTTTTTGATGATGATAACACCCTATCATATATAATAACACCATCCTGTCATACAGATGTATTTTGATGAAAGACATGAATTGTTAGTCAGATTTGTCATGCAGATGCTATGAATGCATGCGGAAATGAAAACAGCTCCCTGCTAACAAGATCTCCCCCTATGCCATAATCATGATGCATACACCACCCCTTTGCCAAATAGTGGATACACTCCCCCTGGAATGAATTCATCAAACAGACAAAATATTCTCCCCCTTTGCCATCAAAAAAGAGGAAGGAAAGTGATTACAAGGGAAGGAACAAGAGAGATCATCTGACTAGCATTCTGAACAAGTAGTTCAGGAATAAGCATTCTAAAGCACAAAGTCTTCAGTCATATGAATTTAGAAAATGCTTTGAGATAGAATTCTGGTTTAAAGGTTATAAAATTTGAGTTCATGCACTACAATCAATGGATAAGTTTTCTGTGCATGATAAAACAATAAACCAAAATCACATTTGCATGGGAGATTCAGTTTCAGAATATCTTACTTTCGTAGACTCATTAAAAGTTGTTAAGAGATACCAGGTCATGTATTGAAATTAAACAAATTGACATCCTTGAAAATTCTTTTGAAGGAACAACATTTTTCATTATATTTCATTAAGGGCATTCAGGTACCATTTATCTTTTTGCGTAAGGGTATACATTTATCAGACGCCAATACCCCTAGATACTCAACATGATGGACCATTCTACCTATGATCAAACTCAATAGAACTAATTTACACCTTTTTATGTGAGGGTACATGTTTATCAGACGCCAGTTACCCCCAGGTACTCAGTGAAACCACCCTACTGTTTTGATCATTTTATACAGAGATAACTGATACACTTCATGACTTAAGTATAGTCCATTTCTTTGATGGATCACTTAGTTTCTCAGTATTTTACCAGTCATTGCTCTGCCAATGTTATTTTTCAATCAATTTTTAATATTTTTCAATATCTTTCTTAGCTGTCCTTTATTTGTTTCAGAGTGACTTGTTTAAGGATAATACACATACTTAGTTTCTCTAATATGATTTCAGATGAGTTTTCAGATTTTAGATATAATTGGCTTTGTCTGTCATGAAATGAAATAAGGGTTGAGAGCTTTATCAATTTTCAGCTTTCTTATTTACTGATTGCAATCTTTAAACTGTAAAGTTTATAAAATTTAAACCATTAAGTCAGTCTTCAAGCAATTAAAGTTCTTATAAATGAAGAAGTCTGTTTTCTATTGCTTAGAAATCAGAACTGACTAACAGATTGCCATATTGTCAGACTCAACTCATTCAGGGTCAAAGAATTGAATTTCAATAAATTTGATGACCATTCTGAATTTCTAACAATACTCCCCCTGTCTATATGCATGTGACTTTAGATGAGAGAGAGACCTTAGGCACAATCATGACTAAATGATATGCAATGATGATCATGAGTGTGATGCCAAAAAAAATATGTATGTCATGCATGATCATGAGTCTGTTGCAACATTCAACATTCACAAGGTTTATTCAAGCCATCAGAGAGTTTATTCATTATGCTGAAATTTACACAAGCCAAGTTCTCTTCTAAGAAATTTAAACCTTTCATTCCCTAGTGGCTTAGTAAAGATATCAGCAATTTGTTTTTCAGTTTCAATGAAGTTCATTTCAATTTCCTTTTTATTTACAACATCTCTAAGAAAATGGTGTTTTATCTCTGTATGCTTAGTCCTAGAATGATGAACAGGATTTTTGGCAAGGCATATAGCACTAGTATTATCACATAACATTGGAATACATCCCAATTTTATCTGATAATCATCCAGTTGGTGCTTGATCCATAGTACTTGGGCAGCACAATTGCCAGCTGCAACATATTCAGCTTCAGCTGTAGACAAAGCTACAGTGTGTTACTTCTTAGATGCCCAAGATACTAGACAGCCACCTAGGAATTGACAATATCCACTAGTGCTTTTTCTCTCTACTCGACACCCAGCATAATCTGCATCAGTGTAAGCTAGAAGTTCTAACTCACACTTGGCAGGATACCAAAGACCTAGCTCTTGGGTGCCTAGTAAATACCTAAAAATCATTTTCACTGATTTAAGATGTGATTCTTTGGGACTAGCCTAAAATCTAAAGCATAAACACACTGAAAATTGAATGTCAGGTCTAGATGCTGTAAGATATAGAAGGGATCCGATCATACCTCTATATAGCCTTTGGTCCACTGGTTTACCTTGAGGATCTTCATCCAAACTGGTTGAGGTACCCATTGGAGCAGCTATTTCCTTGAGGTTGTCCATTTTGTACTTCTTCAATAGATCCCTTATGTACTTGGACTGAGAGATGAAGGTACCATCCTTTGATTGTGTAACCTGCAGTCCAAGAAATAGTTTGAGCTCACCCATTGAGCTCATTTCAAACTCATTAGTCATAATTTGAGAGAATTCCTCACACAATTTGGGGTTAGTTGACCCAAATACAATGTCATCCACATAAATTTGAATGATAAGAATATCTGAATGACTCACCATGGTGAACAATGTTTGATCAACTACACCTCTTGTGAAGTTCTTATCAGTGAGGAATTTGCTCAACCTGTCATACCAAGCTCTAGGAGCTTGCTTTAAACCATAGAGAGCTTTTATGAGTTTATAGACATGATTAGGGAAGTCTAAGAATTCAAATCCAGGAGGCTGCCTCACATAGACATCCTCACTAATTTCCCCATTTAGAAAAGTAGATTTTACATCCATCTGCTGAAGATTTATTCCTAGGGAACATGCATAAGCTAATAATATTCTGATTGCTTCTAACCTGGCTACATGGGCAAAAGACTCTTCAAAGTCTATTCCAAATTCCTAATTATACCCCTGAGCTACAAGTCTGGCCTTATTTTTAATCACATTCCCTGATTCATCAGTTTTATTTCTGAACACCCATTTAGTCCCTATGACTGTTTCATGATCAGGAGGTGGAACCAAGTGCCACACCTTATTCCTGTCAAATTGATTGAGCTCCTCATGCATGGCATTAATCCAATGCACATCTTTGAGAGCACAGTCAATGGACTTGGGTTCTACATTTGAAACAAACGCATATGTATTCAATTCATTTTGAATCCTTAAGTGGCCTCTGGTCCTAGGAGGGTCATGCAAATTTCCAATCACATTATCTACATGATGATCTTTAAGATATCTAATGTTAATAATTGGATTGTCATGATTTTGATTTACCTCCCCCTGAACTGTAGGCTCTTCTTCATTAGGCTCTTCATTTCCTTCCTCATTTTTGGATTGGTCTGCAGAATATCCTTCTTTCAGAATATCACCACTGTCTTCATTCCTGCATTGACCAATATTAGTCTTTAATAAGGATTCATCAAAAACTATATGTGGAGATTCTTCAACAGTTTTGGAATTCAGATTATACACTCTATATGCTCGGGTGTTTTCAGAATAACCAAGAAAAATTCCTGGTTCACCTTTAGGTTCAAATTTATCAAGGTCTCTTTTATCAGTTATATGTATAAAGCATTTACACCCAAAAACCTTGAAATGAGCAATAGAAGGTTTCTTACCCTTTATGATCTCATAGGGTGTTTTCTGGGTAGAAGGTCTTACCATGGCTCTATTAATTATATAACAGGCAGTATTTACTGCTTCAGCTCAGAACTTCCTTGGTAGACCACCTTCAACCAAGAGTGTACGACCCATCTCTACTAGAGTTCTGTTCCTTCTCTCCACAACTCCATTCTGCTCAGGTGTCCTTGGTGAGGAGAACCTATGGTTAATTCCATTTGACCTGCAGAATTCATCAAACTGTGAGTTTTCAAACTCACCTCCATGATCAGATAGAATATTTTCAATTTTCTGGTTTTTCTTAAGACAGAACTCCTGAAATTCTATGAATGCATCACTTTTATGTGATAAGAAGTATACCCAAGTGTACCTAGAAAAGTCATCTACCATGACAAATCCATACCTCCTTCCTGATAAGCTGACAGACCTGGTTGGCCCAAAAAGGTCCATGTGTATCAGCTCATAAGGTTTAGAAGACAGATTTTCTGTCCTAGATTTAAATGACTTTCTTGTTAACTTTGACTGAGTGCATGCATCACAGAGTTTATTTTCTTTCTTAAAGGAAACTTCAGGAAGTCCTCTAACCATGCTATGCTTATTCAGTTTATGCAAAACAGTGTAACTAGCATGACCTAACCTACGATGCCATAAAAATGCTAAGTCTTCTCTACTAGCAGTAAGGCATAGGTTATAATGTTGAATATCATCTAAATCTATCATGTAAGTGTTATTTATCCTCTTACCAGAAAATTTAACAGTTTCGGAATCAGGTTCAAAAACTTTGCAACATTGAGAGTCAAAAAGCACTTTGCATCCTTTATCACATAGCTGGCTGATGCTAAGTAAGTTATAAGCTAATCCTTCAACCAGCATGACATGCTCAATGCAACAAGTAGTACACTTACCTACCTTACCTGTTCCAACAATCTTACCATTTGTGTTGCTACCAAAGGTGACAAGGCCTCCTTGTTTCTCTGTCAGCATGCAGAACTTGGCCTTATCCCCTGTCATATGCCTGGAGCAGTCACTATCCAAGTACCACAAATTGTTCTTGGCTGCCAGGCATACCTGCACACACAATCAGGTAGAGAAGTTTGGAACCCAAGACTGATTGGGCTCCAGAGAAGATGAAAAGCAATTAAAACAAGAAAGCAGACTTTTAGGAATCCACATTTATTTGAAACAGTTCTGTTCAGTGGATTTTCCAGATTTCCTTTTGTTTTGCTTTTTCTTGTTGACATTAGCATGATTATTTACAGATTGATTATTTCTGTGCCAGTGCCTTGGCCAGGGTGTATTCACAAAATTTTGGCCATAGTAATCATTGGGCTGGCTATGGAATTGTTGGTTCCTAGGTGTCTAATTACCATACCCACTAACCCAATTTTTGGTGTAAGGTTTATAGGACTGTGTAGCCTGATGTTCATAACCTGTAAACCTTCCTTGAGTCCTAGTCCATCCAGACCTATTTGGATAGGTTGACTGTGCAGAGAAGTGGGACTGGGCTCTAGGTTGGTAGAAATGTTTGGGTTGAGCTCTAAAAGCATTCTGCCTCCCCTTCACCTTGGACCCTGCTGACCTATTCATAAGTGTGTATTGGGTCTTCTTCAGAGGTGGTGGTGATGGTGGAGACTTGGTGACCTTAGCATGGGGTTTATAAGACTGTGTAGGTTGACCCCTAACCTAAGACTGAGCTTTGGGATTTTGTTTGGATGTGCTAGCTCTACTAGTCTCATTCAGTTTTTGTTTGCCCTTCTCCTCAGCACTGGGCTTTTTCAGATTAGCAGTTTTGTTCATTGAAATGTTTGAATTCATGCTAATTAGAGGTCCTTTCTCTTTTTGTGCAACAAATGAAATAGTTTTCATTCCAAAGATTTTTGTTGCACTAGAATTAAATCCAAGGCCCTCTTTTCTGAAGTTGACCTTTGACCCTAACAAAGCATTTAGGTTATCTGAACCTTGGGTCATTTTCTCAATAATCTTAAGCTTGTCCTCATTATCCTTTTGAATATCTTCAATGGATTTCTTAAGTTCTGTATTCACACTTAGGACAGCTTGATATTTTTCATTCACTATTTTTATCTCACTCTCACATTTCTGAATTTTCAATTTTAGTTCATCAGTTTCTTTTTCTAACCTCTCATTTTCTTCTTTAGAGGCTTTTGACTCATTCTTGATTTCTTCTAATTCAGAACATGTGAGTTTCAATTTTTTATTCTCAGATTCTAGACATGCAATTTTATCAGTTAGAGTTGTATCATTTTGCATGGAGTTAATCTTTCTTCTTAGATGCATGTTTTCCTTTCTAATATCATCAGCTCTATCAGCTATCTCATGGTAGGCATCTACCCAATCAGCAATAGTGAAATTTTCGAATCTAGTGATTACCTCATCTGAGTCCTCCTCTCTGTCTTCAGAGCTTGTTGCCATAAGACAAATGCGCTTTTCAGATTCGGCTTCACTGTCTGAGCTGCTACTGAAGGAACCTTCATCTTCATCACTCCAGGTACTCACCATTGCTTTCCCTTTCGTGTTCCTCCTCTCTGTCTTCAAAGCTTGTTGCCATAAGGCAAATGGGCTTTTCAGATTCGGCTTCACTGTCTGAGCTGCTACTGAAGGAACCTTCATCTTCATCACTCCAGGTACTCACCATTGCTTTCCCTTTCGTGTTCCTTCTCTTTGACTTGTCCTTGTATTTCTGAATCTCTGGACAGTCAGCTTTCAGATGGCCTGTTTTCCTGCATTGATAACAAGTATTAATTTCAATTTTCTTAGCAGGGTTATGTTTATACCTTTTATCCCTTCGGCCGCCACTATATTTCTTTTGGCTGAATCGTCCTGCTCCTTTCCTGAGGAACCACCTGAACTCTCTGGTCATCATTACCATCTCAGTACGAGTTATATCTTCTTCATTCAGGCTCTCCTCGGATGATGAACTGCTAGAGCTGGATTTGCTAGATTTGCTGGCGCCAGCTTTCAGAGCGATTGGCTTCTTCTTCCTCTCAGCTTCTTCTATCTTTGGCATATTAATCTCATATGCCATCAGCGAGCCAATTAGCTCATCAACCCTTGTGGTTCGCAAATCCCTTGACTCCTCCATCACTGTAGCCTTAGTATGCCAAGCATGAGTCAGGGAACGTAATATCTTCCTCACTACATCGTATTCTATCTGAGGTTTCCCAAGACCTCTAAGACCATTTGTGATAGTAGTTAATCGAGCGTACATCTCCTTGATGGTCTCATTTGGCTTCATCTTGAATGCTTCATATTCAGACACTAGGAAATTAGCCTTCGTCTCTCTAACTTGAGAGGTCCCTTCATGGATCACTTCAAGTGCATCCCACATCTCCTTAGCTGAACTGCAGGCTGATACGTGGGAGAATTCTGTAGGGTGCAGACAGCACTGAATGGCGTTTATGGCACTCCAATTTAGTGTAGACCTCCTGATCTCCTCCTTGGTCCAGACTTCCTCATTAGGGGACAGCTCATAAGGTCCCTTGCTTACTACCTTCCAGATCTCATAATCCTTCGCTCACAAAAATACTTGCATACGGTTCTTCCAGTATGCATAGTTAGATCCATCGAAGAATGGGGGCTTTGTGGTTGAGTGTCCTTCAGCTATCATCCCTCGAGCATCCATCTGTACCTTTCTCTTCGGGCGATGAGTCCCTGTAGAAGAGTTAGGCTATGATACCAACTGTTATGTTAGATGGACGCAGTCTATCTCCACGAAGTGTGGATCTAGAGGGGGGTGAATAAATCTAATGTCTAATTTTAAAACATAGTTAAGCTCTAATGCAGAATTTAAACAGACAACTGTTGAACGACAGAAAGAACACTATGAAGAGTGTCGACACATGCAGCCACACAGCAAATCACAAGCAATCTCACAAACACAAGACACCCAAGATTTTTAGGTGGTTCGGTCAGAGACCTACGTCCACCCCACACTCCAATTAGAGTGTGGAAACTGCTTACTCACGGCTTGAGCAGCTGGGCTTCACAGCTTGCCAACAACCGCTGATACACAGCTTCGTTGGGCTTTACAGCTTGCCGACCAGAGGAACAAATCCTCTGCAACCGCTGGGCAATACAGCTTAGCCGTCCGAGACCAAGTCTCGCCTGCTGAGGATTACAGCTTCACCTGTCCAGTGGACACCTCCACTGTAATTGCTGCCTCACAGCTTGATAACAAAAGTGTATCAAAAGTAAGAAAAATAGAAACAAACGAAATGTAAAAACAAGACGAATGTAACTCAAGTATGAGCAGAATCAGCTCTGGTATCTGAACCAAGAGTCTGATTTACAAGACCTCTCGAAAGCTCTCTCAACTCAACTCTCTCAATCGAACTCTCTCAACACATCTCTCTTTTCTCTCTTTCTTCTCTTCTCTGCTTTTCTTCTCTGTGGATCTCGGTGGCTCTCTGCTGCTTCAGACTTTCAGTCTCACTGTATAGACTTTACCACTCGATCGATCGGCCTCCTTCTGAAGAAGAAAGCTCATATATATACCAGCAACTGATTGGATAAGGGCGTGTGGCTTCCACATTTCCCGCCCAAAGAATTCGCCAGATCCGAGGAAATTTCATCCACATGGCAGCATCCTGGATGGGCTGCTTCCACGTGTCACCATCTGGGCACCTCGTCCTTCCTTGGATCACGAGCCAAGTCATCAATCTCAGCCAGGAGTCCCTGTCAGACAGAGGATCGAATTATCAGTTTAAGTATAAACCCTGTACAGACTTTGTAAAGTGTAATGCATTGTATAGACTTCACTGTATAGACTTTGTAAACTCGAATGCAGTGTATAGACTTTGTGAATACGAATGCAATGTACAGACTCTGCAATGTATGGACTTCATATATGCAGTGCTATGCGATGTACAGACTTCCTATATGAAGACAACCGCTATACAGACTTGCTGAAGTGTAATGCAATGTGCAGACTTTGAAGAACATTCAGCAGCCAATGTATAGACTAAGGCAATGTAAAGACTTGCCAGTGTATGGACTTGATGAGCATGCAACAATGTGCAGACTTCAATGCATGAAGGAGCAATGTGTAGACTTAGACAGACACAACGTGCAACAAAGCATAGACTTTGAAACACTAGATGCACGATGTACAGACTTCAACTAAAATGATGCACAATGTACAGACTTGAATGCTGTGCGATGTACATACTTCATGTTATGCATGAGACTCTAAGAAAGACGGACGATGTATAGACTTAGCCAGCCTTCAGATCGATGTACATACTTCATGAATGATGCATGCAATGCACTGGACGAAGTATGGACTTAGCCGATGCAGACTAGTCCGATGTACAGACTTGCTTGTTGTTCAGACTTCATGAACGATGTATAGACTTGCCAAGGAAAAGGCTGTACAGACTTGAGCAAAGCAAAGCAATTGAATGTATAGACTTCACGATGTGAAGACTTGCCAAAGACAACTGGACGATGTACAGACTTGAGCGAAGCAAAGTCTGTATAGACTAGAAGGTTCACAATGTAAAGACTTTGGCAAAGCAGCAATGTACAGACTTGCACAGTTCTGGGATGTATAGACTTTATCTGAAAGCCCAATGTACAGACTTGCAAAACTGAACGTAGGTAAAGATCCCAATGTATAGACTTCGAAGTTCATATGGTGAATGTACAGACTTTGAAGGTTCAACTGGTGAATGTACAAACTTCACCAATGTATAGACTTGAAAGTTCACTGATGGATGTACAGACTTCACCTCGAGCAGGCTACAATGCAGTGTATGGACTTTGAAGAATGATGCATGACGCTGTACAGACTTCACTAATGTATGGACTTAGCTTCGTGCATGCTACAGTCCAATGTATGGACTTGAATGACAGTGCAAGCACTGTATAGACTTTGAGCACAAACACCACAATGCAATGTATAGACTTGCTAGTTATGTGAGCTGCAGTGTATGGACTTTGCCCAATGCTTAAGACGCTAAGTGAGACGGACAGTGTATAGACTTCACAGCTCAAGTGAGACGGTGGATGTACAGGCTTTGAAGCTCAACTGAGACGGATGATGTATAGACTTAGCCTGTGCGAGCAATGCAGCAATCCAACCGATGTACAAACTTGAGAAAATGCATGCTACAGTGTAGACTTTGAAGAGGATGCATGCACCTCAATGTACAGACTTGACTGCCTGTAAGCATGTATAGACATTATCGTGCAGATAGGACCTCACATGCATTAGTGTATAGACTGTATGCCTGATGGATGCACTGATGCAATATATGCACAGAGGAAGCAATGCACCGATGCAATGCATGCACATAGCAGGTATTGAACTGAGGCAATGGATGTATAGACTTGTGTTCTCAACGATGCACAAACACAACACAATGTAATGTATAGACTTTGAGTGTATAGACTTGTGTGTGTGTGCAATGTGTAGACCTGTGAAATGCATAGAACACTCAGACAATCTGATAAAAATAATTTCATCAAAACATAAACAGTTACCAATCAATCAAAACAAGCTGTTGCCAATGAAGTGAAGCATATTGTCAACATCATCAACACAGAGGAGTCACAACAATCCAGGGAAGAGAATCAGAAGAAGTCCCGGGATCGGGAAGATGAGATGACATGGGCCGAAACCTAGAATAATGATGATGGGAATCAACACCGAGCACTAACATTTTATTTTTGTATTTGTATCCTTTTATTTGCATTTATACCCTTGGCTAATTGGGTTTGCAATTGTAAGACTTTATAAGCCAAAGGGTTAGTCATTAGAAATCTTTAGGTTTCTTTGCAAAAAGGCCTTGGGTTTCTATGTAAAATGCCAGTAGGTCCAGCAGGGCCCCCATCCCCTTTCCCATTGGTCCACCTAGGTCCATGGGCCCTTTATGTTGGTCTTCAGTCCAAGGTAGAACTTGGACCAAGCCAAGTCAAATCCAACTTGGCCTCCTTGGTCCAAGGGGCGCCCCCTCATTTGTCCATTCTTGTAATTTTTTTCTTTTCTTTTTTTTTTTCGACCACATGGGGGAAAAAAATGCTATCATTTATTTGCTCCTCCCTAACCCTAGATCTGAGGGTAGTCTAGGTCTTTTTTTCATTTCTATATAACCATTGTATTTTCCCATTTCATGGAATTAATGAGAAGAATTTATGTGAAATTGCAAGGAGCCTTGGGCGCCCCCTATCTCCCCTCTCCCCCTTAGAGCTAGACTGCTATGATCTCTGTGGTGTGAAACCATAAACTTGGTGGATTCCAAGTTCTATCACCTCTACTGGATGTGATTTCCAGCCACCGCCGCCGCCGCCTCCGTTCGTGCCGCTGTGTCCCGAACCACGAAATCCAGACCAACAACCTGAAGATCTGGTTGGTACTCCAAATCTGTAAGCCTGATGGTCTTGAAATTTTGATAGATCATCCCCCTTGTTGTTACCTCCTCCCAATTTAATATTCATGTAAATCCGCTATCGTTTGATATTTTTCCTGGTATTTTAATTCCACCCCTGATAGTCTGCCCATCTGTAGATCTGCGGGACAGAGTCTTATTGTTATATTTTTCCCGCCCCCTTAGTCTTCTCTAAAAATTCCCAAAAAATCATACGTGTTCCTCACATCCCCCTCTTCCAACCATAATTTTTCCAGAGTCTAGATCCATCATTTTTGTGTCGGTCAAAATCTATTTTCAGACAGGTCCTGTTCTGTCCTGACTATCTGTAATTTCGGGCCAGAAACAAATACAACCCACAGAGTATTTCATTTCCAATCCGTTTACTGGATGGATCTGAAAATAATATATGTTGTAGCCCTTTGAGTTTAGTTTCCAACGGTACCAATTTTACCTCGATCCGACGTCGGATCTGGGTGCAAAATTCTTTTTATGGAGGCGCGCATTTCTGCTCCGAGAATAGGCCAGCAAAGCAGTCACTGGGTAATTCCAGCAAGATTACGCCGGCACACTTTCGACGACCACCGCTCCAGGAGATCGATCGAAAACCCCCCTGCAGCATCTCAGCTAGCCGCCGCAGCAAGGAGACGCCCGGGCATCGCCGTCCCAGCAGTCGGACCCGCTTGCTGTCTTGCGGGCCCCGCAGAACCGAGCCGGACCAACAGCCTGTCTCCGGCCCGAGAGTGTTCCAAATTGCTGCCCGTTAACCCAAGCTTGCTATTCCCTGGTTATTGTTGTCGCCCTTTACCTCCCTGCGTGGAGTGGGCCATAAAAATTCACTGCTGTAATTATTTAATTACAGTGTATCGGAAGTATGAGTTTCGGCCGGGGTCGTCTCACCCACGCCCGGAGCGTGGAGGTATCATTTTCGCTCCCCTCTTTGGCATTTACTTTACTCGTATACATTTCTATATGTCGCTACTAGAGTGATAGGAAATTAGCTCGATATATATTTTATCACCGCTGCGAGAGTGGGTGAGTGAACCCGTTCCGTGACTCGATCCGAGCACGAGAAAAAGCCGTTACCCGAGACTCATTGTCAGTTTCTCAACTGCGCACATCCACACGTTTCCCTCACTTAGGGACGTCTGCGAGCTAGAGTCCCAGGTTCGCGTCCCGTCCCGCATCAAATTGGTATCAGAGCTAAGTTGAGTCCAAGGGTAGTCGGTCCAAAGTTTGCGTCGCATTCCTTTACCTGGTATATCAAAAGGTGTTCCCAGAATGATAGGTTACGCCTATTGGGAAGGTTGTACACTTGCGTGAGTTCGGTCTTCGGATCACACCTCCGTCGCGTATCAGATATTGGTTGAGTCTATGTTTGTAGTCAAGTCTGCATTCCAACTTTGCATTGTTGTTTTAGGGTCATGTCTAGTCCTTTAGAGTGTCACTTAGTTGTCTGCATGTCCAACTACCCACCATCCCATGGCCGTTCCCCGAGACCATGCGTCCGATTGGTCATCCCTGGTGGCCCAATTCAATGCTTTCATGGCCCGACACCCGACCCCTAAGCCCACAACCGAGTCGTTCCAGCGCCCTATAGTGTCCACTGCCATTCTACCTAATGGGTTACATACGGAAATCGACTTCATCAATAGGGTGTCATCTAACTATGTCTCACAAGACATAGTTGAGTCTCTCTCTAAGACCGGGGAAATTGTTCTCAATGGTGGCTAAGCATTCGTAGAGTTCCAATGGAGGTTCGGCCCCGTTCTTTATAACGACGGAGCATGGTGCAAGGTCGACACACTTGCTGGTCCATGCATCATTTTAGGCCAAAATTGGTTGGAAGAGAGGCGAGCGACCTTTGACTGGGATAGGAGGACCTGCACCTTACACCCACCTCACCTACCCGGCGAGATCGTATTCCACGACGGCATTCATCCGACCACCTCCGTGTCACCAACCACCCATCCCCAGCGGCCCGTTCCGCCTCCGGACTCACGCCCACCACCTCTCCCAGAGCCCACCCATGTGGCCCCCTGTAGTGGGATTAGTCATTTCTCTGACCCGTGTCCTTCACATTCCCCTACCTTAGAGGGCAACCATTCGGAGGATGCCTCACCCGGGCCTATTCTAGTGAGTTATGAGGATGACCAAGAGTTGGCCGAGGAGTACCTCGCTGATGTTTTGGGGTTAGAGAGCGATCCTAGAGAGGGCCAGGGTCTATTAGTCATCCCAACTCCACCGGTCGTCCTAGAGCTGTCTGTCCCACCCACTTTATCCTCGGTGGATGAGCCATCCGTCGACCCCACGCAGTCAACCATTCCACTTCTACCCGTCTCTCCTACGGTTGCGCAGCCGCTAGTGACTACCATACCATTGTTGACACCTTTTGTTGACGCGGTATGGTTTGATTTCTGCCATGCATACGAGAGACAACATCCGGACTTCCTTCTTGTCGTGCTTCACACCAAACGTCCGGATGACTTTCCCATCACGCACCTCCTTGTCCTCACACATTTCTGTACCCGAGGATGAGTCTTCTCCAACCGGAGATGGTTGACGAGAGTTGAGACTCACAACATCAAATTGTGGGTGAGTCTATCTTTACACTTAGAGTATGTCGACAGTGTCCAACATGCCTACCTGATCTTCCTTAGAGCGTCCGGTGTGCTTGTCGTCAGTCCTAGGAAGTCGTTAGGCTTTGTCTCTCCGTCTGTCCGTGTTATTACTATGAGTGACTAAGTTTGCCTAGGGTCATGTATGGCCTAGGGTCATGTGTGAGTGTTTGTTTCATACAGTCTGTGAGAGTCTGCATACGAGTCGGTCTCATGTCAGCTCGCGATGTCAGTCCCTTTCGAGTACGAGGCAAGTTGGATCTAATGCGTACGTTGTAGACTTGCCAAAATTTGGGATCAGCTCTACCATTCTATGTCTTGGATCTAGTGGCATAAAGGGACCCAGCGGTGATTCCCAGTGAGTCATTGAGCCGTCTCCTTCCTTTGAGAGTGACCCCATCTCGGAGTGTCCATCACTAGCCTCATTCCCACAGCAGTATGTGTATATCGAATATATACGGGGTGAGCAGGTAATGATTACTTGGAGTGGAGCGTACTCCGCGCTACCTGGTCGGTGACAGAGCCACACGAGCAGCCGCACCCCTTACTCGACGGGGTCGAGTTCTTCCCACTCGGAGAGAATTGATGGGAATCAACACCGAGCACTAATATTTTATTTTTATATTTGTATCCTTTTGTTTGCATTTATACCATTGTCTAATTAGGTTTGCAATTGTAAAGCTTTATAAGCCAAAGGGTTAGTCATTAGAAATCTTTGGGTTTCTTTGCAAAAAGGCCTTGGGTTTCTATGTAAAATGCCAATAGGTCCAGCAGGGCCCCCATCCCCTTTCCCATTGGTCCATCTAGGTCCATGGGCCCTTTATGTTGGTCTTCGGTCCAAGGTAGAACTTGGACCAAGCCAAGTCAAATCCAACTTGGCCTCCTTGGTCCAAGGGGCGCCCCCTCTTTTGTCCATTCTGGTAATTTGTTTGTTTTATTTTTTTTTGATCACATGGGGGAAGAAAATGCTATCCCTTATTTGCCCCCCCCTAACCCTAGATCTGAGGGTAGTCTAGGTCTTTTTTTCATTTCTATATAACCCTTGTATTTTCTCATTTCATGGAATTAATGAGAAGAATTTATGTGAAATTGCAAGGAGCCTTGGGCGCCCCCTATCTCCCCTCTCCCCCTTAGAGCTGGACTGCTCTGATCTCTATGGTGTGAAGTCATAAACTTGGTAGATTCTAAGTTCTATCACCTCTCCTAGATGTGATTTACAGCCACCGCCGCCGCCGCCTCTGTTCGTGCCGCCGTCGAGCCGCCACAACAACATCTCCGAGCTGCTGTCTTGAACCACGAAATCTAAAACAGCAACCTGAAGATCTGGTTTGTCCTCCAAATCCGTGAGCTTGATGGTCTTGAAATTTTGATAGATCATCCCTCTTGTTGTTACATCCTCCCAATTTAAATTTTGTGTCAATCCGCCACCATTTGATATTTTTCCTGGTATTTTAATTCCATCCCTGACAGTCTGCCCATCAGCAGATCTACGGGACAGAGTCTTGTTGTTGTATTTTTCCCGCCCCCTTGTCTTCTCTAAAAATTTCCAAAAAAATCATACGGGTTCCTCACATCCCCCTCTTCCACCCATAATGTTTCCAGAGTCTAGATCTATCATTTTTGTGTCGATCAAAATCTATTTTTAGGCAGGTCCTGTTCTGTCCTGACTGTCTATAATTTTGGGCCAGAAATAAATACAACCCACAGAGTTTTTCATTTCCAATCCGTTCACTCGATGGCTCTAAAAATAATATATGTTGTAGCCCTTCGAGTCTAGTTTCCAACGGTACCAATTTTGCCTCGATCCGACGCCGGATCTAGGCGCACAAATTCTTTTTGTGGAGGCGCACATTTTTCCTCGGAGAACAGGCCAGCAAAGCAGTCACTGGGTAATTCCAGCAAAATTACGCCGACACACTTTCGGCGACCGCCGCTCCCAGAGATCGATCGACAACCCCCCTGCAGCGTCCCAGCCAGCCACCGCAGCAAGGAGATGCCCGGGCACCGCTGTCCCAGCAGCGGGACCCGCCTGCTGTCCCGCGGGCCCCGCAGAATCGAGCCTGACTAGCAGCCCGTCTCCGGCCCGAGAGCGTTCCAAATTGCTGCCCGTCAACCCAAGCTTGGTATTCCCGGGTTATTGTTGTCGTCCTTTACCTCCCTGTGTGGAGTGGGCCATAAAAATTCACTGCTGTAATTATTTAATTACAGTGTACCGGTAGTACGAGTTTCGGCCGGGGTCGTCTTCCCCACGTCCGGAGCGTGGAAGTATCATTTTCACTCTCCTCTTTGACATTTGCTTTACTCGTATACATTTCTATATGCCACTGCTAGAGTGATAGGAATTTATCCCGTTATATATTTTATCACCGCTGCGAGAGTGAGTGAGTGAACCCGTCCCGAGACTCGATCCGAGCACGCGGAAAAGTCGATACCCGAGACTCATTGTCGGTTTCTCAACCGCGCACATCCGCACGTTTCCCTCGCTTAGGGACGTCCGCGAGCTAGAGTCCCAGGTTCACGTCCCATCCCGCATCCAATGAGAACGTGGAGAATCTGGTAGCTCCAAACTAGGAAAAGGGAAACGGGGGTTGACGGACCCGGGAGGAGAGGAGAAGATGATCGAAGTAGGATTGGACGAAGGAAGATACACCACCCAAGGGTGGGAGCTGAGCAATAGAAATGAGGAATGAAAGGAAGAGGAAGAGGAAGAGGAAGAAGTGGACCCCTAAGTGTGCACTACGCGGCCCTTAAACTTACGCCGCCGCCTCTTCTTGGCAGAAACTATCTTGTAACGGACCCGCCTGGCACGGATTTGGACCTTTGGCCTTCTTGTCTTGAAACATCTTTTCATATAACGGGCCCACCTGCCAGACGACCTAGCCCAATCATGAATATGCAGTTTATCAGGGTGGCTGCCCCTAGACACCCGGTGCTAACCATAGGCAGACATCCTTGAACAAGTAACTCCTTAGGATGAACATCAGAAAACCACATAGTCTTGTCACTCGGCACTAGCAACATGAGATTCGGCATCTCCATTCGGTAATCGGGCATGAAGCATAACTCCCTTACCAGAAGAGCAGGACAAAATTGAGGGAGTGTAATGCGCGGCGTTGACATGGCCGATTCACCAATAAATCGATGGAGATTACATAACAAGTGCAGAATGTCCTTGGAAAGTGCTAAAGACACGGCCAATTGCCCCTTGAATAGGGAATCCATCAGGCTCCTGGCGGCCGTATGAGTTAGCACCATCTGGGTAGAGAACCCTTCTTGGCCAGTGAAATGAATAGCGATCGAGCGAGAGGTAAGAACAACATCAAGGGTGAACTTCCCGGTGAGCAGAGAGATTGCTACCAGCCTCACTTTTGAAGAAACTGGCACAAATGCAAGGGAACTCTTCTTTGTAACAATTTCTAAAAATGCAGGCTCATTATCCCCAAAATAGCCAGGGACCAGGACCCGGATTGGCATGCGATAAAGGACATCTTGAATCTTGAAATGTACAATCGAAACCTGGCTCGGCTCATTATCTCCCTGGGGACCAGACCCAAGGGGCACCAAAGATAACGCACACCCGCTCCGTGGGGTGGAAAGGGATGGAGAAGTGGAGGTAATAGGCTTGGAAGGCGTGGGTAAAGGCTCGGAAGGCGTAAGTGGGGGTAAAGGCAAAGGTGGAGGCATACGAGAGGGTAAAGGTGAAGGTGGAGATGTGGGTATAGGTATCGCCTTCTCAGGCTCGGGCAACGATGGCGAAGGGGAGGGCAAAGGAGGTGGAGATGGTGGAAGTGATGGAATAGGGGTCGCTGTGAGAGGAGGCGGTGAAGACGATGGTGATGGCGGTAGGGGTATTGGAGGTGGTGATGTGGGCAATGAAGGCAATGGAGGTGAAGATGGTGAGGCAGAGAAAGTAGAGGGTCATGACGCCCACCTTCGACGTATCGACACGGCGCGTCGAGTGGCGTTGGGAGTAGAAGCGGTGGTGGAAATGGGAGTAGAAGAAGTAGAAGCACTTGTCTGAGCAGAGGCTTGGGTTGGTGGGGGTTGTGGAGGTTGAGTAGGAGATGGTGAAGGTGAGGGGGTAGGTGGAGATGAAGAGGGTGATGAGGTAGGCAATGAGGTGGACAAAAGCATAGGGGAGGGAACATGTGATGGAGTAGGTGACGGCCCGGGTGCAATGCCAGATAAAGAATCACAGGGGTGCCCCTGGTCTTGTAGTGGAGACGGCTGCCTGGGCGACGACTGCTGCTGCTGCTGCTGCTTATTGTGGAGACGTAAAATGACTTCATGCATGGTAGCCCAATCAATCATCTTCTTGTCTTCCAAACCATAAACAAGTTCATGAAACTCGGGGCAATCCTCAACCAAATGCCCCTGCTGGCAATGAAATTCACAATATTGAAACACATTCCCGGCCGCGGGTCGGCAAGGCACAACCGGAGGGAGCTGCCACACGTGAGCGACCATCAAAGAGCTAAAAATGTTTGTAAAAGACTCCGGCAAAGACGGAGAAAGAGCCTGCTTCAGGCAAGGTGAATGTCGAGAGGTATAAGAAGGTAATGGAGATGGGAGTGGAGAAGGAAGCGGGGGTTGCGTGAGCAATGACGCATGGCTAAGAGAAGGATTAGATAATGGCACATATAGACTGGGATGAGGAGGTATGTAGTGGATGGCATCCACCTGCTCGCGGTGTGATGTTTCCTTGACTAGAGGTGGAGACGCGTGCGGATATGAAACAACGGAGGGCTGACTGTGGATGGCGGTAGGTTGACTCATGGAGGGTTGATACGTGGAGGTATTTCGGTATGTGGGAGTGGAAGGCCGAATCATGGAAGGATATGTGGTGGAGGGCTGACTCGTGGAGGGCTGACTGATGGGAGATGATGGATAGGAGGCGTATGTGGGCGTAGAAGGTGGAGGGGACTCAGGGTCAAGGGAACCTAAAAGTTGTTGGTGGATGAAGCGGACTCGGCTATAAAGCTGTTGCCATGAGGTGATATCGTTCAAGGCTAAGATAAAGTGGTACTCGGGCGTTGCATTAGAAATGATCATTTTGATTTGCTCTCCCTCCGGAATATGCCCCGAGACTTGAGAGGCCAAGCGACGCCAGCGGTCGGCGAAGGTAGAGAACTCCTCGTTGAGCTTCATCTTCTCATGGGCCAGATCAACCAAGGAATATTTGGGCCCAACCTGGTCTTGATACTGCTGAAGAAATTTCTCTTGGACGGCTTGGAAATTCACCACTTGATCTTGCGACAATGCAAAGAACCAATCTCGAGCCGGGCCTTCTAGAGACAGACCAAACAGATAGGCCATCAAATGTTGGTCATGTCAGAATTGAGCCGACTCACAAAGAAACTCCTTCAAGTGCACATAAGGGTCACCGACTCCACCATAGCGGCGATATGCGGGAATTTGTGAACGCGGTGGAAGCTGAAGATCTTAAAATGCAAACGGGACACTCAAAGAAGTTTTGGGATCAATTCGACGTTGAAGTTCATCAAGCTGGCGTTGGGTTTGAGCAATCATCTCCTCGATGGGGAGAGATCGGGAAGGATGCAAGCCGGCCTGAGTAAGAGAGTGTGAATTTGGACCAGGATTATGATATTTGGCCGGATAAGGAGATCCGGACTGAGAAGAATGAAAGCCCATTCCGGGAATGGTAGGATATGTGGGCCTAGAAGGATCATGAATGTGGGAATAAGGACTGATTGGGCCAGCAGCAACATGGGGCCCATTAAGAGAATAAGAGGGCCCGTTAAAGGAAGGGGGCCCACTAAGAGTAGAAGAGGGAGGCCCGTTATGAGAATAAGGCCCATTAAGATGATTAGCAATGCATTTTTGAGCCTGGACTGGGGCTATTTGGCAAGCAAGAGATGATAGGTGGGCCATGCGATTTGCTTGCGGGTCGGAAGGGCCACGAGAAGATGGGCCCGCATGGAAGAGGAATCCACGCTTCCACGCGGGAATAGGAAGACGGGGAAGAAGAAGAGTAATATATAGGAGAAAAATGACGCTTCATGAGGGAAAATGGAGACTTTATACTGGTAAAATCAAGGAAAATACAATGAGAGAAGTAAAAGGGCTCGAGAATCAGAGAGGGGGCTGACTCAATAATGCAAAGGAAAAAAAACCTAGGACAATGTGACTAGACCAATGGACACAGAATGTATTAGCCTAAATGGGCCTAACAACAAAATTTATATAGATGATGGGGGATGCAACACAAAAGAACACAAATAGGCTTGGACAAGCCCAAACAAACAATATGGGTGTGAGAGGGTTCAACCAAGATCAAACAAGTTGATATGATCGTTAATTTTTACTTTCCCAAAGTTTTGGTGGGCCTTTTTAATGGCTTAAATTAAGCGTAATTCCCTTAAGAGATAAATGCACTATAGGAAGAAGGTCCGGACTTTGGGTTAATCTATGGTTAACTCTCTCACAACGTATGCAAAATGCGAAACTACGGGGTGGAAAGGTACAACTGTCCCGGCGTCCGTGTGGGAATCCACGGCTCGCGGGGACTTACGGAGGTCCCAGATAAGATCACCTAGTCGACCCTAAGGAATATGGGAGCGAGAGGATCACCTACCGAGGGGAATGCAACTACAACATGCAAATATACATGATCCTACGTGCACCGGAGTGCATGCAATTTCTAACATAAGTCTAGCACATCAAAACAATCATGAAATCATGTTAACATCACAAAATGCATGAAAACTGCAAGACAATATGAATAAAAATGATGCAAGACCACAAACAGGGACAATTAGGCACTAAAAGATAGGAAAAGTCATAAAAGAATAGCGTACCTTTGTGTTTGCCCCCGGACCTACAAGTGAGCTTTATGCGTAAAATGTAAAAATGAAGGTAATATTTAAGTAGGTAAATGAAGTCCAATGCATGCAAATAATATATGGATGTGAAGATAATACAAAAGACTACCCAATGGAACCAAGAAATAGCCAAAACAGACCCTGGAAGGCAATTTAAATTACCAAGCAAAACGCCCCTGTGAATCTGTCCCGAATATGCCCACAAACTAGATGCGAAAAATACAAAAATGGAGGCACTTTTTAAATATGCAAATGATGTCCAAGGAATATGGGAGCGAGAGGATCACTTATCGAGGGGAATGCAACTACAATATGCAAATATGCATGATCCTATGTGCACCGGAGTGCATGCAATTTCTAGCCTAAGTCCAGCAAATCAAGACAATAATGAAATTATGCAAACATCGCAAAAATGTATGAAAAATGCAAAACAATATGAATAACAATAATGCAAGACCAGAAATAGGGGCAACTAGGCACTAAAAGATAGGAAAAATCATAAAAGAACAATGTACCTTTGTGTTTGCCCCTGAACCTGCATGCAGATTTTATGCACAAAATGTTAAAATGATGACAATATTTAACTAGGCAAATGTGACCCAAATGATGAAAATAAACTATGGATGGAAAGATAATACAAAGGTCTACACAATGGGCCAAAGAACAAGACAATCCGACCTCGAGATGCCAATTAAATCATCCAAGAAAGATGCCCCCGTGAAGCTGTGCGCAGACCGCATGCAGATTTTATGCACAAAATGCTAAAATGATGACAATATTTAACTAGACAAATGTGACCCAAATGAGGCAAATGAACAATGGGTGGAAATATAATACAAAGGATAACACAACGCAACAAAAATCAGCCCAATCCAATGTCAGGACACAAAGTTATGCCCGAATGAATAAGGCCCTTGTGAGCAGTGCGCCTGCCCGGCCATAACCAAGAAAAGGTCACCTGGAAGACCATTTTTAACCTCTATGCGGTCTACTGGATGACCGCCCAGGTCCTGGGCGGTCCTGGGAGGACCGTTTCTAACCCCAGAGGGTTGGGGCGATCCTGTAATGGCCGTTAAAGGTGCTAGGCGGCCCTGCGATAGACCGTGTACCCCTAACAGACCCGGGAATGGGCAGAACAATAGAAAAACACGAAGGAGACTACCCAAACATGTATAAACACCCACCCAACATGCAAGAGAGTAAAAATACAACGTGATTGGCACAAGGTGTCCCACCGTGATCGCCAAAAAAGGGTGTAGATAGTAAATATAATCTAATCTCCACCCTCTAACAAGATATGCATGTATATGTGAGTGTGATCATGAAAATAACATGATAGCATGAACAAGGAAAGGGCGATAAAAAAAACTGAGTGAACCGTGATCGCCACCCAAGGATTAGCAGTAGGAAATAGATGCTATAATGAAAACAAACCTACGGCGTACCTTGGGAAAATGAGGAAGACCGCGGCCAAAGGTGACCGCTGCAACGTTATCACGCCTTGAAGATGGGTGCGGGGAACTGGTGGGATCGGACCTCCTCTCCTTCCAGTCGGATAGAGGAAGAGGGCCTCATGTTCCTATTGATAATCTCCAGCAAAATAAAGCCATAAAAACACAAGAACACCCATTAGATGATGAAAGTGTAGTACGTGCCCCGAAGTGATAAAATAGCATGAAAGCAAGGGGGAGAACGCACGGGGGGAGGGTTTTGAACCCCCTATAAACGGGTGCAAATAAAAGGTGGGAGTGTTGTGCATGCATGGGAGTTGAAATCATAAAATTTGATTAAGAAAGGAGAGAGAAAAATGTTGTGCAAAATGAAGAAAAATGTAAAAAATGTGCAGGAAACTGTGCAAAAACTAAGTGTAAAACTGTGATTATTTATGAAAAGTGGGAGAGGAGAACTAAGTATAAGAGCGAAGAAAAGGAGCCCAGAAAGATGGAAACGAAAGAGAACACTCCCCTCTTCAGGTTGGAGTCAGAGCAGGAGGTAGACGACACAGCATGGCTCCACCCCGGACCGACGAAGAGCGTCCCGCCGCGGAGTTTATCAAACACTATGAGTCAGTCACCATGTGTCCACATATGAAAGATTGAATGATGCTGCACTAATGGGATTGCTTGCTGCATACTGCTTTTGTAAGGCACACACATTCAGAGGGTCCATATTACTTTTGTAAGGCACACACTTTCAGAGGGTCCATATTGCTTTTGTAAGGCACACACTTTCAGAGGGTCCTGTCTGGATCATATGCATTTTAGGGACCAAGGTCCGTGCAGACCTTATCAATGTGCAGACCTTATCAATGTGCATTTCAAGGTCAGTGCATTCACTTATGTTCAGCACATCATGACGATGCATACTTGTGGTTCATCATACTAGGCTACACAACAAAGTCAGTGCATGTCACTGTTCATGTGCATCTAGGTTTGTGCATTCAAGTCCGTGCACACTGTCTTGGCAGATGCAAGTCGGTGCAATGCACTGTAGCACACGCAGTCGAAGTCTGTGCGAATCTAGTTGCTGCGAGCATATAAGTCAGTGCATCATTGTCATGTGTCACCACACGGTCGGTGCACATCTTCTCTGTGCACTATGCTAGCTTGTGCATATCTGCTCGTATGTCTCCAAGGTTTGTGCATCGTTTCATGTTAGTTGGGAATAGGTCGGTGCATTCATCTATGTTGAGTTCATAATGTCTGGTATGTCAAGTCTGAGTCAGTGCATTTGTTTCTCTCTGCAAGGTTGTGTTAGTCGGTGCTTAGTCTAAGTCAGTCAGAACGAGTTTGTGCTGTGCAAGTCTGGTATAGAAGTCTGTGCATGTTTAAGTCTAAGGAAATACTAGGTCATTGCATTCCCCGTCTTTGCACACATTAAGTCGGTGCACTTTGTGTTGTGTGGACAAAATAGGTCTGTGCATATGTCGATTTACGCAAGCGTAAGATCGGTGCATATAGAATCTTGCAACACTTAAGTCAGTGCAAGTCCCGGGTGTGTCCAAATAGGGTCGGTGCATTCCAGGAACCGATTGCACACATAGTCGGTGCACATTCTGTGCGAGCGAAATTAAAGTCTGTGCATTCGTGCATTTCGTGCAACTAAGTCGGTGCAACTTTATTCCTTGAGCTACGCAAAGTCTGTGCAATCTTGATATCTGTATGACTATCGTATATTTTGACAACGAAGGCATGTAATCCAAGGCGGACCGTCCCTGATAAAGGACTGCCACGTGGAAAGCTACAGTGCTCAGAATTGAACACGTAGCTGAGAGCTTTCTGGAACCATTTGGCGGGAGTATTCCCTTCACACGCCCAGTGCGTGAGCTCGTGGGTCCCTGACTGAAGATATATAAGACCCTTCTTCTGCGAACAGAAAAGATACAATGCTAGAATTGAAGACATATGAGTAGAGATTTGAGGAGAGAAGAAGAGTAGAACAAGAGCAGAGCTGAAGAAGAAGAAAAAGAGAGCAGAAGATTCTGAGAGCCAGAGAGCTTGTGAGGAGTTGGAGAGACAGTAACAGTAAGAGTTTGAGAAAGAAGAAAAGGAAGAAAGAGAGAGAGATCGTGAAGAGAAGATTGAAGCAACCTGAAGATCCATTCCACTGGACCTTGGATCAAATTCAGGCCAGTCAGCTCCTGCGCGAGCTATATCTAATTTGTAATTTCTTTCAGGTTTTCGGTGCTGTGATTCTTCATTTCTTGTTTTCTTTTATACCTTTGTTTCAAGCTGTAAGTCAGCAGAGCAAGCTGTGTCGCTCAGCGGTTGCAGATGATCGGTTCCTCTGGTCGGCTAAGCTGTATTGCCCAGCGGTCAAGCTGTCAGTCAGCGGTTGTTGGCAAGCTGTGAGGCCCAGCAGTTAAGCTGTGTATCAGCGGGAATCCACACTCTGGTTTGAGTGTGGGGTGGACATAGGTCTGGAGGACCGAACCACCTAAAAATCTTCTGTCCTTCGTGGTTTGATTGCCTTGTCTGATTCGCTAGATGTATGCTTAGGCTCGATCTCTATTTCCCATCTAGTGGGTTTTTTGGTTTGCACACCGAACATTTGACTCTGGTTTTGAGAGAGTCACTTTGAACTCTTGATCATTGTTACTGCGAGTGTCAAATTCACTCAAGTCATCTGAGCGTCTAAGTTGCATTTGATTGCTTGATTGGGTTCGGTCAATAGCATAGGTCTGCTTAGGAGTATGCATTCTTGCAGCTCAACTGTTTGATCAAGAGAATCATTGTCCACCTTATCTTGTGGAGCTTGACTAGTTTTAATTCCGCATTTGTGTCTAGTTACAGTTTTTAATTGGGCAATTTTTATAAGGGGATTCATTCACCCCCCTCTGAATCCGTGCCTAGCACCATAACAATTGGTATCAGAGCGGGTTGCTGTGTCATCGGATCCAACGATCCGCAGTAGATCCTACAGCTTCCGTGGTTCATTTCAGAGTGGGTCTCTGACGCCTTGTGTTCGGTGCTTTGCCTTGCTGTTTTGGTGTCTCGCGTTGCTGCTGTTTGATTTCGGTGCATTTCTCATACATTGCCCTTAGATCTATACTTGGTCAGTCATTCTTCGATGGCTCATCCGTCGATCTTCAGAGGTAATGATTTTGATCTATGGCTGAAAAACTTGCATCGGTATGTAAGATCAACCGATCCTGATCTTTGGAAGGTAATGGTTCACAGCCCACACAAGTTATCGAAAGATAAATTTAAATGGACTAATAAGGATAGATTGAAAGAATCTGAAAACGCTAGAGCATTAGATCTGATGAAGACATCAATTGATAGAGCTCTAATATCATGTGTTTCTTCCTGTAGGTCTGCCAAGGAGATTCTGGAGAAATTGAAGCTTACCAGGAACCGCAACATATGTCTGATGGTTGATAATGATGGACAACTAAAAGAAAATGAAGAAGAAGACGAAGATGAGGTACCCTCTGAATTTGACAATTATACTGTGGATGATTGGATTGCTGCATACAATGACTTGCTTGATTCTTATGAACAATTAAGAAAACAGCATAAAAAGATGAAAAAGAAAATTGATCAGAATGGTCTTAACTCATCTTGTGAAAATTGCTTGAAAACGAACCAATCATATGATGCTTGTCTATCTGAGATTCACTCGAACATGAAACAAATATGCTTACTGAAAAATGAGAATCAAGAATGTTTGAACAAGATAATTGAACTGGAAGACAAACTGAATGTTAAAAATGATGAGCACCTAATGAAACTGCAAGAGTTGAATAAGGCTAATTCTGAAGTAGACAAATTGAAACTTGAGAATGCAGAACTTCAGAAGAATAATGAAAACCTTGCTGCCAGAATAAAAGAAATCGAGGAAGAAGCCTCAAACACTTGTTCTATAAAGTCTGCCTGCAGTAGATGTTCTCTGCTAAAGGAACGCAATGAAGATCTCTATCTGGAAAATGTATGGCAGAGGAAGTTGATTGACTCCCTCAAGGAAGATCACAAAGATTTGCTGGTTGAGAAACTTAAAGTCGAGCAAAGAGAAGAGGAACTGATTGAAAGACCGGACTCAATATCCAGTGGTGAAAGATATGATGAAGAAACTAAGAAGTTGGTAAATGAAAATGAAAATTTGAAAGAGCAGAACAAAAAATTGATGGTTTTAAATATTGTGATGTCAGAAAGACTAATGACCATCGAAAAGGGAAAATGTGTGATGAAGGAGGATGAGACTAACAGAGAGCAAGAGCACACACAAGAAATTGCAACCTTAAAAAGTTTGAATAATGAACTGCATCAGCAGGTTATTTCTTGTGAAATCGAGATTATTGGCTATGAAGATAACATTGCTCTCTTAAACTCTGAAATCCAGGAACTTAAAAGCTCATTGTCAAAACTTGCTGAAGAAAAGGGCAACCTCGATAAGATTTCTGGAACTAAGGTTAATGTTCAGAAGGAAGGTCTGGGTTATAATGTGGCCAACAAAAAGAAACCTGAAAATATGCCATCCACCTCCTTTGCTAGCTGTTCTGAGCCATTTAAAACACCTTTATCATCAGTCTTTCAATTTAACGCTAAGAGAAATGAAAAACAGACAAAAGTTTTGAAAAAGGGGAAACAATTGAAAAAGAATGCTCATATAAATAAAGTCAAAATTGTCCCTGCCTGTGTTGTTAACTCTGCTAGTTCTGTGGAATCTGATGGTTTAATGCATGTTGTTCATAAGTCTGTTACTCATTCGCATGCACATGAAAAGAATGTTTCATGCCATTACTGTGGTAAGCTAGGCCATGTAATGCATGATTGCAAATTGATGATAGAGGATGAGCATATTTGTGAGACAATGCATTCTAAGAACTCATTCGGTAGAAACCATGCTACTAGGAAATATGATAATTCTTGTCATTACTGTGGTAGGCATGGTCACTTCATGAATGAATACTTTGTCATGAAACAAGATGATAGGATGCATGCTAAATTCTCTGCAAATCATCATGGCCCTTATAGAAACAAACCTGTCTCAAACCAGCACATCATATGCTTCAATTGTAACAAGCTTGGTCATAAGGCTATTAAATGCTGGTCAGGATCTCATAGGAATAATGCTGGTTCTAGAGGTAAGCACATCTGGTCCTTCGAATGTGGAAAACACGGCCATACAATCAAGGACTGTTGGTATGCTCAGGGAAATATATTTAATTCTAAATCTGCTAAATTCTCTGTAAAAAGACATGCGTTTGATAGGAGCCCTAAAAGAATGAACTTTTTATGTTTCAATTGTGGAAAGCCAGGTCATAAATCTGCAAATTGTTGGCTAACTGAAAATAAGAGACAAAATGTTCATGTAAACAACAGAAAGTTTCATACTCATGCACATAGAGTTCATGCTTATGTTGATGTGCATAATAAGGTCAAAAATTCTGTTGGTACATGTAGATACTATTGAAAATTCGGACATTCTATGGCTGACTGTTCTCTGATGGAATTTGATGACCATCTTGCTAGGAAATTGTTTAGAACACCTGTTAAGGGTAATACAGGACCCAAGGCTGCTTGGGTTCCTGCTGGAACAAAATAGTCTGCCACTTTGTAGGTGTGCCTTGGAATGGAATAAAGGGGGTTAATAAACTAAGGCACTCAAGAATGAAAACCCCATGATTGCACTCTTCAGGTCAGTTCTGAAAACTCTGTTTAAATTCTGTCTTTCGAATTAGTGATCATTACTTGAAAATGCTCACTCTTTCTGCTGAACTGTTACTGAAAGATCCTATGCTCTGTATGTTGCATTGACATTCTTCCTCAATCTACTTCTTGTTGCTTTGACACACTCCTCACATATCCTCTTGAAACTTTTTGCTTTATTCTGAGCAAGGACTGTTGTACAGATTGCATTTATTGCTTCTTAAAGGGGGAGGATTGATGCTTGATTGTCTAACTGCCCCTGTGCCTGTTGATTTTACTCCTTTATTCAGGGGGAGCTTCATGTATGGTTGTTCTTTCTTTTTATCCAGAGAGAATATGTGGTGTCATATTGCACTTTGGGGGAGAATAGCTTGTATGTGAGACTTTGCAGTCAGGGACCCACGAGCTCACGCACTGGGCGTGTGAAGGGAATACTCCCGCCAAATGGTTCCAGAAAGCTCTCAGCTACGTGTTCAATTCTGAGCACTGTAGCTTTCCACGTGGCAGTCCTTTATCAGGGACGGTCCGCCTTGGATTACATGCCTTCGTTGTCAAAATATACGATAGTCATACAGATATCAAGATTGCACAGACTTTGCGTAGCTCAAGGAATAAAGTTGCACCGACTTAGTTGCACGAAATGCACGAATGCACAGACTTTAATTTCGCTCGCACAGAATGTGCACCGACTATGTGTGCAATCGGTTCCTGGAATGCACCGACCCTATTTGGACACACCCGGGACTTGCACTGACTTAAGTGTTGCAAGATTCTATATGCACCGATCTTACGCTTGCGTAAATCGACATATGCACAGACCTATTTTGTCCACACAACACAAAGTGCACCGACTTAATGTGTGCAAAGACGGGGAATGCAATGACCTAGTATTTCCTTAGACTTAAACATGCACAGACTTCTATACCAGACTTGCACAGCACAAACTCGTTCTGACTGACTTAGACTAAGCACCGACTAACACAACCTTGCAGAGAGAAACAAATGCACTGACTCAGACTTGACATACCAGACATTATGAACTCAACATAGATGAATGCACCGACCTATTCCCAACTAACATGAAACGATGCACAAACCTTGGAGACATACGAGCAGATATGCACAAGCTAGCATAGTGCACAGAGAAGATGTGCACCGACCGTGTGGTGACACATGACAATGATGCACTGACTTATATGCTCGCAGCAACTAGATTCGCACAGACTTCGACTGCGTGTGCTACAGTGCATTGCACCGACTTGCATCTGCCAAGACAGTGTGCACGGACTTGAATGCACAAACCTAGATGCACATGAACAGTGACATGCACTGACTTTGTTGTGTAGCCTAGTATGATGAACCACAAGTATGCATCGTCATGATGTGCTGAACATAAGTGAATGCACTGACCTTGAAATGCACATTGATAAGGTCTGCACATTGATAAGGTCTGCACGGACCTTGGTCCCTAAAATGCATATGATCCAGACAGGACCCTCTGAAAGTGTGTGCCTTACAAAAGCAATATGGACCCTCTGAAAGTGTGTGCCTTACAAAAGTAATATGGACCCTCTGAATGTGTGTGCCTTACAAAAGCAGTATGCAGCAAGCAATCCCATTAGTGCAGCATCATTCAATCTTTCATATGTGGACACATGGTGACTGACTCATAGTGTTTGCTATCATAAAAAAAGTACTCCCGGCGTAATACGGCGCCAGTGTTCATCATATCCCATGGTTTATAGCATGTTTTCGGCAATCAGCCGAGGGGGCTAGTGTCGAGCCCTTCGACATAATCAGTGCCCAGTCTACATCTTTAAGTTATAAATCAAGCTACTTCCACGAGAAACATCAATAAAGTAGGCCAATAATGTACATGCTCAAACTATAGTTTCATGATAACAAATATCAAGGTAAGAACGTACAAAATTGAAATCATGAGATCAAAGATGATTTAATGACAAGGTCATGCTACGGAAGAAATCTGACAGCATATTCCTTAACTTTCATAATTCATTAATAACTTATTGAACAAGGTGTTAGGTTCTAGATAATCAATAGACCATCTAGGAGCATAGAAAAATCAACCCTTGGGTGAAACCCTGGGTTAATCAATACTTAGACAGAAAACGGTCATATCGGGGCCGCTTCTTTAAGAGGCGGTCATCCCAGGACCGTTTCTATGAAGAGGCGATTCAGCCAGGACCATTTCTAGACAGAGTCGACACCAGAGAGAGAGAAGGGTTGACGTAGGGACCAGTCTGGCATAACGCGATCGTTCCAAAACTGCTACTAGACAGTAGCGGTCGCCTGAGAACCGCTATTAACATGGCCACAGAAAACACCGATAAGCTTGAGTGCTCTCTAGTTCAATGGGCTTTGAGGGTACAACCAACTTGGCGTCGTAGTGGGAATCCCAGGCTCACGGAGACTTACAGAGGCCTTGAAATAAGATCACCTAGTCCGGTGGAAGGAATATCCAATGGAGAGGATCACAAGTCCAAGATCGTGTTCCTATCAAGTGTAAAGTGTAACTAATGACATCGTACCGGAATACGTGCCAAGTACTTAAGAAAAGACCCCAAGGATGAGAGTGAGACCGTGATAAAACAGCGATCAAAACAATAATACGATAAGTCCATGAACCATGTAGAATTAACTTTAATACAAACTATAAGAGTTTTGGCATGAAAATAGCACAAGTTTAAAATAGGTTTAAAACACATTAAGGACATGAAATCTATTATGATGGATGAACAATATAACCAAGTTCATAAAGGTAAAGTCATAACTAGGAAAATGCCTAATTACCTAGGCTTAACATATGTACAATAGGGTCAATCTATAATCTGTTTGGAGTTAACAAAGTGCAGAAAACTGAGAGGATATAGTGATCTCCATATGACAGTTTCTATAAATACGTGGTTTGTCGAGGACCGCTTCTGTACGGTAGCGGTCGTTGGTAGACCGTTTCTAGCCTTGTAACAGACAAGGGGGTCATTAGGTCATGCAAGGCCTAACTTAAAGAAACAAATGCATGTAAACGTGCTAGACATGAAGATAAACATGCTACAACAACATAAAGTCATGGAGATGCATGGGTTTTCATGAATTAAACCAAGATTACCATCTTCGCAAACGATGATGAAATCAAGCAAATAAGGAACCAAATCGAAGCCAATACTTCCCTCAATAGCCTGGGGTCAAAGGGTTGAGTCAACAATCTAGCATGGCTTCACCCCAGGTCGAAGAAAAGCCCCCCCGCACGAACTGCGAACTGGGCAGGTTTATATAGAAGTTGCTGAAAACCCTAACTTTCCCCCGCGATTCCAAAGGATAGAGACCACCATATCTTGAGATCTATGGATCAATCTCGAGATAATAGTTAGGATAAGAGCTAGGAATAAACGTGACTCTATTTGGTGGAAGGATCTAGAAGATATGGCTCTTGGAAGGAGGCCCTGGAACCTAATCTGGCAGAGTTTATGTTGTGCGTAATACATAAAACCTGAACTTGCGGCCAAGATTCCCGGAGATCCGGTCCATGAAAAATCGTGCTCTATATACCAAATTCAAGATAATACAAAGAGGAAGACACAGAAACAAACGGGGCTCAATTTCGTGGAGTACTCTAGAAGATAGAGCCCTAACAAGGAGGCCCCGTTGTACAGAAATCGCCCTTAGAGTCCAGCGGCGAAGAAGACGGAATTCAGGATCATCTGGACTCTCTGTCATAGAGACGGTCTATTGAGCGGCCGTTTTTGGTAAGAAACGGTCATGATTGGACCGCATATATCATGAAGAACATCGTCATTGGCGAGCACGGCAGTTCGGTCTAAAACAGGCTAAAAATGGTCTAGCAGGAGACCGTTTCTTCAATGGGGCGGTCTAGCATTAGACCGCCCATGTAAGACCCGGTAGTTAATGGATTCTTAGCGGATCCTTATCGGTATTGAAGTGTGGAAAGAGTAATGAATTTAGGCTATTTTAATGGCTTAATGGGCCGAACCTAATTGAATAGCCCATTTGTATAAGCTTTTAGAAATGCAAATAAGGCATATATGCAATTTCACTTATTTTAAGGCCTTATTATAATTTAAAGTTTGATAAACAAAAAAATATAATAAAATCTTTTTTTTGTTTTATGTTTTACGTGGGAGCTCTCTCTTTCTCCCTTCTCACTCTTTCTCTCCCACGGTCGCACGCCCCCCTCTCTCCTTGCTTTCCGGTGGTTTGATCACCCCTGGGGTTTTGCAGGGTGTGCAGGTGGTGCCTTGGCGAGCCCGAGGCGTGGGTAGGGCGGTGCTGTCATCGTAGAGGCGATGGAGGATCGTGGAGGCGGGAAACCCACGTGGTGTGGCGCGGCTTCCTTTGGGTAGAACGGTGCGAAAATGGCATTTTCAGCTTAAACCAAGTAGGGGGATGGCTTCCTTGCTTCGTTAGGATCGATTTCCTGTCCTTTGGCATGCTATTAGGAGGCTTATATGCATGGAAATCGTCATTTATGTTTTGAAAGCATGAACATTGTAATTTATGTTTTCAATCCATTCTTGGCCATTGCTTTATATTTTTTGATACAAAAATGTCGTGGAATGGATGTGGAAAGACAGGGAACGGGTTTTACAATGTTTTCCCATCGATTTGCATCGATTGGGAGGGGTTCCAAATGTAATTCCTGCATTTCGGGTTCTCTGGACGGCTTGCAGTCGTTCCAGAGACCGTTTTTAGCACGGCGTAAGGCGGTGGACCTTAGCGGTCTTAGCCTGGACCATTTTTAGACCTTGGCGATCCTTCGACCGACCGTTTATGAACCGTAGCGGCCCAGTAAATGACCTCTAAGACCCTTTGACCGAGTAAGGTGGTGTAAGCCTAGCGGCCATTGACCTGACCATTTTCTATCCCTAAGCGGTCAATTTTACGACCATTTCCCAATTAAGGTTTTATTCTGTCAAATATAGGAAATGTTCGTGGCCTGGCGGCCATGAAGTAGACCACCTGGGTGAGCTTGGCGGTCAGTCGTTTGACCATTTCCCAGCTTCTTGCGGCCCTATATTAGATCGTTTAGTCCTACAGAATATGAATTTAATTCCGTTCATTTCATTATGCAAGTATTGATGCATGTTCGCCATGTTTAAATATTTTTATGAAGTGTGGCATATTTTTAGATCCCAATAGAATTATTTTCTCATTCCTTGTGATGGAACCACTAGTCGTAACCCGACGACCTTTAGTGTCGGCCCACCTGGGAGAGGTGGTAGGGTAGTCCCGGTGTATGGTTTGTAAGCTAGTTTCTGTGGTCCCCCATGCTTGGCAGTAGAGTCCTACTGGGGGGGAAAACTAGCTAGAGACCTGGCTCAAGGCATTGAGCCTGTGTGTGCACACGTGGTCAGGGGCTTGGACTGACACTGACGAGTGTGACCCTGACTAGTTCTTGACCTTGGTTACTGTTACGTGTCTCACTTGCCGCGTTTCAGGCTCGTGTAGATACTAGAGACGCAGTATAAGTCGTCAGTGGACGCGTCTGGTCTTCTTTCTGGTGGTCCTTTCTCTCTCTTGTCACTTGGAAATGTTGAATTCTTGGTCTATTGGTAGATTATGATTCTTGTGTTTAATTATACAATTGAATATAAATGGCATCTCAGTTAGCTGTCTTTAATTTATTCACATGCCTGTACAGCCTTATTAACTGTCATTTCTTTATGCAATGTGATTAATTGCTTTATATGTTTAGTTGCGAGGTAGGGATCCACGTGAACCCTAATGAGTCTATGTTGTGAGGCTCACCCTTCCTTTTCCGGTGAGACGAGGCAGCAGACCGCAGGTTTTTCTCGTGCTTTTGGCAAGAAATCTTAGGTGCCAGCAGTGGTCCGTCTGTCTGTCGTTTGTTCCCTTTTGGCCGGGGTATGTCCCGTGTAGTTGTTTATTTTGACTTCTGTTCAGTGTTGGACTTGTTATGTATGGATCTGGACTATTTTATGTAAATATATCACTCTGAAAATTGTAAATTGCTTTCGCTTATGCTTAAAATTGCCATTTTATAATTGCACGTGTAATTCCAGTTCATTATGCACCTCCTCGACCAATCCTCCCAACCCTTCCGGGGCCTCATCAGCCTCCTGGGTGGCGTCTCCGAGTTCTTGGTATCGGTTTACCAGTATCCGGATCTCCGGATCGTTACAGCCCAGACCAGGGCGGCCCACTGGGTGGCTGCCCAGACTACTAGGCGGCCCACTGAGTGGCCGCCCCAGACTGGACTAGGTGGCCTAGTGCTGGGCCGCCCAGTGGCGATAGGCGGTCTGGGGATGGCCGCTCAGGGGGTGCTAGGCAGCCCACTATTGGGCCGCCCCAGTCTGCTAGGCGGCCCTCTACTGGGCCACCCCAGACTACTAGGGGATCTAGCAGATGGCTGCCCAGCTCCAGGCGGTCCAGTGAAAGACCGCCTCACTCCTTGGGTGGTCCTGAGGCCTTTCATGCGCTAGAGAAGATGGGGAACAGTCTCGAAATGTATGGGAACTTGGAAAATAGCTGGGAACTGATAGAAATGGCTTCCAAACTCAGAGGGTTGGTGAATGATCAAGAAATGTGCTCATGATCAGATCAAGGAATGCTCCAAAAGCAATGGGTTATTCGAGGCATCACGAAAGTGAATAAGAGAAATGACTCAACTTGTAGGCTAAAAACGGGTGTCAACATACGTCCTGCTCGTCGCCAAGACCCGGGGACTTGTCGACTAAGACCTGGACTTCCATGCTCCCTTTTCTAGGGAAATCATGGAAGCCCCCATCCCGCCGAAGTTCCAACTGCCATCCTTCCCCCCCTATGACGGCACCACCGACCCGACCGACCATATGCACTACTCCGAGTCCAACCTGGTGTTCCACCGGGCCTCGGACGCTGTGAAATGTCTGGCATTCGTCACTACCCTCCGCGAAAACGGCCGAACCTGGTTCGAGTCCCTGCCGGCCGGGATGATCACCTCCTTCTTGCAGCTGAAGAAGCTGTTCAAGGAGAACTTCATTGGCTACCGCAAGGAAGCCAAATTAGCGGTGACCCTGCTCGCCATTAGGCAGGGGCGAGAGGAGGCCCTCTGGGACTACGTGTCCCATTTCCGAGCGGAGGCACTCCATATACCCCGCCTCGACGTAAGCATCACTGCCACCGCTCTTGCCCAGGGGACCTGGGATTCCATCCTCCGGCGATCGCTCGGGGTCGAAGCCCCGGCAACCCTGACGGAACTCCTTGCCTTAGTGCAGAAGCACGCAAGGTGTGAGGAGAACACCGTGGCCCTCGGCCGCACGATCAGATTGGATAGGCCCGACCGCAAAAGGTCCGCCAACTCGCCTCGGGAGGGACGAGCCAAGCGGGAGCAACGAGTTCAGGATCGCCGTGACCGCTCGGAGAATAAAGAAAGGGGCAACTACAGCCACTACACACCCCTCACGCCCCCCCGACCAGGTCCTTATGGAAATCCGTGTGGAGCCCTACCTCAAGTGGCCCCCGAAGATGAAGTCCGACCCGAGGACTAGGAGCAAGAGGAGATACTGCCACTTCCACTGTGACCACGACCACGACACCACCGACTACATCCAGCTAAAGGATGCTATGAGGACCTCATCCGGTGAGGACTCCTCGATAAATTCATCGCCAAGGCCGAGGAAAAGTGACATCGCGAGCGGTCTCCTCCACCACTTGACAACCGACCCAACAGAAAGGAGATCATGATGATCTTCGGAGGGCCGGCTTCAGGAGGCAACAGCTCCAAGAAGCGCCGATGGTATGCGTCAGCTATAAACACGGTGGAGCGAGGCGATAGTAGTCGCCAGGAAACTGTCGCCCGGGAGCACCTCAAGGATCCCATCATCTTTTCGGATGAGGACCTGGAAGGTGTGACCAGTCCCCATTCTGATGCTCTGGTGGTCTCAGCCACCCATAATCAATGTACCATCCGACGAATTTTAGTTGATAATGGAAGCGGCCCCAATGTTATTTCGTACGACTGTCTGGTACTCATGGCTATAGATTTGTCACGAATCACACCACTGCACATGCCCTTGTACGGATTTTCCGGTACCACCATCCTCCTGGAGGGGCGTATATCACTACCAGTCACATTCGGGACCGCCCCCAGAGACATAATGTTCCTAGCAGACTTCACAGTGGTCCGTGGAATGACGGGGTACAACGTCATCATTGGGTGAGGTATCCTCGACACTCTCCGCGATGTCCCTTCCTTCTACCACCAATAGTTGAAGTTCCCCACTCCTCGTGGGGTGGGATAAGTCCGAGGAGACCATAGGGAGTCGAGGAGGTGTTATCTAATCTCAACACACGACCGACAGGCCGAGGACGCCCCTCCCGAGAAAAAGGTGAGGACCGAAGACCCGGGTCCAAGTTTGAGCACCCCAACGGAGGACCTGTACCTCATCCAGGTAGGGGAGGACCCGAGCAGGAAGCTTAGGATAGGAGCTACATTATCCAAGCAAGAAAAGGAAGCTTACACCAACTTCCTGATAGCAAACCGAGACATGTTCGCCTTGTCCGAGGATGAGCTCCCCGGGATCTCACCAGAGATCATCACGCACCAACAAAAGTTGGACCCGAGCTGCCGCCCAGTTCAGCAGGACAGAAGGCGTTGCAACCCCGAGCGACAAGCCGTTATCAGGGAACAAGTGAGCGAGAAATTGAGCTCTGGACTTTCGCGGCCAACCCAGTACCCCGACTGGGTAGCAAATGTGGTCCTCGTCCCTAAAAGCAACGGGAAATGGCGAATGTGCGTAGACTACACCGACCTCATTAAAGCTACGCCCAAGGATAGTTTCCCTATGCCACGAATCGACCAACTGGTCGACGCCACGGCCGGGCACGAGATGTTGAGTTTTCTGGATGCCTATTCTGGGTACCATCAGATCAGCATGCACGGGCCCGACCAGGATAAGACAGCGTTCGTGACCGATCATGGCCTGTACTGGTATACACGCATGCCGTTCGGTTTGAAGAATGAGGGTGCCACCTACCAGCGCCTGGTCAACCATATGTTCGATGCACAGATTGGCTGCAACATGGAGGTTTACATCGACGATATGCTCGTCAAAAGCCTCCGAGCTGTCGAGCACCTCTGTTGGCCCAGAGAGATGGCGGACAAGAAGGGGGGGTTGAATTGTCCCCTTGCCGAGATGATAGATTTTAAAAACTTTCTCACCCAATTACAACTGAAGTAAAATTAACTATGTTGATTAACTAAAACTTCAAGTGAGATTAAGGCATTCTCTCAAACTCCCCGATCTCACACAGATAGATAATGCAACTAATCAAAGAAATTACGTTCAACACGGATAACGGAGGTAGCAGTGTGTTGCAGTGTAGTGAATTTAAAACCTATATAATGTACCTGTGAACGGAGATAGAAGAAATGATAATCACACAGGCAATCACACAAGACACAGGGATTTTAAGGTGGTTCGGGACCACGACGGGCTCCCTACGTCCACCCCTCACCCAACCGGGTGAGGCTTCACTACACGCTACTTTCGTAGCAACACGGGGACGAACCCCAACCACACACATGCTGCTTCCGTAGCAATACACACACGAGGCCTTGCCTCAACACGCTGCCACTGCAGCACACACACACACACACGTTTAGGGAATATACCCCGGACACGACAACCACACGGAGACACAGCTCCGTACACACACACACATATATTCTGAGTTTGACAAAATCAAGGATATACAATATTCCCCCACAACAGTATGTAGATGAAAATAAACTATGAAGCACACAAGGAATTAAACACAAATAAGATGTAGAAATATCCCCTTGTTTCTCCAATAACCATAAGAAGATCTTTCGTGAAGCCTAGGTTGGAGAAGCTCTCATCCACAGCTGGTTGGAGCAGTAGGTCATCCTCCTTAAGGATCCAACATATATTCCTTCAAATCCCAGCTCCAATCAAACCTGCAAACACCAAGAGTAGATAAATAAATATGCTCAAAACCTTATATTTGTTAATAGGGACATTACAAATGAATGAAAATAGATGTATGTGTATTTGTGTTCCCCTTCAATGTCCCAGAACTCTTCTTCGTTCTTCTTCTTCACTACAAGAGCAGATAGAACAATCTGTCCAAACTTTAAGCTAATCTCAAACAAGAATATAGAAATAAAAGATATGGATATCCCCTAAATCTTCACACAACTCGGAGATGAAATAGAAGAGTGCTTTAGAATGATAAAACTATGAGAGAAGAACTCAGCCCCTTTGATAGATACGTCCAAGCCAGCAACATGTGAAGAGAGTAGCGACGGCTTCCTCCCGTTACAAGCTCGGGATCATGAGAGACGGTCATTGGCGGCTGCGTCTTCCTTCTCCAGCCGATGCAAGCACCTTCCTCTTCCTCCTCCAGCAGGGTGCGGTGCCCTCTCTTCTTCCTGCAAGCAGATACAACGTGTTAGCACAAGGGGAATGTTCTCTTCCGATGGAGATCGTAACCCTCATATACAAGAGGGAAAAGCACAACAAAAGACCACAAGGCCTTTGATTAAATCCTTTCAAATGCACTCCCAATGGTAAGGTATAACCCTAAGGGCATTAGGGTAAAACTCCAAGCCAATCGGACCTTGAAACCCACAGTTCGAAACCAAACTGGCAAACCCGATCCGGACGTAGCAGACAAAGTGTCGACCTCTAGGGTCGACACTCGTATCAACTAGTTCTGCCAAAAATATGAAATCCATACTTTAGACAAAAGTGTCGACCCATGGGGTCGACCTTTTTTTCATAAGGTTCTGTCCTGAGACAAAATCAGGACCCTGGGTAAAAAGTGTCGACCTCTGGGGTCGACCTTTTTTACCGGAGGTTCTGTTTTAGTTAAAACAACATAACCCTATATAAAGTGTCGACCTGTGAGCATAACAGAAATCAATGCAAAACAGCATACCGTGTAATAAGTGTCGACCTCATGGGTCGACACTTTTACTGACATAAGTGAAAACTTAATAAAACTCAATAGAAGCCTTACAAAACCTCTCCCAAACATTAAAAACAATTAACCATGTATTGAAACATGGTATTGGCATACATTAAGGCACGTTTCAACATAAGCCAATGAAAGTGACAGATATGTTAAATTTCAAACCATTAGGTCCTCAACTATCAAATAAAATCAATTGAAACCAAGAAAAATATTAAGGACCAATAAAACACAATTAAACCCCATCCAAGTACAATCAAATGGCATGCATGAGGGGTTTTAAAACACAAATCAAACCAGATATTGAAATCAACAATGTGAATCAAAAAGACCATGATGCATCATGAAGCTCAATAGACAACGGACCATTAAGTAACCAAATAGACCCATAGCCAAAATACATGATCCGAATCTAATCAAGCCACATGAAAATATATTCAAGATAGATTCTTACCATGATAACAAAAGTTTGTGGGCATCTATACACCTGCACTTTCAACCAATTCAAGTCATGAGAGTTATGAGTCAAAGCACTTGAAGAAGCCATTTTCAACCCTTTTATGAAAACTTGACTTAGCCAAGTGAAAAGCATGCATTTGAGTAAAGTGAAATGCATTCCTCTCATGGATCCAATGTTCAGTCTAAATTTCAGTTTCAATCGAAAACTATCCACATGCATATTGAAATCAAATATGTAATTGACATGTGTTCAACCTGCATGTTCGCATATTAAACACCCAATGCAATCAACAAGATCTGAGCATTGTTTCACCATATAACACAATCAGTTCCGAAAATGACTTTAACCAAAATTCCACCTCAAGCCTATAGAAAAGCATCTATAGAAGAAGATGTTCAAGCAATTCTCACATGATTGGTCTCACATCAGCTCACACAATATAATCAAGGCTTAATCCATAAAGTTAGATTCAGTTATCAAAGATAACCATGCAATCCACAAAAGCCACATGATCTAGACAATCATGACCTACAAAAGCAGTCCAAGAAGAACTGAACTCTTACAAACCAATGCAAGAGTTAACATCAAGAATATATACATAAGGCTCAAATAGCCAGGGGTCGACCCATGGGGTCGACCCATCCAAAGGAGATTTGAAAGCTGCCTTAGTAGTCCAATGTAATCAAATGATCTTACCAACAGACTATCAAACCAATACCCAACAGTCTCATGCACAGCACGCATGATTCAACATCGGAAATGTATCCATGAAGGACCATTGAAGTTCTACCTGCAAAATAAGATATCATCATATTAGCTTATTTATCACGAAGATGCCATTGAGCATAAAACACACAATATATTAGAATCATCAAAACCATTGTCAAAGACAACGAGGGGGCTCACAGAACCCAACAATCTCTCCCTTTTTGATGATGACAATATATTGTGGCCACTCAGATTTCTCTCCCCCTTTGGCATTATCAAAAGGATGGGGGACTCAGGAGTAACTATGAAGTTTTCAAAAACGAGTGAGACAAGAGCGCACGAACCCAGCAATTAACCTCCCATGAAGGGAAGGTGTGGAGACCAAAACCAAACAGGAATTTGAAATTTTATGTGCAATTAGCAGATTTGTGAAATAAGTGCAAATGCTCAATTTTTGTAAGTTTTTGTTATATGTATGACTAAATATATATAAGTAGTATAAGTAAACTATATGCACAGATGAAACCTAACTATGCACAAAATGTATAGTACTAAAAAGCACGTTATTTTCCCCAGACTGTCAAGTACCAAAAACCAACTGACAATGGATTATTTAACCTGATATCTACAAGTATAACCTATGGAATGAGATATGAGATGATCAAACGAATCAAGCATTCGGGCACTCAAGCATGCATAACAAGTTATAGACTCATGCAAGTCCCTTCGGGACGGGTGTAAGGATAAAGCAATTGATCGTTGAACATGAAGTGCATGAACAATACTAAGAAGGTCGTGCTTACATAAATAAAGTACTACATTAACCATGAAAGACAACTGATTCATAAGCGACATTCAAACAATCAAACCCAAGGTGCATAAGTGAAGATTGAGCAATGAAAATCAAGTCAATATTGAAAATCAGATTTTCTAAAGAATACTAAAAAGAACTTCTCATCGATACACTTTCATACACAATGCTCGAATATTGGTAGCTACGTATGACCCCAATTTTTAATTACTAAAAATGATGTGACTAACCTTTTGACACGAGTCATGCCCTTTGATTCAGGGGCAATTCCCGGTTACTCAGTTTCGTCACTTTTTATGATGTGGATGAGACACTTTTCGATGCGAGTTGTACCCTTTGTCTCGGGGGCACTTCCCGGCTACTCAGTGGCAAATCACACTTATTTTTATATGGATTAATTTTTCCTTTCGACGTGAGTTTCCTCCTTTATTTCAGGGGGGATTCCCGGCTACCCAGATCCACTTCCACTTATACAACTTTTTGAAGGGGTGAACATCTCTTTCCTCACGAGACATGTGATTTCCATGTCGAGAATCAATAGTCCTCAAAAGTGTAGAGTAGAAAATAGTAGTCCTTATTAGATTGAATCATTATCTCAAAAAGGTGTATTTTGTGTGGGTGGTTGTATTGAATGTAAAAGATGAATTAGTCTCAACACAGTAATGTCTCCCCCTAAATGTATGCACGGTTATAAAAAAAATCTCCCCCTTAATATATGCCATGTAACAAACATGACTAAATCAATGTAATTTCATTTAGCAAGGGATGAGTCATAGAAGGAGTCAAAACGTGGTTGTATATTATATACATTCAAATAAGCACTGAACTGACGTTTTCAAACAAGTTGATTACCGGTACGTGGCGGAGAATGTAAGTCCGAAGACCACCATCACACGTGAAGAAAGTTTCCAGTTGGACATGATCCAACCTTCCACAATCATCATTTGATATACCGGATAATCACGACATTCAAGCACACGAGTATGAAGTATATGCAAGTATATGCATGTAACTTGAAAAGATGATTGAAAAATTATTCCTATTCACAAGTTTACAAAGATGTGTATGATATGTGCATGAAAGTAAGTATGCAACCTGTGTATGTATAAGTGAACTATATATGCACATGTGAACCGTTATTTACAAGAAGTGATTGAAAGTATGAAAACTTTTATGTTCAAACTGAAGGATTCAAGAACTGAATTGTTATTTGCAAGATGTAAAACAAAGAGTGTGAAAGACTCTATGCACATTGTAAAGCGTTCAAAACCAATTTTTATTTGCGAAGCAAAAGAGAAGGTGTGTATTAAAAGCCATATATGTCCGAGGTTAAGCATTCAAGAACTAAATTTATTCACACGTTGTGAAAAGAGAAGCATTCAAGATAAATACCCATCATACTCAAAAGATCTCAGCATTTCAACAGTTGACAAGAGTCAGTGAGGCAGAATTGTAGACATTTTTCTCCAAGATAAAGTTTTACCTTTTTAGATTATTCAACATAAACCAAACCAAAGAAGTTCTCAAAATCGAACATTTTCTTTCTCACCTTGAGTGTCCTTTGTTAATTAAAATTTCTTGACCTCAAGGCGCCCCTGCAAAATAAATTCTCATTTTGGCAATTTGGGTACCCAAGCCATCTTGGGTCCCGAGAGGTTAGTTCTAACATAACCAAATATTTACTTTTTGTTTCTCCTCTCATACCATTCATCATCGGCCCTCATCATGGAGCAATCATTCATTAAGTGTCCATTCAGGCCACAATAATAACAATGAGATGATTTTCTTTTCATGGACATCTTTTCATCATTTTCCATTAAAGAACAATTGTTCATCTTGTGTCCAAGGCCACCACAGTAATGACAAGAGATGTTTTTCATGAAAGACCACTCATCATCATTTCTCTTTGTTAAACAATTTTCAAAAATATGACCATGCATCCCACAATAAAAGCAGTGAGTGTTCTGAGTTTTCTTCGTGGGTTTCTGATGATTTTTAGAATCAACATTCATTTTCATTCTTGATTTTAAAGCTTCATCATCATCAAACTTCATTAAGAAGCAATCGTACATGTCGTGACCAAATTATCCACAATAGTAACATGAAACATTTCTTCTTTTACTTGGTGCATGATTGTGTTTGACAGATGAAGTTTTCTCATGCACACAAGAGGATTCAACAACATGTTTTTGTTTTTCAATTCTTTTATCACACAATTGCAATGATTCATTTACACTCTTGATTTCATTTTGTAGATTCAAGATTTGCAAGTTAGAGTTAGCAACCTCTTGTTCACATGAAACAATCTTCTCATTCAACAGGAAATTAACAGTTTTGTGATTTTCAATTTCTTGTTCAAGAATATGCAATTTGTGACAATCATCATCAATCACACATTTTCCTTTTTCAACTTTTTTAAGACTTTTCAATTCTCCTTCAAGCAGTGAAATTTGAATCAACAAAGCACTGTTTTCATTTTAGAGCTTTTCAAATGAATTTTTGTTCATGGAAGTGTGTTCAAGTTCTTTCATTTGAAAACTCACGTTATCATTAACAATTTCATTCATGGCTTTGTTGGATTCAAATTTATCATTCAAATTCCTAAAGCTTTCTATTTCCTTCCTTAATTCCTTCAGCTTTTCAGATTTGTCAATAGACAATGATTTCTCTTTTTCAAGAGTAAGCAGTTTTTCAGACATGGCTGTGTTCAATATTTTTAGCTTCTCATTATCTTCTCTTATTTGTTGGAGTTCTAAATTTTTAGCCAATAGAGTTTTGTTTTCAGTTTTTAAACATGAAGTGGTTTCTTTATGCATATCGACTTCAAGCAACAGACTTTCAGTCAACTTCCTAAGCTCAGAACATTCAGTACATGGTGAGTTAATGTCACAAGTATTTTCAATTTCAAAGCACTTTACACATGAAGAGTTAACATGTGAACCATTATCAAGTTTCCTTTTCATTTTTCTGTTTTCAGATTTTAGTGCTTTGTATATATCAACTAGTTCATCGTAAGCATTTAGCAATTCATCATAACTCAATTCATCTTCTTCCTCGGAATCAGAGTTAGAATTTACCTTCGAACTCTCCTCGCTTTGACGCGCGATTTGATTGTTTGCAACCAAGCAGTCACCGTCGTTGTAACTTTCTTTTTGGGCTTCCTTTAGCCCATCCCATATCTCTTTGGCAGATCTGCAATTAGAAACAAATAGAAATTTGTCAATACATATTGCAGCTTTAAGAACATTCAAAACATAAACATTTTCAGAATTCATTCTTTTATGCTCGTCGGTCCATTTTAGTTCATTTTTGGGCAGAACATGTAGACCATGAGTAATCAGACTCATAAGCTTCGGATTAGTATTAGTAATCCAAACAAAAAGTTTTCCAAGCCATGCAGCGTAATCAAAACCATCAAAGACAGGAAGCACATTTACACTAGCCATCATGAAAACGATCTTTACTCCTAGACCGTGAGGTCCATTAAAAAATCAGAGACTGGCCGCTGATACCAATTGCTGGCCCAGAGAGATGGCGGACAAGAAGGGGGGGTTGAATTGTCCCCTTGCCGAGATGGCGGATTTTAAAAACTTTCTCACCTAATTACAACTGAAGTAAAATTAACTATGTTGATTAACTAAAACTTCAAGTGAGATTAAGGCGTTCTCTCAAACTCCCTGATCTCACACGGATAGCGGATAGATAGTGCAACTAATCAAAGAAATTACGTTCAACACGGATAACGGAGGTAGCAGTGTGTGACAGTGTAGTGAATTTAAAACCTATATAATGTACATGTGAATGGAGATAGAAGAAATGACAATTACACATACAATCACACAAGACACAAGGATTTTAAGGTGGTTCGGGACCACGATGGGTTCCCTACGTCCACCCCTCACCCAACCGGGTGAGGCTTCACTACACGCTACTTTTGTAGCAACACGGGGACGAACCCCAACCACACACACGCTGCTTCCACAACAATACACACACGAGGCCTTGCCTCAACACGCTGCCACTGCAGTACACACACACACACACGTTCGGGGAATATACCCCAGACACGACAATCACACGGAGACACAGCTCCGTACACACACACAGATATTCTGAGTTTGACAAAATCAAGGATATACAATATTCCCCCATAGCAGTATGTAGATGAAAATAAACTATGAAGCACACAAGGAATTAAACACAAATAAGATATAGAAATATCCCCTTGTTTCTCCAATAACCGTAAGAAGATCTTTCGTGAAGCCTAGGTTGGAGAAGCTCTCATCCGCAACTGGTTGGAGCAGTAGGTCGTCCTCCTTAAGGATCCAACATATATTCCTTCAAATCCCAGCTCCAATCAAACCTGCAAACACCAAGAGTAGATAAATAAATATGCTCAAAACCTTGTATTTGTTAATAGGGACATTACAAATGAATGAAAACAGATGTATGTGTATTTGTGTTCCCCTTCAATGTCCCACAACTCCTCTTCATTCTTCTTCTTCACTACAAGAGCAGATAGAACAATCTGTCCAAACTTTAAGCTAATCTCAAACAAGAATATAGAAATAAAAGATATGGATATCCCCTAAATCTTCACACAACTCAGAGATGAAATAGAAGAGTGCTTTAGAATGATAAAACTATGAGAGAAGGACTCAGCCCCTTTGATAGATACGTCCAAGCCAGCAACAGGTGAAGAGAGTAGCGACGGCTTCCTCCCGTTACAAGCTCGGGATCATGAGAGACGGTTGTTGGCGGTTGCGTCTTCCTTCTCCAGCCGATGCAAGCGCCTTCCTCTTCCTCCTCCAGCAGGGTGCGGTGCCCTATCTTCTTCCTGCAAGCAGATACAACGTGTTAGCACAAGGGGAATGTTCTCTTCCGATGGAGATCGTAACCCTCATATACAAGAGGGAAAATCACAACAAAAGACCACAAGGCCCTTGATTAAATCCTTTCAAATGCACTCCTAATGGTAAGGTATAACCCTAAGGGCATTAGGGTAAAACTCCAAGCCAATCGGACCTTGAAACCCACAGTTCGAATCCAAACCAGCAAACCCGATCCGGACGTAGCAGACAAAGTGTCGACCTCTAGGGTCGACACTCGTATCAACTAGTTCTACCAAAAATATGAAATCCAGACTTTAGATCAAAGTGTCGACCCATGGGGTCAACCTTTTTTTCATGAGGTTCTGTCCTGAGATAAAATCAGGACCCTGGGTAAAAAGTGTCGACCTCTGGGGTCGACCTTTTTTACCGGAGGTTCTGTTTTAGTTAAAACAGCATAACCCAATATAAAGTGTCGACCTCTAAGGGCGACACTTTTTGTCAGCATAACAGAAATCAATGTAAAACAGCATACCGTGTAATAAGTGTCGACCTCATGGGTCGACACTTTTACTGACATAAGTGAAAACTTAATAAAACTCAATAGAAACCTTACAAAGCCTCTCCCAAACATTAAAAATAATTAACCATGTATTGAAACATGGTATTGGCATACATTAAGGCACGTTTCAACATAAGCCAATGAAAGTGACAGATATATTGAATTTCAAACCATTAGGTCCTCAACTATCAAATAAAATCAATTGAAACCAAGAAAAATATTAAGGACCAATAAAACACAATTAAACCCCATCCAAGTACAATCAAATGGCATGCATGAGGGGTTTTAAAACACAAATCAAACCAGATATTGAAATCAACAATGGGAATCAAAAAGACCATGATGCATCACGAAGCTCAATAGACAACGGACCATTAAGTAACCAAATAGACCCATAGCCAAAATACATGATCCGAATCTAATCAAGGCACATGGAAATATATTCAAGATAGATTCTTACCATGATAACAAAAGTTTGTGGGCATCTATACACCTGCACTTTCAACCAATTCAAGTCATGAGATTTATGAGTCAAAGCACTTGAAGAAGCCATTTTCAACCTTTTATGAAAACTTGACTTAGCCAAGTGAAAAGCATGCATTTGAGTAAAGTGAAATGCATTCCTCTCATGGATCTAATGTTCAGTCTAAATTTCAGTTTCAATCGAAAACTATCCACATGCATATTGAAATCAAATATGTAATTGACATGTGTTCAACCTGCATGTTCGCATATCAAACACCCAATGCAATCATGAGCATTGTTTCACCATATAACACAATCAGTTCCGAAAATGACTTTAACCAAATTCCACCTTAAGCCTATAGAAAAGCATCTATAGAAGAAGATGTTCAAGCAATTCTCACATGATTGGTCTCACATCAGCTCACACAATATAATCAAGGCTTAATCCATAAAGTTAGATTCAGTTATCAAAGATAACCATGCAATCCACAAAAGCCACATGATCTAGACAATCATGACCTACAAAAGCAGTCCAAGAAGAACTGAACTCTTACAAACCAATGCAAGAGTTAACATCAAGAATATATACATAAGGCTCAAATAGCCAGGGGTCGACCCATGGGGTCGACCCATCCAAAGGAGATTTGAAAGTTGCCTTAGCAGTCCAATGTAATCAAATGATCTTACCAACAGGCTATCAAACCAATACCCAACAGTCTCATGCACAGCACGCATGATTCAACATCAGAAATGTATCCATGAAGGACCATTGAAGTTCTACCTGCAAAACAAGATATCATCATATTAGCTTATTTATCACGAAAATGCCATTGAGCATAAAACACACAGTATATTAGAATCATCAAAACCATTGTCAAAGACAACGAGGGGGCGCACAGAACCCAACAACCTCGAAGACCTGGCGGAGACCTCCGCGATGCTCAGAAGGTACAACATGAAGCTCAACCCGAGCAAGTGCGCGTTCGGAGTTAAGTCGGGTAAGTTTTTCGATTTCCCTATATCTCATAGAGGAATCGAAGCAAATCCCGACCAGATCCGAGCAGTACTAGAGATGAAGCATCCAGCCCGGGTAAGGGACGTGCAGTGCCTCACGGGCTACGTCACCGCCCTGACTCGATTCCTGTCCCAAGCTGCTGAGAGATGTCTTCCCTTCTTCTAGCTCATCAAGCATGCAAACAAGACGCTCGAGAAGAGAGGACAGATCAACTGGGACGAAGAGTGCGAGAAAGCGTTTGAAGAGCTAAAGCGGTACTTAGCATCCCCTCCTGTGCTTTCCAAGCCATAGAGAGGGGAACGTCTTCTCATATACCTCTCGGTTACCCCGAGCACCCTAAGCGCCGTGCTCACCCGAGAAGAAGGCAACATTATGAAGCCGATCTACTATAGTGGCCAGAATTCTGGTACTCGCGGACTGAGAAGTTCGCTCTAGCACTGGTCACGGGCGCATGAAAGTTGCGATCATATTTCCTGGTGCATCCGATCGCCGTTCTCACCGACCAACCACTGCGCCAGATTCTTTATAATCCAGACGCCTCGGGAAGACTTATCAAATGGGCCATCGAGTTGGGCGAGTTTGACATCAACTTCCTCCCAAGGACCGTGATCAAAGCCCAATCTCTCATCGAATTCATTGCTGAGTGCACCTTGCCCGAGGAGGGCTCCCCCGAGCAGTCTTTGGGGCTCGTATGCGAGCTATACATCAGTGGTTCATCCTGCGCTGCCGACAGTGGGGCAGGACTAGTCCTACTATCTCCAGAGGGTGTGGAGCTATAGTACGCCTTCCCCTTCAACTTCCCAACCACAAACAATGTGGCTGAGTATGAAGCACTACTTTTGGGCTTACGTATGGCGAAGTACTTGGGGGCAACCAACTTACGAGTTTACAGGGACTCCATGTTCATCGCCAACCAAGTCAAAGGTGAATTTGAAGCCCGGGAGTCGGCCATGATCAAATACCTAGAGAAGGCCAAGGCCGCAACCTCAGAGTTCTCTCACTTCGAGATCGTGCATATCCTGAGAGAGGAGAACGTCCGAGCAGATGTCCTATCCTGACTGGCATCATCAACGAACACATCCAGCTCAAGGGCCGTCCTGATAGAGGAGCTGTCAACACCAAGCATAGAAGAACCGATGCTCTAGGTGAACGCCATAAACTACGAGCCTTCTTGGATGGACCCGATCTTGGATTTCCTCCTATGACAGCAACTCCCCAACGATCATGCTGAAGCCCGCTGTACGCAAGCACGTGCAGCACACTTCACCATCGTTGATGGACGCCTATTCAGGCGCTCGCTCTCAGCCCCTCTACTGAAGTGCCTGTTCCCTATGGAAACAAAACATGCAATCCAGGAAGTGCACGAGGGGCTATGCTGAAGCCATATAGGAAGGCGAGCGCTCACGTGGACTCTCATTCAACAAGGGTACTGGTGGCCTACACTACAGCAAGATTGCCTCAACTACGTTCGAAGGTGCCCCCAGTGCCAGAAGTTCACGAATCTTCATCATCAACCAACGATACAACTGCACGCCCTGATGGAGCCTCGCCCATTTACTCGGTGGGGGGTGGACATACTGGGTCCCTTCCCCGAGGCTCAGGGGAGGAAAAAATTCCTCATCATAGCAATTGATTACTTCACCAAATGGGTCGAGGCAGAACCATTGGAGAAGATAATGAACGAAGCAACGTGGAAGTTCGTTTTGCGAAACATCATCTGCCAGTTTGGGATTCCACATCTCCTTACAACCGACAATGGCAGGCAATTCGTGAGCACAACCTTCCCGGAAAAGTTCTCGGAGTTGGGAATTTAGAACCACTACACGTCAGTGGGCCACCCCCAGGCGAACGGCCTAGTGGAAAATGCTAACAGAACACTTCTCCATGACATCAAGACCCGCCTAGAATAAGCGGGTGTGTCATGGGTGGATTCCATTCCGAGCATACTATGGGCACACTAGACCATCGCTAGGGCCGCCACAAGAGAAACTCCGTTCCACCTCGCGTACGGAGTAGAGGCGGTCATACCGGTGGAAATGTCCAACCCATCTCTACGAGTTGGACAATTCGACGAGGCCAGAAACAACTAGGCAATGCGAGAGAACCTGGATCTGCTCGAGGAATACAGAGAGCGCACCCAATTAAGGCTCCTGGCCTATCAGTAGAAACTGGCCCAATACTACAATGCTCGTGTCAATGAAGGCCACTTCCTTCCCGGAGACCTGGTGCTACGACGAACAAGCGTGGCAAACCCTAGAGCGGCCATAGGAAAGCTAGCACCAAATTGGGAAGGCCCATATTGTTGTGCCCCTGTGGTTTTGATGATGGTTTTGATGATTGGTCTTTGAAGTGAGTTATTCACTGTGAGTCATCTAGCTGTGTCTTTTATATGCTCGATTAATTATGCTCGATTAATTCATGTTTTATCATGCAAGTGAATGGAGTTCATATGGCCAATTTCTGTCTCCACTCTGTCTGCACAGTCTCCACAGCAGTGCGTCAACTCATTGTGCTGATGCATCGACCCTTCAGTCATATTTGTCTCTGTCCACACAGGAGTGCGTCAACTCCTTGAGCTGATGCGTCGACGCTTCAGTTCAGTTTCTTCAAGTCTATACATTAGACTGTGGCAAAGTCTATTCATTCGTTTTGGTAACAAAGTCTGTACAGCCGTGTCATATGCTCCTGAAGTCCATACATTGGTCCTCCTTCAAAGTCTGTACATCCACTGGTCTAGAATCTGAGTCTGTACATCATCTTGTGCCTTCAACGTTCAAAGCCTCAAGTCTGTACAGCGTTACGTTCTCTTGACAAAGTCTGTACAGTGTCTCATATTGGCAAAGTCTGTACAGTGTGAAGTCTACACATTGGCTTCGCTCCATAAAGCCTATACATTGGCCACTGCTCTCCAAAGTCTGCACAATGGTCTTCACACCTGAAGTCTGTACATCCACACTTAAACCTGAAGTCTGGACACTGGTTCAAATCCTGCTAAGTCTGTACATTGGCTTCGTATCTGCAAGTCTATACACTGGACCTTGTTTTACCAAGTCTGTACACTCACTGCACTGTTCAAGTCCATACACTGGCAGCTCTGCTTAAGTATATACATTCGTCTGAACTAAGTTCATTTTCCTCTGTCTGTCTGCAGATGATTCAGGCCATCAAGACTTGGCACGTGATCCAAGAGGCTGAAATGCTGACACGTGGACACAACAGTTCAAACAATCAAGAAAAAAGCTCCTGGATTATTCTGGTGCGTCAACGCATTGAGCAAGTAGCGTGGACGCAGTGGTTCAAGTATCCCTTATTGCAGCCTCTGGAGTACATTGGCAGCATCGACGCTGCAGCTCCATGCGCCAACGCAGCATGCTGAGAGAGTCGACGCAGCAGTTACAAAGGGAGAGCCAATGGGTTACTGGATTACTCTGGTGCGTCAATGCATTCATCAAGTGGCGTCGACGCAGCAGGTTGATGGATCGACAAGGTAACCAGAGGGTGGACGCAGTTGCACAATGCGTCAATGCACTCCACACGAAACCTGAGAGGGCTGAAGCCATCTAAGTTCAGATGTTGGAACACCAATGCGTCAACGCAGCATGCTGATAGCGTCGACGCAGCACGTCTATCTGTTGAAGACTTGATCACTGGATCACAGATGCGTCAACGCAGCATGCTGATGGAGTCAACGCAGCAAACTTGAGTTTTGCTGGTCGAATGTCTTTGAATTGAAGGGCACGTGATCCGAGGTGCCTGGCTCGTGAACCAGGATACTGCCACGTGGTCCGAATTTCTAGGGCAGGAAACGTGGAAGCCACACTTGCCCAGTGTGATGCTGCTGCTGCTATATAATGGAGCCTTCGTCCTCAGATGGAGGCTGATCGAAGAAGAAGCCTAAAGAGCAGGAAGCCCTTCGATCCAGAAAAAGAGAAAAAGAAGAAAAAAAAGAGAAGAAGAAGAAGAAGGAAGCAGAAGAAGAAGAAGAAAGAGAAGAGAGAGGGAGAGCCTGTGAAAGAGAAGAAAATAGAGTGTGAGAGCAGAAGAGAATGATTGAGTGAGCTGAGAAGAAGAAAGAAGAGGAAGAAAAGAAGAAGAAGAGAGAGTCTATTGAAGACCTGTTCAGTCTGTTCGTGGATCAAATCCAGAACGACTATTGTGTTTCATTTCCAGCTTTTGTTGCTGTGCTTTTTGTGTTTCCTTATTTTCCCTTTTGTTTCTCTGGTTATCTTTGTTCTACCGATCCTCTGGTCTGAGGTCGGGTTCCTCCTGTGGACTCAGGGGAAGGGAGATCGTGTGTCTTCGGTTTGCAAGTAGCTGGGTGCTACTTGTGGTTGGTTCCCTCCGGTTGGGAGGAAGGGAGGTCCGAGACCTCTAGGTTGCCTTTGACTGGGTGTCATTGGTTGGTTCCCTCCGGTTGGAGGAAGGGAGGATTGGTCCTCCAGTTCTGGTCTTGTGGTTTGCAAGACTAGGTGGTCCCTCTGGTTGGGAGGAAGAGGGGAGGCTGTTCCCCTGGTCAAGCTGTGTGGCAGCAACTGTTCGCAGACTGAGTCTGCTTGGTTCTAGCATTGGCTAGTGAAGTCTCACTCCGGTTGGGAGTGAGGGGTGGATGTAGGTCTGGAGGACCGAACCACCTTAAAATTACTTGTGCAGTGGTTTACCTTGCGTTAGCTCCATATCTTCTACCTCCCATTCACAGGTTGTGCATGCTTGGCTAGTTGCATCATCTAGAGAGTTATTCTTGAGCATTATATTCTGCTAAGTGTGTCTGGGTTGTTTAGCTCTGCCTTCGTTTTTGATTGTTCAGGTGGCTGCATTGGTGCAGTCCAACTGTTTGTTCATTTGTTGCCTTATCTTTTCATCTTGGAAAGCTCATTAGTCTTTATTCCGCATATCTGAGCTTTAAAATATTAATTTGAGCTATATATTTTAGAGGGATACATTCACCCCCCCTCTGTATCCGGGCCTAGCACCCTAACAGTTGGTATCAGAGCGGGTCTCTGATCTATCAGATCTAACAATCTGCAGAGGATCCTGCTGATTTGTTTGGTGCATCTCAGAGTGTGCTTTCTGTGCTCGTTGTTTAGTTTCACCGACTTAGTGCCTTGTCTTGTTCATCTGGTCTCGGTGCTTCAGTTTGTTCTAAGCTTTCAGATTGTTTGCAATGGAGCCAATCGTGCTGAAGGCTAGCTCCAGCAAAGCAAACAGATCCAGCCACAGTGGATCATCAAGCGAGAAAAGCAGCCTCTCGCGGTCTGAAATTGATGGAGACCACATTGCAATGGTAATAAGTGAATTCAGGAAATTCCTGAGAAAAAGAGAAGGAAAGCATGGTGATGACAGAAAGCAAATAAGGTATAATTTTAATCCTGCCAAGATTATTGACTCTAACGGTTGCTACAAATGCAGGAAGGCTGGCCACACAAAGGCTGACTGTCCAGAACTCTCAAAACTCAAAGGGAACACCACGGACAGTGAAGAAGGAGAAAAGTCAATATGCTTAATGGCCAACCGGGATGATAAGGAATCCTCATCCAAGGTAAATTCTGAATCCGAATCAGAAGGATACTCTTTTGATGAATTGATAGTGATGTATGAAGAATTGTTCAAAGTATCCAAGAAATTAAAATCTGAAAACAAAAAATTGAGAAAAGAAGTGAAAATTTTGAAATCTGAAAAGGAGCACATTAGAGAAGATAATTCTTGTAAAGCTTGTGTTATCTTGGAAGAAATGATAAATGAGTTTGATTCTGATCACAATTTGCAAAAGGAACAAATCAAATCTCTAAAAGAAGAAAATACTTATCTGAAGGAACAAAATAAAAAATTAATGGTTCTTAACACTGTTTTGTCTGAAAGATGGATGGCAATTGAAAAAGAGAAATCAGTATTGAAAGAGTGTATCAATTGCAGTGACGAAGAAATTGCTAGTTTTTTAATACACACTGCTGATTTGGAAAAAGAAATTGGTTTGTTAAAAGAAAAATTGGCTGGTTATGAGAAGAAGAAAGTTGATTCAGAAAATCTTATAATCTCCTTGGAAAGTAAAATTACTGAGCTGAATAGTACTTCATCTAAGGTTGATAAGGATAAAGGCAAAATGAAAATATCCTCTGAAGATGAAGTAAGTGATCAATGTGAAGGGATTGATAACATTTCTGAAATTAAGCAAGCTAAGAAGAAAGAGCTGTACACCACTTTTATTCGTAGCTTTGGCTTCGCTAGCACTTCAACTTCTTCTTCATATGTGTATGCTGTTCAGGAAATTCAAAAATGAAATAAAAATCAGAAAATCCCAAAAACTCAAAGGAACTATCTGCATGCTAAAAACTCATCTGATAAGTGCCATGTTTTAAAGAAAGTTAATGGTTCTTGTTCTTGTCATTATTGTGGTAAGCATGGACACTGTATGAGTGAGTGTTTTGTGATGAAACAAGATGACAGAAAGCATACTAGAAAAGTTCTGTCTGATCAGAAAAAGGGTAATCTGAATGTTAAAGAATTTCATGCTAGAAACCATGATTCTAAGAAAAAGAATCTAAATTATTTTTGTTGTGGGAAGTTTGGCCACATTACTGCAGATTGCTGGCATGCTCAGGGAAAGAAAGTCAATTTAAAACCTGTAAATCTCCCTGCAAATAAAACTGCTTCTGGTAGAAGAACTTCAGCATGCTTTAAGTGTGGGAAGTATGGCCATACAGTCGAGGACTATTGGCACGTTCAGAAGAATCATGTTAACTCCCATGTTTTTAAATTCCCTACAAAACATTTTGAAAAACTTGCATGTTTTGACTGTGGGAAGCCAGGTCATAGAGCGGCTGATTGCTGGCTGGATGATTTTGGTAAACAGAATTCTAATTCTGGTAATAAACATGTTCATGCATATGCACTTAGAACTCCTGCTCATAGGAATGTGCATAAAATAGACTTCAGAACTGCTGCATCATGCCACTACTGTGGTCAGCTTGGTCATTCCATAAATAATTGCTATCTGATGGAATTTGATGATAAACATGCGAAAAATTTGTTGAGAAAACATGCTAGGAGTGTCAGGGTAAATGCAGGACCCAAGACTGCTTGGGTCCCTGCAGGATCAAATTGATTGACTTGCTGCAGGTGTGCCTTGGAGGGAGAAATAAAAGGGGTTAACCAAGGCACTTAAAAAGAAAACCCCAGGACTCAATTCAGGTCAGTTCTGAAATCTGTTTTAAATTCCATTATCTGAAATTGTGAGCATGAAAATTGTGAGTTTCATGTTGATTTGCTTAATTGATCGTTGATGATCTCTTCATGTACTGAGTTTTACTTTGCATATATCTGATGCTCTTCTCTCACTGATTATTGCACTGAATAAATGGACTGCATGCTTGTTGTTGAATGCATAACTTGCTGATTGTGAATAGTTCTTCAGTGTATAGAGTCATTGCATGTGTTTTTGCATACATATAGTGCATTGCATTTCATTTCATTGAAAATGCCAAAAAGAGTGTCTGAATGCATGTTGACAGGGGGAGTCAATGCATCGTATATAGGTTGTCAAATGCATACTCTTGTGAGAATTCATTGCATACCCTTCATCATTGATCTTAGTTGACAAACCTTGATAATATCAGAAATCATTGAGCCTCAAAATCTCTCCTATCAATTGGTATCATTTGGCTTCAGAAATCTATCAGTCTGTCATGAAGATTTCAATGGGACTATCTCGATCATCAATCTGAAAACTTTTGAACTAGAAATCTTTTATTATACGTTTTTATGAATATCTGAAATATCTCAGGTGGTTTAAGTTTAATGTACTCAAGGGTTGACTTTAGAATCTCTTAAAAATATCTGAAGCATGTTTAATAAACCTTAACCATCTGTTTCATGTTGTCTCTTGTGAAAACTTCTGAAATCTGCACTTTTGAATACATGACTTCAACTGATTAAGTACATGAAATTATTATTGACTTGAAGCAAATGAATTTTTCTGAAAAGTCTAAAGTGTAATATCTGTCAGAGCAATGACCTTGGTCACTGAGAAACACATGTCCAAAGGACTGTGTCATGAGGTACCATAGTTAACTCTGATTAAGATTAATTGAAATTCAGGCAGAGTAATGACATGCACACTGAGAAATACAACTCACTCATCAAGAAATAATTTGCAGTGTGTCATGATGTGTAAATGCTATCTCTGTTCATATATAGCATGACAGTTAGTCACACTAAGTGCTTAGGGATATTGGCCTCTAATCAAGGTATATCCTCTAGTTACAAAGTATGCACTGAACTAGAGTGCTCGTAAAATTTGTAGCATGAAAAATGTTGAACGAATTGACATATCTGAATATTGATGCTAAAATCAATATGCTGCAACCCTAGACAAAATCATATGACTTCATAATTGCTTGATCTCAATACTAATGCATGTAATTCCGAAAGAAGTCAATAAATTTGATTGTGTAAGAGAAAGGGAGATTAATCAAGATAAATATGAGGGCTTGGTTCATTTTTATTAAACCATGGTTTTAGATATCAATACAGAATTTTATTGATAAACTCTGCATACATCATGTTTAAACCATGCTGATCAATAAAATTCATTCATAAGCCCTTATAATGGAAGACTTTGAAATATTCTGATTTGGATTTATGAGAATGACATTTCCTTGAAAATCTGATTGAATTCCTTCTGTTTGAAGCTTATCTGAAATTCTTCTGCTCACTGTCCTTGGCTCATTGACCTGAACTTCTCCTTGTTTGCCCCTGTGGTCTCCTTCTCATCTATCTCATAAGATTCCACTTATTGAGGGGGAGCTTCCATGTCATGCATCGCTTGCATATCAATTGGCATCTATTCAGGGGGAGCATTCCTTGTCATACTGAATCATGTTCATATCATTTGTGACCTTGCATTCATATACTTAGGGGGAAGTATTGCATTTCTTGTTGCATCTGCATTTTTGTATTTACCCCTTCCCATGTTTCATCTTGATTATACCAAATGATGGAGATTGTTTGCCAAAAAGGGGGAGATATTCATTCAATCATTGCTTGCTGGCTTCTTTTGATCATCTCTAACTAATGACTTTTTGCTGAAAATCTTAAAGGGGGAGAATTGTGTTCTTGCAAAAAGAAAAATTGACTGAATTTTTTTTCATGCTTTAATTTCTCAAACTATTTTCTTTTTGATGAAGTCAAAGGGGGAGAATAGTTTGAGTCATCAGATGACTCACTGTGTAGTGTTACCATCATCAAAAAGGGGGAGATTGTTGTGGCCCTGTGGTTTTGATGATGGTTTTGATGATTAGTCTTTGAAGTGAGTTATTCACTGTGAGTCATCTAGCTGTGTCTTTTATATGCTCGATTAATTATGCTCGATTAATTCATGTTTTATCATGCAAGTGAATGGAGTTCATATGGCCAATTTCTGTCTCCACTCTGTCTGCACAGTCTCCACAGCAGTGCGTCAACTCATTGTGCTGATGCGTCGACCCTTCAGTCATATTTGTCTCTGTCCACACAGGAGTGCGTCAACTCCTTGAGCTGATGCGTCGACGCTTCAGTTCAGTTTCTTCAAGTCTATACATTAGACTGTGGCAAAGTCTATTCATTCGTTTTGGTAACAAAGTCTGTACAGCCATGTCATATGCTTCTGAAGTCCATACATTGGTCCTCCTTCAAAGTCTGTACAGCCACTGGTCTAGAATCTGAGTCTGTACATCATCTTGTGCCTTCAACGTTCAAAGCCTCAAGTCTGTACAGCGTTACGTTCTCTTGACAAAGTCTGTACAGTGTCTCATATTGGCAAAGTCTGTACAGCGTGAAGTCTACACATTGGCTTCGCTCCATAAAGCCTATACATTGGCCACTGCTCTCCAAAGTCTGCACAATGGTCTTCACACCTGAAGTCTGTACATCCACACTTAAACCTGAAGTTTGGACACTGGTTCAAATCCTTCTAAGTCTGTACATTGGCTTCGTATCTGCAAGTCTATACACTGGACCTTGTTTTACCAAGTTTGTACACTCGCTGCACTGTTCAAGTCCATACACTGGCAGCTCTACTTAAGTATATACATTCGTCTGAACTAAGTTCATTTTCCTCTGTCTGTCTGCAGATGATTCAGGCCATCAAGACTTGGCACGTGATCCAAGAGGCTGAAATGCTGACACGTGGACACAGCAGTTCAAACAATCAAGAAAGAAGCTCCTGGATTATTCTGGTGCGTCAACGCATTGAGCAAGTAGCGTGGACGCAGCGGTTCAAGTATCCCTTATTGCAGCCTCTGGAGTACATTGGCAGCATCGACGCTGCAGCTCCACGCGCCAACGCAGCATGCTGAGAGCGTCGACGCAGCAGTTACAAAGGGAGAGCCAATGGGTTACTGGATTACTCTGGTGCGTCAACGCATTCATCAAGTGGCGTCGACACAGCAGGTTGATGGATCGACAAGGTAACCAGAGGGTGGACGCAGTTGCACAATGCGTCAACGCACTCCACACGAAACGTGAGAGGGCTGAAGCCATCTAAGTTCAGATGCTGGAACACCAATGCGTCAACGCAGCATGCTGATAGCATCGACGCAGCATGTCTATCTGTTGAAGACTTGATCACTGGATCACAGATGCGTCAACGCAGCAGGCTGATGGAGTCAACGCAGCAGACTTGAGTTTTGCTGGTCGAATGTCTTTGAATTGAAGGGCACGTGATCCGAGGTGCCTGGCTCGTGAACCAGGATGCTGTCATGTGGTCCGAATTTCTAGGGTAGGAAATGTGGAAGCCACACTCGCCCAGTGTGCTGCTGCTGCTATATAATGGAGCCTTCGTCCTCAGATGGAGGCTGATCGAAGAAGAAGCCTGAAGAGCAGGAAGCCCTTCGATCCAGAAAAAGAGAAAAAGAAGAAAAAAAAAGAGAAGAAGAAGAAGAAGGAAGCAGAAGAAGAAGAAGAAGAAAGAGAAGAGAGAGGGAGAGCCTGTGAAAGAGAAGAAAATAGAGTGTGAGAGCAGAAGAGAAAGATTGAGTAAGCTGAGAAGAAGAAAGAAGAGGAAGAAAAGAAGAAGAGGAGAGAGTCTATTGAAGACCTGTTCAGTCTGTTCGTGGATCAAATCCAGAACAACTATTGTGTTTCATTTCCAGCTTTTGTTGCTGTGCTTTTTGTGTTTCCTTATTTTCCCTTTTGTTTCTCTGGTTATCTTTGTTCTACCGATCCTCTGGTCTGAGGTCGGGTTCCTCCTGTGGACTCGGGGGAAGGGAGATCGTGTGTCTTCGGTTTGCAAGTAGCTGGGTGCTACTTGTGGTTGGTTCCCTCCGGTTGGGAGGAAGGGAGGTCTGAGACCTCTAGGTTGCCTTTGACTGGGTGTCATTGGTTGGTTCCCTCCGGTTGGAGGAAGGGAGGATTGGTCCTCCGGTTCTGGTCTTGTGGTTTGCAAGACTAGGTGGTCCCTCCGGTTGGGAGGAAGAGGGGAGGCTGTTCCCCTGGTCAAGCTGTGTGGCAGCAACAGTTCGCAGACTGAGTCTGCTTGGTTCTAGCATTGGCTAGTGAAGCCTCACTCCGGTTGGGAGTGAGGGGTGGATGTAGGTCTGGAGGACCGAACCACCTTAAAATTATTTGTGCAGTGGTTTGCCTTGCGTTAGCTCCATATCTTCTACCTCCCATTCACAGGTTGTGCATGCTTGGCTAGTTACATCATCTAGAGAGTTATTCTTGAGCATTATATTCTGCTAAGTGTGTCTGGGTTGTTTAGCTCTGCCTTCGTTTCTGATTGTTCAGGTGGCTGCATTGGTGCAGTCCAACTGTTTGTTCATTTGTTACCTTATCTTTTCATCTTGGAAAGCTCATTAGTCTTTATTCCGCATATCTGAGCTTTAAAATATTAATTTGAGCTATATATTTTAGAGGGATACATTCACCCCCTCTCTGTATCCGGGCCTAGCACCCTAACAGCCCATATAGGGTAGCGGAAGTGCTCGGTAAAGGAGCGTACAAGCTAACGACGCTGGAGGGGAGAGAGGTACCCAGAACATGGAATTATGTAAACCTCAAAATTTTTTATCAATGAAGTGCCTTTTACATATCAACGTCGCCAGCTGAGCTTAGTTGTGATAGCTCCTAAGCTTCCAAGAGGTGAGCACTTATGCTCCCTTAGAAACGATGGTAGCTTCCAAGCTTCCAAGAGTTATGCTCCCTTAGAAACGATGATAGCTCCTAAGCTTCCAAGAGGTGAGCACTTATGCTCCCTTGGAAATGATGGTAGCTTCTAAAGCTACCAAGGGGTGAACACCTCAAAAATCGTGGTGACCTCTCAATCTCCAAGAGGCGAGCGCTCCTGCTCCCTTAGAAATAGTGGTAGCTTCTAAGCTCCCAAGAGGTGAACACCTCAAAACCATGGTGACCCCTCAGTCTCCAAGAGGCGAGCACTCCTGCTCCCTTGAAAATTATGGTAGCTTCTAAGCTTCCAAGAGGCGAGCGCTCACACTCCCTGAAAAATGATGGTGGCTTCTAAGCTCCCAAGAGGCGATCGCTTGTGCTCCCTTAAAAATAATGGTAGCTCTAAGCTCCCAAGAGGTGAGCGCCCACGCTCCCTTAGAAATTATGGTAGCTTTTAAAGCTCCCAAGAGGCTGACACCAATGATCCCTTAGAAACGATAGCAGCTCCGAGCTCCCAAGGGGCGAGCACCAATGCTCCCACAAAGACCACGAGTAACGGTCTTTTTCCTGCCAAGGAAAGACGTACACTCGCCTATAAAGCTGACCACAATGAGGAGATAAGCCTTCACAGGCAAGAGAAGTTCCCACTTTCACAAAAAATGCAGCCCGTCATTGACTGAAGACAAACACGACACCCTTGGTCGCCCCAAGGGACAGAATACCTCCACATAACAGATGGATGGATTTGAACAATGAGTTTATCTACTCTCACAAACTCGCCACACACGAAGGTAGCTTGCCAAGCACATACCACAAGGCAAAGAGAAAATGGCAAAATGAAAGTTTTATTTATAAGCGGAGGGGGAGTACAAAGAGGTTACTCATCCCCTTTGGGACGGAACATGTCAGGAAGAAGGTTCAAGACCACCTTGTTGCTATAAATGCGGTTGACCATCTCTAAGGCCTCACGCCACACATCCAGGTACCCCGCTGGTAATCATCGGAGGCGCCTCTTCGGCTCTGCCACCGGCAGTGCTTCCTTCCTGAAGCACAGACACTTCCTTTGAGCTGCATGCGACGAGACGTCATCTGATGAAAAGCCCAAAGTATCTGACGACATTCTCAGGAATGCTCACTAGGACGACCAGTAGGTTCAAGATGGCTTCGGAATTCGTAGCAGGATGCTATCTATAGGGAAGGAACGAAGTCCCCAGAAGGAAGAAGGAGACTTACCACCTCCCCGACTCTGGGGAAACTGAAATGACGGATCTCGGGAATCATACCTTCATCTAAGCGACCCCCTAGGTGCCGCTTCATATCCCTAGGAGAAGATTTAAAGCAGAGGAAAAGGTTGGCAAGTTACGTGGAGAGCCCCCAAGGCTCCAGAATTTGCGAGAAATAGGAAAGTCTTTTTTTCAAAATTGAAAAAGCTTACAAGACAAGGCGACATTTGCCCGCCAAAAAAAAGGAAAGATACAATGCGAAGAGAATAGAAAAAGGAAAAAGGACGGCGAGCATCCTCTCAAGAGCTCGCCCCAACATCCACGTCATGTTACCCTCCGTCTTGGACTTCGGGCACGGTTCCAGCCATGATCTCGGGAGGAGACAAGTTGTCGGTCAGGTCAACCAAGTTCTCCTCCATCGACGAACCACCCCCAACTGCACGCCCACCGGTGCTCGGTACCACCGCCTGCTCCGTAGTGCTCGGCTCGCCCTCGCGAAGCTCCTCCACGCCAGGCTCCTCCTCGCCATCACTCGCCTCTGGGCCAACGACATCAGCGGAGGATGCAGGGAAGGCACCGGGACGCCCAGGGTCTCAGCCGTAGCCTGGAGGGCGGCCGACCAGCCTTCCTGGTAGCCACGGTCCAGCGTCGGGCCGAAGACTTCGAGAGCCGCCGCGTTCAATTCGACCCGGAAGTCTGAAGATGAGGGGTAGAGTGCTACCACGTCCAATCGTATGTTGGCCATCGACGCCTTCAGGCTCTCAAACCGTGTCACGCCCCGAACCGATAGCAGCGGAACGTGTCGTTTGCTCAGAACGTGGCAGTTAAAAAGTCATGTCAATTAGAGCATAGTCATTTCCACAAAACATAATTTGGACAAATAATAAATTTCATTTCAAATATAAGTTTTGAAAAGACTCAATAAAGAAAAACTATAAGGAGACATAAGACGCAAGATAACCAGACTAGACGGTTCATCTAGATGTCAGAGTTCGCTTCACTCTTGCCCTTGCCCATCATGTTCGGTCTTGTCGTCACTAAGGTCATTACCTGAAAAACATTGAAAAACGCAGGGTGAGCGAACGCTCAGTAGGACTTAATATTTCATGCTCCAAGCTAGCTTTAAGTCAATTACAGTTTCACATGCGCATGCAGGTCATGCAAGATATAGAAATCGAGAACTATAATGACACGAGATAAATTCAAGAACTATATAAAAAAAAGAGTAAGCAAGATGCTAGATACACTCATAAAGAGTAAGGACAATGACAATCAAGAGAGTATATCAAGAACTTTCATGTCAGAACATCAAGTACTTCTCATAATGAGGAAACAATAACAATCATCCCTCTATGACGAACAATATCACGAGGGCGGTTAATGAAACTTGCACAATATTCTCTCTATGATGACATTATCATGAGAGCTTTCATGTAGCTAGCACTGTGAAGGATTGTCAAGACACTAAGGGAATATCATGACGATATGATAACCCCTCCAATAAGGCAATTCAAGCTCTTTTCATGATGAACAATAAGTTGTGGAAAGATGCACTATGATGGCAATTACTCCCGATCATCACTATCACGAAAGCGTTTGCACATCTAGCACTACCTAGGATTGTGTACTATGATGGCAATTACTCCCGATCATCACTATCACGAGAGCGTTTGCACATCTAGCACTACATAGGATTGGCCAATGCACTAAAGGGGAAAATCACGACGATATGACCGCCCCTCATGGAAATAGTACTAGGTAGTATTTGGTCGCACACTTAGGAGTTCTCACGACTGTATGATTGCCCCTAAATGCCAATAATCGAGTTGGTGAATGTCAGCACCCGATCATCGTATACCGGTAACGTTTGGACTTTGTCTCGCCCAATAGGGTCAGATCAGGACCCGTAGCATTTAAAATGTCATTTTAGTGGGACCCATAGCCCCTGACATTTAGTCTAGACTAATTCCATATTAATGGCCAAGAATTTCAAGGATCAAGCATGTAAGAACATTAAGATAGATTTCACGGAACATAGAGTTCAAGGATAGAACTTGTAATAAGGATGATATATCAATAAACCATATGAAAACCATGACATTCTAGAAATCTGGGTGATTAGGTACAACCAGCTCAGTCGGCCTTGAGGGAATCCAAGACTGCGAGGAGACTTACGGAAGTCCCAATGACTAACTTGCCAGTCCGAAGGAATGGAATATCCAACGGAGGGCTCGTATGTCACCGAGAGTTGAGGTGTATAACGTGAACCAATCATGAAACATGGACTCCATCTACGGACGTGAGATGAGAGTGCCAAAAGACCCAAGGTGTGGGTCATAACCGGAAGAAAATGGCGAGAACATGGATGCGTTAATTATAGAATTTATGTCCATCCAATTCTATAATTAACTATAATTAGATAAATTTATATTAATTGACGTCTGTGAGTAGTGTCATTTATTAATTAGCATCCTCTTGGAGGGACATTAATTCTATGATTTTTAACTTAATTTATTTAACAAGAATTCACGTCAATATCTATTTAATTGAATAATTTTAAAACATACATTCAAAGACACATTTATTTATATAAAATAATTTAGAGAAATAGAATATATGATAATTAGGAGAAAAATTCAAGGATTCCAAATATATAATTTTTTTATAATTTTCTGTTACATATCTTAATAGATATGAATTTTCAAAGATATGGTTACAAAAATATATATATATATATATATATATATATTAAAGATATGACGACATTGCAAAATGTCGTCAAAATGAATCAACGACATTCTCAATGTCGTCATTTCAAAAATATAAATTCTAACTTCTTCAAACCTCCGGTTCTCGACGTACACGTATCGGAATCACGCGTTCTATATATCGAAATGACGGGCTCGAAAAACTCTACCTAACCGGGTGTTCAAAATAATTTTTCGTTGAGAGATGGGGGATCTTGAGATAGGAGGCACGAAAAATGGTGCAGCCACTCTTACTACCTCGGTCACCTCCCCAATAACACACCCATAAAATTTCATGGCCAAAGGACACTATGGCGCCCCCAAACAGGCCATCAACGTAAAAATATATAACTATGGTACTACGGTAACCATTGCAATTCGCCATGTAACTATTAGAAATTCATATATTTAATAGAGTTAATCATTAACATGTTAACACACCATATAATCACATGAAAATTTACAGTAAATTTTGGGGATTTCAAAGATATATTTTTCTAGAATTTTAATTATATGATTACATGATTATAAAATATTTAATCATGATTTACTTCTATTCACTTAATGATTTTCTACTTAGAGCATGCAGGAAGTCATGGCATCAAACGTATAAAAACATGCATGATGATTAATCGGATTTGACTTGGTAGATTGCCTACCACTTTGCGTTGATGTTCTGACAGACAAATAAAAGAAGAAGAAGGATGATGATGACGGCAACTGCTGCAGCTTCCTCTGTAACTACAATCAGCAAGACGAAGAAGGGGAAGAAGAACTCTTCTTCTTTACGATAATAATAGCAGCCGTAACATGTACAAGGCAACGGCAGCAAGAGAGGCCTGTTTGTAGAAAAGGAGAGGAAGAAGAAGCAACTGCTTCTTTGCATCAATGGTGCAGGACCCCCCCTTCTCCATGAATGTAGCAGAGATTTGTTGATGGTTGATGTAGGGAACAACATGAGCAACGGCGTTAGCCGGCTCGTCGATGGAGGTTATTTATAGAGTGATGGAGTTTGAATCCTATTAGGAATAAGAATTTCCACGTAAAACAATCCTACTTTATCTAAAGCTTCCTTATGTAGATCTCCTAATAGGTATAAACCTTTCCCACGTGCAATTGCCTATTGCTTATTCACAGCCTCCTTCCAAATCTTCATTCGATGCCATCCCTAGTAAGTATCGAAGTCCAATTCTCCTATGCAAGGAGGAAGGTTCTGGTTCTTTTTATATATATTATATATCCCATTTTATCCCTTCGTGGTTGGTTTGGCTAAAGGCCCACTAAAGGCTTAACAATTGGTCAAACCCCATGTGTGTGGGTTAAAGTTATGTAAAGCCTAAATTGTATATGGATGAGATTTATAAATCATGATTTGTTTTGGGCTAAAACAAAGAAACAACCCACGTAGTTATAAATCTATTTATATATATATTTATATGTGATTTGGCTCATTGGCAATCAGTGGGCTGGGTTCCTAATCATCCTGGTCCATTGTGTGGTCCCCTTCTATAGGTATATGGGTTAAAGATAATCATGGCTCCCTCACGTGAAGCCCATGAGGGTTAAAGGCTCGGGATGGTTCGGCTGTGGGTTGGACTTTGTTGGTTTAAGGCCTCATAAGTAGTTGGATAGGGCTTCTTTATGGGTATGGGTTGAGGCCCTTGTACATATACATATATATGGTAAGGATTTAAGGCCCCTTTTTAATGTATGTGGCTTTATTTATTACATAGTTATGGGTTTTGGAAGTTTGTGTTATGGGCTTTGGTTAAGGCCCATTATGGTTTAGCATTATCTGGGTTGGATTTTTATCATGTTTTAAGCCTTAAACCTTTATTAAGACTCACTAATTATACATGTTAGAATTTTAATGGGTTTTAGCTTATATTCCAACGTCTTTGTTCACTTGTGAGTAGAACTCCATACGGGGATTTTATTTCCTAAAATTTTATTTATTTACCATTGTCTCGGGTATCAGAGCCGGGTTCGACCCTATGAAATTCTTTATATATTTGTATGTATATATATTTGGAATAAGGTCCCTTCTAAATATTTAAATCATATTTTAAAGTTAAGCCATAATTAGATAAAAGGATATATTCAATTTCCATTACTCACTTATTTATTTTGGCTCTATTTATCGATATATATATTTTTTTATTAACCATACTTATTTCATGACTATTATTTATAGTTATTTTCATTTATTTCATATTTAAATTTTCAGGGTGCTACAAACCGTGTCTCCGCTGCCCGGGCTCTCTCGTCTGCAGCATTCACTAGAATTTTGAGCTGGGTCGCTCGAGTATCAGCAGCCTCGGCCCTTCGGGTCGACTCCCGGAGGGACTCCTCTAGAGCCTGGGCCCGAGCACGGAGAACATCCCGGTCCTGCGTGACCTCCGCTAGGACCCTCCCTCGCTGCTCAAGCTACTCTTAGGACCCGGCGAGATCAGCCTCGAGTGCCGCTTGACGCCTTCGGAGCTGGGTACATTGGGCATTCAACCCCTTCCATGCCTCATGGCTGACTGTGAGCTCCTACGCGCACCCGCCAAAATGATACCTCCACAAGCCAATAGCCCGGGCGACTGAACATACGCTCTTCGTGGCCAGGTCGGTCAGGTCATCCTCGGCCCTAGGGCCAAACACCCAGGTACGCTCGTGCCACCCAATGCTCTTGTCAATAAGGGCAACGGCAGATGACCAGCGCGCGTACCCTAGTGTGGCCTCCTTGGGCAGCAAGAAGCGGGCACCCGAGGTAGCCTTGGGCGATAAAGGGTGAGCAACCTCATCCGAGAGAGGGGCCTTGCCCTTGTCAGACGCATCTCCTGTAGCGACTGGGACAGGTGGAGCTGGAACTAACTCTTCCACCAACGGCGACGCCGGCGGAGTCACGGACCAAGGGGGGGGAGGTGCCTTACGACTCGTGTAACGACCCAAGATCCGGATACCGGGAAGGTCCCGATACCATTCGAATCCTGGCCCGTCGCCCACAAGCCAGAGGGCTCGTAAGGGCTAAAAGGAGTGTGGAGGTACAAAGAAATAGGAAATAAAATAGGATAATTCAACAATTAATAGAAATAAGCAATCTAACAACAACAGAGTCTAGTCTAACAGAAGTACAGGCTAAGGCAGAGAAGCGTACCCAACACCGAGTGAACACTCGGCTCGGCGAGCTGGAAACTAAGAATCTCCACGCAGCACCCTCGAACCTCGAGGAAGAACCGTCCCACCTGAAAAGTAGGGTTGAGCCTCCTATCACTGGCTCAGTAGGCGTCCCGCGGAACCCCAACCATAAACAGCGGCGGTAGCGGAAAGCAGCAACGACAGCAGGAACAGCAAACCGGTGGCCGGTAAAAACTCGGCACTACAGCTACTCCTACTGTACCTGAAAACACACCCCGAGCTATAGTCGGGGGACCACCAAACTAAAGGGAAAACCTTTGGCTATGCTGCCAGGAAAAACCATTACGACACCACTGTCGTAGAGGCCCGTCACACGGACAAGGCCCAACCCAAGACCACCTAGTCTGGGTAGACACGATCACGACCTCGTCGTCGTGAACCCTACACTATCTAGGGAAAACCCTCGGTGATGCTCACCGAAAACCCTAGACCTCTACCTCGAGAACCACACAGAATCTACACGTAAAACCACGTCTCACAGACGGGAACGAAAACTCGAGTTACTAGAAACTCACGTCACGTGATGGGAGCACTACCCACTAGAAGTAAGGCTGGATGCGTCCACTAACGTCTTACACCGTACCCCAGTGTCTCCCTACGATGCCCTAGGTAGAGACTGAGACACACAACCAGTACCACGAACAAGGACTAGCTGGGGTCGCGCTCGTCAACGCAGGTTCGACGCCCCCAACCAAGTGTGCACACACAGACCATGCGCCCTAGGTCAGATCCTCTAACTGGTTCTTCCCCAAAGCCCGGACTCAGGCTGCGCGAAGGGGCCCTACGGCAACCAGCCTAAAAACCGTCACTCTCGGGTAAGCCGCTCCACCACTCCCGGGTGGGTCAGCACACGCGTGCTGTAAGAAGGATACGACCAGTGGGAGGTCACTAAACGTGAACACGAAAAGTTACGCACGCACCCATTGCGAGTAACGTAGAGTAGCAGGTGGCTCGGGGCCACCAGGCTCGGGACAGTCCACTAGACCTAATAAACCCAACGGTCCTTGAGTCACATGACTCGGGTCAAGACCGTTGCACCGGGACGGCTCCATGCCATCAATCTGGCCTATCCCTAGGTCAGAAACCACTGTAGCATGATTCCCAAGGTAGCTCACAAGCCGCCGAGTCGATCCCCTATCCAAGGGAAAATCGAGAAACCTCCATCCCCATGTTGGGTGACTGGACTCACAGTCCAAGGGCCAAACCCACGGCCCACTCGAAAAACACTTACCATAAAGCCAATGACGTGCGGGAATAACCCGCCGCACACATGCCGATACACGGTGACTCGTTCTAGCGCGAACATGAAATCCCGGAACACATGGGGTCACCCGGACTCTCCAAACCTATGGACACGCTAAACGAGGTAACACGGTACCTCTATACATCCCAAAGACACAAACACAGAACCCACGGAGTGTCCGGGACATCCAAGAGGCCGAAGGTCGACCACTGGGTCACAACCGGGTCGACCGGAAGCCATAACGACACGACCGGAACACGAAAATCATGAAAAATAGAGTGGCGGTCCTCCCTGGACCGTCACATCAATTGGCCGTCTACCCTGGACCACAAGCCCCATTGGCGGTCTTCCTTGAGACCGCTACTGCTAAGTGGCGGTCTCCACTGGACCGCAAATCGCCAGGGACACTTGGAATAAGGCGGCCATCCTCGGGCCGCAACCAGCAAATGGCGGCCATCTCCCTGGCCGCAAAACGGGAGAAACGGTCAGGTACCTGACCGTCAAATCCAGACCCACGAAGTGGTGGTCCTGGCCTGACCGCTAATCCAATTGGCGGTCAGTCGCGAGGCCGCTACTTCGAACCAACTTAATGGAGCTATTGGTGATCCCCGAGGGCCGCCCTTCCAATTGGCAGTCTCTAGTATGACCGCCATTTGCCCCCGAACCCGAAAAATGGCGAACTCGGTGGAAAACTCCATTCCACGCCCCGTTCATACCCATGTGAAGAAGAAAACAAGGGGAAATCATTCCCCAACCTCTCTAGCACCGAGAGGACCCATTTAAACCCCCAAAACGCGATCAAAACACTAAATCCGGCTCACACCCCAAAATTACCCATTTTAACCCTGACGGAGAAATAAGCCCTCTCGGCTTGCCTCGGGCTACAAAACTCACGGGAAATGAAGTACTCGAGCTAGGAAACCGCCCCCTACCTCCACCGAAGATTCTGCGCACCGAGGATGCTGATCTGCCAAGAAAACGTCGCACAAACCACCGCAGCGCCCCGAACCTGCGGCCGAGCTTCGCTGCGCCTCCACCGCCTCGATCCTCATCCTATCCATGCCCGCTCCACCCCCACGTCGCCTCCGCCTCGCCCCCGTCCACCTCCGTCGACCGTCGGAGAAGAGAGGGTGAGAAGAGAGAGCGTGAGAGAAGAGAGAGGGTGAGAGTGAGAAATGAGAGATGGGGAAAGAGAAAAAAGAGGTTTGATATATATAGTAAATCCAAAATTTTAGGAAAATACAAAAAATAGGGAAAAATCATCTCCCAAATCCTCAAAAAATGCAAACTATGGTGGTAATGTCCCAGACTTGGAGAATGCAACAGTTCACCCTACACGGGGTTCTGACAGATAAAAATAGGCGTGAACCGCAAAACTCAATCCGAGACCCACAAAAGCGATCTGAAGCCCACGGATCTTGATCCGAAAAATAATCCAAAAAATTCGGGGCGTTACAACTTGCCCCTGCATCCGACTTCTTCCTCTTCCTCTGGCGACGCTGGTTGTCCAACACCGCCACTTCGTCCAGGTTCACCTAGACCTGCGGGCCCAGTCTAGCGGGATCTATCTCCATGGCACTCTCGGTGCCCTCCGAGACACTCCTCCGAACACTCGACCCGACACTGTCTGTAGGCGCTGCAGACGAGCCCTCCACCGGAATCGCCGCGGGAAGCGGGTACGGTAGTCGCCCTGGAGCTAGGGTGATGGCCTCCTGAGGAGCAGCGACAGTCACCTGGTCGGTGCTCGGATCGACGTGGTCGATGAAGTCCCGCGATCAATGACACCCAAGAGGGGGGTGAATTGGGTGTTTACCAATTTTAAGAAAACTTTTGACCTTTTATAAAATATGTGATACAAAGCTAGTTAAGAGATTCAAAGGTATTTGAACACAAATTAGATTTATCAAACTTTATATGATAAGATATAGATTATGCAAGATATACGAAGATAAATCCAGAACAACAATTTAAACTAACGTTTATGTAGAATGGAGATAGAGGAAATGGAGCAAGCCACACAAAATAAGCACAATGCACAGCGGTTTTTAAGGTGGTTCGGATGCAACGACGGTAATCCTACGTCCACCCCTCACCAAACCCAATGAGGCTTCACTTGGGGATAAATCCCCAAACAGAGATGACGCTCCAACCACACACGCAGGATGACGCCTGCCCACACACACGGGGACGCACCCCAACATACACACACACACGGAGACGAGGTCTCCAACACGATCCAACAAGCGGATCAACAAGACACACACACACTGCGACAAGTGCAACACTCCACACACACAAACACTAAGATCTGGATAAAACCGCACACACACGCAGATCTAAGAAGACCTACGCACAGACGAAAGGAACACGACGACCACACATGACCACGGATCTAGCAACGATCCACACACACACAAGTTCGCAGTTTATACAAAACATAAATATGAACTTGAAACATAATAAGGCACAGTTTAGAATGCTCCTAATTTAGGCTCCCCCTGAGTGTATGCTCCGGATGTTTGCATTGATTCCTTCTTCACTTGAATGACTTGAGACTCAGCTTGAATGGCCTTGTATTTGATGTAGATCTTCTTGCACGGAGTACTATTCATGGCTACAGTACTCTTCCTTCTTCACTTGAACAACCTTCCTTTGATCTCTTCTTGAAACTCTTGAATTGCTTCTTCTCTTGATCGGAAGTTCCTTGGCTTCAGATGGTGCTAGAATGACTCCAGTTGGATGAAGAACTTACTAGATGGAGCATGCTTATGAGAGTTGTAGTAGCCTTCTTCTTACCTTGATAGCCTCCCCCTTGATCTCTCTTGTTGGTTGCTTGCTTCTTCAATTCATTGGAGGATGAAGGCTTCAAAATGGACCTTGGATCTTCAGCTGTTGGATGGAGTTTTGATTCACGAACTACTGTTCATGCTACAGTAGCACTCCTCTTCTTCTTCTCCCTTGAGCCATCTTGATCTCCCTTGAAGCTCTCTTGGTTTCTTAGGGTTTATGGCTCCAAATGATATGTTTTATAGCCCTTAAAAGGTCCATAAACAAGCCCCAGACCAGATCCACAAAACATGGTGAGATTGGGGTCATTGGGATTAAACAAATGGGTAGAAAGACCTCTCATCGAGCTTGAAACACGAACTCAACAAAAGGGGGCTCGGGGATGGCGGTCGACCGGAGTAAGCTGGCGGTCGACCTAGAAGTTTCAGACTACAGCTCGGTTCATTCTGGCAGGGGCGGTCGTCCAGACGCCCATGGGCAGTCGACCGCTAGAGGCAGAGCCTATAGACTTTGGGGTGCTGTTATTTCAGGTCGACCGGGATTGGTCCAGAGGTCGACCGGACTTTGGTAAACCTGAAAAATGAGTAGTTAAGCCCAGAAAACTATGTCCATAAGTCAAGAGCTTCAAGTCCATATCAAATCCATGCATTTTGAGATTGAATTCAACTTAGTTTATGCATTAGACCATTTGAGCATTTCATGTTGAGAGTGCGCAGGTCGATCCGCGGGTGAGGGCGCACGATGGCCAGAATGGTTTCATGTTGAGTGTGCATGAATGAGGTGTATATATGAGATACACAAGGTAAGATCGATGCTAAGACAAGGTGAGAGTCTCACCAATCGTCCTTGACAGTAAATGACATATACCACCTATTTTGGGTTGTAGAGGAGCAAAGTTTTGGTTCACCAGGTGACTACCATGAGTTTGATCCTGCATGCAAGATAGTCAGGGTTAATTGTATGCTTGTTGACATTAAAGATGTTATGAAACCTCTTGCCTCTTGTAAAACCAGCATATGCAACCAGCATAAATAACAAGATGAATGAACACAATCATCAAGAACATGTGTAATCAACCATAAGTTTAGTTATCATCACGTAATCACACATTAAGCTTAGTTATCATCAAAATCATAACTTAACAATTACAACAATCATCAAAACCATAACTCAACAATCTCCCCCCTTTTGATGATGACAAACTTAGTGATGATGACAAACTTAAAGATAAACTTATGATGATATAACAGAATGGCACAAAATATTCTTCTCCCCTTGTTACACACAATCCCCTTGTCACACACAATCATCAATTTTTCTCCCCCTTTGACATAATCCAAAAGCGGGATAATGCAAGTCTTTCTTCCCCTGTAACATGATCAACAATATCAACAAGCTGGAAGAAGCCAAATGAGGAAGAACAAACCTATCTCCCTTTGAAGCAACAAAAGCCCATCTTATCAATTCAGAAGAAGCAAGGGCAGATCATGGGCGAACAAGACAATATGATTCAAATCAGAGGAGACCAATGGGTAATTAGTCTCACCAATCAATATGATATAAACCAAAGTAAAAACAGTCACTTGAAGGTGGTGATTGGTCTCAGGGATATGAACCAGTGGAGCAAGATGTTTACAAGATGAGGTGTTCAGCATGATAGCATTCAAAATCTAGATCCCATGGCAGATTTTCACAATAAGCAACAGTAGGAGGGCATACCAAAAGAATTGTCGTTGGTTTTCAAATATCTGATTTTTGTATTTTGGTTTGAAATGCATGAAATGCAACATATGCAAGGGATGACATGTGGGATGATTAAGAGCTATCAAACCAATACGTATATATACATGCAACACAGCTCCCCCGTACTTATATAAGAAGGGAATGGGTATAAGAAAGATGCAAGAGAGTCATGACAACCGGAATGCACATGTGTAGCACATGGGAAGTTATGCAATCATATAGGAGATTCATGCAATTGCTAAAGCATTCAATCAATTTTCTGAATACATATTAAATCAAATTTCCAGATGTGTAAGTGAGAAACATGAAGGATGATAGTTGCAATATGGATATTCAAATTTTCAGATTAACACAAGGAGACATTTTACAGACTGCACTTTTATTTGGAGAACAACGTATTGGAGGCTACGCTCTACCACAATGAGTTTTCACCATGATTTTTCAACTCAACCAATATCACATGACAGTCAGAATTTTTCAAGAGTGATCAGGTTCCAATAATCCATTTTTACGCGAGTAGACGCATGGAGCTCATGCCAGAATCCCCGGTTACTCAGAATACTGAACCATTTCAACTCATTTTGAACAGAGATACTAGTCAACACTTTTTAGATATGAACCACATCACGTCTCAGGTGACATGTGCCCACTTTACTCAGTGAGACTTAGCATTGCTCTGCCGTTCATTTTCATTCGAGATTTTTCAACAAAGATAGGTAGGCAGCTTTTTCTTCAACTGTCTCTTTAACATACATGCAATAAGTTTAACATCTCGAGAGTGTTAAAAATAAATTCATATATCCTTATTTTTAACACTCATTTTCACCTTTTGTGCATGAAGTGTGCGAATTTGATTCAGCATGTATACCGAAAATATCATGAATACATAACAGTGCAACTCCCTCTAAATAGATGCACTTATGAAATATAAACTCTCCCAGAGTGTACGACATGAAACACTCCAATAATAACTCAAATGCAGTATTATTTATCAAGAAGACATAAGGCCATAGAAAGGCCAAGGGATGGGGTGAATAGCATATAATATCAAGCAAGCACACAGAGGGAATGTATGCAACATGCAATGCAAATGTGCAATTGATGCCAAACAAATGGATACCAATTGAATGAAGTGAATGCAGCTAATGCATGAGTACTGATGCAATGCAACTTGATCATATAGTAATGAAATGTAATATGCCAAGATAGAATGTAATGTGGTGCAAAACTTCTGATACCAAATGAATGAACTAACTTCAGCTAATGCATGAATTCATCCTAATGCGTGCAACCTATGCCTAGATGAGCATGTGATGCAAGATGCAAATGTAGTATAGGAGGGCTTGATCTTCAAACCTTGAGGCAAATTTGACATTGGAGCATTCACATTATATTAATGTGTCAACAACATTTTTCATGACATGGCCTTTATGAATAAGGGTGCATAAATGATCAAAATTAAGCAATGCAACCCAATTTACAGAATTGTTCAAAATCAGATATTCAAGAGCATTTCACAAGTTTTGAAATTACAAATCATCAAGAAGCTACATGTTTGAATCATTTGATCAGAAACATATTTTCAATTTAAAGAACTCAGCTCAAAGATTCATTCATAACTCCACCAATCACAAGCCAGTCACGATTTTTAAAATCTGGTACGAGACGGAGATTTTAGTTTGAAGACCCAGCTCAACGCATAGAGAATGCTTCCAAGTGGACACAATCCACTCTTTCACAAATGCCATTTGATATACCAGATATGCAGTTAAATTCAGGTGTGGTTGTGTAATTCAAAATGAGAAATATTCAATACACACTTCTCAAGCCAGTTAGACAAGTTCATCACAGCAAACTAGTGAATGACAATTCAAGTTTTGAAGCAATACCCATCATCCTAAAGTGTCAACAAGTGACAAAATACCATTGCATGAATTGACGTGGTTGAATTACCTTAATTTAGATGACAAGATTGAAAGCCTTCATGCACTAAGATTGCTAACCCCACAACGGTTAGTACTTCAGATTTTACTTTTCATACCTTTGCCTTGAGAATCCATTTTGATCCAAGCCTTCCACCTGCAATCCAAAGACGAATAAAATTCAGTTCATTCACGAGGCTTATAGCAAAATCTCCTTGCAAAAAATCCATGCACATTGTTCAGAAAAGGCATTATTAGTAGTTTAAAGAGTGATATCATCCACATATGCTTGAACCACTAAAGTGTCTTTTACCTGATTTGCCTCATGAGATGTGTTTAATCAACCTTACCCATTCAACCAATTCTCAGTCAAAAGAGATGTGCGCCTTTCATACCATGCCTTAGGTACTCATCAAAATCATTTCCTATCTCCGGGTGATGGTGGAGAAAATTTCTTAACATTGTTATCCTTGCAAGGTGTTCCTTAATTGATTCAAGCCTGGTCACGACTAGCCCATTATCATTTGGCTTTTGGGAGTATGATCTAAGAAATCAAATTCAGTTTTTGATTTTTCTTCCAACCTTGCTTGAGTCACTTGACTCGTATACCTTACCTTCTTGATGAAAATAGATGTCATACTTTCTATTTCCATGGTACTCCTGCAAAATAGATTTCTCAATTTACATTCTTAGGTACCCAAATCATCTTGGGTCCTTGTGGGTTAGCAGCATTCTTGGCACGTGGCTTCCACTCCTTAACAACATTCAAATCATCATCTTTCACAAGAAAATAATCATGCTTAACATTTCTAGATTTGCCAAAGTGATGGTAGATGGCACGTGGCATCATCTTCTTTCTTCTCATGGGTTCTACTGATTTGTGTGTGTGAGCATGATGTGTTGAGTAGGAGTTCTTTCTCTTCAACAATAACCAACAGTGTGAAATTGTATGACTCCTTTTACCACAGTGATTGCAATACATGGAAGATTTTGTGGTGAAGACTTTCTTTGCATTTATTAAAACATCTTGATTTCTACATGTTCTCAAATCATCATTCTTCATAATGAAACAATTATGCATAGCATGTCCATATTTTCCACAATAAAAACATGTGAGTTTCTTTCTAATTATTTGTGTGTGTGTGGAAGAGGTATGTTCAACATGCATGGAGGTGCTAGCAACATTTTTGGATTTTTGATGAAAATTGATTTTCTTTATGGATGCATGTGTGTGTGCAACATGATTTTTCTTTTTTAGATTTTCATTTGATCTTTTTATTGTCTGTGAAGAAGATTGATTTGAGGACCCATTTGATGTACTGGCTATGTTTGAACTGTGCACAAAAGATGTAAAAGCTTTATTTTTAAACTTCTTTTTGTTCACAGGATTAAAACCCAGCCCTTCCCTTTGAAAATTCACTTTCGTCTCCAATAATTTGTCCAAATTTTCTTGACCATTCACAAATCTAGACAATGAAGCATTCAAGTCAATAATCTCTTTCTCAAGAGATGCAATGTGCAATTCATAGGAAGGAAGTTTATTTTCACATGAGTTGACTTGTTCATGTAAAGTAGCGTTGATGGTTTTGTGACTTTCAATTTCTTGCAACAAAGCATGTACTTTTTTAGATTGATCAATATTCATAGATCTTCCTTTTTCAAAAGTAAGCAATCTTTCAGAAATGGTTCTATTCAATTCCTTCAGTTTCTCATTTTCTATTTCAAGATTTTTATCATGAGCAAACTCATTTTGACCATTGTTCATAAGACTTACTCTGTCTCTCAGCTCTTTATTTTCATTTCTCAAAGAAGAAATTTGATCTTTATGAATTCCAATGTCAAACACATGACCATCAATCAATTCCTTCAAGTGCGAGCATTCTTTACATGGAGAATCACATTTATTTTGTCCAACATTCTTTTTCAATTTTTTATTTTCAGACTTAACCTTCTCATATTTATCAGCAAGCTCATCATATGCAATCAATAACTCCTCATAGCTAAATTCATCTTCATTATCAGAATCAGAATTTACCTTTGAGCTTGAGTCAACTTGCTGATCACTCCCTTGATCACTCGTGCCTGCCACAAGACATTGATCTTCATGCCCTTCCTGGACTTTGGTTAAGCCAACCAAGATATCCTTCGCGGATCTGCAATGGGAGACAAAAGGGAAATGATTAGAATCAACTGCAGCAATAAGCAATTTTAGACCGAAATAATTTTGATCATGTTTAAGCTTGGAATCTGCGGTCCAGACAGATTTATCTTTAGACAACTCATAAGGACCTTGTGAGATAAGCTTCCATAGCTTAGGATCATATGAGTTGACTAGACTGCACATCCTTCCTAACCACAAATCAAAATTACAACCATCAAACATCGGTGGAGAATTCAAAGTGTACATAATGGTAGTCATTGATCTGAATCACTCTAGATTGTTAGATCTATGAAATTAGAGCCTTGGATCTGATACCAATTGAAGTCCCGCGATCAATGACACCCAAGAGGGGGGTGAATTGGGTGTTTACCAATTTTAAGAAAACTTTTGGCCTTTTATAAAATATGTGATACATAGCTAGTTAAGAGATTCAAAGGTATTTGAACACAAATTAGATTTATCAAACTTTATATGATAAGATATAGATTATGCAAGATATACGAAGATAAATCCAGAACAACAATTTAAACTAACGTTTATGTAGAATGGAGATAGAGGAAATGGAGCAAGCCACACAAAACAAGCACAATGCACAGTGGTTTTTAAGGTGGTTCGGATGCAACGACGGCAATCCTACGTCCACCCCTCACCAAACCCGGTGAGGCTTCACTTGGGGATAAATCCCCAAACGGAGACGACGCTCCAACCACACACGCAGGATGACGCCTGCCCACACACACGGGGACGCACCCCAATACACACACACACACGGAGACGAGGTCTCCAACACGATCCAACAAGCGGATCAACAAGACACACACACGCTGCGACAAGTGCAGCACTCCACACACACAAACAATAAGATCTGGATAAAACCACACACACACGCAGATCTAAGAAGACCTACGCACAGACGAAAGGAACACGACGACCACACACGACCACGGATCTAACAATGATCCACACACACACAAGTTCGCTGTTTATACAAAACACAAATATGAACTTGAAACATAATAAGGCACAATTTAGAATGCTCCTGATTTAGTCTCCCCCTGAGTGTATGCTCCGGAAGTTTGCGTTGATTCCTTCTTCACTTGAATGACTTGAGACTCAGCTTGAATGGCCTTGTATTTGATGTAGATCTTCTTGCACGGAGTACTGTTTACGGCTACAGTACTCTTCCTTCTTCACTTGAACAACCTTCCTTTGATCTCTTCTTGAAACTCTTGAATTGCTTCTTCTCTTGATCGGAAGTTCCTTGGCTTCAGATGGTGCTAGAATGACTCCAGTTGGATGAAGAACTTACTAGATGGAGCATGCTTATGAGAGTTGTAGTAGCCTTCTTCTTGCCTTGATAGCCTCCCCCTTGATCTCTCTTGTTGGTTGCTTACTTCTTCAATTCATTGGAGGATGAAGGCTTCAAAATGGACCTTGGATCTTCAGCTGTTGGATGGAGTTTTGATTCACGAACTACTGTTCATGCTACAGTAGCACTCCTCTTCTTCTTCTCCCTTGAGCCACCTTGATCTCCCTTGAAGCTCTCTTGGTTTCTTAGGGTTTATGGCTCCAAATGATATGTTTTATAGCCCTTAAAAGGTCCATAAATAAGCCCCAGACCAGATCCACAAAACATGGTGAGATTGAGGTCATTGGGATTAAACAAATGGGTAGAAAGACCTCTCCTCGAGCTTGAAACACGAAGTCAACAAAAGGGGGCTCGAGGCTGGCGGTTGACCTAGAAGTTTCAGACTGCAGCTCTGTTCATTCTGGCAGGGGCGGTCGACCGGACGCCCATGGGCGGTCGACCGCTAGAGGCAGAGCCTGTAGACTTTGGGGTGCTGTTATTTCAGGTCGACCGGACTTTGGTAAACCTGAAAAATGAGTATTTAAGCCCAGAAAACTATGTCCATAAGTCAAGAGCTTCAAGTCCATATCAAATCCATGCATTTTGAGATTGAATTCAACTTAGTTTATGCATTAGACCATTTGAGCATTTCATGTTGAGAGTGCGCAGGTCGATCCGCGGGCGAGGGCGCACGATGGCCAGAATGGTTTCATGTTGAGTGTGCATGAATGAGGTGTATATATGAGATACACAAGGTAAGATCGATGCTAAGACAAGGTGAGAGTCTCACCAATCGTCCTTGACAGTAAATGACATATACCACCTATTTTGGGTTGTAGAGGAGCAAAGTTTTGGTTCATCAGGTGACTACCATGAGTTTGATCCTGCATGCAAGATAGTCAGGGTTAATTGTATGCTTGTTGACATTAAAGATGTTATGAAACCTCTTGCCTCTTGTAAAACCAGCATATGCAACCAGCATAAATAACAAGATGAATGAACACAATCATCAAGAACATGTGTAATCAACCATAAGTTTAGTTATCATCACGTAATCACACATTAAGCTTAGTTATCATCAAAATCATAACTTAACAATTACAACAATCATCAAAACCATAACTCAACAGTCGACTGGGCGAGGAACGGACTGCGACAACTCAACTATCTTGAGTTGTAATTCCGACGACTCCCTCGCTCCTGCAAAAAGCCCAAGGAAGATTGATTCAGCAAGCAGCTAACAGAACATTATGGCGAGTGTCAAAGTTAGTACCCTGGGGCAACGGGGGGCTCAACCCCAGCTCCCGCAACACTGTCAGAGTTAGCTGGACGTCGGCATCAAGAAGGGGGAAGCGAAGGAGGGCTTTAATCGCCCTGAACTCACCAACTGTGGCTTTAGGCACTTGTCGGCCCAAAGGGGACGGGAGCCCGTGGCAAAACTCCAGTCACTGGGGTGGCCGCGATGCCCCGCTCTGGTAATATAGATGGAATGCTCCGGCCAGTGTTTGAGGTTAGACACGGCGGTGGTAACGCGGACAAGAGTCCGATTAATCCGAGCCCGGAAGTAAAAAGTTAATGTATCGGCAGGGCAACACTGAAGGCTGTAGAACTGCCGGAAGAGGAAGACAGTTGGATAAACTGAAGTTTGTTTGCAGACAAAGACAAAACGACAAAGAATGCGATAGGAACTGGGGGAAAGGTCCCCCGGATACCGACCGTAATGATGGAGGATGGACTCGATGAAAGGGCGCACATGGAGGCGGAAGCCAGCCTAGAAGGACTCTATGGGGACCCTAATGCCACCCGGGGGCTGACCCCATAGGTCATCGTCGATGGTTGGGAAGACGATGTCGAAGTCAGAAGGGATCTGAAAGGCCTCTCGCAGCCCGTGAACCACCCTATAGGCTACCAACGGCGGGCACCGAGGACAGCTAGACCCCGCGCCCGAAGTGCTCGGGGCGCCTGTTGGCATCTAAAATATAATCAGATGGCAAATATGCCTGAACGACAGAAGAATGCAGCCTGTTGATGCGTAAAAATCGAAGAAAATCAACAAAGAAGGGTCCTCTCGGACTGCTGAAGCCTCAGGTTACCTGACAGGAGCATCAAGGACTCCGCAACTCATTACCTCGAGATGCTCGGAAGAAGTCTACAACAAACCTACAATGCCGTACGGCCTACCCAACAAAGTGGCATCGACTCGGTCGTGCTGAACAAACCCCATACTTCATCCGATCAGGATGAGAATATACATGGTGGTCCGCCACCTGATGAGGAACCCTATCGAGGTAAAGAAACATCCTTGGCTCCTCAGAACAAAGTGCCGATGGCCATGTCAGTGGAAAACCCGAGGGATCCGACTCGGGTACGTCTTCTTATCGGAAAGGTCTGTGAGTGGCTGAAAAGCTGCCCAGTCAAGATGAAAGTACTCTGAGTGGTGACCCACTCGATGAGAATGCCGCGCATATGCACGGAGCATACCTGGTAGCACAGATCGTAGTGCCAAAGGTCATGTCAGTAGAAAACCCGAGTGGCCGAATTAAGAGCTCAACTTATGCCGAAAGTCATTATTCAAGAGTCTGACGGCCTGGAAGGTATTTTCCCATGATAGTCCAGCAAGGTCGAAGTGATATGGGTTCAGAATAGTCCCTGGAGCCATTCCGGGACCCACAAATGAACCTGACCCGAACAAATAGCAAGGAGTGGAGCTTAAAACTGCGAGCTCAATGCTAATCCGGTGCCGGTTAAATCGGCCCGCAATACCCTAACCCGACGGCGTCCATTCCGACGCGCGAAGAGGCTTCTCTTGACCTGATTTTGGCACGCCCACGAGCACGCTGTATTAGCCATAGAAGGTTACTCTTCTATAAATGTGCTTTATTTGCTGAAGAAAAAGAGAGAGGCGAAGGAGGAAGTTTGAGGAAGATTGGAGAGAAAGAAACCAACCCAGTGTGAGAGAGCCCTCAGAGTAGCTGCCGTCCCAACCTTCTACAGAAGAAAGCGCCCCCGGGAGCGAAGAGAGAAGTGGGCATCTACGATACTCTATTTCTCAGACGAAGAACAGAGGTGGGTTTCGACGAAGGTCTCAAGTGTTTTCTCGTGTCTTCCTTCCCAGATCTCTTGAGATTCGCATCGTGTAAGGGCGATGATATAAGCCCGGTGTTTCCCCCTCTTGTTTGATTCATTTTCTTGTCAATTCTATCTTCCCCTGCGTTCCACTGTGACTACGGGGTTGTAATGCTCGACGGCTGGCTTCCGAGCGACAACGTCGGGCCGTGCTCGCAAATATATCAAGTTGGCCTTCTGTTGGCAATCCAGTAGAGTTGTGATGTGAATATTCTTGTTGCATTTGAATATTGCTCTTCTTATGCTGCAATTCTCTATATTTGCTATCGGACATTGTTCAGGCTTCTATGTCCTAGTGCAGAAATCACCCTGGGCTGCCCAAGGGCTACATGAAACCCCTCACCCCCCTGGGGTCTTCTCGATGATTGATCGCATCGAACTGCCTATTTTCCCCATCCTTATGAGTTGCATATGCCTCTCTATCTAATGCCGGAGCTAGCTCCCTCATCACTCCTCCACTCAGGATCATGAGCTGGGCGGGGCATGGCTATCCCCATAGTTTGGATATCGCGTGTTTAAGCGTCAGAATCTTTCTTATACACATCATGCCTGTTAAGTGCTCGGGTATATGCCTTATGTAGTTCCATCTATTTGCTGCCCTCTCCCTATGAATTCCGCAGTCTATGTGTAAGTTCCGCAGTCTATGTGCCTTCATAATTAACCCTCGAATGTTGACCAATTAACTTCCCTGTGCTCAACTCATTATCGGCTTACTGATGATTGAACGATCTATTATTGTGTTTCTCTACCCTGAGAGGGATTGGGTGAGGGTCTGTCAGTATGACCCATCTCCCCCCTTTTCTGTTATATGGGTGATATAAGGGTGTTACTGTGAGCACCATCCTTCTCACATTAATCTCGATTTGCCAACTAGGGAGGGGGAACATTCCTCATCAAATGTTTCTGCCGCTAGCTTTCTTCTGAACCGCCAAAAGCCCATAGGGCCCCGTCCTCGTGACGTGGAGTCTGAAGGGCCACCAGGGCGAACATAAATTGATCTCTCGATCCAATATTAAACCAAATCCACATTCCCTGGGGAATTGTGGTGGCCATGGGTTTATGGAACCCCTCGTAGGTGAGCCCTTGGGGTCTCCAACCCATCTGAGCTGTCCCTTGAATCTTCTGATAACCCACGGAGCATCGGTGCCCCTCGTAGGCTGGCCCTCGGCGTTTCCATCCGTTCGGGTTCGTCGGTCGCCGTATTGGCCTCTCGGCATTTAGGAGCTTACCCTGGGTGATGTGACACAGCCAGAGATGATGGGGGGTGACTCTAAATACCCTGGACTTAAACTCGCAAGAATACAAAGATCGAGCATCAGACTTACGTAAATGGTTCACTTGCGCGACGCGCACTATCTTTCGAAGGTAACCGTGGGATGGTGATGAGGATCCGGGGTGGGACCCAATCGTTCCGGGGACTTGGCTTTGCTTGGGCTGTACCCCCTAAGGGGCTAGGATTCCCAACTTATGGGCGGCCGGCACGCCGTGGGCGCGGGTGTGGGGAGGCTCTCGTGTCTTGCTTGGCGGTGGGCGCACAATAAGAGGAATATGGAGTGGGCACTCACCTCACCGTCCGACGGGCATTCAAAAGCGATACTAAACAAGCAAAATTCAACTAGCAAGGGGAGAACTAGGCACTCACCTGATCAGTGTGAAGACACCGATCCCGGCCGAAGACGTGGGCCAGTAGGGAAGCGTGGGGTCCGTGCCCGCACGTTGCGTCGGTGTCGTTGGATCTGAAATTTAAAATACTGCACCACTACACCTCTCGCGGGAGGGTTGGACAAGGGGTAAGGACCAATTTGTTACAGTCAAACACTACCTCCTTGTAGAGAGGGGCTGTCATCCGGCCAGGCGAGGATTGGGGAAATTGGGAAGAGCCGGTTTCGCCGGGGAGGGTCCTGCAGAGACATCAAGCTAAAGAAGAGGTCTCCACGGAGTCTTCTGTCCTCCGCCGGAGATGGGACCGGTGCTGAAACGACCCTGGGTGGCTAAGGAGCACGCCGTAGGAATTTGGGACCGTCCGGGGTCCGCCTTGGGCTGCTGCAGTGCGGAGACCGGGGTTGCTCCTGAGTTCCTATGTCGGGATCAGAATAGCAACGAACTGTTGCATAGGTTACCACGGGATCCACCGAACTCTGATGGAGACGAGACTGGCGCCAACATGTCCATGGTCGAGCTGGCAACACACACAAACTGACGGTGCTCCGTTCTGAGGTTGAGGATGAGCGTGGTGACCAGGGAGGCAGAGAGGGGTCTGATCTGGACCTGGCGGGTCTGAACTGCGCACGCCGGGGAGAACAGCCAGAACGGGGCACTCCGGAGAGCGATTGGCTTCCTTCCTCTTGGAGATGAAAGAGGACTAGAGGAGGATTGCCTCAGCCAAAGGTCTCACCAGGAAATTTAGAGGAGCAACTGTGGGAGCTTCTACAACTCGTCTCTGCCTCCCACCGGAGTCGATCTGGCGTTGCCTGACGGAAACGGACCTCCGGCCCAGCTCCGACCTCGGATGGGGGTGCACGACCACTTGTTGGAAAGCCACTTCAGAGTAGAATATCCAGATGCTGGGTTGGGCGGAAGAAGCTCTTCGGGGAAGGTGGGGGCGTCGCTACAACAGGATGTCCGATCCGCTGCTATGTCTGCCTGGGTAGCAGCAAGAGAAACAGATGGGGAATGGGGAAGATGAGGGGGGAAATGGGGTGGAAAGGGGTGGGGATGGTCCCTGGCTGGGAGGGGGTTAGGGGGGGGGGGGCAAACCAAGCTGGGGCAAGGAGAAAATGGGCTGTTAGGGGTGGTTCTTGCAGGGGGTGGAGGTGAGTGACGAATTTTGGTGGTGGTGGGGTAGGTTCAATGGGGTGGTGGTGTAGTTTGAATTCCTTGGTCCTAAAGGGGGGGGGGTTGCTAAGGGAATCTAGGAAAATTTGTGAAGGGATGTGATGGGAGGGGAAAGAAAGTCTGCAATGTAGGTGGGATGTGATGGGGAAGGTGTGGAAGTCTATGTTGGGTGGGGGAAGGTGATGGGAGGGGGTGGAGAAGTCCAACTTGGGGGCTAGTTTTCTACCTTGGGGCTAGAGAGTCCCCTTTGGAGGTTTGAATAATGGGATGGGAAGAAGATTCTTGATGAGGTGGAGGAGAGAGAAGGGGAAGTGAGGTGGAGGGGAGGGGAGGAGAGATATGGGGGCGCACCCCCCTTCTTGGAGGGAGAGGGAGAGAGAGAGAAAGAGAGGGAGAATAAGAGTGGAGAAGGAATTTGGCCAAGGAAATGCTTTCTTTCAATTTTCATCCAAAAGTGCTTACATGGGGGAGAGGGGGGGCCTATTTATAGGCATCCACTCTTTTTTCATGACCAAAAGGCCCTTGACAAATAGATAAAAGACCAAGACCATCCTAGACTCAATCTATGGGCCCAAACTACGGTACTAAGGCCCAATTGAACACAAACAAGGGAATTGGATTATAACTAGATGACTCAATAAAGGAAAATACATAAAATAAGACTCAACAATAAAGATAACATATGAGAATCATAGCCGATCCTCCTCAAGGTGGTGCAGGCGACCCGAGCCAGAGAGAGTGACATGAGATGTCCTCATCACCGGGGATACGGTGGGTAAACCTCCACTTTTCCCCCCGTGACCCTTCAGGATATGGGGAGATGCTGCCCAATTTTACTCTTAAACTTGCATGCTAATCTTGCTGATGATTAAGGAACAATCAAGCTATCCATGACAATTAATATATTTTTCATAACTATGTCAACAAACACTTGGTCTGTTGACCTACCTCGAACTGGGACAATTTATGCTTGAGTATGAACCTCGCACAGAGTTGAATCAATCAACTTTTGCCTTAATAAAATATGATGATTAACAGGTTTGAATGAGCCATAGAATTGAGCCACAAAACTCTGATGGAAGAATGTCTTAGCTTGCTCTGTTCTAATAGACTTCAGAAGAACCCATCTCCTAATACCGTGTGACCTAATCCGGCCCCCAAACTGGCGCGCCGGGTTAGCCCCTCCCCCAAACTCAAAAATTCCTCAATCCCCTTGAAATGGCGTGAAGCCTAATCCGGCGCGCCCTTCATGCCCCACGCCAGATTAAACCCTACTCATTTACCCCGCGTCGGATTAAACCCTACTCATTCTTCCCCGCGTCGGAATAAACTTTCCTCTACCCTGCGCCAGATTAAAGCTTCACATACACCCCCACGCCAGTTTTAGCATACGTTCCTACTTCCATGTCCCCTCTCATTGCCATACCTCCCACAGAGTCAACTCTAAGTCTGAGGAGTCGACTTCCTGCTTCACCCTACTTCCTCTTTTTGGCTTTCCACTTAGGAGTTGGGTGCTCTTATTGGCCCGCTAATTAATCGCCCCCTTTTGAGCTGATAGCCTACCCTTTCAGCGTGTCTAACTCATGGCCATCCCGTGAATGAGTAATGAGAATGGTGATGGTTGCATTTATAATTCTCTCTTGGGTTTGCTGTCTTCACGCTTGCTCATGCGTTTATACTTATATACATATATACGGATATACGCATTTATCATCTTTGGTGTGCCTGTCATTGTTCCGGCCTCCCGGTATATCAAATGGTGGTTTGCGGAAAGTCAGATTAAGTCTGACCGAAAGCTCTCACTACGCGTGATGGTGGTCTTCTGATCCACATATCGAGGGTCGGGCCAATAGATTTGGCTACACCGCATGCTTGAGCATGTATCTTGAGTTTGCACTGTTTATTGTATCCTTTCAATTTGTTTATACACTTACTCAGCTCCGTCGGTTCTTTATCTTGGCAATTAATCAAGGGTCTTTGTCCTTCCCGGAGGATGTAATTAACATCATAGCCTTTATGGTATGACGGACTTACGGTCCCGACACGGACTTCACATTCATCTGACCAAGTCAGATCGAGCACACAATAGTTTTGTCACACATGTGACTGGCACGCCATACGCTAAAATAATAATAATAAAAATAAATAATAAATAAACCAAAACAAAATCTCATCCCCACAGCGTCGCCACGACTAGTCTCTGCCTCCTCGGCGGAAGAAGTAGGGCCAACACGAAGGGTCCTTCTACGAGGCGGCATGTTTCCAGAAAGGAGAAAAGACTGGAGAAATCCCTCACCAGGAGAAGGAAGAGCCAAGGCAGGAACAACTAATGACCGCAGCAAATGAAGAGGAAGCAGGTGAGACTCCTTGAAGAACCCTATGGCAGTTCTTATAACCCCCGAAGGACAGATGATCGCTTCGAAACCTTAAGGAAGGGGAAAAGGCGCATGTCATCATCAAGGAACATTTCCCAACCGTTCGCACTCGCGCTCCCAGACAAAAGCCGCCAACATCATGATTACAATGGCGCCGTCTGCCACCGCCAGGGGCGCCTTGTGCGCCAAGCATGCGATTGGGACCACCGGTTCAAGCAATACAAGGAGGTCATCCTCGGGATCATCCTTCGATCACACCCTCCCGAACTCAACTCTCAGCTCCTGAAAAAGTGCTAGACAACTGAGAGTAGGGGGGCTAGTGAGGAGGGTAAAAATGGCTTGGCCCATGTAAAGCCCAATTTCGCCAGGTCAATTCGGGCCGACGGTCTCCAACACGCCCAAAGGTCCCCAACAGCCGTGGCCAGCGACAACCAGCCCACGACGAACGAGCCTCGGATTTGCCAGCGCAAGAAGGGCTTCGACCTAGGCGCAACGGCCACCGGATGACCCTCCGACGTCGGAACATTGCCCTCCCACGACATCGGCCTCAATGCCACTAAGGGCGAGCACGCCCCACAGGAGCCTTAAGACTCGCCAGAGAACCGTTCGACTCTGGAAGAACGGGCCCTCAACGGGAAACTCCCCACGATCGCGGGAAGTGTTACTCAACGACATACGCCTTCCCTGCTAAGGAACTGACCTTCTCCACCCAGACAACCCCCTATAAAAGGGACTTCGACGAAAGATGTGAGGGACGGGGAACTCCACTAAGGCACACACACAGCGCTCCAGACACGAGAAAAGAGAAATCCACTTGCTGTCAAGAGAGAGCATCCCTGCCAAGCACCGATTGCCCGATGAGCACCCTTACCACCCTGCGAGCACTCGCTGGCCACGGCGAGGACTTCCCTCGAGGCTAGTCCGTCCCTCCAGGCTTACTTCGCGGCCCCTCAACTCTCCCTCTCTCACTCTCTTCGTCCTGCTCCTCTATCTCACGAGTGCTGACTTAAGCATCGGAGGGTTGTTGTAGCATCCCTAAAATTTTCCTAAATTTATAAGAATTTTTTAAATTTAAATATAGTTATTTAAGTCAAGTTAGATGATGAGTGCTCATAATTCTTTAATAATTTACGTCACACACATCACTTTAAGTGCATATTATTTAGCAATTATGCATATTTGATAGTTAACTTCAACCTCACATGAATCAAGCTTTTTATGCAAATTTATTCATTTTGTGGGTAATTAATGAATAAAAAGGGGTTGAGGGGCATGAGAATTAATTTTTCATTGTATAATTGTAAGCACTCATGATTTTTATGGACAAGACAACAATTTTCTGTGGGCTTAATTCAAATATTTTGTGTGCAGGACATTCTCGGCATTTGCTAGAAGGGCCAGGGGCAAAAGCGCCACAGGACCACGGCAAGGCAGCCCTAGGGCGCCCCTCTCCTTTCCCTCCTCTTGTTGACCAAGTCAAGGAATCCGCCATGCCATATTTGTGTGAAAGAAGAAATAAGAAAGAATATTTATGGAATTATTTTGGAGAGAAATTGTTGGAGAAGAATTAGGGAGGATCTCTCCCTATATGGAAACCCAGGGGCGCCCCTCTCTCCCTTGCCCCTTTGGGCGCCCCACCTCCACACAAACCCTAACTCTTCTTCTCATCTAACCCTAATCACATCTAATCTCAGCCCTTCATCTCCCTCAAACACAATCTCTACTATTCATTCTATCCAATTCTCTTATAAATAGCCAAGCTCTTTTTTTCTGCAGGGAGGATTTCTTTTGGTTCAACCATAGGCCGCATTTGTTCACCCCTTTTGTTCCTCTTTTCGTCCTACTATCTTCATGAAAGTTTTGCATTTTTAAATGCTCTCCAACTTCGTCATCTTTGTCATTCCCTAATTTTCCTTAGTTTTCACGCTATCTTCCAGTTTTCAAGGCTCTATCTTCCACGTTTTACTGTTCACCCGAACCTGCGTCCCCCGTTCTTCGCCCATTTTCTCCCTCTTATACTCTTTTTCTCCCTTTGCGCCCTTCATCAAAGTTATTCCTCTCTTCCTCCTCTTCAACTTCTTCTTATTCGTCATCTTCTAATTCTTCTTTCTTTCAATGTTATTTTAATTTCATTCTTACTCTATTTTTAGTATTTTTATTTTACTCTCTCATCTTCTTCCTTCTTCATCTCCACACAAACCCTTCCGCATTCCTCTCTATATTTCTCTCCAATGTTTGCCCTCCACAACTCTCCTTTTACGACGGCGTGCACATCAAGGCGGGTGACGTTTCAAGGCTCGTGACGTGGACGACGACGGCTTCTTCATCCACCTCTTTCCACGTCGATGTCCTTCAAGGCGGAGCGATCCTCTCGAAGGCTCGGTGAGGAGGAGACGACGGCGTTCATTATCCTTTCATGGCTCTAGTTTCATCACTTTTCTCTTAGTTTACATTGGTGGTAATCTCCATTTTCATAGACATTGTACTTTTCAATTCATAGCAATACAAGTTTCATTTTGTGAAATTTTATTTCTTTCTCTTCGTCTCCCTCTCTTCCAATTTTCTCTTCTTCAACCCTCCAACGTTCTTTAGATTTTATTTCAAGGAATTTTAAGTTTTTACTTTATCCTACTCACTCCACGATTTGCTAAAAAAAATACAAGAACTTTTCCAACTTAACAAAAGTTTCTTCCTCCTCGTGGGATTGACCCGTGCTCATCACATTACTTGGATTTCAAATCTTTTTAGTGAGTGAGTGCGGTAACTTATTTTGAAATTGTGTGCATGATATTTTAACGACGAGTGTTAGTGACTATCAATTTTTGGCGCCGTTGTCAGGGAGGAAATAATTTTTAATGGTTGAAAATTTTTGTGTTTGATGTGTATATGTGTATGCTAATTTTTCTATTTTTATTTTACAGAAAAAATAAAAAAAATCACAAAAAATCACAAAAATTCAGACATGAAATTCTCAAAAAATCAACTGTCACAAGAAGCGTCGCTGAAAGCCTGAAACTGTCGTAGAAAGCAGAACATCAGAAAATCTAAGAAATTTAAGCGTCGCTAAAGGTAAGTAAACGTAGGAAAATGTCCTGTTTTGAAAAATTCTGAAAAATTCTAAAAAATTCTGAAAAATTCCTATAAAATCTAAGAAAATCAAAAAATCGTAAAACAACAAAAATATTATTTAGGCTTTATTTTTCAATAATTTACATGTTGTTTATTATTTTTAGTTAATAGTTTCTTTCATTCATCTTTTGTTGAAAAATAACTAAAAAACCCTTTTAAAAATAGAAATAAGAATAATAATAACAAAAAACTTCATGCTATCATGTCCTCATTGTAGTTGCATCCTTTTCTTACATTGTGCATTTTTAGTTGATTTCTTATTTACTTGTATCTTCATTTGAAAAAAAATCTTTCTCTTCTCTTATATTTTCCCTTCTCAAGGGCAAGGTAGGTTCTTTACACCCTTCTTGGAATTGGAAAGACCCCCCATTGAGCATTCCATCTTTTTGAACTGGAATTTTCTTTTTCAAGACCTCCATAAGTCCCCGCACCCATGGATTCCCTCACGGAAGCCAGGCAGGTTGTACCACGAAGTACACCGGAGTTAGATTGCCCTTGGAATGTCACAAAAAAAGAGAGGAGTTTTAGAATTTATTACTATTTTAGAAAATCGGTGTCTAGGTTAGAGGTTAAGTGGCAAACGCCTAAGCGGGTTTGTGGTTATTTAATTAGGTCCCTACGAAAGTAGGGGGAGCCTCCCACAATCCCACCTCTTACCTGGTCGGTGGACCAATTTGGTAGTAGGTGCAAATTCTTCTTTTTAAAAATAAAAAAATAAAAAATAAAAAAAATAAAAAAAGCATCATTTTGCATTCATATAGTGATTAATTTATTTCATTTGCATTTAGTGGTTGATTCATTGCATTGTTTTACAAACTCAAAAAAAAACATCACTCTTTCTTTGGGTCCTTTGCATTGCATGCAAGGTAGGAGATCCCTACACCCACATTTGATAGGACACTTTGAAGACATAGAGAGGTTAGTGCATTCTAGAAATCATCCACAACCTAACCTCATGGCAGAGCAAAACCCACAACAAGCTCCCAAGTAGATGAAGGACAGTTTCATGCCTAACCAATACCAACCGTCCTTCTATGTCCAAGCACCCCAAAATTAGGCGGTTCAATATGAGATCAAATCCAGTACCATTCAAATGTTGCCACCCTTCTATGGTAATCCCAATGAAGATCCATATAAACATCTTGATGAGTTCCTCCAGATCTGCTCCACTGTGAAAATCCAGAATTTATCAGATGATGGTCTGGAGCTGACTATTTTCCCATTCTCTCTTAAAGACAAAGCCAAATATTGGTTAGGAGCCTTGGGTAGATTAATTGACACATGGGCAAAAATGAAAAAAGAAATTTTAAAGAAATTATATCCCATAGGGCAAACCAATACCATGAGGAGAGCGATAACTGGATTCACACAAAATCCTAGGGAACAAATCCATGAGGCATGGGATAGATTGAAAGATTTGCTAAGGAAATATCCCCATCATGGATTATCAAGATGGCAAATTATCCAGACATTCTATGAGGGGTTGACAGACAATTATAGACAAATGGTGAATGCTTCATGTGAAGGAGCATTTATGAGTAAGAGTGAAGATGAAGCTTATGATTTATTTGAGATGCTCAATGAAAATTCTATTAGTCATGCCTCGCTGTCATCTTATGAAAGAACGATTGGGCCATCCAAGAGGGCATGGCTGTATGAAGTTAAGAACCACGGAGAGTCTGAGAACAAGATGGATATAAATGTCTTAACTCAGAAATTGAACAAAATGAATTTGTTGGCACAGAAGATTGAGAAGGTTGATTTAGTAACTCAGAAGTTAGATCAGTTGTTATCTATGAATAGGCAGGAACCTTCTTTTTCTGCTCCTCAACCTCAACCGTTCTCAGCTCCCAGTCATGAAGAGATTTGTGCTCTTTGTTCTAGCCCTTATCATGCTTTTACTAATTTCCCCACTACGGCCCAACTTCCCCCATTTATCCAAGAATAGATCTTCACTGCTCAGGGTGTGTCCAAACCTGCATATGATTCTTATTCTAACACCTACAATCCAGATTGGAGAAATCATCCCAATTTTTCTTGGAAGTCTCAGCAAGGTCCATCTACCCAATCCAATCCCTCAATTCAGAAACAATATTTTCCAACTTCCAGTCAGTCAAGTCAAAATCTCTCTTATCCATCTCCGTTTCAACAATAATTTCAACAACCTGCATTTCATCAAGCTCAGGCCCCGTACCCTCAAACTCAATTTTCTCAGGGCCAGTTTCAGCAGTTTCCTCCATACCGTTTTCATCAACCCCAATTTCAGCCACCTCCTACTCAGCCCAATTTTGATGAGAAATTTGAGCAACTCCAACAACTTATCCTTACTCAGCAATAGTCTAATTCCAAGTTGGAGAACCAAATAGGGCAACTGGCTGCGAATAGCATGAGGACGGTGGTCGGCCAACTTCCTAGTCAACCAGTGGCTAACCCCAGAAATCAACCCCCGGGCTTCCCTCAGAGAGCTCCTATTCTTCCCCAACCTAACCAACCTCAGCCTCCCCCTCCTGTAGGCCCTCAATTCGAGAACGCCAAGGCTATATCTACCCTTAGGAGCGGGAAGATTTTAGATGACCCTTATCAGGCTAGGAGAGTTGGTAGCAGTTCGGGCCAAGAAGCCCACGTGGAAAGTGATAGTGAGGAAGAGAAGCCGGTGATTGTGCAAGAGAAAAAGAAGCCAGAGGGGGGGGGGGAGAAGAAGCTGGATAAAGGAAAGGCAAAGGTTGATGAAGGACCCCAAGAATATGTGCCAAAGGCCCATTTTCTCGATGCTCTAAAGTCAAAGGCTCACAAGAAAACACCGGTTCAATAGGAAGAATTAGTGGAATTATTTAAACATGTGAATATCAATATTCCACTCTTGGACGCAATCAAGCATGTGCTGACATATGCGAAGTTTTTGAAAGAGCTTTGTACTCCAAAAAGGGAGCCGAAGGCGGTAACTCAAAAGATCCGCTTATCTGAGGATGTTAGTGCTGTTGTAATGAATCATTTGCCGAAGAAATTGAAGGACCCCGGAGCTCTGTTAATCTCATGTGATATAGGTGGAGTCATGTTTGATAGAGCATTACTGGATCTAGGAGCCAGTGTGAACTTGTTGCCCACCTTCATATACGAGCAATTTGATTTAGGGGAGTTAAAGCCCACTTCAATAATCCTTCAACTGGCGGATCAATCAGTGAAAACTCCAAGGGGTTTGTTGGAGGATGTGATTGTAAAAGTGCATGAGTGTTATTTCTCTGTGGATTTTCTCATTCTGGATATGGCATCGTCCCAGGATCTAAAGCACACACCAATTATTTTGGGACGTCCATTTTTAGCTACGACAACGACCAACATAAACTGTGCCACGGGAATGATGGATATCTCTTTTGGAGGCGAAAAAGTTTCTTTGAATGTGTTTAAGGCATCCCAATACCCAGACCATGAAGAGGAATGCAATGTCATTGATGTATTTGAAGAACTGACTGATGAAAGTCTGGATGTTAGTAAGGATATGCTAGAAGAGGGTAGCATGCTTTAGGATTCCCCTCTTTCTTGTGCGCCCTACTCTAGGATAGAGCCACTCCCTCCATTGTAAGCTAAACATGTTCTTCCATCTCTAGATCATCCGCCTACTCTTGAATTGAAACCTCTGTCGGATTCTCTTAAGTACGCTTATCTGGGCCCTGACCACACTCTGCCCGTGATTATTGCTTCTAATCTCACTTCTGCTCAGTAGTGTCAACTTTTAGATGTCCTTAAGGAGCACAGGGGGGCGATAGGTTGGTCAGTGGCAGATTTAAAAGGCATTAGTCCAGATGTTTGCATGCATTATATCTATTTAGAGGACAATGCCAAGTCAAGCAGAGAGATGCAGCGCCGGCTAAATCCCAACATGAAGGAGGTGGTCAAGAAGGAAGTGATGAAGTGGCTGGATGTCGGGATTATATATCCCATTTCAGATAGTAACTGGGTCAGCCTGACGCAAGTTGTGCCGAAGAAATCAGGGCTGACCGTTGTGACAAATGAAAAAGGAGAAGAAGTGCCCATGCGATTATAGACGGGGTGGAGAGTTTACATATATTACAGAAAATTGAATTCAGTAACAAAGAAAGATCACTTCCCACTCCCGTTTGTAGATCAAATTTTGGAGAGGCTGGCTGGGAAAAAGTATTTTTGCTTTTTGGATGGCTACTCTGGGTATAATCAGGTTGCAATTTATCCCGAAGATTAGGAAAAGACGACGTTCACGTGCCCCTATGGCACGTTTCCTTTTAAACGAATGTCGTTTGGGCTGTGCAATGCCCCAGCCACCTTTCAGCGATGCATGATGTCTATCTTTTCTGAAATGGTGGGTGAAAATTTGAAAGTCTTTATGGATGATTTCTCAGTGTTTGGTACTTCTTTTGAAAGTTTCTTGAAAAATCTGACTCAAGTGCTGAAGAGGTGCATTACATCGAGTCTTATGTTAAGCTAGGAGAAGAGCCATTTCATGGTAAGAGAAGGGATAGTGCTAGGCCATGTTGTATCAGAAAGGGGAATAGAGGTCGACAAAGCTAAGGTCGATTTGATTTCTAATCTTCCTCCTCCCACATCTGTCAAGCAAATCCGTTCTTTCCTTGGCCATGCAGGATTCTATAGACGATTCATTCAAAACTTCTCTACCATTGCTCATCCGCTCACTCAGTTGCTTGCCAAAGACACTCCATTTCAATTAGATGATTCTTGTCTCGAGGCATTCAATTCTTTAAAAGTGGCTCTCACTCAAGCTCCGATTCTTCAATCTCCAAATTGGTCGCTCCCTTTTGAAATTATGTGTGATGCCTCAGACTATGCTATTGGAGCTGTCTTGGGTCAGAGAATCGATAAGAAGCCCGTGGTAATCTACTATGCGAGCCGCACCCTCATTGATGCACAGTTGAATTACACCACCACGGAGAAAGAATTGCTTGCTGTTATTTTCGCCCTGGAGAAATTTCGCTCATATCTCTTAGGGGCTAAGGTCATTGCACTACAAGAAAACTGGCATTTTCCTACGTTTTTAAAATGTAGCTATAGGGCCAAAAAACGTAGGTAAATCTTTTACCTACGTTTCCTTGCCACGCTTTCAAAGCGTGGCGCTTGCCTGTGTGACTATAGGTTATACCTGCGTTTCTATAAAACGTGGTTGTAGATCGACCTATTCCTACGCTTCTGAAGTGTAGGAATAGTCCAACAGAAGCGTAGGGTAAAGTCACCTATAGACACGTATATAAAAAGATGTGCCTACATTTCTAAAAAAGTAAGTATTACCTTTTGCCACATAGTAAAAAAAAACATATGAATAAGTATTAACATCACTTTTTAAAAAACATAGGAAAATACTTTAACGTCACTTAATAAAAAACGTAGGAATAGGTTTTCTTTTTTTAAAAAAATTTTTATCAGTATACGTGCTCTCATCACCTATAAGAGTGCATCCATTTATATCTTCACATTCATGAATTGTATCACTCACAACCATGTTGATCCATATAATTCTCATTCACACCTATTTACAAATCTCATTCCCCGAAGATAATTGAGGAATATACATTTATATGATTAAATCTTAAAGACATTCATTCAAAAAATAATAAACTCATAGTACATCTAAAGCAACTTCATAAATCTCCATAAATGAAGAACAAAGTAATCTACATCCATATCAAATGTATATAAGAATGAAACCAATATAGCTAAGGATTGTGATTCATACAACTGGCCAACAAATAGTTGTTCTGCCTTCTCGTCCAAAGTCAAGGATTGACCTTGAAGCTCTAGATATGGCAAGATAGATGCTTCTGTCAGACCTATCAGAACAAAACTGCCTGAACAAACTTTAGTAAATTTTGGTAAAAGATAATCTCTACATAAAGCAATCATGCAAATATAATCTAGACAAAGTTGATTTTATTGTATAGACATTCATATGAATCTATAACTATTCATATTTGAATGAATCAACCCACCCTGTGCTCAAAATGTAAAAAATGATGCTTTACCATAACAACAGTAATTTCAACAGCCAAAAAATTAGGCAAAGTCTCGTTGAGAAATATAGGAAACCTTAAAGTCATTTTAAAAGATGATATGCATTTTCCCATCTTCCACGACTCTTGCCCCCTGTCACTCTCTCTCTCTCTCTCTGTGTGTGTGTGTGACATTGCATAACTTTCTTGGCCATAATTGTCTTGTTTCACGTCACTTCACTGTCACAATTTGAGAAGTAATTGTACTAAAACAATGCAATGAAAAGGGAACTGCATAAGTGGACATATTTGTTTTTTTCATTGCACCATTTCTAATTTGGAACATCAAGTTGTCTCAAGATTTTCCCACTAAATTGGAAAAGCACAGTGCTACTCCTATCTCTTGTTAGTCTTAATTAGATTTGGTGATTCCTATCATCACCATCAATAAAGAACCTTATCCCATCAGTGTGGGATCAGCTAGATCCAATAAAGAAATACAAAGTATTTGGAAAAGCTCTCTCTAGCTGCTTGACTAGCATCAATTCTATGCAAAAGGATGTGAACTGCTCAGTGAGCAACTTTGAAAATGAGTGTCGGCCAAAAGTATCAAAATGCCACTTGGCAGGTAAGAAATCTACTAATTTATTGCATAGTTTAAGCTCATTCAAGTGCAAAGCAACTGGAAGGTTCTCCCAGACTTGGGAAAGAGATTTGATGAATAGGGAGAGACAACTTATACTTTCCACAAAAAAGTTCACCAAACAATCAGAATCCTACAAATAGACACACAAAATGCAGAATTCCTAGACTTGTTATCTATAGACAAAAAATGGCATGCCTGTACAGCAATGATAAAGCAGTTTTACCTCTTCAACAAATTCTTTCCTGGGTGCTCCCATGCACCTTTTAATTGCTACAATGGTACCATCACAAAGCAAGCCCTTGTAAACTGAACCAAAGCTGCCCTTGCCAACAAGATTGGATTCACTAAAGCTCTTTGTAGCTTGTTCCAACTCCTCCAGCATAAAACGCCTGGCACCTTGGGGTTCTGATAGAGGTCCAAAACCTACAGAAGAGACTCGACCTCCCCTATTCCATTCCACTGTAACTTCAGATAAGAAAGAAATATCAGCATAACCCTTAACAGTTTAGCATGTCTTAGCTTTCAATCTCAATTGAAACCCTCGAATAACTATATACATGGTGCAGGTGGATCTGAAGAACCAGTCTCAGAGTTTTTGCTTGAGAGGTCCTTACAATGTAGTATGTAAAACCATACTACCCTACAGCTATCACCACCAATGCAAGACCTGCCGCACTACCTCCAAGTATTGCTGCAAGTGTCCTTGACATCAGGTAATGTCTCTACTCCCCGCCAAGTAGAATGTAAACATCGAATCTGGAATTGAGTTGAGGAAGGAAAGAACAAGCTGAAGATAGAGAGGAGAATGTGAATAAGCTTTAGCTAAAAATGGAGTTCAACAGAAGAGAGGAGGAGCTTAAAAAGGTCAGTTTAAAAAGGGTTAGTGTGACAGCTTATATACTAGCCATTTATTTCCAAAATGATGGATATGACACACTAGTGACCACTTAGAGTTGTGATCAACCTGTGAAATAAAAACTTGCAGATACACAGCATACCTTCAGCAGTGATGCTCGATCCAGGGTCACTTGTCTCAGCAGTGATTCTCTTTTATTTGTTCTTCCTGCGCCAATCGTGTGTGGATACAATGGGGAACTCTCAACCTTGAGAATCCATTTCACATCATCTACATAGAACAAAACCAAAAGCAAACCATGGTTGAAAAATGAAGACCCAAAACTCACATCCAAAAAATAAAATGAAATCACACCACAAATTCATAATCAAATGTTGATCATTGTAAGCATCAATACAAAAGTGGAGAAATTTGACTGAACAGTTCAATAAGAAACTCCAAAGAGGAATAAGCACTTTGAATAAAGCCTCTTCATGAAGACAACCATTTTAGGCTTTAACATAGAAAGAAGACCAACTTACATGACATAAGAAAAATAATCAATCACTAGTAAAAAAAATTGTTCATAACCGTAATAGGACAAGCATCAAGACTATAGGATAGCTTTAACAGACCAGCAAGCCGGAGACAAAACTCCCTTCAAGTAGGACAAGCATCAAGACTATAGGATAGTTTTAACAAAACATCAATGCCATAGACAAAACTCCCTTCAAGCGTACCACATTCATCTTTAATCAAATTTCATCTAACTCAACAAATGTTGCATCAATGTTGAAACAAACTTCATTGTGATGGACACCTTTTATGAAAATTTTGCATCCACAGTAGAAACATCATCAGAAACTACTAAACACGAGTAATTGACACTAAAATACCCCCTACTCTGATGGTGTGATGTGATTCACAAGCAACTTAAAGAGTGCATTCCTACATGACAAGTAAGAGCTCCAAGCTTCATAAAATCAGAAAAGGGTAACATCAGATAACCATAGCAGAGTCCTCTGCGCTATGATAGAATCTCTACAGGATTTGCCACAGTACTCATTTCACTAGAATTGTAATGTGCAATGCAAAATAAATCTCATACTAGTTTTAATCCAACCAAAAAGTATCCTCATCCACATCCAACAAAAGTATGAAAAAGTATTTATGTGAAAGTCCATATCTTTACCAACACCTCACTTTTCATCATGTATCCATCTGGTCACCTACCATGCTTCTTTATGATCCAACTTTATCAAATTCAAGCCAAAAGTCAAACTTATGTTAACTTATGGTGTCAGGTTAATTATCAGTCCATTTAAAAGCCAATAAAAACACATTTGAATATCAGTAAAGCATCCATAATCTGCTAAAGCCTATCTTTTTCACAAATAACTTCAAAATAATTCAAAGCAGGCAACCTTAAAAGCTTATAGTGCAGTCCCAGCTTTCAACCTACATGCGTATTTAAATTGATCAAAAGTTAAATTCAATAAGAGATATCCAACTAACATGCATGTGGATGTCAAAATAGATGCTCTAAAGGGTATGAGAAAACAATGAAAACTTAACAACATGAATTCTTTGCTCCGAAAAATAATATCTACTAAACTACTTACTGTGCCAGCAAGAGCATATGCAACAACAAGAGGTGGAGATGCAAGATAGTTAGCTCGAGTCAGGGGATGTACACGACCCTCAAAATTTCGATTACCAGAAAGAATAGCAGCAGCAACTATGTCTGAAACAAATGCAGTATAGATAAAATATTAAACAAATCAGATAGTATGCTTTAACAACTGTAAAAAAATGCATTGGCAGAAGAACATAAAGTGTAAAATCCCATAAGAACTGAAGTCACCATTATCCGAAATTGCAGCAGCAACAGACTCATCAAGATCCCCAGAGTTACCAATGCATGTAGTGCACCCATACCCAACAATGTGGAATCCTTGCTGATTCAAATACTTTTGCAATGCACTGAGAAAGCAGAAAGTTGACAGTGATAAACAATTGTAAAATGTTAAATGTAGGCATCGGTCATATCAAAATCAGCATTCATCACATAAGTCATCAAAAGTGTACCTCTGAAGTAGGTATTTGGTAACAACTCCAGAACCTAGGGCAATACTTGTTTTGATCCATGGCTTAACCTGGACAACAACAGAATCAACAAGTATCTAAAAATTTCAAATCTGAGGGGAAAAAGAAAGCCATCCACACTAACGCAATAAGGAATTTATCCGAGAAGCTATCTGAAGCTCATCTACATAGTCGGTAGCATGAGGCAGGACTCGACCTCAAATGCCTGGGCAAGTGACTCACCATTTGAAAGAACATTGTCAAGGAAAAAAAAGAACCAAAATATAGAAAAGCCTAAAAATGTGAGACGTTGACAGAAAAATGAGCAATAGAAATTTGAGTAAACATATGAACTCAAATTATCAGATAAAAATATAGAAATATATTAATAAGTGCCAAGTATAATCTTCCATGGATAAATTCATAACGCAACCACCTTCGTACACAGCACACAGCCTAAAATGCCTTGATTTTCCTTTTCGAATTTATGATGATGATAAAAGAACTGACAGAGAGAGGGGAAAAGAGAAAGCAAGTGGTAAAGACAGCTAAAATGATCCTACAGAAAGTGGTTTATTCCCCAATATGGGGAAACATAGAACCTCTGAAATGCTCTCCCTGCAGTTTCTGCTTCCCTGAGTCTCACTGAATCTCCAGCTTTTGCCCAGCTCTGCATCACAAGAGGAAATCAAAGAAAATGGTGTTCCATCATTGGAAACAATTGAACAAGTATTAATGGATAGCTATATTTCATTTGTGCTAGCACTTGGTAGTTAAATAGATACTCAGCTGCTTCTATTCCTTTTTGTCAATTTTCACTTGTAGATTGTAGCTGAGGTTGGCAGATTGACTAAACTGAGAGAGATCTTGACTTATGTACATTTGAGATGGATGTAGACTATCTTTTTCTTTGTTTATGGAGACTTATGCAGTTGCTGTGGATGTACTATAGATTTATTATCTTTTGAATGAATATTTTTAAGATTTAATTATTGTGTAAATGTACTATAGGTTGAATGAAGCTAAGTCCAACTCTCAGAATCTGGATGGTAAGTTTTATCTGTCGTAGTTTATTCTTCAGAATGATCACCCCCTTTCTTTGTTATGTTGGCTTTAGAATACCTGTCTGCTCGATCAGTCATAGACATTCTAAAGTCAACCCTGAGATCTGTATGTTTGACATTATTCAACAATAGCATTCAGATTTTCTCAAGGTTGCTTGTTAGGACTTAAGTTTAGTGGTGGTTATCAGGTTGTATTTCCTCAAGGAAGCAACCACGAGAATTTCTAAATGGTAAAGAGTTTCTTCTGGTAGGCTTTTGTCACATTACACTCTTTACTTGTTATTTTTACTGATATGCTATTCAATTTCTTTTGACAGATTTATATCTAGACTATCATCAGATTTTGTTTTAACTGCAAGCTATTTCTGTAGTAGATCTTGAAAGTATGAAAAGATCAGCTCCAGTAATCGATTGCATCATTCATTCAGAAATCATTTAAGGTTGTTGATTTTCATGCAAATTTTGTTGTTCCCATATGTAAGTTTTTGTAACTATGTTATGAATTATTTGTTCTCGTATAGGGTTTTTCTTCATATTTAACCATCTACCTTATGTTGAAATCCATATTTCCTACTAGTGGGCTATATATTCCAAGTTATGTCAACCCATATCCATATATTGGAAGGAAAAGTGACTGAGAATTCATTGCGAACATGCAGTTACTGAGAATACTCTCAGAACAAGGAATTAAGGTGGAATTGAGAATCTTGTTTTTCCTTTAACCATCTACGCTGTGTTGAAATCTATATTTCCTACTAGTGGGCTATATATTCCAAGTTATGCCAGGACAGAATGTGAATGAACACCTAATAATTATGAATCTATGTATTACAAAGCACTCGAGAATCTATGTTAATATATTTTTGGGTATTTAAATGAGTTTTTGATTTTAATCATGCATTCCTACTTGCTAATTTTGATTCCAATCAAAACAGATCAACTTGGTGACATCTGGGCACGGTGCAGAGTAAACAACCATGGGAGGGGATTCTCCCATGATCAAAATTATAATGTGTTTCACATTCTCCACAAAAACCCGAAAAAAGAGTAATGTAAACAAAGTGAAGCTATCTAGCTTTCCACAAACTAGAGCTTAATAAGAAACAAGCTAACCAGAACCACTTACACCAATCACACTTCCAGGCTGCCTCTCAGCAAGAAGAAACAAGATGATGTAAAGAACCTACAATGTAGAAACTTGATTTAATTAAAAGAAGAAAAAAAGTGAAAGGGGGGAGGGTTGCAATCAGCATTATGATATAATTAATTGCCTCAGATCCAACACAACAGAAGCCCATGAACAACTGCTGCCCATAATATGCCTTCAAAAGCCAATTGCTCGAGTCTTTTACATCTTTGTGGCTAGCCTTTCCTGACAGGAAAGTGCTGAAATAGAATGAATTGAACATAAGATATTGCAGTAGGAATATAAAAAGTTCACTCAAATGAGCCCTGCTGAAGACACTCCATCATCTTTTCTGGATCTAATTTTTTTTGGGGCTCTTATTTCAGATCTTTCTTTTGCTTGAGCCCTACTGGAGACACCCCATCATCTGCCAGCTTGTTTGATGCAATTGTCAGTGGAAGTATTAGTGATGAGCTGGATTCGGATTGGATTTATGTGTAATGTTTATGTTTATTGTTTGGATGAGACAATTGATCCGAAGTAATATTTGTAATGCTTATGTTTACTGTTTGCAATTGCCATCATATGTTTACTGTTTATGTTTGCAAAATTTTGGCTGCATTGACTTAGATGGAGAAAGGTGAAAACTATTGAACGCTACAGTTTCTAACTCCTGAACAATGTAAGTTTTGTTTGAGACAATATTTCAACATGGAAAAAGGTTCCCACTTATATAGGTCCAGCAATGTTACTGTGTGTATAGATGAAATTGGAGAACTTTTATTTGTGGATACCTTTTAAGGGCTCGAGTATTACAGTGACTATCTGCAAATTCTCTTGAGACCTAAGTTTCTCGGTAACCTGTAACTGTTATTCTACTATGTGGATCCGAAATTGATCCATTGGATCCGAAAATTCGGATCCTCTAACTCATTCCCTATTAAAGGTGTATATAATAAGATATCAGGTTAGATCCAAATTCGAAAATTTAAGTTCAGATTCGGATCAGATTCGGATTTGAAACAGTGTGTAATTTCGGATTCGAGTCATATTCGGATTCATTGTTATCGGATCCGGATTCGGATCACAAAGGATCCGATCCGGATCCGACCTGTTGACACCCCTACCTAGCCGGTTCTAGTTTCAGATAGTTTTGGATAGGGACCTGTCTATATCAATATAGGTCAAGAAGATATGCACAAATAGACACACATATATATACATATATACATGTAAGTATGATAGGGAACAAATAAAGTAAAAAAATCAATATGGTATATCAGTAGCATTTGTGTCACAGTTAGGACCAAGTCAGTAGCTGTCACGCCATTGCACAATTTTCCAGATAACTTAAACCCAACAACACCGGGCAAGACCATGCTCATAGGCTATCCAATCAAAGACGAAGCAACTTAGAAATAGGCAGGATGTATCTATGAAGTAGCAATGACTGTCTAAAAAGCACAAGTAAAGAGCAGCGACCACTGCACTAAACTTGAAACAATATATTACCATATACATAGACAACATACAGTATACTTTCAAACATCAATGGTATGCACATGCGTATGCATACCTAGGTTAAGTAGATTAGCAATGGATCATACTAGATACATGTTGGCTCAGGATGTTACTGTTTTAGCCTATTCAAAATTCTAAAGAACACTTGATCCAGATGTAACAAAGGATCAATATAAGTATCTTAGATCATGAATTCAAAGAGTAATTCATCTTCAATTCTTCATGAAGAAGGAAATAATAATGCATAGCTCCATATGCATATTGCAAACAATACCTGCCCAAGCATTGTAGCCTCAGCTTCAATTCCTCTAACTCCCCAGCCGACAACACCTAATCCATCAATCATTGTTGTATGAGAATCAGTCCCAACCACACTGTCAGGATACATGATCCCATCCGTGTTGAAGACGACTCGACCAAGGTATTCCAAGTTAACCTGAAATTCCAACTTGGCATCTTAACAGAAACTTGAAAGCATTTTAGAAATCAAGGTTCTTTTAAAAACGTATGTAGAAAACTAATACATTTAGGGGGAAAATGCAGCACAGAAAATAAAAGTTAGCTAGTTGACAAGCAAGACACACACACACACACACACACACACACACACACACACACACACAGAGAGAGAGAGAGAGAGAGAGAGAGAGAGAGAGAGAGAGAGAGAGAGAGAGAGAGAGAGAGAGAGAGAGAGAGAGAGAGAGACTCTGCAGGAAGAGTCGGAGAGGCGGCAGGAAGAGTCGAAGAGGCGGAAAGAAACAGGGCAGGAGCGAAATCACCCTCCCCCTCTTCTTCTTATCCTCAGACTCCTCCTGGTGTTGGCGCACGCACGCACGCGAAGTTGATCACCGTGCTGTGTGGCGGGGGATCCATCCAGTCAGGCAGATCTGTGCTCTCTCCGCCTCCACGCCCACCCTCCGGTCGCGCTTGTCCCACCCAGATCCGGCCACCACCGGCCCTCTCTTCCTCTCGCCTGACCACTCTAGTCTAATCGGCTGTCGGATCTGGCGGCGCCGGGTAGCTAGAGGTTACTTTTTTTTTCAAAACTCATTCCCCCTCCCCCGTCGCCCCCAAAATCGTTGGCACTGTGCCACGCGTCTTGTTTTGGTTCTTGTTTTTCACCTCTGCTTGCGGGATACATACAATTTCCTGATAATGTTGATGTCTTCGTTTCGCTCAATGTTGCCAGGGGTGAAGCCGATCACCAGATCTCGCCCGCTGATCTGTTGATCGAGGTCCGGCGTTTGCAAGGGTAGGTGAAGAGGAGGCGGCGAGGAGGGGTAGAGAGGGGGCAGGGAGGGAGCGGGTGGTCGGTGATCTGATTCGGTGAGCAGACAGACATGGCGCCGCCCAACTCCATCCGCAAGGTCCTGGGAGCCGTCAAGGACCAGACCAACATAGACCTTGCCAAGTTGTCCAGCACCGTGGCGCCGGAGCTAGACGTGGCCATCGTCAAGGCCACCGGCCACGACGACGAGCCGACCGACGACAAATACCTGAGAGAGATCCTCAGCCTCACCTCCTACTCCAGAGGCTACGTCGACGCCTGCATCGCCTATACTTGATGGGGGGGAGGGAAATCGGGTGTTAAAATGCAAAAAATTAAAAAGTATCGGGCATCCGTTTTGCCGCCACCTGGGTCATCCCAATTACTACGTTTTTAAATTTTTTATTTTTTTTATTTGAAGCGAATTAGTGTTACGTTTTGTTAAAAATGAAATAATATCTAAGATCTATTCTCACATTTACAAAAAAACATCAGAATATAATATATTTTCCTGCATTTATTTTCAAAGCGTCGGAATAACATGACCATATAGCTACGCTATAATAAAACGTAGGAAATTTACTAACGTTTATTTAAATACGTCAGAATATGGCACCTATACTTACATTTTTTAAAGGCGTAGGTAAAATTCGTGGCTATAGGCCAATTTTTTTGTAGTGTTGTTTATTCCGATCACTCTGCTTTGAGATACTTGCTTTCCAAGAAGGATGTCAAACCCCATCTTATTCGTTGGATTTTATTACTGCAAGAGTTTGATTTAGAAATAAGAGATAAGAAGGAGTTAGAGAATGTTGTAGCTGATCATCTGTCAAGGATAGTGATACCTGAGAGTGCTCCGATGTCTGATTCCTTTCTTGATGAACAAATTCTCTCATACTTCAACCCCCTGGTATGCTCACATTGTCAATTACCTGGCGATAGGATAGATTCCGGGAGGGTGGACTAAGCAGGAAAATGATCAGTTCTTTTCAAAGGTCAAACACTATTTTTGGGAGGACCCGGAGCTGTTTCATATGGGTCCTGATCAGATTATAAGAAGATGTGTCCCCGAAGAGGAGCAACAATCTGTCCTGAATTTTTATCATAGTCTTGCTTGTGGGGGACACTTTTCTGGAAAGAAGACTGTTGCTAAGGTTCTACAAAGTGGATTCTACTGGCCCACATTATTTAAGGATGCATATGAATTTTCTACAACATGTCTTAGGTGTCAAGCAATGGGTAACAATTCTAAGAAAGATATGATGCCGCTTAATCCCATTATGGTAGTAGAAATCTTTGATGTTTGGGGTGTTGATTTTATGGGACCGTTTCCACCTTCTTTTGGGAATGAATACATCTTGGTGGTGGTCGATTATGTTTCAAAATGGATTGAAGCTATAGCCACAAGGACCAATGATCATAATATGGTGATTAAGTTTGTGAAGAAGAACATTTTCTCTAGATTTGGGTGTCCGAGGGCTATCATCAGTGATGGGGGTTCTCACTTCACACACTCTCAATTTTGAGCTTTGCTTCGCAAATATGGTATCACTCATAAGCTCTCCACCCCCTATCATCCCCAAACCAGTGGCCAGATAGAAGTGTCCAATAGGGAGATCAAGGATATTTTGCATAAGACAGTTAGGCCGGATAGGAAATACTGGTCCGAGAGACTAGACGATGCATTATGGGAAGAACTGCATTTAAAACTCCCATTGGCATGTCTCCATATCGCCTCATTTTTGAAAAAAGCCTACCACTTACCTGTGGAGCTGGAACATAGAGCATATTGGGCCATTAAACAAGTCAGTTTTGATCTAACTCAAACTGGGTCCCAAAGAGCTCTGCAACTTAATGAACTAGAGGAACTGTGTAATGAAGCCTACGAAAATTCCAAGATTTATAAAGCTAAAACCAAGGCATTTCATGATAAGCATATTCACATGAAAACTTTTTATGTGAATCAAAATGTTTGGCTTTTTAACTCAAGGCTACACTTGTTCCCCAGTAAGTTAAAATCCAGATGGGATGGACCGTTTGTGGTTGTTAAGGCTTTTGACCATGGCGCTGTCAAAATTTTGAGCCCTAATAATGGTCACATTTTTACTGTTAACGGTCAACGATTGAAGCCTTACTTGGAAAATAAAAAGTTGTCAAAAGAATCCATTGCTTTGAGTGATTCAGAATAAAATCATCATGAGCTTTCATGCGTCTGGCTGAAGATGGGAAACTTAGCGCTTCTGGGAGGCAACCCGAGGTTTTTTGTTGTTTGATGTTTTTGTTTCAGTGTGTTTCAATAGGCAGGTCGAGGAGAAAGAGCTATCGCCGTTATTCTAAAGGACTCTTTCACCTCGCAGATCAGGTTGTCTCTTTCCTACTCAGCAGTATTTATTGCTACATTGTTCTTTTATTTTAAATTACATATGCCATTGAGGATAATGTCATTCAAGTTGGGGGGGGGAGAGAAAATTTTCATGATGCATATAGTACAACCAGATATGAGTTCTTACATAATGTCCTGCATATCATTCCATCTACATGAAAGGGAAAAGATGAAATCCCCGGCTAAGTTTTCTTGATTCATGCTTTTATTGAAAGTGATTCTGGAATAGAAAAGATTGGAGAGAAGGATGATAGAAAATTTATTCGATCTAGCCATGGAAAACTGATGTAAGAATCTCTTTAAAGTTCTTTAGTACTTTAGAAAAATAAGAATCACTATGCACACTAATGAAACAAGCAGGGCAAGCCCTCTGTTATTTTGGGTATGGTGTCTGATGCTCTACACTTCTCAAGAAAGAGATTTTTTTTAAGCTTTCTCCCAAGTTATCTTTCAAATAAGTGCAAAAGCACAGTGCAAATGCACATATATATTAAAAAAAGCACCATAAAAAATTTCCCTGATCTTAGTAACCGGGTCTGTTTCTCCTAAGACAAGAGTTGAGGTTCGCGTCAACCAGTGAAGGGTAGTGCAACATCATGTGTGTATTGAAAAAAAAAAACTCCCAAATGGGATATTGCAATAAGGCAGCTAAAAAGCCACTATGCTTAATGCTCTGAGTTAGGAGATGTAGAGTTGAAATATACTTGCTCGGAATAGCAAATGAGGGATGCAATTATCTTAACTGTGGATTTAGTATTACACACGCACAAGTACTGCTGAACTTTGAGATGCATTCTTAAGTCATGTACTTTAATTTCCAAACTAAGGCTAGTGCGCATTAATGATTCTTGATTTCTGATCTTTGGTTGATTCTGTAAAGGAAAAGTTATATATGAAGGTATGAACTTTGTAAACTCTTGTTGGTCCTAAATTTTAATTTAATTACATTATTAGGGGACTAGCAATGAGTAAGTTGGGGGGTGTGATGAGTGCTCATAATTATATGATAATTTACGTCATACACATCACTTTAAGTGCATATTATTTAGCAATTATGCATATTTGATAGTTAACTTCAACCTCACATGAATCAAGCTTTTTATGCAAATTTACTCAATTTGTGGGTAATTAATGAATAAAAAGGGGTTGGGGGACGTGAGAATTAATTTTTCATTGCATAATTGTAAGAACTCATGATTTTTATGCACAAGACAATAATTTTATATGGGCTTAATTCAAATATTGTGTGTGCAGGACATTCTCGGCATTTGCTGGAAGGGCCAGGGGTAAAAGTGTCACAGGACCAGGGCAAGGTAGTCCCATGGCGACCCTCTCCATTCCCTCCTCTTGTTGACCAAGTCAAGGCAGCCGCCATGCCATATTTGTGTGAAAGAAGAAATAAGAAAGAATATTTATGGAATTATTTTGGAGAGAAATTGTTGGAGAAGAATTAGGGAGGATCTCTCCCTATATGGAAACCCAGGGGCGCCCCTCTCTCCCTTGCCCCTTTGGGCGCCCCACCTCCACACAAACCCTAACTCCTCTTCTCATCTAACCCTAATCAGATCTAATCTAAGCCCTTCATCCCCCTCAAACACAATCTCTACCATTCATTCTATCCAATTCTCCTATAAATAGCCAAGCTCTTCTTTTCTGTAGGGAGGATTTCTTTTGGTTCAACCATAGGCTGCATTTGTTCACCCCTTTATTTTGCTCTTTTCATCCTACTATCTTCATGAAAGTTCTTCATTTTTAAATGCTTTCCAACTTCATCTTCTTCGTCATTCTCTAATTCTCCTTAGTTTTCACGCTATCTTCTAGTTTTCAAGGCTCTATCTTCCACGTTTTACTGTTCACCCGAACCTACGTCCCCCTGTTCTTCGCCCATTTTATCCCTTATCTACTATTTTTCTCCCCCTGTGCCCTTCATCAAAGTTATTCCTCTCTTCCTCCTCTTCAACTTCTTCTTATTCGTCATCTTCTAATTCTTCTTTCTTTCAAAGTTATTTTAATTTCATTGTTACTCTATTTTTAGTATTTTTATTTTACTCTCTCATCTTCTTCCTTCTTCATCTCCACACAAACCCTTCCGCATTCCTCTCTATATTTCTCTCCAAGGTTTGCCCTCCACAACTCTCCTTTTACGACGGCGTGCACATCAAGGCGGGCGACGTTCCAAGGCTCGTGACATGGATAACGACGGCTTCTTCATCCACCTCTTTCCACGGTGATCTCCTTCAAGGCGGAGCGATCCTCTCCAAGGCTCGACGAGGAGGAGACGACGGCGTTCATTATCCTTTCATGGCTCTAGTTTCTTCACTTTTCTCTTAGTTTACATTGGTTGTAATCTCTATGTTCATAGACATTGTACTTTTCAATTCATAGCAATACAAGTTTCATTTTGTGCAATTTTATTTCTTTCTCTTTGTCTCCCTCTCTTCTAATTTTCTCTTCTTCAAACCTCCAACGTTCTTTAGTTAGATTTTATTTCAAGTAATTTTAAATTTTTACTTTATCCTACTCACTCCACGATTTGCTAAAAAAAATACAAGAAGTTTTTCAACTTAACAAAAATTTCTTTCTGCTCGTGGGATTGACCCGTGCTCATCACATTACTTGGATTTCAAATCTTTTTAGGAGTGAGTGCAGTAACTTATTTTGAAATTGTGTGCACGACATTTTAACGACGAGTGTTAGTGGCTATCATTAGACATAATGGGATATTTAATGAGAATAGACCTATTTAATAATTATTTAAAGGTCCAACTATTATGTTAGGTTTAAATCCACCTAAAGAGGCCCAAAAGACTTAAAACCTAACCTTTTAGGCCCAAGCCCAATTATAGAAATGTAATTGGAATTAAAAAGGGGATAAATAGGACAAAAAGGGATAAATAGTTGCTAAATTTGAAAGTTTGAAATTTTTGGAATTAATGCCTAAACGCGGTCTATCGCACGACCGCTACATCCTAATAGCGGTCCTCACTCGACCGCTACTAGCTTCCGTGAACCAGCCCTGTAGAAACGTGAAAAGCTTGGATCTTTGGCAAATTAATCACCTTGGATCGATGCTATAGGTATAGGAGGCTCTCTAGAACTCTCTAGGGATCGATTCTACCCCAATCTAGGACTCTAAGTTCGATCTAATCCCCTAAACCCTAGGCCAACTCTATAAATAGGGTTAAGTTCGACCTGCGCGAACCCTTACTTTGGCTCGCGAAGTTCGACGGTAAGGAGGAATTATTTCTAGTTAGTCCTTTAGAAACTTATGTTCTCCTTAGTTTTATCTAACTCTCCTCAAATTTTTGTGCTAGAAGACCTAGCCGTTGAAGAGTTAGAACATCTGTAAGTCTCTGGTTCGCTGCAGGCTGCACAGGAAACAATGCGTCGGTCTAGTGAAGATCAGGAGATTAGAAGCCCTAAACGAGGTTAGTTCGAGTTGTGTCTTTAGAACTTATTGTTCCCCTTTCTATCTTCTACCTACCCTCCAAATTCCATAGATTTAGGTCAAGAGGATCGTGAGATAGAAGGACGAGAAGTTGCTGGTTTAGCACTGGGCGTGCAGAAACTAGGGTCTTCTTCCAGTTAGAAATTCGAAGTTCCAAGCCCAACCGAGAGGTAGGTTATCTCATGGATGGAAAAAATAACAAGTTAGGAGTAAAAGCCCTCAGGTTGTGTGTAATTTCATGCTTCCTACACGGAGTATTTGATGTTTTATTGTCAATGCGCATTCAAAATTATTTCTGCATACATGCATCCGGCCCTTAAGAGAAAAATATGAGCATTTGATTTAATTCATGTAAACCTATGCATCTCCATGCATCACTTTTCTTCTATCATGACTTACCTTCATGTTTACTAGAGTTTTCATGCATTGTTTACCCTATAATAGACTTTTATTGCTCTATTTTTACCCGTCTGACCAACAAGCTAGAAACAGTCTACCAGCGACCGCTAAACCTCTTCAAGCGGTGCCAATAGAACCGCTACGATCAGAAACGTTCCTCCCGAGATCGCTTCTTCATTTTTGTGTCCTGCATACTGTTAACCCGAAACAGATTGCAGAACAGCACTATTAAACATATGTTAAGCCTAGGTAATTAGGTTTTATTCCTATTTATGATATTGTATTCATAAATTTGGTTATATTAACTATCCATCTTGATAGATTTCATGTTCCTTATGCATTTTAAACCTATTTTAAACTTATACTGCATTCATGCCAAAACATATACTCGTGTATTAATGATCATGTTTTCATGCGATTCATGGACTTGTTTAGGGATGATTTGATCACTATTTTACCATGATCTCTTCTCATATGCAGTCTTTTCTTAAGTGTATGGCACGTATTCCGGTACGATGTCATTAGTTACACTTTACATTTGTAGGCACACCTCTTGGACTTATGATCCTCTCCGTTGGATATTCCTTCCACCGGAATAGGTGATCTTGTTTCAAGGCCTTCTTAAGTCTCCGCAAACTTGGGATTCCCACTAGGACGCCGAGCTGGTTGTACCCTCAAAGCCCAATGCACATATCATACCGCTGGTTTTCTGAGTCCTGTCTAGGGGCGGCCATCAGACGACCGCTACTGTCCAATAGCGGCCAGCCCATGACCGCGTCTGTCCAGAATTCTGTTACGTCGACTCTTTCCTTATTCTGGCATCGACTCAGTCTAGAAACGGTCCTTCTATGACCGCTACTATCCAGAAACGGTCATGGCATGACCGCGTCTCCCAGAAACGGTTCGGACTTGACCGTCTCATGTATAAACTATGTTTAACCCAGGGTTTGACCCAAGGGTTGATTTTCCTATGATCCTAGATGATCTATTGACTATATAGAACCTAAAACTTTATTCAAAAGCTATCTAATGAATTATGAATGTTAAAGAACTTGCAGTTATGCTGTCGGATTCTTTCCGTAGCATGAGCTTGTTTTAAATCATTCTTTGAACTCTCATGATCTTACATTGAGTACGTTCTTTACCTTGGTTACATTATCATGAAACTATTGTTGAATTGAATATTATTGGCCGAAATGATATTATTTCTCATGGACGTAGATTGATCTGTAACTTGAAGATGCAAGAGCGGTCACGGACAGTGTCCACGGGCTCCACGCTAGCCCCCTCTGCAGATAGCCAGAAACGTGCTGAAAATCATGGGGTACGATGAACACTGGCGTCGCATTTCGTCGGGAGTACTTTTTTATAGACGAGTGAAAACCATGAGGTAATCTTGTGATAATTTACATGCTTGCTAGTACATTCTCGTTAAATGACTTTCTAGTGCATAGCCTTTATGGTTATGAAGTACATTCTCGTTAACAAAAGGCCACCTTACCTTATATCTTGCTTGATCATGCTCCATTATTCCTTCACATGCGTCATCTCTCTATAGTGCAATTCTGGTTGTTGTTATGATTTATTCGTGTGTTTCACCGCATTTTCCTTTACTCTATTTTCATTAGAGCAAAAATGTAATTACTTAAAACATGGTTCCATGTTGATGCAAAGATACCTACTGGGCAAGTGTGCACATTACCTTACTTTCCAATCTTTTCCGGAAGTTCAAGTGCGTCGGATTCAGACTACAATCAGGATGGGTCCGAGAGTGACTGAAGGTCAAGAGAAGCTTAGATGGTCTAGTAGTCATGAGTTAATGATGTAATTTTATTTTTTTGAGTATGGTCCTGTAATTTTATTTTCTTGAGTCTAGTTGACATTTTGTCAAAGGAAGGTCAAACACTCATGTACTTTGATGATTATATCAATAAAGTTGGATTTTGAGTCTATATCCTTGTGCATTCCTTTTTATGGATGTTATGGTGCTATGATTATATTACTAGCTTGAGGCGTATTGCCGACTGCCTACGTTCCCAAGTTACTTCCGCTGTACACATACGGCTCGGGGCGTGACCGTTAAGTTGGTATCAGAGCCTAGGCATAAGTAAGTCCTAGGAAAATGTCATGTCATAGGCTAAGTCTAAGGACTAAGGACCCACACCTATGAACTGAGGAAAGAAATTCCAAACCCATGTGAGCTGGGGTAGAGCCCGTGATGAGATGGTACTTAGGAAGTATCTCTAGGCTAACTCCACTTAATTCCATGAGAATTAACCAAATTAATTCTTCTTCTCAGGTACCTTAGCCTTATAATGGCTCACCGTGTCGACTAGGATGCAATGCAACAAACGGTTGTAGGTCTTACCCAAGCTCTGCAGACTATGGCCCAAGATGGCGCGCGGGTTGGTACTAGTGATTTACACTGGAACTTTCGGAGCTTAAATCCTCCGTGTTTTTCTGGGTCTTCCAATCCGGACAAAGCGGAAATCTGGATAGATGAGATGGAGAGGATTTTCAATGTTATGCAATGTGCTGATCAAGAGAAGGTCCATCTAGTCACCTTTCAACTGAATAAAGATGCACGTACTTGGTGGAAGGCCACCTCGGCACAACCTCAAAATGCCTAGCCTACATGGAATGAGTTCCTTACTCTTTTCCGAGCAAAGTATTTCTTCGAACACGTTAAGGAGCGGAAGGCTGCAGAATTCGCTTCCCAAAGAATGCTGATCGTTTGCTTGTTTCTGTGATTGCAGGAAGCAACGATAGCGGTTGGTTTTGCTGCTTTGATGTTCGGCCCTGCGATCATGGCCAACCATGCTGAGTATGGGTACCTGGCGATACCGACCATTTTCGACACCTTCCCACCGGTGGTCGGCTTCCCCAATTTTTTGGGGGTAGCCTTCACTGATATGCTGGAGGTGGGGACTCCAGAGTCAACTAACAAGAGCATCAACGAGAAGCCCAAGGTTCACAACACCCAAAGCTGCAAAGACCTGCCAAGAGGCCGGATCCAATTAACAAGTTGCATGGTCCACTATGTAGCTCAGGGGGCTCGCCCTATCCGCCACAACAAGCCCGGAGGCCGCTGCCAAGGAAGCTTCCGAAGGAAAGTTGCTACTCCTGTCATCGGACGACTATCGGCGTCTGGCAAGTCTATTCTTATTGGGGTCGTCCGTGTCTTTTTGGACTGGCGCGATGCCCAGGTCATTCCGGACCGCGTGGTCCCTGGACCTATCCGGGAGGAGAGCTAAAAAGGAAGAAACTGGCCGCCAAGGCCGAAGAGAGCTGGCCCCAAGGCCAGAGGTATTTAAGCAAGTGTGGGTCCCTAAGACGACCCAACCTGCCCATCAGAATGAACCTGTCCGCTATAACCCCGAGCCCATGGAGGCGGGGAGAAGGAATGAGAGGGGCCTGACCCCGAGAAGAGAAGAAATAGCTGTGGACCCTCCACACCGTCCTACTTTTAGAGCCTGCGCCCGACAGGCGAACATCCCTATAGTGGGGAGAAGATTTAATCAATTTGCTCCTACATCCCTCTGGTGCAAGGTCGACAACTGTCACCCGCCCTCCACCAAGGATGTGGTCAAGAAGAAATGACCAATATGGTCAGGAGTTACTTCAGGGGTCTGGGCAACCCCTCGTTAGGGTAGCAGCGACTGCTCCAAGTAGCTGTAGTTGAAAAGGAAGACTGCCTGCCAATGGCAGTTGAGGAAGAAGGAGAAAGAGGAATGACCTCATATGTCGATGACAATGGGTATGAAGACGGCCCAGATTACAAGGCCGATGAAGCCCTTCCTCGGCAGGAGGAGAAAAGAAGAATTTCTGTGTTTGAAAGACTGACTTTCCCTAGCCAAACAAAAAGGAATGTCTGCAGACAAGGGAAAAGGATGCATGTCTTTGCCTGCAACATGACTGGAGTGGCCAGCAAATACAGGAGTATACCTGAGGATCCCTAGGAGCTGGTCCGATAAGCTGAAAGGCCAGGGCCGAATACCAGAAGGACTGAAGCCGCGAGGGAAATGCTGAGAGCGGCAAAGGGAAAATAAGTACTCGTTGAGGGGGCCACTACATTGACTGCTAATGTAGTAACAACTGAAGAAGACGAGGTGCTCCTAACCACCTCGCCTGAAGGCACTTCAGGGGAGACAGTTGAAGGCGTCCCCAATACATCAACCATGGATCTGTCAATATTGATGCTGCTACAGAAATATCAGCAGGAGATAGAACTCCTGAAGAAGCAGCTTCATTAGAAGGCAGAACAAGCCTCATCATCCAATGCAGACCGAATTGTCACGAGGAGGTGTCAACCCGTGCGATTTTCCACCATTATACACTCTGCCCCAGCCAGCAGAGCATAGTCAGGCGGCTACCCAGCAACATGCACCTCAGCCGCTGCTATCGCCAGTGCTGCCTCAAGTTCACCAAGCACCTTCGTTGCTGTGTCCTCCACCGTAGGCGACCGCCGTGGTCACTCAATATCTGCAACCAACACATTTATACCCCGAGCTAGTTGACCCAACCACTGTGAACAAGTTGATGGTGGAAAGAATGATCGAACTGAAGCTTGCTGAGCGGAGTGAAGGTGATTATGTCACATTTGATGCCTATCGGGTGCCATACCCACCGCATCATGCAGCCAAGCGGCTCCCTCCGGGAATTAGCAAGCCGCCCAAATTTGACAAATTTAATGGGTAGGGTCCCCAAAAGAACATATTGCATACTACATGACCGTCATGGGTGATCTAGCTTCAGATGAGTCGTATTTGCAGAAATTCTTCAGGTCCTCATTAACTGGGCTCGCTTTTGAATGGTACTCTAGTCTTTCGGCCGGGTCAATCAGTGACTGGCCGAACATGCAGAAGAAGTTCAGAGAGAGGTTTCATGTCACTGAGAGAGAGGTCATGGTGGTTGAACTTTACTCAACAAGACAAAGGTCGGATGAAACGGCCCTTGAATATATTAAGAGGTGGAGGAATCTTAGAATGAGGTGCAAGCGGCCCCTGCATCAGGAGGATGCTATACAAATCTGTAAGCAGAACCTCAGGAAAGAGGTCATGGAAAAGATGATTGGCATGGAAATCCGGTCGTTTGACCGTCTGAATAATGTGGTGGCCGAGATTGAAACTTTCTTGGCAAAGCATGCCTATACACCAGCCAATGTCACTATGCAAAAGGCAAAGGCAGTAGAGCGACGCCCGGCACCTAAAGAAGTAAACACCCTTGATATTAAGGCATTTGAACAACAAAGAGATAAGGGCAAGAAGACAGTTGCCCCCCAGCACAATAAAGCATAAGAAAAGAAGGAAGGGCCTTCGCTCAGGGACAAGATGAAGAAGGCTTACTCTTTCCCCAAAGAGAAGACTAAAGTTCTATTTGACTGGGTCACCCGGTATAGCATGGTCACCCTGCCTGAGCCAAAAAGGCTGGAAGACCTGAAGAGGAGAGACAGTCCGAGATTTTGCCCCTATAACCAGATGCTGGGGCACCCAATTGAAGACTGTTATGTGTTTAAAGATGTCATTGAAGGCATGATAAAGAAAGAGAAAATAGAGCTTGGGGAATACAAGGTTGACCCTCCACAACCTCATGAAGCACCCCTGAGAAGGGCTGTAGCCAATATGATATCTCTGTATCAGGCACTACCCGAAGAAGTCGCAGAAGCCAGCACCTAGCATGCTTATGAGGCATGCTTCCTGGCACCTATGAAAGAGCAACAGGGATGGCAGCATGTCCCTGCAAAGATCACGAAGAAGGTTGTATCTCGCCTAAAGGTGGGGGCACATATCTGTGGTGTCACGCCACGACCTACTCCTCCAGCCCCAGCGCTAGTATGGACCAACCAACCTGCAGTGATCGGGATACCCACCTACAACTAGAGGAAAAAGACCCCATTACCGGTGATCAAAGAAATCAGCCCGGAAGTTCGGCGGCTTCAAGCCTACATAAATGGGCTAGATGAATATGAACAGCCCAAGTTGCAGCCCTTGCTAATAAGAGACCATGTCCCATGGGAAGAATTAGAACAACTTTCTCTGGACCAGAGGGAAGAACCAGGAAAAGCAGCAAAAGAAGACGACGGCCTGTTCTGGGGGCAAGCGCCATCAAAGAAAAAATAAAAGAAGAAAAGAAAGGCCTGCAGGACCAAGAAGGAGACGATACTCTCCTGCAATACTCTATCGGCCCTCTTCAACCTGCCCGGTGAGTAAGATGAAGAAGAGGTATGCTTCGCACCCGCAGCTGAGGCGAGCCAGGCCGAAGCTGCGACTGTTGCTCAAGCAACTCGGTCGGGCCAAAAATGGGGGCGCCAGCCGCCCGCCAACCATAATATTATCTTCATAGGGGAGCAACCCTACAAGATACCCTCTCCAGAGGTCAGGGGAGTTCAAATTCCTCCTTTGCCAGGGCTGTACAATCAAAGTGGGGGCAACGGTGGTGTCCCTTCTTTTCTTGAATTTCTGAAGATGTCTAAGGGCAAGCAGCCATGCCAGGAAACTAGCTCTGCAACCGAGGGCACCCTCCCACAGCTTAACCAACCTTCTAGTGCACCAGATGAAGAGAAGACCAGCCTAATAGCAGACACCAAGGGACATCAAGAGGATGACACCCAGCAAAAAGGTGCAGACTCAGAGTTCGATGAAGCAGGACCCAGGGACTGTAGCACAAGGCTCTTCTAGGCCGAGATGGGTGGAGGAGATGAAATTATGAAATGTCCGAGCTGGAAGCAGGATAATGAAGCTGCTGAAGAAGCTCCCAGCAAGGTTCACCATTTGAGAGATCCTCTCCCTGAGTGAAGAACCACGGCAAGTAATCATCACTGCTCTGCAGGCGCCTGCCTAGTATGAAGCTTGTCTGGCTGAGACACTACCGGAAGCAAATGTGACCTTCACCCAGGAGGACATGCTACTTCCTACCATCAGTCACAATAGACCACTGTACATGAGGGGACAACTAAATGGCCAACAGTTGAACATAATCCTGGTGGATCCTGGGGCAGCCGTCAATATTCTTCCATACAGGATTTACCAGAGGTATTACTTTGATGTGCGCCTCGACAAAGTCAGAGATATGCGTATCGCCGGCTTTAATCAAAAATTTGAAGTGCCATAGGGAGTGGGAAAATTCACCCTCACCATGGTAGATTTCACCACGAGAGTACAGTTTCATGTTATCAACTCCAGCACCTCGTACAAAGTATTGCTCGACCGCCCTTGGCTGCATGAGAATTTAGTGGTGCCGTCCACACTGCACCAATGCCTCACATATAATCAAGACGGAAAGGAGGAGAGGATATTTTCCGACCTCCATCCATTCGAAGTGTTTGAATGTCATCTGTTGGATGCCTCTCTATGCACAGAGCAGTCACATAAGGCCTCCAAAGCAAAGGCCCCTGCCAAGGCAGCAAAGAACACCTCTGGCGACAACTGGCTTCCATCACCACCACCGGGATATGTGAGTCCCAAGATGGTGTCGCACATTGCTAGCATAGGGGACGTGGGCAGAGGTGCATCTCCTGCCACTTACCCTGAAGTAAATGAAGCCGAGGTTGACAAATAGCACGGCCATATCAAGATCCCGGAAGGCCTTATCAAGCCAATAGCTGGCCTCGACCATCCCACTATCGAGCCTTTCTAAACACTGGAGGTAGCCCAGTCTAAAGGCCCCAACAGTCTATTTTATGCGGCTGAAGAATATGTTATGCAGGAGGATACCGACTGTCACCTTCCTGAAGGTTTAGAAAATATGATAGTCCCTATTCAAGGGCTAACGTTTACAACGAACAAGGTGGCTAGAATGTTCATGAAGTAACACCTCCCCTCTGGCCAGCTTTGCAAAGAAAAAGAAGCATTCAAAAGGCTTTGGTATCCCGCCAACCTGGACAAGGAGCTGAGGCATGTTTCCCAACATTTGGGATTGGGCTTTACCCTTGAAGAATACTATTACAGTGGGCGCTATGAAGTGGACACCATCTCCACTTTCTTTTCAGCCGAAGACAGTCCACCGGGGGCAACATATGATGAATACCCGGTAGAAGCTGAACATGCTCGGTCACCTCGACCAGGGGGGTAGAACCAGAAGCTATGACTTCCTGCAGATGGTGGGAGCAAGTTTACTGTGAAGAAACAGCTTTACAAACCAAGTTTGATACGGCAAGCAACAACGAGGCCGAAGACACTAAAGAAGGAGGGGCTTCCCCCTCCTGTAGCCCTCCCTTGGCAGTGATATCAGCACCCCTCAGACTGATCAAATAAGTTTCTATTGAAACCAATTGGGAAATACCCGTTTTTAAAGCTATAAACAAGAAATAACAAGCCACCTCCACTGAAGACATGTCGATTCAAGGCAACGTGGAAGCAGAATCTCCCCCATGCATTGCAGGGTTGGAACACTATTCCTTTGAGACAGCAGCAAGCAAAGGCCAGCCTCTCCAAGCTGTTAGCACATCAGCTGAAGTCAAAGTCGCAGAGGGCCCGCTGATAAAATAGCTCACACTGCCGTCACTGGCTTAATTTGAAGCTCCCGATGAGGTATGGGGGCAACCGAATGAAAAGGTCGAGGTGCTCGAACTCAAAGATGATATCCCAGACTTCATTGACCTTCAGCCGGCACCCCCTGAAATTGAAGACGGAGGCCAAGCCAAAGCCGATGAGCTAATAGAAGTTAACCTGGGGAGTGAGGATGATCCTAGGCTGACCTTCCTCAGTGCCCAACTCTCCTCAGAATAACAGGAGCTGTACATCCAGCTACTACAAGAATTCCAAGACTGCTTTGCCTGGAGCTATAAAGAGATGCCAGGGCTCAGCCCGATAGTTTCGCAACATGAGCTGGCTATAAACCCCGAAATGGAGTCGGTGAAGCAGTCGCCACGGCGCATGAGGCCGGAGCTCATCACCCAAATATGCAAAGAAGTTGACAAACTCATTGATGTGGGTTTTGTCAAAGAGAACCAATATACTACTTGGCTGGCCAACATTGTGCCCATTAAGAAGAAAAATGGGCAGATCCAGATATGCAAGGACTTCCGAGATCTGAATAAGGCGTGTCCAAAAGATGACTTTTCGGTTCCAATAACGAAAGTCATGATAGATGCTATGACCGGTCACTAGGCTCTATCATTCATGGACGGATCATCCGGTTACAACCAAATATGGATCGCGGAGCATGACCGGGTCCATACTGCCTTCCGAACCCCCAAAGGCATCTACCACTATAAGAGGATGCCGTTCGGATTGAAGAACGCTGGCGCAACTTACCAGCGAGCAATGACCAGAATCTTTGATGACCTGCTCTACCACAAAGTCAAGTGCTAGATAGATGATATGGTAATCAAAACCAGAAGGAAGGAAGACCACCTGCAGGACCTCCGAGTCATATTTCAGAGGCTTAGGTAATATGAGTTAAAGATGAACCCCATGAAGTGCGCCTTTGGAGTATCCAGTGATAAATTCTTGGGTTTCATTGTCAGATATCGGGGGATTGAAATATACCCCACAAAGATCAAAGCAATTCAGGAGTTACCTCCGCTAAGGAATCTCTCCGAGCTGAGATCCCTGCAAGGCCATCTGGCTTATATCCGACGGTTCATATCTAATTTGTCGGGGCGGTGCCACCCCTTTCACAAATTGATGATGAACGATTTTCCCTTTTATTGGGATGAAGACTGCCATACAGCTTTTGATAAATTGAAAGATTATCTGAAGACTCCTCCTGTGCTTGGCGCACCGGTAAAAGGACGGCCGTTGGTTTTGTACATAGCGGCCACACATTACTCTCTGAGGGCAATGTTAGCCCAAACTAATGAAGAAGGAAAAGAGCAAGCGCTCTATTATCTCAGTCGAAGGCTTGTCAGAACTGAGGAGAAGTATACCATCATTAAGAAGGTCTGCTTGGCACTGGTCTTCGCAGTCAAGAAACTCCGACACTACATGCTGTCACATGAAATAAAGCTGATATCCAAAGCAGATCTACTGAAGTATATTCTATCCCAACCGGCACTCGGAGGTTGCTTAGGTAAATGGGCGGTGATTCTCATAGAGTTCGACATCTCCTATGTGTCGCAGAAGGCTGTCAAAGGCTAGGTTATCGCAGATTTCTTTGCTGCACACCCGGTGCCTGAAGAATGTCCGCTGGCAACAGAACTTCCTGAAGATGAGACTCTGGAGGCAGACCAGGTGCAGCATACTTTATGGCAGTTGTACTTCGATGGTGCGTCCAGAATTGATACTCCAGTAACTAGTCCTGTTAGAGTCAGAGCTAGCGCAGGCATAGTCCTGAAGTCTCTCGAAGGGGAGGTTGTATATACTTCCTGTTCGATAAACAAGCCATGCACAAACAACGAAGTAGAATATGAAGTCTTGATTATCGGGCTACGAATTGCTTTGTCTATGGAAATCCAAATGCTCGAGGCGTTCGGAGACTCCCTACTGGTCGTAAAATAGGTGGAAGGATAATTTGATGTGCGGAAGCCGGAGCTCCTTCCTTACCGCCAGTTGGTGCTACGCTTGATGGTGGAATTTTACTTCATTGAAGTCAAACACATCAATCGAGGACAAAACGCTCAGGCGGATGCCCTCGCAAAGCTGGCTAGTTCCCTGGCAGTCCTGCTGGACGCGAGCCTGAATATAACTGTCATCAACAGACACCAGGTCCCCAGCATGATAGAGGTGCTGGCCGATAAAGAAGAAAATGAAATAATGACTGCGGAAGAAATGCAATAGCCTGATTAGCGAGAGCACCTACTGCGTTGGTTCCAGCACCAACAGCTACCAAAGGAAAAAGAACAAAGAATCAAATTGCTCAGGATCAAAGACTCTTATGAAATGAGGAATGGAACCCTGTTCTGAATAATGGCAGACACCTAGAAGAAGATTCTGCTTCGTTGCCTATCTACAAAAGAAACATGGTAGGTAATGAAGGAAGTGCTTGCCGGGTCAGCCGGTACACACCAGGCGGGTCCAAAGATGAAGATTGAAATAAAGAAATTAGGCTACTATTGGCCCACTATATTTGATGACTGCTGTAAATTTGCCAAGTCTTGCCAGAAATGTCAAGAACATGCCACCGTGCCTAGAAGGCCACCGGCACCATTACATCCCACCATCCCTAGTTGGCCATTCGCCCACTGGGGTACGGATGTGTTGGGCCCTTTGCCTACATCATCATCGGGATGCAAATATATTTTGGCAGCCACAGACTATTTCTCCAGATGGGCAGAGCCGTGGCACTAAGAGAAGTGACAGGAGAGCAGGTCGCCAGATTCTTCCGCCACAATATAATATTCCAGTTCGGGGTCCCCAGCCGAATCATCTCCGACAACGGCAACCATTTCAGAAACCAAAAGGTGTACATGCTAGTCGACAAGTACAAGATTGATTGGAGGACATCGTCGCCCTACAATCCACAGGCCAACGGGCTCGCAGAGGCATTTAACAAGACCCTCTGCACCCTGCTAGCAAAAAATAATCGTCAGCTCTAGCAAGAGAGATTGGGAAGAGAAAATGTACGAGGCACTATGGGCGTATTGTACAGCCTACAAAACTCCAACCGGCTGCTCACCATTCTCCCTGGTATATGGATTAGAGGCGGTGGTGCCAATAGAGTTGGAGGTACCCTCATTATGAGTCGTTATTCAGCACGGCTTGGCAAGCGGTGAACAAACAAACATAGAAAGAAGATTGGAGGAGCTCGCAGAGCTCGAAGGAAGGCACCTCCGGGCACAACAAAACATCCAATTGTATCAAGCTTGCATGGCCCATGCTTTTGATAAGTTGGTCAAGGAGCGAGAATTCAAGATGGGTGACCTGGTCATGGTCAAAAGAAGAGAAGTGATGGCCTCCAACCCCAAAAAGAAGTTGGTTGAAAACTGGGTAGGACCCTACGTTGTCCGCCGAGTCTATGAAGGTGGTGCCTATGTTCTCGTAGACCACAAGGGAACAGTTCAGTTCTCCCCTCACAATGGGAAACACTTCAAGCTGTACCATGCAGCCTTACCGGCATTCGAAGAATGACCGAAATGTTGCTTGGTCTAGTGACACTCCGCCCTGGTCGAGCTCTCTAAAATACACATTCCTCTCAAAACAACCCCGGGCTGTTGTCCAGCATTGCAAATGCCCCCACCAATAGACACAAACCCTAAGGGTCCTGAGGACCCCACATAGTCCCGCTGGGCTGTCACCACATCCATTATCGCCATCGCGGACCTTACGTCCACAATGGTGCATAGACCATTGCCTTCGCGTTGGCATTATCTTCTTGCCAACGAATAAACCTTGTCCGGTGCAAGGCTTCATGCCCTAGCCGACATCCACGCATTATCGTCATTGCGGACCTTACGTCCGAATCGGTGCATAAACTCTTTCTTTTGCATTGGCATTGTCTTCCTGCCAACAAGAAAACCTTGTCTAGCACAAGGCTTTGTGCCCTAGCCAATATCCACACGCTACTATCACAATCAGGAGCGAGCATCAGACGTCGACCCGTCATTACATTCTCGTCCTCCAGTTTTATTCAAAAAAAAGGGGGGGGCTTAAAATAGAGGTGCCCCGCCAGACTTGCACGTATATTTTGGGCAAGGGCAAAAATGACTATAACCCGGCTGTTGTGAAAACCCGAAAGGGCGCTGCAGGAAAAATTGGGTACCCCGTCACGTGAAAACCCGAAAGGGCACGTGGCAAAAGCAAGAGGGGGCTGGCTCTGGCGAAAACCCGAAAGGGTACTTGGGTCAGTAATGTGGTAACCAAAATTCCCTTTCTACATTCATCCCTGTGAAACTCTGAATAGGACACTCCTCACAAGTCCTACTAGAGGTCTGCTTTCATATACCGTTAACTCGGACCTTTCGTCCTCGTTAATGATTAAACCTATCTTTGCTTCGGCATTTAGCCAATGCCGATGAACAAACCAACGCTGATCCTTGTCATCATCGTCGAGGTCGGTGAATATATCATTAACCCGGACCTTTCATCCTCGTCAATGATTAAACCTATCTTTCCTTCGGCATTTAGCCAATGCCGTTGAACAAACCAACACTGATCCTCGTCATCATCATCGAGGTCAGTGAATATACCGTTAACCCGGATGATAAGTCAAATGAATCCTAGATGGTATGCTCTGATACCAACTGATAAGTCAAATGAATCCTAGATGGTATGCTCTGATACCAACTGATAAGTCAAATTAATCCTAGATGGTATGCTCTAATACCAACTGATAAGTCAAATGAATCCTAGATGGTATGCTCTGATACCAACTGATATAATAGATGGACACTCTGATTCCAATAGACAAGACTCTATTGATGATCTAGAGGGGGGGGTGAATAGATCGATCACCCAATAAAACTGAGTACAGCAGGAACAGTTGCAGAATAAAATCAAGCTGCTGTAGGACAAAGAAGAACACTTAAACGCAATCAAACTATAGCGAGTCTAGACGATCAGCACAAAGACGGTCTCAAGCATTCATCTACTGGGCTGTGAAACGAGATAGAGATGAGCAAAAACCACAGGGCAATCACACAGTAGACAATAAATTTTTAAGGTGGTTCGACCTCAAACCCGAGGTCTACGTCCACCCCACACTCCAACCAGAGTTTGGTTTTCCGCTGATGCACAGCTTAACCTGCTGATCCACAGCTTCGGGGTAAAAAAACCTTACAGACCGCTGGGCCTTACAGCTTACGCCGACCAGAGGAGTCCTCCTCTGCAACCGCTGGGGAATTACAGCTTTACCCGACCAGAGAATACCACACCTTTGCACGCTGAGGAATTATAGCTTCACCTCTGCTGACAGACAGATAAGAGTTTCTAAAAGCGAAAAGAAATAAACGAAGAAACAGAAAACCCACAATGGGAATGTAGCTCAACAATGAGCAAAATCAGTTATGATTCTGAACCAGGAAACTAATGAACAAAACTTTCTCAGACTTTCAGATCTCTCACTACTCAAACTTCCTTCTTAGATCTGCTACTCTTTTTTCTTCTCTCTGGATTGTGCTGGCTCTATCTCTTTCTGCTCTTTTTCTCTCAATGTCACAATCACGATCAGTCTTCTCTTGAAGAAAACTCTTCTTATTTATAGAAAGCAACAGAAGGTAGGGCGTGTGCTCGCCATAATTCTCACCCAGAGCCTGATCTAGATCTAGAGTAGTCAGGCCACGTGGCATCATCTTGGCACCTCCTCCATTCTTGGATCACGTGCCTTTCTTAAACTCCTCGAGCAGATATCCTGTTAAGGTCAGACTTGATGTCAGCTTGAAATAATCTGAAAGATAGTACAAAGATGCACAAAGTTAATTAGAGCTTTGAGCTAAATGTGCACAGACTTGATGTTACTCTAAAACCAGAAGTGCACAGACTTGATGTGTGCACAATGCAGACGCTGTACTGACCAGCTTGTGCCATTACCAACCTTGAACAGACATTATGCATGCAAAAGATGAGAGTTGCATAGACTTTGTCACTATGCAATGCAGGATATGCACAGACTTTCATATGCAAGATGTAGAACGTGCACCGACTATGGATGCAATGCACCGATCCTGGATGTGCAAAAGACTAAGACATATACCCATGTTATCTTCCAAATAACGTGGTATGCACAGACCAAAGTAAAAGATGCATGGACTTTCTATATCTATGAGAGACTAAAAACATGCACCGACTTTCAATGCACGTTGCCCATATGCTCGAGGCAATACTGCACTGACTTGGTCGCGTGCAGAAACAAGGCTAGCATTGACTTTGTGTATGCATGCACGAACTTAGTGTGTGTGTGAGCAACCTTGCTTAAACTTGATCACGTACAACGAGAGGTGTTGCAACAACTTGATGCACCTGGACTAAAGCATGCACGGACTTGGTCACGTGTAGCAACAAGATTTGCACATACTCTAGGTAGTGTGTGGCAACGAAAGCTTGCACCGACTTGGTGAACGCATGCACGGACTTAATGCAGAACTAACCAAGTGTTGCACCGACTCTACTCAATGCACAGACTAAGTGTAATGATGCAAGCAACATTTATATGAGTATCTGACATATAAAGGTCATCAAAATACACACATCATTATGTCAATATAAAGTTAACAAAGTCAACTATACAGTCAACAAAGTCAACCAATACTGTTGCCAATTATCAAAACAACTATTGTCAATCATCAAAATATTTCAGCACAAAGCAGTGCACATACTGCTTATCAAAACAAAGGAGTCCCAACAATCTCCCCTTTTTTGATGATGGCAACACCAAAATTAAATGCATTAAGAATGATGTATTTTGATGAATCATTAATCACAGTCAGATGACATGCATGCAAGTGCATATACTATACTATGCACAGACTCCCCCTGAATTTTCTGACTCTCTCTCTCTTCCCTTCTCTCAAACACCATTACAGACTCTCCCCCTAAGCACATAGACAAACTCTCCTTTATACATACTCCCCCTGTGCCATCAGAATGCAATCTCTCCCCCTATGTCATAAGGAAGGATGGGAAGAAGACAATAAACTCTCCCCCTTTGCCATCAGCAAATAAGGAGGAAGGGAGATAGTGGAAGGGTAGATGAGATAGACGAGATAACATTCTATGCATGGGTTCAGAATATAAGCAGATCATGAACAACTTTCATTCATAAGAATCAATCAGTATGCATTCCTGAGTAAGTTCAAGTTTAACGGTTATAGAAGGTAGAGTTAAATCACTGAGTTTCTGAAATATGGTTATAGTGTCCGTTTATAGCAAATAACCTAGGTCACATGAAGATACTAGACTAGGTCAAGACTATATCTTACTTATTTCAGAAATAATGAATATCAAGGAGAGTGACCTGAATTTGTATTGAGATTAACAAATTGATACTTCATAACATTTTGCATTTGAAGGGTTACAACATTTTTTTTTCACTTCTAATTCTGAACTTAGTGATCAGACAAGTGTCATTTATGCTGTTGACATTAGGTGGACACGCGGGTTAGACGCAAGTACCCCTAGTTACTAGGCATAAACTACTATATCTGCCTCTGATCAAGAACTACCAAGATGATTTACACCTTTGACATTAAGGGTACACGTTTATCAGACGTCAGTACCCCCAGTTACTCAGTGAAACTAGCCCTATAGATTTGATCATGTGAACAGAGATAACATGAAACACCTCATGACATAAGGTCCTCTCCACTTCCTTGATGGAGGGTTCAGTTTCTCAGTGCAATTCAGTCATTGCTCTGCCACTTTGTTCAATTCTTTTTCATTAAAGATTTTATTGATGCTGCCCTTATAACTTTTCAGAGATACTTGTTCAGAACCAATACATGTTCTTATTTTCCTAGCCTAGACTTTACTAAGTCTGAAAAGTTCAGATACTGAAAAGACCTTTTCATTGAAATCATGAGATAAAGGTTAAGAGCTATAAATGTTTTCTATCACCTTATTTTCTGAAGAGCAGTTCTTTGACTTTACAGTCTATTAAAATTAAACATTTAGTTCATTCAAGAAACACATGTGATTCTTAAAAGAATTTAAGTGCTTGATGCTCAAAGTAATGAACCAGTTACAAGATGGTTATCCAATCAGAGTGATATAAGTAGACAATGAAGCATAGGAGCAGCTCAAAGGTTTTCAAGAATAGACTGAATGTGAATGATGTCATTGTTGGGTTCGGTGCATTGGATTCAGAGGGGGGGTGAATGAATCATCCCTTTAAAAGTTTTGCTCAATCAAAAATTCTTTCTGATACTAACAGAAGGCCAATGAGCAATTGTGGAATTTACAGATTCATTAAGTCAACTGATATGCTTATAGATGAACTGATTAGTGACTTAGGAACAATGTCAAAGGACTCTCAATACCACAATCAAACACACAGTGTGCAATCAAACCATATCGTCCCTATGCATTCATCTAGCGGAAGCATATACTGAATTCAAACCACTGCACAGAGGAGTTTTTAGGTGGTTCGGTCCTCCAGACCTACGTCCACCCCACACTCCAACTAGAGTGTGGATTCCGCTGACTAACAGCTTGAACAGCTGGGCTTCACAGCTTGCCTACAACCGCTGAGCCTCACAGCTTGCTTTCGCTGGGCAATACATCTTAGCCATCCGCTGCCTAACAGCTTGCGCTGAGCCTCACAGCTTGCTCCGCTGGGCAATACAGCTTAGCCGTCCGAGGTATCCACCTCGCCGCTGTGCATCACATCTTGCACTGCTGGCAAACATCTTGAAGAAAGGTAAAATAGAAAACAAGAGAATGCAACAACGAAAAGCTGAAAATGAAGCACAAGTTATATAGCTCTCAAAGGAGCAGGTCTGGCTTGGATTTGATCCAAATGCTAGAGGACAGATCTTCAAGGATTTCTGATTTCTTCTCCATGAACTCCTTCTCTCTCTCTCTCTTCTTTCTCTTCTGCTTCTTCTCTCTTTCTCTTCTTTCTCTTCTGCTTCTTCTCTCTTTCTCTTCTACACTCTTTTTCTTCTTCTGGATCGTGCAGGCTATCTCTCTACTTCTGCTCTTCTATCACGATCAGCTTCCTCTTGAGGAAGAAGCTTGGTATTTATAGAGCATCAGAAGTAGGGCGTGTGCAGGGATTGTGCCCTCTTTGTCCAAAAGGTTCCTCCACGTGTCATCATCCTGTCAGCCCTTCCAGCCTCGGATCACGTGCCCTTATTAACCTCCACGAAATAGCACCTGCCAGGGCATCAATCATAAAGTGTTCTTCAGACAGTTATACAAGATGTAAAGAGATTGCACGTAGTATGTATGACACAGCCGATGTATAGACATGTCACAAGGGAATGTATAGACCTTGTATGCATTGTACACGAGATGCATAGTCATGCCATCGACGAGTGTACAGACTTTGTTTTAAACAATGCACAAATGCATATAGTGTATGGACTTTGAATATGAATGCTTGGACATGCCTTCAACAAGTGTGCAGACTCTGCGTGTACTGTGCAAACGATGCACAGATATGCCACTGAGGGATGTACATACGTTGAATGTGTGAAATGCAGTTTGCAACAGGAAAGTATGTACATTGAACATGGACGCACTAACATGCTGCCAATTGAATGTACATACTTGCAGGTGTGTAATGTAGTGTGCATGCAGTGAAGTGTGTACATTGAAAGTGGATGCACAGATGTGCCTTTTACGAATGTACAGACTTTGTAAATGCTTGAAGCACACGATGTATAGACTTGTTAAAGAAGAGATGCATGAACTATGCACATGCATGAAGAGCAGACGATGTACAGACTTTAGATGAATGCATGGACTATGCACATGCATGAAGAGCACTGACGATGTACAGACTTTAAATCAAGGGATGCACTGGCTGTACAGACTAAGCATATGCATGGAGAGCAGACGATGTACAGACTTTAGATGAATGCATGGACTATGCACATGCATGAAGAGCACTGATGATGTACAGACTTTAAATCAAGGGATGCACTGGCTGTACAGACTAAGCATATGCATGGAGAGCAGACGATGTACAGACTTCCTATCTGCTCAAGCAGAACTTTCATTTAGACAGAGATGTTCATGATATGCAATGCTGACTCATAGTGTTTGCTATCATCAAAACCATAGGGGCACAACAATCTCCCCCTTTTTGATGGTGGCAACACTATGAGTCACACTGACTCATGTCAAACTATTCTCCCCCTTTGACTTCATCAAAAAGAAAATAGTTTGAAATGAGAAAAATAAATATGCATGCAATGATTGAATGAAAGTCTCCCCCTTTGACTAAGTCATGAAAGTGTCTCTCTCCCTTAATGGCACAACATGAATGCTAAATGCAGTATACATGCAAATTTCCCTTAGAACAACCCATTCTCCCCCTGAATGTATAACTCCCCCTGAATTATTTCTCCCCCTTTGAGAAAGGAATATGAACGGATGAAACACATCTCCTCTTGTGACATGATCAAAAGGTAGAGAAGATAGGAGGGAAAGAACATGAATGAGGTAAGGGATCACTACACAACAACTGAAGCATTGGTTCAGAAAGTGAGCATGATTATAGACAACTGTTAAAGCATAAGAGTCAGCAATATACAGTTTTGAAAGAATTCAGGTTTAACAGTGATAAAGATAGAGTAAAGCAGCTGACCACAGAAAAAAAATTATAGACTCCATTTATAGCAATGAATCTAGGGCACATGGTTTTAATAGATAAGTCAGAAACAATACCCTTTGTGATTAAACATGGAAGTTCAAGAAAGGTAACTTGAATATGTATTGAGAAAAATAATTTGCACTCAATGACTTTTGATTTCAAAGGGTTACAGCAGTTTATTTTTCACCTTTTAATTTTCAGAAACTGAGCTAAGTGAATAGACCGGTGGCATTTATGCTGTTGACATTAGGTGTACACCTTGATTAGAGACAGGTACCCCCAGTTACTAGGCATAAACTACTAGATCTATTTCAGATCAAGACCTACAAGGAACAATTTTCACATTTGACATTAAGGGTACACCTTGATCAGAGGCCAGTACCCCCAGTTACTTGGTGAAGACTCCCCCTATAGATTTGACCCTATGAACAGAGATAGCCTGAAGCACTTCATGACTTATGAAATCTCCTGCTTCTTTGGAGGAGATCATAGTTTCTCAGTGCAATTCAGCTATTGCTCTGTCACTGTGTTCAGCTCATTACATTGATGATCTTATTTACTGCTGCCCTGATTTCTTTTAAAGTGATTGTTTAAAAACAGTACACACTCTTATTCACCTTTCCGAGACATTACCAGTTTAACACGTTCATGCATTAAAAAAAAACTTTTTCTATTCTAACCATGAGACAGAGATTAAGAGCTATAGCAGTTTTCTTTTATTTCAAGTTCTGAAGTACATACACTTAACTCTTCAATTTATAAAGGTTAAACCTTAAGTTCCTTTCAATTTGCAAGTGTGGTTCTTATAAATGAAAAATTGCAATAACCACAGCTCAATGTACTAAACCAGAAGCAATACTGTTGTTCAGTGAAGGTGATAGGGAAATGATAGTAATTGTTAAGAAGTGATAGCAATAGGCATTAAGGTCCAAGAGCATCTGATGTCAAAGAATATGAATGAATTGAGTGGGGACGAAAAGAAGTGAAAAGGATTCAATGTATTAAACTGAACTCTCAGCTCCCCCTGACACCAAGATGCAACAATTATGCTATGCAATGAAACATTTCTTTTCAGATTTTTCAAATTTGATGATATGCAGTATAAAGCAGTCCTATATGCATTGAACGACTTCCTTGATAGTCATGCAAATGATATATGCAGACATTAGACACATGCATCGACTATATGTACTAAATGAACCATTCAAACTCAGTGCAACACATGAATAAGCCCGGTGCAAAGTGCGTACATGCCCAAACATGTGAGAAACATACTCGATGCAATGTATGAACAATCATGAGCATGGGTTTAAGTAAACTCGGTGCAGGATATGCATCGACTACAAAAATGGTTGTGCAGTGCATCTAGCATCTTATGTACACAGTGCAATAAATGGCAAGAGAAGAGCATTAAATTTGTGCAGAATTAAATTCAGTAGCTGAGTCTGGAATGCAGACTGATCAGCTAGACAATAAGAGAACATCAGAAATCAAACAAACAAATCAACATGAACTTCACCCTTTTTGACTCACAATTTCAGATGATGAGATTTAAACACAGAGTTTTGGAACTGACCTGAATGGTGCAATCATGGGGTTTTCATTCTTGAGTGCCTTGGTTAATTCAACCCCTTTTATTTCTCCCACCAAGGCACACCTGCAAGTTAGCACACTATTTGGCATGGGCAGGTACCCAAACAGTCTTGGGTCCTACATTAACCCTGACAGGTGTTCTAAACAGTCTTTTAGCAACCTTGTCATCAGATTCCATCAAATAACAATTGTCCATAGAATGTCTAAAATTTTCACAATATCTACATGTACCAACAGATTTTTTGACTTTATTATGATGCACATTAACAGAAGCATGAGGTCTAAGTGCATGAACATGAGATTGTCTGTTGTTTACATGAACATTTTGTCTCTTATTTTCAATTAACCAACAGTTAGCAAACTTGTGACCTGACTTACCACAATTGAAGCATGAAATATTTACAGGTCTTGCTCTAGGGAATTTAGCAGATTTGGAATTTATGTGATTTCCCTGAACATACCAGCAGTCCCTAACTATATGCCCATACTTACCACATTCAAAGCACCTGAGGTGCTTGCTGCTTGATTAAGAATTATTCCAGTAATTTCCTGACCAACACTCAACAGCCTTGTGCCCAGGCTTATTGCAGTTAGAGCACACAGTGTGCTGACTGGACTTGGGTTTAATTCTGTATGGACCATGAAAATGCATGGAAGGCCTAGCATGCAGTTTATTGTCTTCTTTCATGATAAAACATGCATTCATGAGATGACCATGCCTTCCACAATAGTAACAAGAAGCATCAGGCTTCCTAGTAGTATGGTTTCTACCAAAATAATTTCTAGAATGTAATGTTTTACTTGCATGCTCATCCTTTAACATCAATCTACAATCTTCCATTATGTGACCTACTTTCCCACAATAATAACATGACCCCCATTTAGTATGAGTGTGTGAGAGATCATGTGACTTGTGTGCAACAGTCTTTATACCAACCAGAGTATCTTTGTCCTTTTTCTGTAGATTTTCATTCTTTTTCAATTTTTGAGTTTGTCCTACAGTTTTGGGACTGACAGTGGATTTTTGGTTTTTCTGAGCGCTGAATTGAAAAACAGAAGGAGCAGGGGTTTTGTTTTGATCAGAAGCTTTTACAAACATAGTAGAAGTTTTATTCCCATTAATCCTTTTGTTTGTCGGACTGTAACCCAGTCCCTCTCTTTGAAAATTGACATTGTTTCCAAGAAGCTTATTCAGATTGTCCTTGCCTTTGATAAATTTTGATAGAGAATTTTTCAAGTCTTGAATCTCAGAATTTAAGACAACAATATTTGCTTCATATTTGGACAGATCTGTTTCACAGGAGATTACTTGTTGATGCAGGGCATCATTCAGACTTTTGAGTTTTTCTACTTCCCGTTTTAACTTTATTTTCTTGTCAGCTCCAGATATGGACTTGTTAAGATGATCAACTTCTTGTTGAAGGAATGTGATTGTAAGCTCATATTTAGCTATCTTCTGTTCACAGCAAGTGACATTTCCACTCAACATTTGGTTGATGGTTTGTAGACTCTCAATTTCTTGTTCTGCATCCACCAACCTATCAGAATTATCCATGCTCACACACTTGCCTTTTTCAATTGTCAATAGCCTATCTGACAGTTGGGTGTTTAGATGTTTCAGCTTGTTGATTTCCTCTTTCAATTTCCTATTTTTCTCTAGGAGATCATCATCAAACATCCAATCATCTAAGGAAGACTGACATTCATAAAACATTTCTTGTTGTTTCTCAGATTGAAGTTTGTTGAGATTTTTCTGAATCTCTAAATTTATTACTCTATCAGCCTCCAATTTTTCAGAAATCAATCTGTTTTCTTTTTCAAGATTCATTGATTTGTGTTCAAATTCCTTGGACTGGTTTTTGAGTTTTTCATTTTCAGATTTTATATTTTCCAATTCAGAACTGACAAGCTCTAAATTTCTCACCAGTTTTTCATTTTGAACAACATCATTGTTATGAGCCTGATCATCATCAGTTAAGCTAAGTCTTTCCTTTAGTTCAGCAATTTCACAAATAAGCTCTTGATTCTCCTTTTTGTGAAAACTAATTTGTTTCATAAGAGTTTATTTTTCAGATTTCAAATGATCTAAATCTGAATTAACAGAATCAAAATCTTTTAACTATATTCTAAATATGTTATTTTCTATTTTCAGGAGTTCCATGTCCTCACCCCCTGAATTAACATTCACATGATCATTCAACTTCCTTTTTAGAGATTTATTTCATTTTCTCAACTGTTCGTAAGAATCAAGTAAATCATTGTATGCATCAATCCAATCATCCACATCATAATTATCAAATTTAGAAGGTACCTCATCTTCATCTTCTTCTTCATTTTCTTCTTGCTGTCCATCATCGTCAACTATGAGACATGTGTTGCGATTCCTGGTAAGCTTCAGTTTCTCTAAAATCTCCTTGGCAGACCTGCAAGAAGAGACACATGAAATTAGAGCACTGTCAAGTGATGCTTTCATTAAATCTAATGCTCTCGAGTTGATAGAGTCTTTCAGTCTATCCTTATCAGTCCATCTAGATTTATCTTTTGATAATTTGTGTGGACCGTGGACCATTACTTTCCAAAGTTCAGGATCAGTCGATCTAACATACCGATGTAAGTTCTTCAGCCATAGATCAAGATCATTACCTTTGAAAATTGGCGGATGAGCCATTACAACAGATAGTAAACAACAGCGCACAAGACAATTGACAAGAATGCACCACAACCAGATAAGCAAAGCAAGGCACTAAGTCAGTGAAACTAAACACCGAGCACAAGAAACCCACTCTGAAATGCACCACAGAAGATGTAGGATATGCTGCGAATTGTTAGATCCTATGCACAGCAACCCGCTCTGATACCAATTGTTGGGTTCGGTGCGTTGGATTCAGAGGGGGGGGTGAATGAATCATCCCTTTAAAAGTTTTGCTCAATCAAAAATTCTTTCTGATACTAACAGAAGGCCAATGAGCAATTGCGGAATTTACAGATTCACTAAGTCAATTGATATGCTTATAGATGAACTGATTAGTGACTTAGGAACAATGTCAAAGGACTCTCAATACCACAATCAAACACACAGTGTGCAATCAAACCATATCGTCCCTATGCATTCATCTAGCGGAAGCATATACTGAATTCAAACCACTGCACATAGGAGTTTTTAGGTGGTTCGGTCCTCCAGACCTACGTCCACCCCACTCCAACTAGAGTGTGGATTCGCTGACTAACAGATTGAACCGCTGGGCCTCAAAGCTTGCCTACAACCGCTGAGCCTCACAGCTTGCTTCCGCTGGGCAATACAGCTTAGCCATCCGCTGCCTAACAGCTTGCGCTGAGCCTTACAGCTTGCTCCGCTGGGCAATACAGCTTAGCCGTCCGAGGTATCCACCTCGCCGCTATGCATCACTGCTTGCACTACTGGCAAACAGCTTGAATAAAGGTAAAATAGAAAACAAGAGAATGCAGCAACGAAAAGCTGAAAATGAAGCACAAATTATATAGCTCTCAAAGGAGCAGGTCTGGCTTGGATTTGATCCAAATGCTAGAGGATAGATCTTCAAGGATTTCTGATTTCTTCTCCACGAACTCCTTCTCTCTCTCTCTCTCTTCTCTCTCTTCTGCTTCTTCTCTCTTTCTCTTCTGCTTCTTCTCTCTTTCTCTTCTTCACTCTTTTTCTTCTTCTGGATCGTGCAGGCTATCTCTCTGCTTCTGCTCTTCTATCACGATCAGCTTCCTCTTGAGGAAGAAGCTTGGTATTTATAGAGCATCAGAAGTAGGGCGTGTGCAGGGCTTGTGCCCTCTTTGTCCAGAAGGTTCCTCCACGTGTCATCATCCTGTCAGCCCTTCCAGCCTCGGATCACGTGCCCTTATTAACCTCCACGAAGTAGCACCTGCCAGGGCATCAATCATAAAGTGTTCTTCAGACAGTTATACAAAATGTAAAGAGATTGCACGTAGTATGTATGACATAGCCGATGTATAGACATGTCACAAGGGAATGTATAGACCTTGTATGCATTATACACGAGATGCATAGTCATGCCATCGACGAGTGTACAGACTTTGTTTTGAACAATGCACAAATGCATATAGTGTATGGACTTTGAATATGAATGCTTGGACATGCCTTCAACAAGTGTGCAGACTCTGCGTGTACTGTGCAAACGATGCACAGATATGCCACTGAGGGATGTACAGACGTTGAATGTGTGAAATGTAGTTTGCAACAGGAAAGTATGTACATTGAACATGGACGCACTAACATGCCGCCAATCAAATGTACATACTTGCAGGTGTACAGACTTTAGATGAATGCATGGACTAAGCATATGCATGGAGAGCAGACGATGTACAGACTTTAGATGAATGCATGGACTATGCACATGCATGAAGAGCACTGACGATGTACAGACTTTAAATCAAGGGATGCACTGGCTGTACAGACTAAGCATATGCATGGAGAGCAGACGATGTACAGACTTCCTATATGCTCCAGCAGGACTTTCATTTAGACAGAGATGTTCATGATATGCAATGCTGACTCATAGTGTTTGCTATCATCAAAACCACAGGGGCACAACAGTCATGAGATAGAAATTTTTGAGAAGGAGGAGTGAATAAGAGAAGTAGAACTAAGATCAGACTCAACAGCACTCCCCCTGACATCATGATGCTTGAGCATAAGGTGCACCGACCTTCATGCTATTTAAACACAAGATGCATCGACTACATGCTGAAAACTTACACTATGCATCGACTATGTGCACAACCATGCATCGACTTCAGAGATAATCTATGCAAGACGTGCAACAACTTATATACTCAGTGCAAGAGAAATTATTCACACATCAAACATCTTTCATTCAAAGTTCAAAGACAGGCAGACACTATTATAACAAGCATTTTATGAGATAATTCAAGAATGAAATTAGTCATTTTCATGCTAAAATTTACAAAGCCCCAATTCTCTTCTTAGATATTTAAATCTTTCATTTCCAAGGGGTTTAGTAAAAATATCAGCAATTTATTTTTTAAGTTTCAACAAAGACTAAGTCAATTTCACTCTTGCTCACTACATCTCTAAGAAAATGCTGTTTAATCTCAATATGCTTAGTCCTAGAGTGGTGAACATGATTCTTAGATAGGCAGATAGCACTAGTATTAGCACATAAAATTAGAATACACCCCAAATTTATGTGATAATCTGAAAGTTGGTGCTTAAACCATAGTACCTGAGCTGTGCAATTCCCTACAGCGACATACTCTGCCTCTGCAGTGGACAAGGCAACTGTGTGTTACTTCTTTGAAGCCCAAGATATTAGGCAGCCACCTAGGAATCGGCAATAGCCACTAGTGCTTTTCCTATCTATCCGACACCCAGCATAGTCTGCATCAGTGTATGCTAGAAGCTCCAGCTCACACTTAGCAGGGTACTAAAGACCAAGTTCTTGGGTGCCTGACAGATACCTAAAGATCATTTTCACTGCACTAAAATGAGACTCCTTAGGACTACCCTGAAATCTAGCACATAAACACACTACAAATTGCATATCAGGCCTAGATGCTGTAAGATATAAAAGGGATCCGATCATACCTCGATACAGCTTTTGATCCACTGTTTTACCTTTGGGGTCTTCATCAAGACTTGTTGAAGTACCCATTGGAGCTGCAATTTTCTTGAGGTTTTCAAACTTTTATTTCTTCAGAAGGTCCCTTATGTATTTGGACTGGGTGATGAAAGTTCCATCTTTTGTTTGAGTCACCTGTAGTCCAAGGAATAATTTTAGCTCACCCATTGAGCTCATCTCAAATTCTTGTGTCATTAAATCAGAAAATTCCTTACACAATTTGGGGTTAGTTGACCCAAACACAATGTCATCCACATAAATCTAAACAAGGAGAATGTCTGGATGACTTACCTTGGTGAATAATGTTTGGTCAATCTTACCTCTTGTGAACTTCTTCTCGGTAAGAAATTTGCTGAGCCTGTCATACCAAGCTCTAGGAGCTTGCTTCAAGCGATAAAGAGCTTTATTCAACTTATAAACATAATTAGGGAAGTCTAAGCATTCAAAGTCAGGAGGTTGTCTCACAAAGACATCCTCTTTTATTTCCCCATTGAGGAAAGCAAATTTAACATCCATCTGTTGGAGAGTTATTCCTAATGAGCATGCATAAGTCCAAAGTATTCTAATTGCCTCTATCCTGGCTACACGGGTAAATGACTCTTCAAAGTCAATTCCGAATTCTTGATTGTACCCTTGAGCAACAAGTCTGGCTTTATTTTTAACTACATTACCTAGCTCATCAGTTTTATTCCTAAAAACCCATTTTGTCCCAATGACAGTCCCATGATCAGGAGGTGGGACCAGATGCCACACCTTGTTCCTATCAAATTGATTAAGCTCCTCGTGCATGGCATTGATCCAATGCACATCTTTGAGGGCACTATCAATGGATTTGGGTTCTACATGAGAAACCAATGTATATGCATTTAATTCATGCTGTGCTCTAAAGTAGCCTCTAGTCCTAGGGGGTTCATTTAAGTTACCAATGATATTATTTATTGGATGATCTCTTAAAAATATGATATTGATAACTTGGTTACCTTGACCTTCATTTACCTCCCCCTGAACAACAGGCTCTTCTGCATTGTTTTCTTTAGGATCTTCTTCATTTTCTGATTGGTCTGCAAAGTTTCCTTCCTTCAGAATTTCTCCATCATCTTCTTTCCTGCATAGAACAACATCAGACTTATTTAGGGACTCATCAAAGATAATATGTGGAGATTCCTCAACAGTTCTAGAATTAAGGTTGTACACCCTATATGCTCTACTATTTTCAGAATATCCAAGAAAAATTCCTGGATCACTTTTAGGTTCAAATTTATCGAGGTCTCTTTTATCATTAACGTGAATAAAACACTTACAGCCAAAGACCTTGAAATGAGCAATTGAAGGCTTCTTATCTTTTAAAATCTCATAAGGTGTTTTATGAGTAAACGGACTTACCATGGCTCGGTTAATTACATGGCATGCAGTGTTGACTGTCTCTGCCCAAAACTTCCTTGGTAGGCCTCCTTCAACTAGGAGTGTACGGGCCATCTCCACAAGTGTCTGATTTCTCTTCTCCACCACTCCATTTTGCTCTGGTATTCTTGGTGAGGAGAACCGATGAGTAATCCCATTGACCCTGCAAAAATCATCAAATTGTGAGTTTTCAAACTCACCTCCATGATCAGACAAAATATTTTCAATTGAATTTTTATTTTTTTATTTTATTTTCAAGTAGAACTCCTGAAATTCAGAACATGCATCATTTTTGTGTGAGATGAAAAAGACCCACGTATATCTAGAGAAGTCATCCACTAATACATACCCATATCTCCTACCTGATAAGCTGACTGATCTAGTTGGTCTAAAAAGGTCCATGTGTATCGGCTCATATGGTTTGGAAGACATATTTTCAGTTCTAGAATTAAATGACTTCCTAGTCTGCTTGGACTGTGTACATGCATTGCAGACTTTTTTTCCATTCTTAAATGAAATTTCAGGGAGTCCTCTAACCATGCTATGTTTATTCAATTTATGCATACGATGCCACAGAAATGCTAAATCATCTTTATTAACAGTGAGGCATAGATTAGTGTGAGCAACATCATCTAAATCTACCATGTAGATATTATTTACTCTCTTACCAGAAAATTTAACTACATCAGAATCAGGTTCATAAATTCTACAGCATTGGGAATCAAAAATAACTCTATGCCCTTTATCACATAGCTGGCTGATACTGAGCAAGTTATACGCAAGACCATCAACCAGCATAACCTCCTCAATGCAACAGGTAGTGCACTTACCTACCTTACCTGACCCAATGATTTTACCCTTAGTATTTCCTCCGAAGGTGACAAGGCCTCCATTCTTCTCTGTCAGCATGCAAAATTTAGCCTTGTCTCCTGTCATATGCCTGGAGCAGCCACTATCTAGGTACCACATGTTGTACTTGGCTGCCAGGCATACATGCAATCACAGTCATGAAGAAAAGTTTAGAACCCAAAAATGTTTGGGCTCCAGAGCAGATGAAGAGCTACTTAAACAAGACAACAAATTTGTAGGAATCCGCATTTGTTTAAAAGTTGTTTGTTTGGTGAATTTGTTGACATTCCTTTCGTTGTTGTTCTTGTTTCTAGCATTAGCAATATGAGCTTTTCTTTTCTTTTTGTGTGTCCTGGCACTATTGTTATTAGCAGCTTGAGTTTGTTTGTGCCAGTGCCTAGGCCAATGAGCATTCAGATAATTGTGACCTGTGTTGGTCTTAGGCTGACTAAGAGGGGTTTGCTTCCTAGGAGCCCATGTCCTAGCTTGCCTAATCCAGTTCCTAGCCTGAGGTCTGTAACTCTGAGTAGGATATGACTGATATCCAGACCTCCCCTGCACTCTATTCCATCCAGTCCTATAGATTTGTTATGGCTGTGTATAATGGAAAATCTGGACTTTGGGCTGGTGGATCTGGCTTGGTTGACCTCTAACAGAATTCTGTCTCCCTTGCACCCTAGACCCACTTGACTTCTGCATGGGTGAGGGTTGAATCTTCTTCTGAACAGCTGGCGGAGACTTGGTGACCCTAGCCTTGGGTTTAGGTGTGTGTGAAGGTTGACCCCTAACCTGAGACTTACCCGGAGGAATAGGGTAGTATGTACTATCATGGCTAGACTCACCCATCTTCTGCTTGCCCTTGTCCTGAGCACTGGGTGAAGCCCCGAGATTAAATGGCACCCAAGAGGGGGGTGAATTGGGTGATAAAAAATTTCTACCGAGATAGACTCAAATATGCGATAACGTGGGGACACAGAAGAAAACAAGAGCAAGGCAAATTATGCTTTTGATAAACCACATGATTTAAGTGAAGAAGATCAAACAATCTAGATCTAAAGGATACAAAATATCTAGATTCACAAGTATGCACAGAAGAGGGATAGGAGATATGGAGCAAACCACAAAGAGACAGCAATTTTAAGGTGGTTCGGATGCCACAACGGCAACCTACGTCCACCCCTCACCGACAGTGAGGAACCACACACTATCTTGTAAGGAGTTACAAGATCAAACACACACAACACACACACACACTGGGAAGGAGAGTTCCCGCGAAGGTGTAAGAACACCTTAATACACACACAGCTACAATGGAGAATACACAAACACACACACACACACACGGATCTAGGAAGATCCACACACACTGAAATGTTTAACGATTACAAGAACCACAGATGAAGCTTAAGAGAACAAAATGAATTTAGAACACAAGAGAAGAATCTTGATTTTCTCCCCCTTAATGGATGATTGGATGTTTTGGATGCAGCTTGAATCCTTGGGCTGATCTTCACTTGACTAGATGAAGAAGGATGAAGAACTCTTCTCGGAGCACTGTTCACGTCTACAGTGCTGGATCCCTTCTCTTCCTCTTGGTAGCCCCCTTGATCCACCTTGAGCATTAGGGTTTTCTTAACCCTCTTGCATGAGTTATATAGATTTTGAATGGTCCATGGACTCCCCCAGACCAGATCCACAATTTCTGGAGAGTTTGGTTGCTTAGGGATTAAACAGTACCAAGAGGAATGGCTTTTCTCGAAGTGTCAAAAAGTCAACAATATTGGGCAGCTCGGGGCTGGCGGTCGACCTGCGGGGTCTGGCGGTCGACCTCCACTCAGAGACCTGTAGGAGGCCGGTCCCTGGGAGATCCGGTAGACCGGGATTGAGGGGCAGTCGACCGCCACTGTGACAGCCTGTAGAAGTTTCCATTCTGTTATTCCAGATCGACCGGGGTGATGCTGGAGGTCGACCGGACTGTCAAGAACCTGAAAAAAGAAGAGTTTAGCCCAGAAAAATGTGTCCATATGATCGAGGCATGATTTGAATGATTGGTTAAACGGTTATTACAAGTTCATTCAATGTACTTAGAAAACCATTTGGAATGCTAAAACCTTAAGCAACAGCATGAAAAGTTCTGACCTTGAAGGCTTATGAAAAACACTTAGGTTATTAGATCCAAGCATGTGAGCAACCCTATGTCCTTGGTTTTGTTATCATCAAAACACGAGATATATATACAACAATCTCCCCCTTTTTGATGATGACAAAACTCTAGGGCATTCAAACCAAAGTTCATGTTAAGAAAAAAAAAACAACCACTTGTATGCCTGTAAGAATATGAAATGAAACACAAATGCCAACCTTCTGAGTTCAAAACACCAGTACTTTCAATTCATCATAATTTCATTACAAGGTACATTAGTGCGAGAGTGAATGCACGACTCTAAAACCAAAGTCTAAGCAAAGGACTAACACTACTGACAGCCCTCACATGTGACATGCAAGCAAGCAACACAACCACACAATGACATACATAAGTAGATAATAAACCTGCCCTACTATGTCTCCCCCTTTGTCAACAGCAAAAAGGGATAGGATAGACGAAGGAGGGACTCAAGCAACACTGGACCAAAAGAGAACATGCTAGAGGTGAAAATAAAACAAATCCTCATGGAGCATCTTCAGGAGGTGGCTGATCTACTGGAGGTGTAGGTGGAAGGCCAAGGTGCCGACGAATGTCACCAAGATGGTGGGCATGACTGTGAAGAAGATCAAGAATATGACCAATGGATTCATCACGAGCCGCATCCTGGCACCGCATGCCAAGAAGGGAGAGGTGCATGAAGCTAAAGGATTGGCCAGACTCAGCTAAATCCTCTCGGAAGGAAGTCATGTGGGTGGTGAGAGTGGCCATCTGAGTAGAGGGAGTCTCGAAGACAGTAGAGAAGGTGTCCATGCACCCTGATATGGTGTCAAAAGCAGTGCCCATAGTGTCCCCAAGGGTAGAGAGACGATCCCTAAGGGTATCCACACGAGTCTCCAAGCCAGTAAGCCACCCGTCAAGAGCCTCGTAGTCCACCGAAGGGCGCTGTCCGGCCCCCTAAGTGGAAGATTCCCCATGGTGAAACTGGGGTGGAGGAGGCATCTCAAAATCTTGATGAGAAGGAGATGGTGGGGGAGGCTGCTCCTCAGCTGGAACTGGAGGGGGGATATCCCCCTCGCCTTGCTGCTGTGCTGGTTCTTCTTCTTCCTCACTGATTTCATCTTCCCCATAAACTGGAATGTCCCGCACAAGCTCGCCATCAGGACCAAAGTAGTAGCCAAAATCTATGAAAATTTTATGCTTGTTGTATACATCATCCTGCCTAACATATATGAACTGCTCATTTGCCACATCTATCTCGGCATAAAGGAAGATACCGGTCAACTGTGAAGCATATGGAAGAGAGCGCCGGAGGTAGGTACTACATGTGCTGATCAGATCTGTCATGAGCCGACCCATATTGATTTGAATGCCATTCATGACATGATAGAATAGGAATCTCTAAACTTCTGTAACCTCATCCCGACCGCCCACTTTGGGATAAATTAATGAAGTAAACATGTGGTGCAGGACCCGTTGTATTGGAGGAAAATGATTGGCATTCAGCTTGATCAAATTGCTCACATCGTGCACATACTCACAGTTGGTCATAGCAGTAAATGTTGCTGGAACTTCACCAAAACCATATGCCCTATCTGCACCCATGGCGGATACTCCTAGGGCCTGCTGAAATAACTCCGGAGTGATATGAAGCTCCACACCTTCAACCGTGGTGTATAACTGGTCATTCCTCACAACTAAAAACCCATAGAACTGCTGCACCAACCGAGGATAATATATATTGTACCGGGTAACAAAATCCATCCAACCGTCCTGAACCTCAAAAAGAGCGCACAAATTCGGGAAGAGCTCATTCACCTCATTGAAGTCGACCAAGCGAGGGTCGATAATAGGACGTGGAGGTAAAGGTGCTCGAGGCAGAGGAGGAGCTGGCTGAGGTGGAGGAGTCGGGGCCTCTGTCCGTTGACGGCTAGCTTGCCCTTGGGCAGAACGCCGAGAGCTCCGTCTGAGCGGCATCCCGACCTAGAAAAACCCACCGGGAAACTCTTGGAACAATCGATCTCAACCCCGGAAACATGGATGGAGCACATGAGCACTACTAGGGCTTGGAGTGACCTTTCCACAGTGTGGAAGCTGAGAGGGATCTCCACAGACGCACGAGGGACCGTATGGAGGATGTCCCGGGAAGATGACGAGACGACCGAATCGTGTGCGGGTGGAGGGAGAGAGAGTTGTGGGGGCTTGGTTGGTGGAGAGAGGGAGTGTTAGGGTTAGGGCAAGGTGATAGAGAGTGAAAAGGAGTGAAGGAGAGAAGGAAAGAGGGAGAGAGAGCCCTTAAAAAGGGGGTCGGTTGACCCTTAAGTCGGGCCGGTTCGCCGCCGGCAGTCGACCGACGCAGGCCTGGCGGTCGACCGCCAGGACCAAAATCCCCATTTTTGAAAAAAAAAATCTTTTTCTTTCTTCTTTTTTTGTGTTTCTCCTTTTTTTTGATTTTCCTTTTTTTTGTTTCTCCCTTTTTTTTGTTTATGGGGGGATAAGCAACCGACTACTTGAACCATCAAGACAGTGGAAGTATGTAGAGGCGAAGATGTGGAGACGAGAAGAAGTTTTGATTTCCCCTAGGTAGAACCGTTAGTTCCAGCAACACTGAGTCCACAGATGTATTTAATCAAGGAATATTTGTCTGTAGAATTATTTTTCAAGGAGGGCTAAATATAAGTATGTACATGCAGGCATTCAACGGTGAATGAAGACACACAATGTATAGAAGGAAAATAAATTCAATATGCATGTTCTTCTACCCGTGATGCACATGAATTTCTACAAATGCAACCCAATACCTTAGATGCACATCTATGTATGTATGCTCTCACCCTTGCACATCCCAAGTTCTCTTCTTATCTTATGGAATTGATCCTGGTTTAGGGGTTTGGTGAAGATGTCAGCTAGCTGATTGTGTGGGTCAATGAAGTTCAATTCAAAGACCCCTTTCCCTACATGATCTCTCAGAAAGTGATGACGAATATCTATATGTTTGGTCCTTGAGTGCTGAACATGATTTTTTGACAAATTAATTGCACTGGTATTATCACACAGTATTGGAACAGTTTTCATTTCAATATCTAAATCAAGCAGTTGGTTTTTGATCCAAAGTACTTGGACTCCACAACTTCCGGCGGCTACATATTCAGCCTCGACCGTTGAGAGAGCTACTAAATGTTGTTTCTTGGAGGCCCATGAGACTAGGCAACCACCAAGAAACTGACAGTATCCACTTGTACTTTTACGATCTACAATGCACCCAGCATAATCCGCATCAGTATAGGCAATTAAATCAAAGGAACCACCGATAGAAAACTACAAGCCAAAGTCTATTGAGCCAATGAGATATCTAAAGATGGGTTTCACAGCTGATAAATGAGATTCCTTGGGGCATGACTGAAAACGGGCACAAAGACATACACTGAATTGAATGTCAGGGTGACATGCTGTAAGGTACAGTAGTGATCCGATCATACCTCGAAACAGTGTAGGATCTACTATTTTACCATTTTCATCTTTATCCAGCTTTGTGGTGGTGGCCATGGGAGTTGATATGGGTTTTGCTTCCGCCATCCCGTATTTCTTCAGTAATTCCATAGTATATTTAGCTGGATTGATAAAAATTCCTTCTGAAGTTTGTTTCACCTGCAATCCAAGAAAAAAGTTCAGCTCCCCCATTAAGCTCATCTCGAATTCTCCTTGCATAGTCTTTGCAAATTCCTCGCATAAAGCATTATTAGTAGCTCCAAAAATAATGTCATCCACATACACTTGAACTACTAAAATGTCCTTACCTGATTTCCTTGTGAAAAGTGTTTGATCAACCTTACCTCTCTTGAACCCATTTTCAGCCAGAAAAGAGGTAAGCCGTTCATACCATGCCCTTGGTGCTTGTTTTAGTCTGTACAAGGCCTTTTGGAGCTTGTACACATGTCGTGGATGTTTGGAATCTTCAAAACCTGGTGGCTGCTCTACAAAGACATCCTCCTTGATATAACCGTTAAGAAATGCAGATTTAACATCCATTTGAAATAGTTTAAAATTCAAGGAGCAAGGGTAGGACAGTAAGATCCGGACTGCTTTAAGTCTAGCAACCGGTGCAAAAGACTCATCAAAATCAATGCCCATCTCCTGGCTGTACCCCTTGGCCACAAGCTGGGCCTTATTCCTCACAATTAAACCCGTATCATTTAGCTTGTTTCTGAAAACCCAATGAGTTCCAATAGTAGGATGATTTTTAGGACGCGGCACGAGAGTCCACACCTTGTTTCTTTCAAACTGATGCAGCTCTTCATGCATAGCCTGAATCCAAGATTCATTTTGGAGAGCTTCATGAATGTCCTTGGGCTCTTCTTGTGAAAGAAGGGCCATCAAGTCCTCCTCTTCAACCTGCCTTAGAGAGGACCTAATTTTTACCCCATCCTCCAAAGTACCTATGATGTTCACAGCTGGATGATCCTTTAGAAGAGTGGAGGAACTAGGTAAATCAGGATGCTGCACTTGTGGTTCTTGCAGTGTCTCAATTGTAGGATCCTCATCTTCCTCATTTTTGCTCGAGGTTGCCTTCAATGGTTCATCCTTAGCTTTGACATATGATGAGTTCCTAGGATCTTCATCTGCATCCAGAGTGGAAGAAATTTGATTTGTGAGTTTTGAATCGGATTCATCAAAAATAACATGAGGGCTTTCTTCAACGACCAAAGTCCTTTTATTGAATAATCGGTAAGCTCTAGAATTGAGTGCATAACCTAGAAAAATACCTTTATCACTCTTTTCATCAAACTTACCCAGGTTGGACTTACCATTATTCAAGACATAGCAAGGACATCCAAAGGGTTTAAGATAGGAGATGTTTGGCTTCTTACCCTTGTAGAGCTCATATGGAGTTTTCTTCAGAATGGGCCTTACCATTGCCCTGTTTATGATGTAGCATGCTGTACTCACGGCTTCAGCCCAAAAATACTTAGGTAGGGAATTTTCACTGAGCATGGTCCGGGCCATGTCTATCAACGTTCTATTCTCCCTCTCTACTACTCCATTTTGCTGGGGCATCCTTGGTGACGAAAAATTGTGTGTGTACCCCTGTTCTTCACAGAACATGCTGAATTCATGATTTTTAAATTCACCACCATGATCACTCTAGATTGTGGTGATGAGGTAACCCTTTTCATTCTGTAAAACACTTGAAACTCCGTCAGGGCATCACTTTTATTAGCTAAAAACATCACCCATGTGAATCTGGAAAAATCATCAACAATCACAAAACCATAGGATTTTCCTCCTATGGTAGATGTTCTAGTAGGACCAAAAAGATCAAGATGCAACAGTTCCAAAGGCTTAGCGGATGAAACAATGTTTTTGTTTTTGAAGGAAATTCATGTTTGCTTGCCTTTCGTGCAAGCTTTACAGATTCTATCACTTTCAAATTTTAATTTAGGCAGTCCAATCACCAGGTCATGTCTAGACAACTTAGAGATAACTCCAAAACTAGCATGACCTAACCTTCGGTGCCATGACCAAGCATTTTCATGATTGTTCGTAACCAAGCAGAGATCATCACACGAAACGTTATCAATATCAACAGTATAAACATCGTTATTCCTTTTTCCAAGAAATTTAATCTCATTTGAGTTTTTGTTTAAGACAATGCAGTGGGTTTCATCAAAAATAACTTTAAAACCCTTATCGCACAATTGGCTTATGCTAAGCAGATTATGATTCAGACCTTTCACCAAAAGCACATCTTCAATAAGAATTTCAGAATTCTTACCAATATTGCCAATCCCAACGATTTTACCTTTGTCTTGACCTCCAAAGACAACTGAACCTCCATCCTTATCTTACAGAGTAGAGAACACTTTCTTATCCCCTGTCATATGCCTTGAACACCTGCTATCCATGTACCATTTGCTCCCCCTGGCTTCAAGATATATCTGCAAGAAGAAAAATTCTCATGCAATTATTTTTGGTACCCAAGCTAGTTTGGGTCCGTAGGAGTTAGTCCAGTTCTTGGTATATCTTTTCTTGGTCCAAGAGACATGATTTCTACGTGGGCTTTGTCTAAACCAGCAGTTCACAATAGCATGACCAAATCTACCACAATGATAGCAATTAACAGGTGCAAATTTTTCTTGAAATTGTCGTGGTTTGGGTTGATCATGTTTTGGTTCAGGATTTGAACATGAAGCATGATTTTCACCTTTTTCATGAGCAAATGATGTGGTGATCTTATGCTCAAAAGATTTTTTGTTTTGTGGAGTGTATCCAAGACCTTCTTTTTGAAAATTAACTTTCACTCCCAACAAATTATCTAGGTTTTGCTTGCCCTTAACAAACTTAGACAATGTGGACTGAAGATCATCCACTTCTTTTTCCAAGCTCACAGTTTTCTTTTTAAGTTCTGAGTTTGTGGATTTCAGAATTTGTTCTTCAATTTTCATTTTTTCACATGCTTTCTCCATTTCAATTACTTTGCAAGATAGTTCTTCTTTGGCTTTATCACAGTGTGAAATAGTTTGTAATAGACTTTCTCTTTCTTCCGTGACCTCAAACCATTCTTGTTCCAGTTTTTCAAATTTGACAAAGATATCTTCATGTGACGTCATCAAGTTTCTTTTTGAGAGTTTTGTTTTCAGATCTGATCTTCTTGCATTTTGTATACAATTTTTCATATTCAGATTCCCATTGTTCATTGGAAATGAAATCAAGGTCAGAGTTTACCTCCGTGGATTCATCTTCATGTGCCATGAGGCACAACCTTTCCACAAGTTCTTGGATCTCTTCATCAGATGGTTCATCTTCTTCGTCGCTCCATGTGGCGACCATGGCTTTGGGTTTCTTGAAATTATCCTTCTTGAATTTCTTTTTCAGATTCGGACATTCACCTCTCATGTGCCCGAGCTTCTTGCATTCGTAGCATATGATGCTACTTGGCTTGCTCGACTCGCCTTTGGTCTGCGTGGGCTTTCTTTGCTCTTTTCTAAAGTTTCCCTGAAAGTTTCTCTTCTTCCTTAGAAATCTCCTCACTTGGTGAGTTATCATTGCCAATTCTTCCTCTTCATTGCTTTCGTCACTTGATTCACCTTCTTGTAATTCGTCATCGGAGTGATGAGCTCTTAGTCCAATGACCTTTTTCTTTTTGATGTCTTCATCAACTGTTCTCCTTATATTTATCTCATAGGTCATGAGTGACCCTATGAGTTCATCCAGGGTGAGAGTAGACAAGTTCTTTGAATCTTCAATCACCGTGGCCTTTGTGTGCCATGCCGACGGTAGGGACCTTAGCACTTTCCTTACAAGGTCAGAATTTGAGTATTCTTTCCCAAGACTCTTGAGACCATTTGTGATCTCTGTTAACCTTGCAAACATCTCGGAGATGGTTTCTTCAGGTTTCATCTTAAATAACTCATAGTTAGTGACTAGGAGGTTTGCCTTGGTTTCCTTAACTTCTGAAGTTCCCTCATATATGAGTCGCAGCTTGTCCCACATTTCTTTGGTCGAGATACACATAGAGACACGAGAGAATTCATTAGGGTGTATAGCACATTGCATGATATTCATGGCATTATAGTTAGCGGTGCATTTCTTAATTTCCTCAGGTGTCCATTTATCTTCATCATCCCCTAGTTTATGAGGACCCTTGTCCACAACTCTCCAAACTTCATACTCTTGAGCCCTAAGAAAGACATGCATTCTGTTTTTCCAGTACGAGTAGTTTGAACCGTCAAAGTAGGGAGGACGGTTGATGGAGTGGCCCTCGGGCATCATACCATTGTTTGCCATTTAACCGGATCTTACTCTAGATCGTTAGATCTGAAAAGGAAGAGCCTTGGCTCTGATACCAATTGAAGTCCCGAGATTAAATGGCACCCAAGAGGGGGGTGAATTGGGTGATAAAAAATTTCTATCGAGATAGACTCAAATATGCGATAACGTGGGGACACAGAAGAAAACAAGAGCAAGACAAATTATGCTTTTGATAAACCAGAGAATTTAAGTGAAGAAGATCAAACAATCTAGATCTAAATGATACAAAATATCTAGATTCACAAGTATGCACAGAAGAGGGATAGGAGATATGGAGCAAACCACAAAGAGACAGCGATTTTAAGGTGGTTCAGATGCCACAACGGCAACCTACGTCCACCCCTCACCGACAGTGAGGAACCACACACTATCTTGTAAGGAGTTACAAGATCAAACACACACAACACACACACACTGGGAAGGAGAGTTCCCGCAAAGGTGTAAGAACACCTTAATACACACACAGCTACAATGGAGAACACACAAACACACACACACGGATCTAGGAAGATCCACACACACTGAAATGTTTAACGATTACAAGAACCACAGATGAAGCTTAAGAGAACAAAATGAATTTAGAACACAAGAGAAGAATCTTGATTTGCTCCCCCTTAATGGATGATTGGATGTTTTGGATGCAGCTTGAATCCTTGGGCTGATCTTCACTTGACTGGATGAAGAACTCTTCTCGGAGCACTGTTCACATCTACAGTGCTGGATCCCTTCTCTTCCTCTTGGTAGCCCCCTTGACCCACCTTGAGCATTAGGGTTTTCTTAACCCTCTTGCATGAGTTATATAGATTTTGAATGGTCCATGGACTCCCCCAGACCAGATCCACAATTTCTGGAGAGTTTGGTTGCTTAGGGATTAAACAATACCAAGAGGAATGGCTTTTCTTGAAGTGTCAAAAAGTCAACAATATTGGGCAGCTCGGGGCTGGCGGTCGACCTGCAGGGTCTGGCGGTCGACCTCCACTGAGAGACCTGCAGGAGGCCGGTCCCTGGGAGATCCGGTCGACCGGGATTGAGGGGCGGTCGACCGCCACTGTGACAGCCTATAGAAGTTTCCATTCTGTTATTCCAGGTCGACCGGGGTGATGCTGGAGGTCGACTGGACTGTCAAGAACCTGAAAAAAGAAGAGTTTAGCCCAGAAAAATGTGTCCATATGATCAAGGCATGATTTGAACGATTGGTTAAAAGGTTATTACAAGTTCATTCAATGTACTTAGAAAACCATTTGGAATGCTAAAACCTTAAGCAACAACATGAAAAGTTCCAACCTTGAAGGCTTATGAAAAACACTTAGGTTATTAGATCCAAGCATGTGAGCAACCCTATGTCCTTGGTTTTGTTATCATCAAAACACGAGATATATATACAACACTGGGCATTTTGGAGTTAACATTTTTAACAGCAGAATTTACATTGGACATTTTAATGAGAGGTCTCTTCTCCTTTTCAGCAACAAATGAAATTGTTTTTAATGCTAAACTCTTTTTAGCAGTGGGGTTATAACCGAGACCCTCTTTTCTAAAATTCACTTTAGACCCCAACAAAGCATTCAAATTCTCAGTGCCTTGAGTCATATTCTCAATGATTTTCTTTTTATCCTCATTTTGATTTTCTAGGTGTTCAAGTGATTTCTTCAGTTCATTATTGACACCTAGCACATCTTCATATTTCTCATTGACAATCTTCATTTCATTTTCAAATTTCTGCAATCTTAATTTTAAGTCATCAATAACATTTTTCAGGGACTCATTTTCTTTTCTAGCATCTATCAAGGTATGCTTCAATTCATCAACTTCAACACATGAATTTTTCAACCTATCGTTCTCAGAATGCAACTGAGCAATTTTATCAGTCATTGTGGTGTCATTCATGAGAGAATTAATTTTCTTCTTTAAGTGCCTGTTCTCTTTTCTAATATCATCTACTTTATTGAGCAAATCACCGTAAGCATCTTCCCAATCTGAGATAGTGTAATGCTCAAAAGGAGATGATACCTCGTCGGAGTCTTCCTTTTCTTTTTCATCATTTCTGGCCATCAGGCAGATGGGCTTTTCTTCGTCTTCACTTTCTGATGTACAACTTAAAGTGCCCTCGTCCTTGTCGCTCCATGTGCTCACCATCGCCTTTCCTTTGGGAGCTTTCCTCTTTGACTTCTCCTTGAGCTTTTGGAGCTCCGGACAATCTGCTTTCATGTGGCCGGCCTTCCTGCAATGATAGCAAACATTAGTGTCAATTTTCTTGGCAGGGTTAGATTTATACCTCGTTTGTCTCCTACCACCATACTGTCTCCGGCCAAAATTTCTTCCTTCTTTCCTCAAAAATATTCTAAACTCTCTGGTCATCATTGCAAGCTGATCTCCTTCAATTTCTGACCCAGAGAGGCTCTGATCGCTCGATGATCCACTGTGGCTGGATCTGCTTGATCTACTGGAGTTGGCCTTCAGAGCAATGGGCTTTTTCTTCTTCTCTAGCTCCTCGGTCTTGGGAAGATTCATCTCGTAGGTCATTAACGAGCCAATCAACTCGTCCACCTTCATGTTCTGAAGATCCCTTGACTCCTCTATAATAGTAGCTTTCGTGTGCCAGACTGGAGTCAGGGACCGAAGAATCCTCCTCACGATTTCATAATCAGAATAGTTTTTTCCCAGACTTCTGAGACCATTTGTGATGAGGGTAAGACGCGCGTACATCTCGGTGGTGGTCTCGCTAGGCTTCATACTCTGAGACCAGCAAGTTTGCCTTGGTCTCCCTCACCTGAGAGGTTCCCTCATAGATAACCTCCAGCTTATCCCACATCTCTTTCGCTGTGGCACACAAAGAAACTCTTGAAAATTTCGTGGGATGTAGAGCGCACTGAATGGCATTGATGGCGCTCCAGTTGAGAGTAGATTTCCTTATCTCCTCTCTCGTCCATACATCCTCATTAGGATGCAGCTCGAATGGTCCTTTACTGACCACCTTCCAAATCTCAGTCTTTCGCCCTCAGAAAGACTTGCATACGATTCTTCCAGTATGCGTAGTTTGAACCGTCAAAGTATGGGGGCTTCGTGGTGGAATGTCCTTTAGCTGTCATCCCTCTTGCATCCTTGGCCGTTTCTCTTCAGGACGGTGATCCCTGTAGAAGAGTTAGGCTCTGATACCAACTGATAAGTCAAATGAATCCTAGATTGTATGCTCTGATACCAACTGATAAGTCAAATGAATCCTAGATGGTATGCTCTGATACCAACAAATAAGTCAAATGAATCCTAGATGGTATGCTCTGATACCAACTGATAATAGATGGACGCTCTGATTCCAATAGACAAGACTCTATTGATGATCTAGAGGGGGGGGGGTGAATAGATCGATCACCCAATAAAACTGAGTACAATAGGAACAATTGCGGAATAAAATCAAGCTGCTGTAGGACGAAGAAGAACACTTAAATGCAATCAAACTATAGCGAGTCTAGACGATCAGCACAAAGACGGTCTCAAGCATTCATCTACTGGGCTGTGAAATGAGATAGAGATGAGAAAAAACCACAGGGCAATCACACAATAGACAATGAATTTTTAAGGTGGTTCGACCTCAAACCTGAGGTCTACGTCCACCCCACACTCCAACCAGAGTGTGGTTTCCCACTGATGCACAGCTTAACCTACTGATCCACAGCTTCGGGGTAAAAAAACCTTACAGACTGCTGGGCCTTACAGCTTACGCCGACCAGAGGAGTCCTCCTCTGCAACCGCTGGGGAATTACAGCTTTACCCGACCAGAGGATACCACACCTCTGCACGCTGAGGAATTACAATTTCACCTCTGCTGACAAACAGCTTGAACAAGAGTTTCTAAAAACGAAAAGAAACAAACGATGAAACAGAAAACCCACAATGGGAATGTAGCTCAACAATGAGCAAAATCAGTTCCGGTTCTGAACCAGGAAACTGATGAACAAAACTTTCTCAGACTTTCAGATCTCTCACTACTCAAACTTCCTTCTTAGATCTGGTACACTTTTTTCTTCTCTCTGGATCGTGCTGGCTCTATCTCTTTCTGCTCTTTTTCTCTCAATGTCACAATCACGATCAGTCTTGTCTTGAAGAAGACTCTCCTTATTTATAGGAAACAGCAGAAGGTAGGGCGTGTGCTCGCCACAATTCCCGCCCAGAGCTTGATCCAGATCTGGAGTAGTCAGGCCACGTGGCATCATCTTGGCACCTCCTCCATTCTTTGATCACGTGCCTTTCTTAAACTCCTCGAGCAGATATCCTGTTAAGGTCAGACTTGATGTCAGCTTGAAATAATCTGAAAGATAGTACAAAGATGCACAGAGTTAATTAGAGCTTTGAGCTAAATGTGCACAGACTTGGTGTTACTCTAAAACCAGAAGTGCACAGACTTGATGTGTGCACAATGCAGACGCTGTACTGACCAGCTTGTGCCATTACTAACCTTGCATAGACATTATGCATGCAAAAGATGAGAGTTGCACAGACTTTGTCACTATGCAATGCAGAATATGCATAGACTTTCATATGCAAGATGTAGAACATGCACCGACTATGGATGCAATGCACCTATCCTGGATGTGCAAAAGACTAAGACATATAACTACGTTATCTTCCAAATAATGTGGTATGCACAGACCAAAGTAAAAGATGTATGGACTTTCTATATCTATGAGAGACTAAAAACATGCACCGACTTTCAATGCACGTTGTCCATATGCTCGGGGGAATACTGCACTGACTTGGTCGCATGTAGAAACAAGGCTAGCATTGACTTTGTGTATGCATGCACGGACTTAGTGTGTGTGTGAGCAACCTTGCTTAAACTTGATCACGTACAACGAGAGGTGTTGCAACAACTTGATGCACCTGGACTAAAGCATGCACGGACTTGGTCACGTGTAGCAACAAGATTTGCACATACTCTAGGTAGTGTGTGGCAACGAAAGCTTGCACCGACTTGGTGAACGCATGCACGGACTTAATGCAGAACTAACCAAGTGTTGCACCGACTCTACTCAATGCACAGACTAAGTGTAATGATGCAAACAACATTTATATGATTATATGACATATAAAGGTCATCAAAATACACACATCATTATGTCAATATAAAGTTAACAAAGTCAACTATGCAGTCAACGAAGTCAACCAATACTACTGCCAATTATCAAAACAACTATTGTCAATCATCAAAACATTTCAGCACAAAGCAGTGCACATACTGCTTATCAAAATAAAGGAGTCCCAACACCGGACCATTCGTCCTCGTTAATGATTAAACCTATCTTTGCTTCGACATTTAGCCAATGCTGATGAACAAACCACCGGACCTTTCATCCTCGTTAATGATTAAACCTATCTTTGCTTTGGCATTTAGCCAATGCCGATGAACAAACCAACGCTGATCCTCATCATCATCATCGAGGTCGGTGAATATACCGTTAACCTGGATCTTTCATCCTCGTTAATGATTAAACCTATCTTTGCTTCGACATTTACCCAATGCCGATGAACAAACCAACGCTGATCCTCATCATCATCGTCGAGATCGGTGACTATACCGTTAACCTGGTCCTTCCGTCATCGTTAATGATTAAACTCGTCTTTGCTTCAGCGTTAGTCCGACAACAGTGATCGAACTAAACCACTGCCAAATACCTCGTCAGGGAATGGTGAATATGTCTATTCATAAAAAAAAATGGGGCTGAAAATAGAGATGCCCGCCGGACTTGTTCAGGCATCCTGGGCGATGGCAAAAATGGTTATGACCCAGCTGTGGCGAAAACCCAAAAGGGCACTACAGGCAAAATCGGGTACCCCGTCACGTGAAAATCCGAAAGGGCGGGTGGGCAAAAGCAAGAGGGGGCCGGTATCGGTGAAAACCAGAAAGGGCGCCTGTACCGGTAATGTGGTAACTAAAAGAGAACAATACAATATCTTCTATCCGGGAAGCCCCTCCTACGGTCGAATCCCCAGCTTGATCGCCAAGATTCCTGCATAAGAATACTCCCACATGTCCCACCAGCATAAACCTTACGCTTATGCTGTAACAAACTCCTTTGCTTCGACATTCTCCATGCCGATGAACAAACCTACCGTCGATTTTCGTCATCATCGGAGAAATCGATGGACAAACCATCGACCCGGACCTTTCTTCCCCGTCGATAAACAAACTCCTTTGCTTCGACATTCTCCATGCCGATGAACAAATCTACCGTCTATTTTTGTCATCATTGGAGAAATCGATGGACAGACCATCGACCCGGACCTTTCATCCCCGTCGATAAACAAACTCCTTTGCTTCGGCATTCCCCATGCCGATGAACAAACCTATCGTCAATTTTCATCATCATCGATGAAATCGATGGACAGACCCTCGACCCAGACCTTTCGTCCCTATCGATAAACGAACTCCGTTGCTTCGGCATTCCCCATGCTGATGAACAAACCTACCGTCGATTTTTGTCATCATCGGCGAAATTGATGGACAGACCGTCAACCCAGACCTTTCATCCCCATCGATAAGCAAACTCCTTTGATTTGGCATTCCCAAGCCGATGAACAAACCTACCATCGATTTTCATCATCATCGGCGAAATTGATGGACAGACCATCGACCCGGACCTTTCGTCCCCATCAATAAACAAACTCCTTTGCTTTAGCATTCCCCATGTCGATGAACAAACCTATCGTCGATTTTCGTCATCATCGGCAAAATCGATGGACAGACCGTCGACCCAGACCTTTCGTCCCCGTCGATAAACAAACTCCTTTACTTCGGCATTCCCCATGCCGATGAACAAACCTACCATCGATTTTTGTCATCATCGGTGAAATCGATGAACAGACCGTCGACCCGGACCTTTCATCCCCGTCGATAAACAAACTCCTTTGCTTCGGCATTCCCCATGCCGATGAACAAACCTACTGTCGATTTTCATCATCATCGGCGAAATCGGTAAAGTAGCCTTTGGCTGAGACCCTTCGTCCCTGGCAAGAAATAAACCTGCTTTTGCTTTGGCATCTAAGCATACCGACAAGTATGTCATTTTCGGATCTTGTCACCTTCGGCGAGATCTATGAACCAACCACTCACCCAACATTTTGGCCTTGCCGACAAATAAATCCTCTTGATCCTTCGGCATTCAGCCGATGATATTTCTTACCTAGGCTAATCGAATCTTGTCCTCGGAGAAGTTGCTCCGCGGTGGAGCAAACCCCTCATACCTTCGCTGAAGGCGTGAGCGCTCTCCTGCCCTAGCAGCTAATGTATCCCGGGCTGGATGGATTAGCAACGCGCCTCTACCCGAATTGGCCAAAAGAAAAAATGATGAAAAAAAAGGAGAAGAAAGAGCTATAACTCGGCATCGAATATGCAAGGCAGGAGTTGAAGAAATTTCATTGAACAAAAAGAAGAGCAGATAGTACTACGGGGCATCCCCTGGAACACAGGAAGATTCATAAGAGAAGAGAAACAAAAGAACTACTGGGACGGATGACGGAAGATGTCCTTAAATTCTAAGATCCCCAGAGATGGATAGCGGCTTAGCTCTTGTAGGCGAGACTCTTCAGTTTGTAGCCTTGTCAATTTTTCCTCAAGGGACGTAGCTTGCCCTTCCGCCAGCTTAGCCTCCTCTATGTTTTGGATCCTTCGCTGGTCCACCTGCTCCAGCTCTACTTCGGCCCGGGCAAGCTCAGCCCGTAATTTGGATATCTGAGTCTCCAAGAAAGTACTACACTGAGTAGCAACATCAGCAGTATCCCGCACTTGTCAAGCAATTCCCCTCAATGACTCGAGGACAGTTTGACGCTCTGCCCGCTCAAACTTTAAGGCCGTCAGCTGGTCCGCTAGGCCATGGCCGATGAACTCCCTCCGGTTCACATATTTCAGCAACAAAATCACTCGTTGCGTCCAGTCTTCCATGGGGCAGCCATAAGCTAGAAGTGTACGGGAGACGCGTTCTACCAGTCCCCGCAGTTGTACATAGGACAAGTCGGGGAGGGTCATGATAGTCTACTTCAACATCTCCAAGTTTTGCCATACCAATTCACTCGATGATTGTAAACCGAGTGATGGCGTATCTGGGAGATAAAATTCTACTCGACTATCGACTGGGGCCCAAATATTCTCGTTCGGCTCTGAGGATGACGAAGGCATATCCAGTATAGCACCCGCACTATGACCAGCTCTCACGGATGACGTAGTTAAAGGAGTATAGATGACATCAGTCTCTTTTCTGAACTCTGGCGAAGGCATCATAACATGAACTTCATGAGTAGGAAGTGGTCGTTCGCTATCATTGGCTCGGCCAGCCTCTGCTAATGTTGCTTCAATGGCTAGCGACGGAGTTGTAGAAACCCCGACAGTCTCTTTTGCAATGTTTTCCAATTCTACCACGGGAATGTCTCCCTCGCCTCGAGGTGGTTCATCATCAATAACAAGCTACGGCTGCTCTAGAACCATTGTTGGCTGGTCAAGTCCTGCGATTATTCCCGACGCTTCAAAGCCCACTGTCATAGCATAATCCTTTGGATATCTCAAGGCTATGGGCCTTAAGACAGGCGGGAATACTTGTCGACCTGCGCCGAAAGGTGGAAGAGATATCTTTACGGTCACGGGCGGCAAGGTCACTTCGGCCAGAACGATGGGAGCCTTCAAGAAGAATATGTATAAAATATCTGAGAGGCTCGATATGGTAAATAATGAGTATGAGCACAGGCCCAAAAGGAGGACTCTGACCTCAGCTGGCACCAAGCTTAAATCTCCGGTAGTGGAGCCCTCCATCTCCGTCATTGCTGCCCCTTCTCCTACGGAGGGGCCGAGTGAACCGAGGCCACTCCATGTTAGCCGCGGGGGGCTGAAAGTTGTGAAGTCGCTTTCATAAGAAGAAGAAAATGCGGCATCTTCAGTTTCTGTCTCTGCCCTAGGAGACTCTTCGTCACTTGAGTCGCCACTATAATCCACTTGCTCCGTCAAATATGGGCTTTGCTCCGAGCCTGAACTTTTCTCTCCAAAAATAGTCAGCTTCCCAGCAGAACAACTTGCAAGAGCCACGTCTTGCTGAGCAAGAGCCTGCTCAGCCGGCTCCACAGCAGAAGGGATGGGTGAACCAACTTCGAGTACCGAATGACTTGCTGGGAGAGCAACTTGCTCTGCAGGATCTTCCTCGGTCAGCTCTACGGAAGGAGGAGAAGGTGGGCGAACTTCGGCAGAAGTTGAAATAGGGAAGCACTCACGTGAGCCCACTATACAATGAATCGGATAAACTCCGAAGGGTGGACTGTTAATTACCCTCCATCTCATGGCTGGGAGTGGGGGAAGGCAAATTTTCTTCAACAAGGGGAGCCAGTGATGCTCCATCTCCCCTCTCTTGGACTTCTACTGAGGTGGTAGTCTCTTGTGTAACCACCACCGGTGAAATGGCGGGAGCTGCAACAAGAAAGTTAGCACATATGGCCGAAATGGAATTGAGGCGCACGAGGGGGATATACCTTCGGTCGAGTGCGCCTGCACTTGAGACACCTCAAACTCTTCAAAGGTGACCACGACTGGGGGAGTAACCGCTGGTTCTGTATGTACAACTTTTTTCTTGCGGACTCTCTTCGCTCGAGTTACGGCTTCCCTTACTTGGGACCTCGTTCGCTTCCGCAAATCACCAGGAGGCAGCAACGTAGTGGTTGGAGCTGCCTCTGGGGTCTCAAAATATGATGGCTTTTGAGCCTTTATGATTAACTCCCTATAGTGCTTGGCCTCCTCCGAAGTGAGTCGAACTGCACATGCACAAGGGTGAATGTGATGCATAGTGCAACAAAAGGAGAAAATTAAACTAGAGGCTGAAATCGATGAATGAAGAATACCAGCTGGCCCCATATACAGAGGAGAAAGTGACCAGTAAAATAACAAAGGCTCTTTGTCTCTTGAAGCAGCCTCGCGAATTAGCCAGCATACATCTCCTATCAATTCGCATCACTCGGCCAACGATGCCAGGTCTGAATGGCCGCGAGAAGACAAATGATAATATAGGCCGAGGTGGTCCAGATCCCATCCGTCGGCATACTTGAAAGAAATATGAAGGGGTTGGCTCAAAATGGCCTCGCTAGGGCAACCCACTGAAAGACCATGAGAGCAGAGCAACGCAAACAGCCATGTGGTATTACTATAAAGTGTGGGCCATCGGTCCTCTCTTCTGATGAAAGTTCTGTAAGGATAAAGTCGGTCGCTCTCAGGACGCCAGGAGGCCGTATAGGGTAGCGGCTCCTCCACTGGTAAGGGGATATGCTGAAGAACTAATCGCTCGCCACTTACGCGACATAATGCCTGAAGCGTCTTCACGAAGCTATCTTTTGCTAATCTCCGACACTTTTGGCTTGGTCTTGGATGAGCGCTGTTTGACGATCTTACGAGCCTCCAGATAAGCCATCACTTCAACATTCGTCTGGAATTTCAATTTCTTCAGATAGGCTGGGTCAACATCTAGAGCCAGGACTGGCTGGGAGTCCAAGAATCGACATTCGACAACAGCCCAGCATTCTCTTCTCGAGCTCCTATAAAAGCCTGTGCGCGCATTCCACCATTTGATCTATTCTGGCGTCACACGGGGAAAGCGTGCAGGGGCTGGAACTCTAAATGAAATCACCTCTTGGCGATGAAAGTAATCCCACCAAATGCGGGCTTCATCCGTTGTTGTCTGGCCGGCCCGAACTCTGTTCGGCAATGCAAACTGTGTGGAACAAGGCAAAATTTGCTGATCATAACCAAAAGTTCGACTGAATCGGAATGGATAATAGGGCTCCAGCAACAAATTCCCGCTCTTGTGAAAAACTAAGATGCTTGGCCTTATCGACAGCGCCCAATCAACTAGTTTTGGCTCCAGAATCGGCCTTGTACACTTGGCACCGAAGATAGGATGAATATATTCTTTTGTTTCGTGAAGGCAGCACTCCCGCATCTTGTTCACTAACGGACTTGAATGAGCAGCCAAGCTCCAAAAATGTAGAACACCAGGTGAATCCATCAAAACCTTGGTCAATTTCCCCTGGATATCAAAAAGTTGGTCCGATGTTTGGGTCGGCCCGGCATTTGCAAATTCTATCATTCTCAGGACCAAAAGTGGTGACTGGAGTGCCCGAGGAGCAGCTTCTGGGAACAATGTACATACCCAGGCATTGAAGAAGTGAAGCGGACCAATCGTCCAAAAATTTCTGGGGAGACGTGAATGATGAAGGTCCCCCAGCATTTTATATATCAAGCATAAAGCAACCGGGTAAAGTGAAAGCTTTGTGCCACATGCCATCAGACAAGCAGGGTAAATGGCCTCGGCCTTGATCACACTTTCGTCACCTTGCAGGAGAGCGAAGGAACAAATCCATTATGTCAAGTACGCAGCACAATGAGTGACTACATCAACACCAGTGGGGTTGGGCCCCCCTCTTTGACCTTCCTTTAGTGAAGGAGGAAAGCAGCCTGCTGCCGAACTCTCTTCTTTCGTTGAATAGGAGCTGGCGCCACTGAAGGGAAATCTTCATATTTTTACTCCCCTCGGAAGAAATACTGGAGCCAGGCACCTACCCTCACGCACCTCTTCTCGCCGGGCTTGCGAGCTTCTCGGGTATCGTACGAGGAATGGCACAGAGTACTATACGCCTTCATCAGATATCGATAGGCGAACCCAGTCAGATATCGCCCCTCACCATCGGTCTGATCTTTTAGCCAATCTGGCCAACATACTTCTTCATACGGCTCACCGTCAATCGGGAGACCGCTGAATTGGGAAAGACTCCAAAGGTCCAAAGACGTTTCTCCTTCTGAGGCATAAAAGGTGTTGTACTCTGGACAAAACACCTCAATCATGCCGCAACAGAGGCCCTCGGAGATCGGATACCGATATCTTGAAGCATACACGCTATGGTACACTATGGCATTGATCAAGATCGGGGCATAGTGCTGTAAGACATAGTCAGTGAACTCCACAGCTCATGACCTGAAGGCGTGAGCATCAGTAGCCTTCATATCAGCAAACCAGCCCACGACAATCTAGTGCTTGAACCGCACTACCAGATAGTCCAGCAAAAATGGCTCCTCCTTGTACCCCCATTTCAACGGGGCTACGAATAGGCCAAAGGATGGCTTCTCTCGGTCTATGCGACCCGTAGACTCGTTCAACCTGGCCGGAATAAACTCAGGGGCCCTCGTTAGTAGCTCATCCTGCGGTGTCAGCTCCTTCAGTCCGAGCACGACACTGTTGATAATTTTATCTCTCTTTCCTTTACCCCGCCCCTAACTATGCTAATAACATAATAGCATGAAAGGCATGGAAGATGATGAACAAAGGGGGATGAGAGATAGAAACATACCGTGATCGCCACCAAGGGTTAACAACGCCACAAGGATGAAGAAAGGAGTGCAACGGCGCCATGTACCTTGGAAAAGGATAAAGACTTGATCACGCTTGAAACGGGGTGCGGGGAACTTTGTGGGATCAAACCTCCTCATCTTCCAGCCGGCTAGAAGAAGAGGGCCTCACGTCCATATCATGCTCTCTTGCAAAACAAAGATCAAAACACAAAGGCAAAAACCAATTAGATCATGAAGTGTAGCATCAATCCCAAAGTGATAAAATAGTATGAATAAAATGGGGAGAACGCATCGGGGGAGGGTTTTTAACCCCTGTGGAAGGGTAGAAAAGATAGGTGTGTGTGTTGTGCATGCATAGGATTTGAAATCACGAGATTTGGTTGAGAGAATAGAGAGAAACCGTTGATGCAAAACATGTAAACATGCATGTGTAGTAGAAAATGTAGGAAACTATGATGATTTGTGATTTTGAGGAGATTGGAACTAAGAGTATAGACAACCAAATTAAGCCCATAAGGATGGAATGGAAAGCTAATACTTCCCTCTTCAAGATGGGGTCGAAGTTGTGAGTTAGAGTTGTAGCATGGCTTCGCCCCACGTCCGGAAAGAGCCCTTCTTTGCAACTGCGAACTGGGCAGTTTATATAGAGGTTGCAGAAAACCCAGAAAGTTCTCCCAAGATTTTAGAGGATAGAGTCTACCAAAATTCATGTTCTATGGATCAATCTCGTGATAATACAAAGGATAAGAGGTAGGAACAAGTGGGACTCAATTTGGTGGAAGGATCTGGAAGTTATGGCTTCTAGAAGGGAGCCCCGGAGCTTAATCTGCAGAGTTTGTGTTGAACTAGGATGCATAAACCCCAACTTTTATCCGCGTTTATGAGTAAGATAGCCAACGAAAATATGAGATCTATGGATCAAATTAAAGATAATATAAAGGAGAAACCATAGGAACAAACGGCGCTCAATTCGGAGTAGAATTCAAGAAGTTATGGGCTCTGCAAGAGGGCCACGACGCACAGAAATGGAGCAGAGTCCAGCTCGAATTGGACTCTCAGTTTGTGTAACGGTCTATCGTAAGACCGTCAGAGTCTCTAGCGGCCTAGGGTGGGACCGCCACGCTCCGGGGGTCGAATGGGGTGATTTCGGACGAGTTTGGCTGTGACGGTCTATCATAGGACCATCACACGTGCTCTGACGGTCTTACGATAGACCTTCACATGGGCTGTGACGGTCTAATAATAGACCTTCACATGGCTGTAACGGTCTAACAATAGACCTTCACACCGATGAAGGAAAATTCTGGGTAGACTGCGCGCGACTTTAGAAATTGAAGCGTATCTCTCAAACGGGACAGAACTAGCGAAAGTGGTAGAAGAAGAAATTATAGATAACGGAGAGAGGAACAACGTTCATGAAGAAAGTAAGTTGAGAAAATTAACATAAGAGGAAGAAAATGGGGCGAGAACAGAGAGAAAGAATTTTGGGATGTAGGTGAATAACACAGTCTACTGGAAAAATGCAAATAGCTCACAATAGATGCAGAACTGGCCAATGGCGTAGAAGAAAAAATTGTAGATCTTTAAAAATCGAACAACTTTGGTGAAGGGAACATTTTGAATAGAAGACTGGAAGAAGGTGAAAAAGAATCACTTTCAAGACTGCGCAGTGAGAGAGAGTCGATTGCTTAATGGAAGCCGACCCAAATGGGCCGTAAGTCGTCTTAGAAGCCGGAAGTTGATAAGATAAGCTCTAGGGACTCTAAGAAATCATGATCGCTAGGGCTCAAAGGGAATGGAACAATGAAAATTAGCTCAAAATCCATCCAAGAAGGTTCCAAAATAATGGCTAATTCGGGACATCAAAAAGATGAATAAGAGAAATGACGTAACTTGCGGGCTAAAAACGGGTGTCAACAGATGCCCCTCCTTGATGTACGCTTTGCAAGGGAATGAGAGGAAGCGACGCGGAGGTGAAATGAAAAGGAGATGGAGCGAAAGTGACAGCGATGTGAAATAGAGATGACGCGGAGATGAAGCGGAGAGAACTGATAAGTGTGCATCAAGGTAAAAGACACCCGTTACAACCAACAAGCGATAGGAATTCTCCCGAAAATGCCAAACTAACCACCAGGAATGATTGACAAGGATGAGACATGTTTGGAGAACTAAATTAAGGAAGGAAAAGGAAACACGACCAACCTCATCAGGGACACAATCCACATACAATGAGTGGGTCGGAAGAAAACACAGCATAAGAGCTAGAAATGAGAATAAGATTGAGATAAAATCCAGACAGGAATCATGCTGGCCAACAAGACCAAGCGGGAAGATCATAGAAATCGTTCAAATTTAGAGTGGAATGAAGAATCTCTTATCCAAGAAAACTGAGGTGCAATTAACCATTGCTGAGGAGAAACCTTGAACGGATCACGAGATGCGAATGCTTAAAAAAATGGCATGATGCATGTTGGGCTAAAATAAAGAAATCATCAAAACGAATGCAAAGAAAGATATAATAGAAAGTACTCAAGGATATTATTGCTAGACTGAGCCAGGATGGGGTCAAGAGTCTTCTTGCAACCACGGCGTGCGAGACAGAGTCCGTCGTCCCCCACCCGACTCAACCGAGCGGCTTATCCAATGACTAACAGTATGCTCCTAGATCATCATCATTTTTGTTAAAGGGGAACATCAGATCCCAGAACACACGGCCAACCAGTCGGTCCTTGAGAGGCTATAATAGTGTATATATCATATAGTAATGCAACAATGAGTAGGGATAGAGAGCCATACCTGACTTACCTGCCAAGCGAAGCGGCATTTTTTTAAATTTTGAATTTCAGATTTTTATGAATTTTCCAATAAGACAGACATGACAAATAAGCAAGTATAAACATAACGAAGACAACATAACCATCAACTGAATGACAGACAACACAACATAACATAACGATCAAATAGAAAATAATCGAACATAACATAACAAAGACAAACAAGCACACATATGCAATGGCATGAACAAACCACATGTATGCACGATGAACATGGTGGATCAACACGGTGGGACAACACATGGTTGGGACAAGAATATGAGGGATAACCACACGGTTGGGACAACACACGGGACATAGAGGGGCGACTAAACAACATGCGTGGGATGAGACAGAGGGACATAAACACGTGACAAGGACACGGCGGGACAAAAGACATAACAAATACGCCCTTCAATCAAAGCCCAAGATCAGACGAAGCAGAACCGCCAAGTTCATAGTCCTGAGGCAAAGCCCTCTCATATACATATAATCATTGCAAACAAAAGTTGAGAAGGATACAAGCTTCGGAATAGATCGAGAGATATAATTGAAGAAGAGAACAGATCAGAAGATGTGAACAAGAGACAGATAGAACAAAATATGGAGCAAGGGAAGTTTGAGTACCTGCAACCTGCACACTTAGTAAACAGATTACGTATCTGTTCTCAAAATAAAATGTAAACGATAAATATTTTTAGAATTTTCAATTTTCTTGATTTTTTTAATTTTAAAAATATTTGATTTTTTATTTTTTTAACAATATTTCATTTTTTTGGAATCTCATTTTTTTGGATTTTTGACAATATCTTATTTTTTTAGATTTTTGACAATATCTCATTTTTTGGATTTTTGAAAATATCTCATTTTTTTAGATTTTTGACAATATCTCATTTTTTTAGATTTTTGACAATATCTCATTTTTTTGTGAAAATATCTTATTTTTTTTGAATTTTGACATAGTAATCCGCAGCACCCAAAGACAGGCTCGAACTACTGGCCAGGGATCGTCATTCCTACCCCTCTCATTAAAGGCTACCCTTAAGCAGGGCGTGTATGTGAGGGTGGCTCAGCACAACCAACCACCTCTAAAGAATGGTGCCCCTACTAAGGCCATACCCGGGATACAACCCAGCCTAAGAGGGAGAAACAGAAGAAAAATTGGAGACAAACTTTATGCAGGATGGGAGACATCAGGACTTGAATTCCTTCCAGGGCACTACCCCTCAAAGAGTAGGTCTGCTGCGCCGGGACTTTGTGTCTTTGATTTTGAGACCCATATTTATCAGGCACGCATGCGACCGGGCTCATGACGTCCCGCGGGGAACTGTACTGCCACTCTTGCCATGCCTTTGATTTCACAATCTTCTTTTTGATTCATCATTGATTTTGAGAGCCCTTATTGGCTAGATATTGCATGAAAGCTCACTTTTTTGAGGGTCAAGACTGCCCCTATTTGAAACCTCTCCTGTATTGGGGAGCGCCTAGGTTGGTCATCTCATCCATCTATCTCTTGCCCCTGTACTCGGCCGAGTAGAGAAAAGAAAAGACCTTTGTGCATACCCAAAGTATGGCCAAATCAGCAACGGTGTGTCTCAGAGGAATCAGCTATGGCTCGCCGTGTAGTGTGTGAAAAACCCATGCTCAATGGGTCACCATCGACAATCGGGGAAAGGAATTAGACTCCTAGTACGGAGCTATCACCAGCCTAAGGATGCTGCAGAAGCAAACTCATTTGACTAAGCTTAACTAAGCAAATTTCTAAAAGCCACTTAACCATGTTGAGGAATAGCATTATTATAATCGTGTGCAGGAGTAAGAGAGATAATAGCGATGATAACACAAAATGACGATACCTTGTAAATCCATGGTGTGGTAACCCCATCCTGACGCGATCTTGACCATCGAGCTTTTGAGCAGCACGGGCTTTGTATTCCTTGTTTGACAGGACGAAAGAGAGAGGATAGCAAAGGGATTGAAAGATTCCTTGACATGGAGGAGCGACAGACACCAAACTGGATGAAGGAGGATAAAAAGGAAGATAGACGAGGGCTAGAACTCCCTCGTTAAGGTGCAGAGACCTTGATAACAAGGAACCAATTACAGAAGAAACCAGATTAGCCGAGATCAAGACGGGTTAAAGCCTTGAAAACAGCAAGAGAAAGGGCAACGCCCCCGAAAGGGTGAGGAAGAATGAGTAGAAAGATGAGAAGAAGAATCATCCGACGTGGTCGGAGAAGAGGGATGAGAATCATCCAAGAGGGTCAGAGAAGGAGAATGAGAGACACCCTATAGGGTCGGGGAAAGAGAACTAGAGACGGAACCCGGAGATACTGGAGGAGAAGAATTGGGAGATGTCCCGAGATCAGGATGAAAAGACATAGGCTGAGGCCTGGAATTGTGAGAGGAGGGAAAAACTGGAGGATCCGGAGAAAAAGGAGAGGAATGGGGACGCACGGACCTACGGAAGGAGGAGAAAATGATGGAAATAGATTAGATGGAGGAAGGTACACCACCCAAGGGTGGAAACTGAGTAGAAGGAAGGATGAATGAAAAGAAAGGGCGGAAGAGGTGGACCCCTGAATGCACAAATGACGGCTCTTGAACCTGCGCTGCCGCCTCTTCTTAGCAGAAACTGACTTGTAATGGACCCGCCTGGCGCGAGCTCGTACCTTTGGCTTTCTCGACTTGCAATGTCTTAAATAACGGGCCCATCTGGCAGATGGCCTAGCCCAATTATGAATATGCAGCTTTGCTAGGGCGGCTGCCCCTAGACACCCAGTGCTAACAACAGTAGGTGGACATTCTTGGACAAGTAACCCTTCAGAGTGAAGAATATCACAAACCCACGGGGTTTTGTCTCTCGGCACTAGAAGCATGAGATTCGGTAACTCCACTCGGAACTCAGCCTTGAAGCACAAATCCCTTAATAGAAGAGACGGGTGAAGCTGAGGGAGAGTAATACACGGCATTGACATGGCCGGCTTGCTAATAAACTGAGGAAGATTGCATAACAAGTGCAGAATATCCTTGGAAAGTACAGAAGATACGGCCAATTGCCCCTTGAACATAGAATCCATAATCTGCTTGGCGGCCGTATGCGTTAGCACAACACAGGTAGAGAACCCTTCTTGGCCTGTCATCTGAATGGCAATAGAGCGAGGAGAAATAATAGCATCAACGGTGAACTCTCCGACAAGCCAAGAGATTGCCACCGGCCTTGCTCGGGAAGAAACTGGCATCAACTCAAGGGAACTCTTCTTAGCAACTGTCATCTTTGAAAGTAGAGGCGCATCATCCCCATAATAACCAGGGATCGGGATGCGGATCGGAATCCGACATATAAAATCTTTAATCTTGAAATGCATGGCCGGCACCGAATCATCTTGACTTGGCTTATTGTCTCCCTGGGGATTAGACCCAAGGGGCACCATGGGTAACGCGCACCCGCTCCGTGGGGGGTAAGTGGATGGAGAAATGGGGATAGGAATTGGTTTGGATGGCGTGGAGGTTTCAACGGGAGTGGTGATGTGTTTAGGTGGAGGCAAAGGGGTTGAGATGATGGCAAGCTCAGGTGCGGGTAAAGGTGAAGCCGGAGGTGAGGGTGGAGGTATAGACTGCTCAGGCTCGAGCCACGATGGTGACGGAGATGGCAAAGGCGGTGGAGATGGTAGAGGTGATGGAAGCACTGGTGGTGGAGATGGAGATGATAGTGATGGCAATGGAGAATGTGAGGATGGTGATGAAGGCGATGAGAGTAATGGACATGGATGTGGAGAGGGTAAAGAGGGAGGTCGTGAAGCCCCTCGTCGACGTGTCGACACAAGGCATCGAGCGGTGTTAGGGATAGAAGTAGTGGTAGTGGCGGCGGGAGAAGAAGGGGAGGCACTAGCCTGAGTAGAGGCTTGGGTTTGTGGCGGCGATGGAGCCGGGGTAGGAGATGGCGAAGGTAACAGGGTAGGTGACGGAGCAAGTGCAGCACTAGACAAGCAATCACAGGGGTGCCCCTGGCCTTGAAATGGAGACGGCTGCTTAGGCAGCGCTTCTTGTTGTTGCTGCTTGCTACGGAGATCTAAAATAACTTTATGCATGGCGGCCCAATCAATCCTCTTATTATCTTCCAGGCCATAAACATACTCTCGGAACTCTGGACAATCCTCAACCAAATGCCCCTGCTGGCGGTGAAAATCACAATATTGAAGCATATTCCCGACCGCAGGTCGGTAAGGCACAATCAGAGAGAGCATCAACACGTGAATGGCCATCAAAGCCCTAAAAATGTCAGTGAAACGCTCCGGCAACGAAGGACAAGGAGCCCGCTTCGGGCAAGGCAGATGCTGAGGGGTATGAGGTGGTGGAGAAGGTTGTGGAGATGGAAGTGAAGATCGCGTAGGCAATAGTGCATGGCTTGTGGAGGGACTAGACAATGGTACATGAGCGGGAATGTACTGGACGGCATCTACCTACTCGGGGTGTGGTACTCCCTTGACCGGAGGTGGAGACATAGGCGGAGACGCATGTGGGTATGCAGAAGCGGAAGGCTGACAGTGAATGGCGGTAGGTTGACTCATGGAGGTTTGATATGCGGGGGTGTATGGCTGACTCGTAGAGGGTTGGTATGTGGAAGGATACTGGTATGTATAAGTAGAAGGTTGGTATGTGGAGGTAGATGTAGATGGCGGGTTGTGTAGAGATGTAGAAGGTGGAGAGGACTTGGGGTCAAGGGAATCTTGGAGTTGTTGGCGGATGAAGCGGGCTCGGCTGTAAAGTTGTTGCCAGGAGGTGATGTTATTGAGGGCTAAGCTAAACTGATACTCGGGCGTGGCATTGGATATCAGCATCTTGATTTGCTCTCCCTCCAGAATGTGCCTCAGGACCTGCGTGGCAAGGCGACGCCAGCGATCGGCAAAGGTAGAGAACTCCTCTTCGGGCTTCATCATCTCATGGGCCAAATCCACCATGGAATACTTGGGCCCAACCTGGTCTTGAAACTGCTAAATGAACTTCTCTTGCACGGCTTGAAAATTCACAACTTGCTCTTGCGGAAGGGAGAAGAACCAATCCCGAGCCAGGCCTTCCAATGACAAACCAAATAGATAAGCCATCAAGCATTGGTCATGTCGAAACTGGGCCGACTCATAAATAAACTCCTTCAAGTACACATAGGGGTCACCGACTCCACTATAACAGCGATATGCGGGAATTTGTGAAGATGGCGGAAGCCGAAGACCTTGAAATGCGAATGGAATACTTAAGGAGGATTTGGGATCGATTTGGCGTTGATGTTTATCAAGCTGGCGTTGGGCTTGAGCAATCATCTCCTGGGTAGGGAGAGATTGAGAAGAATATGGGCCAACTTGAGCTAGTGAATTTGGACCAGGATGATATTGGGCCGGATAAGAGGATCCGGGCTGAGAAAAAGAAGGGCCCATTCCGGGAGTGGAAGGGTATGCGGGCCTTGAAGAAACATTGGCATATGGATTGAATGGGCCAGCAGCAACATGGGAGGAAGAATGAGGCCCATTAAAAGAATAAGGCCCATTAGAAATTGGGCCAGCGGCATATGAAGGAGAAGAAAGAGGCCCATGAAGGGAAGAGGGCCCATTATGAGAAGAAGGCCCATTAAGATGATTTACAATAAGACGATGGGCCTGGACCTGGTCCATTTGGCAAACAAGACTTGAAAGATGGGCCATGAGATTAGCATGTTCCTCGGATGGATTGGAGGGACCACGGGAAGATGGGCCCGCGTGGGAAGAGGATTCCACGCGGGAATAGGAAGAAGATTGGGGAAGAGGATGATACAAGGGATTGGAACGATGCTCCATGAGTGCAAATGGAGACTTAATACAAGGATATCAAGGAGAATACAAGTGGGGAAGCAATGGCTTAATGGGCTTGAGGACAAGAGGGGACTGACCCACTAACGCAAAGATGAATGGACAACGGACCACGGGACAATGGACTAGACAATGGACACACAAAATGGGCTAAGCTAAATGGGCCTAACAACAATAAAACATGTTGATGATGAAAGAATGCAAGAAAAACACCACTAATGGGCCTAGACAAGCCCAAACAACACAATCAATGCAATGTGAGAGTTTTCACTCAAGTCAAACAAGTTGATATGATGGGAAATATTTTAGAAGTTTTAATGGACCTTTTAATGATTTTAAATTAAGAATAATTCCCTCAAGATAGGAATCCTATGGGAATAAGGTCCAAACTTTGGGTTGACTAAGGTTAACTCCCTCACACGGATGCAAATGCAAGCCTAAAGGGTGGAAAAGGTACAACTGGCCCGACGTCCGTGTGGGAATCCACGGCTCGCGGGGACTTACGGAGGTCTCGGATAAGATCACCTAGTTGACCCCAAGGAATATGGAGGCAAGAGGATCACTTACCAAGGTAGGAAATACAACTATGATATGCAATGTATGGCTCTATGTGCATCGGAGTGCATGCAATTTCTAGCCTAAAACTAAGAAATCAATACAAAATTAAACTATGCAAACATGAGCCAAATAAGACAAATAGTATATGGATGGAAAGAAAATACAAAGGTCTACACAACGGGCCCAAGAACAGATCAATCTGACTCTGGGAGGTCAATCAAATCACTGAGCAAAGTTGCCTCCGTGAACCTGTGCGCAGACCACATGCAGATTTTATGGACAAAATGCTAAAATGATGACAATTTTTAACTAAGCAAACGTGACCCAAATGATGCAAGTAGTATATGGATGGAAAGACAATACAAAGGTTTAAACAATGAGCCCAAGAACAGATCAATCGGACCTCGAGAGGTCAATCAAATCATCCAAGAAAGTTGCTCCCGTGAACCTGTCCGCAGACTGCATGCAGATTTTATGGACAAAATGCTAAAATGATAACAATTTTTAACTAAGCAAATGAGATCCAAATGATGCAAATAAGGTATGGATGGAAAGCAATACAAAGGACTATCTAATGAAATAAAAATAAGTGCAATCAGACGTCAGGAAGGCAGTCAAATCACTGAGTGAAGATGTACCTGTGAACCTGCCTATAGAACTTATGTAGAAAACTCAAAACGTTGGACAATATTAGAATATGCAAATGTTAACCAAATGATGCAAATGATATATGTATGGAAATACAATACAAAGGGCTATCCAACGGAACAAGAATCGGCGCAATCCAACCCCGAGAGCAAAAGTTATGCCTCGACGAATATGGCCCTGTGAGCACGCGCGCAGGACTGCCAGAATCCGTAACGGTCTAACAAATGACCGTTTCTTGCCTTCTGGCAGTCTACTATAGGACCGCCACACTACCAGAGCCCTTAAAACACCCCAAACAGTGGAAGAATGGATAAAATATCACCTAAGCATGCACATGCACACACCCAACTCACAAAAGAGCATTAAAACAAACGTGATGGACATTGGAGTCCCACCGTGATCGCCAAAAAATAAGGTTGTTGAAAATTTTATCTCTCTTTCCTTTACCCCGCCCCTAACTATGCTAATAACATAATAGCATGAAAGGCATGGAAGATGATGAACAAAGGGGGATGAGAGATAGAAACATACCGTGATCGCCACCAAGGGTTAACAACGCCACAAGGATGAAGAAAGGAGTGCAACGGCGCCGTGTACCTTGGAAAAGGATGAAGACTTGATCGCACTTGAAACGGGGTGCGGGGAACTTTGTGGGATCAAACCTCCTCGTCTTCCAGCCGGCTAGAAGAAGAGGGCCTCATGTCCATATCATGCTCTCCTGCAAAACAAAGATCAAAACACAAAGGCAAAAATCAATTAGATCATGAAGTGTAGCATCAATCCGAAAGTGATAAAATAGCATGAATAAAAGGGGGAGAACGCACCGGGGGAGGGTTTTTAACCCCTGTGGAAGGGTAGAAAAGATAGGTGTGTGTGTTGTGCATGCATAGGATTTGAAATCATGAAATTTGGTTGAGAGAATAGAGAGAAAACGTTGATGCAAAACGTGCAAAATGCATGTGTAGTAGAAAATGTAGAAAACTGTGATGATTTGTGATTTTGAGGAGACTAGAACTAAGAGCATAGACAACCAAATTAAGCCCATAAGGATGGAATGGAAAGTTAATACTTCCCTCTTCAAGATGGGGTCGAAGTTGTGAGTTAGAGTTGCAGCATGGCTTCGCCCCACGTCCGGAAAGAGCCCTCCTTTGCAACTGCGAACTGGGCAGTTTATATAGAGGTTGCAGAAAACCCAGAAAGTTCTCCCAAGATTTTAGAGGATAGAGTCAACCAAAATTCGTGTTCTATGTATCAATCTCGAGATAATACAAAGGATAAGAGGTAAGAACAAGTGAGACTCAATTTGGTGGAAGGATCTGGAAGATATTGCTTCTAGAAGGGAGCCACGGAGCTTAATCTGCAGAGTTTGTGTTGAACTAGAATGCATAAACCCCCAACTTTCATCCGCATTTTTGAGCAAGATAGTCAATGAAAATATAAGATCTATGGATCAAATTAATGATAATATAAAGGAGAAACCATAGGAACAAACGGCGCTTAATTCGGAGTAGAATTCAAGAAGTTATGGGCTCTGCAAGAGGGCCACAGCGCACAGAAACGGAGCAGAGTCCAGCACAAATTGGACTCTCGGTTTGTGTAACGGTCTATCGTAAGACCGTCAGAGTCTCTAGCGGCCTAGGGTGGGACCGCCACGCTCCGGGGGTCGAACGGGGTGATTTCGGAAAAGTTTGGCTGTGACGGTCTATCATAGGACCGTCACATGTACTCTGACGGTCTTACGATAGACCTTCACATGGGCTGTGATGGTCTAATTATAGACCTTCACTTGGCCGTAACGGTCTAACAATAGACCTTCACACCGATGAAGAAAAATTCTGGGCAGACTGCGCGCGACTTTAGAAATTGAAGCGTATCTCTCAAACGGGGCAGAACTAACGCAAGTGGTAGAAGAAGAAATTGTAGATAACTGAGAGAGGAACAACTTTCATGAAAAAAGTAAGTTTAGAAAATTATCATAAGAGGGAGAAAATGGGGTAAGAACAGAGAGAAAGAATTCTGGGACATAGGTGAACAGCACAGCCTGCTGGAAAAATGCAAATAGCTCACCATGGAAGTAGAACTGGCCAATGGTGTAGAATAAGAAATTGTAGATCTTTAAAAATCGAACAACTTTGGTGAAGGGAACATTTTGAATAGAGTACTGGAAGAGGGTGAGAAAGAACCACTTTTAGGACTGCGCAGTGAGAGAGAGCCGATTGCATGATGAAAGCCGACCCAAATGGGCCGTAAGTCATCTTAGAAGCCGGAAGTTGATAAGATAAGCTCAGGGACTCTAATAAATCATCACCTCTATGGCTCAATGGGAATGGAACAATAAAAATTAGCTCAAAATCCATCCAAGAAGGCTCCAAAACAATGGCTAATTCGGGATATCAAAAATGATGAATAAGAGAAATGACGCAACTTGCGGGCTAAAAATGGGTGTCAACAGGCACCCCATTTTCGGGGCTCACCTGGCAAATATATAGGTCTCTCCCGCATGAGAAAATTCGTCAAGCTGTCCCGTTCGGCAAGAATTGTCTGCTCGTCCTTTCGAGCAAGGAAGAGATCCCACTTTCTGTGAAGATTAAATCGCCTTATAAAAAACATCGGGTGCTTATCTTTGGGATGGTCCATTCTGTAGCCTTCACGGTGATCGTATTTGAAAGAATCACTGCCGATAATCAACAAGCGGCCAGTGTCCACTGTGTCAGTATCTGAATCAGAAGACTCGGTGACTATAGCCAGCCGGTCGTTGCCTCTATTCAAAGAATGAACATCTCCCCAAGTCACCACAGCACGTGAAGAGGAAGGAGAGTCAGACGCCATGATGTCTGCATCCAAAGAAAACAACAGAAGATTAGAAGACTGCTTTTCAAGCAAGGTTCTGACAAAATTTCGGCTGAGTCTCCCCTAGCCGGGGAGCTTGCCAGAAGAAAGTGGGAACACGTCCATTATGAGACGGTCCCTAAACTAGGCCGTGGGTGTCACATCGAGGCCGAATAGGACACCCGGGGGTTTAGCTTCGAGGGCTAGCCTACTAGAAGCCTCCCGGGGCATGGAAAGAAGGGGTTTAAAGCCCCCTAAATCAGTCTAAACGAGCTCTCGCCCTCACCAATGGCCACCGCCGCTGCCGTCGTCGCGAGGGCAAAGGGGACCTCACTGCCGTTAGCAGAAGGGGAGAGGAGAAGAGGAGGCTGAGCTAGGGTTCGGAGTTGGAGTGAAATGAGGAGAAAGAGAAGAAGGAGGGCTTATATAAGGGGGGTTTTGAAGGGCTTAATCCGGCGTTGGAGAGGGCGCGCCATTTTAGCGCCCTCCCATGCCGATTCAACTTTTTGTGCGTCGTTTATAGGCGCACCGGATTAAAGTATTCGAGCGGCCGGTACCGTGCTATTTTAAAGCTTCCCACGCCGTTTTAACGGCATTTCAAGCCCCACGCCATTTTATGACATTTGCCAGAGCCGTGCCATTTTAAGGTCGTGATGGTATCTTCGCACCGTTTTAAGGCCACTATGAAGCCACACCATTTTATGGTTTTGAACACCCCAGACCATTTTAACGGCACTACGGCTACACCGAATCAATGGTTCGTGCAGATCAAAATGAATAATATGCTCAATCAAGGCACATCCGCCGATCCCGTGTCGCTCGTTCCTCACTTGCGACACCTGTGGCTGGGGGACATTTGTTGGCACTTAAAATATAATCCGATGGCAAATATGCCTAAACGACGGAAGAATGGGGCCTGTTGATGCGCAAAAGCCAAAGAAAATCAACAAAGAAGGGTCCTCTCGGACTACTGAAGCCTCAGGTTACCTGACAGGAGCATCAGGGACTCCGCAACTCATCACCTCGGGATGTCTGGAAGAAGTCTACAACAAATCGACAATGCCGTACGGCCTACCCAACAAACTGGCATCGACTCGGTCGTGCCGAACAAACCTCATACTTTGTCCGATCAGGATAAGAATATACCTGGTGGTCCGCCACCTGATGAGGAACCCTCCCGAGGTGAAGAAACGTCCTTGGCTCCTCAGAACAAAGTGTCAATGGCCATGTCAGTGAAAAACCCGAGGGATCCGACTCGGAAACATCTTCTTACCGGAAAGGTTTGTGAGTGGCCGAAAAGCTACCCAGTTAGGATGAAAGTACTCTAAGTGGTGACCCACTTGATGAGAATGCCACTCATATGCACAAAGAAGACCTGGTAGCACAGATCGCAGTGCCGAAGGTCATGTCAGCGGAAAACCCGAGTGACTGAATTAAGAGCTCGGCTTATGTCGGAAGTCATTATTCAAGAGTCTGACGGCCTGCAAGGTATTTTCCCATGATAGTCCAGCAAGGTCGAAGTGATATGGGTTCGGAATAGTCCCTGGAGCCATTCCGAGACCCACAAACCAACCCGACCCGAACAAACGGCAAGGAGTGGAGCTTAAAACGGCACGCTCAATGCTAATCCGATGCCGGTTAAACTGGTGCGCAATGCCCTAACCCGGTGGCGTCCATTCCGGCGCGTGAAGAGGCTTCTCCTGACCTGATTCTGGCACGCCCACCAGCACGCCGTATTAGCCATAGAAGGTTACTCTTCTATAAATGGGCTTTATTCGCTGAAGAAAAAGAGGGAGGCGAAGGAGGAAGTTTTCGAGGAAGATTGGAGAAAGAAACCTACCCCGTGTGAGAGAGCCATCAAAGCAGCCGCCGTCCCAACCTTTTACAGAAGAAAGCCCCCCCGGGAGCAAAGAGAGAAGCAGGCATCTATGATACTCTGTTTCTCAGACGAAGAACAGAGGTGGGTTCCGGCGACGGTCTCAAGTGTTTTTTCATTTGTCTTCCTTCCTAGATCTCTTGAGATTCGCATCGTGTAAGGGCGATGATATGAGCCCGGTGTTTCCCCCACTTGTTTGATTCATTTTCTTGTCAATTCTATCTTCCTCTGCCTTCCACTGTGACTACGGGGTTGTAATGCTCGATGACCGGCTTCCGGGCGACAACGTCGGGCCGTGCTCGCAAATGTATCAAGTTGGCCTTCTGTTGGCAATCCAGTAGAGTTGTGATGTGAATATTCCTGTTGCATTTGAATATTGGTCTTCTTATGCTGCAATTCTCTATATTCGCTATCGGACATTGTTCGGGCTTCTATCTCCTAGTGTAGAAATTGCCCTGGGCTGCCCAAAAGCTACATGAAACCCATCCCCCTCCCCTAGGGTCTTCTCAGTGATTGATCGCATCGAACTGCCAGTTTTCCCCATCCGTATGAGTTGGATATGCCTCTGTGTCTAATGCCAGAGCTGGCTCCCTCATCACACCTCCACTTAGGATCATGAGCTGGGCAGGGCATGGCTATCCCCATAGTTTAGATATCGCGTGTTTAAGCGTCAGAATCTTTCTTATATACATCATGCCTGGTAAGTGCTCGGGTATATGCGTTATTGTGGACGCGGATTCTTTTCCGTCAGTATGTTTCATTGGTTAGATTTATTAGGCGTGCCAGTTACTAGAGTGACAATTTTTATTATGCGCTCGACTTGACTTGGTCAGTCGATTGTGAAGTCCGAGTCGGGACCGGAAGTCCGTCATACCATAAAGGCTATGACGTTAATTACGCCCTTCCTAAGAAGGACAACCCTTGATTAAACGCCAAAATAGGAGGCCACTTAGGGCAGTTGAAAATGACAGTGCATAACATTGAAGTTCTTGTTATTCTAAGAAGGTAATTGAATAAACGACAAATTATTAAATCAGCATGACCCCTTTGTGTGGATCGTACCGGGCAGAGATAGGACACCGTCCACGCAGTGGCGGGGCGGGGCCTGGACGATCATCGGAGACATGTCCCCTTTCACGTTTCTCATCCGGCCAAGGGCCTCGAAGTATTTGTATCCCCCGAAGAATTGAGCCAGACGGGAGGCGTATGATACACGTTTCCGGGGCTTGTCGGGGTTAAAGCATCAATCGATATTTCGGCAGCATCTCCCCTTTATCTGGATCATGCCCAGGGGGAAATAGGCTATCACCCACGGAGTGCCGGGATGAAAGCCGAGAGAAAGAGAGGCCGGACCTCCCGAACTGCATATGTCTGCCATGGGGGAAACGTTCGATTTTCCCTTAAGGAAGCCGGTGGAACTCATGCAGTGGCAGAGACCTCCTGAGCTAAAGGGGTTACTCGTAAATCCGACGCGGGACGGTGGAACATAAGGGAGTTTGTCTCCCTTTGGATTTATCCCCGGGGCAGGTCTGGTGACTCATGGGTATCCCTGGATGGATCTGATCAAACCATCGGAGGCCCAACTGGATGGCAGGGTAAGTCCTCGACGCAGCTCAAGGTGGATGGGGTTCCCGGCGCAAGGGCAAGATGACCAGGGGTTCCGGCGCGCAGGCTAAGAGGCCAAGGGGGTTCTCGACGCAAGGTTCTCGGCGCAAGGGCTAAGAGGCCAGGGGGGTTCCCGGCGCGAAGGCAGGAAGGCCAGGGGGGCTCCCGGCGCAAGGTTCTCAGCGCAAGGGCTAAGAGGCCAGGGGGGTTCCCGGCGGGAAGGTAGGAAGGCCAGGGGGGCTCCCGGCGCGATGGTAAAGAGGTCAAGGGGTGGGGTTCTCGACGCCAGAAGGATCGCGCTGAGAACTATTCACCCCTTTTACTGTGCATGGGGCCGAGATGGGCGATGGCGCAGATATGGACTCTGGGATTTTACGACGCCCTGTTTTGGGTTTCTTGATGATTCAGGCCAGGGCAGAGGGTTTTCTTTGGGATAAGAGTGGATCGATTCATCATAATAGGATTGGATTAGGTTTGAGTTCTAAAGGAAGGCCGGAATCGAAGAGGAATTGGGGGGAATCATAGTCTGGAGGATCCCTATCACCAGTGTCCGTAATGAGCCTCGAGGACAATTTTAATATACTCTTTCATCATCTGGGAGCCAAGAGATGGCTGTCTCTGGCCCCGGGGATGACTTCGACAGTGCCAATATCCAGAACCGAGCGGCGGTCGCTATATAGCTCTGCTTTGTTCCGGAGGCCAAGGGATAGTCTGTCCCTGGCTCTGGAATAAGCACAGACAGCGTTTGAAAACCAGGCGAATCAACAGACTATTAATCAAACTGGGGAGGGGGATAGCGTGTTACGAAGTCTAAGAGAAGACAGAAAACACGGAGAGATGGCAACAGAGCTTCAGAGAAACAAACAGCAGGCATCAACTACAGCTTGTAGCATTCATCCATTCAAGCATTGATATTACATATGATCCATACATCAGAGGGGATGCGTAGAAAGGAATGTAGAGAGATGATGCATTATTCTAGCGGCCTAAAACCGGATACGATATCATAGAATACATCAGAGGAGTAAGAAGGAGAAGCAATCAAGATTAAGAAAATGAACTACAGAAATGGGGGGGGGAGGGCGGAGCATTGACTCCTCTCCCTCCCCGGCTTCCCACCTTCGATCAGCCTCTAGCTCTCTCCGCTCTGCTTTTTCTCTTCTCTGGCCCTCTTTCTTTCTTTTCTTTCTGGAGGAGGTAGGTTTCTGCTTTGCCAGACAGCCCCCTCTGCTCGCCTCTCCTCTTTTTCCCTCTTTCTTTCTGGATGAGGTTGCCGGCCTCTTCTCTGTCGTTCTTTTTTTTCCTTCGAGTGAGTGGGTTTATATAGACCCAGCCCCTCCTCACCTCTCGGCAGATGGGAGTCGGCGTGACTTTTCATCTTCACGGTGCGCATCTGTCGAGTGCAGCAGCTCCCGGCGCGCTAGACATCCGTAGAGTATCCCGGCGCCACCTTCGTGAGCCCATTTCATAGGCCCATTTAGGGCCTTTTTTAAGGCTTCACATGGACTTGCTGTCTCCCTGAATATACTAGAACCGCAGTAGGCCTTTTTTTGGTGGACCCGGGTCTTAGTGGGATTATGGAGACCTTCATCAGTCAGTGGACTGGGATTTCATCAGCATCGTCACCTGAACGATGACAGAACAGGACATCATTTCATCAGCATTGTCACCCGCATGATGATAAAACCGGATATCAGCTTTAGCCTGAGAAGACTTCAGCTAGCTATATATAGCCCATGGAGAAGGTTCTTCTTCCGTTACGACTTTGCAGAGGTTTTCATAATCTTCATTTACCGGTTCTGATTTCATCTTTGTCTTTGCTCACATCTCATCCGTCAACAAGTTAACATCTGACTTAGTCGGATATGTTACATGTAGACTTCCGGACGAGGCAGTAATATAGCTCTTGTTAAAGCGTGATAGGAGGTCTCATCAGTCAAGTGACTGCTATTTCATCAGTGTCGCCGTCTGGCTGACAACGAAACCGGACATCAGCTTGGCCGGAAAAGGCTTCAGCCGGGTAGATGGTTGACGAGCTTCACCATTAATTTTTCACTGTTAGGCTAATCTTCTTTTCAATTCTGTTTCCCCCCTTGCTCATTTTCAAGGTGTCAACAAATGCCCCCCACCTGCGGACGACGTAAGCACAGGAACATCGTCACGGGGTTTGCAGGTGCCTCTTTAGCATTCGAGGCTATCTTCTTCAATTTCTCTTTGATATTGTCCTTCAGCTTGATCATATTGCTGTAGCATCATTCGACATGCATAATTTTTATTTTCCATATTCTTCTAATTCTTTTTCTATTTTCAGCACTTTGGAGCCCTCTCAGCATGACGTTCATGGGCTTCTCGGCGCGAGGATTGGGCGGCTTCTCGGCGCGGACACTGTGCACGTTCTCGGCGTGCCCTGGTCTTTGCCCGGCCCTTCTCGGCGCGGGGATTAGGCTGCTTCTCGGCGCACCTTTTACACCAGAAGGAGGAGGGTTCTCGGCGCGCTAAATGCCGAGCCGAGAGCCCCTCTTCTATCTCCACTATTTGTGGCGCCGGGAGGGCTTTTTCTTCTCATTTTCACTGGAGTTTCCTCTCTCTTCAATCTCTTCTCATCGGCGCGAGCTTCTCCCCCCTCTCGGCCGTTCCATTTTCTTCCCGTCTGCATATACTTTGCTCGGTAGGACATTATTTCGGGATTGAATCCCACTTTATGTACGGGAGTCACTCCCTCTTGGTGGGTGACTCCCTATTCTTCTTGGGCAGACCCCGGATAAGGGGAGATGCTGCTGAAATTTAACCGGCACCATTTACTTAGTCCTTACAGACCCATTCATCTTCTCGAGGCTTATCTTCTCATTTTTCTTTGATTGCAGGTGCTGACATGGCTTCCGGCCCTACTGCTGTGGCTTCCATGACTGTGGGGGCGAGCTCATCGGCTCAGCCGGATATATCTCGGGCTTCAGTCAACTGGATGAATGTGAACAGCCTGAGCTTGGGCTATAACCAGATTGCTACTGTTGACGAGTCCTCTGATTCTGAGACTGACACCGTGCTGACTTCCGGGGTTTATTCTTCCATAGAAGGTATTGACTTCAGAAGAGCTGCTGACTATCACCCGGACCTACCGAAGGATCGCCATCTATTGCCGTTTATCCAGACTTTCACCATAGGCGGAATGAGGGATCTTCTGCTTGCTCAATCTGTGGAAGCGACAATACTTACTGACAGAGACAGCATGAAGGGTTCTGTTTATCGTGCCCGAGCTATATATCTTCCGGGCGAACCGCGGGACTGGAATGCCGTGCTAGGTGTTTCTGAGTTAGAGCCGGAGAAGAAGATGTTGACCCGGGCTCCAGAGTTCACTCCGGCGAGGTGGGACCATGTAGCCGGTCGTGTCCACCGAGAGAAGACCAACTTCAGACTCTTCCTAGCGCCTGTGAAGTGGGGTTACAGGGACAAGCCATTTGTTCTGAATTGTCTGGCTGTCCAATTTAAATATCAGCTAGCCGCCGACTGGTTTGGAGATGCCAGAGTGACAGATGCCCACCTCTTCAGGGTAGGAGCAGTGGAATTTACCGAATTTGTCTTGAAGGAGTATGCCCCTTTATTGATCAGAGCTGGGGTCTATCATAGTGTATTCGCATCCAGATTCCGCTATCCCATTTCTCGAGGACTATGTTGCGGCATGTTTGAAGTATTCTGCCCATAGTTTAACACATTCTATACAGCAGAAGGTGAAGTATCTCTCGATCTCTGGAGTCTTTCGTAGCTTTCAGGTCTGCCTATTGATAGGGAGCCATATGAGGAGGTCTGCCTAGACGACTCTGTAAAGGACGCCTCCGATGGAGAGAGTAGATATTCTTTCGGCTATGCATACCGGTATTTAATGAAAGCTTATCGTACCATTTGTCTGGCCTACAGCAGGGGATCTTCCAAAGGCTATCAACCCCGGGAAAAGAGCAGCAGATTGAGAGTCTGTGTAGGACAATGGATACAATACTTCTTCGGGGGTCCCTTGAAGTATGCAGACTTCCCTTCTGTGGGACCGACTTCTGGCAAGCAAATCAGGACCCCTCGTTACAAATCAGCATTGCCAGCTTCACTGCGCCGAGCAGGTGCAGACGGCCCGAACCCAGAAGGGGTTGACCCTATCACTCACTGTGCAGTTTATCTGACCTTCTGGCTATGCACCTTCGCTCTTCCTCAAGGGGACGAGACGACTATCGGGCCGGAAGCTATATATCCGGCCTGTCAGATGGCCTGGGGGATGAGGCTGTCTCTGTGCCCAGTGGCTTTGTGCTTAGTTTACAAATCATTGGGGGATTTGCATAGACATCGGGTTCCCCGCTCCTTAAGGACCGTGGGTCCGTTTCATTTCTTTAATGCCTGGGTCTGCAGTATTTTCCCTGAGCTGGCCCCAAGGACTTTACAGTCGGACACAATGCTTCCTCGGATGATCGAATTCGCTAGCGCCGAACCTGGTCCTCTCTCAGAGCAGCTGTTTAAGATAAGGGGCAGGTTGATAAAAGTGCCTATAGACGCTCCTGGCATCATTCATTTTTGGAGCTTGGCAGCAGGTTCGGCTCCTTTAGTGGACCCTCAGAGGGAATGCAAAATGGAGGAGGTAGAAACTTATGTCCATCCTGTTTCTGGGGTCAATGCCACCCGGCCCATATTAGAAATAGAACTGGTTAGGTGGGCTATGGCTATTCGGCCCAGTGTATTGGTTTTCAGGAAGGGAGGCCTGCTCATTCTGGAACCTTATTATCCGTTTTGCTTCAGCAGAAACTTTGGTTATGATCAGCACATTCCTCCATCGGTTGCTCAGTTTCCTTTGGAAAGCCGGGCCAAGCATGGGTCCACCGTCGCCAGCGACGGTCGAACATGGTGGGATTTTTTCCATCGCCGAGAGGGCGTAACTTTCAGGGTCCCGACCGTTTCTAATCGTATTCCCCGTGTCACATCAGAATACATTAAGTGGTGGAATACACGCACCAACTTCTATAAAGATGGCAGAGGCACCTTTTGGGACGTGGCCGAGTGCTCTTTCTTAAAGCGGCAATCAGGGCCTATGTTTGAAATTGATGAGGTCCATCTGAAAAGGCTCTATTCAAAGCACCAGAAGGAGGCGGAAACATATATTGCCACGCGTCGGTCTTTGAAAGAGGAAGGTTCTGAACCACCCACTCCTATCTTCTCTGAAATTAATGAAGACGCTTTTACAAAGGATCTGAGGCAGTTGGGCCATATAGGGGGTGTTCATTTGGATGTACAATATCCGTTCCCCCCGGAGGAACCTCTCCCGACAGCAACCCCCTGGAGGGGTCCGGTGGATAGGTTTCACCCTTACAGGACATTTGTGCGGAGGGAAGACCGCACCCAGACATATTCTCAGCACACTTCTTGGCTTTTTGTACTGCTAAATGTTCACGGGCTATCAGTGGAGAACCCGATAGCTGGCATTCTGAATAAGCCGCTTTTTGTTTCTTTTCATTATGTCGATGCCTGGTGTATAGATTACCTTGGCCTGTTTCATTGCCTCGACTTCCACGGGCATAAAGACTTGGCTGCCTTGAAAGAGAAGTGCCAGACCATTGGTGACATATGATGGCTAGTGAAGGAGGCTGCTTCCCAATCGAAGGAGGTGGCTTACCTGTATTGGCCGCTTTCCACATTTTATGATGGCCCAACAGGTATGACTCTTCCTGTCTGATCATGGCATTTTTCTTTTATTGTTATGCTTTGCATCTGTCGACTATGGCTGCCTTTCTTGTGTCTTGCACAGATAGACCGGACATAAAGTGGCAGGGGCTTTACAGGAAGCTTATTGCTCAAGCTGAGAAGCTTGCCTACTTTGAAATTCCTGCAGCGGCACCTACGACCACTCCCTTGCCTCCGGGCAAGAAGAGGAAGCCTTCTGTGGTGAAAGCTGCAGTTGCCAAGGCCAAGAGGGCCAAGGTTGTTCGGGTCCAGCAATCAGCTCCGGTTGTGACGGATGCCGGAACCCCTCTTCCAGACATCCCCTCATTTGATGAGTTCAGGTCTCAGAGGGAGGCCGCCTAGGAATCTACCGAGAGTGGCGGTAATAGCTTGTAGATGCAATCTTCATTATCTTCTTGACTAATCTTTTAAGGAGTTCTTCGAGGCTGAGCTTCTCTTTATCTGATACAGCCCAGGAGCAGGTTGCAGTGCCTGTGGAAAGGGACACGAGGCTGCCTTCTCCTACCCCGGCTGGCGAGGAGGAGGGTAAATGTGCTTTCTCATCTTTTTCTTTATACTTCCCTTGTTTTTCTGTTATATTCCTCAGAGGTCCCCTTTTGTTGAGGTGGCAGTCAGGGAGCAGACTGAGGCCATGATAGCAGCGGGAGAGTCGCCTCAACCGCAGGAGGGTCACGGGACTCAAACAAAACGGAGCGTTATTCCGGCCAGTCGCATAATCACCCGGTCTGCATCCCGGCATGCTCTAGAGGCGACCCCGCAGCATATAGCTAGTGTGGAGATATCCTCGGGCAGCTCCGAGACCATCTCTGATAATGCGGAGGAAGTTAATTTCAGTGGCAGTGAGGAGGAAGTTTTTAAATCAGAAGCCTTGCCCGTATTTGCAAAGGGTCTTCCGCCTTTAGTGCCTCCCAAGCTGCTGGTGTTATCTTCTGAGGAGGAATTTCAAGAGGAGTTTGCCGGGCTCGACACCGAGGTTGACATAACCCCTCCGTTTGCTGCTTCAACTACGGAGCTTTCTCCCCTTTTGTCTCATTTCGAGGGTATAGACCTCAGCTTGAAGGTAAGCTTTTCTTTTTATTTGCTGTTCTATTTATTTTCTTTCATTCATTGTTGAAGGTCATTCTGCTTTGTCCTCAGGACCCTGTCATCACCAGCTCAGACGCGGCCGTAGTTTCTATGGCTATTTCATCCGCAGACTTGGCCATTATCCCTGCTTTACCTTTAACTTGCATGGGAATTTCTGAGGTTATTCGCCCTGTGCCAGTGAGGATACAATCTTCAACTGACTTAACATCATTGGACTTGGGGGCCTCAGGAGAAAGTTCCGTCTCTGTCAGGGCCTCAGATTTTAGGACTGAGGCAGACCTAGCCAGAAGCTCTGCTTTCATACCGGCCGCAGTAATGTCCATTGCTCCCGAGTCAGCGGTCCCTGCCACAGTGGCTACGGAGACCAGATTTCTGCTTCTACCAGCTGGAGCACCTTCGTTCCCATTGCCAGAAGGAGCAGCTAGAGATGAAGCTCCCGCTCAGGAGACCCATGAAGAGACAGTTCCAGCATTCATTGACCCTCTACCTGTGGGTGCTCAGGCCATAGCTCCCGAGACGGCGGTAGCGGAGGAGTCCTTAATTTCGTAGGAAAGCGTGGAGAGAGACCAGTCTATTATTTCAACAGATCTGCCATCTTCGTCCTCTCAGCCGGATATTGCACTGTGGGCAGATATTGATGGCGAGGTGACTTTTGAGGTCGTCTCATCTGCCTCCTTTGGCTTTGCTTCTTCTGAAAGCTTCGTCTGGCAACATTTAGACATGCTACGCCAGTTAGTGGAATCCCAGCCTGGCTTGACATATCCGCAACTGAAGGAAATTGCCAATCGCTTCACCGCTGGCCTGCAAGCCATGGGCTGCCCTTTGGACATATGGGCTCAGCGGGTCCTGCTTCTGCTGAAATTCGTGCATCGGAGAGACTTCCTAGCACGGACCATGGCCGACAGGCTGACAGCACTGAAATTGCAGAGGTCAGAGTGTAAATCTGAGCTGGAGAAGCTGACGCTTGCACTTGATGAACGCCAGGCCGTGCTACAGAGTGTTGTTCAGTGGGAGGAAGCTATCCAGGATCGGGTAGCCATTCTGGAAGCGGAACTCGCCGGATTTCAAGCCGAGCTGCAACAATTATCCTTCATTCGGCCGCAGTCCACCGAGGAGGTGGCCTTGTTGGAGGGACGGGTGATGTCTCTCTAGGGTACGTCCGTGAGGCTTCAGGAGGAGGAGACACGCCTTTATGAGCTGGGAGCCGCTCCTCATGTGGGTCTTTTGGTCTTTGAAGATATCTTCCGGCGGCCTTGAATTATCTCTTCTTTTTCTCTCTTTTTTTTCTTCTTTTGTGATACAATGTCCCCTCGGGGCCCTTTGTGTACTCCTCTTTTAATGAAAAGGAATCTTCGGCTTCATGTGTATCCATCGTCTTTTCCATGTGGTTTCATCACTTTGAGAAGTGGGGTAGTGGTTCTAGCAGTCCCTCCTGTGAATGGCCCGTACTTGGCAGGAGAGCGTCCACCCCTTCATAGAAAGGATGGGGAACTCGCTCCACCGCGTGATGACATCCGGGGGGTGTGCTTAAACCGAACTCTGTTGGTAGTAGCAAAGGTCTTCTTTGGCCATATGTGCTGCAAGGGAGATGGTTTGCGGGAATGTGAATGAAGAGGCCTAGAGCATCATTCGGAACAGGCGAATGGTCAATCCCAGGTAGGTTTCAGAGCCAGTCGGGACAGTGTGCCAATCGACCAGTGCATGATTTCATCATCAATATTGGGCTCATATTGATGCAAAGAAGTTTTATAGGTTTCATCAGAATAGACATAAGGTCTAAACTGGACAGATGTTACCTCAGGTGGGACATTGAAGGGTGCGTGGTTTTCATTAGGACAGATGTAAGGTCTGAACTGGATGGGGTTTCATCATTGATCGGGCGGGGTGCCGGTCGATCAATAGCTGGTTTCATCATCGATATTGGGTTTATACCAATGCAAAGAAGTTTCATAGGTTTCATCAGAATAGACGCATGGTCTAGACTGGGTAGGGTCTCATCATTGATCGGGCGAGGTGCCGGTCGATCAATAGCTGGTTTCATCATCGATATTGGGTTTATATCGATGGAAAAAAGTTTCATAGGTTTCATCAGAATAGACGTAAGGTCTAGACTGGGTAGGGTTTTGTCATTGATCAGGCGAGATGCCGGTCGATCAATAGCTGGTTTCATCATCGATATTGGGTTTATATCGATGCAAAGAAATTTCATAGGTTTCATCAGAATAGACGTAAGGTCTAAACTGGACAGGGTTTTATCATTGATCGGGCGAGATGCCGGTCGATCAATAGCTGGTTTCATCATCGATATTGGGTTTATATCGATGCAAAGAAGTTTCATAGGTTTCATCAGAATAGACGTAAGGTCTAAACTGGATAGGGTTTCATCATTGATCGGGCGAGATGCCGATCGATCAAGGGAAGGTTTAAGAGTTTCATCAGGATAGACGTGAGGTCTGAGTTGGCCAGGCTTTATCAGAATGGTGATGGGTTTCATTATCGGTGGAGCATTTGCAAGAGGGTATGTAGATTTCATCAGGGTAAACGTAAGGTCTGCCCTGGAAAGGTTTTATCATCGGTGGGGCATGGAGCCAGCTGACCGACGGAAGGCTTCATAAGTGAAGGGGAGGTGAAGGCAGCGTGCCGGTTGGCATGGAACTTTTGAATCACCACATTACCGACCCAAGTGCCCTTTCGGGTTTTCACCAGAGCCAACCCCCTCTTGCTTTTACCCACGCGCCCTTTCAGGTTTTCACGTGGCGGGGTACCCGATTTTGCCTGCAGTGCCCTTTCAGGTTTTCACCACAGCTGGGTTTTTGGCCATTTTTGCCCTTGCTCAGAGTGCCTGAACAAGTCTGGCGGGGCATCTCTATTTTTAGCCCCCGTTTTGTCTCTCTTTTTTTTGACTTTGGCTTTGTAATCCATGTGCTCAGCTTGTGTATGTATCATCATTGATGTGGGTGCCAACACCAATGCAAGGGGCATATGGTTTCATCGTCCACCTAAGCGGAAAGACTGGGTCAACTTGAGTGTGTTTTGCGGCTTAGGCGCGAAGCCGTTTGTTGGGAGCCTGGCTGCATCGTTGATGTGGGGATTACTATCAACGCAAGGGAATAGGATTTCATCATCCATCCAGACAGAAGGTCCAGATTGACTTTGAGAATGTGGGTAGCATCTTCATCAGAGCAGACGGAAAGTCTACTCCGGACCGGTTTTAGCATTGGTCAGGCGGCGTACCGCTCCATTAGTAGCTGCTCTTATCATCGATATTGGGTCTATATCGAAGCAAGGATTTCATGGGCTTCATCAAGATAGACGTAGGGCCTAAACTGGATAGGTTTCATCATTGATCGGGCAGTGTGCCAATCGACCAATAGCGGGTTTCATCATCGGTATTGGATTCATACCAATGCAAGGATTTCATATGTTTCATCGGGATAGATGTAAGGTCTAAACCGGACAGATTTCATCATTGATCGGGCAGTGCGCCAATCGATCAACAACAGGTTTCATCACGGCGAGACGTATGGTAGGTTTTATCAGAATAGATGTAAGATCTAGACTGGATGGGATTCATCGTGGTGGATCTTAGACAAAAACAAGTGGAAATGTTTTATTAGAACAGACAGAAGGTCTATTCCGAGGTGAGCTTTTTAGCATTGATCGAGGCAATATGCCTTGCGATCAACGGGGTTTCATCATCAGTGGGACATGCGGTGGATGGCGGCCCAGGCATGAAGCTGCTGCCAGGAATGTAGACTAGCTTAACAGGGACGAAGAGTCCAGGTTAAAGAAACAGACCGGCCGATCTTGTCGATGATGACAAGGGACAAGAAATTGTTGGACAGGATTTCCGGTGGGACTTTATGATGATCGTCCTTCTCTGAGTTTTATCAGGAAGGGTGAAAAAGGGAACTTCAAATTACCACGTTACTAGCTTAAGAGCCCTTTCGGGTTTTCGCCGGAGCCAGCCCCCTCTTGCTTTTGCCCACGCGCCCTTTCAGGTTTTCACGTGGCGGGGTACCCGATTTTGCCTGCAGTGCCCTTTTGGGTTTTCACCACAGCTGGGTTTTGGGCCATTTTTGCACTTGTTCCTAATATAGGAGCAAGTCTGGCGGGGTATCTCTATTTTTAACCCCATTTTTACTTTCTTTTATTCTCTTTTTTTTAGAGGGTGACATGTCGGAATGCCACTAGATCAAGATAAGGGTAGTTCGGCCAGGGCGGAGTGCCGCTAGACCAAGAAAGGGGTAGCTCGGCTATGGCAGAGTGCCGCTAGACCAAGAAAAAGGGTAGCTCGGCTAGGGCGGAGTGCCACTAGACCAAGAAAGAGGGTAGCTCGGCTAGGGCGGAGTGCCGCTAGACCAAGAAAAGGGTAGCTCGGCTAGGGCGGAGTGCCGCTAGACCAAGAAAAGGGTAGCTCGGCTAGGGCGGAGTGCCGCTAGACCAAGAAAGGGTAGCTCGGCTAGGGCGGAGTGCCACTAGACCAAGAAAAGGATAGCTCGGCTAGGGCGGAGTGCCGCTAGACCAAGAAAGGGTAGCTCGGCTAGGGCGGAGTGCCGCTAGACCAAGAAAAAGGGTAGCTCGGCTAGGGCGGAGTGCCGCTAGACCCAGAAAAGGGTAGCTCGGCTAGGGCGGAGTGCCGCTAGACCAAGAAAGGGTAGCTCGGCTAGGGCGGAGTGCCGCTAGACCAAGAAAAAGGGTAGCTTGGCTAGGGCGGAGTGCTGCTAGACCAAGAAAGGGTAGCTCGGCTAGGGCGGAGTGCCGCTAGACCAAGAAAAAGGGTAGCTCGGCTAGGGCGGAGTGTCGCTAGACCAAGAAAGGGGTAGCTCGGCTAGGGCGGAGTGCCGCTAGACCAAGAAAGGGTAGTTCGGCTAGGGCGGAGTGCCGCTAGACCAAGAAAGGGTAGCTCGGCTAGGGCGGAGTGCCGCTAGACCAAGAAAAGGGTAGCTCGGTTAGGGCGGAGTGCCACTAGACCAAGAAAGAGGTAGCTCGGCTAGGGCGGAGTGCCATTAGACCAAGAAAGGGTAGCTCGACTAGGGCGGAGTGCCGCTAGACCAAGAAAAAGGGTAGCTCGGCTAGGGCGGAGTGCCGCTAGACCAAGAAAGGGGTAGCTCGGCTAGGGCGGAGTGCCGCTAGACCAAGAAAGGGTAGCTCGGCTAGGGCGGAGTGCCGCTAGACCAAGAAAGGGGTAGCTCGGCTAGGGCGGAGTGCCACTAGACCAAGAAAAGGGTAGCTCGGTTAGGGCGGAGTGCCACTAGACCAAGAAAGAGGTAGCTCGGCTAGGGCGGAGTGCCATTAGACCACGAAAGGGTAGCTCATCTAGGGTAGAGTGCCGCTAGACCAAGAAAAGGGTAGCTCGGTTAGGGCGGAGTGCCACTAGACCAAGAAAGGGTAGCTTGCCCGATTACTCAGGGAATGTCGGTTGTGCTGTATGATACAGCTTTAGATGCCTTCCGTTGAGCGGTGAGAATTGAATTTCCCCTCGATGGTTGACAACCATGTAGGCTCCTCCTTCGTAGACCCTCTGTATCACATAAGGACTCTTCCAATTAGCATTCAGCTTCCCTTTTGGGTTGGACGCCATGACTTCTTTCTTCTTGACCATGACGAGGTCACCTTTCTTGAATTCTCCTCCTCTTACGAGTTTGTTAAATGCATTAGCCATGCGGGCCTGATACATTTGGATATTCTTCTGAGCTTGGAGGCGCTTCCCTTCCAATTCAGCCAATTCCTCTAATCTTTTTTCTGCGTTGGTCTGTTCGCCGCGGGCCAGGCCATATTGGACTGCCACTCTGAGTGACGGGACTTCTAGCTCTAGCGGAACCACAGCCTCTGAGCCGTATACCAGTGAGTATGGTGAGCATCCTGTAGGTGTCTTGAAGACGGTGCGGTACGCCCACAGAGCTTCATACATTTTTTCTTCCCAGTCCTTTTTGTTGGAACTGACGACCTTGGCCAGCAGGGTGCACAAAGTCTTGTTAAAAGCTTCCGCCAACCCGTTTGCCTGTGGATTGTAAGGAGTGGAAGTCCTCCACTCGATTTTATACTTCCCGGCAAGTCGATAGACCTTCTGATTTCTGAAATGGCTTCCATTATCAGATATTATTCGGCTGGGGATCCCGAACCGGAAGATAATATTCTGCTTGATGAATCTAGCGACCAGCTCACCAGTCACTTCTCTTAATGCTACAACCTCCGCCCATCGGGAGAAGTAATCTGTTATGGCCAATATGTACTTATGTTCGGCCGAGGAAGTCGGCAGTGGCCCGACTACATCAATTCCCCATTATGCAAATGGCCAACTGGGAACTGTAGGGTGCAGAGTCGTAGGAGGCCTTCTAGGCACGGTAGCATGCTCCTAACATTTCTGGCATGACTTTGCGAATTTACAGCAGTCTTCAAACATGGTGGGCCAATAATAGCCCACTTTCTTGATTTCTATCTTCATCTTGGGACCAGCCTGGTGGGCACCTGCTGTTCCGGCATGTATTTCTTTCATTGCTTGCCAAGCTTCCTCAGTGGACAGGCAGCGGAGTAGAATCTTCTTGCGTGCATCTGCCATTATTCGGAACAAAGTTTCATTCTTGAACTCATAAGAATCTTTGATTCTTAGAAGTTTCATCTTTTCTTCTCTTTTCTGCGGCAGCTGTTGGTGCAGAAACCACTGCAGCAAGTGCTGTCTCCAATCAGACGCCTGTACCGTGCTGACAGTAGCAACTTCACCTTCTTCGGGGCACCCTTTTAGCATGCTGGGGACTTGTCGTCGGTTCATAACAACAATGTTCAGTGTCTCATTTGGTGGGACTGCTAGTGAGCTGGCCAGCTTTGCCAGTGCATCATCTTGGGCATTATGCCCACGGCCCACATGCTTGAGCTCAATATGATAGAATTTCGCGATAAGGCGCACAGCTTTCTGGTGGTAGGGATTCAATTCTGGCTTCCGCACTTCGAACTCCCCTTGGATTTGTTTTATCATCAACATCGAATCCCCGAATGCTTGAAGCATCTGGATACCCATGTTGAGGCTGATATGCAGATCGATTATCAGAGCTTCGTACTTAGCTTCATTATTGGTGCATGGCTTGTTTATAGAACAGGAAGTATGCACGACCTCCCCTTCTGGCGACTTCAGTACAATACCGGCCCCGGCCCATATTCTGGTCTTTCCATCGGAGTCTATCTCTGTTCTAGATGCTCCATCAAAGAATAGCTGCCACATAACTGGCCGAGCCTGGCAAGCTTCGAGTATCTCATCATCGGGTAACTCAGTCCCTAGCATGTCATTTTTCGGCACAGGATGCTCTGCGAAGAAATCAGCCACGGCCTGTCCTTTTATCGCCCTCTGGGGTGTATAGGTAATATCGAATTCCATCAGGATCACTGCCCATTTGCCCAACCGGCCCTTCAGTACTGGCTGAGTCAATATGTGTTTGAGAGGATCTACTGCAGATATCAATCTGACTTCATGTGACAACATATAGTGCCGGAGTTTCTTGACGGCAAAGACTAGTGCCAAGCATGTCTTTTCTATGTAGCTGTAGCTCTCTTCAGTTTTAATCAGCCTCCTACTCAAGTAGTACAAGGCTTGCTCTTTGCCTTTTTCATTTATCTGTGCCAGCATTGCCCCCAGGGAACAGTGCGTGGCCGCGATATACAGTATCAAGGGCCTGCCCTTAACTGGTGCCCCCAGCACTGGAGGGGTCTTGAGATATTCTTTCAGCTTCTCAAAGGCTTCCTGACATCCATCGTCCCAGAGGAACGGTACATCTTTCATCATGAGCTTGTGAAAGGGGTGGCATCTTCCCGACAGATTCGATATAAATCGTCGGATATAGGCCAAACGCCCTTGCAGAGATCTTAGCTCGGGCAGACTCCTTGGTGGAGGGAGCTCCTGGATAGCCTTAATCTTGGATGGGTCAATTTCAATGCCCCTATGCCGGACAATAAACCCGAGGAACTTCCCGCTGGACACGCCAAAGGCGCATTTCATAGGATTCATCTTGAGTTCATATTTGCGCAGCCTCTGGAATACTATCCTCAGGTCCTACAAATGGTCTTCTCTTCTGGTGGTTTTCACTACCAGATCATCAATGTAGCACTCTACTTTCTTGAAGAGCAAATCATCAAAGATCTTTGTCATAGCTCTTTGGTAGGTAGCGCCGGCATTCTTGAGGCCAAACGGCATCCTTTAGTAGTGGAATATCCCCTTCGGAGTGCGGAATGCAGTGTGCACTCTGTCTTCTTCAGCAATCCAGATTTGGTTGTATCCGGATGACCCATCCATGAATGACAGGGCTTCATGACTAGTAGTCACATCAATCATCACTTCAGTGCTTGGCACTGGGAAATCATCTTTCGGGCAAGCCTTATTAAGGTCCCGGAAATCAACACATATTCTGATCTGCCCATTTTTCTTCTTTACGGGCACTATATTGGCTAGCCATGTAGTATATTGATTTGCTTCAACAAAGCCTACATCAATCAGCTTGTCGACCTCTTTATTAACTTGATTTATCAACTCAGGGCGCATTCTCCTGGGCGGCTGCTTTACAGGGTTAGCCTCTGGGTTTATTGCTAACCGGTGTTGTGCCACATCAGAACTCAGTCCCGGCATTTCATCATATGTCCATGCAAAGCAGTCTCGGAATTCTTTCAAGAACTGTATATACTGTTCCCTGGCAGCTGGCTCTAGCAGTGCACTGAGGAATGTCGGCCTGGGCTCATCTGCCGTCCCTAGATTTATTTCCACGAGCTCATCAACGGTGGCCTGGCCACCATCTTCGACTTCGGGCGGGGCTTCTTGCAAGTCAATAAAGCCTCCCGGGATATAATCCTCTTCGATCTCATGATTTTTGGTTCCGTCATACTGGTCATCGGCGGATGTTGGCTCATCATATAAGGCTGATACTGTTGGATTCTGTTCGGTCTGCTCCGAGGATGTGACCGGTTCAGCAGGAAACCCAAAGGTGGACTCCTCCACCCCTAGAGGTTCTTCTGGTGCAGGCCCCCCTGAGAGATCATCATTCTGTAGGGCCCGGACTTCTTCTGGAATGCGCTCAAACTCCAGGCATTCTCTTAGCTCGTTGGCTATTTGGTCTTCATCCGGGGTTCCCGTATCAAACTTTGCTTCAGCATGGAACAGATCCTCTTTGCAAGGTAGGTCTTCCCGGCACCAACCTTTCTTTGTTTCATCAGATGTCCCCGTCTCTGGCTGACTGTCTGGGGCTTCATTGTCCATTACGGATTGATAAATGATTTCTTCATCTTCCGAGGGGTACTTTGTCATATCCCACCTCGGGAGGGTCTTCATGCTGGTAGAAGATAGAGATGACGTCCACCTCGGCTTCATAGTATTCTTGAAGGGTATAACCCAATCCCGGGTGCTGAGTGATCTTCCTCAGTTCTTTATTATCTTGGGGCGGATCCCATAGCTCCTGGAACGCCTTCTTTTGGGCAACAGGTTGTAATGATGGCATCTGCATCTTAGAGAACATCTACGAAACCCGTTGGGTAGTATAGTCTATGCCCGTGATCGGCACCATCCGGTTTGCAGATTCTTCAGGGACCATGCAGTCTTGATCATCGTCTTCGACTGGCTCCCCTGTGTAGAATATGATAGGAGGCTCACAGAAGCGAGGGACCTCCATAGTCTTTAATGGTAGCACCGTCTGGTATTCTATGCTGGCAATGGGCTTGACTAAACCCTGCGGAACCCCCACCTGTATGTACTTTTCTTTCATTTCTTCGTCAGTATCATCTGGGTGGATGCTAGGAGGGGTGATCCGAGCAAAGTCACCAACATAAGAAATGTGAGATACTTCATGTTTCTTAATATAGCCCCTTGGTGGCGGTGGAGACCAATTTCTTGCCTTCGTCACCTGCTTCCTCTGGCTGACCACAGCCTCTTTCTCTTCACCCTTTTGCGACACCTCCGTGTAGTAGGATGCATCGAGCATGTGACACTCGAATACTTCGAAGGGATGCGGATCCGCAAACACCCTTTCTTCTTTTCCTTCATGGCAGTATTTAATACACTGATGCAGCGTGGACGGCACTATCTGATATTCATGCAGTCACGGTCTCCCCAGCAGGGCCTTATATGTGGTGTTGGAGTCAATTACATAGAATCGCACCACGGTAGTGAGGTCCCCCAATATGAGGTTGAAATCAGCCACCCCAAGGGGCATCTCACATTTCTGGTTGAATCCAGCAATTTTCATGTCTCTGACCTCGGTAAGCTGCAGATCAAAGTAATATTTTTGGTAAATGCGGTACGGGAGAATGTTCACAGCAGCCCCGGGATCTATCAGTATCCTGCTCAGTGGCTGACAGTTTAGGGAACCCCTCATATACAGCGGTCTGTTATGGCCGGAATTCGGAATCAGCATATCATCCTCTGTGAATGTGACTGACGGCCCAGAATTAACTTCTGTCAAGAGTGCTTCATACTGTGCCGGCGACTGCAAGGCATCGACAATTGCTTGGCGAGCTTCTTCACTCAGAGAGAGAATCTCCCAGATGGAGAATCTGGTAGGGAGCTTCTTTAGCATTTTCATGATCCGACTGCCCACCCGGACATTAGACAGTCTCATTTCTTCCGCCCATCAGGGTTTTGGAGGTTCATGTGGTGCCTGTGGCCTCTGTTGCCCAGTGCTGGTTTCATTCTCTTGACTGGCTTCTTGGGGGGCTTTTTCTGTGACAATGGCCCCTGGTGTTGTTGGGGGGCTATCCTCCTCTTTCTCATTCTGCTTGTAGGCTACAGATGCTGACTGCTGAGGTCTCTTGCCTTTATCCGGCGTATCCTGCATTGACTGCTCATTTTCCAGACTGGACAGAAATTCCAGAAATGTTGGAGCCTGACCTCCTTTCTTCTCTTCCTGGTACAAGCTAGCAGGGGGAGGAATCTGAACACCCCGCACCTCTGGTTCAGGAATCTGGTAGGGTTGTTCCCCTCAGATATTATTCGGCTGGGGTTCCCGAACCGGAAGATAATATTCTGCTTGATGAATCTGGCGACCAGCTCACCAGTCACTTCTCTTAATGCTACAGCCTCCGCCCATCGGGAGAAGTAATATGTTATGGCCAATATGTACTTATGTCCGGCCGAGGAAGTCGGCAGTGGCCCGACTACATCAGTTCCCCATTGTGCAAATGGCCAACTGGGAACTGTAGGGTGCAGAGTCGTAGGAGGCCTTCTAGGCACGGTAGCATGCTCCTGACATTTCTGGCATGACTTTGCGAATTTACAACAGTCTTCAAACATGGTGGACCAATAATAGCCCAGCTTCTTGATTTCTATCTTCATCTTGGGACCAGCCTGGTGGGCACCTGTTGTTCCGGCATGTATTTCTTTCATTGCTTGCCAAGCTTCCTCAGTGGACAGGCAGCGGAGTAGAATCTTCTTGCGTGCATCTGCCATTATTCAGAACAAAGTTTCATTCCTGAACTCATAAGAATCTTTGATTTTCAGAAGTTTCATCTTTTCTTCTCTTTTCTACGGCAGCTGTTGGTGCAGAAACCACTGCAGCAAGTGCTGTCTCCAATCAGACGCCTGTACCGTGCTGACAGTAGCAACTTCACCTTCTTCGGGGCACCCTTCTAGAATGCTGGGGACTTGTCGCCGGTTCATAACAACAATGTTTAATGTCTCATTTGGTGGGACTGCTAGTGAGCTGGCCAGGTTTGCCAGTGCATCAGCTTGGGCATTGAGCCCACGGCCCACATGCTTGAGCTCAATATGATAGAATTTCGCAATAAGGCGCACAGCTTTCTGGTGGTAGGGATTCAATTCTGGCTTCCGCACTTCGAACTCCCCTTGGATTTGTTTTATCATCAACATCGAATCCCCGAATACCTGAAGCATCTGGATACCCATGTTGAGGCTGATATGCAGACCGATTATCAGAGCTTCGTACTCAGCTTCATTATTGGTGTAGGGCTTGTTTATAGAACAGGAAGTATGCACGACCTCCCCTTTTGGCGACTTCAGTACAATACCGGCCCCGGCCCGTATTCTGGTCTTTCCATCAGAGTCTATCTCTGTTCTAGATGCTCCATCAAAGAATAGCTGCCACATAACTGGCCGAGCCTGGCAAGCTTCGAGTATCTCATCATCGGGTAACTCAGTCCCTAGCATGTCATTTTCCGACACAGGATGCTCTGCGAAGAAATCAGCCACGGCCTGTCCTTTTATCGCCCTCTGGGGTGTATAGGTAATATCGAATTCCATCAGGATCACTGCCCATTTGCCCAACCGGACCTTCAGTACTGGCTGAGTCAATATGTGTTTGAGCGGATCTGCTGCAGATATCAATCTGACTTCATGTGACAACATATAGTGCCGGAGTTTCTTGACGGCAAAGACTAGTGCCAAGCATGTCTTTTCTATGTAGCTGTAGCTCTCTTCAGTTCTAATCAGCCTCCTACTCAAGTAGTACAAGGCTTGCTCTTTGCCTTCTTCATTTATCTGTGCCAGCATTGCCCCCAGGGAATAGTGTGTGGCCGCGATATACAGTATCAAGGGCCTGCCCTTAACTGGTGCCCCCAGCACTGGAGGGGTCTTGAGATATTCTTTCAGCTTCTCAAAGGCTTCCTGACATCCATCGTCCCAGAGGAATGGTACATCTTTCATCATGAGCTTGTGAAAGGGGTGGCATCTTCCCGACAGATTCGATATAAATCGTCGGATATAGGCCAAACGCCCTTGCAGAGATCTTAGCTCGGGCAGACTCCTTGGTGGAGGGAGCTCCAGGATAGTCTTAATCTTGGATGGGTCAATTTCAATGCCCCTATGCCGGACAATAAACCCGAGGAACTTCCCGCTGGACACGCCAAAGGCGCATTTCATAGGATTCATCTTGAGTTCATATTTGCGCAGCCTCTGGAATACTATCCTCAGGTCCTGTAAATGGTCTTCTCTTCTGGTGGTTTTCACTACCAGATCATCAATGTAGCACTCTACTTTCTTGAAGAGCAAATCATCAAAGATCTTTGTCATAGCTCTTTGGTAGGTAGCGCCGGCATTCTTGAGGCCAAACGGCATCCTTTTGTAGTGGAATATCCCATTCGGAGTGCGGAATGCAGTGTGCACTCTGTCTTCTTCAGCAATCCAGATTTGGTTGTATCCGGATGACCCATCCATGAATGATAGGGCTTCATGACCAGTAGTCGCATCAATCATCACTTCAGTGATTGGCACTGGGAAATCATCTTTCGGGCAAGCCTTATTAAGGTCCCGGAAATCAACACATATTCTGATCTGCCCATTTTTCTTCTTTACGGGCACTATATTGGCTAGCCATGTAGTATATTGATTTGCTTCAACAAAGCCTACATCAATCAGCTTGTCGACCTCTTTATTAACTTGATTTATCAACTCAGGGCGCATTCTCCTGGGCGGCTGCTTTACAGGGTTAGCCTCTGGGTTTATTGCTAACCGGTGTTGTGCCACATCAGAACTCAGTCCCGGCATTTCATCATATGTCCATGCAAAGCAGTCTCGGAATTCTTTCAAGAACTGTATATACTGTTCCCTGGCAGCTGGCTCTAGCAGTGCACTGAGGAATGTCGGCCTGGGCTCATCTACCGTCCCTAGATTTATTTCCACGAGCTCATCAACGGTGGCCTGGCCACCATCTTCGACTTCGGGCGGGGCTTCTTGCAAGTCAATAAAGCCTCCCGGGATATAATCCTCTTCGATCTCATGATTTTTGGTTCCGTCATACTGGTCATCGGCGGATGTTGGCTCATCATATAAGGCTGATACTGTTGGATTCTGTTCGGTCTGCTCCGAGGATGTGACCGGTTCAGCAGGAAACCCAAAGGTGGACTCCTCCACCCCTAGAGGTTCTTCTGGTGCAGGCCCCCCTGAGAGATCATCATTCTGTAGGGCCCGGACTTCTTCTGGAATGCGCTCAAACTCCAGGCATTCTCTTAGCTCGTTGGCTATTTGGTCTTCATCCGGGGTTCCCGTATCAAACTTTGCTTCAGCATGGAACAGATCCTCTTTGCAAGGTAGGTCTTCCCGGCACCAACCTTTCTTTGTTTCATCAGATGTCCCCGTCTCTGGCTGACTGTCTGGGGCTTCATTGTCCATTACGGATTGATAAATGATTTCTTCATCTTCCGAGGGGTACTTTGTCATATCCCACCTCGGGAGGGTCTTCATGCTGGTAGAAGATAGAGATGACGTCCACCTCGGCTTCATAGTATTCTTGAAGGGTATAACCCAATCCCGGGTGCTGAGTGATCTTCCTCAGTTCTTTATTATCTTGGGGCGGATCCCATAGCTCCTGGAACGCCTTCTTTTGGGCAACAGGTTGTAATGATGGCATCTGCATCTTAGAGAACATCTACGAAACCCGTTGGGTAGTATAGTCTATGCCCGTGATCGGCACCATCCAGTTTGCAGATTCTTCAGGGACCATGCAGTCTTGATCATCGTCTTCGACTGGCTCCCCTGTGTAGAATATGATAGGAGGCTCACAGAAGCGAGGGACCTCCATAGTCTTTAATGGTAGCACCGTCTGGTATTCTATGCTGGCAATGGGCTTGACTAAACCCTGCGGAACCCCCACCTGTATGTACTTTTCTTTCATTTCTTCGTCAGTATCATCTGGGTGGATGCTAGGAGGGGTGATCCGAGCAAAGTCACCAACATAAGAAATGTGAGATACTTCATGTTTCTTAATATAGCCCCTTGGTGGCGGTGGAGACCAATTTCTTGCCTTCGTCACCTGCTTCCTCTGGCTGACCACAGCCTCTTTCTCTTCACCCTTTTGCGACACCTCCGTGTAGTAGGATGCATCGAGCATGTGACACTCGAATACTTCGAAGGGATGCGGATCCGCAAACACCCTTTCTTCTTTTCCTTCATGGCAGTATTTAATACACTGATGCAGCGTGGACGGCACTATCTGATATTCATGCAGCCACGGTCTCCCCAGCAGGGCCTTATATGTGGTGTTGGAGTCAATTACATAGAATCGCACCACGGTAGTGAGGTCCCCCAATATGAGGTTGAAATCAGCCACCCCAAGGGGCGTCTCACATTTCTGGTTGAATCCAGCAATTTTCATGTCTCTGACCTCGGTAAGCTGCAGATCAAAGTAATATTTTTGGTAAATGCGGTATGGGAGAATGTTCATAGCAGCCCCGGGATCTATCAGTATCCTGCTCAGTGGCTGACAGTTCAGGGAACCCCTCATATACAGCGGTCTGTTATGGCCGGAATTCAAAATCAGCATATCATCCTCTGTGAATGTGACTGACGGCCCAGAATTCACTTCTGTCAAGAGTGCTTCATACTGTGCCGGCGACTGCAAGGCATCGACAATTGCTTGGCGAGCTTCTTCACTCAGAGAGAGAATCTCCCAGATGGAGAATCTGGTAGGGTGCTTCTTTAGCATTTTCATGATCCGACTGCCCACCCGGACATTAGACAGTCTCATTTCTTCCGCCCATCGGGATTTTGGAGGTTCATGTGGTGCCTGTGGCCTCTGTTGCCCAGTGCTGGTTTCATTCTCTTGACTGGCTTCTTGGGGGGCTTTTTCTATGACAATGGCCCATGGTGTTGTTGGGGGGCTATCCTCCTCTTTCTCATTCTGCTTGTAGGCTAAAGATGCTGACTACTAAGGTCTCTTGCCTTTATCTGGCCTATCCTGCGTTGACTGCTCATTTTCCAGACTGGACAGAAATTCCAGAAATGTTGGAGCCTGACCTCCTTTCTTCTCTTCCTGGTACAAGCTAGCAGGGGGAGGAATCTGAACACCCCGCACCTCTGGTTCAGGAATCTGGTAGGGTTGTTCCCCTCTGAACATAATGTTATGATTGGCCGGTGGTGGGCGCCCCCACCTTCTTCCCGAGCGTGTTGCATGTGTTGAGGTTGAGGCCTCGGCATGGATGGCTTCTAGCAGGGCATTTGATGTTTCAGCCTCATCATTCTCCCCGGGCAAGGTAAAGAGTACCGACATGGTGTTACATTGTACTGTCATGACTCCCTTTTCCTTTTTGCATTTGGACCGTCTCTTCTTCTTTTTGGAATTTGGCTTCTTAGGCTCTTGCCCCCAGAAAGGCTCAACCTCATCTTCTCCCTATTCTGCCCCCGGTTACTCTTTAATTTTCAATTCTCCGAGCTGTTCCCAGAGTATACAGTCTTTCACCAGCAGGTGCCCGGGCTTTTTCTGTTCATATTCATCGAGCCCATTAATATACTGCTGTAAACGCCTGGCTGCAGGACTTACTTCCTTATGTGCAGGTAGGGGGACTTGTCTTCTCCGGTTATGAGTGGGGATCCGGATGACTGGCCCTGTCTCAGCTGTGTTCCATACTGGCTTTACTAGAGGTGGTTCGGGCCTTGGTGTGACACCGCGAATAACTGCTCCACTGGTATTAGCTGCGGGAGTTTTCTTTCTATTCTTTATTGGCTTCATGTGCCACCCTTCTTGATCCTTCAGTGGGGTGAGGAAGCAAGCTTCATAAGTATGCCTGGTGCATTCTTGATGGCTTCCTTAGGTAGCTACTGGTAGACTGAAATCATATTGGCGGCCATTTTTAAGGCCGGAGGCTCATGTGGACGAGGTGGCTCTACCTGGTAATCTCCCAGCTGTAGCTCGCCCTTTTTGACCATGCCTTCCATAATATCTTTGAAGACGTAACAATCTTCAATTGCGTGCCCCAGCGCACGGTGATATGGACAGAACAGTGGATCACCTTTCTTTGCTGCGTCCTCGGGTCTCTTTGGCTCAGGCAATGTTGCTTTGTTGAACTTGTATGCCTAGTTGAATAGCGCGGCTGCCTTATATTTCGAGAAAGAGTATGCCTTTCTCATTTTGTTTCTCAAAGAGACCTTATCTTTTCTTTCTGCTGTGTCTACTGGCGGGGGAACTTCATCTGCCTCCCTCTTCCCTTTCTGTTGTTCGAAGGTTCTAAAATCGACGGTGTTAGCCTCCGAGTGCGATGGTCGTCGATCATTAGATTTACCTTTCAGCATAGTGGGAGCATTGGCAGTTGGACGCTTGGACAGGAACGTCTCAACTTCTGCCACTGTATTGTTTAGCCGGTCAAATGTTCTGACATCTGTACCGATCATCTTTTCTAGTACCTCTCTCCTGAGGCTCTGCTTACATATTTGCATTGCATCTTCTTAATGAGGAGGTCTTCTGCATCTCATAGCTAAGTTCCTCCACCTTTTGATGTAGTCCAGTGCTGTTTCATCTTGCCTTTGCCTGGTTGCATATAGCTCTGCTATTGTAATTTCTCTTTCCGTGACATGAAATCTATCGCGGAACTTCCTTTGCATATCAGGCCAATCGGCCACTGATCCAGCCGGCAGGCTTGAATACCATTCAAAGGCTAACCCAGTGAGGGATGAGCCAAAGAACTTAAGCAGATAAGCTTCATCAGCTGCCAAGTCGCCCATAATTGTGGTATAGTAAGCTATGTGCTCCCTGGGGGAGCCCTGGCCATTAAAATTTTCAAACTTCGGCGGCTTATTGACGCCTGGCGGTAGTTTCTTAGCAGCATACTGGGGAGGATACGGTACCTTGTACACATCGTAGGTACCAGCATCATCACCAGTCTTTTCAGATAGCTTCATCTCCACAATCTTTTCAATCATCAGCTTGTGGGCTACGGCTGGATCTATGTTCTCCGGGAAGAAGTGAGCTTGTTGCTGACTGTAAGGAGTTGTCATCACCGTTGCGCGCAAGGTGGGCACGGTGGGCTGTGTCTGAGACACAGAGGGCTGAGCTGCTGTTTGCTGTAGAACAGGTTGGCTCGGTGCTTTGCCCTTATCGGCTGGGAGAGGATTAGCTGGGATAGCCATTTCTGTTGAGCTGGAAGTCTGCCCCACATGCTCGGCTTGCTTGGAGACCGGTGTAGCTTCCTGCCTCTCATTCAGCTATCTTCTGAGAGCACTGATCTTTTGTTGATATCTTCTAAACATCATCTGGATCATGGGATCCAGGGTTGACGGGATCTGTATCTCTTCTGAAGTCCCTTCAACGTCATCGACGAAGGGATTGTCTTCCTCTTCTACTGTCACCACATTCACTGTCATGGTGGTGATCTTGCGGGCTTCATCATCAGTCTTTATTTTCTCTTTGGTCGCCTGACTTCTCCCTGTGACGGGGCCTGGTCTGGTTGCCAGTCTGAGCAGTTCATCTGGCGGAGTCGGTAACATGTCCCACCTTTTGACAAGTCTGGCCATATTGCAGGCGAAGATCTGCATCTTCTCCCTCTGCCTGTAGACTTTCCTTTTCACCTGGTCGGGATATTTAAGCCGGTCGAAGACCGATATTCTTTCTTCAGCTTCTTCCCTGTGCAGGTCCCCTTCCTCATATCTGGCTCTGTGGCCCTCTTCATAGTCGTTGGAATCAGAGGAGGAAACTCTTAGCATTGGTTCTTGAAAGGTTTCTTCTTTTTCTTCATCCATGGTGCCCAAGGCACGAGATAGTCTTCGCTGCCCGAGGGAGGAATTCCCCAGGTAATGAAGATAGTCTTGAGCCACCTGCTTCATTTCTTCTTGACTGTTCCTTCGCCACTCCGGTCGGGGCATCAGTCTTTCCTGGCCTTTCTGCTGAGAAGCCAGTCTCGCCACCTGAGTAGTCAGATGCTCGGCTTTGGAATATTTGAATATGCCGGCCTGTCTAGCACAGGCTCTCGATGTTCTTGAAATGGTAACAGTGACTGGTTCACTTATTCTCATTTTTTCTTCCTCCCTGAACCTTCTGCTCCCATCCTGGCGGCGGTTGGTAGCAACAGCATAGTTCTTCCTTTCCCATCTTTTGCCCCCGGCCATGGGGTGGGTGACCATGAGGTCTTCTTTTTTCTCATATCTTCTGCCCCTCATCCTGGGGCGAGTAGCAATCATATTCCTTCCTTCATTCTCTTTCTCATCTCTCCTACCCCGAGCCCTGGGGTGAACATCAACAGCCTCTCTTTCATCTTTTCTTTCTCCTCTTCCACTCCCTGCTCTGAAGCGGGCAATAGCAGCATCATCAATTTTTTCTTCATCTTGTGCTGGGGACCAGCTCTGGATTTTCTTCAGCCGCCAGATCTGCCTGAATTTGAGCGGCTTTGGTGCCAATGGCCTTCTATCTCCATGTTCCATGTCGGCCCTCCTAGTAGCCAGTACTCGGAACCTATTGGTGGTAGGTACCATTGGGACGATCACATCCGGCTTGACCTCCCTTGGGCAACCATTGAGGTTCGCCCGGATATCTCCAATCAGCATTGTCTTCCCCGAATTGGATATCCGACGACCCGCAGCAGTGGATCGGACTCTCCGGTCGGATCTTCTTCCTTTTCCAGCAGCAGCAGAGGGTACGCTCCTCCTTGCTTTGTGATGGACAAAGCAGGACACGACCCCAGGAGTATTCTTCATCACCGGGCTCTTCTTGGGACCGGTAGCTTCCCGCGACGTCTCGACAACAGCTTTTGGCTCCTGGTTGTCGATCTCGAGCAGATCAGTGAAAATGAGGCCCAGGCAGTTGGGCATTCCGACAGCAGGCGGCATCGATCCGAATGAAAGAGGTATCGCCAGGTAGCCTTCTCGAACATGTGCCTCGACTGCTTGCTGGTCAAAGCACACAGACATGATTCCAGCCGTCATTCTAGCTTCCTGAAAATGGAGAAAGCACACAGAATCAGAAATTTGAGGGGGGGCCCACCGGGCCTCCTATTTTGGCGTAGAGATGAAGGGAGACTTGGTCCCACCGGGCGTGCCAGACTTGTGGACGCGGATTCTTTTCCATCTGTATGTTTCATTGGTTAGATTTATTAGGCATGCCAGTCACTAGAGTGACAATTTTTATTATGCGCTCGACTTGACTTGGTCAGTCGATTGTGAAGTCTGAGTCGGGACTGGAAGTCCGTCATACCATAAAGGCTATGACGTTAATTACGCCCATCCTAAGAAGGGCAACCCTTGATTAAATGCCAAAATAGGAGGCCACTTGGGGCGGTTGAAAATGACAGTGCATAACATTGAAGTTCTTCTTATTCTAAGAAGGTAATTGAATAAACGACAAATTATTAAATCAGCATGACCCCTTTTTGTGGGTCGTACCGGGCAGAGATAGGACACCGTCCACGCAGTGGCGGGGCGGGGCCTAGACGATCATCGGAGACATGTCCCCTTTCACGTTTCTCATCCGGCCAAGGGCCTCGAAGTATTTGTATCCCCCGAAGAATTGAGCCAGACGGGAGGCGTATGATACACGTTTCCCGGGGCTTGTCAGGGTTAAAGCATCAATCGATATTTCGGCAGCATCTCCCCTTTATCTGGATCATGCCCAGGGGGAAATAGGCTATCACCCACGGAGTGCCGGGATGAAAGCCGAGAGAAAGAGAGGCCGGACCTCCCGAACTGCATATGTCTGCCATGGGGGCAACGTTCGATTTTCCCTTAAGGAAGCCGGTGGAACTCATGCAGCGGCAGAGACCTCCCGAGCTAAAGGGGTTACTCGTAAATCCGATGCGGGACGGTGGAACATAAGAGAGTTTGTCTCCCTTTGGATTTATCCCCGGGGCAGGTCTGGTGACTCATGGGTATCCCTGGATGGATCTGATCAAACCATCGGAGGCCCAACTGGATGGCAGGGTAAGTCCTCGGCGCAGCTCAAGGTGGATGGGGTTCCCGGCGCAAGGGCAAGATGACCAGGGGTTCCGGCGCGCAGGCTAAGAGGCCAAGGGGGTTCTCGGCGCAAGGTTCTCGGCGCAAGGGCTAAATGGCCCAGGTGGTTCTCGGCGCAAGGGCTAAGAGGCCAGGGGGGGTTCCCGGCGCGAAGGCAGGAAGGCCAGGGGGCTCCCGGCGCAAGGTTCTCGGCGCAAGGGCTAAGAGGCCAGGGGGGTTCCCGGCGCGAAGGCAGGAAGGCCAGGGGGGCTCCCGGCGTGATGGTAAAGAGGTCAAGGGGTGGGGTTCTCGGTGCCAGAAGGATCGCGCCGAGAAATATTCACCCCTTTTACTGTGCACGGGGCCGAGATGGGTGATGGCGCAGATATGGACTCTGGGATTTTACGGCGCCCTGTTTTGGGTTTCTTGATGATTCAGGCCAGGGCAGAGGGTTTTCTTTGGGATAAGAGTGGATCGATTCATCATAATAGGATTGGATTAGGTTTGAGTTCCAAAGGAAGGCCGGAATCGAAGAGGAATTGGGGGGAATCATAGTCTGGAGGATCCCTATCCCCAGTGTCCGTAATGAGCCCCGAGGATAATTTTAATATACTCTTTCATCATCTGGGAGCCAAGAGATGGCTGTCTCTGGCCCCGGGGATGACTTCGACAGTGCCAATATCTAGAACTGAGCAGCGGTCGCTATATAGCTCTGCTTTGTTCCGGAGGCCAAGGGATAGTCTGTCCCTGGCTCTGGAATAAGCACAGACAGCGTTTAAAAACCAGGCGAATCAACAGACTATTAATCAAACTGGGGAGGGGGATAGCGTGTTACGAAGTCTAAGAGAAGACAGAAAACATGGAGAGATGGCAACAGAGCTTCAGAGAAACAAACAGCAGGCATCAACTGCAGCCTGTAGCATTCATGCATTCAAGCATTGATATTACATATGATCCATACATCAGAGGGGATGCGTAGAAAGGAATGTAGAGAGACGATGCATTATTCTAGCGGCCTAAAATCGGATACGATATCATAGAATACATCAGAGGAGTAAGAAGGAGAAGCAATCAAGATTAAGAAAATGAACTACAGAAATGGGGGGGGGGGGAGGGCGGAGCATTGACTCCTCTCCCTCCCCGCTGCCCACCTTCGATCAGCCTCTAGCTCTCTCCGCTCTGCTTTTTCTCTTCTCTGGCCCTCTTTCTTTCTTTTCTTTCTGGAGGAGGTAGGTTTCCGCTTTGCTAGACAGCCCCCTCTGCTTGCCTCTCCTCTTTTTCCCTCTTTCTTTCTGGATGAGGTTGCCGGCCTCTTCTCTGTCGTTCTTTTTTTTCCTTCGAGTGAGTGGGTTTATATAGACCCAGCCCCTCCTCACCTCTCGGCAGATGGGAGTCGGCGTGACTTTTCATCTTCACGGCGCGCATCTGTCGAGTGCAGCAGCTCCCGACGCGCTAGACATCCGTAGAGTATCCCGACGCCACCTTCGTGAGCCCATTTCATAGGCCCATTTAGGGCCTTTTTTAAGGCTTCACATGGACTTGCTGTCACCCTGAATATACTAGAACCGCAGCAGGCCTTTTGTTGGTGGACCCGGGTCTTAGTGGGATTATGGAGACCTTCATCAGTCAGTGGACTGGGATTTCATCAGCATCGTCACCTGAACGATGACAGAACATGACATCATTTCATCAGCATTGTCACCCGCATGATGATAAAACCGGATATCAGCTTTAGCCTGAGAAGACTTCAGCTTGGTATATATAGCCCATGGAGAAGGTTCTTCTTCCGTTACGACTTTGCAGAGGTTTTCATAATCTTCATTTACCGGTTCTGATTTCATCTTTGTCTTTGCTCATATCTCATCCGTCAACAAGTTAACATCTGACTTAGTCGGATATGTTACCTGTAGACTTCCGGATGAGGCAGTAATATAGCTCTTGTTAAAGCGTGATAGGAGGTCTCATCAGTCAAGTGACTGCTATTTCATCAGTGTCGCCGTCTGGCTGACAACGAAACCGGACATCAGCTTGGCCGGAAAAGGCTTCAGCCGGGTAGATGGTTGACGAGCTTCACCATTAATTTTTCATTGTTAGTCTAATCTTCTTTTCAATTCTGTTTCCCCCCTTGCTCATTTTCAGGGTGTCAACAGTTATGTAGTTCCATCTATTTGCTGCCCTCTCCCTGTGAATTCCGCAGTCTATGTGTGAGTTCCGCAATCTATGTGCCTTCATAATTAACCCACGAATGCTGACCAATTAACTTCCCTGTGCTCAACTCATTATCGGCTTACTGATGATTGAGCGGTCTATTATTGTGTTTCTCTACCCTGAGAGGGATTGGGTGAGGGTTTGTCAGTATGACCCATCTCCCCCCTTTTCTTTTATATGGGTGATATAAGGGTGTTACTGTGAGCACCAACCTTCTCACATTAATCTCGATTTGCCAACTAGGGAGGGGGAACATTCCTCATCAAATGTTTCTATCGCTAGCTTTCTTCTAAACCGCCAAAAGCCCACAAGACCCCGTCCTCGTGACGTGGAGTCTGAAGGGCCACCAGGGTGAACATAAATGGATCTCTCTATAAGACCCTGAGTATTTCGTATCTTTATCGGAGAGTTTCGGATCGCTTTTGTGGGTCCTGAGTTATGTTTTACGATCCACGTGGGTTTTTCTCTCGTACTAGTTACGGAACCCCGTGGTGAGTTTATTGTTGAGTTCATCGACTCGAGGACGCTACAGTTACGTTGCATTCTTTCCGAGGATCATTTAGACTATTTTTTCGTATTTTTCTGAATTAGTGTATTTTTGGATCAAAAATCAGATTTTACGGAAATTGCAAAATTTCCCAATTTTATTTCTATTTCTTCTTTCTTTCTCCTTCCTCTCTCCTCACCGCCGCTCACTTCCTCTCTTGTTCACTCTCCTCTCTTCTCCTCTCTTCGCGGGGCGCACGACCGTGGCGAGGTGGACGAGGCAGGGACGTCGTGGAGTTGGTCTGGCGTGTGATGGGGCGACGAATGGAGTGTGGCGTTGGCGCGATCCCTCGGTAGATTCAAAGCCCACGTGTTTGATTCGTTTGATCGATTTCGGCGTGTTTTAGTCGCTTCGACGTGCTAGAACTTCGGTGGAGGTAGGGAGATGGACACACTACTCATGTTCTACATTCCTCCGTGATTTTGAGCTAAACGGTGCGAGAACTAGTGGGTTTTACCTCGTTTTGGGCGAAAGCATGTTCGGGGGGTGTGAGCCGGGTTCACCTTCTCAGGCGATGATTTTTAATTTAATTGGTCTCATTTGATCCCCGGGCATGTTGGGAATTCATTCCTACCAGTTTCATCGTGTTTGGTTGAGAATCGGAGTCGGTATGAGCCCGACTATCCCCGTGACTCATTTTGGATCGATTCATGGGAATCACCCATTTCTTGTGTTTTTAGTGTCGTTTGGATCCCTTCCGGTCTGTGGAAGGCTTATTTCATCCTTAGGGTTGTTTCCCCATCGTTTAGGCGCGATTGGGGCGTGGAACAGTCGGATTTTGCCATTCCTCTATTTTTCCTGCCGTAACGCTTTAGCGGTCTTACCAGAGACTATTTTTAGGGCTTTAGCGGTCCTTGGGTGACTGTTTCTGCCTTTTAAACAGTAGGTCGGTTCAGGTCTTCGCGGTCGTGCGATAGACCGTTTCTTATGGCTCGTGGTCGAATGGATGATCGCTACTCTCTGACAGCGGTCGCATGATAGACCGCTAAGGGGGGTTGTGTATGTCGGTTCTGCTTCGCGGTCATGCGATAGACCGCTAAGCTGGAATTGGCGGTCTGAGAGACGACCACTAATCGTTGTTTATGTCAGTTCAATAGTTTTAAGCCGGTTGGGCTAGCAGTCCTAGACTTGATCGCTTAACGTCCTTAGTGGTCCATTGGGCGATCGCTAAGCTGTTTGACTGTTTTAAGTCGGTTCGGGGATTGACCGGGTCTAGCGGTCATATGGACGACCGCTACCGTCTCCATGCGGCCCTGCGAAAGACCGCATGCCCCTGTGTTTCTGTAGTTGGTTGGCTAGCGGCTCTTGGGCTGACCGCTTGGTCTTCCTGGCAGTCAGGCAGGTGACCGTTTAGTCCCATTGTCCTATTTTCCCGATGTTTGGCCTCCAATTATCATGGCTTAACCTTGTGGTTTGCCCACAATGTCACGCCCCGAGCCTTTATTACAGCGGAAGACTAACTCGGGGATCGCGAATAGCCGGCATGGTAAGCCTCTTGCAAGCAAAAACGATCAGAGTGTAAGACAATCACACACATAAATACAATTGCACAATATTTAATCAAACTCCAACTTTATTTCATAAATGATTAATAGTCAAATACAATTATTTTTTCATCATCATTCACTCTACTAGACTCAAGAAATACGAAATTACATTGACTCGATCTAAACAATGTAGACTTCCTAAGTCCTCGCTCATTCTTTATTCACTCTCGGATCCGCTACTTGAACCTTCCGAATCCGAACCCGACTCACTTCCGTTTCTTGAAAAAGATTGGAAATAGGTAATGAGCACACTTACCCAGTAGGTATCTTCGCATCAACATGAAGGCACTATTAAAGTAATTAAAATTTTTACTCTAAAGAATAAGGCAAAATCATGCAATGCGATGATCACACGATTAAAACAAAGTAATCCGATAATCATGTAAGATAGAATGAGAGCAAGTATGAACTAGCAAGAATGTGACAAGAACATGATATTGGCCTTTCATGAACAAGAATGTATCAAGAGTGTACTAGCAAGCCACATAATCATCACTCCAGTATCTTTTGCTTATGAGCAAGTACTTCGTGAATTTCTGTGGAATATCAAGCAAGAAAGTCATGTCGTGTCGTGGATTTTCACTTATTTATAGAGAAAGTACTCCCAGCGCAATGCGACGCCAGTAGCATCATATCCCATGGTTTATAAAATAGTATGTTTCCGACAATCAGCCGAGGGGACTAGCATAGAGCCCGTGAACACAATCAGTGCTCGATCGCATCTTCAAGTATAAATCAAGTTACTTCCACGCATGTAACAATAAAGTATGGCCAAGAGTGTAATAAGTTCAATAGTTTCAAGATAATAATAATCAATGAATGAATGCTTCAATTTGAATATGAGGAATCAAGAATGACATTAAACAATGTTATGCTCATAAAATAAATCGGTAGCATAACGGTATATTTATTAACTTTCATTCATTATATTAAGTCTATTAAGTAATATGATAAGTTCTAGATTATCAAGGGTCATCTAAAAACCTTGAAATATCAACCCTTGGGTCAACCTCAGGTTAAGTACTCAAGCAGTGTGACGGTCATGTACTAGGCCGTTACATGATTTGACGGTCTAGTTCTGGGCCGTTACATTAGTCTGAATCTAGAACTAATAAAACAGACTCAGTGAAGTGTGACGGTCGTATAGTGGGCCGTTAGGTGCTCCTGACGGTCCAGTATAGGTCCGTTACATAGCTAGAACCAGAAAACATTGATAGTGTAATCTAATCAAATGAGTTTTAATGGTACAACCAACTCGACGTCCTAATGGGAATCCCAGGCTCGTGGAGAATTACGGAGGCCTTGAAACAAGATTTCCTAGTCCATTGGAAGGAATATCCAATAGAGAGGTCCTCATGTCCAAGAATAATGTTCCTATAGTGCAAAGTGAACTAATGGACAACATACCGGAATATGCGCCATGTACTTAAGGAAAATGACTCTATAGATAGAGGAAGATTATGTAACAACGTGAAAGCAAGATAAACTTCGTCAATACAACATTAGAAAATCATATTTTTAATTACAAAACTATAAAGTTTTGGCACATAAAATTAACATAACTTAAAATAGTTCAAGATGCCTAGATCATGCAGATTTCAATATGAATTAGTAAGAAAACTTAAAATCATAATAACAGGTCAAAACTTAGCTAACTAGGCTTAATTATAGGTTAATTTAACTGGTTACTATTCTGTCATGGGCTGACAGAACACAGAGCCTAACGGTCTAACCGGAGAGCGTCACAGTGCTTGTGACGGTCTATCGAGGGGCCCTTACAGTAATGTAATACTCCTGTCCTGGTGCGTTAGAGACAACAGTGAAATAAAAACATAATAGAGTGTGTAACGGTCGGTCGTAAGGCCGTTATATCATGTGACGGTCCTACCCTGATCCGTCAGAGCCTCTGCTGACAGTAATAAATAACAATGACCTAAGTTTCAACTTGCATCATGTCTGAAAATCATACATATAACTTCCAACATGATAAAATGAAGGCTAAACGAATATCATGCATGGGTTCTCTGTGAATTTCACAAGGAAGTTTCTTTTTAATTTAGTTAGGGCTAAGAATATAGATATATGCATGTCTCTACTAAAACATGAAATTAATGAGCTAACGTGCATGTAATCAAGCAAAATCAGAGGGCTTTTATCCCTAACATGTTATTTTTGCCGTTCATGAGATAACCTACCTCTTCTAAGACTTTTAAACTTCGAATTTGATGCTAGGTGCTACCCTTTGATCCTTGCTCTTCTTGTGGTAAATCAGCAACTTGGGAAGCTTCAATCTCCTTGGTTGCTTGGTCTCCTAGCACGAAATTTGGAGGGCTATTAGTCTAAAGTATACTAAACAAAAGCTTCTAAAGAACTTACCCGAAATTATGACTCCTTATCTTGATTCTTCACGAGCCAAAAGTAAGGGTCGCTCAGTTCAGAACTAGGTCCTATTTATAGGGTTTTGGCTAGGGTTTGAAGATTAGATCGATTTTAGAGTCATTGTTAAAGCTTAGATCAACTTCTAAGAGTCCTTAACACCTCTATTAGTCTTCCTATCTCGATCCCTAAGGGATAAGTTAGCAAAAATCCAATCTTTTGGCTTGTTTTTCACTTCACAGAACTACAAGATGTAACGGTCGTCCATAGGTGCGTCACATGGCTGTGGTGGTCGCCCGATAGACCGTTACACTCAACGTGTATAGAGTTTCATTTTAATAAAACTCTTTTGATAACTATCCATAATTATTTTATAAAAATAATATTTATCTTTAAAATACGTGAAAAGCTAATTACCTTCTAGAATGTGGGCCAAACTTAATGGGCTTGGTCCTTAAACGTTTTGGATAATAATTAGATAGACTAGGTTAATTATTTCAATCCAATTGGGCTTTATAAGGTCTTATTAATTCAATAATCCCTTTAAATATATTTAGGCCTTTATATAAATTCCAAAAAATTATTTTATAATTCAAAAAATATTTATATAAATTCTGGGGCACTACACCCTCCCTCACTTAGAAAAATTTGGTCCCCAAATTCAATACATGGATTGTGGAGAGTGTACTTACAGTTAAATAGTTCTAGAAATCTTTTCCGCATGGCTGCTTCGGTTTCCCATGCTGCTTCGTATGGCCATGTTTTCTTCCATTGAATCTTGACCATAGGAATAACTTTATTTCTTAATTGACGCACTTCTTGTTCCAGAATCTTTATTGACGTTTGTTCGTACATCATGTCCTTCTGAATTTCCAGATTGTCATAAGTGATATTGTGGTCAGGGTCATATACATATTTCTTCAGCATAGAGACGTGAAATACGTCATGAACTCCTGCTAGTTGTGGAGGTAAAGCCAATCTATAAGCCACTTCACCGACTCTTTTAAGAATTTCAAATGGGCCAATAAATCTAGGAGTTAGCTTTCCTTTAATGCCAAATCTTCGAATACCACGACATGGAGAAACCTTTAAATATACATGATCTCCTACCTGAAACTCCAAGTCACGTCTTCGATTGTCGGCATAAGACTTTTGCCTATCTTACGCCATTTTCATTCTTTCTTGAATGAGCTTGATCTTCTCTGTAGAGTCCCTTATAAGGTCGGGGCCGAGAAATTACTTTTCCCCTATTTCATTCCAACATATTGGTGATCTACAGCTTTTTCCATACAGAGCTTCAAAAGGTGCCATTTGTATGCTTGCTTGATAATTGTTGTTATATGTAAATTCTACCAGAGACAAGTGATCATGCCAACTTCCTCCAAAATCAATGACACAAGCCCTGAGCATGTCTTCTACCACCTGATTTGTTCTTTCTGTTTGACCATCAGTTTGTGGATGAAAAGCTGTGCTGAAATTCAATCTAGTCCCTAGTGAATGTTGTAGACCTTTCCAGAACTGTGATGTGAATCGAGGATCTCTATCAGATATAATAGTGACTAGGACACCATGTAATCTGACAATGTCTCTTATGTATATTGCTGCTAGAATATCCACAGACCATCGACTCTTGATTGGTATGAAATGCGCGGATTTAGTCAATCGGTCTATGATTACCCAAATTCCATCGTGTCCACCTCTGGTCTTGGGTAAACCCATAATAAAGTCCATCCTTATACTCTCCCATTTCCATTCGGGAATATTCAAAGGATGCAATTTTCCTGCGGGTCTAAAATGTTTGGCTTTTACTTGTTGGCAAGTAAGACAACGAGACACGAAATCAGCTATTTCCCTCTTCATATTGGGCCACCAGAAATTTTTTTTGAGATCTTGATACATCTTTGTTCCTCCTGGATGAATTATGTATTTGGAATTATGCGCTTCATCTAGGATCAATTTCTTCGTAGCCTCATGATCTGGTACACATATTTGGCCCTTAAACAATAATCTTCCGTCATTGGAAATAGAAAAATATGTCCTTTGTTCAACATTAGCCTTAATTTCCAGTAATATATGATCATCATTTTACAGCTTGACCAGATCTTCTATCAATGTAGGTTGAGCTCAGATATTGGCTATGAAACAATCTTCTTCCTTTATGTCAATATCTAAATTCAACTGAGGAAATTGAGGAACAAGGTTAGTTACACTTATCATAAGACTTGATAGCATACCCATTGGTTTTCTGCTGAGTGCATCTGCTACAACATTAGCTTTGCCAGGATGATACTGAATAGTAAAATCGAAGTCTTTGAGGTATTCTAACCACCTCCTCTGCCTCATGTTAAGCTCTTTTTGAGAGAATAAGTATTTCAAGCTCTTGTGGTCTGAGTAGACCGTAAACTTTTCTCCATAAAGATAATGACGCCAATTTTTCAAGGCAAAAATAACTGCTGCCAATTCCAAATCATGTACGAGATAGTTTTCCTCGTGCCGTTTCAGTTGTCTTGAAGAATAACAGATCACCTTTCCATTCTGCATGAGGACACATCCTAAGCCAATACCAGACGCATCCGTATATACTTCAAATCCACCACCCTCCACCGGTAGTGATAAAATAGGAATTCTTGAGATTTTGAAAGCTCTTTTCACAGTCCTTTGACCAGAAAAAAGGATTTTCTTTTCTTGTAAGCCTAGTTAAAGGAACCGCAATTTTTGAGAAGTCTTTAATGAATCTCCTATAATAACCAGCTAGACCGAGAAAGCTTCTTACTTCAGATACAGTCATTGGCCGACTCCAATTCTTGACAGCTTCTACCTTAGAAGGATCCACAGCAATACCTTCTTTTGAAATAATGTGGCCTAGGAATGAGACTTCCTTGAGCCAGAATTCACACTTATTGAGTTTGGCATAAAGCTTGTGTTCTCTAAGTGTTTGTAAAGTTATTTTCAAATGTTGTTCATGTTCCTCTTTTATCTTGGAATATATCAAGATATCATCAACGAAGACGATGATGAACTGGTCCAGATATGGCTGGAAGACATTGTTCATAAGTTGCATGAATGCTGTTGGGGCATTAGTTAACCCAAATGGTATTACCACGAATTCATAGTGGCCATAACGACTTCGAAAAGCTGATTTATAAATGTCCTCTTCTTTAATTCTAAGCTGATGGTAACCTGACTTGATGTCAATCTTAGAGAAATATTATGCTCCCGAAAGCTGATCGAAGAGCTCATCAATACGCGGCAATGGATACTCATTTTTCATTGTAAGTTGATTCAGTCGTCGGTAATCGATGCATAGCTTGAGAGAACCATCCTTCTTCTTCATAAATAAAACCGGCGCACCCCAAGGGGATGTGCTAGGTCTGATGAATCCCTTATCTAGTAGTTCATGCAACTACCTTTTTAATTCTTTAAGTTCTGTGGGGGACATCCTGTAAGGGGCTATAGAAACATGTGCTGCTCCTGGAATGAGTTCAATCGTGAAGTTCACTTCCCTCTCGGGTGCTAAACTGGGTAGTTCTGAGGGAAACACATCGGGGAACTCATTTACAATAGGGATGTCTGCTATGATAATTTCCTTGGACTCTGTAATAATGACAGAAGCAAGAAAAGCTTCACATCCTTGCGAGATAAGTTTGCAAGCGTGAAGTGAGGATACAATAGTGGGGTGTTTCTTGTACTTGATGCCAAGAAAAGAGAATCTCGGAAGACCGGGCTTTCGAAAGGATATAATCCTATTTCGGCAATTGATATAAGCATCATGATCTACAAGCCAGTCTATCCCTAAAATGGCATCATAACCTTTCATGTCCAGGCATACCATCCCAATCTACACGATGAGCCATTTATAATATGAGGTACCTGAGAGAAAAATAACAACTTGTTATTTCTCATGAAATTGGAATGAAAAATCAATCTTAAGGCTAATTAATTATCTTATCCCGGGCTTTACCCAATTCTCACACGGGTATGGAATTTCTTCCTTAGTTCATAGGTAGGGGCCCTTAAACCTTGGGCTTATCCTATGACATGATTCCTTCTTCCTAAGTCCTGAGACTTAGGCTCTGATACCAACTTAACTGTCACGCCCCGAGCCTTTATTACAGCGGAAGACTAACTCGGGGAGCGCGAACAGCTGGCATGGTAAGTCTCTTGCAAGCAAGAACGATAAGAGCGTAAGACAATCACACACATAAATGCAATTGCATAATATTTAATCAAACTCCAACTTTATTTCATAAATGATTAATAGTCAAATACAATTATTTTCCCATCATCTTTCACTCTACTAGACTCAAGAAATACGAAATTACATTGACTCGATCTAAACAATGTAAACTTCCTAAGTCTTCGCTCATTCTTTATTCACTCTCGGAACCTGCTACTTGAACCTTCCGAATCCGAACCCGACTCACTTCCGTTTCCTGAAAAAGATTGGAAATATTTAATGAGCACACTTGCCCAGTAGGTATCTTCGCATCAACATGAAGGCACTATTAAAGTAATTAACATTTTTGCTCTAAAGAATAAGGTAAAATCATGCAATGCGATGATCACGCGATTAAACCAAAGTAATCCGATAATCATGTAAGATAGAATGAGAGCAAGTATGAACTAGAAACAATGTGACAAGAACATGATATTGGCCTTTCATGAACAAGAATGTATTGAGAATGTACTAGCAAGTCACATAATCATCACTCCAGTATCTTTTTCTTATGAGTAAGTACTTCGTGAATTTCTATGGAATATCAAGCAAGAAAGTCATATCGTGTCGTGGATTTTCACTTATTTATAGAGAAAGTACTCCCAGCGCAATGCGACGCCAGTAGCATCATACCCCATGGTTTATAAAATAGTATGTTTCCGACAATCAGCCGAGGGGACTAGCATAGAGCCCTTGAACACAATCAGTGCTCGATCGCATCTTCAAGTATAAATCAAGTTACTTCCACGCATGTAACAATAAAGTATGGCCAAGAGTGTAATAAGTTCAATAATTTCAAGATAATAATAATCAATGAATGAACGCTTCAATTTGAATATGAGGAATCAAGAATGACATTAAACAATGTTATGCTCATAAAATAAATCGGTAGCATACCGGTATATTTCTTAACTTTCATTCATTATATTAAGTCTATTAAGCAATATGATAAGTTCTAGATTATCAAGGGTCATCTAGAAACCTTGAAATATCAACCCTTGGGTCGACCTCGGGTTAAGTACTCAAGCAGTGTGACGGTCGTGTACTGGGCCATTACATGATGTGACGGTCTAGTTCTGGGCCGTTACATTAGTCTGAATCTAGAACTAATAAAACAGACTCAGTGAAGTGTGACGGTCGTATAGTGGGCCGTTAGGTGCTCCTGACGGTCCAGTATAAGTCCGTTACATAGCTAGAACCAGAAAACATCGATAGTGTAATCTAATCAAATGGGTTTTAATGGTACAACCAACTCGACGTCCTAGTGAGAATCCCAGGCTCGCGGAGAATTACGGAGGCCTTCAAATAAGATTTCCTAGTCTATTGGAAGGAATATCCAATAGAGAGGTCCTCATGTCCAAGAATAATGTTCCTATAGTGCAAAGTGAACTAATGGACAACATACCGGAATACGCGCCGTGTACTTAAGGAAAATGACTCTATAGATAGAGGAAGAATATGTAACAACGTGAGAGCAAGATAAACTCCGTTAATACAACATTGGAAAATCATGTTTTTAATTACAAAAGTATAAAATTTAGGCACATAAAATTAACATAACTTAAAATAGTTCAAGATGCCTAGATCATGCAGATTTCAATATGAATTAGTAAGAAAACTTAAAATCATAATAACAGGTCAAAACTTAGCTAACTAGGCTTAATTATAGGTTAATTTAACTGGTTACTATTATGTCATGGGCTGACAGAACACAGAGTCTAACGGTCTAACAAGAGAGCGTCACAGTGCTTGTGACGGTCTATCGAGGGGCCGTAACAGTAATGTAACGCTCCTGTCCTGGTGCGTTAGAGAAAATAGTGAAATAAAAACATAACAGAGTGTGTAACGGTCGGTCGTAAGGCTGTTATATCATGTGACGGTCCTACCCTGATCCGTCAGAGCCTCTGCTGATAGTAATAAATAACAATTACCTAAGTTTCAACTTGCATCATGTCTGAAAATCATACATATAACTTCCAACATGATAGAATGAAGGCTAAACGAATATCATGCATGGGTTCTCTGTGAATTTCACAAGGAAGTTTCTTTTTAATTTAGTTAGGGCTAAGAATATAGATATATGCATGTCTCTACTAAAACATGAAATTAATGAGCTAACGTGCATGTAATCAAGCAAAATCAGAGGGCTTTTATCCCTAACATGTTATTTTTGCCGTTCATGAGATAACCTACCTCTTCTAAGACTTTTAAACTTCGAATTTGATGCTAGGTGCTACCCTTTGATCCTTGCTCTTCTTGTGGTAAATCAGCAACTTGGGAAGCTTCAATCTCCTTGGTTGCTTGGTCTCCTAGCACGAAATTTGGAGGGCTATTAGTCTAAAGTATACTAAACAAAAGCTTCTAAAGAACTTACCCGAAATTATGACTCCTTATCTTGATTCTTCATGAGCCAAAAGTAAGGGTCGCTCAGTTCAGAACTAGGTCCTATTTATAGGGTTTTGGCTAGGGTTTGAATATTAGATCGATTTTAGAGTCCTTGTTAAAGCTTAGATCAACTTCTAAGAGTCCTTAACACCTCTATTAGTCTTCATATCTCGATCCCTAAGAGATAAGTTAGCAAAAATCTAATCTTTTCGCTTGTTTTTCACTTCACGGAACTGCAGGATGTAACGGTCGTCCATAGGTGCGTCACATGGCTGTGGCGGTCGCCCGATAGACCGTTACACTCAACGTGTATAGAGTTTCATTTTAATAAAACTCTTTTGATAACTATCCATAATTATTTTATAAAAATAGTATTTATCTTTAAAATACGTGAATAAGCTAATTACCTTCTAGAATGTGGGCCATACTTAATGGGCTTGGTCCTTAAACGTTTTGGATAATAATTAGATAGACTAGGTTAATTATTTCAATCCAATTGGGCTTTATAAGGTCTTATTAATTCAATAATCCCTTTAAATATATTTAGGCCTTTATAAATTCCAAAAAATTATTTTATAATTCAAAAAATATTTATATAAATTCTGGGGCACTACACACAATCCCGTGGATGTCTTGGATATCCTATGAGGGCAGTGACCATGTTGTAAGGTAGCCGGGAGTGCCATTATATCGAGCTGTGTTCCGTGATGCTTCAGAGTCATGATTGGTTCTGGTCAACTCGGTTGTGATCCAGTGGTTGACATGTAACCTTGCAAATGTCTTAGTGATCCGGTGTTGATCGAGACATGGTTTTGGATGCCTGGAGGTATTGTCTTACCTCAGTTTACGTGTCCATATGCTTTGAGAGTCTTGGTGTGAAGAGGGGCGATCTCGCGCTGGTCCTGAGCTGGGGAGATGATCACCGATCAGTGAACTGCAAGGAAGGGAAATGGATCAGGGGGCCCAGGGGTGGTTTTGATGTGACACAACCTCGGACCTAATGCAAGCAAGCACAATCGCATTCAAATGGGCCGAATTGGGCCACCGCTCTATCGACACTCACCCAAGCCCGGGGTGACTTGGCAATGCCAAGTGGAGGATGTGGGGTTGGACCCTTGCTGGTAGAGGGCCAGCAAGACCAATGTTTGATTCCCAATGGATGTGGATGCCCGATTCAATGGGGCCGACAAAGTGCCAAAGGCACGGGTTACTCTCTTCACCACGGTGATCACTCAAGACGACGGGGCTTGAGGACCGAGCTCTCCCTCTCACGGCCAGCGGAACAAAGAACAAATATTGAAAGACAAGCACAATGAGCAAGGGTTTAGAGAACTTACTCGACTGGTTTGAAGAAACCGGTCCCGGTCGGAGACGAGGGCGAGCGGGGAGGCGGGTGGATCCCCACACGCCGCGCCGGGGTAGCTTGACCTGTCCGAATGAGTACAATACTACACCTCTCGCAGGAGGGGGATCTTGGGATGGGGGTTAATGGATTACAATCAAAACTACCTCCGCACAGGGAGGGGCCTTCAGCCGGCCAAGCGGGGCGGGGAAAACTAGGGCTAAAACGATATAGAAGTGGTGATGCCAAATCTGTCTGCCCTCTGCAATAGGGGACTAATAGATGGTCTTGAAGCTGCAGAACTCGATCAGGAATTTTGCCACGGGCGAGACTAGTGGGGAACTCTTCGTATCTGGGAAGGGAATGCCTCAGAATTTCTTTAATTTCTTCTGGAGCCGCTGCTGACCGGGATGGAGGTTTGAACAGAGCTTCAGATTCTCAGACCTGCAGTTGCAGACTTCTAACAGCAGATTGCAGAGAATGCCCCGGCAGGTCCCGACCTTAGAATCAAGCACCGTTAGAGTCGTTGGAATCTTGGATGAGTCCTCTTCGCAGCAAAACTGACGGGGAAGCCAACTGATGTCGGAGAAGACTGGGGAATGCAGAACAATGGCGACTGGTCGATGCAGACTGTGGGTAGCAGGACGACGGAGCTGAGGGAGAAAAATGATAACTTCTGCTACCGGATGCCGAACGGGATTCTGCTTCTTGATTCTGAAAGTAGACAGGAAGGAGAAGAACTTTGTAGAAGATCTTGTGGGATAATTCCTCCGAGGTTCGTCGTAGCAGAGCTTCTAATCCGATTCTGGTACTCAGCCGGGACAGCTATGCGCAGTCGTGGAAGAACGAAGCTCCTGGGCAGCACACAGCTCGGATGAAGACGAAACCACTTCTGTTGTGAAGAAGACAGGGAGACGCTTCTGTGGATGCCTCTTTTGCCTTCAAACTCGTCCGGAGAAAGTCGTGGTGGCCGCTGCAAGTTTCTGGTTCACCTACAACTTCTGGACAGCGAACTGCAACTTGAATAGAGCTTCCAAAGACCTCCAAGAAGAAGGGGAAGCAAGAACTATAGGGTGAAGGGGAGGTAGGAGATGAAGGAGGGAGTATGTGGAAGGGTTGGAAGGGTGCTAATGGTATGAGGGAGATGGTGGAAGGGAGGCTAGGGCGCAGGTTTCAGCAAGGATGAGTGATGGTGGGGATGCAAATGGGTGAAGGGGAGTGGAGGGCAAGGGGCGAACTAGCCCTATGGGGGAGGAGAGAGGGGCGGCCAAGACATGGAGGGAAGGGGATTTCAAATTCAAAATGGCTTTGGAAGTTGGGGGATTGTGTGGGGAAGAGGGGTGATTGTGTTGGAATGGGGAAGGTGGTGTTGGAATGTGGAGGGTGGTGTTGGAATGGGGAGGAATCTCCTTGGAACTAGGGGGAAGTGGAGTAATGGTGGCTATGAGAAGTGGAGTGGCTTTAATGGGGTAGGTGGGGGTTGGAGGTGGTTGGAGAGGGGAGGAGAGAGGAAAGGGGCGAACCCCACTTGGGGAAAGAGAGAGAAGGAGAGAGAGGTGGGGTGGGGAATCACTCCCATAGGGCTTCTCACCCAACTATAGGATTCACTCCACTAGACTAAGTTTGAATACTCAAATGGAAATCTTTTGTATTGAATCATTCATTTCCTCCAAATGAAGGAAATGGGGCCCTATATATAGGAAACCCACATTTTACAATAAGTCCCTTACAAAAGACTCAATAACAAATAACCGAAGGGGTAGGGGGGCTCATGGGCCAAGCCCGAAGAATTGGGCCCAATAGCACATTACACAATCTAATGACACTTAAACTTAGGAAAATAAAAGCAAGACCTTAGGGACATGACTCAAATAAAATGAAAATACATCAAATGACTCAAATAAAATTACATAGGACTCAAAATTAAATGACTAGACCATGCCGGATGCAACCGGGGCGAGGAGACGAGCTGTGAAAGTGGGCATGGGAGGTGATGTCCCCATCATACTCCCGGGGTGCAGAGAACTCGACTCCGTCGAGTAAGTGTCCTTCCCTCCTTGGAGGGTGTAGAAGTGGTACTGCCCTCAAGTCTTCCGAACGAGACCGATCCATCCACCTGTCGAGATAGCGCTCGTATACCTTGCTCTTGGTGGTAGTGACTTGTTCATCCAATATTCATTCAATGTGCTCACGCTGGTCTCTCTTGACTGGTGGACTCTCCTCACGGGTGGGTGCTCTCTCAACGGAGGGAATAGGCTCAATATCCTCACTAGGTACCACCGTGGGTCCCTTGTATGGCACTAGGTCGGCACATTGAATGTGGGACTTACCCCATATTCCTCGGGGAGATCTAACTCATAGGCATTTGCACCAATGCGCCTTAGGACCTGGAAGGGACCAGCCCCACATGGCCTCAATTTGGAGATGGCTCCCGGGGAGAGCCTCTCCGTCCTTACCATCACAAAGTCACCCTCATGGAATTCTTGGTGACGTCGATGAGAATCGGCTCGCCTTTTATAAGTCACATTCTTCTTGCTAATGTGCTTGCGGACCTCTTTATGCAATGTTGTGAATGCAGACATTCTAGGGGTGATGGGTGGACCGGGGCAACCAAAAGTAGACCTATCGTGTAATGATGCAGTGTAGACTTTGGTTAGCCTAGGTGGGCCAGGGCACCCGTAGGTGGCCCTATCATGCAAATTGGTGATAAATATCGGGGGACCCGGACATCCGTAGATGCCTTTGACATGCTTAAGACCCATGATGAATGAAGGTGGACCATGACATCCGAATATGGACCACTCATACTTTCTACTTGACATGTGGGTGATATGAATGAATGGACCCAACATAGTGTTCATGCCAAGGGGTATGGTAAGCCTAGACACATGCATGCTTTTCCCAAAGGTGACTTCCATGTGTATAGGTGTGGGACAACCTTTGAACTCCCATTGGAAAGGATCGAATGGACCTAAGAAGGTGGTCATCATGGGGTGGAGCACAACCTTATTACCTAGGGATATGTGGCCCAAGGTCATGGCTTCCAAGGTGTAACCCGGGTCTAGGATGGGGTGGATTGGGTCAAACATGGTGGGTTGGGTTAGGGAAAGGTGGGTGGTGGATAAGGTAGTTGGGTCACCCGGGTTCCTTGACTCCCATTGTAATGGATCATAGGGATCATAAAATGGGTTACTAAGGGGAAGGAGCTCCATGTCCTCAAGGTCCTCAAAAGGTGCTAAGTCATCCCTCTCAATGATAATTGGGTCAATGTTCTTGGTGAGTGGGTTGGCCATGAGGGGAGGGCTTGGCTCTCTACCCGATATAAAAAGCTCCAATTGGAGGAGAAGGTCGGGCTCATCGGGTGTGGGGAGGAATAGAAGGAGGTCGCTAGTGTAGCAACCAATGGTGCAAACCGAGGTGATAGACCCGATGCATAGGTGTAGGAGGCCAAGGCTCCTAGGTTGTTCGACTATAGGGGTCAACATACTAGTGAACTCAATTTGCCATGCTAGGCCCTTAAGAAGGTCCCCTAAAGTTTCCACTTGGTAGGATGATTGGATGGTGGTGTGATAGGTGGAGAAGGGTACTATGGGGAGGTTTAGCTCCATGAGAGGGTAGACATAGGACGTGACGGGGTGAATTGGTTTCTCCTTTAGCCATCTAGCTAGGGGCCCATCTATGATTATGGTGCCATTTGTGAAGGTTTGTGGCTCTTGAAGACTCGGACAATTTGAAGTGGTAAAGGGTTGAAGCTCTTCCTCACCATTGGTGTGAACTTGGGTTTCCTCATGGGTGGGGAGAGGGTCTGGGCTAACAACTATTCCTATGTGAGTGGGTGTGGCCTCTTTTCTTAAGGGAATGGGAGGGTCTTTTGGAGATGGGGTGATGATGGTTGGGGCATGGTGCACCCGGGGTGATGAGTGAGGTCGAACTTGGGTTGGGATTGGTAGGATGTGGTTTGGGAGTGGAAGTAGTGGAGGTCTAGGTTGGGGTAGGATTGGGTTTGGAAGAGGAAGGTGGGTTGGGTGACAGGATTTGGGTTGGGTGGTGGTGGCCGTCATGGTTCTAGGTGGAGGGATGGACACGGGGTCTACTTGGGTTTGAATGGTGAGAATAGGGTGAGTGGTGGTCCTTTTTGGGGAAACCGGGTCGGTTAGGGGTCTCTTCCCCTTGGGATCGGCTGGTTGTGGAGGGGTGGTAGTGGGGGCCAATTGAGTTTGGATAGATAGGTTTGAGGAAGGAGGTTTTGGTTAGAGTGTGGAGATCCTCATTGGATTTGGTGTGGAGGTGGTTGTTTGGTTTATTTGGGTCTTAAGGGAGAGGACTTGGTCGCGAAGTGTTGTTATGATGGTTGAGAGATGAATTGTTGGGGTTGGTGGGGGTGGAGACCAAAGGTCGGTCTCAAGTTGGCCGGGTGGGGATGGAGGAGTGGTAGTGCTCCTCGAGTTAGGGGTGCTTGAGTAGGAGGGGTGGGAATGTTCGGGGATGTAGATCTTTCTAAGTTCTACCTTCATCTCTTCCCATGAGTGAATAGGTTCTTGTCTTCTAACCCTCCTTAAGCCCTCTATGTGTTCCCACTTACTTTTGGCTTGACCCCGAAGTCGTCCCTTGGCCTTTCGGACTCTCGCCGGTCCATATACCCAAGTCTTTTCGAATTACTTTTCTATCGTAGCCTCCCACCTAAGACAGTCACTAGAATGTGATCCGTCAAAGGTAATATCCCTATCTAGGATGAAGTCTATGGGTGGTGAGTAGGCTAAGTAGGTGGTCATGATGAACGGGGGGATCAATGCAAGGGTCGGATTGATGATGACACTAATGCAAGCATGCCCTAGGACTTGACTTGATAGAGACAAGTCAATGACTTGCTCTGATACCAATTGATGTGACACAACCTCGGACCTAATGCAAGCAAGCACAATCGCATTCAAATGGGCCGAATTGGGCCACCGCTCTATCGACACTCACCCAAGCCCGGGGTGACTTGGCAATGCCAAGTGGAGGATGTGGGGTTGGACCCTTGCTGGTAGAGGGCCAGCAAGACCAATGTTTGATTCCCAATAGATGTGGATGCCCGATTCAATGGGGCCGACAAAGTGCCAAAGGCACGGGTTACTCTCTTCACCACGGTGATCACTCAAGACGACGGGGCTTGAGGACCGAGCTCTCCCTCTCACGGCCAGCGGAACAAAGAACTAATATTGAAAGACAAACACAATGAGCAAGGGTTTAGAGCACTTACTCGACCGGTTTGAAGAAACCGGTCCTGGTCGGAGACGAGGGCGAGCGGGGAGGCGGGTGGATCCCCACACGCCGCGCCGGGGTAGCTTGACCTGTCTGAATGAGTACAATACTACACCTCTCGCAGGAGGGAGATCTTGGGATGGGGGTTAATGGATTACAATCAAAACTACCTCCGCACAGGGAGGGGCCTTCAGCCGGCCAAGCGGGGGGGGGGGGGAAACTAGGGCTAAAATGATATAGAAGTGGTGATGCCAAATCTGTCTGCCCTCTGCAATAGGGGACTGACAGATGGTGTTGAAGCTACAGAACTCGATCAGTAATTTTTCCAAGGGCGACACCAGTGGGGAACTCTTCGTAGCTGGGAAGGGAATGCCTCAGAATTTCTTTAATTTCTTCTGGAGCCGCTGCTGACCGGGATGGAGGTTTGAACAGAGCTTCAGATTCTCAGACCTGCAGTTGCAGACTTCTAACAGCAGATTGCAGAGAATGCCCCGGCAGGTCCCGACCTTAGAATCAAGCGCCGTTAGAGTCGTTGGAATCGTGGACGAGTCCTCTTCGCAGCAAAACTGACGGGGAAGCCAACTGATGTCGGAGAAGACTGGGGGATGCAGAACAATGGCGACTGGTCGACGTAGACTGTGGGTAGCAGGACGACGGAGCTGAGGGAGAAAAATGATAACTTCTGCTACCGGATGCCGAACGGGATTCCGCTTCTTGATTCTGAAAGTAGACAGGAAGGAGAAGAACTTTGTAGAAGAGCTTGTGGGCCGAGTCCTCCAAGGTTCGTCATGGCAGAGCTTCTAATCTGGTTCTAGTACTCAGCAGGGACAGCTATGCGCAGTCGTGGAAGAACGAAGCTCCTGTGCAGCACACAGCTCGGATGAAGACGAAACCACTTCTGTTGTGAAGAAGACAGGGAGACGCTTCTGTGGATGCCTCTTTTGCCTTCAAACTCGTCCGGAGGAAGTAGTGGTGGCCGCTGCAAGTTGCTGGTTCACCTGCAACTTCTGAACAGTGAACTACAACTTGAATAGAGCTTCCAAAGACCTCCAAGAAGAAGGGGAAGCAAGAACTATAGGGTGAAGGGGAGGTAGGGGATGATGGAGGGAGTATGTGGGAGGGTTGGAAGGGTGCTAATGGTATGAGGAAGATGGTGGAAGGGAGGCTAGGGCGCAGGTTTCAGCAAGGATGAGTGATGGTGGGGATGTAAATGGGTGAAGGGGAGTGGAGGGCAAGGGGCGAACTAGCCCTATGGGGGAGGAGAGAGGGGCGGCCAAGACATGGAGGGAAGGGGATTTCAAATTCAAAATGGCTCTGGAAGTTGGGGGATTGTGTGGGGAAGAGGGGTGATTGTGTTGGAATGGGGAAGGTGGTGTTGGAATGTGGAGGGTGGTGTTGGCATGGGGAGGAATCTCCTTGGAACTAGGGGGAAGTGGAGTAATGGTGGCTATGGGAAGTGGAGTGGCTTTAATGGGGTAGGTGGGGGTTGGAGGTGGTTGGAGAGGGGAGGAGAGAGGAAAGGGGCGAACCCCACTTGGGGAAAGAGAGAGAAGGAGAGAGAGGTGGGGTGGGGAATCACTCCCCTAGGGCTTCTCACCCAACTATAGGATTCACTCCACTAGACTAAGTTTGAATACTCAAATGGAAATCTTTTGTATTGAATCATTCATTTCCTCCAAATGAAGGAAATGGGGCCCTATATATAGGAAACCCACATTTTACAATAAGTCCCTTACAAAAGACTCAATAACAAATAACCAAAGGGGTAGGGGGGACTCATGGGCCAAGCCCGAAGAATTGGGCCCAATAGCACATTACACAATCTAATGACACTTAAACTTAGGAAAATAAATGCAAGACCTTAGGGACATGACTCAAATAAAATGAAAATACATCAAATGACTCAAATAAAATTACATAGGACTCAAAATTAAATGACTAGACCATGCCGGATGCAACCGGGGCGAGGAGACGAGCTGTGAAAGTGGGCATGGGAGGTGATGTCCCCATCAGGTTCCCTGGGGAAAACCCTCCGATGCCTAAGTCAGCAGATCAGTGGTGGAAGCTATGAAGGGAGGAGGATGGAGATGCACGAGATCCCTCTCCACCAAGGTGGTGAAGTGGTTCTTGCTCAGGGGGTTTTAGGCGTGTGTAGGCCTTACCTTTCATTGGAGGGAGTCCCATGTTTAAATAGTGCGCCGGCCTCACGAGTCTCATAAGTTGAGGAGTTTCAGGTGGGAGTTACGTCCTCGTCGTGGGCTCTTTACGTCATCATCGTGGGATCTTTATAGACTTGTAAACTCCTGCTCATAACAGGCTCTCAACGGTAGCGTGGATAAGCAATCGTCGGTCGACCCAAGCATGAAGAGTGCCAGCCCTGTCCGGGCGAGGGGCATAGCTCGGGTGAGGCTCGATCGGAGTGGGCGCGGAGCGCCAGCCCTTATCGTGGCGAGGGGGATGAGTCGGGTGTGGGTCTTCCTCCGATCGGACCGACGCTCAGGTCTTCCGATCCTAATGGCTGTCGAGGAAGTGCTTGATCTCGAGTAAACTTATTGGGCTTTTATGCTAAGTGGGCCCTACGGGGCGGTCACTTAGATGAGTTGGACCTCGTTTGGTCTTGCTAGACCTGGTTCGGCCGCTCTTAGATGGGCTACAGAAATCCCCCTCTCCACTTGTCCCCCTCCAACTCCCGAGCCTTGGCATGCTCGGAAGTGTAGCCGTTAGGGTTTTGGACCAGCGTGGCTCAGGTGGGTGGAGATCTGGCGGTGTTATGAAGCCACGTGTCGTTGTCACCTGTGCCCGTTATGATGATAATCCTGGTAGATTTGAACGGAAGGGGCCCCCTTTCTCGGAGGTCGGAACGACGCACCGCCTTCCGCGTGGGGATATAAGCATTGTGCGCTTGCTATCGTTCTAGACTCCCTCCATTCTTAGGGTTTTTCTCTCCTTCGTGCTTGCTTTCGGGGCTCTCTGATGCACCACGGAGATACGGCGGAAGAGCAGAGGCTTGCATCGGCGTTCACAGAGTTGGCGGAGATAACCACGGAGGCGGTCTAGCAGCTTCCCCTTCCTCCAGAGTCTTCGGAGTCTGAGGTGCCTTCTTCTGCAAGTTTCCCTTCGGATTTCATGGCAGACCTTCGTTCGGAGATCGAAGAGTTTGAGGGCGAGCCTGAGACGAGGGTGATGGTGATACCACCGGCTCTGAACTGCAGCGAATTGGGGGAGGCAGATGTGAAGCGGCTGGAGCCCCAATTTTGCCTGCCCTATCAGTATTACTTCGCTGCGGCTGCCCCACACGAGACGAGCTTGGATTCTCGTACGGGCCATTTCTGCTCCTTCCTTCTATCGTGGAAGGGCGGGTTCTGTCTTCCCTTCGACTCTTTTGTTCTTAAGCTTCTCGATTTTTTCCAGTTGGCTCCCATACAGCTGGTAGCCAATTCTTATCTTCTTCTCTCCGCGTTCCATATTTTCTACCTCCAGTGTGGGGTTCCCCCTTCCTTGGACCTCTTCCATTATTTTTTTGAGTTGAAGGTGAATTCTTCGGCCGGGAAGGGCTTCTATTTCATCCAGGCGAGGCGGAACAGGAGCTGCGTCTCCTTGGCCGTGAAGGACTCTTCCCACAAGGGGTGGAAGACTCAGTTCTTCTGGGTGGGTATTTTTTCGGTGGAGGAGTCTTGGAGGTGCCCCGTAATCCCTAATTTTCACCCGAACATCCCTCCGAGGAAGGACAAGTTCTCTTCGGATGTGGAAGAGTATGCGGTCATTCTTCTGAAGCGTCGCCAGTCTACGGAGGAGCTGGTGACCCCAGAGAACATCGAGCGGTGGCTTCCCCAAAGGCTACGGCCGAGAGGTACGGGCACCGTGAATTAGCCTTCTCACCGATTGATGAAGCCACATTTCTCCTTTTCTTGACCATATCGTCTTTCGTGCAGATGCCAGGCGGCCGGCTGTGGAGGAGGAGCTTGCGATCGAGCGGGAGGTGATCGATCTGGGCGACGATTTGGCTGCCGATGAGTCGCGAGCTCCCGAGGGTCGTTCCTGAGCCCGAGATAAGGGCAAGGGGGTGACCCGGGGAGGATCTTCCAGGTCGCGGGGGCCCAAGCGCAAGGATCCCATGGAGGGCATGATACGGGATGCTGTGAAGGCTAGGAAGCGGGCCAAGAAAGCCGGGGCCGACCCCACGGTCGAAGGTGACTCTGGCTCGGCTCTCCCCTCTTCCGAGCGTGATAGGGCCTACCCTTTCGGGCCAGCTCTCCCATCCGCCGAGCAAGAGGGGGCCGAGGAGGCCATGGCCGTTTTTGCGGTTGGCGGCGGCGTTGGCCCGGCTCTCCCCTCAGCAGGAGCCGAGGGGGCCGGGGATGAAGTGGGCGACTCCAGGGCCGCGGCCGAGACTGGAGCATCGATCGAGGCAGGCGGCGCTCCGGGTGGTGACGTCGGGGCAGAGTCGGTCGAGGCCGAGGGGTCACGAGGAGTGGCGATGCAGCCCCAACCGACCGAGGCAAGAGGGGCGGATGAAGCAGCCGATCGATCCGGGCCGGCCAGCGGGGATCCCGAGGGGATGCCACTCGGAGGGGAGGCCCCTATTCCGGCGGCTCTGGAGAGGCTGGGCATCCAGGGCCCTTTGTACCGGAGATGTCACAGCATAGCTGCGAAGGTGGTGAAGGGAAGAGACATGCAGCGCTCCCCGCCCGCGGCCCTCGAGCTGGTGATGGAGGGCGGCTTGGTCCTGGCCCAGATGGGGGCCTTTCTGGCTGAGGCTTACGCTCGATCGGAGTCAGAACGGGCAGACCTTGCTTGGGCCCTGGGCGCGTCTGATAGGAAGGTAGCTCGGCTTACCGAGGAGCGTGACGGGCTTCGACCGGAGCTCTCCTCAGCTAGAGAGCTGGCGAGGGCGAGCCAGGTGGAGGCCCGGATGCTGTCCGAACAACTGACTCGGGCCCGTGAGTGACTCGAGAGGAAGAGCAAGCTTCTGGAGGAGGAGCACTTGGCCCGCGTCGAGCTAGATGGCCGGTGGGAGGCTGAGCGCGTCGAGCTGGTGGACTGGGCGGAGGAAGCCGCGCGTCTTCGAATGGAGGCCGAGGCTGATCGGGCTGAGGCGGAGTAGCAGATGGCTGAGGCCGAGCGGAGGTTAGCTGAGGTGGACCGGGAGAAGGCCGAGCTCGCTGGTAGGGTGGGATCGGCCGGTGCGGAGGCACTTGAATAGTATAAATGCTCGGAGGCCTACCGGGTCGACCTTAAGGAGGCTACCCTCCCCTACTACGAGTCAGCACTTCACCGGGGAATCCGCAAGGGATTCAAGCAAGGCTACGACCGGGCCATCTCCTACGCGGAGGGGCAGGCATCCGAGACCATCAATTTCCCGTCCGGGCAATGCTATGACTCAGATTTGTCATCCTCCGATTCCTCTGGTTCGGCGTCGTCAGAAGAAGGAGATGAGGGGGACTCTTCGTCCGAGGGGTCACCAGTTCCGGATGCCTCGGGAGGGCGCACAATCGAGGCAGTTCCCACGTCGGTGGGGTCAGTGCCAGGGTCGACCGTCGCCGAGGGTGCCAGGGGCAGACCGTCCAAGCCTTCCTCTTCCGAGCCTCAGGATGGGCCAGAGGCCTAATGTAGTAACTCTTTTTCTTTTTCCTTGTATGTTTTTCCTTTTTTGAAGAAGAAGCTTCTCTTTTGTGTAAAGGAAGGTTGAAAACGTAAGGTAGTAGCGTTATGATAAAGACTTAACTATTTCGTACCACCGTTGCCGTGGTCTGACTAGCATATCGCAGTAGTTGAAAAGTACCGATACTTTCTGATGGGGACATCGAGGCAAGACCGTCCGCATTTTGTTTGCATTTATGTCCTTTCATATTTGTATGTATACCCTTGTGTTATATGGGTACGCAATTGTAAGTCTTAGTGGGCTTATATGTAAAATTCCAGTAGGACCAAGCAAGGGGGCCCTCAGCCCTTTCCCATTGGTCCATGTCACTCATGTGGGGCTGGTCAACCATCCTAGGTGGCCATCTAGAAGGGTTGAATGTCAAAATGCCACATGGGTAGACAAGTGGTTAGATTAGTCCAAGGTAGGTTACCTACCTTCACCTACCAAGTCTCTTGGTCAAGGGGGCGCCCCTCTCCTCTTATTATTTTATTATTTTTGGTGTGTTAATCACACTTAATCCCAGCCATCCATTCCCCATCCCTAGATCCAAGGGTGTAGAATGGGTTTGATACATGGCATATAAAAGGTTGTATTTTCCATTTGTTAGCATTAATGAAGAGAAAATTGTTGGAAAATCAAGAGTGCTTCTTGAGCCCCTCCCCTCTCCCCTGGTGTTCATCTCCTCCAACCCCCAATTCTAGAGTGGATATCTTTTATCTCCTCCCCCTCAACCTCTGAGTTCATCTCCGGTGCCGCCGCCACCGTTCGTGCCACTTTCGAGCCGCCGCGAAGTCGACTTCGGTGTTCTGTCCATCTGGGCAGAAGCTTCATCTCGAAATTCCTGCTATCAACTCCGACATCTTCTTGATCTGAAAATTTTATGGTGTGTTCCTATCTTCAATCCCAACCACCACAAAAACAATCCCGTCAAAATTCCATCATTTACTATTTTTCAAATTTCGTGTGTTTCTGTTTCCCAGTTCTGTCCAGTTTCAGATCTGTGTGACAGCACCCCTGTAATCCCCCCCTCCGACCATCTTCTTGATTTTTCAAAGCCCTCCCAATTTTACTGGGCGTTCTGTCCACCGTCCCCTCACTCCAAGAATTTTCCTGATTTTTGATCAGCCTTCCATCCATTTTTCAAAATTCGTTCTCAGAGCTAGCTATAGTGCTGTCCACCTATTTCCAGATCCGACCCTTTTCCAGTAAAAAAATCCTATCAATTCGTAGCCACCTTCAATAAGTTCACAAAAAATAGTACCATCTTCATTTTTCAAAATCCTATAACTTTTGTGAAGAGCTCAGGATCTGGATCGGACATCTACCTCGCGGTCAACGGCAGTTCTCAGACAGGTTCCCTGCAGATCTGAGAGTTCGGCTACTGTACACCAGGAACTCAAAAATTCAGTAAAGCCCATATCCATGCATATCCAGGTCTGATATCCATGCCTAGGTTTAAGGACTTCAAGAGAGCTTTCCAACGGCGCCAGTTTCATGTCGATCTGACATCGGGGCTGATCGTAGCGTCCGTTCTCGCCGGAGCGCACGCTGAAAAATAGAAACAACAGATCCGTGGCCGGCTTTTCCGACCGGTGCAGATCGGAGCCACCCGGCCTCCGGCCGGCGAACCAGCACGCCTCCATCCTTGGGAGCACCCCTCCAGGTGTCCCCACCACAGTGGTGCTGCCCCGGTCCCACATGGTCCCTCCGGACAGCACGCGGGCCCCACAGTCACGAGTTCGGGTGCTGCCGAAGCTACGCGTGAAGCCGCCCATCAACCCGAATTCGGTCCTCCCGGGCCCATTTGTGTAGCCCTATACCTCCATGCGTGGAGTGGGCAGTGAGTCATTGATGTCATTATTGTGTATTAATTGCTCCGGGAGCACGGTTTTCGGCCGGGTCCGTCTTCCCCACGCCGGGAGCGTGGAGGTATCGTAGTCGCTCCTTGCTTGGCATTTCACTTATTTCCATATATGCTTTATATGCCACTGCTAGAGAGCATGTTTTAGGACCGAGCTTGCTATATATTTTCATATCACCGCTACTGCGAGAGAGAGCGAAGCCGTCCCGTGACCCGATCCGGGCACGAAAGTGCGAATTGACCACCCTAGCTCTTGCCGGTTTCTCAACCGTGCACGTCTGACGCTTCCCTCGTTAAGGGACAATCACGAGCTCACCTAGAGTCCGAGGACTGCATTCCTCATTCGAGTCATGTCCGTGGTCTCGTCCCGCATCACTTTCTGTGAAGATCTCGCATGATGGATGGGCGGGCGTCTGACAGGGTGTCTTTCCGTTTTCTCATGCTTTGAATGCTTGGTCACTTCATGTGCCCCGCTGTGGCAGAGCCGAGGAGTCTGAGGTGACCGTTCATAGGGAAAGGTCCCTTTAGCGTGTTTAGGAGGGGAGAATCATTTAAGGCAAATAGGCTTCCTTCACCTATAAGAGGTCTGAAGGGCGTCTCTTCCTCTCCATCACTTAGGGTTTTCCCTGACAGTCTTTCCTCCCTCCTTCTTCATGAAGTGTTGTGCCGTGAAATTTGAAGCATGGAAGACGCTCTGGAAGATGAAGCTGCCGATGACGGAGGGTAGAGAATCTTTTCCGTTTCGGGTTTGAAGGGAGTTCGACGGCCGGTGGTCAGGTTAGAAGGGGGTTCGACGTGCGGAAGCACGTCACCTTCTTTTATCAATTTCGACCGGCGCTTGCGGGGAGGGGCGTGACAGCAGACGGATGGGGGAATCAGGCACCCCTTTCACTCGTCCCTTCCTGCTCACTCTCTGGAGAGGATCCTTCAAGATTCCTCTCCACTTCCTGCTTCTCATCCCCTCTCCCCGCAGCCTCTTTCTCTCTCTTCTGCCCTTCTCATCATTTCTTTCACATTTCGGAGGGTGCCTCTTGACATCCACTTCTATTAGTTGGCTTCCTCTTACCCTTAATCTTCCCTGCGCAACTTGGAAGGTACCCTTCTTCTGTCACCTTTGTTCCGAGTTACCCGTGTTGGTTTGTGTGTCTTCCCTAAGTGTTTTGATGATGAGCAACACTATGTTAATTGTTCTTGTTATTTTTAATCAGATATCTTGCACTTGAGTTATCCATGGTCTTATATGAAATAGCTGCTAAGAGGTAACACTTCGTGTGTTCGTTCATGTTCTGTCTTCGTGCTGTTTTCCTCAAACCTCATGTAGTTCTTGCTTCGCGTTTTCACCTCGTGTCGAGCTAGCCATGTTGTCGTCTGATTGAGTGTTGTCTTTCACCTCGTGCAGTATTTGTTTACTGTGTTGTTTCCATGTCATCCTTTGTATTCCTGTCTTCGAGTCCTTTCGCTGAGTCTCTAAGTCAGTCTAAGTTCAAGTGCTCGTTTCACTTTGTGATTGTTTTCTCTTCTCATGACTTCGTGTCGTGTTCCTGAAGCTGCTCTAAAAGTTCTGATGAACTTCGAGTAGTTTTCCTGTAGACCTCGTGTCGTTCCTACTTAGTAACCACACTTCGTGACGGTTACTATAGTCCACGTCTTCGTGTTGGTTTTATGCACTCCGTGTCGTCTTCTCTGTTTTATTCTGCTCTCATCTCACTTCGAGTCGTTTCTTTGCATACTGTCTTCGTGTTGATTGGCACTTCTTCTTGGTTACAACACCTCGTGTTGTACTGTTTGACTTCGTGTCGGTTTCGGTTGCTAGTCCATGTTGTTTTCATGTCGTTCTCCTTATTGCCACCTCGTGTCGTCTTTCTTATTAAGTCTTCGTGTAGTTTTACCTCGTGCAGTGTGATCCCGTGTTATTTACTGTTTCGACTTCGTGTCGTTATCAGCCCGTGCTGTTTTCATCTCGTGCTGTTCTTACTGGCTTCGTGTCGTTTTCTATATAGTGTGTGTTTGTCACCACTATACTTCGTGTCGTTGCTTTTTACTTCGTGTCAAACTTCACTTCGTGTTGTTTTCACCTCGAGTCGTTTCGTTATATTCTGTCCTCGTGTTGGTTTCTCGCTTTAGTCTTCATGTCGGTTTCTGTCGTTAGCCCGTGTTGTCCTCATGTTGTTTTTGCATTCGTGACCTCGTGTCTCTTTTGCTTATAACCTCACCTCGTGTCATTTTCTTCTGTGTATCTGACCTGTTACAGAGTATCTCGTGTCGTTCTTGTGTCATCTCGAGTAATAATCACGTCGTGTTGTTACTATACCTCATGCAGTTTTGGTTTTAATGGCCATGCAGCGTATTAATGGACTTAATCTCATTACAGGTCCGAGGAAGAACATTCCACACTCCAGGGCTGCACGTGATCCGAGACAAGAGGAACCAATCTGATAAAGGCACGTGGCAGGAAGATTCTGGATCGAGCGTGGGAGGCACACGCGTTTTGTGCCCTATCCACCTGCTGTTCTGCTATAAATAGAATCCTTCGTCCTCAGATGAAGGTGATCGAAGAAGAGAGGCATAGAAGAAAAAAAATAGGAAAATTGAGAGCCCTTCGATCCAGGAAAAGAAAAGAAAGAAGAAAGAATAGCAGAGGGAAAAAGAGAGAGAGAGAGCAGAAGAGTGATCAGAAGAGTTGTTCTGACTTGCGGATCAAATCCGAAGTCTATTGCTCTGTGTTGAGCTACATTGTTTCCATTTTCTGGCACTTGATTTCCTTCGTTCGTATTTTTCGTTTATTGTTCTTATCTTTCTTCTACTGTCCTTGTTTGTGTTTTCGATCCTCTGGATTGAGGTCGGGGTCCTCCTGTGAGATCAGGAGAAGGGAGATTCATTCTCCGGTTTGCAAGCAACAGGTGAGCTGCTTGTAGGTTCCCTCCGGGTTGGGAGGAAGAGGGGTCTTCGACCTCTGGTTCATTAGTAGCAGGGCTGCTACTAGTGGGATTCCCTCTTGGTAAAGAGGAAGAGAGACGAGAGTCTCTGGGTTCTAGTGACTGCTGGTCGCTAGAGGTTCCCTCCGGGTAGGAGGAAGAGGAGAGGTTGTTCTCCTGGTAAGCTGTGTATCAGCAGTTGTCTGGCAAGCTGTGTTGCCCAGCCTTTAGTGAAGCCACACTCGGTTTGAGTGTGGGGTGGATGTAGGTCTGAAGGACCGAACCACCTTAAAATCCTCTGAGTCCTTGTGTGATCGATTGTGGTATTATTGTGGTATGCCTTCTATTTGCTTGAGCTATTAACTGCACTGCATCATTTTCGATAGTCAGAGCTTGAGGTTATTTGCGTTTAGCAATATACTCTGCAGTATTTTTTAATTCTAAGAAAAAACAGTGATCTATTCATCCCCTCCCCTTCTAGATCACTTCATATTGTACTTATCAGTTGGTATCAGAGCAGGTTTTTCCCAGAATGTGGTCCAATGGCCAGGGAAACGGATCCACTGGTCCTCGCAGTTTCATAGCTGATGGGCAGTCTATCACCCGTCCCCCTTTCTTTGATGGTAATAATTACTTCTTCTGGAAGAACAGGATGGAAGTCTTTATCAGGGCCCAAAGCCACAAGCTATGGAAAGTGATTACAGATGGTCCATACACCCTTCCACCGAATGAAGATATGTGGACAGAAGATCAGGTCAAACTCTCCGCACTGAATTGGACAGCTCTTAACATCATACAGTGCGCCGTCCACCCGGAAGAGTATTCGAGGATCTCAGCGTGCAAGACTGCAAAGAACATGTGGGATGATTTGCAGTTAATTCATGAGGGGACATCTCAGGTGAAGGCTACCAAGATCAACATACTTACAACTCAATATGAGTTATTTAAGATGAAGCCAGAGGAGCCGATCACAGAAATGTATGCCAGATTATCTGTGATCATCAACAGTCTGAAGGGCCTTGGAAAGGATATTCAACAAGAAGACATAGTCAGGAAGATCCTTAGGTCTCTAACTCCCGTCTGGGAAACCAAGGTGACTGTAATAGAGGAATCAAGAAATTTATCCATCATGACAGTGACCCAGCTGATTGGATCCCTCATGACCCATGAAATGAATTTCAAACATGGAAACGATGGGCATGACAGAAAGGGAAAGAATGTTGCTCTGAAGGTCTCACGACATGCTAAGAAGAACAACAGCAGCAGCAGCAGCAGTGATGATAGCAGCGAAGGCTCTGATGGATTCTCAGACCTGGACAAGGACGAGCGAGCTATGCTCACCAGGCAATTCAGAAAGTTCCTGAGAACTAAAGGAAAATTCTACAGGAGGAAGAAATTTAATGCTGCAATGAAGTCTCCTGAGCGAGGATTTGAGAAGAACCGGTCTGCTAAGAAGATCACTTGCTATCATTGTCAGAAACCCGGTCACATGAAAAGTGAATGTCCAGAGCTACAAGCTAAGGCTCCAGGACACCAGAAGAAGATGGTGCACAAGAAGAAGAAGGCCATGCTGTGCACATGGAGCGATGAGGAGGAGGACCCAGAAGCCACTTCGTCCAGTGAAAATGAAGAGAAGACCTGCCTCATGGCCGATCATGAGAAAGAGGTAACAAACCTATTTGAGAATTTTACTCTAGATGATTGGGAGGACGCCTATGGCGACCTGTTAAGTAAATACAATTGTTTAAACAAGGAGCACAGAATGCTTAGACGTAAGTTTCATTCTCTATCTGAAGAACACTCTTCTATTGTCACTGATAGCATGAAAACCAAGGAGATGGCCATTGAGCTAGACCAGGTTAAAGGTGAGATTGAGAGGTTGAGAATGGAAAGAGAGGAGAGTCTAGCTAGAATGGATGAGCTGAAGTGTAAAGCTGAAGAGTGTAAAGGAGAGATTAGACTGATGGCTGAAAAATATGAGGCAGTTAGAAAAGTTAATCAGGAACTCCAGGACCAATGCAATGAATTTCAGAAGGAGATTGAGGACAAAGAAAAAGTGCTTGAGAAGTTTACAGAGGGGAGAAACAACCTGAATGTCCTTCTGGGGTCGAGGGTAAACTTCAATAGGGAGGGATTAGGATACAATCCTACTAGTAAAAAACCCTTTGAATTTAAGACTACCACGTTCTGCCCCGCCAAAGGCAAAGAGAAACTGGAAACACCATCCAGTTCCAAATCTGTCTCTACAATGAAGTTTTCGACCGGCAAATTCATTCAATCCACTGGTCAGCAACCTAAGTCGGGAAATCCTGAAACAAGAACTGCTCATGTGCAACAGGTGGGGAACAAAGGTTCTCACAGAACCAGTCCTATTGATGTCACAAAAAGAGTGAAAAGTTTTGTTAAGAAAGCTCATCATGCTAATTATCAAGTAGAGCATGGCAACGTTCACCAGTTTCAGCACAAATTTTATTGGAGTAAAAATGCTTACATGAATTATGCTCAACACACACGCACATCCTCTAAGAGGCCAACCAACAATGTTTTTGCTCAGAAACAGCATAGCTCTAATAAGAATAGGTTCATTCAACACCCACCAAGAAATGCCAAAAGGGAAGAATCAACCCACATGAAACCACTGAAGAGAACAGTAAAACAAATGTGGGTTCCTAAGTGCTTTTTGCATAATCTGAAAACTGGTTTTGGACCCAATTTGAATTGGGTCCCACATTACTCTGTCTGAATTTTTGCAGGTCAGCCTGGCAGCTGAGCATAACAAGTGGTATCTTGACAGCGGCTGTAGCAGGCACATGACAGGAGACCGGTCCAAATTCAGCAAACTAAAAATGAAGTCTGGGGGCTTGGTCAAATTTGGAGGAAATAACAGAGGAAGAATAATTGGAATTGGTACGGTTGGTAAGTCCTCCACTAACTCCATTGAAGATGTGTATCTTGTAGAAGGACTTCAGCACAACCTGGTAAGTATAAGTCAACTTTGTGACAAAGGACACAAGGTACTCTTTGACCACAACTCGTGCACTATTTTTGAGCTGAATTCTGATAACATCATGTTCAAAGGTCATAGAGTAAATAATGTGTACATCGTTGATCTAGATGATAATTCTGAAACAAACTTGTGTCTGTCTGCTAATTCTGAACAGGTTGCTTTTGACTGGCATAGGCGTCTAGGCCACGCTAGTGTGTCTACTTTGAATAAACTGTCTAATTATAACCTAGTCAGAGGTTTGCCCAAAATAAAATTCCTGTTAGGGTCCAAGCTCTGTGATGCTTGTGCTCAAGGTAAACAGACTCGTGCAGTTTTTAAGTTGAGAACTGAGGGTCTCTCATCTAAACCACTACAGCACTTGCACATGGATCTCTTTGGTCCTACTCGAATACAAAGCCTGTCAGGTAAGAGATATGGTCTAGTCATAGTTGATGACTTCACTAGATTTTCTTGGTTGTTCTGTTTAGCAAATAAAAATGATGCTTTTGTTCACTTTGAAGAACTTTTTAATAAAATCAAACTGCAAGGTGAACATAATATCATTACAATTCAGTCTGACCATGGAGGAGAGTTTGAAAACTCTTCATTCTCTGAATTTTGCTCAAGAGAGGGAGTGACTCACAGATTTTCTTCTCCCAGGACACCGGAGCAGAATGGAATTGTTGAGAGAAGAAACAGGTCAATAATTGAAATGGCCAGGACTATGCTGATTGAGAGTGGACTTCCAAGGAGATTTTGGGCAGAAGCTGCAAATACATCATGCTACATTTTAAATCGAGCCTTGGTAAGACCTACTCATAAGAAAACTCCTTATGAACTCCTCAAGGGTAAGCTGCCAAACATTTCTTACTTTAAAATCTTTGGTTCCAAATGTTTCATCCACAATAATGGTAAGAATGGTTTGGATAAGTTTGAAGCAAGAAGCTCTCCTGGAATTTTTCTCGGATATTCAGAAACCTCTAGGGCTTACAGAGTCTTCAATAAAGATGAGCAAACTGTTGAAGAAACACCTCATGTGGTGTTTGATGAGAATGTTCTATCTGACAAAAAGATAAATGATGACAGGGAGTCACCTGATGAGGGAGATTTCTTGGAGAAAATTGAAGAAGAAGAAGAGATGCAGCAAACTGCTCAACCAGAAAACTTACAACAAGAAGGAGCAACTGAGATAGGTGAACCCTCAAGTGAGGTAATATTTCACAAAGATCATCCTAGTGAAAATGTCATAGGTAATTTGCATGATCCCACTAGGACAAGGTCTCACTTTAGAACTGTCCAAGAACAGGACTTAGCTGCTTTGACATCTCAGGTAGAACCCAAGACTGTGGAAGAGGCTTTAAAGCATGATTCTTGGGTATCCTCCATGGGTGAGGAATTAAATCAATTTGAGAAAAATAATGTATGGAAACTAGTTCCTAGACCTGAAAACACTCATGTCATTGGCACTAAATGGGTTTTCAAAAATAAGATTGATGAAAATGGAGCTATCTCTAGAAACAAAGCAAGACTTGTAGCTCAAGGCTACAGTCAGGAATTTGGTGTGGATTTTGATGAATCCTATGCACCAGTAGCTAGGATGGAAGCTATAAGAATTCTGTTTGCATTTGCATGCTCTAGAAACATTCGGCTACAGCAAATGGATGTCAAAAGCGCATTCTTAAATGGGTTATTGAAGGAAGAGGTATATGTTGAACAACCTCCTGGGTTTAATTTCTCTGTTCAGCCTAACATGGTTTTTAGGTTGAATAAAGCCCTCTATGGATTGAAGCAGGCTCCCCGAGCCTGGTATGAGAGACTTTCTGAGTTCCTTGTGAGCAAGGGCTACATTCGAGGTAAGGTTGACCAAACCCTCTTCACTAAAAGTCTCGGAAAGGAGTTAATTGTGGTCCAGGTATATGTTGATGATATCATTTTCGGATCTAATAATTCAAAATTATGTAAAGATTTTTCTGAGTCTATGTCCCAAGAATTTGAAATGAGTCTAGTTGGCGAACTAAAATAATTTCTTGGGCTGCAGGTCAAACAAATGGAGGATGGTTGTTTCATAAATCAAACCAAGTATACTCTGGAGATGCTGAAAAGGTTTGGAATGACCAACCTCAAGACAATCTCAACACCCATGGGTACCAGCTCCTCACTGGATTCAGACGAAAAAGGTAAAGAGGTGGATGCTAAACTATATAGAGGTATGATCGGTTCACTCCTCTACTTAACTGCATCCAGGCCCGACATTCAATTTAGTGTAGGGATGTGTGCCAGATACCAGGCTAGGCCTACTGAATTGCCTCTGGCAGCTGTAAAGAGAATTTTTAGATACTTATCTGCCACCCATGATCTAGGTCTCTGGTATCCTGCATCATGTAGTTTAGATCTCATTGCATACACTGATGCAGATTATGCAGGATGTAAATTGGACAGGAAGAGCACTAGTGGTCACTGCAAATTTCTAGGAGGGTGTTTAGTCTCTTGGGGATCCAAGAAGCAACACTCTGTGGCTCTCTCTATTGCTGAAGCTGAGTATGTGGCAGCAGGGAGCTGTGGCACACAGGTTATATGGATAAAACACCAGCTTCTGGACTACTCGGTTGAGCTAGGTTGTACTTCTATCTTTTGTGAGAATACTAGTGCAATAAATATTGCAAAGAATCCTGTACTTCATTCCCGAACCAAACATATTGAAATCAGGCATCATTTTATTCGAGATGAAGTAGCTAGGAGGACTTTTGAGTTGATCCATGTTGGCACTAACTCACAAATTGCAGATATCTTTACTAAGCCACTGGATACTGAAAAATTTAGCACTTTGCGCAGAGAACTAGGTATTTACAGAATTTCATGATTGAAAAATTGATTTCTGAATACCATGTCATGTGTTATTATGCTTATCATATTCATCATCTGTTGCTGAAGAAATAACTTCATTATGAGTGTTTGGTGACTCACTCCGTTTTGATTGAATAGTCTGTCCAAACTTCATGGTGTTCTCTTTGAAGTGTTTTGAGGGTTGTCTTGGTTAAGTTTGTGTTGGGGTCAAGGTCTCAGGGGGAGCTGATTTATAATAGGTGTTTTGATCTTTGACCTAATTTGAACATACTCCGAACGACATTTTGCTGACATCAAAAGAGAATCAGGTTGATGAGGTGTATAAAAGAAAGAGTTGGATGCTTTATCCTTTAAGACTGTTCATCTAATTTCTTGTTGGAATTTCAGCTGTTAGTCCCACTGAGATCAAAATCTGAATTCAAAGATTATCTTCCTACACGGTAACTGTCTTCTGATCTAGCCAGTACTGCATACCTACTTAGTCAATGTTGAGTCCGAAATGAGGTATTTTGTGCTTTAGTCTGTATCACCTTGGATCTGGTGTATTGTTCTCAAACGGACTCAAGCTTCATTAACAAGGTTTTAAGAGCTGGTTAATAAAAACAAATTTCATAAAATTGTTATCAACTTTGTTAACTGCTCAATGAGAAACTGGGATTTTCATCAATGAAGTGAAAGTTTCCCATGTCATGAGATGGTAGTAATTATCTGGTCTTAGTAGTTGTCTTGATCATACAGAGCTATGGTACATATCTGGTTAGTAACTGGGGTGTCTGGCCTCAGATAAAGGTGTCACCTTAATGTCAACACCAGCTAGAATATTATCTCTGTCCTCTTATCAGAAGGGGTAATGTGATCCTGCCACCGAGTAACTGGGGATTCTTGCCTCTAAACAAGGTGTCTCCCTAATGTCAAAGGTGTACTTGACAGACTTACCTTTGATCTTGACCATCTTTAAAGATCCTGCTCACTTGAAGTATAGCTTTTGATTTGTTTGTTCTCAATACCACAGGTCTTTGTCTTCTGACTGTCTTACATAATACTCTCTCAGTAAAGACTTATTTTGATCAAACTGGTATCTTGTACCTCACTTGCTTAGAATCTGGTTCTGTGTATGGAGAGAATCCTTATTCACAGTTTTTGCACAGTCTGACTAACTGATCCTAAAAAATCCTCACATAAAATTAATGGCTTTCTTAATTGACTAAACATCTCAATAGTCTCCATTTATCTGCCTTACTCTGTCCTGTTTTCTCTCTATAGTCAGCAATTTTCCTTTCTCTGTATCTTCAGATTTGCCCCTAGTTTTGATGATGTCAAAGGGGGAGAGAATTGTGTTGGGGGTTCAGAGTAGTGTTGAGGGGGAGTTAGTTTGATTGAGGGGGAGTTAGTTATCAAGTTTGAGGTAAACTGTTGCTGTGTTCAGGGGGAGTGTTCATGTTTCTCAGGGGTAGTAAGGAAGCAAGTATGCTTTAAGTTGTCTACATCAAATATCCTGAATTGATCTCTTTTGAACTTATCTCTCATACTTAATATAGTGTTGCCATCATCAAAAAGGGGGAGATTGTTGGTTTGTGTGTCTTCCCTAAGTGTTTTGATGATGAGCAACACTATGTTAATTGTTCTTGTTATTTTTAATCAGATATCTTGCACTTGAGTTATCCATGGTCTTATATGAAATAGCTGCTAAGAGGTAACACTTCGTGTGTTCGTTCATGTTCTGTCTTCGTGCTGTTTTCCTCAAACCTCATGTAGTTCTTGCTTCGCGTTTTCACCTCGTGTCGAGCTAGCCATGTTGTCGTCTGATTGAGTGTTGTCTTTCACCTCGTGCAGTATTTGTTTACTGTGTTGTTTCCATGTCATCCTTTGTATTCCTGTCTTCGAGTCCTTTCGCTGAGTCTCTAAGTCAGTCTAAGTTCAAGTGTTCGTTTCACTTTGTGATTGTTTTCTCTTCTCATGACTTCATGTCGTGTTCCTGAAGCTGCTCTAAAAGTTCTGATGAACTTCGAGTAGTTTTCCTGTAGACCTCGTGTCGTTCCTACTTAGTAACCACACTTCGTGACGGTTACTATAGTCCACGTCTTCGTGTTGGTTTTATGCACTCCGTGTCGTCTTCTCTGTTTTATTCTGCTCTCATCTCACTTCGAGTCGTTTCTTTGCATACTGTCTTCGTGTTGATTGGCACTTCTTCTTGGTTACAACACCTCGTGTTGTACTGTTTGACTTCGTGTCGGTTTCGGTTGCTAGTCCATGTTGTTTTCATGTCGTTCTCCTTATTGCCACCTCGTGTCGTCTTTCTTATTAAGTCTTCGTGTAGTTTTACCTCGTGCAGTGTGATCCCGTGTTATTTACTGTTTCGACTTCGTGTCGTTATCAGCCCGTGCTGTTTTCATCTCGTTCTATTCTTACTGGCTTCGTGTCATTTTCTATATAGTGTGTGTTTGTCACCACTATACTTCGTGTCGTTGCTTTTTACTTCGTGTCAAACTTCACTTCGTGTTGTTTTCACCTCGAGTCGTTTCGTTATATTCTGTCCTCGTGTTGGTTTCTCGCTTTAGTCTTCATGTCGGTTTCTGTCGTTAGCCCGTGTTGTCCTCGTGTTGTTTTTGCATTCGTGACCTCGTGTCTCTTTTGCTTATAACCTCACCTCGTGTCATTTTCTTCTGTGTATCTGACCTGTTACAGAGTATCTCGTGTCGTTCTTGTGTCATCTCGAGTAATAGTCACGTCGTGTTGTTACTATACCTCATGCAGTTTTGGTTTTAATGGCCATGCAGCGTATTAATGGACTTAATCTCATTACAGGTCCGAGGAAGAACATTCCACACTCCAGGGCTGCACGTGATCCGAGACAAGAGGAACCAATCTGATAAAGGCACGTGGCAGGAAGATTCTGGATCGAGCGTGGGAGGCACACGCGTTTTGTGCCCTATCCACCTGCTGTTCTGCTATAAATAGAATCCTTCATCCTCAGATGAAGGTGATCGAAGAAGAGAGGCATAGAAGAAAAAAAAATAGGAAAATTGAGAGCCCTTCGATCCAGGAAAAGAAAAGAAAGAAGAAAGAATAGCAGAGGGAAAAAGAGAGAGAGAGAGCAGAAGAGTGATCAGAAGAGTTGTTCTGACTTGCGGATCAAATCCGAAGTCTATTGCTCTGTGTTGAGCTACATTGTTTCCATTTTCTGGCACTTGATTTCCTTCGTTCGTATTTTTCGGTTATTGTTCTTATCTTTCTTCTACTGTCCTTGTTTGTGTTTCCGATCCTCTGGATTGAGGTCGGGGTCCTCCTGTGAGATCAGGAGAAGGGAGATTCATTCTCCGATTTGCAAGCAGCAGGTGAGCTGCTTGTAGGTTCCCTCCGGGTTGGGAGGAAGAGGGGTCTTCGACCTCTGGTTCATTAGTAGCAGGGCTGCTACTAGTGGGATTCCCTCTTGGTAAAGAGGAAGAGAGACGAGAGTCTCTGGGTTCTAGTGACTGCTGGTCGCTAGAGGTTCCCTCCGGGTAGGAGGAAGAGGAGAGGTTGTTCTCCTGGGAAGCTGTGTATCAGCAGTTGTCTGGCAAGCTGTGTTGCCCAACCTTTAGTGAAGCCACACTCGGTTTGAGTGTGGGGTGGATGTAGGTCTGAAGGACCAAACCACCTTAAAATCCTCTGAGTCCTTGTGTGATCGATTGTGGTATTATTGTGGTATGCCTTCTATTTGCTTGAGCTATTAACTGCACTGCATCATTTTCGATAGTCAGAGCTTGAGGTTATTTGCGTTTAGCAATATACTCTGCAGTATTTTTTAATTCTAAGAAAAAACAGTGATCTATTCATCCCCTCCTTTTCTAGATCACTTCATATTGTACTTATCAACCCGAGGCAACGGGGTCGACTATCCTTTATCCGAGCCAGTTTCTGCACGAGGCAGAGTCAGTGACTGGACGCAGGAAGGCTAACCGAGTCAGCCAAGCGATGGGCTCGTACGGTGGTGGCAGATGGATTTTTGCTTTTTTGACATGTATTGTATTAGCTTCGGCCTTTCTGATGTACAAAAGAATTGTTTGAATGAAAGAGGAAGAAAAATTTTGCTTTATCCCATATTACTTACACAACTGAGGTGTTCAGAAGTAGAACTTGCGTAGTGTAGTCGTGTTCCACGTCCGAGGGATGAGTTATCCTTCCATAGTAGATAACCGGTACTCTCCTTTCCCAAGCATCTCGGCCACTCGGTAGGGGCCTTCCCAATTAGGGGATAACTTGCCCGCCGCCTCAAGTGGTCGAGAGGCTTCGACTTTCCTGAGAACGAAGTCTCCCGGCTGGAAGTGTCTGTCCCGGACTTTGGCGTTGTAGTATCGAGTGAGGCGGCGTTGATATTCCATTGCTCGGATGCTGGCAATCTCTCGGACTTCATCAGCTTGGTCGAGGTTTTTGAGCAGTTTCTGGTCATTTTCCTCGGGCGAGAAGCAGATGAGTCGGAGGGAGGGATTGCCAATCTCCAACGGGATCACGGCCTCAGTGCCATACACCAGCTGAAAGGGACTCTCACAGGTTGCCGTTCTGGGAGTCATTCTGTGCGACCAAAGTACGTTCGGCAATTTCTCGAGCCAGCTACCCTTGGCTTTGCCGAGCCTAGTCTTAATGCCTTTTAAGATAGTCTTATTGGCATTTTCGAACAACCCGTTAGCCTGAGGGTGGGTGACCGAAGTGAAGTGATTGTGAATGTTTAGGTCGGCACATCTGTCTCGGAAATAGCGAGAGTCAAATTGCCGGTCATTATCGCTCACTATCACCCGGGGGATGCCGTAGCGACAACTGATCGACTTCCAGATGAAACTCCACACGACTGTCTCGGTGATCCTAGATGTGGCTTCAGCCTTGATCCACTTGGTGAAGTAGTCGATGGCGACGATGACAAACTTCTTCTGGGCCTGAGCCGTAGGGAACGGCCCAAGGATGTCGATCCCCCACCGAGCGAAAGGATAAGGCTCGACTAAGGTGACGAGCTCCGTTGCCGGCTGATGGACCAAGTGGTCAAATCACTGGCATCCATCACACTGTTGCACGTAGGTCAAGCAGTCGTGCTGCAGAATGGGCCACCAATAACCCTGCCGAAGCAAGATCCTGGTGAGCGACCTTCCTCCTAGATGCGCTCTGCACAGGACTTCATGAACCTCTTGGATCGCTTGGCTAGCTTCGTCAGTACTGATGCACTTCAGGAGGGGACAGGAGAAGGATCTGTGGTATAAAGTGCCGTCCAGAACGATGAATCACCGAGCTTGGTACTTCAATCTCCGGGCTTCCCGAGGGTCAGAAGGCTCCTGGGAGTCTTGGAGCCACGACAGATAGGGGGTACGCCAGTCGCTTGGGGAGGCCGAGTCAACAGCCATGAGCTCCGAATCAATGCTCGGTCGCTCTAGCTCTTCGAGGAGGACCGATCGAGTACCTTCTGGGTCAAGAGAGGAGGCCAGTCGAGAGAGGGCGTCCGCCTGGGAGTTTTCCTCCCGAGCTATTCGGACTACCTCAAAACTCTCGAACTGTTGTGCCACGGTCTTGACCAGCTGGAGGTATTTGACCATCGGTTCTTTCCGAGCTTCATAATTGCCGTTGATCTGGCTAGCGACCAGTTGGGAGTCAGTGTGGATTCTGACTCGCTCAGCCCCCAACCGCCGGGCCATGCGGGCTCCCAAGATAAGGGCTTCGTACTCTGAGGCGTTGTTGGATGCCTGGAAGTTGAACTTCAAGGCGTATTGCAGCTCTGCTCCTTCGGGGGACTTCAGGAGGATACCGGCGCCGCTCTCGGCCGTGTTGGAGGATCCGTTGACGAACAATTCCCAGGTTGGCCCGGGCGTAGACGGAGATTTTTCTTCGGTTGGGATGGTGCTCTCGGTGATGAAGTCGGCGAGCGCCTGTCTTTTGATAGCCGAGCGAGGCCGGTATGATATATCGTAGGCCCTGAGCATAATGGCCCACTTGACGAGGCGTCCCGAGGCTTCTGGGTAAGCGAGGATCCACTTCAGTGGTTCGCCGGTCAGCACGATGATGGAGTGCCCTTGGAAGTAGGGTCGAAGGCGCTTGGCTGAGGTAACCAACGCTAGCACGAGTTTCTCAGTTGCGGGGTACCTTCTTTCAGCCTCGTTGAGCACCTTGCTGGTGTAGTAGACCGGTCTCTTGACTCCCGAGTCATTTCTGACCAGGATCGAGCTAACTGTGGATGGAGTCGCCGAAAGATAGAGATGTAAGGCTTCACCTGGAATGGTCTTGGATAGCACCGAGGGCGAAGCCAGGAACTCCTGTGAATGCACTTTTTATTTAATAAAATCGTTGTTTATTTGTTTATTGGCGTTTATTAAGTGCGTGGGCGTGCCAGTCACAAATGTGACGATTTATTGTGCGCTCGATCTGACTAATCAGACGATTGTATGGTTCGTGTCGGGACTGGAACCCGCCGCGCCATGAAGGTCACGGCGTCATTTACATCCCCTCAGGGAGGGGAACACCCTTGATTAATTTCCGGGAAAAGGGGCCTCATGGTCAGGAAAATATATCGAGAGAAACAAGCCGATAGCGGTCTCGAATCAGTCGGAAAGCCCTATGTATAGGGAAACAAGCATTCGAAATATGTCGGTCACTCAAGGGACCATTTTGATATTCGAACGAGCGTCCGGCTTTTGAGAATCGTGATCATCACGGGGAAAAACTGGATCATATGTATGCCGGGGTACGGCAAGTTTATTGTTCAAAGGGATAGGGGGCATTCGGTTGAATCCCGGTTAGAGCGGTCGGAAACCGATAAGTTTGTTCGCCCGGTGCAAGACCAAGCTACGACCATACTGCGGTGGGCCCCCTGCGGTCGAAGTCGGGCTCGCGTAGGCATCATTAATATTTCCGGTGCCGAAGGGCAGCGGGAAAGTGTCCCGGGACTAGATTCCAAAACAAAGATTTGTACAGAGATAGCCGACTATAGGCCTAGGATGTGGGTCAGGCGATGACCATGGTTGGGGCAAACCCGAGGTCCAAATGTGACTCACGAAGGTCTTATTGATATTCCCGCACGTAGGGTTCGGGGAAGACGAGAGCCGTCTCGTTCCATTTGGATTTTGTCGATCATACACGGACCATTTTATGTTTGGACAAAGGTCCGTATAGAAAACAAGACGGTGACGGAAGCGAATCCGTGCAAATATCTACCGTGAGTACGGCAAGTTTAATACAAGCGCGGGATTAGATCCCGGTATATATGTCGGCCACTAACGGACCATTCGTCGTTCGGACGAGAGTCCGCATTTGGAGCGTTGAAAATAATGGCAAAACCACACGGATGTCTGTCGTAGGTACGGCATGTTTAATGTGGATGTGGGATCGGATCCCGATAAAAGTGGGTCAAGCGGATGAACTATCGGCCCGAGATGGTTTCGGACTATGGCCATAACGGGGTTCCCGAGGTCCACGTCCGATGCCATGAGGCGTCATTGATTTTCTCTTTACACATAGTTCGGGGAAACGAAGGTTCCAAGCTATACGTGTATGTCGGTCACGGTCGGGCCATTCATTGTTCGGACGTGAGTCCACGCTTGAAGCATCGAAGATGATGATAAAACCGTGCACATGTCTGCCGTATACATGACAAGTTTAATGTGGGGTTGCGGGATTAGATCCCGGGAGAAGCGGGTCGAGTTAACGAACTATTGGCCCAGACTGTGTTCAGATCATGACCATGTCGGGGGTTCCGAAGTCCACGTCCGATACCACAAGGCATCATTGATTTTCTCTTTGCACCGAGTCCGGGGGAGTGAATCGTTAGGTGTGAAGCCTGAACTCACCATCGTGCGCCCTTGCACGCGGATCGACCTGCGCGGTTAGGTCGCGGGGTTCGACCTGCCCGGTCAGGTCGTGGGGGTCAAGGGGGCAACGCCCCTTTGCGGGGGTTTCCGGGGGCAGCGCCCCCGGAACAAAATTTAATTATAGAAAGGTTATGGTGTTTATTCTCATGAGAGTGGTTCATAGTCTTTTATTTCATTCATCTGTTTGGGTCCTTTATTCTAATTTATTTATGAGTTTTAAGCTTTTCTTCCCCTTAGTTAATTGTGTTCTTCTTTATAGGACGCACGCCGGATTAGGATGGCAAGGGGGGCGTGCGCCGGGTATGGAACCTCAAGGGGGCGCCGTATTAAGAGTAGGCAAGGGGCGCGCCGTTTTAACGGTTAAACAAAGGGGGGCGCGCCGAAATTGGGCCATTCAAGGGGAGAGGGGCGCGCCGATTTTAAGGGCGCCGGATTAGAATTGAAAGGGGTGCACCGGGTGTGATAAAGGGAATGGTTTTGAGAGGTTAAATCGGCGCGATGGAGCAGGGGCGCGCTGGAATAGGGAGATATGGAGTGGAAATGGGCGCGCCGTTTAGCATCCGAAGAAGGAGATGGGGCTATTGTGAGGAGGGTTAAAACGGCGCGATGGAGCAGTGGCCGCGTCGGATTAGCCCCTCCCGAGGGTTTCTTGCTTTTGACTATGTGTTTTCTTTTCTTTCACCTGCAGGTTCGGTTAATGACAGGTTTGTTCATCCATTTGAAAGATTAGGTTGATGAAGAGGGGGTTTAATCGTTTTAGCGGTTTATTGAGGTGAATTAGCATGAATGCTTAAGTGTTCATTCGAAGGGTTTGATTCACAGAACTTGCTGCGTGTTGTTCTTGTTCTCGGAGGTGGTTTGTTCGTTTGTTCTTGAGTGTTCTTAATCTCCAGGTGAAAATTGGGCAGCATCTCCCCTAGACCGGGGCTTGCCAGAGAGAAGCGAAGGCCACCAAACGGATTGCTCCGGGGTGACCCTCAAAAATCGGAGTGGCCTCACGGCGGTCCGAACCCATGTGTGAGTGTGGAGCGCTCAAGGGCTAGCCTTCAAGAGCGACCACGACTCACGGGCGATGAATCTTCGGCGCGGGATAGATGTTTGCCACGAGGGCCATGAATGTTCATCCGGTGACGAACTCCTTCGAAGGCCGTGCTATGGAGAAGCAAGCTTTGAAGGGTCTTGGATGAGGAGGAGGAGGAGAGAAGGAGAAAGAATCGGGGATTAAAGCAGAGGATACTAAGATCGCAAAAGGCCCTTTTCTTTTTTATTCATCCACATAACTGGGGAAGATTTTAAAACAGCAGGGATTCATCTCTTGATAAAGAAGAAATGCATCACGAGGGGGGAAAGAATACATTGACGAGGGAGAGAGAGAGAGCACAGGCTCTTCCTCCTCCGACTCACCTCTCCTCTCTCACACTCACTCATTTCTTCTTCTTCACCTTACCGGCGCGAGCGGGTGGAACCTCTCCTTCTCTCTTCTTCTTCTTTTCTTCACTGCGCACAGCCGAGGGCCCTCTCTTCTCCTTGATGGCCAGCCGGGGGGAAAGCCAGCCTCTCCTCTCTTCAATCGCCCATCGGGGGGGGGGGGGGTTCGAGCCTCCCTTTTCTTCACCAGTGGGGCATGCCTTTTATAGAACGGACAGTGGGGGAGAAAACTCCCGCCACCTCTGCCTTGTTCGCACAACGTTGTTGTTATGCTAGATGATGCTGGTTCGTGGAGTACACTGGCGTTCGTCCGAGGATGGGACATTTGCTGATTTGCCGGAGCCTGCTTCGCCGTTGCCGCTTCTGTGCTGTCGAACGGAGGTAGAGACAGAGCGTCGGGCATTCAATGTTCTCTACACATCATTAAACAGAGCGTCGGCATGCCGACGGGATGGGTTGATTGCGCGCCGGGGAAGCACTTCAGAGAATAGAATGAGGGGTTAAAACGGTGCCATATTCAAAGGGGCGCCGTTTTAAGCATCAAAGGGGATGCCCCTTCGCGCGCCGTGTAGCCAAAAATAAAAAGGGGCGCGCCGTTTTAAGAGGGCGGCGCGCCATTTTAAGGCGCGCCGTTTTAAGGCCCCTTCGTGCCGTTTTAAGCACTAAACGGATTCTTCTCGAAGTCGCGGCCGTTTATATGAATGTCGGCATTCCCAGAATGTTCCGATTGCAATGTATGGCCTCTGCAATATTCCGTTTGTAGCCTCTGGGACTCGGTCCCAGATTCTGCGTAACTTTCTGTGCATGCCGAGATTGTGCCGGAGTTCCCGACTTCTCTCTGATTCAGCTCTCGGCATGGCCGGTCGGAGCATTGGAGCTGTATCTTCTGCCTGGGGGTCTTCCTTAGCAGGTAGTGGACCACCAAGCGAGTTCTCGTCCTGATCGGGCGAGGCATGAGGTTTGTTCGGCATTTCCATCTTCGGCTTGCTCTCGAATGTCGAGACGTGCATGCCGTATGATCCTCATCGATATTTTTTGGTGTCCACAACTCCTTAAGCTCAGCAAACGCCTTTTGGCATTCCTCGTCCCATGCGAACGTAGCAGATGCCATTTTGGGCCCCCTCAACAGCTTGAAGAAGGGTAGGCAACGTTCGGCCGCACGGGACAGGAACCGGTTGAGTGTAGCAATGCGCCTGGTAAGGCGTTGGATGTCCTTGGTGCAGGTGGGGGGCCACATGTCCAGGATGGCCTGGACCTTGTCAGGGTTGGCCTCGATCCCACGTTGGGTGACTAAGAAGCCCAGGAATTTCTCGGACCTTACTCCGAAGGCACACTTGGTGGGGTTGAGTGTCGAAGGTCTCTGCTAGGTCGGCGAAGTGGTCCTCGGCCTTGGGGGTCTTGACAAGCATGTCGTCAATATAGGCCTCGACGTTCCGGCCGAGCTGTCCCTCGAACATATGGTTGACTAGCCTTTGGTACGTGGCTCCAGCGTTCTTCAGCCCGAAGGGCATCCGGGTGTAGCAGTGCACGCCGAAGTCGGTGATGAATGCGGTCTTCTTGATATCTTCTGGATCCATTCTGATTTGGTGGTAGCCTGAATAGGCATCCAGGAAGCTGAGTATCTCGTTGCCCGAGGTTGAATCAACCAGTTGGTCGATGCTCGGCAACAGATAGCAGTCTTTTGGTTTGGCTTTGTTCAAGTCGGTGAAGTCCACGCACATTCGCCACTTTCCCGAAGCTTTTGACACCAGGACGACGTTAGCCAGCCACGTCGGGTACATGACCGATCCAAAAAGACCAGTCTTTTGCCCCTTGGTGACTTGCTTCTTGATGACCATCTGCTTCTCTGGCGCGTGCTTCCTTCTGCGTTGTTGTACGGGCTTCACGGTCGGGTCAAGGTTGAGTTTATGCACTACTGTCTCTCCCGGTATTTCGGGGAGTTGATCATCAGACCATGAAAAGACTCGGATGTACCCGGAAAGGAATTCTTTGTATTGCTGCTGAACCTCGAATGGTAGGTCGACTCCAATCCTTACTCCTAGGGTCGGGTCATCGTGTAGGAAAACCGTTAACAACTCTCCTCCAGGCTTGGATGTTATGGGTTTTTCCTCGACTTCCCAGGGGCCCTTGTTCTTCTCGTCCGGCCTTGTGGCTTCAATCGAGATATTATAGCACCCTCTGTCCATCGCCTGGTTGCCCTGGACTTCCCCCACCCCATGTTTAGTGGGGAACTTCATCTTTTGGTGATAGGTAGAGGGCACTGCTTTCGTTTGGCTGAGGATCCCCCGGCCGAAGATTACGTTGTATGCTATCATACCCTAGATCACTATGAAGTCCACCATAACCGTAACGGTTTTGGGTGGGGTGCGGAGAGTAACTGGCAGGCTTAGGGCTCCCTCGGGATAAGTGGCCTGGCCATTGAACCCGCAAAGGGGGGTTCGGATCGGGCGGAGTTTAGACTGATTCTCCCCCATCTTAAGAAAACACTCATAAGATAATACATCAGGGGCGCTTCCATTGTCAACTAGAATCCTATCTACGTTACAATGGTTTATCGTAGACGATATAACTAGGGCGTCGTCATGCGAGGTGGTCAGCCCTTCCAGGTCTTGGTCGGAGAAGACTATGACCTGGGGCTCACTTGGCGGGGCCTTGGGAGGCTCGATGGCTCGGCTCGCCCGCTCAGCATGATGCTTCCTTCCTCAGCCACTGTCTCCTCCTGATGCAGCTCCTCCAGTGATGACATTGATGTGGACCCCGCAAGGGGCGTTGTCGATCTTCTTCGGGGCGCCTCAGTCTTCCTTATGCCCGGCCACGAACCGAGAGAGGTGTCCCTGGCGGACGAGGTGCTCGATCTCATCCTGGAGCTGGTGGCAATCGCCGGTATGATGCCCGTGGTCGCTGTGGAACAGGCAATGCTTGCTGCGATTGCGACTTTTCGACCTCATTGGCTCGGGTTGGCGGAGGAGGCCCGAGCCTTTGATGTCTTCATAGATCTCGTACACCGGAGCGGTTAGGGGAGTGTACCGCTCATACTTCCGGGACGGTTCTTTGTTCTCCCCGTCTCGGTTCCGTCATTTTCCTTGGCCCGAGCTTGACTCGGGTGCTCGCTTCTTGTCCCCCTCCCGACCCGATCTGGTTGCTCCTCGACATGCGCTGAGAACTTCTTCACACTCTGCATGGCATAAAGCCAAAGTCACTAGCTCGGCAAGGGTCGAGGGAGGGTGGAGGATAAGTTCACGGCGGAGGTTCTCATCTCGGGTGCCTCCGATCAGCGCGGTTATGGCCGAGGCTACATCCAGGCGGGGGATTCTTAGGGCTTTCGACTTGAATCGGTTGATATAAGCCCGGAGTTTCTCCTCCTACGCCTGTTTTAGAGCCAATAGCCCCGCTACCGACCTTGGGGGGCCGCTGCCGATGAAACTCTCCTTGACCACTCGCCCAAATTGCTTGAAGTCTCGGATGGATCCAGGAGCGAGGGCCCGGAACCATGCTTGGGCGCCTTGGACCAGGGTGGTCACGAAGGCTCGGCATTTGATGGCGTCGGACGCCCCGTGAAGGGTCATTAGGCCGTCGAAGCTGTTGAAGTGGTCGGCCGGGTCACCCTGGCCGTCGTAAGGCTTGAAGGTCAGAATGGAGATTCTGAGAGACATCTCCGCCTTCAAGATGTAGTCAGAGAACGTGGATTTCTCCTCGTCCTCTACTGGGGAGGTCTTCTGCAAGGCGCGCAAGGTGCGTTCCTGCTCTGCGAAGCGCCTCTCGAACTCTTGTATTTGGAGGGATAACTCCGGCTACCGTTGCGTCGTGGGGCTAGGGGGGCGCGATGGCGGGCTGCCCTGGCGTCCCCAAGGACTTCGGTCTCTTGGTGCAGGCGGCGTGCCCCTGGTTTGCCCCTCCTTGGAGTGGAGGATTCCTCTTGCTCCGGAGGAGGGGCTTGCGAAGGTCCTCCTGACCTGTTGCGAATAAGCCTCCGTCCTCGGAGGGTGAAGCTACCTCCGACAGTGTGTTGGGATGCATTTTTGCGTGGAGGACTTTCCGGAGGGACGTGTGACCTTCCTTCCCTGGCCACCTGCGTCCTCATGAGTTCCACGAGGACGTCTAGTTTGGCATTGAGGGCTTGGAAAGCATCGGCGCCCTCGTTGGGTAGTAGCTCCACCGCTGCGGGCGGAGGAGGTGGTTCGTCGGCAGGGGTGCTGGCGTTGGAGGGGGGGTTCTGTGCTGCCTGAGAGAGGCCCCCGCCCCCCACCACCATGGCATTCCCCCTATCACCGGTGGATCTCCTCCCTGAACTCCTTCGCACCATACTGGCCCTTTGATCGTTTCCCACAGACGGCGCTAGATGAAGAGGGGCGATCTCGCGCTGGTTCTGAGCTGGGGAGATGATCACCGATCAGTGAACTGCAAAGAAGGGAAACAAATCAGTGGTGGAAAACCCTCCGATGCCTAAGTCAGCAGAGCAGTGGTGGAAGCTATGAAGGGAGGAGGATGGAGATGCATGAGATCCCTCTCCACCAAGGTGGTGAAGTGGTAACTGCTTTGGGGGTTTTAGGCGTGTGTAGGCCTTACCTTTCATTGGAGGGAGTCCCAAGTTTAAATAGTGCGCCGGCCTCATGAGTCCCATAAGCTGAGGAGTTTCAGGCGGGAGTAACATCCTCGTCGTGGGCTCTTTACGTCCTCATCGTGGGATCTGTATAGCCTTGTAAACTCCTGCTCATAAAGGGCTCTCAATGGCAGCGTAGATAAGCAATCGTCGGTCGACCCAAGCTTGAAGAGTGCCAGCCCAGTCCTGGCGAGGGGCATAGCTCGGGTGAGGCTCGGTCGGAGTGGGCGCGGGGCGCTAGCCCTTATCCCGGCGAGGGGGATGAGTCGGACGTGGGTCTTCCTCCGATCAGACCGACGCTCAGGCCTTCTGAGCCTAATGGCCACCGAGGAAGTGCCTGATCCCGAGTAAACTTATTGGGTTTTTATGCTAAGTGGGCCCTATAGGGCGGTCACTTAGATGAGCTGGACCTCGTTTGGTCTTACTGGACCTGGTTCGGACGCTCTGAGACGGGCTATAGAAATCCCCCTCTCTATGGTGATTCCTTAGGTCTCCGTGATTGGTGTTATGCGGATGTATGGATCCGGCTGTCCTGCGCCGTTTCCTTTATCAATGTTTTATCATGATTGGCTTAAGGATTAGGCTGATTGGCGGCTTGTTACCACTTTTGTGCGACGATCTTGACCCCGAGTCTTGTGACTTAAGGATCGTTGTGTTAGCAGGTTTAGTTGTCGGTCCTGAATCTGGTGGCAGTCTGGTATGCTACCTTGTGTCTCATGCTTGGTGCTTCGTAGTATGTACGATAGTGCATGCTTAGCCTATCCATACTTCAGCACTAGTGTTTTAGAGTCTCTGTGTGTCTAGTGAGCCTCCACTAGTCGTAGCCTGACGACACTTTCCTGTGTGTCGGCCCACCTGGGAGTGGTGGCGGGGCAGGTTTCCGATATACGGTTTTAGGCTAGTTTCCGTGGACTCCCTTACCTTGCAGTAGCATCCTACTGGGGGAGAAAACTAGCTAGAGGCCTAGCTCAAGGCATTGAGCTTGTGTGTGCACACTTGGTCAGGGGCGTTTGGACGAGCGCCGACGGGCATGACCCTGACTAGTCACTCATTACTATGGTACCATTGTTCCTTGTGTTGTGGTACCGTTGCTCCTTGTACTTGGTACTGTTGTTCCTCGTACTTGGTTTTGTGAGTGTCTCAGTTTCCACCATTCTTGGTGTGTACGAGATACTTGTGGTGCTGTGTAAGATGTCAGTGGACGCATCTGGCTGTTCCTCTAGTGAGGAGGTGCTCCTGTCACTTGACACCTAACTATCGTGATGCATGTTTTCGTCATTGGTTTCCGAGTAGCCCGTGCGTGGCTTTACTCGAGGTCCCGTCTTATGTAGCATACACGACGTGAGCTCTTGTATGTGCGTGCCTTAGACTGTGTAAGTCTTTTATAGAGCTTTTACCTATTTTGGTAGGCTTCAGCTATGAAGCTAGTACTTTGTCGACGGATCGGTAACTCCCGACTTTGTGAGATCGGGGTTCGCCTTTCTGTTGCCGTTTCGAGTAGCTTAGAGAGCCGTGGTTCGGTCGGCGGCCGTGTTTCTAGTTAGTACGGCTTTATTCTTTCTTTAGCTGTTCTTACTCTTGCTTACTCCTACTTTTTACAACTTTACTGTTGTAGTTAGTACTGTTGTTACTTCTGTTCTTCCTGCTTTACTGTTTAGCGCTGTTTAGCGTGTTACTGCGTTGTTTCCAGTGGGGATCCGCGTGACCCCTACTGAGCCAGTGACACGAGGCTCACCCCTGCATTTCAGGTGTGGTCGTTCTTCTTTCTCGTGGTTCGTGGCGTGGTGCGTCAGTTCATTGTTGCCAACGTTGCCTGCGTCGGGCTTCCCTCGACGTTGAGGGTACGTTCTCTTTTTTGTTGGATTGTACTTATCTTTATTTGGACTGGACTCTATTAATTTAAATTATTAATTAAAAACGTAATTTTATTTCTGCTACTTTAGCAAACTTGATCAATGAAATATTAATTGCTTACTGCTTTATCTGGGACTTCAATGTACTCCACACACTCCTTTTATCCCTTCGGAGCTTTACCGCTCTTGGGAGGCCTCGCAGGATCCAAGTGTTATCGGATTTACCCGGTATCCGGACCCTGGGTCGTCACAGATGGTATCGGAGCTGTGTTGTGTGTAAGTACATGGGAATTTGAGATATTGCAGTATTCAGAGTCCTTAAGGTCCAGTACAGTCGGCAGCTGGCATCGGTTTTGTGATTGTTTGTCGCTTTGTTTCCGATTGTGGTCTTGTACGTGCTGTGTTGGCACTCTGCGAGATGGTTCTGATCTCGTCAGGATGTGACGGAGTGCTCTTCTTTTGGTATGATGTCTGTCTCGGTTATGCTATACCTGGCATAGTTGATCGGTAGGCGTAAATCTGTGGTACGGTGTTCGACCTTTTTTCGTGATTTGTTCAGGTGGCTGGTGACTTTCTCATTGGTGTGATGGCCATGCACATTCCTATGTTGCTTTGGTCGTCCTAGTTTGAGATTTGTTTAGCCCCTGAGGTGTTAAGCTTGTGTCGAGGTGGTCGATTAGATGCCTTGTTTGGAAGAATGCTCGGGCGAACCTAGGATTTTCCTTCCTGGTGAGCTACTGTTGATCGAGCTTGATTCTTCTCCTCTTGTTTGGTGGCGTCTTTTCGAGGTAAGCCTTGGAAGTGCTATCTTGGTGAAGCCTTTGTCCTATGTCTGCTTAAGTGTGGACAATATTAATTCTGAACCTGAGTTGCTCTTGTCCGACGGTTGCTTGGCTTTGGACCCAGATTTTGTGTTTGGGAGCCATTGTGCACCGTGTTCGACATGCCGTGTTTGGCAACTGTTGTGTTGTGAAGGTTCAGTAATCATTCCAGGACGTAAGGATAAGTTGAGACAGGTGTTCTTTGTGCTTTGTGCTGAAGCTGATGCTCTTCTTGGTTTGCACTTTGGCGACTTGTGATCGGTTGTTAGCAGGATCGGTACGCGAGGCGTGGTATATTGCAATTTTGTGTATTGCGATGGCGTCGAGTGTGTACTGAGATGCGGATGCCAAGTTATCCTTGATGCCTGTGTGCGTGTGTTGAGCATTCAGTGAAAGCGTGTGGGCTGATAACCCACTAGTCGAGGATCGTTTGGTTGGCAGATTCTGACCGGCTGAGAAGTCTGTTTCCTCGGCATGTCTGTCATCTTGGCTATGTGTGCCTTGATGCTGTTGGTTGCCATGCCATTGCTGGAGGCATTATGGTTGTTGGCACTGGCATGTGTAAGGATTAGGGGAATCTATCGGCATGTTTGCTGGTTGAGTACCATTTCCTTCCTTTATATTTTTTCTTCGACGTTGTGCTCTCAGGATGTGATTGTGGTCCTCGAGATGCGTTCTCCAAGATTGTTATTGTTATTGTTGTGGGTCCTTGATTGGTGAGCTGTTCGTGGCATGGCTTGTGCATGTTAGCCGTGTGTTCAGCTGTAATTGTGCCTTGATGTGACCCAGCTTGCAGTTGTGTTCCATGGTTCTGTGTTCAGTACGGAGCCGGGATTCTACAGGTGTTTTTGTTGTTGTTGTCGTTCATCGGTGGTTGTGTTCAGCTTGGGAGGATTTCCCTATGAGTCTGATTTGGCCTGGTGTGGACCGAGGTCTTGTGAGTTGGTTTTGCTGTACTCTTCTGTCATGATAGAGTTAGCATGCGACTCGAATGAGATGTAATGTCTGAGTGAGGACTAACTTCATTGTGCTCGTGGTCCAGTGCTGTCGTTGGCGTTCTGTGTGCCTGGTTTCATTATTGTTCTTGGCACGGAAGCTGATGATTTTGAGTTGTCAGCTGAGGACTATGTTTCCTTGTTGAAGCTGATGCTTATTGTGTTTGTCGAATGTTTTGTCGGTAACTGCTTTCGTGGCATGAGTCGTGTCTCTTTTTCCTGTGAGACGGAAGCGACGTTGCCTTGATTCGGAGGTGTCGGTCTTGGGTTCACTTGGGTGCCGTGCTCATTCTGTGGATCAATTTGTCTTGAGATCCAGAGCGTGTGCCTGTGATTGTGGTCTGGCAGTGTTCCTCTAGATGTGTTTTTTTTTTTTAGATTTGTGTTGCCGTGTTCTAGGTGTGGTGTTGGCTGGAGGTTGGTGATCATTGCCAGCGTTTGGGTTTGTTCTTCCCTGCTTCTTCCTTGTTAGCTCCTTTAATTTCGAGGATGAAATTATTGTAAGAGGGGGAGGATAGTAAGACCCTAAGTCTTTCGGATCTTTATCGGAGAGTTTCGGATCACTTTTGTGGGTCCTGAGTTGTGTTTTACGATCCGCGTGGGTTTTACTCTTGTACTAGTTACGAAACCCCGTGGTGAGTTTATTGTAGAGTTCATTGACTCGAGGACGCTATTGTTGCGTTGCATTCTCTCCTAGGATCGTTTAGACTATTTTTTCGTATTTTTCTAAATTAGTGTATTTTTGGACCAAAAATTTGATTTTACGGAAATTACAAAATTTCCTAATTTCTTTTCTATTTCTTCTTTCTTTCTCCTTCCTCTCTCCTAACCCGCCGCTCACTTCCTCTCCCTCATTCTCTCTTCGCTCTTCTCCTCTCTTTGCGGGGCGCGTGACCGTGGCGAGGTGGACGAGGCAGGGACGTCATGGAGTTGGTCTGGCGTGTGATGGGGTGACGAATGGAGTGTGGCATTGGCGCGATCCCTTGGTGGATTCAAAGCCAACGTGTTCGGTTCTTTTGATCAATTTCGGCATGGTTTAGTCGCTTCGGTACGCTAGAACTTCGGTGGAGGTAGGGAGATGGATGCCCTACTCCTATTCTGCGTTCCTCTATGATTTTGAGCTAAACGGTGCAAGAACGAGTTGGTTTTACCTCGTTTTAGGTGAAAGCATGTTCGGGGGGTGTGAGCCGGGTTCGCCTTCTCAGGCGACGATTTTCAGTTTAATTGGTCTCATTTGAACCCCTGGCATGTTGGGAATTCATTCCCGCCAGTTTCATCGCGTTTGGTTGAGAATCAGAGTCGGTATGAGCCCGACTATCCCTGTGACTCATTTTGGGTCGATTCATGGGAATTGCCAGTTTCTTGTGTTTTTAGTGTTGTTTTGATCCCTTCCGGTCTGTGGAAGGCTTATTTCATCCTTAGGGTTGTTTCCCCGTCATTTAGACGCGATTGGGGCGTGGAACGGATGGATTTTGCCATTCCTCTATTTTTCCCGCCGTAACGCTTTAGCGGTGTTACCAGAGACCATTTTTAGGGCTTTAGCGGTCCTTGGGTGACTGTTTCTGCTTTTTGAACAGTAGGTCGGTTCAGGTCTTCACGGTCGTGCGATAGACCGTTTCTTATGGCTCGCGGTCGAATGGATGACCGCTACTCTCTGACAGCGGTCGCACGATAGACCGCTAAGGGGGGTTGTGTATGTCGGTTCTGCTTCGCGGTCGTGCGATAGACCGCTAAGATGGAATTGGCGGTCTGAGAGGCGACCGCTAATCGTTGTTTATGTCGGTTCAATAGTTTTAAGCCGGTTGGGCTAGCGGTCCTAGCCTTGACCTCTTTGCGTCCTTAGCGGTCCATTGGGCGATCGCTAAGCTGTTTGATTGTTTTAAGTCGGTTCGGGGGTTGACCGGGTCTAGCGGTCATATTGACGACCGCTACTGTCTACATGCGGCCCTGCGATAGACCGCATGCCCCTGTGTTTTTGTAGTTGGTTGGCTAGCGGCCCTTGGGCTGACTGCTTGGTCTTCCTGGCAGTCAGGCAGATGACCGTTTAGTCCCATTGTCCTGCTTTCCCGATGTTTGGCCTCCAATTGTCTTGGCTTAACCTTGTGGTTTGCCCACAATCCCATGGATGTCTTGGATGTCCTATGAGAGCAGTGACTATGTTGTAAGGTAGCCGGGAGTGCCATTATATCGAGCTGTGTTCCGTGATGCTTCAGAGTCATGATTGGTTCTGGTCAACCCGGTTATGATCCAGTGGTTGACATGTAACCTTGCGAATGTCTCAGTGATCCGGTGTGGATCGAGACATGGTTTTAGACGCCTGGAGGTATTGTCTTACCTCGGTTTACATGTCCACGTGCTTTGATGGTCTTGGTGATTCCTCAGGTCTCCGTGATTCGTGTTATGTGGATGTGTTGATCCGGCTGTCCTACGCCGTTTCCTTTATCATTGTTTTATCATGATTGGCTGAAGGATTAGGCTGATTGGCGGCTTGTTACCGCTTTTGTGTGACGATCTTGACCCCGAGTCTTGTGACTGAAGGATCGTTGTGTTAGCAGGTTTAGTTGTCTGTCCTGAATCTGGTGGCAGTATGGTATGCCACCTTGTGTCTCGTGCTTGGTGCTTCGTAGTACGTGCGACAGTGCATGCTTAGCCTATCCGTACTTCAGCACTAGTGTTTTGGAGTCTCTGTGTGTCTAGTAGGCCTCCACTAGTTGTAGCCTAACGACACTTTCCTGTGTGTCGGCCCACCTGGGAGTGGTGGCGGGACAGGTTTCCGATATACGGTTTTAGGCTAGTTTCCATGGACTCCCTTGCCTTGTAGTAGCGTCTTACTGGGGGAGAAAACTAGCTAGAGGCCTAGCTCAAGGCACTGATCTTGTGTGTGCACACGTGGTCAGGGGCGTTTGGACGAGCGCCGACGGGCATGACCTTGACTAGTCACTTGTTGCTGTGGTACCGTTGTTTCTTGTGTTGTGGTGCCGTTGCTCCTTGTACTTGGTACTGTTGTTCCTCGTACTTGGTTTTGTTAGTGTCTCAATTACCACCGTTCTTGGTGTGTAAGAGATACTTGTAGCACAGTGTAAGACGTAAGTGGACGCATCTGGCTGTTCTTCTAGTGAGGAGGTGCTCCTGTCACTTGACACCTAACTCTCGTGACGCGTGTTTTCGTCATTGGTTTCCGAGTAGCCTGTGTGTGGCTTTACTCGAGGTCCCGTCTTATGTAGCATACACGATGTGAGCTTGTGTATGTGCGTGCCTTAGACTGTGTAATTCTTTTATAGATATTTTACCTGTTTTGGTAGGCTTCATCTATGAAGCTAGTGCTTTTTCGACGGATCGGTAACTCCTGACTTTGTGAGATCGGGGTTCGCCTTTCTGTTGCCCTTTGGAGTAGCTTAGGGAGCCGTGGTTGCGTCGGCGGCTGTGTTTCTGGTTAGTACGGCTTTACTCTTTCTTTAGCTGTTCTTACTCTTGCTTACTCCTGCTTTTTACAGCTTTACTGTTGTAGTTAGTACTGCTGTTACTTCTGTTCTTCCTGCTTTACTATTTAGCACTATTTAGCGTGTTACTGCGTTTTTTCCAGTGGGGATCCGCGTGACCCCTACTGAGCCAGTGACATGAGGCTCACCCTTACTTTTCAGGTGTGGTCGTTCTTCTTCCTCGTGGTTCGTGGCGCGATGCGTCATGATGAGGGCATCACCCATGATTCCCTCGGGCTCGGGTCATCTTCACTCCCCGATGTCATTTGAGCTCGGGCTTCACTCTTCGTAGGCCCATTTATCCATTTTGTGCTTTCTATTTGAGTCATTTGATGTATTTTCCATTTTATTTGAGTCATGTCCCTAGGTCTTTTGTTTATTTCTCTAAGTTTAAGTGTCATTAGCTTAGCTTTTGGGCCCAATTCTGTGGGCTTGGCCCAGGGATGCCCCCTATCCCTTGCTTATTTGTCATTGTAGCATGAGTCAGGGACTTTTTGTAAAATGAGGGTTGCCTATATATAGGACCCCATTTCCCCCATTTCAAATTAATGAAAAGTTTGCCATTTGAGAATTCAAAATTAAGATTACTAGTGGAGTGAATCCAATAGTGGGTGAGAATCCCTAGGGGAGAGAATCCACACCCATCTCTCTCTCTCTCTCTCTCTCTCTCTCTCTCTCACACACACACACACACACACACACACACACACCACAAGGGGGGCTGCGCCCTACCCTCTCTTTCCTCCCCTCCCAACCACTTCTATCTCCCACCTACCCCCATTAAGGCCTCTCCCCTTCCCGACACCCTCCTCATTACTCCACCCTAGTCGCAAAGAAGAACTCCCAATCACCAAGCCACCCTCCAACCCCCAACCACCCCACTACCCTTTCCCAAGCACCCTTTCCCCTCCCCCATGCAACCCTCCAGCTCCTAAGAGAATTTTTTTTGAAACTTTACCTCCATCCCCCAAGCCTTAGGGCACCCCCAAGCCCCCCTCTTAGGTCTGGTCGCCCCACCCCTCCTTTCCCCCCCCCCATTCCATTCTACCTAGAACATCTACCACCCTCCATCCCCTCTCCACCTTGGCTGAAACCTGCAAGCCCCTGCGCCCTCCCCCTTCCCCAGCTCCTCCACCACCCCCTAGCCACCCTCCATACCTCCCCCACACTCCCCTCCCACCACTCTTCATATCCCCTTCACCATTCAACCACTTCTTCTTATCATTTGGTTGTCATTTGGGAGCTACATCGACGAACCTGTTCACAGCTGAGGACCTGCAGAGAACCATCAGAGTGCAGCGGCGACCCCGACTTCATTCTGGCGTCCCTGAAAGCTCAAGTGGCATCGTTGGAAGCGTCTCCCAGTTGTCTTAGCAACGGAGGTGGTCTCATCACATTCTGAGCTAGGGGCCGTCCTGAGCAGCCGATCTTCCCCGACTGCGTATCTCCCCCCTGAGCATCAACCTGAAGCTGATTTCCAAAGCTGCCATGACCACTCTCTTGAAGATCTGGAGGCGATTCTTGGCTGACCTCTTCCTCGACAAGTCTACTTCCTGAATCAAGAAGCAGAACCCAGTTTGGTACCCGGAGTTAAAAGTTATCATTTTCCCTCCCCCTGGTGCTCTGTTCTGCTACCTCTCAGACTGCACAGATACCATGTCACTGTTCGGGTTCCATCAGCCTACTCCGACACCGTCTGGCATCTCCGTTGGTCTTGTTTCAAAGAGGACTCAACGATGGTTCCATCGAAGCTAGCGGCGTCTAATTCTGAGTTTTGGAGCATCCGTAGCGTCTTCGTCTTCCAGCTGCAGCGGTGCTGAGACAGTCAGGACCAGAGACCTGAGCCCCTGTTCGTGCCTCTGCCCCGACCAGTACCAACCATCTGAAATTCCGAAAAAATTTGGACGGCTTCCTGGGTCCCTTACAAAGAATTTTCATCTGGTCTCGTCATCAACAAAAATCTGGAGTGGCTGCAGCATCAACATCATCGACTGTTTGTCCACAAGCACAGGGAGCGGGCAGAACCGGGTTCGTCCACCGTTCGGCTTCCATTTCCATTTTCCCCCTGCCCGCCTCATAGCCCCTCCCTGTGGGAGGTAGTGTTTGATTGTAACCATTGATTTCCCTTCCCCAAGATCCCCCCCCCCCTTGCATGGGGTGTAGTGTTGTAATTGCTTAAACAGGGCAAGCTACCCCAGCGCGGCGTGTGGGGAACCCACGCTTCCCCGCTCGCCCACGTCTCCGAGCGGGACCGGTTTCTTCAAATCGGTCGAGTAAGTGCTCCAACCTTAGCTCTATTTAGTGCTTGTTAGTTCAATATTAGTTCATAACTCCACTGGCCGTGAGAGTGAGAGCTCGATCCTTAAGTTCTCTTGCTTTAGGAGACCATCGTGGGAAGAAGAGTGTAACCCGTGACCTCGGCACGACGTCGGCTCCCTTGATTTGGGCTGCCATACCCCCTGGGGACATAACCTTGGCCTTGCTGGCCCTCTACCAGCAAGGGCCCAGCCCTCACATCCTCCACTTGGCATCGCCAAGTTACCCCGGGACTTGGGTGAGCGTCGGGAGAGAGGCCGACAATACCGGTCCGTTTGATTGCGAATTGTGCTTGCTTGCTTAAGTCCTATATTGTGTCACATCAATTAGTATCAGAGCAAGTTTAGACTTGTCTCTATCAAGTCTAAGTCCTAGGACCATTGCATTGCATGTCCACCCGTAGTGGAGTCATTTACCGACCTGATCCATCTTCTTCGATTCCACCCATGGATCCCAATCCCCAACTCAATCAAGATGCCCCTAGGGAGGAACCCCAAGGCCAAATGAACCGGATGGATGCTACCCTTGCAAACATCCTTGCCCAACTTGAATCTCTATCCACTCGGCTTGCTCGGCTAGAAGAGCATGAGTTCCACCCAAGGAACAATGAACCAAGAGCCCACCCTCCACATGTTGAAATTCATAGGGATGAGTTCCACCCAAGGAACAATGGACCAAGAGCCCACCCTCCACATGCTGAAATTAATAGAGAGGACTCGAATGTTGATCCCTACCACGACTATGAGAGGCCTCGCCACCATCAAAATCATGAAAGGCGTCCACGGGACGACCCGGATGACCCTCTCTTAAGGATGATCAAAGTAGAGGCCCCAAACTTTGATGGTTCCCATGAACCAAGTATCTACTTAGAATGGGAAACCGCCATGGTCCAATACTTTGAATGGTACCCAATGTCCGACCAAAGAAGAGTAAGATTGGCCAAAATGCATCTCACCAAATTAGCCAAAACTTATTGGCTAAACCAAGAAGGATTAAGAAGGATTAGGCGGGAAGAGCCTATTGACACTTGGGAGGGTATGAAGAACCAACTTAGAAATAAATACCTACCCCAATCCTACCACCAAATGCTCTTAGATGAATGGCAAAGCCTCACCCAAGAAGGGAAGACCGTGGTTGAATACATTGAGAAATTCGACTCCTATCTTTTAAAGTGTGGAGTTCATGAGGACTCAGTCGTCACCTTGTCCCGCTTTAGAAATGGACTCCAAAGTCACATCAAGAGAGAACTTTTCATGAGAGATGTTGACAACCTTGAGCTAGCCTACCAAATAGCTAGGGATGTTGAGAGATTCTCTAGGATCCCTCGGTTTGCTACTCCCCAATCGGCCGATCCTAAAAGCATGGGGCCACGAACCATTCCGACCACCCCCATGAAGGCCCCTAGCCCAAGTGGAAATATCTCATTACGGCCTTACAACCCCCCTCCCACCATCACTCCAACCAAGCCCGCTCCTAGCCATCCTCCTCCAAGGAGGGAAGAGAATCCCAAGGGCCCAAATGTAGGAGGAACTACCCCGGGTAGTGGGCGCCAACAATGCTATAGATGTCAAGGGTTTGGCCACTTTGTGGGGCAATGCCCATCCAAAGGGTTGTCTAGCTTACTTATTGAGGAAGAAGCTCCCCCACCCCAAGAGGAACTTGAGAGTATGGTTGAGGTCCATGAAGCTTCACTAGATTGGGAAGAAGAGTATGAGACCCAATACCATGAGTCGGGTATAGACTACACCACCCCATCTACCGACTCCCATCTAGGAGTAATTAGATGCACCCTCACCAAACCCCAAGAGGAGGACTGGTGACTAACTTCAATCTTCCACACCATTGTTAAGATAGGGGGCCATGTGAGAAAAGTGATCTTAGATAATGGGAGTTGTGTCAATGCCGTGTCTCCCGACACCGTTAAGCTCTTTGGGCTTGCCATTACTCCTCACCCTAGCCCATACCGGGTCTCTTGGATCAACAACAATTCCATCCCGGTCAACACTCGCTGCCTTGTGCCCCTCACCTTTTCTTCCTACCATGGTCAAATATGGTGTGATGTTATCCCCATGGAAGTAGGTAGCATCCTACTAGAGAGACCGTGGCTTTATCATGTGGATGCCACTATTTTTGGTAAGACCAACACATGCACCTTTGAGCATGAGGGAAATAGCATCTCCCCACCACGTCCCTTGCCTAAGAAAGGCCCACCCCCTCAAGGTCAACACTCCACCAAATTTCAAGTCATAGGGAACTCCACCCTACCAACCCAACCTCTCTCCCAAAACCCCAAACAAGATAAGACTTTGGGAATGACCAAGGGTCTTCACCTCATCACCAAAAGAGAGCTTGAGGAGGAGATAGCTCAAGGGACACCTCTATGTGCGGTAGTGATTTGCCTAGGAGAGCCCACCCCCTCCAACCCCCATCCCATAGAAGTCCGACATCTCCTAAGAGAATTCCTTGATGTGTTCCTGGAAGAACTTCCGGACCAACTCCCTCCCATGCGTGATGTGCAACACGCAATTGATTTAGTTCCGAGAGCCACCCTTCCCAACCTTCCTCATTACCGCCTCAACCCCACGGAACATGCCGAACTTCGGAGGCAAATAGAAGAACTCATTAGGAAGGGTTTCATCCGCATTAGCAAAAGCCCATGTGCCGTACCGGCCCTTCTCACTCCCAAGAAGGATGGATCATGGTGGATGTGTGTGGATAGTCAGGCCATTAATAAGATCACCATCAAGTATAGGTTCCCCATCCCTAGGCTTGATGACATGCTTGACATGCTAGCGGGAGCCACTATCTTCTCCAAGATTGATCTTAAGAGTGGCTACCACCAAGTTAGAATTAGGCCCAGAGATGAGTGGAAAACGGCCTTCAAGACCAAGGATGGCTTGTATGAATGGTTGGTCATGCCTTTTGGGCTCTCAAATGCCCCAAGTACTTTCATGCGTCTCATGACGGAGGTTCTTAGGCCTTTCATTGGGGTCTTTCTAGTGGTCTACTTTGATGACATCCTCATATATAGTCAATCCCAAGAGGCCCACCTTGATCACCTTAGGCAAGTTTGCACCGTCCTACGACATGATAGTCTATTTGCCAACCGAGGCAAGTGTCACTTCTTTACCACATCCATCACTTTCCTAAGATTTGTGGTATCCACCAAAGGTGTGTCCATGGACCCCGAGAAGATCCAAGCTATTCTAGATTGGCCGGAACCCCACACTCTTCATGAGGTCCGAAGTTTTCATGGGTTGGCCACCTTCTATAGGAGGTTTATTCGGGGATTTAGCACTATCACTGCCCCTATCACCGATTGTCTCAAGAAGGGGACTTTTGTGTGGACCAAATCAGCCTCTAAAGCCTTCCAAGAACTTAAGGAGAAGATGACCCAAGCCCCGGTCCTATGCCTACCCGATTTCTCCAAAGACTTTGAAGTCACATGCGACGCATCCGGGATAGGAATAGGAGTGATCCTTAGCCAAGAGTGACACCCGGTGGCCTTCTTCAGTGAGAAGTTATGTGATGCTAGGACAAGATACTCCACTTATGACAAAGAGTTCTATGCTGTGGTTCAGCCCCTCCAACATTGGAGGCACTACTTGTTGCCCAAAGAATTCGTCATCTTTTCCGACCATGAGGCTCTAAAATACCTCAACTCCCAGCAAAAGTTGAAAGCCCGACATGCCCGCTAGATTAAGTACATCCAATCCTACACCTTAGTCATCAAACATAAGGCGGGAAGTGAGAACCGAGCGGCGGATGCTCTTAGTAGGAGGGTCTCTTTGTTGTCCACTATCCAAGTAGAAGTTACCGGATTTGAGAGGCTCAAGGATGAGTACCCTAGCTGCCCCGACTTTGGGCACATCTATACCACTTTGACCACCAATTCTAGCAAAGAACATGAAGGTTTCATCTTGGAGGATGGGTTCCTCTTCAAAGGACCAAAGATTTGCATACCACGGACCTCACTCCGTGATTTCTTGGTTTTGGAATTGCATGCTGGAGGGCTAGCTGGCCATTTTGGGGTTCATAAGACCATTTCTCTAGTTGAAGGTCAATTCTTTTGGCCTAGTCTCAAGAGAGGCGTAGTCAAGATAGTGGGTCAATGCCGCACATGTGCTTCGGCCAAATAGGTGAAGCAAAACACCGGCCTTTATACCCCTCTCCCCATCCCCGACCGCCCATGGCAAGACTTAAGCATGGACTTTGTGCTAGGCCTACCCAAGACTCAAAGAAAGCATGACTCAATCTATGTGGTCGTTGACAGATTTTCAAAAATGGCCCACTTCATCCCATGCTCCAAAACCTCCGATGCCTCCCATGTGGCCCGATTGTTCTTTGATGAGGTTGTTCGCCTCCATGGCCTACCCAAAACAATAATCTCTGATAGGGATGTCAAGTTCACTAGCTACTTTTGGAAGACTCTTTGGCACTTGATGGGTACCCTCCTCAAATTCTCCACAGCCTACCACCCTCAAACTGATGGCCAAATCGAAGTTGTCAATCGGAGTCTAGGGAATCTCCTTAGGTGTCTTATTGAGGATTGTCCGGGGAATTGGGATCTCATTTTACCACAGGCCGAATTTGCATATAACAACTCCATCAATAAGTCAATAGGGATGAGTCTATTCAAAGCTATGCATGGGTACAAGCCAAGGAAACCTTCCGATCTCATTCCCCTTCCCCAGCATGCTAGAGTGTCCATTTCAGCCGAGTCTTTTGCACAACATATTAGAGAATTACATGAAGAAATCCGCAAGCACATTAGCAAAAAGAATGAGACTTATAAAAAGCTGGCTGACTCTCATCGGCGTCACCAAGAATTCCATGTGGGTGACTTTGTGATGGTAAGGACGGAGAGGCTCTCCCCAGGAGCCATCTCCAAATTGAGGCCACGTGGGACAGGTCCCTTCCAGGTTCTGAGGCTCATTGGCACTAATGTCTATGAGTTAGGCCTCCCCGAGGAGTATGGAATGAGTCCCACATTCAATGTAGCCAACTTAGTACCATATAAGGGACCCACGGTGGTACCCAGTGAGGATATTGAGCCTATACCTCCAATTGAGAGAGCACCCACCCGTGAGGAGAGACAACCAGCCAAGAGAGCCCAGCGTGAGCGCATTGAACGAATATTAGATGAATAGGTCACTACCACCAGGAGCAAGGTATACGAGCGCTATCTCGTCAGGTGGAAGGATCGGCCTCCTTCGGAGGATTCATGGGTGAGTCGGGAGGATCTCCAGTAGCTGGATCCCGACCTTCTTGAGCAGTACCACAGCCGGATAGACCCCTACTCGACGGAGTCGAGCTCTTCGCAGCCCAAGGGATTTGATGAGGGCATCACCCATGATTCCATCTAGCTTGGGTCATCTTCACTCCCCGATGTCATTTGAGCTCGGGCTTCACTCTTCGTAGGCCCATTTATCCATTTTGTGCTTTCTATTTGAGTCATTTGATGTATTTTTCATTTTATTTGAGTCATGTCCCTAGGTCTTTTGTTTATTTCCCTAAGTTTAAGTGTCATTAGCTTAGCTTTTGGGCCCAATTCTGTGGGCTTGGCCGAGGGGCGCCCCTTACCCCTTGCTTATTTGTCATTGTAGCATGAGTCAGGGACTTTTTATAAAATGAGGGTTGCCTATATATAGGACCCCATTTCCCCCATTTCAAATTAATGAAAAGTTTGTCATTTGAGAATTCAAAATTCAGATTACTAGTGGAGTGAATCCAATAGTGGATGAGAAGCCCTAGGGGAGAGAATCCCCACCCATCTCTTTCTCTCTCTCTCTCTCTCTCTCTCTCTCTCTCACCACAAGGGGGTTTGCGCCCTACCCTCTCTCCCCTCCCAACCACTTCTATCTCCCACCTACCCCCATTAAGGCCTCTCCCCTTCCCCACACCCTCCTCATTACTCCACCCTAGTCCCAAAGAAGAACCCCCAATCACCAAGCCACCCTCCAACCCCCAACCACCCACTACCCTTTCCCAAGCACCCTTCCCCCTCCCCCATGCAACCCTCCAGCTCCCAAGAGAATTTTTTTTGAAAATTTCCCTCTATCCCCCAAGCCTTAGAGCGCCCCCAAGCCCCCTTCTTAGGTCTGGTCACCCCTCCCCTCCTCCCCCCCCATTCCATTCTACCTAGAACATCTACCACCCTCCATCCCCTCTCCACTTTGGCTGAAACCTGCAAGCCCCTGCGCCCTCTCCCTTCCCCAGCTCCTCCACCACCCCCTAGCCACCCTCCATACCTCCCCCACACTCCCCTCCCACCACTCTTCATATCCCCTTCACCATTCAACCACTTCTTCTCCTGTTCACAGCTGAGGACCTGTAGAGAACCATCAGAGTGCAGTGGCGACCCTGAATTCATTCTGGCATCCCTGAATACTCAAGTGGCATCGTTGGAAGCGTCTCCCAGTCGTCTTCGCAACGGCGGTGGCCTTATCACATTCTGAGCTTGTGGCCGTCCTGAGCAGCCGATCTTCCCCGACTGCGCATCTCCCCCCTGAGCATCAACCTGAAGCTGATTTTAGAAGCCGCCAGGACCACTCTCTTGAAGATCTGGAGGCGAGTCTTGGCTGAGCTCTTCCTCGACAAGTCTACTTCCTGAATCAAGAAGCAGAGCCCAGTTTGGCACCCGGAGTTAAAAGTTATCATTTTTCCTCCTCCTGGTGCGCTGTTCCGCTACCTCTCAGACTGCACAGATACCCTGTCACTGTTCGGGTTCCATCAGACTACTCTGACACTGTCTGGCATCTCCGTTGGTCTCGTTTAGAAGAAGACTCAACGACGGTTCCATCGAAACCAGCGGTGCCTGATTCTGAGTTTTGGAGCATCCGTAGCGTCTTCGTCTTCCAGCTGCAGCGGTGCTGAGACAGTCATGATCAGAGACCTGAGCCCCTGTTCGTGCCTCTGCCCCGACCAGTACCAACTATCTGAAATTTCAACAAAATTTGGAAGGCTTCCTGGGTCCCTTACAAAGAATTTCCAACTGGTCTCGTCATCAACAAAAATCTGGAGTGGCTGCAGCATCAACATCATCGACTGTCTGTCCACAAGCACAGGGAGTGGGCAGAACCGTGTTCTTCCACTGATGTGGCACAGCCCAAAGACCACTAAATATGATGAGGTGACCCTAGGACTTAGACCCGCAAGCATACAAGCGCTCAATGATTCTCACGATGATGATTTTTGCTCACTCGGCTCACACGTTCACCCGGTGGGTCCGGGAGATGATGGTGAGGGTCCAAGGTGGGACCCAATTGTCCTAATAGACTTACAATGCTAAGGCTGACCCCCAATGGGCCTGGGAGACCCAACTTTGTGGGTGGCTGGCCCGCAAGGCGGGGTGTTGGGTGGCACTCACTCACGGGCCGCGGTGGGCACGATATCGCTAAAATTGAGTCCGAGCTCTCTCTTACCGTCCGACGGGCATTCAAGACAATACTACACTTGCAGAAATGAAGCAACCTAGGGTGATATCAGTGGCTCACCTGATCGGTGTGAAGACACCGATCCCGCTCGGAGACGAGGGCGCGTCGGGAGGCGAGGGTATGCACCCGATCGCTGCGGCGATGTAGCTTGACCTGATAATGTAAATGGTACAGCACTACTCCTCTCACAGGAGGGGTGATCTTGGGGTGGGGGTTATGCTTAATACATCCAAAACTACCTCCACGCAGGGAGGGGCCTTCAGCCGGCCAAGCGGGGTGGGGAGATACGCAAAGAGAACCGACTTTCCGACCTTTGCCGATTCTGCCTAGCTTCTGTATTTCTGGACAGAGGGTCGATGTCGATGCTGCCAATAATTCCACCGAACTCAGAATCTGACGAGACTTGCGCCAAAAGCTTCCTAACTGGAGAGGGGTAAGGCCTAAATTTTTGGGCGGCGTTCTGATCTGGGGGCTGACTGCTCTGGCGACTGGAAAGTGGCTGCAGTTCTGGTCTCTGGACGAACACGATCTGAAACAGCACGTTGCAGAAGCTGCCACGACCGCTCCTGAGCTCCAAATCTGGCGGACTCGTTGGAACCGTGGACGAGTCTACTTTGCAGAAAAACAAACGGGGAAGTCTTCTGATGTCAGAGATGAGCTGGGTGTCCAGAGGAGTGGACGGTGGTCGGTGCAGACTGTGAGGAGGCAGATCGGCATGGTTGTGGTAGAAAATTGAGATCTCTGGTTGTCAGACGCCAAACGGGGTTCCGCCTTCTGTTCCTGGATGCTGACAGGGGGAGGAAGATCTTTGTAGAAGACTTTGAAGGCTGGTTCCTTCAAGGTTCGTCGTGGGAGAGCCTGCTCTGTCGTTCTGGTTCCTGGCCTGAGAAGCCCTGCGCAGTTGAGGGAGAATGGTTGCCGCGGACAGCTCGGAGCTCGGATGCCGACGAAACTGCCTCGCCTGGAAAGCTCTCTGGAAGACCTTTCCATAGATGTAGGCCTTGACACCAGGAAGATCAGGGATCGGCCGAAGATGTTGCGACTTTCAGGACCCAACTCTACTGCCAATGAACTGTTGATGTATCCGCAATCTTATGGTGTCAAATGGTGTTGGGGTGGGGTAACTTAGCAAGGGGAGGGTGGCTGTGGGCTGTGGGATATGGAGGAAGGTTGCTGGAGGGCTGAGGGGAGCAGGGGTGATGGCGAACCTGGCTGGAGCTGCTGGAGGTGGAGGTGGAGAGGTGGGTGTGCACAAGAGAGAGGGGGAGTGTGAATGGAGGGTGGGGGCGAACTTGGCTTGAGGGGGAGGGGTATGGGGCGGCCAAGGCAATGGAGGGAAGGTTCAAATTCGAAATTGGCCTTGGGAGGGGTGGGATTTGTGTGGGGAAGTGGGGGGATTGTGTTGGGAGGTGGAAGAGTTGCTTTGGGACAAGGAGGGGGAGTAAATGAGGGGCTATGGGGAAGTGGAGGGCCTTAATGGAGGTGGGTGAGGTAGTGGAGGTGGTTGGGGGTTGGAGTAAGTGAGGGGGAAGGAGGAGAGAGAGAGAGGGTCGAACTCTCCTTGGGGAGAGAGAGAATGAGAGAGAGAGAGTGAGAGAGAGAGAGAGTAAAAGAGAGAGATCTTGAGAGGTGGAATGAAGTAGTTTTCAATATTTCATCAAAAGTGAGTACATGGAGGGAGATGGGGGCTATTTATAGGCAACCCATCTTTACAAGACAAAAATAACCCTGCCATTTAAGGCAAAAGACCAAACATGTCCTAGACTCAGTCCAATAGGCCCAAACTAAGGTATTAGGGCCCAATTAGACCAAATAGGGGAAATGGACTAGTACAACATGACATAATAAAAGGAAATACATGCGACATGACCCAATAAAAGGAAAATTACATATGATAAGACTCAATAAAAGGAAGATACATAAGATGAGAATGAGTCGACCAAATCAAGGGTGTGCAGGCGACCCGAGCCATAGCGAGTGTCGTGGGATGTCCTCATCAAATCCCCCGGGGTGGGGAGAACTCGACCCTGTCGAGTGCGGGTCTGCCTGGCTGTCATAGTGCTCCAGAATGTCGGGATCCAACCGCAGCAGGTCCTCCCGACTCACCCAAGTATCCTCCGTCGGGGGACGGTTCTTCCACCTAACCAAGTAGCGCTGATACACCTTGTGCCTCGTAATGATGCTCTGCTCATCCAGTATTGCCTCTATCTGCTCTCGTCGGTCTCTCAGGCTAGAAGGTGGAGTCCCTCCGGAAGTGTCCCTCTCAAGGTGGGGTAAAAGCTCAAGCTCCTCAATGGGTTCCACCGCGGGGCCTTTGTAGGGTACCATATCCACCACATTGAAAGTAGGGTGCACCCCATAGCTCTCTGGCAGGTCAAGCTCATAAGCATTGCTGCCAAGTCGTCGTAGAACTCGAAAGGGTCCCGACCCTCGTGCCCTTAACTTGGAGGCAGGCCCGGGAAGGAGCCGCTCGTCCTCACCATCACTAGGTCTCCCACTTGGAATTCACAGTGGCCCCGGTGATCATCTTCCCGTCTTTTGTAAGCCTCATTGCTTTTCCCTATATGCTTGCGGATGTCATCATGCAACTCTTTGATATGCTGTGCAAAGGACTCAGCTGAGACTGACACCCTAGCATGTGGGGGAAGGGGAATGAGATCCGAGGGCTTTCTAGGCCTAAAACCATGCACTGTCATGAATGATGATCCTATAGGGATGAAGGGAGGGCCTGGACAGCCAAATTCAGCCCTATCAAGTGTTAGATTGGTTTTGACAGACTTAGGAGGACCAGGGCATCCATGAATTGACCTATCATGCTTAGAAACCATGTGGACCTTGATGCACTTAGGTGGACCGGGGCAGCCACAAGTGGCCCTATCATGCATGAGACGGATGAAGAGTGGGGGAAGACCAACTTGTCCAAATGTAAGCCTATCATGCACTGGACCTAGTGTGTGAATGACACAAATGATGTGACTAGCCTGACCACATGATGCAAAAGGTTTTGATACATGGATTCCTATCAAGATGGTCCCATCTGTGAGATTTGGGGGTTTCCACTCATGGGGATCGAAGCGGTTCCAAGGGGTGGACATCTTGGGATGGGTCACTCCCTTATTTCCAAGGTTGATGCCACCCTTGGCATTGACTCTCATAGTGTGGGCAGAATTTCGGAATGGGTGGGTTAGGCCTGACATGGTGGGTGAGGGTAGGAGGGAGTGGGTGGTGGGTGAGGAGTACTTGGAAGCCCATAGGGAGTGGCCAAACAGATCAAGATGGGTTAAGGGGTGGGTGATGTGGAGGTGGGTTTCAATCCAAGTGGTCGCCCTAGGGTCCCTAGCACACATAGGGAAGTGGAAATCATGAACCCAGTGGGACTTATCGTAATGCTCCTTGCAAAGGGGCGAGGGGTAGGGAGAGATGTAGGAGGGCCAGGAGGTGGGTTGGTAATGAGGGGCTAGTGGGAAGGGAACATGTGGATCTAGGAGGACTTGGGTTGAGGGGAATGAGGCTTCTTCCCATCCTGGACCTTGAGCATTCCAAAGCATACACTCCCTAGTGTGGGCTGGGCACTCGTCTCCTAATGGGGTAAGCACCAAAGTGGATTCCTTAGGTTGATTGCCCTCTCCTTGTGGTAGGGGAGTGGTGTAAAACTCATCGGGAATTGAAATCCCTTTCCTTGTGGAAGGAGGGGATTTCCATTGAGTGGGGTCAAAAGGATCATAGAAATTGAAACTCTTATGGAGGGATTCCTCTATGTCCTTGGATAGGTTGGCCCAAGTAGGACGTTCCCCGATGCATGTTGAACCTTCATCGACAAGGGGCAACAACAAGAGTGTGGACTCACTAGGAAGTGTGACCTTGAGGAGAGGAGAGCATTTTTTTGTGGGGCTCATTGGGTCAAGTTCCCTAGGGGTTGGCAGGAAGATTAGAAGCTCACTAGTGCATTGGCCTATAGTGCTAATAGATGTAATGGAGCCAATGGATGAGTAGGCAAAGGCAAGGTACTTGGGCTTAATGGGTTCCATGGCCAACATGCTAGTCAACCCCATTTGATAACTCAAACTCCTAAGTAGGTCTTCAAGGGTTTCCACAAAGCAAAAGGATTGATATGTTGTGTGACGAGAATGACATGGCACTAGTTGAACTTGCTCTATGGGGAGGATGCATGGGGTTGAAGGGTACAAGATGGGAGCTTTCTTGAGCCAGGCAGCTAGGGGCTCCTCTATGGTTAGCTCACCAGTGGGTGGGATGAGTTGCTCATGTTGGGGTTCGGGTTGGTTTTGTGCAATGGAGATTTGAGGCTCATTTTCCACTTTAACTGATCGCTTTTGAATGGTTTGCTTAAACTTGGAGAGGGCTTGGTTATAAGAATTTGGGAAGTGGAACCTTTTCTTGTCTCCCGGGGATTGCAAGTGACACCCTTTTCCTTCGGGGTCTATGATTGCTTGTTGTTCTTCCATCCATTCTTTTCCCAAAATAATATGTGACCCAAGGGGCCGAATTTTGCACCATGCTCCACTACCCCACGTAATGGATTTGGAGGGAATGCGGCTTACACAAGGTACGTAGAACTCTACGAAAACCCATTCCCCATGGATGACAATTTTCCCTTCTTGTGATAAGGAGTTCACAAGAGTTTGGGAGACATAATTTCCCGATTGGTACTCATCAAGGAACACAGTGGTGATTTTGTTGTGGGGTAGGACTACTTTGAAGCTAAAGGACATGGTGAACCGGTCACCGTGGGAATTGGGATTCATGGTGTTATTGGAAGAAGATGAATTGTCTTGATAATGAGTTCCACTACGAGTGGTCATGCAAAGTTGGGTGGGCTATGCAAGGGTGTGCGAGTGCACCTAAGAAAAACTTAGTGTGACCCAAGACTAGACTTGTAAGGACAAGCCTATGACCGCTCTGATACCACTTGATGTGGCACAGCCCAAAGACCACTAAATATGATGAGGTGACCCTAGGACTTAGACCCGCAAGCATACAAGCGCTCAATGATTCTCACGATGACGATTTTTGCTCACTCGGCTCACACGTTCACCCGGTGGGTCCGGGAGATGATGGTGAGGGTCCGAGGTGGGACCCAATTGTCCTAATGGACTTACAATGCTAAGGCTGACCCCCAATGGGCCTGGGAGACCCAACTTTGTGGGTGCCTGGCCCGCAAGGCGGGGTGTTGGGTGGCACTCACTCACGGGCCGCGGTGGGCACGATATCGCTAAAATTGAGTCCGAGCTCTCTCTTACCGTCCGACGGGCATTCAAGAGAATACTACACTTGCAGAAATGAAGCAACCTAGGGTGATATCAGTGGCTCACCTGATCGGTGTGAAGACACCGATCCCGCTCGGAGACGAGGGCGCGCCGGGAGGCGAGGGTATGCACCCGATCGCCGCGGCGATGTAGCTTGACCTGAAAATGCAAATGGTACAGCACTACTCCTCTCACAGGAGGGGTGATCTTGGGGTGGGAGTTATGCTTAATACATCCAAAACTACCTCCACGCAGGGAGGGGCTTTCAGCCGGCCAAGCGGGGTAGGGAGATATGCAAAGAGAACCGACTTTCCGACCTTTGCCGATTCTGCCTAGCTTCTGTATTTCTGGACAGAGGGTCGATGTCGATGCTGCCAATAAATCCATCGAACTCAGAATCTGACGAGACTTGTGCCAAAAGCTTCCTAACAGGAGAGGGGTAAGGCCTAAATTTTTGGGCGGCGTTCCGATTTGGGGGCTGACTTCTCTGGTGACTGGAAGGTGGCTGCAGTTCTGGTCTCTGGATGAACACGATCTGAAACAGCATGTTGCAGAAGCTGCCACGACCGCTCCTGAGCTCCAAATCTGGCACCGCCAGACTCGTTGGAACCGGGGACGAGTCTACTTTTCAGAACAACAAACAGGGAAGTCTTATGATGTCGGAGATGAGCTGGGTGTCCAGAGGAGTGGACGGTGGTCGGTGCAGACTGTGAGGAGGCAGATCGGCATGGTTGTGGTAGAAAATTGAGATCTCTGGTTGTCTGATGCCGAACGGGGTTCCGCCTTCTTTTCCTGGACGCTGACAGGGGGAGGAAGATCTTTGTAGAAGACCTTGAAGGCTGGTTCCTTCAAGGTTCGTCGTGGGAGAGCCTGCTCTGTCATTCTGGTTCTTGGCCTGAGAAGCCCTGCGTAGTCAAGGGAGAATGGTTGCCGCGGACAGCTCGGAGCTCGGATGCCGACAAAACCGCCTCGCCTGGAAAGCTCTCTGGAAGACCTTTCCAGAGATGTAGGCCTTGACACCAGGAAGATCAGGGATCGGCCGAAGATGTTGCGACTTTCAGGACCCAACTCTGCTGCCAACGAACTGTTGATGTATCCGCAATCTTATGGTGTCAAATGGTGTTGGGGTGGGGTAACTTAGCAAGGGGAGAGTGGCTGTGGGCTGTGGGATATGGAGGAAGGTTGCTGGAGGGCTGAGGGGAGCAGGGGTGATGGCGAACCTGGCTGGAGCTGCTGGAGGTGGAGGTGGAGAGGTGGGTGTGCACAAGAGAGAGGGGGAGTGTGAATGGAGGGTGGGGGCGAACTTGGCTTGAGGGGGAGGGGTATGGGGCGGCCAAGGCAATGGAGGGAAGGTTCAAATTCGAAATTGGCCTTGGGAGGGGTGGGATTTGTGTGGGGAAGTGGGGGGATTGTGTTGGGAGGTGGAAGAGTTGCTTTGGGACAAGGAGGGGGAGTAAATGAGGCGCTATGGGGAAGTGGAGGGCCTTAATGGAGGTGGGTGAGGTAGTGGAGGTGGTTGGGGGTTGGAGTAAGTGAGGGGGAAGGAGGAGAGAGAGAGAGGGTCGAACTCCCCTTGGGGAGAGAGAGAATGAGAGAGAGAGAGTGAGAGAGAGAGAGTAAAAGAGAGAGATCTTGAGAGGTGGAATGAAGTAGTTTTCAATATTTCATCAAAAGTGAGTACATGGAGGGAGATGGGGGCTATTTATAGGCAACCCATCTTTACAAGACAAAAATAACCCTGCCATTTAAGGCAAAAGACCAAACATGTCCTAGACTCAGTCCAATAGGCCCAAACTAAGGTATTAGGGCCCAATTAGACCAAATAGGGGAAATGGACTAGTACAACATGACATAATAAAAGGAAATACATGCGACATGACCCAATAAAAGGAAAATTACATATGATAAGACTCAATAAAAGGAAGATACTAAGATGAGAATGAGTCGACCAAATCAAGGGTGTGCAGGCGACCCGAGCCATAGCGAGTGTCGTGGGATGTCCTCATCATCCACCGTTCAGCTTCCATTTCCATTTCCCCCCTCCCCGCCTAGCCGGCTCACAGCCCCTCCCTGTGGGAGGTAGTGTTTGATTGTAACCATTGGTTTCCCTTCCCCAAGATCCCCCCCCTACATGGGGTGTAGTGTTGTAATTGCTTAAACAGGGCAAGCTACCCCGGCGCGGCGTGTGGGGAACCCACGCTTCCCCGCTCGCCCACGTCTCCGAGCGGGACCAGTTTCTTCAAACCGGTCGAGTAAGTGCTCCAACCTTAGCTCTATTTAGTGCTTGTTAGTTCAATATTAGTTCATAACTCCGCTGGCCGTGAGAGTGAGAGCTCGATCCTTAAGTGCCCTTGCTTTAAGAGACCATCGTGGGAAGAAGAGTGTAACCCGTGACCTCGGCACGACGTCGGCTCCCTTGATTTGGGCTGCCATACCCCCTGGGGACATAACCTTGGCCTTGCTGGCCCTCTACCAGCAAGGGCCCAGCCCTCACATCCTCCACTTGGCATCGCCGAGTTACCCCGGGACTTGGGTGAGCGTCGGGAGAGAGGCCGACAATACCGGTCCGTTTGATTGAAAATTGTGCTTGCTTGCTTAAGTCCTAGATTGTGTCACATCATGTCAGTTCGATGTTGCCAGCGTTGCCTGCGTCGGGATTCCCCTGACGTTGAGGGTACGTTCTCTTTTCTGTTGGACTGTACTTATTTTTATTTGGACTAGACTCTGTTAATTTAAATTGTTAATTGAAAAGGTAATGTTATTTCTGCTACTTTAGCAAACCTGATCAATGAAATATTAATTGCTTACTGCTTTATCTGGGACTTCAATGTACTCCACACACTCCTTTTATCCCTTTGGAGCTTTACCGCTCTTGGGAGGCCTCGCAGGATCCAAGGGTTATCGGGTTTACCCAGTATCCGAACCCTGGGTCGTCACACTCTCGATCCAATATTAAACCAAATCCACGTTCCCTGGGGAATTGTGGTGGCCATGGGTTTATGGAACCCCTCGTAGGCTAGCCCTCGGGGTCTCCGGCCCATCCGAGTTATCCCTTGAATCTTCTGATAACCCATGGAGCATCGGTGCCCCTCGTAGGCTGGCCCTCGGGGTTTCCGTCCGTTCGGGTTCGCCGGTAGCCGTGTTGGCCTCCTGGCATTTAGGAGCTTACCATGGGGATCCGGTGGGTAAGCCTCCACTGTTTCCCTCATGACCCTTCGGGATATGGGGAGATGTTGCCCAATTTTCTCTCAAACTTGCATGCTAATCTTGCTGATGATTAAGGAACAATCAAGCTATCCATGACAGTTAATGTATTTTTCATAACTGTGTCAACAAGCACTTGGTCTGCTGATCTGCCTTGAACTGGGACAATTTATGCTTGAGTATGAACCGCTCACAGAGCTGAATCAATCAACTTTTGCCTTAATAAAATCTCATGATTAACAGGTTTGAATGAGCCACAGAATTGAGCCACAAAACTCTGATGGAAGAATGTCTTAGCTTGCTCTGTTCTAATAGACTTCAGAAGAAGTCATCTCCTAATCCGGTGCGGCCTAATCCGGCGCCCAAACTGGCACGCCGGGTTAGCCCCTCTCCCAAACTCCAAAATTCCTCAATCCCCTTGAAATGGCGTGAAGCCTAATCCGGTGCGCCCGTCATGCCCAGCGTTGGATTAGACCCTACTCATTCTTCCCCGCGCAGGAATAAACTCTCCTCTACCCTGCGCCAGATTAAAGCTTCACATACACCCCCACGCCGGTTTTAGCATACGTTCCTACTTCCATGTCCCCTCTCATTGCCGTACCTCCTACAGAGTCAACTCTAAGTCTGAGGAGTCGACTTCCTGCTTCAGCCTACTTCCTCTTCTTGGCTTTCCACTTAGGAGTTGGGTGCTGTTATCCGCCCGCTAATTAATCACCCCCTTTTGAGCTGATAGCCTGCCCTTTCAGCGTGTCTAACTCATGGCCATCCCGTGAATGAGTAATGAGAATGGTGATGATTACATTTATAATTCTCTCTTGGGTTTGCTATCTACACGCTTGCTCATGTGTCTATACTTATATACATATATACGGATATACACGTTTATCATCTTTGGTGTGCCTATCATTGTTCTGGCCTCCCGGTATATCAAATGGTGGTTTGTGAAAAGTCAGATTAAGTCCGACCGAAAGCTCTCACTACGTGTGATGGTGGTCTTATGATCCACATACCGAGGGTCGGGCCAATAGATTTGGCTACACTGCATGCTTGAGTGTGTATCTAGAGTTTGCACTGTTTATTATATCCTCTCAATTTGTTTATACACTTACTCAGCCCCATCGGTTCTTTATCTTGGCAATTAATCAAGGGTCTTCCTCCTTCCCGGAGGATGTAATTAACGTCATAGATTTTATGGTATGACGGACTTCCGGTCCCGACACGGACTTCACATTCGTCTGACCAAGTCAGATCGAGCGCACAATAATTTTGTCACACATGTGACTGGAACGCCCTACGCTAAAAAAATAGTAATAATAAAACCCCTAATAAATAAACCAAAACAAAAACTCATCCCCACAGCGCCGCCACGACCAGTCTCTGCCTCCTCGGTGGAAGAAGTAGGGCCAACACGAAGGGTCCTTCTACGAGGCGGCATGATTCCAAAAAGGAGTAAAGACTGGAGAAATCCCTCACCAGAAGAAGGAAGAGCCGAGGTAGGAACAACTAACGACCGCAGCAAACGAAGAGGAAGCAGGTGAGACTCCTCGAAGAGCCCTATGGCGGTTCTTATAACCTTTGAAGGACAGACGATCACTTTGAAACCTTATGGAAGGGGAAAAGGCGCCTGTCACCATCAAGGAACGGTTCCCGACCATTCGCGCTCGCGCTCCCAGACAAAAGCCACCCACCTCATGATTACAGCGATGCCGTCTGCCACCGCCAGGGGCGGCTTGCGCCCCAAGCATGCGACTGGGACCACCGGTTCAAGGAATACGAGGAGGTCATCCTCGAGATCATCTGTCACGCCCTGAGATTATGCAGCGGAAACAATCGGGAACGTAAACAGTCGGCTAGTACGCCTCAAGAAAGTAATATAATCAGAGCGCAAGACAATCACATAAAAAGTAATCAATGTAATTCACTAAAATCCTTCAACTTTATTACTTCATAAAATAATTCCCAAAGTACATAAGATCTTTTCACTAGACTCAAGAAATAAAAATTACATCATGACTCGACTAGACATTGATAACTAAGGCTTCTCTTGAGTAGTTATCCTTCAATCGCTCTCAGATCCATCACTTGACTAATCAGAATCTGACCCACTAGAATTTCCTGAAAAAGATTGGAAAGTAGGGTAATGAGCACACTTGCCCAGTAGGTATCTTCGTATCAACATGAAGGCAAATTTAACTGATTAGCATTTTAGCTCTAGAGAATAAGATAAATCATGCAGATACGATGAAACATACAAATAAAGCCAAAGTAACAAGATATAACCATGACAAGATATAAGAATATGATTTGTTCAATAATAGATCAGGAATGTAAATTTTGGCCTTTCAAGAATGTAACAAGAATGTACTTTTCATAACCACGAAGGCTATGCACTAGAAAGTTATGTAACAAGCAAGAAAATACTATTCGCTTAATAGCAAGTACTTCATGAAATTATGTGGATCCCGTGGATATTTCACTTATTTATAGAGAAAGTACTCCCAGCGCAATGCGACGCCAGTAGCATCAAACCCCATGGTTTACAGTATGTTTTCGACAATCAGCCGAGGGGACTAGCATAGAGCCCTTGAATATAATCAGTGCTCGAACTGCATCTTCAAGTATAAATCAAGCTACTTCCACGTTTATATCAATAATGTAGCCAATAATGTACAAGTTCAATAATAGATCCATGATAGAGTAATCAAAATATAGAAAGTACCACTAACTGATCATGAGAATTTAAGAAATGCATTAATAACTAGGTTATGCTATGAAGAAAATCTGACAGCATAACGGTACATTCTTTATTTTTCATATCTTTATATTGACTTATTATCATAGGTTTAGAGTCCAGAAAATCCATGAACTCAAGAAAACTAACCCCAAAGGTCAAACCTTGGGTTAGATAAAATCAGGAACCAAACGGTCTAGTGCAGGATCGTTTGATACAGAAAGCGGTCATAAGCTGGACTGTTTAGGAATTCAAGCGGTCTAGTCTTGGACCGTTTCATGAGACAGAGTCGTCAAACATGAGAAAATCCTTCTGAAGCTTTGCGGTCTAATGGAGGGCCGTTTAGGATCCATTAGCGGTTAAGTGCAGGGCCGCTAGCAGACTCTGGCGGTCAATCAGAAGGCCGCTAAGTTCCAGAATGCATAAATCACCGGTAAAAGTGCTTTCTAGATAATGGGTTTTAAGGGTACAACCAGCTCGGCGTCCTAGTGGGAATCCCAAACTCGCGGAGTCTTATGGAGGCCTTGAAATAAGATTTCCTAGTCCGTTGGAAGGAATATCCAAAGGAGAGGTCATCAAGTCTAAGATTGTGTACTTAATGTACAAAAAAGTGTAACTAATGACAACATACCGGGATATGCGCAATGTACTTAAGAAATGACTCTTAGAAGAGAGAGAGAATTATGTAGAACAGTGATCATGTTACATCATGAATCCTCTATCATTTGAAAACATGTATTTATTACAAGATATATGATTTTGGTCACAAATTAACATAAGTTCAAAAATAACTCTAAGTGCATAAAGAACATGAAATCTACTATGATGAATAATAGAATTAACTAAGTACATGAAACCAGTATTAAAACCAGGAATAAAACTTAGTTAACTAGGCTTACCATATATTAATTAAGGCCATTCTGCATTTTCGGGTTGACTTAAATACAGAAAATCATAAAAAAAAATGGTCTAATGGGTGACCGTTTCACTTTTGCTAGCGATCTATCGGGCGACCGCTAAAGTTCCTGACGGTCTACAGGATGACAGTTTCCTCCTGTATTAATCCGAGTGCAAATGCTAAGCAAACAAAAAGCTAAACTAAGGCATACCATGCATGGAAATCAACATATATAAACTTCCATAACCATGATAGAACAAATATGGGCCAACAATATGCATAGGTTCATGTAATTTACAAGAAAATTTCCTTTTTACTTCATTAAGGCTAGTTCATGCATGAAGACTAAACTAGATGCATAGTTCTAATGAAAACATGAAATTCTCAAGACATAATGCATGAAATCATTTGAAACCAGGGGGCTTTTATTCTTGACTTCGAGTGTAACACCCTCAAATATAGCTAAGTTGTACTCTATATCACCGAGGCACCTTTTGAAGTATCGGCTCAATTCTTGAAAAGAACTCGAAGTTAAGCTTGCTTAATGGGGAGTAGTACTGGGATGGGTGACCTGCCCGGGAAGTCTCCCATTCTGGAGCCGATCATTGTTAGAAAGGGACAAAATAGTGAGGCCGGTAGGCCAAAGCGGACAATACCTTGACGGTATAGAGTACGGGGCGTGACAGAATGGTATCAGAGCTATACCATTGCGTGATTACGTGCTATATGTGCCCAGCGACGAGGACGTCACCTATATAAGAGGGGTAGATTGTAACACCCTCAAATATAGTTAAGTTGTACTCTATATCACCGAGGCGTCTTTTGAAGTATCGGCTCAGTTCTTGAAAAGAACTCCGAAGTTAAGCGTGCTTAATGGGGAGTAGTACTGGGATAGGTGACCTGCCTGGGAAGTCTCCCATTCTAGAGCCGTTCACCCTTAGAAAGGGACAAAATCGTGAGGCCGGTAGGCCAAAGCGGACAATACCTCGACGGTATAGAGTACGGGGCGTGACAGAAGTGTGAAATTTAGATTTGTAATAAATGACTTGTGAAATTATTATCTTTATTTCTATCTGTGTGGATGTAGTCTTTGACTGTAAGCTGATGATTCGAGAAATTTTATTTCCGCTGTAATAATATCTTAGTGTTTATGTGAAATTCTCAACCATAATGTACCATTTGGGTTGTCCCACTGTGACTTCTCGACCGGATCCGACGTGAGTCTTTACGATTGGACCGGGTCTACTAGTCGGGGCGTTACAGAGAGTGGTATCAGAGCTATACCCCAGCCGAAAGTGTGGGAACTAAGTGCCATGCAGGGCAAAGTGCTACGCTATGGGAGCCACCTCTTGAGTCCGTAATGGAGCAAAGTGCTAAATAGTGGGGGCCACCTCTTGAGCCTGTAGGGGCCACCTCTAGAGTCCTACTTGCATGGGGGCTTGATTGCGTGATTGCATGCTATATGTGCCCAGCGATGAGGACGTCGCCTATATAAGAGGGGTAGATTGTAACACCCTCAAATATAGCTAAGTTGTACTCTATATCACCGAGGTGCCTTTTGAAGTATCGGCTCAGTTCTTGAAAAGAACCCCGAAGCTAAGCGTGCTTAATGGGGAGTAGTACTGGGATGGGTGACCTGCCCGGGAAGTCTCCCATTTTGGAGCTGATCACTGTTAGAAAGGGACAAAACCGTGAGGCCGGTAGGCCAAAGGGGACAATACCTCGACGGTATCGAGTACGGGGCGTGACATCGAGTTTAAGCCATTCATGAGATAACCTATCTCTATCCTGGTCTTCAGATTTCGAATTTAAGACTGAAAGTTAACCCTAGTTCTCTGCTCATCCTGAACTAAATCAGAAACTTCACGCCCTTGTATCTTTTGATTCTCTTGACCTAAAGACTTGAAATTTTGAGGGTAAGAAGAGAGTACTAAAAGGAACAAATTGTTTTAAAGAACCTCTATCTAATTACATTGTTTAGGGTTTCTAATTCCCTGATCTTCTTGGGTCGGCCGCATAGTTTCCTGAGTTATTGGTGTAGGATCAACAACTTTGGAAGTCTCTAACTCATTGTAGACTTGATCCCCTAGAACGAAATTTGGAGGGTAATTAGTTCTAACTATAATAAACAAATTCCTATAAGAAACTTACCTCTAATTCATCCTCCTTACCTTAGTTCCACGCGAGCCAAAAGTAAGGGTCGCACACGTCAAATCTGAGACCTATTTATAGGATTAGCTAGATTTCATGGATTAGAACGAACTTAGAGTCCCAATTAGACTTTCAATTTGATCTTCTAGCCTTCTAAACTTATCTAACTAGTAGATAGAATCGATCCTAGGTGATTTGGATGTTAAAAATCCAATCTTTTCACGTTTTCTTTTTCTCACGGAACTGACAGAGCTTAGCGATCTGCTACTAGACCATTTTACCAGTGCTACACGGTCTCGCGATAGACCGTTTTCCCCATTAGGCGCCAAATTTGAAATTAGTTCAAACTCTTTTGATATTATCCCCATTATTATCCATCTATTTTCCTCCTAAAGAGTAATTATCCCTTTTAATTCCGAGATTACACCTATTTTAAGGTTCTAGAATATGGGCTAAGGTCCAAAACAATCTCTTGGGCCTATTGGGTTTATTATATGGGCCTAATCCTCTTGGATTAGTGTAGGGCCTTAATAATTGGATTTAATTACCCATAATTCATTTAAGTAGCCCTTTAAATGTTTAATAATTATATTTTAACCCCAAAAAATTCCTAGAAAATCCTCGGGCGTTACACCCTCCCCCACTGATAAGGAATTTGTCCCCAAATTCTATACATGGATTTATGGAGAGTGTACTTACATTCAAATATCTCCGGGAATCTTTTACGCATGACTTCTTCAGTTTCTCATGTTGCTTCATGTGGCCATGACTTGGTCCACTGGATCTTGACCATAGGAATAGTTTTATTCCATAGTTGACGTACTTCTTGTTCAATGATCTTGACTGGCTTTTGCTCATATGTCAAGTCCTTTTTAATCTCCAGATTTTCATAAGTGATGACATGGAATGGATCAGGTACATACTTCTTGAGCATTGAGACGTGAAATACATCATGAACTTCAGATAGTTGAGGGGGTAAAGCTATTCGATAAGCGACTTCACCAACCCTTTCAAGAATCTCAAAGGGCCCAATGAATCTTGGAGTAAGCTTGCCTTTGATACCAAACCTTCGAATACCTCGGCCTGGAGAAACCTTAAGAAATACATGATCTACTACTTGAAATTTCAAGTCACGTCTTCGATTATCAGCATAAGATTTCTGCCTGTCTTGAGCTATCTGGAGTCTCTCCCGAATAAGCTTTATCTTCTCGGTAGTATCCCTAATGATGTTAGGACCGAGAAATTGCCTTTCTCCTACTTCATTTCAGCAAATAGGCGAACAACAACTTCTTTCTTATAGAGCCTCGAATGGTGCTATTTGTATACTAGCTTGGTAACTATTATTGTATGAAAATTCCACTACAGGTAAGTGATCGTGCCAACTTCCTCCAAAGTCAATAGCACATGCCTTGAGCATATCTTCCACCACTTGATTTGTCCTTTCAGTTTGACCATCAGTTTGTGGATGGAATGTAGTGCTAAAATTAAGTCGGGTCTAGTCACCATTCCGGTCTAGTCACCATGTTGATCCAGTTACCCAAACTGTACATTCCGATCTAGTCACCATGTTGATACATTGGATGACCTTCTTAAGGGATTAGACTGGCAGTTAAAAGGGTACCCCGTTCATGGAGGTCGAAGTTTTGATACTCCACCATCAATCTCACTAGCGCCCTTTCATGGATGCCCCGGGGGGGCCGATGTTGCCCCCCTCCGACCCTGCACAGGATGTTCGTCCTGTGTCTGGTCTGCCTAATTGTTCACCTCCGGGACAAGGCAGAACATTTGCTGAAGTCCTATCTTCTTCTATGAAGCCTCCGACTATCCAAGGATTTGTCCACGAGCCAGCATTGACGGATGGTGGAGAGCCAGCAGTATTCTTCAGTGCCGAGGAGATTCAAAAATCTTTGCAGCCCTTTGTCTTCTCCCTAGTGGCGCGGACCCCTCGTGGAAGACCTTCCTTCCCTAAAATCAGATCACATCTTACAAACATGTGTAGGTTCAAGGAAGATTTCCTGATCAGTGCCCTAGACTCGTGCCATCTTCTGCTTCGTTTCAGGAACTACGACGATTATCTTCAGCTGCTACTACGGGAGTCTTTGTTTGTGCATGGCCGGTTATTCTTATTCTTCAAATGGACAATGCAGTTCTCCCCCAATGCAGATTCTCCTATTCTGCCGACTTGGATTGCATTCCCCGGTCTTCCTGTTAATTTTTTCATTGAGCCGCTTCTTCGTTCCATTGCTGGCAATGTGGGTCGTGTGCTGAAGATTGATCCCTTGACCTTAAACCTATCCAACACCATGGTTGCCCGAGTTTGTGTGGAATTGGATGTGTCCAAGACCCCTCCCTCTAGGCTCTGGATTGGCTTTCCAGGTGGAGGTGCTTGGCAGGATATTATCTACCCAGAGCTACCAACTTTCTATTCTGATTGCTCCCGCCTTGGTCACAAAAAGGAGGACTGCAAAGGGAAGAGGATTTACTCGCCTTTGTCTAATTCTCTTGTCCATGGCCCTGATCGCTTACAGTCTAAGCCCAAAGTCGTCTGACAGCCAGCAGTAGTAAAAAAGGGTGCCATTTTTAGTGCGACTACTTCTGCGAATACTCTGCATTTTAGCCAGGATCAAACTTCCTTAGTTGATCCTAGTTCACTGGTACAGGTTATTCAAGTTGAGTCTCCTTTGGGTACTCGGGACAAGCAACCTTGTTGTATTCCTGTGGGAGGTTTTGGAGATGGTGTTCCTAGAGTCCTTTCCGAAGGAGAATTACCTGTTATGCATTCTGTTTCACCAGAGAGTAATGGGGGACTTATGGCTTTCTCATCTAATTCAAAGACTCTAGGTCTTAATCGGGATATTTCTTCGGTTGTTATCTCTAAATCATCTGAAATGGATGATCTGGTTTCTCCTATTCTGGAGCTCCCTTCAACCCAAATTGCGGCTCTCTCGGCTGCTATTGTCCCTGTTCCTGAGATCGAAGTTGTTGACACTCATCCCTCACAGGCAGAGCAAAAGCTACAGCCAGTCTTACATATGAGTTCTCAACAACCAACGGACATTTTAACTCGAAGACACGATATAGCTAACTCTGCTGCAACTGACAATATTCGGGCATTTACAGATCGACCGGGAATCATCACCAGATCCATGACCAGGTCTGGATCTACGGGTAACATTCCTGAAATTCAACATCAATGATGAATTATATCATTTGGAATATTAGAGGCATTGGAAATGATGTCTCTATTGGTCGTGTGAAATTTTTAATCAAACATATAACATTGATTGCATTGTTTTATTGGAACCAAAAGTTAACATTTGCAAGATGGAAGGCATTTGTAGAAAGCTGGGTATGTCTAAGGCTATTGCCAATGAGGCTGATATGGCGCATATTTGGGTGCTATGGAAGGATCCATTGGAATTTACAGTTGTTTGTTGTGACAATCAGCAGATCACTCTCTTACAGACTAACACTGCTCTTTCTGAATTCCACATTTCTCTTGTGTATGCAAAGTGTTCGATCCCTGAGAGAAAACCTTTATGGGATTCTCTGATTAATGTCCATTCTCAGATTTTTGGACCATGGCTAGTGGCAGGTGATTTTAACTGCATTTTGTCTGATGATGAGAAACTAGGTGGCAACCCACATAATCTGGTTGCTATGTCTGATTTTAAGGAGTGTATATTCGACTGTGCGTTGATTGATGTTGGTTTTAATGGTTCTAGTTTCACCTGGCATAATAATCAGTCTGGTTGTAGAGGTATAAGGGCTAGTGTCACGCCCCGTACTCTATACCATCGAGGTATTGTCCGCTTTGGCCTACTAGCCTCACGGTTTTATCCCTTTCTAACAGTGATCGGCTCCAGAATGGGGGACTTCCCGGGCAGGTCACCCATCCCAGTACTACTCCCCATTAAGCACGCTTAACTTCGGAGTTCTTTTCAAGAACTGAGCCGATACTTCAAAAGGCGTCTCGGTAATATAGAGTACAACTTAGCTATATTTGAGGGTGTTACAATCTACCCCTCTTATATAGGCGACGTCCTCGTCGCTGAGCACATATAGCATGCAATCACGCAATCAAGCCCCCAGGCAGGTAGGACTCTAGAGGTGGCCCCTACAGGCTCAAGAGGTGGCTCCCACTACGTAGCACTTTGCTCCATTACGGACTCAAGAGGTGGCTCCCATAGCGTAGCACTTTGCCCTGCATGGCACTTAGTTCCCACACTTCCGGCTGGGGTATAGCTCTGATACCATTCAGTCACGCCCCGTACTCTATACCGTCGAGGTATTGTCCGCTTTGGCCTACTAGCCTCACGGTTTTATCCCTTTCTAACAGTGATCGGCTCCAGAATGGGGGACTTCCCGGGCAGGTCACCCATCCCAGTACTACTCCCCATTAAGCACGCTTAACTTCGGAGTTCTTTTCAAGAACTGAGCCGATACTTCAAAAGGCGTCTCGGTAATATAGAGTACAACTTAGCTATATTTGAGGGTGTTACAGCTAGATTGGATAGGGTTTTGATTAATGCTGCTTGGTTGACTTTATCTCCAGTCTCTGTAGAGCACTTATCTAGGGAAGCTTCAGACCATGCTCCATTGCTTGTCAAGTTGTCCACTAAGGAAAAATCATGAGCAGGTTTTGTTTTCAAAAGATGTGGATTTACCATTCAAAATTCATGGAGGATGTTAAAAAATGTTGGAATACCAGCCCTATTGCTTCTTCTCCCACCACTACTCTTTATCTTAAGCTTAAGTATTTAAGGAACATGCTGAGAGTTTGGAACAAGCAGACTTTTGGCAATGTCCATTCAAATCTTGTTGAGGCTGAAGATGCAGTAATGAAGGCAGAATTCTCCTATGATCTTCAACCTTCGGCTTCCAATTCTGCTGCTCTGGAGAATGCAAAAACTCTGCTCTCTGAAAGGCTGATTCAGCAAGAATGTTTCTGGAGACAAAAATCAAGGGTTCGTTGGCTGCTTGAGGGGGATAGAAACACAAAGTTTTTTCATGCAACTACCATGGCTAATAGAAGCAAACATACTATATCTCGGCTAAGGAATTCAGCTGGTGTTCTTACTTCGGATCTAGAAGAAATGAAGTCTATAGCAGTATCTCATTTTCATAAAGCATTTACATCACAAGACCACTACATAGATGACCACTTTCTGTACTGTATACCACAGCTGGTGAATCAAATTGAAAATGATATATTGTGCTCTGTCCCCACTGAATCTGAGATTCATGAAGCAGTTCTTAAGCTCTCTCCAGATAGTGCCCCGGGTCCTGATGGTTTTACAGGTGCATTCTTCCATAAAGCATGGGACTTAGTTGGTAGCTCTGTTGTTAGTGCAGTACAAGAATTCTTCACTTCCCAACAAGGTCTGCCTAGAAGTGCTACCTCAACTTTGGTTGCTTTAATACCTAAAAGGCAAAATGTGACTGATATTACTGATTTTAGGCCTATAAGTCTCTGTAATTATTTCTACAAAATCATTTCCTCTGTCATTAATTCCAGATTAGCCATCATCCTACCTAAGATTATTTCATTAGAACAATCTGCTTTTGTGAAAGGGAAAAATATTGTTGAGAACATAGCACTTGCTCAAGAAATGACTAATGATCTGGGCAAGAAAACAAGGGGTTCTAATGTCATGATAAAGCTTGATATGGCTAAGGCTTATGACCGTTTGGAGTGGGATTTCCTGTTTACTATTTTACACAGATTTGGATTTAGTAACCAATTCATTTGTCTGGTAGAAAAATTAGTTAACAACTGTTGGTTCTCTATTCTTTTAAATGGGGAAACTGCAGGTTTCTTCAAGTCTTCTAGAGGTGTCCGACAGGGGGACTCTATTGCACCTTCTTTATTCATCATTGCAGAGGAAGCCTTGAGCAGATCTCTGAAGGCAGCATATTACAGTGGCAGGGTGGAGTGGTTTTCAGGTCCAAGAGGTTGCCCTAAAATTTCACATCTCCTATTTGCTGATGACACACTGATATTTAGCAAAGGCAACATTCGTTCTGTTAGGAACCTGATGACTGTTCTCAGTGACTATGAAAAGGCTTCAGGACAGCAGATCAATGTTGCTAAAAGTGGTTTCTTTATTCATCCCAAGGGTAGTTGTAATGTGGCCAAGAGAATCAAAGATAACACTAGTTATACTCAGCACTCTTTCCCACACAAATACCTGGGAGTTCCACTGGTTCAGGGCAGATCCAAGAAGGTTCACTTTGTTGGCATTATTAACTCCATTCAAAAAAGGATTACTGGATGGAAAGCTAGTCTTCTCTCTCAAGGAGCTAAGTTGATTTTAATCAAACATGTTTTAACCTCTTTGCCCATTTACACCTTATCTTCTTCTCCTTTGCACAGTGGGACACATCATAAGTTAGAGCAGTCATTGGCCAACTTTTTTTGGGGATCTTCAACTCATGGTCACAAAAGACATTGGAGATCTTGGTAGTCTATTTGTAAGCCCATCCCCCATGGTGGGCTTGGCATCCTGTCTTTAAGACACATGGAAACAGCTCTGAGGGTAAAGATGCTTTGGCATGCTTTGCATTCTACATCATTGTGGGCAGAGTTTTTTAGAGGTAAATATATTCGGAATGCCCACCTAACTGATGTCCAGTTTAATAACATGGGAGGGCTAGCCAAAAGGAGTTGGAGAAAGGCAAAAGTCTTGATTCTCCAACATAAAAGGGTTGTTATTGGTGATGGTAGTCACACCAACTTCTGGTTTGATAAATGGTTAGGGAACTTAACACTGGCCGACCTGGTCCCTGCTCACTGCATTCCGAACCCAATGGCAACTGTCAGGGAATTTTTAATGCACCCTTCAACCGAAGAACTGGCTGTGCAAAATAGAGAGTTTCCTATTAATATCAACAATGCCTTAAGGAATGTCTCTCTAATTCAAGAACAGGATCAGGAATTCTGGAGTTTATCTTCTTCTAGGAAATGCAATGTTCAGTCTACATACAAATTTATGTGCAGCAGTTCTAGTTTTCAAACTAATGTTCCTTGGGCCCGGATTTGGTCTAGCTGGTTACCCACCAAGCTATCAGTGCACTTATGGAAAATTCTTCACAATTGTCTCCCTACTGATTCTAACATCAAACGGCTAGGTATTCCTTTATGCTCTAAATGTCTTTGCTGCTCACAGTCAAAGGAGGAAGATTTATGTCATCTATTTCTCACCAGTGAAACTGCTACTCAGATATGGGCTCATTTCAGACTCATGGGTTTACCATTATTTGGTAATTCAGTAACTTGTTTCATCTTGAATGCTATTAGCAGCATCCGGCAAAAAACCATGTTCAGACTTTTCACCCTAGCTATCCTCGGATATGGCATGTGGGAAATCTGGAAGACTAGAAATTATGCCAAATATGAAGGTAAACATATCTCTAAGCATGGACTTGTTCACAGAATTTCATACAAGGTCAAGCAAATTTGCACTGTTGCTGATCTCAAGGAACCCCTCAATAGCAAAAGAAAAATCTTGGAGGACTTTGGGATTCATAATATCAAATCATGTCGACAGCAAATCAAACTCATCAAATGGGTCTGTCCCCCTTGGCCTTTCCTAAAGCTAAACACTGATGGGGCATCTAAGAAATGCGGGGAATCCGGGGGTGGTGGAGTCATCTAAGACCACAAGGGGAATGTTCTTCTTGCATTTTCACATTTCTATGGCAAGACTAACAGTTTAGTGGCTGAAGCCCGGGCGCTTCTTGATGGGGTAAAATATTTACATACTCTGGATAACAAGCCTGCTATCATTGAATGTGACTCCCAATCTCTGCTCCAGATCATTAGAAGACATATTCAATGCCCTTGGTCTTCATCATCTATGTTCAAGAAATATGGAGCAGTATTTCACAGTTGGATACCATTCATCATATATACAGAGAAGGCAATTCTGTGGCGGATTCCTTAGCTTCCCTGGCTTGTTCTATGAAATGTAATTCCTTTTTTTCATCCCATGAGCTCCCTTCCAATATTAAAGGTGCAGCTCGTTTAGATAAGCTAGGCATGCCTGGCTTACGTTTCATGTAATTCTTATTCTTTTACAATGCTAATAAAATTTGCCTCCTAGAGATTGATGGTGGAGTGGCTATTCCCCTTACCTCTGGCAAGGGGTGCACTCTCCCACCTTTCCCTAGGTAGGGTTTTTTCTTGATTAAAAAAAAAAATTAAGTCGGGTCCCTAATGAATGTTGAAGACCCTTCCAGAATTGTGACGTGAACCGAGGATCTCGGTCGGATATAATGGTGACAGGGACACCATGTAGCTTGACAATCTCCTTCATGTATAATGCTGCTAGTACATCCACAGACCATTGACTCTTGATTGGTAGGAAATGTGCAAATTTAGTCAGTCGGTCTATGATCACCCATATACCATCATGTCCTCCTCTTGTCTTAGGTAAACCCATGATAAAATCCATCCCTATACTTTCCCATTTCCACTCGGGAATATTCAAGGGTTGTAATTTCCCAGCAGGTCTTAAATGTTCCGCCTTTACTTGCTGACAAGTGAGACATCGGGACACGAAATCTACTGCTTCTCTTTTCATATTGGGCCACCAAAAGTTTCTTTTCAAATCTTGATACATCTTGGTAGCACTAGGGTGAATAGCATACCTTGATTTGTGAGCTTCCTCCATGATTAATTTCTTAGTGTCATCCTGATTCGGCACACAAATTCGATCCTTAAATAATAATCTTCCATCATTTGAGATAGAAAATTCCGGTCTTTGATCAATATTACCCTTAATCTCCATCAATGTGGGGTCATTTTCTTGTAATTGGACTATATCCTCGATCAATGAAGGTTGAGACCTTATATTGGCAATCATACCTCCTTCTCGTTCTCTGTCAATATCAAGATTTAAATGAGAAAAATCTTCAATAAGACGAGTTATACCTTTCCTGAGGCTTGCTAGAGTTGCCATTGGTTTCCTGCTAAGAGCGTCAGCTACAGCATTAGCTTTCCCTGGATGATATTGGATAGTAAAGTCGAAGTCCTTGAGATACTCCAACCATCTGCGTTGTCACATATTTAATTTCTTCTAGGTGAAGAGATATTTCAGACTTTTATGATCTGAAAAAATGGTGAACTTCTCCCCATAAAGGTAATGTCGCCAAATCTTCAATGCGAATATAACTGCAGCTAGTTCCAGATCATGTACAGGGAAATTTTCTTCATGACGCTTTAACGGTCTTGATGAATAACAAATCACCTTTCCACTTTGCATAAGGACGTACCCTAGGCCAACGCCAGACGCATCCGTATAGACTTCAAAGCCACCACCCTCTGTCGAAAGTGTTAATATAGGTGCTATAGTAAGGTGATCTTTAAGGGTAAGAAAACTCTCTTCGCAATCTTTCGACCATATAAAAGGATTCTCCCTACTTGTAAGTCTAGTCAAAGGAACGACGATCTTAGAGAAATCTTTGATAAATCTCCTGTAATAACCAGCCAGACCTAGAAATTTTCTGACTTCAGACACGGTCATCGGCCAGCTCCAGTTCTTAACAGCTTCAATTTTAGAAGGATCGACAGTAATTCCTTCTTTTGAAATAATATGTCCAAGGAAAGAGACCTCCTTCAGCCAGAACTCGCACTTACTAAGCTTTGCATGAAGTTTGTGCTCTCTTAGTGTTTGCAAGGCTATTCTTAAGTGCTCTACATGTTCCTCCTTTGTTTTGGAGTATATAAGAATATCATCTATGAAGATGACCACAAACTGGTCAAGATAAGACCTGAAGACATTATTCATGAGTTGCATAAATGCTGTCGGGACATTGGTTAACCCGGACGGCATTACCACAAATTCATAGTGGCTATACCTACTCCAAAAAGTAGTTTTATGTATGTCTTCATCTTTGATCTTGAGTTGATGATACCCTGACCTGAGCTCTATCTTGGAGAAATATTCTGCTCCCGAAATCTGATCAAAGAGTTCATCGATTTGCGACAATGGATATTTATTCTTAATTGTGAGTTGATTCAGTCGCCAGTAGTCAATACATAGTCTGAGAGATCCATCCTTCTTCTTGACGAATAGAACTGGCGCACTCGAAGGGGATGTGCTAGGTCGAATAAAGCCCTTGTCTAATAATTCTTGAAGTTGTTTCTTCAATTCCTTGAGTTCCGTGGGGGACATCTTGTAGGGAGCTATTGAAACAGGTGCTGCTCCGGGAATGAGTTCAATGAAAAAGTTTACTTCCCTTATGGGAGGTAAACCGGGCAAATCTGATGGAAATACATCGGAAAACTCATTCACGATGGGAATGTCTTCTAAGATGATCTCCTTGGACTCGGTGATGATTACGGAAGCAAGAAAAGCTTCACATCCTTGTGAAATAAGTTTGCAAGCGTGAAGGGATGAAATAATAGTAGGATGCTTCCTATATTTGACACCAAGGAAGAAAAACCTTGGAAGGCCTGGTTTCCCAAAAAGGATAATCTAGTTGTGATAATTTATATAGGCGTCATGGTCTACTAGCCAATCTACGCCTAGAATAGCATCGTAGCCCTTCATGTCATGCCATACGAGATTTGCAGGAAGATTGTGACCTTCTACCATTACCTCACTATTAGGATAGTAGGTTGTAAGTTTGGTTCCGGGACCTAAAGGTGTAGTAATAGCAAGGTCCGAAGGTAGAGGAACTGATGCAATACGTAAGGTTTTTGCAAAAGTAGTAGATATAAAAGAATGAGAAGCACCGGTATCAAATAGTATGAATGCAGGATAGGATACAAACCAGAGATTGGATTTGAAGCTTCATCAACTATACAATTTCTAATGGGTAGGATACAAACCTATGGTCTGATCCGTGGCTGAATGGACTTAGTATTAATAATTTATTTGGAGATCAAATCAGGGAGGATCTAGAACTTGGAAAAAACTCAACTGTGGATGTATTAATCTCAGAAGGGCAGTGGGCTCTCCCGACAGCAATGTCCATGGAAATGGCTGAACTTTGGAACCTTGTTCAACAAGTACAAATTCACAATGCAGATTCAGATATCATAAAGTGGAGAAACAATGCACAAATCAGCAATACTACTTCCATCTGGGAAGAGATTAGACAGAAAGGACAAGTCTTTGATCAGCATAATTGGGTTTGGGGAAATCCAACATCGCAAATTGCATCTCACTGCATGTGGCAAGCTGTTCTCAAAAAGTTACCTACAGCTGAAAACCTTCAGAAAAAAAGATTTTACTTACCGAGCATGTGTCCTTTATGCAAGAAAGAAAGTGATGCCCAAGACCATCTATTCTTTTGGTGCTCCTTTTCAAGTTGGGTTTGGAAGCAGATCCTTACAAGATTTGATCTTCACAGGCAACCGAGCATTGGGCTATCCCATGAAATTCAGATTCTGCAAACCCAATTTCAGAAATCTGAATAGCTTCTCAAATTTGCAAGAATCCTGCTTAGGGTTACTATATGGAGACTCTTGAAAGAAAGATGTGTTAGAATTTTTGAAGATAGATCTACCTCAAAATCAAATGTTCTCATTCAAATACTTGAAGATGCAAGAAGTTGCATGGAATTCTTTGGTCATAAGGGACTTAACAGAAGAGAAGCATACATTTTCAATAGATTCTTTTTATTCTCATAACAAGCTCTGAGTCCACAACCCGTGTGGTCCTCAGTTATGTAGTTCTACTAGGTAGACTTATGATGTACAATTTTCTTCTATTTTAATATATACACCTTATCTTTACTTACCAAAAAAAAATGAATGCAGGATAGGAATAGATTTGGATAGTACCTTCCATTATCCCATCATTCTTGGGCGCTTCTTCTTCTTCCATGATAGCATTGAGACGAGTTTGACGCTTACGTCCACCACCGGAAGATTGTTCCTTCATAATGGGGCAATCCGGCATGCGGTGCTCCCAGCTGCCACATCTTAAACAAGCGCCAAGGCGCTTCCAGCACTCTTCGGCTGAATGACCGAACTTCTCGCAAAAGGTGCAAGCCGTGGTGACTTGTTTGTCTTCTTCCTTGACTTTCTTATTCTTGCGGTAGCCACTACCACTCCCATTCCGGGATCTCTTCTTGCTATCATGGGATTTGTAGGTTTCCATGATACTAAACTTCTTCTTATCATGCCGATCAGACCTTCGGCTTGGCTCCTCTCCCTTTCCTTTCAATTTTTTGACCTTCTCTAAGGTCCTCTCACATAGATGCGCCCGCTGGACCATTTCCACATAAGTACAGATGTTCTGAGTCCCAAGTTGTTGAATATAGCTGGGCCTCAATCCATCCATAAACCGGTTAGCTTTTAACAAGTCGGTGCTAACCAAGTGAGGAGCATACGGCGCTAGCATAGAAAATTGGAGTTCATACTCCGCTACGGTCATCATGCCTTGGCGTAACGAAGCAAATTCCATAGCTTTCCTCTCCTTTACATGTTCGGAGAAGTACCTAGCTCGGAAGAGGGTAAGGAAATCTTCCCAAGTATGTGGTGCATCTTGAGGCGGTGCCGGAATTGACTTCCATCACATACGGTCATCTTTATTTAATTGAAATGTGGCTAGACAGACCTTCTCCTGATCGGCACATTGCATAACTTCAAAGATGGGGTTCATTTCATCTATCCAATTCTCGACTTCATCTGGGTTAGAAGAACCCAAAAATCGTGGAGGATTTAAGCTCCGAAAGTTGCGGTGTAGGTCCCCCGCTCTTGCCCTTGCGCCGGCTTGTGCCATGTTTTGTAACGCTTGGGTGAGACCCGCAACGGTCTATTGCATACCTTCCCAATCAACGCGATGAGCCAATGTGAGAGTAAGGTACCTGAGAAGAGTAATGAATTTGTTAATTCTAATGGAATGAGTAGGGTTTCTTAGAAATAATTTCTAATTTCTATTTCATCCCAGGTTCTACCCAATTCTCTCATAGGTTCAGAATTTCTTTCCTAGTTTCATAGGTATGGGTCCTTATACCTTAGACTTAACCTATGACATGACATCATTCCCTAGGACTTACTTATGCCTAGGCTCTGATACCACTTTCCCTGTCACGCCCTGAGATTATGCAGCGGAAACAATCGGGAACGTGAACAGTCAGCTAGTACGCCTCGAGCAAGCAATATATTCAGAGCGCAAGATAATCACATAAAAAGTAATCAATGTAATTCACTAAAATCCTTCAACTTTATTACTTCATAAAATAATTCCCAAAGTACATAAGATCTTTTCACTAGACTCAAGAAAATAAAATTACATCATGACTCGACTAGAGATTGATAACTAAGGCTTCTCTCGAGTAGTTATCCTTCAATCGCTCTCGGATCCATCACTTGAGTAATCGGAATCTGACCCACTAGAATTTTCTGAAAAAGATTGAAAAGTAGGGTAATGAGCACACTTGCCCAGTAGGTATCTTCGTATCAACATGAAGGCACATTTAACTTATTAGCATTTTAGCTCTAGAGAATAAGATAAATCATGCAGATACGATGAAACATGCAAATAAAGCCAAAGTAACAAGATATAACCATGACAAGATATGAGAATATGATTTGATCAAGAATAGATCAGGAATGTAAATTTTGGCCTTTCAAGAATGTAACAAGAATGTACTTTTCATAACCATGAAGGCTATGCACTAGAAAGTTATGTAACAAGCAAGAAAGTACTATTCGCTTAATAGCAAGTACTTCGTGAATTTATGTGGATCCCCTGGATATTTCACTTATTTATAGAGAAAGTACTCCCAACGTAATGCGACGCCAGTAGCATCAAACCCCATGGTTTATAGTATATTTCCGACAATCAGCCGAGGGGACTAGCATAGAGCCCTTGAACACAATCAGTGCTCGAACTACATCTTCAAGTATAAATCAAGCTACTTCCACGTTTATATCAATAATGTGGCCAATAATGTACAAGTCCAATAATAGTTCCATGATAGAGTAATCAAAATATAGAAAGTACCACTAACTGATCATGAGAATTCAAGAAATGCATTAATAAATAGGTTATGCTATGAAGAAAATCCGGTAGCATAACGGTACATTCTTTAATTTCCATATCTTTATATTGACTTATTATCATAGGTTTAGAGTCCAGAAAATTCATGAACTCAAGAAAACCAACCCCAAAGGTCAAACCTTGGGTTAGATAAAATCAGGAACCAAACGGTCTAGTGCAGGACCGTTTGATACAGAAAGCGGTCATAAGTTGGACCGTTCAGGAATTGAAGCGGTCTAGTCTTGGACCGTTTCATGAGACAGAGTCGTCAAACACGAGAAAATCCTTCTAAAGCTTTGCGGTCTAATGGAGGGCCGTTTAGGATCCATTAGCGGTCAAGTGCAGGGCCGCTAGCAGACTCTCGCGGTCAATCAGAAGGCCGCTAAGTTCCAGAATGCATAAATCACCGGTAAAAGTACTTTCTAGATAATGGGTTTTAAGGGTACAACCAGCTCGGCGTCCTAGTGGGAATCCCAGACTCGCGGAGTCTTACGGAGGCCTTGAAACAAGATTTTCTAGTCCGTTGGAAGGAATATCCAAAGGAGAGGTCATCAAGTCCAAGATTGTATACTTATTGTGCAAAAATGTGTAACTAATGACAACATACCGGGATATGCGCCATGTACTTAAGATATGACTCTTAGAAGAGAGAGAGAATTATGTAGAACAGTGATCACGTTACATCATGAATCCTCTATCATTTGAAAACATGTATTTATTACTAGATATATGATTTTGGTCACAAATTAACATAAGTTCAAAAATAAGTCTAAGTGCATAAAGAACATGAAATCTATTATGATGAATAATAGAATTAACTAAGTATATGAAACCAGTATTAAAACCAAGAATAAAACTTAGTTAACTAGGCTTACTATATATTAATTAAGGCCAATCTGCATTTTCGGGTTGACTTAAATACAGAAAATTAGAAAACAAAATGGTCTAATGGGTGACCGTTTCACTTTTGCTAGCGGTCTATCGGGCGACCGCTAAAGGTCCTAACGATCTACAGGATGACCGTTTCCTCCTGTATTAATCAGAGTGCAAATGCTAAGCAAACAAAAGGCTAAACTAAGGCATACCATGCATGGAAATCAACATATATAAACTTCCATAACCATGATAGAACAAATATGGGCCAACAATATGCATAGGTTTATGTAATTTACAAGAAAACTTCCTTTTTGCTTCATTAAGGCTAGTTCATGCATGAAGACTAAAGTAGATGCATAGTCCTAATAAAAACATGAAATTCTCAAGACACAATACATGAAATCATTTGAAACCATGGGGTTTTTATTTTTGACTTCGAGTTTAAGCCACTCATGAGATAACCTACCTCTGTCCTGGTCTTCAGATTTCGAATTTAAGACTGAAAGTTAACCATAGTTCTCTGCTCATCCTGAACTAAATCAGCAACTTCACGCTCTTATATCTTTTGATTCTCTTGACCTAAAGATATGAAATTTTGAGGGTAAGAAGAGGGTACTAATAGGAACAAATTGTTCTAAAGAACCTCTATCTAATTACCTTATTTAGGGCTTCTAATTCCCTGATCTTCTTGGGTCGATCGCACAGTTTCCTAAGTTATTGGTGTAGGATCAGCAACTTTGGAAGCCTCTAACTCCTTGTAGACTTAATCCCCTATAACAAAATTTGGAGGGTAATTAGTTCTAACTATAATAAACAAATTCTTAGAAGAAACTTACCTCTAATTCATCCTCCTTACCTTAGTTCCATGCGAGCCAAAAGTAAGGGTCGCACACGTCAAATCTGGGACCTATTTATAGGATTAGCTAGATTTTCATGGATTAGAACAAACTTAGAGTCCCAATTAGACTTTCAATTCGATCTTCTAGCCTTCTAGACTTACCTAACTAGTAGATAGAATTGATCCTAGGTGATTTGGATGTTAAAAATCTAATCTTTTCACGTTTTCTTTCTCTCACGGAACAGACAGAGCTTAGCGGTCGCTACTAGACCGTTTTACCAGCGCTATACGATCTCGTGATAGACCATTTTCCCCATTGGGCGCCGAATTTCAAATTAGTTCAAACGCTTTTGATATTATCCCCATTATTATCCATCTATTTACCTCCTAAAGAGTAATTATCCCTTTTAATTCTGAGATTACACCTATTTTAAGGTTCTAGAATATGGGCTAAGGTCCAAAACAATCTCTTGGGCCTATTGGGTTTATTATATGGGCCTAATCTTCTTGGATTAGTGTAGGGCCTTAATAATTAGATTTAATTACCCATAATTCATTTAAGTAGCCCTTTAAATGCTTAATAATTATATTTTAACCCCGAAAAATTCCTAGAAAATCCTCGGGCGTTATATCATCCTTCGAACACACCCTCCTGAACTCAACTCTCAGCTCCCGAAAAAGTGCTTGGCAACTGAGAGTAGGGGGGCTAGTGAGGAGGGTAAAAATGGCTTGGCCCATGTAAAGCCCAATTTTGCCAGGTCCATTCGGGCCCATGGTCTCCAACGTGTCATAAAGCCCCCCAACAGCCGTGGCCCGCAACAAACGGCCCACGACGAACGAGCCTCAGATTCTCCAGCGCAGGAAGGGCTTCGACCTAGGCGCAACCGCCGTTGGATGACCCTCCGGCGATCGAATGTTTCCCCCCCAGGACATCGGCCTCAATGCCACTAAGGGCAAGCACGCCCCACGGGAGCCGTAAGACTCGCCAAAGAACCGTTCAACTCCGGAAGGACGGACCCTCAACGGGAAACTCCCCACGATCGCGGGAAGCGTTACTCCATGACATACGCCTTTCCCTACTATGCAACTGGCCTTCTCCACCCCGACAACCCCCTATAAAAGGGACTTCGACGAAAGATGCAAGGGACGATGAACTCCACCAAGGCACACACACGGCGCTCCAGACGAGAGAAAAGAGAAATCCACCAGCTGTCAAGAGAGAGTGTCCCTGCCAAGCACCGGTTGCCCTCCGAGCACCCTTGCCGCCCAACGAGCACTCTCAGAGCACTCGCTAACCATGACGAGCATTTCCCTCGAAGGCAGTCCGTCCCTCCAGGCTTACTTCACGGCCTCTCAACTCTCCCTCTCTCACTCTCTTCTTACTGTTCCTCTATCTCGTGAGTGCTGACTTAAGCATCGGAGGGTTCTTGTAGCATCCCTGAAATTTTTCTAAATCTATAGGAATTTTTTGAATTTAAATACAATTATTTAAGTCAAGTTAGACATAATGGGCTATTTAATGAGAATAGATCTATTTAATAATTATTTAAAGGCTCAGATATTATGTTAGGTTTAAATCTACCTAAATAGGCCCAAAAGACTTAAAACCTAACCTTTTAGGCCCAAGCCCAATTATAGAAACGTAATTGGAATTAAAAAGGGGATAAATAAGACAAATAAGGGACAAATAGTTGATAAATTCAAAAATCTAAAATTTTCAGAATTAATGCCTAAACACGATCTATCGCATGACCGCTACATCCTAATAACGGTTCTCACTCGACCGCTCCTAGCTTCCGTGAACAAGCCCTATAGAATCGTCAAAAGCTTAGATCTTTGGCAACTTAATCACCTTGGATCTTAGTTATCTTCTATAGGAGGCTCTCTAGAACTCTCTAGGGATCAATTCTACCATAATCTAGGACTCTAAGTTCGATCTAATCCCCTAAACCCTAGGCCAACTCTATAAATAGGGTTAAGTTTGACCTGCGTAAACCCTTACTTTGGCTTGTGAAGTTCGACGGTAAGGAGGCATTATTTCTGGTTAGTACTTTAGAAACTTATGTTCTCCTTAGTTTTATCTAACTCCCCTCAAATTTTAATGCTAGAAGACCCAGCCGTTGAAGGGTTAGAATGTCTACAAGTCTCTGGTTCGCTGCATGCTGCACAGGAAATAGTGCGCCGTCTAGTGAAGATTAGCAGATTAGAAGCCCTAAACGAGGTTAGTTCGAGTTGTGTCTTTAGAACTTATTGTTCCCCTTTTTATCTTCTACCTACCCTCCACATTTCATGGATTTAGGTCAAGAGGACAGGAGATAGAAGGACGAGAAGTTGCTGATTTAGCACTGGACGTGCAGAAACTAGGGTCTTCTTCCAGTTAGAAATTCGGAGTTCCAAGCCCAACCTAGAGGTAGGTTATCTCATGGATGGCAAAAATAACATGTTAGGAGTAAAGTCCTCTGGTTGTGTGTAATTTCATGCTTCCTACATAGAGTATTTGATGTTTTATTGTCACTACGCATTCAAAATTATTTATGCATACATGCATCCGGCCCTTAAGGGAAAAATATGATCATTTGATTTAATTCACGTAAACCTATGCATCTCCATGCATTACTTTTCTTCTATCATGACTTACCTTCATGTTTATTAGAGTTTCCTTGCATAGTTTACCCTAGAATAGGCTTTTATTGCACTATTTTTACCCGTTTGATCGACAGGCTCGAAACGGTCTACCAGCGACCGCTAAACCTCTTCAAGCGGTCCCAGTAGAACCGCTACGATCAGAAACGGTCCTCCCGAGACCGCTTCTTCGTTTCTGTGTCCTGCATACTGTTAACCCGAAACAGATTGCAGAATAGCCCTATTAAACATATGTTAAGCCTAGGTAACTAGGTTTTATTCCTGTTTATGATACTGTATTCATAAATTTGGTTATATTAACTATTTATCTTGATAGATTTCATGTTCCTTATGCATTTTAAACCTATTTTAAACTTATGCTGCATTCATGCCAAAACATATACTCTTGTATTAATGATCATGTTTTCATGCGATTCATGGACTTGTTTAGGGATGATTTGATCCCTATTTTACCATGATCCCTTCTCATCTACAGTCTTTTCTTAAGTGTATGGCACGTATTCTGGTATGATGCCATTAGTTACACTTTGCATTTGTAGGCACACCTCTTGGACTTGTGATGCTCTCCGTTGGATATTACTTCCACCGGACTAGGTGATCTTGTTTCAAGGCCTCCTTAAGTCTCCGTAAACCTAGGATTTCTACTAGGACGCCAAGCTGGTTGTACCCTCAAAGCCCAATGCACATATCATACTGCTGGTTTTCTGAGTCCTATCTAGAGGCGGCCATCAGACGACCGCTACTATCCAATAGCGGCCAGCCCGTGACCGCGTCTGTCCAGAATTTTGTTACGTCGACTCTTTCCTTATTCTGGCATCGGCTCAGTCTAGAAATAGTCCTTCCATGACCGCTACTGTCTAGAAATGGTCCTGGCATGACCGCGTCTCCCAGAAACGGTCCAGACTTGACCGTCTCATGTCTAAACTATGTTTAACCCGAGGTTTGACCCAAGGGTTGATTTTCCTATGATCCTAGATGATCTATTGACTATCTAGAACCTAAAACTTTAGTCAAAAGCTATCTAATGAATTGTGAAAGTTAAAGAACTTGCCGTTATGCTGCCGGATTCTTTCCGTAGCATGATCTTGTTTTAAATCATTCTTTGAACTCTCATGATCTTACATTGAGTACGTTCTTTACCTTGGTTACATTATCATGAAACTATTATTGAATTGAATATTATTGGCCGAAACGATATTATTTCTCATGCAAGTAGCTTGATATGTAACTTGAAGATGTAAGAGCAGACACGGACAGTGTCCAAGGGCTCCACGCTAACCCCCTCGGCAGATAGCCAGAAATGCGCTGAAAATCATGGGGTACGATGAACACTGACGTCGCATTACGCCGGAAGTACTTTTTTATAGACGGGTGAAAACCATGAGGCAATCTTGTGATAATTTACATGCTTGCTAGTACATTCTCGTTAAATGACTTTCTAGTGCGTAGCCTTCGTGGTTATGAAGTACATTCTCGTTAACGAAAGGCCACCTTACCTTATATATTGCTTGATCATGCTCCATCACTCCTTCACATGGGTCATATCTCTATAGTGCAATTCTGGTTATTGTTATGGTTTTTTCGTGTGTTTTACCACATTTTCCTTTACTCTATTTTCATTAGAGCAAAAATATAATTACTTAAAGCATGCTTCTATGTTGATGCGAAGATACCTACTGGGCAAGTGTGCTCATTACCCTACTTTCCAATCTTTTCAGGAAGTTCAAGTGAGTCGGATTCAGACTACAATCAGGATGGGTCCGAGAGTGACTGAAGGTCAAGAGAAGCTTAGATGGTCTAGTAGTCATGTACTTTGATGATTATATCAATAAAGTTAGATTTTGAGTCTATATCCTTGTGCATTCCTTTGTATGGATGTTATGGCTCTCTGATTTTATTGCTAGCTTGAGGCGTATTGCCAACTGTCTACGTTCCCGAGTTACTTCCGTTGTACACATACGGCTCGGGGCGTGACAGTTAAGTTGGAATCAGAGCCTGGGCATAAGTAAGTCCTAAGAAAATGTCATGTCATAGGCTAAGTCCAAGGACTAAGGACCCACACCTATGAACTAAGGAAAGAAATTCCAAACCCATGTGAGCTGGGGTAGAGCCCGGGACGAGATGGTACTTAGGAAGTATCTCTAGGTTAACTCCCCTTAATTTCATGAGAATTAACCAAATTAATTCTCATTCTCAGGTACCTTAGCCTTACCATGGCTCACTGTGTCGACTGGGATGCAATGTAACAAACGATTGCAGGTCTTACCCAAGCTCTGTAGACTATGGCCCAAGCTGGCGTGCGGGTTGGTACTGGCGATTTACACCGGAACTTTCAGAGCTTAAATCCTCCGCGTTTTTCTGGCTCTTCCAATACAGACGAAGCGGAAAACTGGATAGACGAGATAGAGAGGATTTTCAATGTTATGCAATGTGCTGATTAAGAGAAGGTTCATCTAGTCACCTTTCAACTGAATAAGGATGCATGTACTTGGTGGAAGGCCACCTCGGCACAATCTCAAAATGCCCAGCCTACATGGAATGAGTTCCTTACTCTTTTCCGAGCAAAATATTTCTCTGAACATGTTAAGGAGCGGAAGGCTGTGGAATTCGCTTCCTTACGCCAAGGCATGATGTTGGTGGCAGAATATGAATTGTAATTTTCCTGCCTGGCCCCTTATGCCGAGCATCTTGTGAGCACCGATATTCTAAAGGCCAACCATTTTCTGGATGGGTTAAGGCCCATCTTTATTCAACAACTGGGTTCACAAAATATTCGGTCCTATGCGGAGATGGTCCAACGAGAACATTTATATGAAAGGACCTTGGAGAAGGTCGAGAGACTTAAGGGCAAAGGGGAGGAGTCTAGCCGGAAGGCGGATCGGTGAGGAAAGAAAGAAGAGAGGTTTAGTATCACATGGTCTTACCAGTCCCGTGATAGTAAGAAGAGGTCCCGGAATGGGAGTGGGAGTGACAATCACAAAAACAAGAAGGCAAAGGAGGAAGACAAGCAGGTCATGGCGGCTTGCACATTTTGTGAAAAGTTCAGCCATTCGACTAAGGAGTGCTGGAAGCGTCTTGGCGCTTGCCTCAAATGTGGTAGTCGGGAGCATCGCATGTCGGACTATCCTCTCATGAAGGAACAGCCCTCAAAGAATGATGGCAGACGAAGGCAGCAGGCTCGTCTTAATGCTGTTATGGAAGAGGAAGCTACCAAAGATGGAGAATTAATAGAAGGTACCATCCAAATTTATTCGCATCCTGCATTCATGTTATTTGATACGAGTGCTTCCCATTCCTTTATTTCTAGCACTTTTGCTAAAACCTTGCCAGTTTCACCTATTCCTTTACCTTCAGAGCTAGCAATAGTTACACCCTTAGGTTCTGGAACGGAACTTAAAACTTAATTCCCCGATAGTGAGGTTATCATAGAATGTCATAATCTCCCTGCAAACCTCGTATGCCTTGACATGGAAGGCTACGATGCCATATTAGGAGTAGATTGGCTTTGTGACCATTATGCCGACATTAATTGTCGCAATAGGTGGATTTCTTTTCATAAACCAAATTTCCCAAAGTTTTCTTTCCTTGGCATGAAGTATACGAAGCATCCTACCCTGATTTCTTCTCTTCACTCCTGTAAACTCAACTCACAAGGATGTGAAGCTTTTCTTGCTTCCATAGTCATTACTGAGTCTAAGGAAATCCTTATAAAAGAAATCCCCGTCGTAAAAGAATTTCCTGATGTCTTTCCTTCTAACTTACCCGGTCTACCACCCGAAAGGGAAGTCAAATTTTCCATTGAACTCACTCCTGGAGCAGCACCCGTGTCAAAAGCCCCTTACAGGATGTCCCTCATGGAACTTAAAGAATTGAAGAAACAACTTCAGGAGTTGCTGGAGAAAGGTTTTATTCGACCTAGCACATCCCCCTGGGGTGCGTCGGTCCTATTTTTCAAGAAGAAAGATGGATCCCTCGGGCTGTGCATCGATTACTGGCAGTTAAATCAACTCAACATCAAGAATAAGTACCCACTGCCGCGTATTGATGAGCTGTTTGACCAGATCTCTGGTACTAAGTATTTTTCCAAGATTGACCTCAGGTCTGGCTATCACCAATTGAAGATCAAGGAGGAAGATGTTGGGCATGTGTGTAACATGCTTAATTCTAGTGTTTTGACTATGTCTGACTATGACTCATTGATAAGTCTGACCTGCATTTGATAAACACATATTCATACATTTCAGGTCATGACAACATAAGCAAGAAGATACATCTCTGTGCCATCACTGATGAGTGTAATAAATCAAGAATGACATAGAAAATAAGGCAACTGGATGCACAGAAATCAAGGCAGATAATAATATTGTTGGGTGCATAGAAATCGAGGCAATTAGCATCACAGAAATCAAGGCAACAGGCTGCACAGAAGTTCATGCAGTAAGGTCGGTGCAGCGGCTACTGTTCAAGCTGACAGGTCGATGCACATTCAAGCATTGAAGAGGCAAGGTCGGTGCACATGCCAAAGACCTGCAACTAAGGTCGATGCACACTTCAATATAAAGCATAACAGGTCGGTGCACATTTGCACGACAGCATATAAGGTCGATGCACATCAAGCTAGAACAGAACAAAGGTCGATGCATGTTTAGACTGTTGCATATAAAGGGTCGTTGCACATGCTAAAGACTTGGAGCAAAGGTCGATGCACGCTGCTGAAGGTCTGTGCACATGTGAAAGTGAAGGTCGGCGCATGCTTGCTTTCAACGCAGCAAGGTCGGTGCATGTTTGGCCGTCAATGCTACAAGGTATGTGCACGTTGCTGAAAGTCTGTGCACATGACGAAGACTAAGGTCGGTGCACATCTGCATTATAGCCTGTAAGGTCAGTGCACATCAGGTAAGGTCGGTGCACATGCTGAACGAAGGTCGGTGCACATATGCATTTCTACTCAGAAGGTCGATGCACATTCATGCATTGCAGAACTAAGGTCGGTACCACATCTACATATAACGCTGTTAGCATATGTGACTATCAGGTCGGTGCACAATGCGGTAGGTCTGTGCACATGTGAATTACTAGGTCTGTCCATGTTTTCCCTCAACGCATCTACGTCTGTGCATGTTTACCTTCAACACAAGAAAGGTATGTGCAATGTTTGCCTTCAGCATAAGAAAGGTCTGTGCAATGTTTGTCTTCAACATTACAAGGTCTGAGCATACTCTAGTCAAGGTCGGTGCACATATCATCAGGTCGGTGCACATGAAGAGGTCCTGCACTATCAAGGTCGGTGCACATGTTTAGAAGGTCGGTGGACATGAAGACTTTCAACTCTACAAGCAATTAAGGTCGATGCACATCAATTCTGTGCAACTGCTCCGACCTCAGCTTCACTGCTCCGACCTCACCATCATAGCTGCATCGATGCAATGGCCTGCTGCTTCGACGCAACAGTGCTTCTGAAGCCAGTCAAGCCAGTCTTCTGTCAAATCCATTGGGTGATCTAGAGAGAGAAAATAGGTACCATAAATATCTAAATAAACTGATTTTGAGGTCTAGATATGGTACCCAAGGTTGACTTTTGTCCCTGTCATCATATCACATCTAATCTACCTTTTGCAGATGGCTATGTCAGAATCTACAGTTGGGAAAGGTCACTTCTCATAGTCTACCTTGGCTGTCACCCAAAGAAGACTTTTGTCCAGACAGAGTACGCAGGACAAAAGTTGACTTCAGCCATTAAGGAGACCGCATGTCAAAGGGACCATTTAATGAGGAGATCTGAACAGTAACAAAAGGAAGGACATGGTCTGCTTCTTCTACCTGCCAACGTCCTACCATGGGACTGACTTGGAAAAGCACTCAAGCTCACATCGGCACATGCTTCATGGGAAGAAGTCCATCTGGCGGGAAAAGTTTCCCTAGGGTTTTTTATTTATATGAAGCTTCCTCAAGAAAAGAAGTTACTGTTGCCTTGAGAAAAAGCCACGCCCTTGAGCCTCTAAGAAGAAAACCTGTGAGAAAGAAAGGGAGGGAGGGAGAGAAGCCCAGCATTAGTTGGAGTAAGTCCAGTGCTGTAAGAGAAGAAGAAAAGAAGATCAGCCTTGAGAGAGAGCAGCCCTGCAGTCTACCTAAGCCTGAAGAATCAGATCTTCATATCTAAAATTTGTAGCTGCAGTCACCAGCCTCAAGATCATCATCTATAGCTTCAGCTGGTGTTTATTCTTTCTATTTTATTGTGGTTTTTCCACTACACTTGCAGTGAGTTTCATCCTGTGCTTTTGTTCACCTAGAACCGTCCCTACCTGTTTGTGTGTAGGAAGATAGACGGAGGTGTGCTCCGGTCTGTGGAGAACCGTCCCTGCCGATTTTGTGTGTAGGAAGATAGACGGAGGTGTGCTCCGATCTGTGGAGAATCGTCCCTACCGATTTTGTGTGTAGGAAGACAGACAGGGGGCTCTGTGTTCTGTGGTTTGGGGCGTGTCCCCGGTCAAACTATGTGTCAGCAGGAAAGCCTCACCGGGTTTGGTGAGGGGTGGACGTAGGTTGCAGGTTTGTAACCGAACCACCTTAAAAATCCCTGTGTTGTGGGTTGTGCACTTGTGTGTTTGCTGCATATTCTCTATCCCCATTCACAGGTTGGTGTGTGCTCACTTCATCATTTGTAATCTGAGTTATTTCCATCACACTCTTAAGTATTGTGGTTTGTAATATTTTGTTTGCATATCAATTATCCCTTGCTTCCATTCACATTCCCTTGGCTGCCTGCTACACCCTTGCACACAGGCACTAGGGAGTATTCTCCAGCAACTGAGGATCACCTTGCGTGCACCCACACGCACTTTGGTTGATCACTATAACATACACTCCAGTTGACTTGGCGGGGCTCCAAGCAAACAACTTGTTCACATAGGTCAACCTGTGTAGTCTTTGGACCACTGTTTCCTCTTAAGCCATTCCGTTTAATTCCGATGTGCATTGTGCCTAAGTGATTCATTTACTTTATAGGAGTGGTTTATGCTTTTGGTAGCTAAGAGTTTTTAAATAGGCCAAAGTTCTTGATAGCATCTATTCAACCCCCCCTTCTAGATCTGATTGCACTACGTGGGACCCAACAAGTGGTATCAGAGCCAAGCTCTGCCATTCACAGATCCCACGATCTGCAGAGAAAGATCCTGATGCGTTTGATCAAATGGCTTCATTTGCTACACATGCTTTGATGGCTTCTCCGCCTATTTATGATGGTTCAGATTTTTCTATATGGCTAGGGAGAATGTTTGTCTATGTCAAATCCATAGATCCACAATTGTGGAACCTTATATACATTGGTCCTCATAAGCTTCCATCAAATTCAGATGAATGGTCTGTTGAACACGAGACCAAACATATTGATAACCCTACGGCATTCAACTTTATAAAAGTTGTAGTTGATTTCAGGTTACTTAATCGTGTGTCCACCTGCAGCACAGCTAAGCAAGTTTTGGATGTGTTGGTGAGCATCCATGAGAAGGGAGAAGAACAAGCGCATGAATGCCTCATGGCTGACTGATCAGAGTAGTCAAGCAATCCATCCTCATCTCAAGTAAGCTCTGACTCCAAAGATTTCACTTTTGAAGAGCTTATGGATGCGTATGATCAGTTAATCAAGCAATATAAGAAAGTGAAATCTGAAAATAAAGGGTTGAAAAAGAATGTTAAGAAGGGCAATCAGGGTGAGAGCTCCTTTTGTAAAAATTGTTCTACTTTTGAGGAGCTCAATGGCACTCTTACGATTGATGTAAATGTGCATAAAGAAAGCATTGCCTGCTTGAGAGATGAAAACAGAATCCTTCAAGCTGAAATCACCAGGTTGGAAGAAATCTTAAGACAACTTCAAAACCAACCTAAATCATTCTGTGATGATCAAACTAGGCCTGATGAGCCAATCCATGATCAGAGGTTGATTGAAGAAAATAAAACTCTAAAAGAACAAACTGACATGTTGCTTGAAAGACTGTCTATCTGTGAAAAGGGCAAGGGCATTGGTAATGATAGCCCTGAGAAACTGACTGAACTTTAATTGGAAATTGAAAATTACAAGGGTGTAAATGCTATGCTCAATGAGCAACTTATTGCTTGCGAAGAGGACCTTGCCAACTCCGAGCTAAAAATCTCTTCCTTAGAAAATGATGTCAAAGATTTAAATGACTCTCTGTCTAAGTATGTGCAGGGTAAAGATGACTTGGACAGACTCTTGGGAACTAAAGTAATCATCAGAGAGAGGGATTGGGTCACAACACCGTGAACAAAAAATCCTTCGGAAGCAAGGCGTACGCCTCCTTCGTCTCTGGTTCACTTGAAGCTAGCACCTTGTATGGTCACCCTAAACCGCATGTAGCTCAAAAGAAAAACATAAATCAGTTTGCTCATCCTGATATGCACAATAAAAAGTTCTATGCTAAACACCATGTTTCTCATAAAATGAATGTTCATTATTTTTATTGTGGTAGGCATGGTCACATTGTGCATGACTGTTTTATCTTGAAGAATGATGAACTAACAGTAGGCAAGATCAGGAGAAACAATGTAGAAAGCAATGGCAAGAGGCAGGTCAACACTGGGAGAAAGGTTGCTCAGCATACTACCATTCAGAAGCCCAGGTATGACCCTGTGCATCGAGGCACCTATCCGGACAGATCGACGCACTCCAAGGCTGCCAGAAGAAGTATGCCTCTTTGCTGCCACCATTGTGGCAAAATTGGCCACACAGTCAAAGACTGTTGGCATCTGAAAGGTAGGAGTCACTCTCATGATCAACATGGTAGTATACATGCTCATTCACAAAGGTTCAATGCACCTGCACACAGAAAGAATGATAAACCCTTTGTGCGTTGCTTCTATTGTGGTGAATATGGACATACATCTAATCACTGTCCTTGGATGAGAGTGGATGACCAGAAAGCAGCAAAGAAAATAAAGTCATTTGCTAGAAGTGCTGCTAACCAACCAGGACCCAAGCAAGCTTGGGTACCTATAAACTCAAAATGAGAATTTTGAGTGCAGGGTGTCTTGGAGCTGAGCATAGGATGATCAGGTAAATAAAAGCTCAAGGCACAAGTATGTAAATAAACTTTTCAATTTATGTTCAAATATTGCATGATAGGCTTGCTATTTAGTTATTGCATCATAAGTCTGTCTTATTGTCAATAAGTGCTGAAAACTGAATTTGTCTCTTTGGACTGCTAAATTTTCCCCCATGGTGTGAGATGAACATCTAAGCTAGATTACTTGCTTACACCTGTTTAACCTCTAGTATATCAAATGGTGTAGAGATGAAAGGCAAGTCAAGCTTGCCCGGAACTTTCACTATGCGTGAGCAGGGTCTCAGATCTAAACCTCCGCCTTGTACCATAGATCAATTAACTCAGCTGCGTAATCCATGAAAAAATTGTCATGCTGATGGAATTGCTATGATGATGAGTTGCTGTTTGATTTCTGCTACCATTTAACAGTCATGTGAACTTCTTGCTTAGCATTGTTGATCATTATTTTTGATGATGTCTTCCATGGCTGCATATATCCCAACTCATCACTCATGTGGACAAATAACATGCTGATTGTCTATCTTAACTTCCATGAGCATTCAACAAAGGGGGAGTTTAAGAGTGTAAACCTTAGTGTAGAAATGCATTGCATGTGTTTGAATCTGTATGTATTGTGGTCATTAAGCATCATCTTGGAATTTCATGCACTATAATGCATTTCATGTTCAAGGGACCCAACACTGCATGACTGGCATGTTTTACTCATACTCCTTTGCATATCCTGTTATGTCTAACTTGCACACTCAGAATATTTGGAAAGAGGGAGTAAGTAGCATGTATCCATCTGCACATTAAAAATTCCAGTCTGCAGTTCAGTTCAGAATGCATTACAAATAACCCAAAGATTGCATATCAAGTGGTAACATTTTTAATGCAACATGAGTTCACTTAAGTCATAGGTTGCATACTCCATTGTCAACCCATGCACATGTTTAGGAGGAGTCAACATCAAAAATTCAGTCTGCATTCTTGCATACATTTGATTGAGATCCATAAACTACATCTTCTTAAGGGGAGCTTGTTAAGCTGAAAAATTCTGTTCCAACCCTTCCTGCTATTGATCAGGTCGACCTTAGACCCACTCAGGTCAAACTCTCAGTTCATTCTGTTTGAAAACTGCTCTCTGTCTGAGCTCATTGTGTCGACACCATGAAGAGCAAGTGTCGACACTCCTTTGAGGTTGCTAGCCCTATTTCACTTATTTCAGCCTGAGCTCACTGCATATCCTCAGGGGGAGTGTTCTTTATTCCGTTTCACTGTGTTATCATTTGTCCTCTCTGCTGAAATCAGACCCTGCTTCATAATACTGTTACACTATATTCCATCTTGAGTCTAAATTGCTTTGGATTGTCTGGAATCGGCCATTCCTTGAACCATTAGTTGAATGTTTCCAGAATTCCTTGAATGCCTTGAACTTCCGGGAGAACTTTCTATCTATAGTTGAGTTTGTTTATTAGAGTAAATCTTCTAGAAGAATCTTCCTTTATGGAGTCTTGTGACTGCCCTGGACATGAAAGCTATTAGTTTAAAAATAATGATTTCTTGAGCTTTAAAGTTTAATGATCTTGAAAATGGTTGTATTCAGGTTTAATAGACTTAAACCAACTTTTCATGTTTTGACATGATATGCCTTCTTGAATCTGAAAGTTTATCCTTAGTACAAAGGTATCTTTGATTGAGAAACTTCAGTCTAATATTGTTTTTAAACATTTGTCAAAACTGAAGATTTCTAAAATGGGGCTACAATGAAAGCAATGAACTAGCCTTGCAGAGTAACTGAGGATATTGGCGTCTGGTAAATGTATATTTTTATGCAAAAAGGTGTGTGCTAAGTTCAGTGCTCTAAGGCAAAACAATGACATTGGGTTCACCGAGAAACTGAGTTCCTTCACCAAAGAAGTGAAGAGGACAGCGTCATGAAGTGCCATGCTACCTCTGTTCAAATAATGGTAAAATGATAAGCTACACTGAGTAACTGGGGGTGCTAGCGTCTAAACAACGTGTACCCTCATGTCAAAGGTGCATGCTACACTTGATTGCTCATAAAAATGATAATTGTTAATGCTCAACAATATTTTGAAAAGAAAAATCTGAATGTGTAGCACTCATGGATAAAATCATAGACATCTAAGTGTTTATCCTCAATACTTGTTGTAATCACTCTCAAGGGAGCCAATGGAATTTAATGAGTAAGTTGAGAGGAGGTTAACGTGGTTTTAGTATGAATTTCTTGTTCACTTTTATTAATCTTGAATACAGATGTTCTCAAATGTTTTCATTGAGAAGCTCAAAATTCATTAGCATTAAACCAATCTCAATATAAGGGCTGCATCATTAGAATTCTATAACTGGAGATTCTGAAAAATCTATAACTCTACATTTATGAACTTAGCTTCAGATTAAAGAACCTCTATCATTTTCTTAAGACAAACTATCTTTTGATGCTCCTTCATTATTTGCCTTCTCTGGACCAATCTGCATTATTCACTCAGGCTGCCATGAAAGCATCACCATTTTCTTAACAATTGGTATCTAGCATCAGCCTTCTCATCAACTGGCAACAGGTTAATTGGTATCATGATTCCCATGCAACTGGTTTCAGTCTTCACATACATGGGTGGTCTACATTTTTTTTCATGCACTGCATAGAAAACTCAAAAATCTGAAAACCAGAAAATCATTAAAAACTTGAAAAATCTAAAAATCAAATTTATGATGTGGTTTCTGTATTACTCTCGAATTGCATCATGTTGCTCTTGTTTCGTGATCTTCCCCTGCCATGCCAAGGGACATAACCTTGTACTATAATTGCTATTGGCTTCAGTTCGTCCAGCATATGGTTAGTGTGCATTTTCCATTTCCATGCATTGCATAGAAAATCTTAAAAATCTGAAAAACAGAAAACCAAAAATAATTGCTCTCAGATTGCATTACTTTGACATGCTCAAATCTCATGCACATGTCTGCCTGTCATGATTCACTATATGCTGTTGTGTTGTGCCTTCATGGCATATGATGCCTATTTGTGTAAACATGTTTCTGCAATGCCATAAGGAGTCATTAACAATTGGTATCACTTGCTCTCTAAACACTCAGCATCACTCTCTAACAAGTGGTATCATATCCTTGTCTGCATGGTCTTCTCTCTGTATAATACTTACTTTACTTGCATTCACGAGGGACCCAACAAGAGAACCTTCAGGGACCCAACAATTGTTAACTTTAATCAGTGTACAACCATTGTCATGTAATTCCACATCATTTTTTGGAACACTGAGAAGGTATCTCAGGTTGATGTGCGTTTAATTGCTCTCTACAGGTATGTACTTACTTTCACTCTGTACATCATGTGCTAATAATATCCTACTTTACTCTTTTCTTTCCTAACTGTGCCATATATTCTCTCTATTGTGTTATTTTGATGATGTCAAAGGGGGAGAGAATTATATGTGTCATTAACTAGGGTATGCATAAGGGGGAGTCTTGAATGCTTAAATGGGAGAGTCTTATATGGGGAGAGAATTTATATAAGCCTTTGTGCTTCAACTCATGATTATATTTCTTTGCACTTTGACTAATAATGACTCATAGTTGCCATCATCAAAAAGGGGGAGAATGTTGGGCATGTGTGTAACATGCTTAATTCTATTGTTTTGATGATGTTTGACTATGACTCATTGATAAGTCTGACCTGCATTTGATAAACACATATTCATACATTTCAGGTCATGACAACATAAGCAAGAAGATACATCTCTGTGCCATCACTGATGAGTGTAAGAAATCAAGAATGACACAGAAAATAAGGTAACTGGATGCACATAAATCAAGATAGGTAATAATATTGTTGGGTGCATAGAAATCGAGGCAATTAGCATCATAGAAATCAAGGCAACATGCTGCACAGACGTTCATGCAGTAAGGTCGGTGCAACGGCTACTGTTCAAGCTGACAGGTCGATGCACATTCAAGCATTGAAGAGGGAAGGTCGGTACACATGCCAAAGACCTGCTACTAAGGTCGATGCACACTTCAATATAAAGCATAACATGTCGGTGCACATTTGCATGATAGCATATACGGTCGATGCACATCAAGCTAGAATAGAACAAAGGTCGATGCATGTTCAGACAGTTGCATATAAAGGGTCGTTGCACATGCTGAAGACTTGGAGCAAAGGTCGATGCACGCTGCTGAAGGTCTGTGCACATGTGCAAGTGAAGGTCGGTGCATGCTTGCATTCAACGCAATAAGGTCGGTGCATGTTTGGCCTTCAACGCTACAAGGTCTGTGCACGTTGCTGAAAGTCTGTGCACATGCTGAAGACTAAGGTTGGTGCACATCTGCATTATAGCCTGTAAGGTCGGTGCACATCAGGTAAGGTCGGTGCACATGCTGAACGAAGGTCTGTGCACATATGCAATTCTGCTCAGAAGATCGGTGCACATTCATGCACTGCAGAACTAAGGTCGGTGCACATCTACATATAACGCTGTTAGCATATGTGACTGTCAGGTCGGAGCACATTGCGGTAGGTCTGTGCATGTTTGCCCTCAATGCATCTAGGTCTGTGCATGTTTGCCTTCAACATAAGAAAGGTCTGAGCAATGTTTGCCTTCAGCATAAGAAAGGTATGTGCAATGTTTGTCTTCAACATTGCAAGGTCTGAGCATACCCTAGTCAAGGTCGGTGCACATATCATCAGGTCGGTGCACATGCAGAGGTCATGCACTGTCAAGGTCGGTGCACATGTTCAGAAGGTCAGTGAACATGGAGACTTTCAACTCTACAAGCAATCAAGGTCGATGCACGTCAAGTCTGCGCAATTGCTCCGACCTCAGCTTCAATGCTCCAACCTCACCATCATAGCTGCGTCGGTGCAATGGCCTGCTGCTTCGACGCAACAGTGCTTCTGAAGCCAGTCAAGCCAGTCTTCTGTCAAATCCTTTGGGTGATCCAGAGAGAGAAAATAAGTACCAAAAATATCCAAATACATAGATTTCGAGGTCTGGCTAGGGTACCCAATGTTGACTTTTATCCCTGTCATCATATCACATCTAATCTACCTTTTGGAGATGGCTATGTCAGAAGCTACAGTTAGGAAAGGTCACTTCTCACAGTCTACCTTGGCTGTCACCCAAAGAAGACTTTTGTCCAGACAGAGTACATAGGACAGAAGTTGACTTCAGCCAATAAGGAGATCGCATGTCAAAGGGACCATTTAATGAGGAGATCTAAACAGTAACAAAAGGAAGGATATGGTCTGCTTCTTCTACCTGCCAACGTCCTACCATGGGACTAACTTGGAAAAGCACTCAAGCTCACATCGGCGCATGCTTCAAGGGAAAAAGACCTTCTGGCGGAAAAAGTTTCCCTGGGGTTTTCTATTTATATGAAGCTTCCTCAAGAGAAGAAGTTGCTGCTGCCTTGAGAAAAAGTCACGCCCTTGAGCCTCTAAGAAGAAAACTTGTGAGAAAGAAAGGAAGGGAGGGAGAGCAGCCCAACACTAGTTTGATTAAGTCCAGTGCTATAAGAGAAGAAGAAAAGAAGATCAGCCTTGATAGAGAGCAGCCATGCAGTCTACCAGAGCCTGAAGAATCAAATCTTCAGATCTGAAATTTATAGCTGTAGTCACCAGCCTCAAGATCATCATCGCAGCTTCATCTGGTGTTTATTCTTTCTATTTTATTGTGGTTTTCCCACTGCACTTGCAGTGAGTTTCATCATGTGCTTTTGTTCACCTAGAACCATCCCTACCGATTTGTGTGTATGAAGACAGACGGAGGTGTGCTCCGGTTTGTGGAGAACCGTCCCTGTCAATTTTGTGTGTAGGAAGATAGTAGGAAGATAGACGGAGGTGTGCTCCGGTCTGTAGAGAACCATCCCTACCAGTTTTGTGTGTAGGAAGACAGACAGAGGGTTCTCTGTTATGTGGTTTGGGGTGTGTGCCCGGTCAAGCTGTGTGTCAGCAGGAAAGCCTCACCGGGTTTGGTGAGGGGTGGACGTAGGTTGCAGGTTTGCAACCGAACCACCTTAAAAATCCCTTTGTTGTGGGTTGTGCACTTGTGTGATTGCTCCAAATTCTCTATCCCCATTCACAAGTTGGTGTGTGCTCGCTTCATCGTTTGTACTCCGAGTTATTTCCATCACACTCTTAAGCATTGTGGTTTGTAATATTTTGTTTGCATATCAATTATCCCTTGCTTCCATTCACATTACCTTGGCTGCCTGCTGCACCCTTGCATACAGGCACTATTGAGTATTCTCCAACAAATGAGGATCACCTTGTGTGGTGTGTCTCCTCTGGATTTGATAATTTGTATGGAGCCTATTGTGTTTTGAGTGATTGGCAATAGTATGGTTGACTTTGTTGACTTCATTATGATTCTTGTAAAACTGATCATCTTGATGAATTTACTTTAGTCAGAATTATTGCTTAGTCACTTCTGTAAATATAAAGTCAATGCATGTTTTGCATCGTACAGAACTAAGGTCGGTGAATGTATTCACTAGCAGCATATCAGGTCGGTGCATGTTTTGCATAGTGCTTAACTGAGGTCGGTGCAAGCCTTCACTAGCAGCATATCAGGTTGGTGCATGTTTTGCATCGTACATAACTAAGGTCGGTGCACGTCTTCACTAGCAGTATATCATGTCGGTGCATGTCTTGCATCGCACATAACTAAGGTATGTGCATATTTCCATCTAGTGCTAACCAAGGTCGGTGCATATTCTTGTTCCTTCAATAGAAGGTCGATGCACATTTGGTTGGTATGCTTGCTAGGGTCGGTACACATGTTGCTGTTCAGCATGTAGCGTCGGTGCACATTTAGATAGACTGCATATAACGTTGGTGGACATTTAGATAGACTGCATATAAGGTCAGTGCACATTCCTGTTCCTTCGATAGAAGGTCGGTGCACATTTAGGCAGTCTGCATATAAGGTCGGTACATATTTCTGTTCCTTCGATAGAAGGTCGGTGCACATTTAGACAGTCTGCATATTGTTGGTGCACATTACTATGCTGCATATATAAGGTCGATGCTAGTCTCGTGTCGCATGCGTATAAAGTCGATGCTAACAGTATTCTCCATGTGCTAAAAGCTAACACTCCCGTCTGTTTGCCAGGTCAGTCACATGGTCGAACATATACTGGGTGTACTGACAACCTGCGAACTTATCTCACGTGGAAGTTAAAGTACCAGGTTGATGGCACGTGATCCGAGGCAAGTAATGGAACAAATGATACTGCCACCTGGACAACTACAGTGCTGAGATTCTGACGCGTGGAACCTCGAAGGATCAGATCTGAGTGAAACTTTTGGCGGGAACGTGGTGACCACACGCCGATTGCCTGCTGCCTATAAAAGGAAGATAGTCGCCCAAAATTTGGAAAGTGGGAAAATAGAGAGAGCAAAGCAGCAGCATAGTTAAAAGAGAGTTCAAGCAATATCAAGAGAGAGAGAAAGAGATCTGAGTAAGTGGAGGAGAAAGTAGAGTATCGTGAGTATTTTGTGAGCTTGAGAGAGTTGGTATGTCAGATCACTCAATCTGAGCTACATTCTATTTTTGTTTTGTCTTTGATTTCCTTGTTCTCGTTTTATCATTCTCATTGATTTAAGTTGTGTATCAGCGGTTGTTGGCAAGCTGTAAGGCCCAGCGGCAGAGGTGGATTCCTATGGGTAGCAAAGCTGTAAGGCTCAGCAGGGTGTAGGGAAATTATTCCCTGAAGCTGTTGATTAGCGGATTTAAGCTGTGTATCAGCAGTGAATCCTTACTCGGTTGAGTAAGGGGTGGACGTAGATCTGTAAGGTTCCGACCAGAATGCGCAGCGAAAATCATCGAAACCTTAGATTGCATATCGTTGCCGATTTTTTCAAATCGAACAATATCGGTAAACCCGCGGAGTGAAGAACGATTCTTTACCTTTGTGGGGTTGAGAGCCCAAAACCTCGAAGACGATCGGGATGAAGATCCCGGAGTTGCGAGCCGTTCAAGCGTCCGGCCTCTAGACATATCCACACGAGAGTCGAAGACTATCTCCTCCACGATCTCCACGCGCCAACCCGATCTCAACACCACCATCTACCGGGGAGAAAGGAGAGAGAAGAAGGGGGCGCACCTTGGAGAGAGAGAGAGGAGAGAGGGCGGCCAAGGTTTAACCTTGTAGCTTGGCCATGGTTTCTCCCAACAGTGTATATTTATAGACCTTTGGCATTTTTCACAAAAACCCAATAATAGTCTATAAAGTCCACCCATCCCGGTCTGTCCAATGCTCTATTGTGTGTGACCCTCTAGGCCCAATAGTCTGTTTGGTTTTCCAGCCCATTAAGTAAAGAACTCCTTCTTAACTTAATTAGTTATATCCATTAACTCTTAATAGAATTAGCGGGCTTTTCGATCATGAAAAGCACCAAGCAACGCCTCGTGATCCCAAATGACATTGGGGATAAGCAACCCACTCAGGAACCTTTCCGTCTACAGATTCTACACAGCTATAGATCCTCATTCATCCAATGCCCCACCAGGACTAGGGTATAGTCAAACTGTCAAACCCTATTGAGTCCTGGCTCGACTGAATCCTGTACTCCGAACTGGTTCTTTAGAAAAACTCCTTTTTCATAATGAACTCATGTACCCTGGTCAGGGGATTTCCCGAGTACAGATCCGTAGGGCATTCTCTCTCATATATCATACTGAGAGTGAATGATCCCATGTTGTCAAACTAATTACCTTCGCACGAGTTCCACTGAGTCCGAATAACTAACTGTACAAGACCACTTTACAGAAGTCGATAAGTCGGTAATTAAATACTCAACATCCCTTATGCAAGACATCTTTTGTGACTCAGGTCTAAGATCCAACTATGCTACTGTGACATAGAATACCTTGATTGACAGCCAGTATGATTACCATTCAGAGATTCTAGATTGGGTCAGTTTAGTGAACTCATTCCACTAATGAGCACCCACACACGTACTTCAGTGTCTCCACATTGATGACTATGAGAACAATCACACCCATCATATGTGTAAGTATCATGTGTGCTAGTCTATCTGAATCTTCAATGTCCCTTCTCGAAGATCCTATGACTGGGAACATTTGGAACATGTGCATCTGGATGACTGATCTCATTATCATAATCTCATTATGATCCAGTCATCATCGCACAAGTTCAGGGACTTCATCACATTCAAATCATAAGCATAAATTAAATGCAATGAATAAAAGCCATTAATATAAATATGAATAAGATATTATAATAAATGACATCATCACATCTCATGTGATTGGCTTGTAGGGCATACATTTCTATCAATCTCCCACTTGTACTAAAGCCAATCACCCACATGCTTGATCCCCATCAGCCCTAGGTGACGCTCAAACACACTTTGAGTCAACGACTTAGTTAGTGGATCTGCAATGTTATCACTGGAAGACACTCTATCAATTACAACATCTCCTCTAGCTATAATATCTCATATCAGGTGGTACCACCGTTGAATATGCTTTGATTTCTGATGAGACCTCGGCTCTTTTGCTTGCGCAATCGCCCCATTATTATCACATAATAAGGGGACCGGATCAGAGATGCTCAGGACAACTCCAAGCTCTTCGATGAACTTCTTCATCCAAACTGCTTCTTTGGCCGCCTCAGCAGCAGTAATGTACTCAGCTTCGGTCGTAGAATCAGCAGTGGTTTCTTGTTTGGAACTTTTCCAACTCACTGCCCCACCATTCAGGGTAAACACATACCAGTTTGATTGTTTATTTTACTAGGGGTATTTTATTATACAAGTCCCACCGGGCGTGCCAGACTTGTTTGATTGTTTATTTGTTAGGTCATTTTGTTTGGGTCAATTAACCAGTTAATTAATAAATAACCAATTGGTTAGTTGACCGCGTAGGCGTGCCAGTCACATGAGTGACAAGTTTGTTGTGCGCTCATTCTGACCCGTATGGGGCGAGAGTGAGATTCGGGTCGAGACCAGCAGTCCGCCATACCATAAAGGCTATGACGTTAATTACATCCCCCATAAGGGAGAAAACCTTTGATTAATTGTCAAGATAGCGGGCCGCTCGAGGCCGAAACAAGATGCAAAAGGATGAATGTGACGAGGTCACATGAAATGCGTTTATCTATCATGCAAGAGAGGCATGGTTCATTAAGTTGGAGACCCTTGATACGTGGCGGAGGACATAGGTCCGAAGACCACCATCGCGCATAGCAAATATTTTCGACTGGGCGTAACCCGGACATTCGATAGTGCCATTTGAAATACTAGAGGGGGTCTATGCAGGCATGCATGCACGATGCTCATGATTATACTACAGCATGATAACAGAGTCATGAAGATAGACAATAATTGATCAAGTTTATTGATCTCCGCCAAGGGAGACGAAAATGGTAGTAGAGGCATGATAACGAAAGCATGATGATAACAAATGCGATAATAGCGGCATAATAAGAAAACGGCCTGGACTTGAACAGCCCTCTTTTATTTGGTTTATTACTGATTGGGGTTTGTTAACCTCGACCGCAGGAAGCGAAGATCGCTCCGAAGACGAGTGAGTGATTAGAATAGTGCAATAATTCAAAACCGGCGTGACCACACGTAGGGATAGGTTTCCCCGACGCCACCAAACATAGTGATGGGGACATCACCTCCCATGCCCATGTTCACAGCTCGTCTCCTCGCCCCGGTTGCATTCGGCATGGTCTAGTCATTTAATTTTGAGTCCTATGTAATTTTTATTTGAGTCATTTGATATATTTTCCCTTTTAATTGAGTCATGTTCCTAGGTCTTGTGTTTATTTCCCTAAGTTTGAGTGTCATTAGGTTGTCTAGTTAGCTATTGGGCCCAATTCATTGGGCTTGGCCCAAGGGCTCCCCCTACCCCCTCGGTTATTTGTCATTGAGTCAATTGTCAGGGACTTTTGTAGAAATGTGGGTTTCCTATATATAGGACCCCATTCCCCCATTCCCAACTTAATGAATGAATCAATGAATGAAAAAACTTGCCATTTTGAGAGTTTACACTTCTTATCTAGTGGAGAGATTCTATTTTTTGGGTGAGAAACTCTAGGGGAGAGATTCCCCACCCTTCCCTCTCTTAATCTCTCTTTTTCACTCCACTTTCTCTCTCCTCAACACCCAAATTCGAATTTTTTTCTCTCTCCTCCCTTCCCAACCACCTCCACTCCCCACCTACCCCATTTAAGCCTCTTCACATTCCCCACAACCCTCATCAATACTCCACCCCTTCCCAAGACCCCCTCCACCAATCCTCTCCTCACCATCCAACCCCCAACTACCCCTCCCACTTTCCAAAGAACCCTTCCCACTACCCCAAGCACCCCTTCCCTTCCCCAACACAACCCCCCCATTCCCAAGATAAAAAATTAACCCCACCCTTAAACCTATTTTCGAATATCCTTTCCCTCTCTCCATTCCAACCAAATTCACAGCCCCCACTACCACCATCTTTTGGACCCTCTTCCAGACCTTATTCTCCACCTCCCACACCTTAGAACACCCCCTCCAAGACCCCCTTACAACCAGAGGTCACTCCCACACTCATCTACCCCCTTCCCCTTCTTCTTTCTTGGTCATTGGAAGCTACTTCGAAGTTGCAGTTTACTGTCCAGAGGTTGCAGATGAACCAGCAACTTGCAGCGGCCACCACGACTTCCTCCGGATGAGTTTGAAGACCCAAGAGCCATCTTCCGAAGCGTCTATCAGTCTCCTTCGCAACAGAAATGGTTTCATCTTCTTCCGATCTCCGAGCCGTCCAGGAGGTCCATTCTCCCACAACTGCGCAGTTCTGCCTCGACTGAGGACCTAAGCCAGATTAGAAGCTCTGCCACGATGAACCCCGAAGGAATCAGTCCACGAGTTCTTCTTCAAAGTTCTTCATCGCCCAGTCTACTTCCAGAATCAAGAAATAGAACTTCATTCGGCATTCGTGATCCAGAGTTCTCATTTTTCTCCCTCAGCTACGCAGATCTGCTACTCATAGTCTGCACCGACCAGTAGCCATTGTTCTGCATCCCCTAGTCTTCTCCGACATCGTTTGGCTTTCCCGTCAGTTTTTCTGTGAAGAGGACTCGTCCACTATTCCAACGACTCTAACGGCGCTTGATTCCGAAGTCGGGAGCTGCCGGGGCATCCTCTGCAACCTGCTGTTGGAAACCAGGAGCTAGCTCTGCAGAGATCCTGATCCGGAGAGAAAGCTTCACCACGATAATCCCCGGAGGAATCAGGCCACGAGCTCTTCTGTAAAGTTCTTCCTAACCCTGTATACTTTCATAACTAAGAAGCAGAACTCCGTTCGGCATCCGAAAACCGAAGTTACGAATTTTCTTCCTCATGCATGCGACTCTGCTTCCCACAGTCTGCACCGACCCCCACTCACTGTTCTGGGTTCCCTGATCTTCGCCGGCATCTTTCGGCTTCCCCGTCAGTTCTGTTGCAAAGAAGACTCGTCTACGGTTTCAGCAGCTCTGGCGGCACCTGATTCGGAGTTCGGGAGCGGCCGAGGTAACCTCTTCTTCCTGCTGTTAGTAACCAGTTACTGTCAGTCCGAGAATCAGCGTCCCTGTTCGAGCTCCTGCCCAGGCCAGCAGCGACCTCAGAAGAATTCGGAAAAATTCAGAGGCACTCCAGTTCTAGTAACAAAGATTTTCCCACTGGTCTCGCCCTCGGAAAAATTCCTGATCATGGTCTGCAGTCACAGTACCGACTGTCTGTCCACAATTGCCGAGAGAAGGCAGATTCAGCATATTCACTTCATCATCGTTTTAGCCCTAGTTTTCCCCACCCCGCTTGACCGGCTGAAGGCCCCTCCCTGCGTGGAGGTAGTTTTTATTGTAACTATCATATTCCCTTCCCCACGATCCCCCCCTTGCATGGGGTGTAGTGTTGTAATAGCTTAAACAGGTCAAGCTACCCCGGCGCGGCGTGTGGGGAACCCACGCTTCCCCGCTCGCCCTCGTCTCCGAGCGGGACCAGTTTCTTCAAACCGGTCGAGTAAGTGCTCCAAACTTTGCTCTAATTTGTGCTTGTTCTTTCAATATTAGTTCATAAACTCCGCTGGCCGTGAATGAGAGCCCGATCCTTAAGCTCTTGTGCTATAAGTGATCACCGTGGGAAAAGAGAGAAACCGGTGCCTTTGGCACTTGGTCGGCCCCATTGTCTTGGGCTTCCACATCCATTGGGAATCAAGTCTTGGCCTTGCTAGTCCTCTACCAGCAAGGGCCCAACCCCTCAACCTCACCTTGGCATTGCCAAGTTACCCCGGGCTTGGGTGAGCAACGAGAGAGCGGCGGCCCAAATTGGCCCATTTAGATTACGAATGTGCTTGCTTGCTTATTGAGTCCTAGGTTGTGTCACATCAATTGGTATCAGAGCAAGTTCTAGACTTGTCTCTACTAAGTCTTGTCCTAGGGCCATTGCATGCATCACCCTTGTCCACTATCATGACTACCTCATACATGGCATATTCGCCACTCTTAGGCCCATTAGAAGCCTTTGTGTTTGATGGATCCCGCCCTAGCATATATCTAGAATGGGAGAAGTCCATAGACCAACACTTTGGGAGGTTTACCCTGTCAGGGCTTGTCCAAGTCAACTATGCCAAGAGTTTGCTTTGGCGCCAAGCTAGGAAAGAATGGGAGAACATTGTAGGTTTGAGAGAAGCCAAAGGGGAAGCACCCATTGAATCTTGGGATGAAATGAGGGCCGATCTTAGAAAGATCTACGCACCCCAACCCAAACCTCTTCAACCAACCGATCTTTCACCCCCGAACCCAACTCCCACCCATGAACTTCCCCGACCAAGCCCAACCCAAGTCCACCCATGTTCACCACCCCGAGAGTACCATGCACTGACCATTATCACTCCACCCACCATAGACTATCCTACCCCATTATCCTTGGAAGTTGTGGCCCACACTCCTACCCAAGTGGAGATGGATGCCAATCCGGATTCACCTCCCACCATAGAGAACATCCTAGACCCCCCACTTCCACCCACCTCTCCTAGTTCGGGTCCTCATGAGCCGCACACCCTAACCATGAATGAGTCCATACTCCAATGGCTTAAGCAAGGCCCCACCATTCCTAGCTCACCACCTTACCTCTCACCCTTGGCATATCAAGTCCAAATTATGCCCACCCGGTCTTCCCATGTCACACTTCAAACCTCCTACTTTGTGGAAGGCATAGGGGACCTAGTGGACTGTTTACAATGGCAAGTCTACCTGACCAATATGCTAGCCATAGGACCATTGGAGTCTAGCCCCATCTACTCTAGTGGACCCTTCCTAGCTTACCCCGCCACCGGTTCCATCACCTCCATCTACACTAGTGGCCATTATACGAGTGAAATCCTCCACTTTCTCCCCAAGGATGAGAAACCAATCTTGGCCCACTTCCCACCCATCAAGATTCCAATTGCTTTAATTGACCAACCCACTAGAGACCTTGGCCCAATTATCTTGGAGGAGGATGACTCACCGTTTGGGTACCTTGAAGACATAGAGTGCCACCCTCTAGGAAGACCTTTCCACTACCCCTTTGATCCCTTCCTATGGGAGCCTAGACCCCTATGTGACCCAACCACCTTATCCACCACCCACCTTTCCCTAACCCAACCCACCATGTTTGACCCAATCCACCCCATCCTAGACCCGGGTTACACCTTGGGAGCCATGACCTTGGGCCACATATCCCTAGGTAATAAGGTTGTGCTCCACCCCATGATGACCACCTTCTTAGATCCATTCGATCCTTTCCAATGGGAGTTCAAAGGTTGTCCCACACCTATACACATGGAAGTCACCCTTGGGAAAAATATGCATGTGTCTAGGCTTACCACACCACTTGGCATGAACACTATGTTGGGTCCATTCATTCATATCACCCACATGTCAAGTAAAAAGTATAAGTGGTCCATGTTCGGATGTAATGGTCCACCTTCATTCATCATGGGTCTTAAGCATGTCAAAGGCATCTACGGATGTCCGGGTCCCCCGATATTCATCACCACTTTGCATGATAGGGCCACCTACGGGTGCCCCGGCCCACCTAGGCTAACCAAAGTCTACACTGCATCATTACACGATAGGTCTACTTTTGGTTGCCCCGGTCCACCCATCACCCCTAGAATGTCTGCATTCACAACATTGCATAAAGAGATCCGCAAGCACATTAGCAAGAAGAATGTGACTTATAAAAGGCGAGGCGACTCTCATCGACGTCACCAAGAATTCCATGAGGGTGACTTTGTGATGGTAAGGACGGAGAGGCTCTCCCCGGGAGCCATCTCCAAATTGAGGCCACGTGGGGCTGGTCCCTTCCAGGTCCTGAGGCGCATTGGTGCAAATGCCTATGAGTTAGATCTCCCCGAGGAATATGGGGTAAGTCCCACATTCAATGTCGCCAACCTAGTGCCATATAAGGGACCCACGGTGGTACCTAGTGAGGATATTGAGCATATTCCCTCCGTTGAGAGAGCACCCACCCGTGAGGAGAGTCCACCAGTCAAGAGAGCCCAGCGTGAGCGCATTGAACGAATATTGGATGAACAGGTCACTACCACCAGGAGCAAGGTATACGAGCGCTATCTCGGCAGGTGGATGGATCGGTCTCGTTCGAAAGACTTGAGGGCAGTACCACTTCTACACCCTCCAAGGAGGGAAGGACACTTACTCGACGGAGTCGAGTTCTCCGCACCCCGGGAGTATGATGGGGACATCACCTCCCATGCCCACGTTCACAGCTCGTCTCCTCGCCCCAGTTGCATCCGGCATGGTCTAGTCATTTAATTTTGAGTCCTATGTAATTTTTATTTGAGTCATTTGATGTATTTTCCCTTTTAATTGAGTCATGTTCCTAGGTCTTGTGTTTATTTCCCTAAGTTTGAGTGTCATTAGGTTGTCTAGTTAGCTATTGGGCCCAATTCATTGGGCTTGGCCCAAGGGCACCCCCTACCCCCTCGGTTATTTGTCATTGAGTCAATTGTCAGGGACTTTTATAGAAATGTGAGTTTCCTATATATAGGACCCCATTCCCCCCATTCCAACTTAATGAATGAATCAATGAATGAAAAAACTTGCCATTTTGAGAGTTTACACTTCTTATCTAGTGGAGAGATTCCATTTTTTGGGTGAGAAACCCTAGGGGAGAAATTCCCCACCCTTCCCTCTCTTAATCTCTCTTTTTCACTCCACTTTCTCTCTCCTCAACACCCAAATTCGAATTTTCTTCTCTCTCCTCCCTTCCCAACCACCTCCACTCCCCACCTACCCCATTTAAGCCTCTTCCCATTCCCCACAACCCTCATCAATACTCCACCCCGTCCCAAGACCCCCTCCACCAATCCTCTCCTCACCATCCAACCCCCAACTACCCCTCCCACTTTCCAAAGCACCCTTCCCACTACCCCAAGCACCCCTTCCCTTCCCCAACACAACCCCCCCATTCCCAAGATAAAAAATTAACCCCACCCTTAAACCTATTTTCGAATATCCTTTCCCTCTCTCCATTCCAACCAAATTCGCAGCCCCACTACCACCATCTATTGGACCCTCTTCTAGACCTTATTCTCCACCTCCCACACCTTAGAACACCCCCTCCAAGACCCCCTTACAACCAGGGATCACTCCCACACTCATCTACCCCCTTCCCCTTCTTCTTTCTTGGTCATTGGAAGCTACTTCGAAGTTGCAGTTTGCTGTCCAGAGGTTGTAGATGAACCAGCAACTTGCAGCGGCCACCACGACTTCCTCTGGACGAGTTTGAAGACCCAAGAGCCATCTTCGGAAGCGTCTACCAGTCTCCTTCGGAATAGAAGTGGTTTCATCTTCTTCCGATCTCTGAGCCGTCCAGGAGGTCCATTCTCCCACAACTGCGCAGTTCTGCCTCGGCTGAGGACCTAAGCCAGATTAGAAGCTCTGCCACGACGAACCCCGAAGGAATCAGTCCACGAGTTCTTCTTCAAAGTTCTTCATAAGTTCTTCATCGCCCAGTCTACTTCCAGAATCAAGAAACAGAACTTCATTCGGCATTCGTGATCCAGAGTTCTCATTTTTCTCCCTCAGCTACGCAGATCTGCTACTCATAGTCTGCACCGACCAGTAGCCATTGTTCTGCATCCCCTAGTCTTCTCCAATATCGGTTGGCTTTCTCGTCAGTTTTTCTGCGAAGAGGACTCGTCCATGATTCCAACGACTCTGACGGCGCTTGATTCCGAGGTCGGGAGCTGCCAGGGAATCCTCTGCAACCTGATGTTGGAAACCAGGAGCTAGCTCTGCAGAGATCCTAATCCGGAGAGAAAGCTTCACCACGACAATCCCTGGAGGAATCAGGCCACGAGCTCTTCCGAAAAGTTCTTCCTCTCCCTGTCTACTTTCAGAACCAAGAAGCAGAACTCCGTTCGGCATCCGGCAGCCGAAGTTATGAATTTTCTTCCTCAGGCGTGCGACTCTGCTTCCCACAGTCTGCACCGACCCCCACTCACTGTTCTGGGTCCCCTGATCTTTTCCGGCATCTTTCGGCTTCCCCGTCAGTTCTGTTGCAAAGAAGACTCGTCCACGGTTTCAGCAGCTCTGGCGGCACCTGATTCGGAGTTCAGGAGCGGCCGAGGCAACTTCTTCTTCCTGCTGTTAGTAACCAGTTGCTGTCAGTCCGAGAATCAGCGTCCCTGTTCGAGCTCCTGCCCAGGCCAGCAGCCACCCCAGAAGAATTCGGAAAAATTCATAGGCACTCCAGTTCCAGTAACAAAGATTTTCCCGCTGGTCTCACCCTCAGAAAAATTCCTGATCACGGTCTGCAGCCACAGTACCGACTGTCTATCCATAATTGCCGAGAGAAGGCAGATTCAGCATATTCACTTCATCATCATTTTAGCCCTAGTTTTCCCCACCCCGCTTGGCCGGCTGAAGGCCCCTCCCTGCGTGGAGGTAGTTTTTATTGTAACTATCATATTCCCTTCCCCACGATCCCCCCCTTGCATGGGGTGTAGTGTTATAATAGCTTAAATAGGTCAAGCTACCCCGGCGTGGCGTGTGGGGAACCCACGCTTCCCCGCTCGCCCTCGTCTCCGAGCGGGACCGGTTTCTTCAAACCGGTCGAGTAAGTGCTCCAAACTTTGCTCTAATTTGTGCTTGTTCTTTCAATATTAGTTCATAAACTCCACTGGCCGTGAATGAGAGCCCGATCCTTAAGCTCTTGTGCTATAAGTGATCACTGTGGGAAAAGAGAGAAACCGGTGCCTTTAGCACTTGGTCGGCCCCATTGTCTTGGGCTTCCACATCCATTGGGAATCAAGTCTTGCCCTTGCTGGCCCTCTACCAGCAAGGGCCCAACCCCTCAACCTCACCTTGGCATTGCCAAGTTACCCCGGGCTTGGGTGAGCGACGAGAGAGCGGCGGCCCAAATTGGCCCATTTAGATTGCGAATGTGCTTGCTTGCTTATTGAGTCCTAGGTTGTGTCACATCACGTAGGCAAAAGGGTTTAATCCGGCGTGGTCCTGGCTTGCTTTAAATCGGCGCGGTGGCTTTGGGGCGCGTCGGATTAGGGCGCACCGGGAACAAGCCAAAGAAAATTGTAAACTTTTGAGTCTAGAGTTAATCCGGCGCGGGGGGGTACCGCGCCGTATTAGGGTGCACCGAATTAGGACCGCACCGTTTAAGTTAATTTTCAAGATTTTTGAATCTATTTTGGTTTATTAAGATGTTGTTGAGGGTTTGGGGGTTAATTAGGCTGATTGCCTATTGAGTTAGAGTCCATAGCTCTCCAGGAGCAGAGTTATAAGCTAGTGCGAGGTTCATACTCGAGCACGGAAGTTTATTACTTAAGAACATATGCCTTATTGAGGCCAATTCATGAAGGTAACTTTATTAATTAAGAAGCCTGGCAAAAATTGGGAAGCATCTCCCCCATCCTTGAAGGATTGCAGGGGAGAAACGGGGTCATACTCATGTGTGGAGTAACCCCTAACTAGCCGGTCGGCACAATGGCAACCAGCAGACCCCAATCAGATAGGAAACCCCGAGGACTAGCCTACAAGGGGCACCATGGTTTTGTGGGTTGAAATGAGCAGATAAGGTGACTAATGAGGGAAGCAACAACCCCGAGGGCCAGCCTACAAGGGGTGAGCGATCTATAGTCCACATTATATCCGAGAGAGGGATGACTGTTAGAAAAGGAAACCCCGAGGACTAGCCTACGAGGGGCACACATCCCTTAGTCACCACAAGGTCCCAAAGGACTGTGGATTTGAATTGTCGGGTTGAAGCCCCTGTTAATATTCACCCTGTGGCCCGTAGGGAATATCCATCACTCGCAGATGGAGCCCCTTTGGCCAATCGGTGATTCTGTGAAACAGTGAGGAATGTCCCCCTCCCCGGATTATTGGGACAAAGCCAACGGAACTATCACAATCCAATGACTGTAAACCACAAACGGGATGAAAGGAGATATTCAATATAAGATGCATTTAACTCATTGACAGATTGCCATTCACGGAGTTAGTATGTCAATGCTCATAGGGGTTAAAGGATTAACACCCACGGAGTCGAACAGTTACTATGCAAATAAAGGGGTAAGGGATATTGCAGAGAGTCGTTGAAGAATCAACTCCCAGTTGGGACAGCCAGAGGTGCATACATAAGTATGCCTCTAGTCACAAACCCACGGGATGGACGATGCAAGGCACAGTTGGCATGTTGGCATGAAGGCCCCGGGGAGGGGGGAAACATTTATATAGCCCATGGAGTTCTAGGGCACATCCGACATCGGAGAACCAGGATTCGAGAAACAAGCACACGGGGGAGCAATTAGTCATACAGATTGAGGGAGGAGTGAAAGAGAGACGCAATGTCGAGCATTCAATCTATTAAGACATGTTCATATCATTAATCTCGTGAACAGGGAACCAACATACATATTACAAAACACCTGCGCCGGCGTTGTCGCACGGACACCATTCAATAGTTGCAGAGAGGTTTGTAGAAGAAAATGAAAGTAAGAGATGGTGAGAGGGGGGGAAATATTGGCTCATATCATCGCCCTCCCCCCCTTTCACTTACATTAGATTAGAAGGGAGGAATCGGAGAGACGGCGGAGAGAAAACCACGTGACCCACATATTCCTCAAACAGAGTATCGGACTCTCACTCTTCTTCTCCGGCTCTGGAAGACTTCAGGCAGAGCAGAGGAAGACGGCGGCAGCAAGGAGGCTCTCCGAAGGAAACCCCTCTTCCCCCAAGGAAACCCTCTCTCCCTTGGCTCTTATTGGTGGTCACCGTCTCCCCGATGATCACTCAGTCTCTCTATGTGTTAGCCTCCTTTTCGATTGTTCTCTTTTTTCTAACTTGGTCGAACCAAGTATTAAATAGGTGCAGGTTAATTCGGCGCCGAGGAAGCACACAGGGGAAGCGGTCTCCAGTAGACTTCTTGCGCGCCGGAATCAGAGGCGCCGGGGAACCTTTTGCGCGTCGGAATAAGAGGCGCCGGGAAGAAGAGCGTGCCAGTGAGGGGCGCGCCGTATTAGCCCTTGTCGTTTGACACATATTAGTCGGTTGGTCCAGGGACGGTTCCGTAAGTCACCGTTGACCATTCATCTCGTTGCGATCTTACAAAACCCTAACGGGAAGCCTTGACGAAGCTTTCGGGATGACGTACGACCCTTCTCGGAACTTCGTATGTCCTAGGATTAAGCACGCGGGTTTTCCATTGACACGGCTTTCGGCACTATGATTTGTGCTCCTAGCTCGGCCTGACTTGTGTTCAAAGCTTCTCGAGGGGTGGAGTAACACCCGGGATAGTTCCGCCTTGACTGGGCGATCATTTGGCAGCTAATGGACCCAATATGGTGAGAAGCCGCACCCATGCCGGGTGATCGGCGTCTTCTGCTGACAGAGCCTCTGGTTTCTCATTATGAAGGACCGGGGGCGTTCTTTCTTCTCAGGAGAATCTTTCATTTAGGTGGCGGGCCGCTGGGTAGACCGTTGTCCTTGGTCGGACAGCGGGTGTGGTCTATGCGGCATGACAGAGTCGATGCCAGTTCATTGGGCAGGCTTGATCACACTGCCGGTTGGTTGTGAATTCATCTCGATTCTCCTGAGGTGAAGTCCCCGGTGTTCATACCAGGCGACTTGAGGCTCCGGCAGCTTGAGAAAGCTTCAATATGTTGATATCCTTCAACTTCTGTGCTTTAGTAGGCCGTATCATTCATCTTTGAGGCTTGATCGCCGTTAATCATATTTTGAGTGCCAACAATACCCTGAAGTTGACATGCTGTCATCTTTATCAGACTAAAAAATTGAGTCAATGTAACCTCGAAGTTTCAAGTCCTCTCCTCCATAAACTAGAAACATATCCTTGGTCCTTCGCAAGTACTTAAGGATACACTTCATAGCTATCCAGTGTTGCTCACCTGGATCCGCCTGAAATCTGCTCGTAACACTTATAGCATATGCTACATCAGGCCTTGTACATAACATGGCATACATGATGGACCCTATGGCTGAAGCATAATGTACCCTACTCATGCACCCTCTCTTCAGGAGTCTTAGGGGACATTTCCTTAGAGAGGTAAACTCCATATCTCATTGGTATGAGACCACTCTTGGAGTTTTCCATGCCAAACCTTTTGACAATGGAATCTATGTACATAGATTGGGACAAGCCTAGAATCCTATTTGATCTATCTCTATAGATCATAATCCTCAATACATAGGATGCTTCACCCAAATCCTTCATGGAGAAGTGCTTAGACAGTCAGGCTTTAACTGATGACAACATACCTACATCATTCCCAATGAGTAGTATGTCATCTACATATAGCACCAAAAAAGTGATTGCACTGCCACATGTTTTCTTATACACACACGGCTCATCTTCATTCTTAACGAAGTCATAAGACTTGATGGCTTCATCAAATCTTAAATTCCAACTGTGGGATGCTTGCTTCAATTCATAAATGGATCTTAGCAACCTACATACCTTATCTGGGTGCTCCTTGGATATGAATCCCTCAGGCTGTATCATATACACCTCTTCCTCAAGGTTTCCATTGAGGAAAGCAGTCTTCACATCCATCTGCCAGATCTCATAATCATGGTACGCAGCGATAGCAAGTAAAATCCTGATGGACTTAGTCATGGCAACTGGTGAGAAGGTCTCGTCATAGTCAACTCCTTATCTTTGACGATATCCCTTCGCAACCAACCTTGCCTTATAGGTATCAACCATTCCATCTGCTCCAACTTTTCTTTTAAAGATCCACTTACATCCGATGGGTACTATACCCTCAGGTGGATCTACCAAGTTCCAAACTTGGTTGGAGTACATGGAGTCCATCTCCGATTTCATAGCCTCTTGCCATCTCCAAGAGTCAATACCACTTATTACCTCCTCATAGGTCTTAGGATCATCATCCTCATTATAGTGTGCCTTGTTCCCACCATTAGAGATATGTCCCACATATCTATCTGGTTGAATAGGTACACGGCCAGACCTACGCACAGTTTGTGTGTCATCCTGAACTGGTTCCTAAGACGATGCAGCTTCAGTTTGTGGTTCTAGAACCTCTTCTAGTTCTACCATACTCCCACTATTTCCTTCAAGGATATACTCATCCTCTAGGAACACAGCTCGCTTAGCTACAAACACTCTTTGATCGCTAGGTTGGTAGAAATAATATCTATAAGTTTCCTTAGGATATCCCGCAAATCTGCATCTTTCAGTCTTGGATGCCAGTTTATCAGGATTGTGTTTCCTAACATGAGCAAGACAACCCTAGACCTTAACATTCTTAAGGTTTGGTTTCTTTCCTTTCCATATCTCATATGGAGTGGAAGACACTGACTTAGAAGGAACTTTGTTTAATAAGTAAGCAGCAGTGTCTAGGGCATAGCCCTAGAGCAACAAGGGCAATCCAGCAAAGCACATCATGGATCATATCATATCTAATAAGGTATGATTCCTCCTTTCAGTCACACCATTCAGCTGAGGTGTGTAAGGAGGAGTCCACTAGGATAATATACCATTATCCTTTAAGTATTGTGTGAATTCCGTACTCAAGTATTCCCCTCCTCGATCTGATCGAAGAGTTTTAATACTCTTTCCTGTTTGTTTCTCTACTTCATTCTTGAATTCCACAAATTTCTCAAAGGCTTCGGACTTGTACTTCATCAAATACACATATCCATACCTAGAGAAATCATCAGTGAAAGTAATGAAGTATGAGTAACCCCCTTTGGTATGGGTGGACATAGGTCCACATACATCAGTATGTATGAGTTCTAATAACTCACCAGCTCTCTCTCCATGTCTAGTAAATGGAGAGTTGGTCATTTTTCCCATGAGGCAAGATTCACAGGTTGCAAATGATTCATAATCAAATTGATCAATATATCCATCTTTGCACAACCTTTTCAATATTTCCTCACTAATATGACCAAGCTTACAATGCCAAAGGTATGCTTGATTTACATCATCCTTCTTCCTCTTAAGAGGTCCATCCACACACATAACAGGAGTATCAACATCTAGTAAGAACAAACCATTAATTAAGCTCCCACTGGCAAACAATTCACCATTTAATAATAAAGAACATGTTTTGTTACCAAAGCTCACAACAAATCCACATTTGTTCAAGCATGAAATGAAAATAATGTTCTTAATTATTGAAGGAAGAAAATAACAGTCTGTCAACTCTAATGTAGCTCCTAAGGAAAGCTTGAGGTTCACACTCCCGACTGCAAGTGTAGCAACTCTTGCTCCATTCCCCAATCGTAGATCAATCTCTCCTTTGTTCAGCCGCCTACTTCTTGTCAGAACCTGCAAATCATTACAAATATGAGATGTACATCCAGTATCTAATACCCATGATGTGGATCTATATGACAAGTTTAGGTCAATCATGAACATACCTGAAGCTTCTCCAAGCTTCTGCTTTGCTTTCTCTGCAAGATATAACTTACAGTTCCTCTTCCAATGGCCATCTTTATGGCAATGGAAGCACTGGCCCTTGTCCTTATTAGCCTCATCTTTCTTGGCCGCCTTAACCTGTTTACCCTTCTTCTTTGCCTTGCCTTTCTTAAAGGCCTGCTGAAAATTCCTCTTCTTATTGGTCTTTCCAACAAGCATCACAAGAGATTTCCCATTGTTCATGGTGCTCTCAGCAGTCTTCAACATGTTTAGAAACTCTACCAGAGAGCATTCTATTTTGTTCATGTTGAAATTGACAATGAACTGGGAAAATGAACCAAGGAGAGATTGCAGAATGAGATCAACACAAAGATCCTTATTCATGTCAAATCCTAATTCTGCCAACCTTTCGATCCACTCAATCATCTTGAGAACATGTGTCTGCACAGATGTTCCCTCAGACATTCTTGCCCCGAACAGACTCTTAGATATCTCATATCTTTCTGTTCGACTCTGAGCTCCAAAGAGCTCCTCAAGGTGAAACAGAATGGATTTGGCATCCATCTTTTCATGCTGCCTCTATAACTCATTTGTCATGGAGGCAAGCATATAGTATTGGGCAAGCGTGGCATCGTCCTTATGCTTCTCATAAGTAATGATCTCTCCCTCTTCAGCATCATCGGCAGGAAGAGGAGATATAGGCCGATCAAGAACATGGGCTATCTTCTCAGCGGTGAGAACAATTCTTAAGTTCCTGAGCCAGTCACTATAGTTTGGACCAGTAAGCCTGTTGGCATCAAGTATGTCGCGTAACGGGTGGTTCGCCATAGAAGTATACAAGAGAAGATTTGCAATAATAAGATAACGTGCAGATATTCATGAATTAAAAATTAAGATATGGTCTTTAATCCTAATATTATAACTCCGACTAATTTTTGACGAATTTGCACAACCCTGTTGGGACGCTAAAGGTGATCTAGAGGGGGGTGAATAGATCAGTCACCCGTTAAAAACTACTGCAGCAGATTCAAATGCGGAATGAAAGCTTCTGCTGAACAGATAGAGGGCACAAAGCAAATACTAGCCAGAACTGAAGAACCGTCCTAAGCAAACATCTACTGCGCAAAGAACAGAAATATAGAAGCGATGCAGACCACAAAACAATCACACAGTAGACAAGATATTTTTAGGTGGTTCGGTCCTCTAGACCTACATCCACCCCACACTCAACCCGAGTGTGGATTACTGCTGACTCACAGCTTGAACCGCTGGGCCTCACAGCTTGCTGTCCGAGGTATCCACCTCGCCTGCTGAGCCTCACAGCTTGCTGTCCAGAGGAATCCTCATCTGCAAAACCACTGGGTAATACAGCTTAGCCGTCCAGTGGAATCCTCCACTGCAAATGCTGACTAACAGCTTGAACACAAGAGTTTCGAAAAACAAAACAAAAACAAACGAAAGATAAAATGTATCCCTGCAGGGAATGTAGCTCAAACAAGTGAGCAATACTCAGATCTGGTTTTGAACCAAAGATCTGAGGGACATCTCTCTCAACTCTCTCCTTCTTCTCTTTCTTTTCTCTTCTGCTGGATTGTGGAAGCTCTCACTCTGCCTCTGCTCCTTTTATCACGATCAGTCTTCTTCTGAGGAAGAAGGCTTGCTTTTATAACAACAGGAGCAACACTGGGCGTGTGTCTTCCACATTTCTCGCCCAAATATTTTGGCCACGTGTCATCATCCTGTCAGCCCTTCCAACTTCAGATCACGTGCCATTCTTAAGCTTCACGAGCAGTACCTGTCAGACAGAGAGAATTATCAGTTTGAGTAAGCAAAGTGTGTACATCAAGAATGAATGCACAATGGTTGTATAGACTTTGCGTTCTGAACAATGTACATACTTGCCACCTGAAGTGTGTAATGCAGTGTGTAGACTTTGCAATGTATGGACTTTGCAATGCGAAGACAAAGCATGTACAGACTTGGAAATGCTTGAAGCACAGAATGCACAGGCTAGAGTTATGAGTGTATAGACTTGATAGCACATGCTGCAGTATGCATATGGTGAAGTATGTACATTGACGATAAATGAGATGCAGCTTAACAAGCACTGACTTGATGCTCACACGGCTGTATGTACTTGCATGAGACGCTGGGTGAGACGCTGGGTGAGACGCAGGATGCACTGGCTGTACAGACTTTGCATATGCACATGAGACGCTGAATGAGACGGATGGATGTACAGACTTGGGCTGTACAGACTTTAAATCAAATATCCATAGAGATGCTAAGTGAGACGGTGGATGCGATGCGATGTAAAGACTTAGCATGAGACGCAACCTGAGACACTCAATGTACAGACTTAGAGTTCGCGCATACTACAGTGCTAATGTATAGACTTAGTGTTCTGCAGCCAGACAAATGAATGCACAGTCAATGTATAGACTTGCTAACATGCATGAACAAGTGGCGATGTATAGACTTGGCCAATGCATCGATGTATAGACTTGCATAGTTCTAGCTAAGAGATGTATAGACTTTATGTGATAGCCCAATGTACAGACTTGGTGTTCTAAACGTAGGTAAAGATAAGGAGTATATAGACTTGCTTAGTTCAGAACGTAGGTAAAGATGCAATGTATAGACTTAACATATGCACTGGTTGTACAGACTTAGCCACGAGCTGAACTATCGGATGTATAGACTTTGCTCAGTTCAGCTGGTGGATGTACAGACTTGAGATGAATGCATGAACAAGCCGATGTACAAACTTGCCAATGTATAGATTTTAAGTGCAAGGCAAAAGGCTGTACAGACTTTGAGACTTAGTGTTAATTCATGGGCTGTACAGACTTCCTATGTGCTCAAGTCCAATGTATAGACTTGCTGAGATGATGCACCAGAAGAATGTATAGACTTAATGAGTTGTAGCATAAACACATCAGCAGAGAATGTATAGACTCTGCAAGCATAAGGCAAGCATGCGATGCAACAGAATGTATAGACTTTGTTTGTGCTGTGCAGCCGATGTGCATACTTGCTAGCCAGACACTACAAAGACTCTGTACAGACTTTATAGCGTGCAAACATGCCATTTGAATGTATAGACTGTGTGGACTTGATAGCATGCGGATGTATGGACTTGTGTTGGCTTGATAGCATGCATGAAATACCCTGTACAGACTTAAGCAATGTACTGACTCTGAACGCATGCAATGCAGCAGGGCAATGTATACTAAGCACAATCACTGTATTGCTATCATCAAAACAAAATATCATATGCTTGTGCCTAAGGGGCACAACATTCTCCCCCTTTTTGATGATGGCAACAAAGTGACAGTGAGTCACCAACCAAATTTTCTCCCCCCTTGACATGATCAAAAAGAAAGAAAAACATGAGTGCAACATGCAGAATACATTGCAGATTTCCCTTAGAACAGCTCAAACTCCCCCTGAATGAATAACTCCCCCTGAAATTATTTCTCCCCCTTTGAGAAGGAATATGGATGGATGAAACAGATAATCAAAAGGTAGAGAAGGTAGGAGGGTCAACAGACAACAGCTGATGCATTGGTTCAGAAAGTGAGCATGATTATAGACAACATGTTAAAGCATAAGAATCAGTAATTTACGGTCTTGAAAGAATTCAGGTTTAACAGTGATAAAGATAGAGTAAAGCAGCTGACCACTGAAAAAGAGTTATAGACTCCATTTATAGCAATGAATCTAGGGCACATGGCTTTAATAGATAAGTCAGAAACAATACCCTTTGTGATTAAACATGGAAGTTTAAGAAAGGTAACATGAATATGTATTGAGAAAGAAAAAACACATTACACTCAATGACTTTTGATTTCAAAGGGTTACAGCAGTTTATTTTTCACTTTTTTTTTAATTTTTCAGAAATTGAGCTAAGTGAATAGACTAGTGGTATTTATGCTGTTGACATTAGGTGTACACCTTGATCAGAGGCAGGTACCCCCAGTTACTAGGCATAAACTACTAGATTTATTTCAGATCAAGACCTACAAGGAACAATTTTCACCTTTGACATTAAGGGCACACCTTGATCAGAGGCCAGTACCCCCAGTTACTTGGTGAAGACTCCCCCTATAGATTTGACCCTATGAACAGAGATAGTCTGAAGCACTTCATGACTTATGAATTCTCCTGCTTCTTTGGAGGAGATCACAGTTTCTCAGTACAATTCAGCCATTGCTCTGTCACTGTGTTCAGCTCTTTACATTGATGATCTTATTTACTGCTGCCCTTATTTCTTTTAGAGTGATTGTTTAAAAACAGTACACACTCTATTTACCTTTTCTAGACATTTCCAATTTAACACTTTCAGGCATTAAAAAAAACTTTTTCTATTCTAACAATGAGACAAAGATTAAGAGCTATAAAAGCTTTCTTTTATCTCAAGTTCTGAAGTGCAGACACTTAACTCTTCAATTTATAAAGGTTAAACATTTAGTTCCTCTCAATTTGCAAGTGTGATTCTTATAAATGAACAATTACAATGACCACAGCTCAATGCACTAAACCAAAAGCAATACTGTTGTTCAGTGAAGGTTAGGGAAATGATGGGAATTGTTAAAAAGTGATAGCAATAGGCATGAAAGTCCAAGAGCATCTGATGTCAAAGATTATGAATGGAGTTAGTGGGAACAATGAGGAGTGACAAAGATTCAACGTACTGAACATAACTCTCAGCTCCCCCTGACACCATGATGCAAAAAAAATGCTATGCAATGAGTCATTTCTTTTTAAAATTTTTAAATTCAATGATATGCAGTACACTGCTCTATATGAAGACTGGACCCTTATACCATAGTGGTCATGCAAAGAAATGCAGTGCAAAGCAGTCCTATATGCATTAAACAACTTCCTTGATGCAAATGATATATGCAGACATTAGACACATGCATCAACTATATGCATTAAATGAACCATACAAACTCAGTGCAACACATGAATAAGTGAGCTCAGTGCAAAGTACATACATGCACAAACATGAGAGAAGCATACTCGATGCAATGTATGAACAACCATGAACATGTGTTTAAGTAAACTCGGTGCAGGGTATGCATTGACTACAAAAGTGGTTGTGCAGTGCATCTAGCATCTTATGTACACAGTGCAATAAATGGCAAGAGAAGAGCATCAGATATGTGCAGAATTAAATTCAGTAGCTGAGTCTGGAATGCAGACTGATCAGCTAGACAAGAAGAGAACATCAGAAATTAAACAACCAAATCAACATGACTTTTTCAATTCTGAAGGGAAATCACTTACCTGCTTTACCTGACTGATTTATTTTTACCCTTGGTGTTGCATTAGATTGTTGACAAGGCCTCCAATTTCTTTCAGCTTTTAGAATTTTTGGCCCTGCCTCTTGTCATATGCCTGGAGTAGCTATTCCTATTTCATCATTTTGTTCCCGGCTACCAAGCATACCTGCAAACACACTTAGGGAGCAGATTTTGGAACCCAAGATAGTTTGGGCCCCAAGACAGAAGCAGATATGTGAGAGTGAAAACATGACAAAAGCTATTTAGGGATCCACACTTGTGTGAAAGTGGATGGTTTGGTGGATTCTACAGCTTGAGAGTTCTTTTTGTTATTTTTCTTTTTCTCAGCACCAACAGGTTTAGCTTTCTTTTTCTGGTGCTGTGATGGTTTTTGTGTAGTCCTGGCATTCATTTTATTAGAAACATTGTTATTTTTCTGCCAGTGCCTTGGCCAATGAGTGTACTGGAAGTTGTGGCCCAAATTGGTCCTAGGCTGACCATAGAACACCTGTTGACTAGGACTCCATGTCCTAAAGTGACTATCCCATCTCCTAGCTGGCTGAGATCTATAAGGCTGAATGTGGAAATTCTGATACCTAGACCTCATGTATACAGGGTTCCACCCAAACCTATTAAGTAGTTGTGAGTGATTGTGATGATAGACTTGGGCTCGAGGGAAATAGGGATGTGTAAACTGGTTCCTAGCTACACTTGGTCTCCCTGCCACCTTTGACCCTCTAGGTTTCTGCACTGACTTATATTGGGTCTTTTTCTGAGCAATTGATGGTGGTGGAGACTTAGCAGCCTTGGACTGGGGTTTTGATGTGCTAGCTGGTTGACCCCTAGCCTTGGACTTACTCTTGGGAGAAGAGCATGCAGCTCTAGGCTCTACAACTTTCTGCTTTCCCTTGTCCTTAGCACTGGACACCTTTGATTTTATATTGTTGAAAGTAGATTTTTCATTGACCATTTTTATGAGTGGTCCTTTATTCTTTTCTCCCACGAATGAAATGGTTTTCAGTTCAAAACTCTTTTTAGCTGAGGGATTAAAATCGAGACCCTCCTTTCTGAAGTTCACTTTTGACCCTAGCAAGGCATTAAGATTTTCTGTTCCTTGGGTCATGCTTTCAATGATTTTCTTTTTGTCAGAATTTTCATTTTCCAGATTTTCAATAGTTTTCTTCAATTCAGCATTCACTGACAAGATAGCTTCATATTTTTCAGTTGAAATCTTTATTTCATTTTCAAATTTCTGAATTAACAATTTCAACTCATCAATGACATTTTTTAGCAGCTCATTTTCTTTCCTACAATCAATCAAAACATGCTTTAATTCATCAAACTCAGAACATGCACTTTTTAATTTGTCATTCTCTGATTGTAAACATGCAACTTTATCAGAAAGTGTTTTATCATTAACCAGAGAATTCATTTTCTTCTTCAAGAGTCTATTTTCCTTCTTAATATCATTCGCTCTATCTAACAGTTCTCCATAAGCATCTTCCCAATCAGAAATAGTATAATGTTCGAAAGGGGATGATACCTGATCAGACTCTTCTTCTTCTTCTCCATTCCTGGCCATCAAGCAGATGTCCTTTTCTTGTTTCTCACTATCTGAGGAAGTGCTCAGCATGCCTTCTTCCTCATCACTCCATGTACTGACCATGGCCTTTCCCTTTGGCGCTTTCTTCCATGGTCTTCCTTTGATTTTCTGTAACTCTGGACAATCAGCCTTCATATGGCCAGTCTTCCTGCAATGATAACAAGTATTATCGTCAGATTTTTCAGCAGGGTTAAATTTATACCTGTTTTGCTTCCTGCTGTGGTGTTTTCTGTAGACATTTTTCCCTTCTGTTCTAAGAAATCTTCTGAACTCTCTTGTAATCATAGCTAGTTCATCCTTTTCAAGCTCCGATCCAGATAGGCTCCGATCACTGGATGATCCATTGCATCTGGACTGTTTTGAACAGCTATGCTTGGCCTTCAGAGCAATAGGCTTCTTGTATTCGAGCTCTTCAGCTTGTAGAAGATTCATCTCGTATGCCATCAAAGAGCCTATCAGCTCATTAGGTTTCATCTTTTGTAGATCTTTTGGCTCCTTAATCACAGTCGCTTTGGTATGCCACATTGGAGTCAGCGATCGAAGGATCTTCCTCACAACTTCATGATCGGTATAGCTTTTTCCCAGATTTCTTAGACCATTTGTTATAATGGTCAGACGAGCATACATTTCGATCACTATCTCACCGGGCTTCATCCGAAATGCTTCATACTTTGTCACTAACATATTAGCCCGTGTCTCTCTCACTTGAGACGTTCCCTCATAAATGACCTCAAGGGTATCCCACATCTCCTTTGCCGTCTTGCAGGATGACACTCTATCAAATTCAGTGGGATGGAGTGCACACTGAATGGCGTTGATGGTGCTCCAATTCAGAGTAGATTTTTGGATTTCTTCTCTGGTCCACAATTCCTCATTCTCATGTAGCTCATAGGGACCTTTGCTTATAATCTTCCAGATCTCGTAGTCTTTGGCTCTGAGGAAGACCTGCATCCGGATCTTCCAATATGGGTAGTTGGATCCGTCGAAGAATGGTGGCTTTGTAGTGGACTGTCCCTCTGCTGTTAACCCTCTAGCATCCATGGCCGTTCCTCTTTAGGATGTTAGTCCTGCACAAAGAGTTAGGCTCTGATACCAATTGTTGGGACGCTAAAGGTGATCTAGAGGGGGGTGAATAGATCAGTCACCCGTTAAAAACTACTGCAGCAGATTCAAATGCGGAATGAAAACTTCTGCTGAACAGATAGAGGACACAAAGCAAATACTAGCCAGAACTGAAGAACCGTCCTAAGCAAACATCTACTGCCCAAAGAACAGAAATATAGAAGCGATGCAGACCACAAAACAATCACACAGTAGACAAGATATTTTTAGGTGGTTCGGTCCTCCAGACCTACATCCACCCCACACTCAACCCGAGTGTGGATTACTGCTGACTCACAGCTTGAACCGCTGGGCCTCACAGCTTACCTACAACCCGCTGAGCCTCACAGCTTGCTGTCCGAGGTATCCACCTCGCCTACTGAGCCTCACAGCTTGCTGTCCAGAGGAATCCTCCTCTGTAAAACTACTGGGCAATACAACTTAGCCGTCCAGTGGAATCCTCTACTGTAAACGCTGACTAACAGCTTGAACACAAGAGTTTCGAAAAACAAAACAAAAACAAACGAAAGATAAAATGTATCCCTGTAGGGAATGTAGCTCAAACAAGTGAGCAATACTTAGATCTGGTTTTGAACCAAAGATCTGAGGGACATCTCTCTCAACTCTTCTCTCTCTCAACTCTCTCCTTCTTCTCTTTCTTTTCTCTTCTGCTGGATCGTGGAAGCTCTCACTCTGCCTCTGCTCCTTTTATCACGATCAGTCTTCTTCTGAGGAAGAAGGCTTGCTTTTATAACAACAGGAGCAGCATTGGGCGTGTGTCTTCCACAGTTACCACCCAAATATTTTGGCCACGTGTCATCATCCTGTCAGCCCTTCCAGTCTCGGATCGCGTGCCATTCTTAAGCTTCACGAGCAGTACCTGTCAGACAGAGAGAATTATCAGTTTGAGTAAGCAAAGTGTGTACATCAAGAATGAATGCACAATGGCTGTATAGACTTTGCGTTCTGAACAATGTACATACTTGCCACCTGAAGTGTGTAATGCAGTGTGTAGACTTTGCAATGTATGGACTTTGCAATGCGAAGACAAAGCATGTACAGACTTGGAAATGCTTGAAGCACAGAATGCACAGGCTAGAGTTATGAGTGTATAGACTTGATAGCACATGCTGCAGTATGCATATGGTGAAGTATGTACATTGACGATAAATGAGATGCAGCTTAACAAGCACTGACTTGATGCTCACACGGTTGTACATACTTGCATGAGACGCTGGGTGAGACGCTGGGTGAGACGCAGGATGCACTGGCTGTACAGACTTTGCGTATGCACATGAGACGCTGAATGAGACGGATGGATGTACAGACTTAGCCATGAGCTGAACTATCGGATGTATAGACTTTGCTCAGTTCAGCTGGTGGATGTACAGACTTGAGATGAATGCATGAACAAGCCGATGTACAGACTTGCCAATGTATAGACTTTAAGTGCAAGGCAAAAGGCTGTACAGACTTTGAGACTTAGCGTTAATTCATGGGCTGTACAGACTTCCTATATGCTCAAGTCCAATGTATAGACTTGCTGAGATGATGCACCTGAAGAATGTACAGACTTAATGAGCTGCAGCATAAACACATCAGCAGAGAATGTATAGACTCTGCAAGCATAAGGCAAGCATGCGATGTAACAGAATGTATAGACTTTGTATGTGCTGTGCAGCCGATGTGCATACTTGCTAGCCAAACACTACAAAGACTCTGTATAGACTTTATAGCGTTCAAACATGCCATTTGAATGTATAGACTGTGTGGACTTGATAGCATGCGGATGTATGGACTTGTGCTGGCTTGATAGCATGCGTGAAATACCCTGTACAGACTTAAGCAATGTACTGACTCTGAACGCATGCAATGCAGCAGGGCAATGTATACTAAGCACAATCACTGTGTTGCTATCATCAAAATAAAATATCATATGCTTGTGCCTAAGGGGCACAACAAACCCTCATTGTGCAAAGATGGGATATTCCAGCTATATCCTAGTGGGACCAGAATCCCATTAACATTATGGTAGTGGCCTTGTGGCAGCACAACAAACCACCCCATACTTAATGGGTAGGTAACTCTTGCCAATTGCAACTCCTTGCAACTCTTGGTGTATTCAACCTCCAGACCTTTGTGACCTTGTGGCAGCACAATAAATCACAAGATCTGGTTAGGTTAGACCCGTTGTTACGTTATGAGAGTGGGTTCAAGACATGACCCTTGTGGCAGCACAACAAAGTCATGCCGGCACCCATCCCAAAGTTCGACCTAAGCCTTAGCCTAAATCTTTGCCCCCTTGCTGTGAGGGCCTTGTGGCAGCACAACAAATCCACACAGTCTAAGAGCAGCTCACTTAGACTATAACAATGGAAGGCTATGTGGGTCATTCTTAATGCCTCATGTTTACAACCTAATATGAGATCGAGGGATTTTGATTAAATTTTGGTCTCATCAATATAGGTGCTACATACATATAAGAATTTGGAGTATCGTATATACCCTAAATATATATATATATATAATAAGTAGCACATCCACATATATCATATATATGCTTTAATACCAATGGATGATCATGGACCTTAAGCTCCTAAAACACATTACTAGAGCCAGTTGGTAATGCACACAATCATGGTAAATAGAAAAACATGGAGCATCCGATGCTCCCACTAGATGTGAAGAATCTCCCGAGGTCCTCGCAGCCGGTCTAATTCTTGGTCTTCATCCGCTTCTCATTATTACAAGTAAATTTGTAATTGGGCACGCAGGCTCACAAATATACATCAGATAATAATAAGAAATCTTGAACCAGTCAAGGGGAGTACAATACAGGTGAGAGATAGAATGTACAACCCAGATTAATAAGAAGAGAGAAGGAGGCACGCAGGCCCCAATAATCACATCACACAAACCACTCACCATAAAGAGTATCATTACATGATATCTAAGTCCATGATCATCCATCCACACACAAGACACATCACATGCATCTAACAATAATTATCACATAATTACAACAAGATATAACGATAATTTCAAAATATAATAATTAATTTTGAAATCACGCATATTAAACATTCAACTAAACAATCTAGTTAAAAAAAAAAGTCTAAACAACTTTAGACCTCCACCATTCACATTCACTGCATGGGCTCAATAATAATATCCAGTTAATTAACCTCATAAGAATCACATTCTTATAGTAATTAACTTTAATTAATTAGATAATAGAACATACTTAAAACTATTTTAAAATTCCCATTAACTAATTAACCAAGAGGGAAATAATGAAAAACAAATTAATAAGTTGCCAAAACAATTTCAGAACTTATTAAAATATTTTTCATATTTTTTTCACAATTTTTCAGAATTTATATGCATTTTAAACATTTTAAAATGGTAAAATCCAATATATATATAATATATATGTGTTAATGGGTTTGGGGTGGGCCGGATCCCTCACGGTCTGGATCCGGACCCGGTAAGAGACCCACGACGGGGTCTCCTTCCCCGCCCGAAAGGGCTGCGGCTAGGGTTTAACCCTAGCCGTCGCCGCCGCGGCCCTAGCAGGCCTGGCAGGCGTCCTCTCGCTGCCGCCCATCCACCGCCAGCCGAAGGCCACCCCGGAAGGCCACCCCGGAGACACCGCCGTCGTTGTCCTCTCGCCCGCCGATCGCCATTGGCACCTGCGATGAGGAGAAGACCGCGTCCACCGGAGAAGCCCACGAAGGGACCGCCACCGGCCTCCCATGCCGCGGGACGACGTCGGACGGCCGCAGATCACCGTGGAGGACCATCCCCGATCCCTGCCAGCCCCAAAGGGCACTAGCAATCGACGTTCGACGGCCTGAGAGGCCCGTCCTCCTAGCATGCGACCGGCGAACCTGACAGGGTTGAGGTGGTCAACTTACCCTCGCCATTAGGTCAATCTACGCACAAGGATGTGCGTTTTGCTCCTCTTGATCCCGGGAACAATTTCATGGCATCAATCGGCCGTTGCTCATCCCATGAGCGACCTAATCTGACGACGAACATTGAGCCCCATACATGATCGAGAATGATGAAAAATAATAAAATAATGCCATTTTTGATCAAACCAGTAACCTGGCTCTGATACCACTGTAAGGTTCTGACCAGAATGCGCAGCGGAAATCATCGAAACCTTAGATTGCATATCGTTGCCGGTTTTTCAAAATCAAATAATATCGATAAACCCCGCAGAGTGAAGAACGATTCTTTACCTTTGTGGGGTTGAGAGTCTCCCAAAACCTCGAAGACGATCAAGATGAAGATCCTGGAGTCGCGAGCCATTCAAGCGTCCGGCCTCTAGACGTATCCACACGAGTAGTGGAAGCAGACGGGATCTCCTCCACAATCTCCACACGCCGACCCGATCTCAACACCACCATCCACCGGGGAGGAAGGAGAGAGAAGAAGGGGGCACACCTTGGAGAGAGAGAGAGGAGAGAGGGCGGCCAGGGTTTCTCCCAACAGCGTTTATTTATAGACCTTTGGCATTTTTCACAAAAACCCAATAATAGTCTATAAAGTCCACCCATCCCGGTCTGTCCAATACTCTATTGTATGTGACCCTCTAGGCCTAATAGTCTGTTTGATTTTCCAGCCCATTAAGTAAAGAACTCTTTCTTAACTTAATTAGTTATATCCATTAACTCTTAATAGAATTAGCGGGCTTTCCGATCACGAAAAGCACCAAGCAACGCCTCGTGATCCCAAATGACATTGGGGATAAGCAACCCACTCAGGAACCTTTCCGTCTACATATTCCACACAGCTATAGATCCTCATTCATCCAATGCCCCACCAGGACTAGGGTATGGTCAAACTGTCAAACCCTATTGAGTCCCGGCTCGACTGAATCATGTACTCCAAACTGGTTCATTACAAAAACTCCTTTTTCATAACGAACTCCTGTACCCTGGCCAGGGGATTTCCCAAGTACAGATCCGTAGGGCATTCTCTCTCATATATTATACTGAGAGTGAATGATCCCATGTTGTCAAACTAATTGCCTTCGCACGAGTTCCACTGAGTCCGAATAACTAACTGTACAAGACCACTTTATAGAAGTCGATAAGTCAGTAATCAAATACTCAACATCCCTTATGCAAGACATCTTTAGTGACTCAGGTCTAAGATCCAACTATGCTACTGTGACATAGAATACCCTGATTGACAATTAGTATGATTACCATTCAGGGATTCTAGATCAGGTCAGTTCAATGAACTCATTCCACTAATGAGCACCCACACACGTACTTCAGTGTCTCCACATTGATGACTGTGAGAACAATCACACCCATCATATGAGTAAGTATCATGTGTGCTAGTCTATCCGGATCTTCAATGTCCCTTCTCAAAGATCCTATGACTGGGAACATTTGGAACATGTGCATCTGGATGACTGATCTCAATATCATAATCTCATTATGATCCAATCATCATCGCACAGATTCAGGGACTTTATCACATTCAAATCATGAACATAAATTAAATGCAATGAATAAAAGCCATTAATATAAATATGAATAAGATATTACAATAAATGACATCATCACATCTCATGTGATTGGCTTGTAGGGCATACATTTCTATCAAGATCTCTGCAGGAGATCGAACCACCTAAAAATCTCGTGTCTATGCTTGATGGTTTGTGATTGCTGCATATATACATCTGTCTGCTATCTTACCTCTCTTGGTTGATATATTGAGCATTCGTGAGAGTGAAGAAGGTATATTAAAAGATACTGCTCAAAGGATAGGTTAGACCTATCTGAAAAGTAACATATCTTGCGTGAGGAGACTCGTTGAGTTAAACCCCCGCCAAGTACCTCTTCACATCTCATCTGTCTGCAATTTATTTCTGCTACTATTATGATTTATCTGTCAATTTGAATTCACTCATTCTCTCTATTGATAGTTCTCACATAACACTTGACTACGCCTTCAGCCAATTCAATGGTTCACTATGGTTGGTGTGATTAAGTAGTTTTAATTCTGCATTCATCTGCTAATCTTGTTATAATTTTGGGTCGATCTATTCACCCCCCTCTAGATCTAATCATTTTCTCATCCATCACTTGGTATCAGAGCCTAACTCTTCTGTAGGGCTTCACATCCCGAAGAGGTTAGTCACTATGGATGCTAGAGGTTTGACTGTAGAAGGACAATTCGTCAGTAAGCCACCCTACTTCGACGGATCCAACTACGCATACTGGAAGAACCGTATGCAAGTGTTTTTGCATGCCAAGGACTATGAGATTTGGAAGGTAGTTAGCAAGGGACCCTTCGATCTACCTGAAGATGAGGACGTCTGGACAAGGGAGCAGATTCGAAGCTCCACCCTGAATTGGAGTGCCATTAATGCTATACAGTGCGTACTTCATCCGACTGAGTTTTCAAGGATCTCCTCGTGTTCTACGGCAAAGGAGATGTGGGATAAGCTGGAAGTCATCTATGAGGGAACTTCACAAGTCAGAGAGACCAAGGCAAATATGTTGGTCTCACAGTATGTGTTGTTCAAGATGAAGCCAGAAGAAATGATTTCAGAGATGTATGCCCGTCTCATGGTGATTACCAACAGCCTGAGAAGTCTTGGAAAGGTATATAGTGATTATGAGCTGGTGAGAAAAATTCTTCGATCCTTAACTCCTATTTGGCACACTAAGGCCACAGTTATAGAGGAGTCTAGGAATCTGGCTACTACCACCATAGATGAGCTTATTGGATCACTCATGACTTATGAGTTGAATCTGAAGAGATCAGATGATCTCGAGAAGAAGAAGAAATCGATAGCCCTGAAGGCCAATTCAAGCAAGAAAGGGTCTTCAAGCGAGCACAGCTATTCCAGCTCAGAAGTGCACAATGATGAATTCACCATGTTAACCAGAAAATTCAAGAGATTTCTGAGAAAAGAAGGAAAGGAATTCAGAAGAAGATACCATGCTGGGAGGAAGCAATCTAGGTATTAAAGTCCCGCCATCAATGACACCCAAGAGGGGGGGTGAATTGGGTGATAACAAATTTTAAGAAAACTTTAACTGATTTGGAGTTTGTATGATGAAATAGCAATTATCAAATTAGATCTGATGCAGAGCAAAACAGATCTTATCAAAATCACCACCACAATAGCACTTTGGTACTAGGCAGAGTTTGCGAATCTGAAGATTCTCTCACGCAAGGTGTTATCTTCCCGACAAGACTAACCTTGTCAGTCCGAACCCAGCTTTTGATATATCATAGATCTATTAGAGAATGATCACTTAATCTAGATCTAAATGAAGAAATCAGCAGATGCAATATGCTAACATGCTAGAGCAGAATTGGAGGTAGAAGATAAGAAACAAGCCACACAAGAGACAACGATTTTTAGGTGGTTCGGATGCAACAACGGCAACCTACGTCCGCCCCTCATAGACTGTGAGGATTCACACACTATCTTGTAAAGGATTACAAGATCGAACCACACACACACACTCGTGTGGAGTTCGGAACTCCCACGAAGGTGCACAAGCATCGAATCACACAGACATGTGAAGAAGAGAAGAACCACACACACACATACAAACGGATCTGTGGAGATCCACACACACACACAAATGTTTAGATATTACAAGAACATACACTTGAAGCTTGATGAAAAATGTAAGGAGAAACACAAAATGAAAACTTAGATTAAAGCTCCCCCTCAGTGGATGAAGATTATTTTGGATGAAGCTTGCTCCTCAGCTTGATCTTCACTTGAATGACTTGCAGATGATCTTGAAAACCTTGCTCTTGGATGAAGAACTCTTGGGCGCAGCAGTGTTCACGGAGCTATAGTAGCATCCCTTTTTCTCCCTTAGCAGCCCCCTTTGATTTCCCCTTGGTGATTAGGGTTTCTTTCCCCAAGAGATGTTTTTATATAACTTGGATGGTCAAGGACAAGCCAAGACATAGATCCACAATTCCAGGGATGTCTGGAGACTTTTGGGATTAAAAAACCATTGATAGATGCTTCAAGAGTCAACAATGGAGGCTTCGAAGCTGGCGGTCGACCAGGCATAGGGGGCGGTCGACCGAAACTTTATAGAGATTGAGCCTTTCAACGCTGGGAAAACCTGTCGACCGGGCCCTATCTGGCGATCGACCGCTAGTCTGGAAAACCTGCAGTTTTCGAGAGTTAGCCAATAAATCATAATCTGTGAACAATTTATTTTATGACCACATCTTGTTCCAATCAATATGAGTTGGTTGAACTTAGCCTGGGCATTTCTTGAAGCATGGTAGATTTAGACATTTGCTTGATTAAGGATGGCTTTGAGAGTGGTTTAAGCAAGTTATTACTTAGGTTGTAATACCGGGGTTTTGTTATCATCAAAATCATCTAGAGAGACTCAACAATCTCCCCCTTTTTGATGATGACAAAACTCTAGATTACAAGTGCATTGGCATGGTTTTAAGCAAATTGTAACTAAGCACGGCCAATAGTCCACAAGGCGATTAAACCAAAAAAAAAATTTCTTAAGCAAATCAACGCAAGCCATGCAACACTTTATTTGCTAAATAGATAGGAAATGAGAGACAATAGCCAACCATGTGATATCAGATACCAATTGCATTCATTTCATCATTTCATTGCAAGGTACATTGATATGCAAGACTTCTAGACATCATGACAAAGGGAAATGTAAAACTCTGACTCACAAAATGCAATGACTCACAAGCTACTCTCACAAATGATCATTCATACAGAACATAAGATCATGCATGCATAAACTATATAAGACCCTGCATAACTACTTCTCCCCCTTTGGCATCATCAAAGAGGGATAGGATAAACGAAAAGTGGACCCAAAAGACACAAGACCGAAGTACAACAGTCTAGAAGGAGGAAGCAAAAGAAACATCCTCATGGGTCATCTGCAGGAGGCTGATCCTTTGGAGGAGGAGGCTGATATCCAAGGCGGTGGCGGATGTCCTCAAGAGAATGGTCTTGAAGCTGAAGGCGATCCTGAATATGGCCAATGGAGATGTCACGGGCCGCATCACGGCGCTGCATTCCAAGAAGTGTCAAGTTCATGAGGTGGAAGGCCTGGCTAGAATCAGCAACACTGTCCGTGCGGGTAGTCATATGGGTGGAGAGTGTGGTCATCTGAGTGGAGAGAGTGTCCAAAACTGTGGAGAAGGAATCGATGCGACCTGACATAATGTCAATCACATTACCCATAGTGTCTATGCGATCCCCAAAGGTAGAAAGTCGATCCCCAAAGGTATCCACTTGAGTTTCTATCCCAGTAAGACACCTGTCAAGAGTCTCATAGTCTGCCCAAGAGTGTTGTCCGGCCCCCCAAGTAGAAGACTCCCCACGAAAGAACTGTGGTAGGGGAGGCATCTCTGGATCCATATGATGAGGTGAAGGTGGAGGAGGCTGATCCTCTGCCTGGACTGGAGGGGGGCTTCCCCTTGAGCCTGCTGCTGCTCTTGTTCCTGCTCTTCCTTACTGTCAACTTCTTCTCCATAAATAGGCACATCCCGGCGTAACTCACCATCGGGACCATAGTAATATCCAAAATCTATAAAGATCTTATGCTTATTATATATATCATCTTGTCGAACATAAATGAACTGTTCATTTGCCAAATTGATCCCATCATAGATGAATATGTCGGTCAACTGTGAAGCATAGGGCAAGGATCTCCGCAAATTGGTTCGACAGGTTCCAATTAGAGTCGTCATGAGGCGACCCATGTTGACTTGAATCCCATTCATAACATTGTAAAACATGAACCTGTGAACCTCTGTCACTTCATTTCTACTGCCACTCTTTGGATAAATGAGGGAGGTAAACATATGGTGCAACATATGCTGCAATGGTGGAAAATGATTTACATTCAATACGATTAAGTTGCTGACACCATGCACGTAATCACAGCTGGTCATAGCAAGAAAAGTTTCCCCAACATCACCATGACCAAAAACCATGTCGGCTCCTCTAGCCGCAACTCCCAAGCCGTGCTCAAACAGATCCGGAGTAATATGAAGCTCAACACCTTGAACAACTGTAAATAATTCCTCGTTTCTTTCGATCAAATTTCCATAAAACTGATGCACTAGATTGGGGTAATATTGGGTATATCTAGTGACAAAACCAATCCAACCTGGTTGAATCTCAAAGACAGCACATAAATCGGGCAAAATCTCGTTCACCTCGTTGAAGTCGACCAAACGAGGGTCGATAATGGGCCGTGGAGGCAACTGAGGTGCTCGCGGAGGTGCGGGAGCCCGCTATGGTGGATGAGCTGGGGCCTCTCATCTCTGACCACGGGGTTCCCCTTGGGCAAAGCGCCGAGAATTCCGTCTAGGTGACATCCTGAACTAGAGAACCTGGTGTGGAAACCCTTGAAGATCAATCTCAACCCTTGGGAGTGAGGATGGACCAAAAGACATTCTAAGGGCTTACAATAGCCTTCTCCACAACCTAGAACCTTGGGAAGAGCTTCACACTCGCACGAACGGCCGCGGAGATGTCATCCCGAAATGGTGACGAACCAACCGGATCTTGTGCGGATTGAAGGGGAATGAGGTTTTTGGGTTTGAGAGATGGAGTTTGGGTGTTCTAAGGTTAGGGAAATATGTTGGAGAGAAAAGGGGAGTGTTGGAATGAGAGATTGGGATGTTAAATCCCCTAAATAGAAGGGTCGGTTGATGCTTAGGCCGGACCGGTTTGCCGCCACCGGTCGATTGGAATGGGGACAACGGTCGACCATTATAGTCAACCTAGCCCAAATAATTCTATTTTTATTTCTTTTTCTTTTTTTTATATTAGCACCATCATCCGACCATCTAAATGGAACCAACATCAGGAAGTAGAGAGAAGAAGAAAAGATTGGATTTTTGAGGAAAGTTCTCTAACTCCCCCTCAGAAAGTGCCTTAGGTTTGGCATCATTGGGTCCACATTTATTTAGCCAAGGAATATTTGGCCTTAGAAATATTTTCAAGGAGGGCTATATGTATAAATACATTCAAGCATGCAGGAGTGTATATGAACACACAAGGCATTGAAAATAAGTAAATACAATATGCATGTTAATCTACCCTTTATGCATATGAGTTTCTATAAGTGCAACCCTTACCCTAAGTGCAGACCTATGTATGTATGCTCTCACCCTTGCACATGCCAAGTTCTCTTCTTATCTTGTTGAATTGATCTTGGTTTAGGGGTTTTGTGAAAATATCAGCTAGCTGATTATGTGTGTCAATGAAGTTCAATTCAAAGACCCCTTTTCCTACATGATCTCTCAGAAAATGATGTCGAATATCAATATGCTTTGTCCTTGAATGTTGAACAGGATTTTTTGACAAACTGATTACATTGGTATTATCACACATGATTGGAACACATTTCATTTCAACATCTAAATCAAGCAATTGATTTTTGATCCAAAGTACTTGGGCTCCGTAACTTCCGGCGGCTACATATTCAGCCTCGGCCGTTGAGAGAGCTACTGAATGTTGTTTCTTGGAGGCCCATGAAACTGGGCATCCACCAAGAAACTGACAGTACCCACTAGTACTTTTATGATCAACAATGCATCCAGCATAATCCACATCAGTATATGCAATCAAATCAAATGAGCTGCCGATCGGAAACCACAAGCCAAAGTCTAGTGTGCCAATTAAATACCGAAAAATTCATTTTACAGCCAACAGATGAGACTCTTTAGGACATGGCTGAAAATAAGCATATAGACATACACTGAATTGAATGTCAGGGCGGCATGCTGTGAGATACAGTAGTGATCCGATCATACCTCGAAACAGTGTAGGATCTACTATTTTACCATTTTCATCTTTGTCTAACTTCGTGGTTGTGGCCATCGGAGTTGACAGGGGTTTTGATTCAGCCATCTCAATTTTTTTTAACAGCTCTAGTGTGTACTTAGCTTGATTTATGAAGATGTCTTCGGGCGTTTGCTTCACCTGCAATCCAAGAAAGAAGTTTAGTTCACCCATTAAGCTCATCTCAAATTCTCCTTGCATAATTTCTGCAAATTGATCACATAAGGCATTATTGGTAGCTCTAAAAATAATGTCATCCACATATACTTGAACTACTAATATGTCTTTACCTGATTTTCTCGTGAAGAGTGTTTGGTCAACCTTACCTCTTTTGAAATTATTTTCTGTGAGGAATGAAGTAAGCCTTTCATACCATGCCCTTGGTGCTTGCTTTAATCCGTACAAGGCCTTCTGCAACTTGTACACATGCTTTGGATGTCTTGGATCTTCAAAGCCTGGAGGTTGCTCTACAAAAACATCCTCCTTGATGTAACCGTTAAGAAAGGCATATTTAACATCCATTTGAAATAATTTAAAGTTCAATGAACAAGCATAGGACAATAAAATCCGGACTGCTTCTACTCTAGCAACCGGTGCAAAAGACTCATCAAAATCAATACCCATCTCCTGGCTATACCCTTTGGCTACAAGTCGGGCCTTGTTCCTAACAACCAATCCCGTATCATTTAACTTGTTTCTGAAAATCCAATGGGTTCCAATTGTGGGATGATTCTTAGGACACGGCACGAGAGTCCACACTTCGTTCCTTTCAAACTGGTGTAGGTCTTCATGCATAACCTGAATCCAAGATTCATTTTGAAGAGCTTCATGGATATCCTTAGGCTCTTCTTGTGAAATTAGGGCCATCAAATTCTCTTTTTCTATTTGCCTTAATGAAGACCTAGTTCTGACCCCATCTTGAGGATTACCAATAATGTTTCTAGCGGGGTGGTCTTTCAAGAATGTAGAGGAGCTAGGCAAGTCAAGGTGTTACACTTGTTGTTCTTGAAGTGTCTCAATGGACGGATCTTCATCCTTTTCATCCTTGTTGGAGGTTGCTTCCATTGGTTCATCCTTAGCTCCAGCAACAGTTGGATTTTTAGGAGCTTCACCTGCATCCAAAGTTGGAATAGATTGATTGGTCAGTTTCAGTTCAGATTCATCAAAGATAACATGAGGACTCTCTTCAACAACTAAAGTCCTTTTATTAAACAATCTGTAGGCTCTAGAATTAAGTGCATAACCTAGGAAAATTCCTTTGTCACTTTTCTCATCAAACTTACCTAGGTTAGACTTACCATTGTTCAGGATGAAGCATGAGCATCCAAAGGGTTTAAGATGAGAAATATTTGGTTTCTTACCCTTGTAAAGCTCATACGGGGTTTTCTTTAGAATGGGCCTTACCATTGCCATGTTGATGATGTAGCACGCTGTACTTACCGCCTCGGCCAAAAAATATTTTGGTAAGGAATTTTCACTTAACATGGTCCTTGCCATGTCTATTAGGGTTCTATTTTTCCTCTCCACCACTCCATTTTGTTGAGGCATCCTTGGTGATGAGAAGTTGTACGTATATCCCTGATCCACACAGAAACTGCTGAATTCATGATTCTCAAACTCACCACCGTGATCACTTTAGATGGTGGTGATAAGGTAGCCTCTATAATTTTAGATTTTCCTGCAAAACACATGAAACTCCGTCAAGGCATCACTTTTATGTTAGGGTGCTAGGCCTGGATTCAGAGGGGGAGTGAATGAATCTCCCCTATAAAATGCCTAATTAAAAACTTATAACTAGACACAGTTACGGAATAAAGACCAAATGAGCTCTTCAAAATAAGAAATTCAATGATGCGCTTGATCAAACAGTTGGACTGCTAGAATTCAGATTCCTAAGTAAGTCTAAGTCGTAGACAAGATCAAATCAATTATGCATGAGCCTGAAATCTATTCAATCAGAACCATAGATGGAACAATCCTAAGCATTCATCTAGCGCTGAAGACACAAGGATGCAAACCACACAATGCTCAAGGATTTTTAGGTGGTTCGGTCCTCCAGACCTACATCCACCCCACACTCAACCCGAGTGTGGATTCCTGCTGATACACAGCTTAACTCGCAGGGCATCACAGCTTGCCTACAACCACTGAGCAACACCGCTTATTGTCCGAGGTATCCACCTCGCCCGATGAGCCTCACAGCTTGCTGTCCAGAGAAACAGATTCTCTGCAACTGCTGACACACAGCTTGAAAGAAAGGAGTGTAAAAGAAAAAAACAAGAAATGAGAAATCACAGCGACAGAAAGCTGTATATGATGGTAGCACAAATGTGGCTCTCAGAGAGCTGACTGGCCTGGATTTGATCCAAGGTCCAGTGGAACTAATCTTCAGGAAAGTCTTCTATCTTCTTCTCCTTGAGCTCTTTCTTCACTCTCTCTCTCTATCTCTCTCTCCTTCTCTCGATCTCACGAGCTTTCTCACTTTTACTTCTGCTCTGCTCTGCTCTGCTGCTCTCGCTCTATCTCTTTTCTCTCAGAATCTTCCCTTCTGCTGCTCTCTTATCTCGCTATCTGATTCTTCTCTGAAGCCCTTCTCTATTTTCTCAATCTCTCGATCTCTTCAAGCTCTCTACTGCTTCATCACTTTCGAACTGGGCGATTGGCTCTTCTTTTATAGACTACATGAACTAGGCGCGTGGTTGCCACAATTCTCGCCTAAAATTCTCGCAGATCTGATCCAGAACTTTCCATGTGTCACCATCACATTGCCGCTACTTTACACGTGGCAAGATCCCCTGGTATCAGCATGCCTTGGATCACGTGCTGATTACCTAGTACTTAAATTCCACGTGAGATAAGCCGCAGGTTGCTCAGTTAGTGCTCGATCATATAGCTGACCTGGCAGAATATCAGACATGTTATAAGCCATTTGATAATATACAAAGACCTAAAAACATGCACTGACTTGTAGCATGTAGTGCCCCAGAATTTATATCTATCATTTTTGAATTTTAAAAATAATTTTCTGGAAATTATAAAGGCTTAAATAAATTAATGAAGGGGTTATTGGATTAATAAGTCAATATAAGGCTCAAAAAGGCTAATTAGTTAACCTAGCCTATCTAATAATTGTCCAAAAGGTTTATGGACCAAGCCCATCAAATTTGGCCCATATTCTAGAAGGGTAATTGGATTATTCACGTATTTTAAGGATAAATACTAATTATATAAGATAATTATATGGATAAACGAATAAAAGAGTTTTATTAAATTTAAACTCTATATACGTTGAATGTAACGGTCTATCGGGCGACCGCCACAGCTATGTAACGCACCTAGACACGACCATTACATCCTACAGATTCCGTAAGGTGTGGAAATTGCAAAAAGATTAGAACTTTGAAATCCTATCTACAAAAGATCGATTTGGGATAGATTATAACATTGCTAAGGACTCTTAGGGATTAGGTTCTAACAAATTAAGGACTCTAGAATCGATCTAATCTTCAAATCCTAACCAAAACCCTATAAATAGGACCTAGTTCTGAACTGAGCGACCCTTACTTTTGGCCGTGAAGAATCAAGGTAAGGAGTCATAATTTTGGGTAAGTTCTTTAGAAGATTTTGTTTAGTATATTATAGAGTAATAGTTCTCCAAATTTCGTGCTAGGAGACCAAGAAACCAAGAAGATAGAAGCTTCCAAAGTTGCTGATTCAACCTTAGCAACCTAGGAATCTGAACGCAAGACCCCTAAAGATCCAGAGATTAGGACATCTAAACGAGGTAATTAGAGTTCAATCCTTTAGAACTTTTTGTACCCAATAGTTTCATCTTCTTACCCTCAAAATTTCACATCCTTAGGTCAAGAGGCTGAGGAAATAGAGCAGATTGAAGTTGCTGATTTATCACAAGAAGTACAAGGTTCTAAGGGTAGCACCTAGCATTAAATTCAAAGTTTGTGTTATGTTAGATGGACGCAGTCTATTACCACTGAGAGTGGATCTAAAGGGGGGGTGAATAGATCTAATGTCTAATTTAAGGCCAATATAAGGCTCTAATGCGGAATTTAAGCTGATCTACAATATCACTGACTAGAATGCTGGATCTGAACAGAAGTGAATCAAACTGTGAAAATAATCAGGAAATCCAATCACACACCAGTTCATAGACAATCGCACAAACACAAGACACCCAAGATTTTTAGGTGGTTCGGTCAGGAGACCTACGTCCACCCCACACTCAACTGAGTGTGGCTTACTGCTGCGCAACACAGCTTGCGTCCGCTGGGCAGTACAGCTTGGCATACAACCGCTGAGCTTCATAGCTTGCTGTCCGAGACCAAGTCTCGCCTGCTGAGGAGTTACAGCTTAACCTGTCTAGAGGATGTACCTCTGTAAACCCACTGGGGATTACAGCTTACCCGTCCAGAGGCAGCACCTCTGCTAACAGTTGAATCACAGCTTGAAGAAACAATTTCGGAAAGCAAAAACAGAAGCAAACGAAAATGGGAAAACCCAAAATAAATGTAGCTCAGAATGAGCAGTATCAACTCTGGTATCTGAACCAAGAGACGGATTCACAAGCTCTCAAACTCTCTCAACTCATCTCTCTCAATCTTCTCTTCTTTATCTTTTTCTTCTCTCTGCTTTTCTTCTCTGTGGATCTCGGTGGCACTCTGCTGCTACAAATGTTCAGTTTCTCTGTTCGGACTTCACCACTCGATCAGCTTTCTTCTGGTGGAAAGGTTTCATATATATACTAGCAGCAATTTGGATAAGGCGTGTGGCTTCCACATTTCCAGCCCAGAGAATTCTCCAGATCTGAAGAAATTTTGACCACATGGCAGCATCCTGACTGGGCTGCTTCCACGTGTCACAATCTGGGCACCTCGTCCTTCCTTGGATCACGAGCCACTCCTTCATCTTTGCACTTTAGTCCCTGTCAGTCAGTCGAAAGGAACTTATCAGTTTAATGTCGACACTTTGTACATACTTCATAGTATGCAATGCAGACATTGTATAGACTTGCTGAAGTGTAATGCAATGTGCAGACTTTGATCGTAGTTAAAGACAGCAATGTAAAGACTCTACATTATATAGACTAGCTGAAGTGTAATGTGCAGCCATTGTATATACTTTGTGAATGCGAAACAATGCCATGTACAGACTTTATATATGCAACGCTAGAGCATGTATAGACTTCATATATGCAGTGCTAAGGTATGTGCAGACTTCATATATGCAAGGCTGAGGTGTGTACAGGCTTAGTGAATGCAACACTGAATCATGTACAGACTTCACATTCACTATGCAGACGTTGTACAGACATGCTAATGTGTAACGTAGAATGCATCAAGCAAAGTGTGTACATTGAAGATATGCTCAAGAGTGTATAGACTTGATCAGATATCAGAAGCACAAGTGCTCAAGAGAGACGGTGGATGTACATACTTCAACTCTCAACTGAGACGGTGGATGTATAGACTTTAACTCTCAACTGAGACGGTGAATGTACAGACTTCAACTGCACGATGTATAGACTTTGGCAAAGCAAGGGCTGCACAGACTTCAAAGCTCAACTGAGACGGTGGATGTACAGACTTTGCATGAGACGCTAGACGCTGTACAGACTTGGAGACAATGCATGCTGCAGTGTATACACTTAGCATTAAGCAAGGCAATGTATGGACTTCAAGTCATGAGACACAAGTTGAGACGATGGATGATGTACAAACGTTAATGCGTGCTTGCAACACGATGTATATACTTAGCCTATGTAGACTTAGTCTGAAGTACAGACTTTGCATTAAGCAAGGCGCTGTATGGACTTCGAATCATGAGACGTTGATTAAGATGGACGATGTATAGACTTATGCTGTGCTGCAAGATGGCAGTGTACAGACTTGGTTAAGACTGTCTAGACTCTGCATGCGAGCTATGGCGATGTATAGACTTGCCAAAGGAAGGGCTGTACAGACTTGAGCAAAGCAAGGTCTGTATAGACTTGAGAGTTCATGATGTATAAACTTGCCAGAGGAACTGGACGATGTACAGACTTGAGCAAAGCAAGGTCTGTATAGACTTGAGAGAGAGAGTTCACGATGTGTAGACTTAGCCAAGACACGATGTATAGACTTTGGCAAAGCAAGGGCTGTACAGACTTCAACTCAGCTGCAATGTATAGACTTGCAGGTGCAACGTAGGTAAAGATCAAGGAGTGTATAGACTTGATATCATGGAACACATAGGCTGTACAGACTTCATCGATGTCTAGACTTGGAAAGTTAAGCTGGTGAATGTACAGACTTCACCGATGTCTGGACTTGGAAAGTTAAGCTGGTGAATGTATAGACTTCACCGATGTCTAGACTTTGAATGAATGTGCATGCATTGAATAGACTTCGCATATGATGTACAGACTTGCTAGTCAGACAGGCACAAGCTCTGTACAGACTTTATCATGCAGACAGGCCATGTGAATGTATAGACTTATGTTCTAAACGATGCACAAACACAACAATGCAATGTATGGACTTTGAGTGTGTAGACTTGTGTGTGTGCAATGTGTAGACCTGTGTGTGTGCATGACGATGTATAGACTCTTACTGCATAGAACACATAGACAATCTGACAGAGATAGTTTCATCAAAACATAAACAGTTGCCAATCAATCAAAACAAGCTGTTGCCAATGAAATAAAGCTATTGTCAACATCATCAACACAGAGGAGTCACAACAATCTCCCCCTTTTTGATGATGGCAACACCATATCATATGGAATAGCAACATCCTATCATACAGATGTAATTTTGATGAAAGACATGAATTATTAGTCAGATTTGTCGTGCAGATGCTATGGATGCATGCTGAGAAATGAAAACAGCTCCCTGCCAACAAGAATTATTAGTCAGATTTGTCATGCAGATGCTATGGATGCATGCTAAGAAATGAAAATAGCTCCCTGCCAACAAGTTCTCCCCCTATGCCATAATATGATGCATACACTCCCCCTGGAATACTGGAATTCACCAAACACACAATAAATTCTCCCCCTTTGCCATCAACAAAGAGGAGGGAAAGAAAGTACAAGGGAAGGAACAAGAGAAATCATCTGACTAGCATTCTGAACAAGTAGTTCAGGAATAAGCATTCTAAAGTACAGAGTCTTCAATCATATAAACTTAGAAACTGCTTTCAGATAGAGTTCTGGTTTAAAGACTATAAAATTTAGAGTTCATGCACTACAATCAATGGATAAGTTTTCTGTGCATTATAAAATAATAAACCAGAATCACATTTGCATGAGAGATTCAGTTTCAAAATATCTTACTTACATAAACTCAGTAAAAAAATGGTAAAGAGATACCAGGTCATGTATTGAAATTAAACAAATTGACATCCCTGAAATTTCTTTTGAAGGAACATCATTTTCAATATTATTTCATTAAGAGCATTCAGGTACCATTTATCTTTTTACGTAAGGGTATACGTTTATCAGACGCCAATACCCCTAGATACTCAACATGATGGACCATTCTGCCTATGATCAAACTCAATAAAACGGATTTACACATTTTTGTGTGAGGGTACACATTTATCAGACGCCAGTTACCCCCAGGTACTCAGTGAAACCACCCTACTGTTTTGATCATTTTATACAGAGATAACTGATACACCTCATGACTTAAGTATTGTCCATTTCTTTGATGGATCACTTAGTTTCTCAGTATTTTACCAGTCATTACTCTGCCAATGTTATTTTTCAATTAATTTTTAATGTTTTTCAATATCTTTCTTAACTGTCCTTTATTTGTTTCAGAATGACTTGTTTAAGGACAATACACATACTTAGCCTTCTCTAACATGATTTTAGATGAGTTTTTAGATTTCAGATATAATTGGCTTTGTCTGACATGAAATAAGATAGGGGTTGAGAGCTTTATCAATTTTCAGCTTTCTTATTTACTGATTACAATCTTTAAACTTTAAAGTTTATAAAATTTAAAACCATTAAGTCAGTCTTCAAGTAATTAAAATTCTTATAAAGGAAGAAGTCTATTTTTCTATTGCTTAAGACTAGAACTGACTAACAGATTGCCATATTGTCATACTCAACTCATTCAGGGTCAAAGAATTTGGATTTCAATGAAGTTGACGACCACTCTGAATTTCTAACAATACTCCCCCTATCTATATGCATGTGATTTTAGATGAGAGAGAGCTTAGACACAGTCATGACTAAATGATATGCAATGATGATCATGAGTGTGATGCCAAAAAAAATATGAATGTCATGCATGATCATGAGTCTGTTGCAACATTCAACATTCACAAGGTTTATTCAAGCCATCAGAGAGTTTATTCATCATGCTGAAATTTACACAAGCCAAGTTCCCTTCTAAGAAATTTAAACCTTTCATTCCCAAGAGGCTTAGTAAAAATATCAGCAATTTATTTTTCAGTTTCAATGAAGTTCATTTCAATTTCCTTTTTATTTACAACATCTCTAAGAAAATGGTGCTTTATCTCTATATGCTTAGTCCTAGAATGATGAACAGGATTTTAGGCAAGGCATATAGCACTAGTATTATCATACAAAATTGGAATACATTCCAGTTTTATCTGATAATCAACCAGTTCGTGCTTGATCCAAAGTACTTGGGCTGCACAGTTACCAGCTACAACATATTCAGCTTCAGCTGTGGACAAAGCAACTGTGTGTTGCTTCTTGGATGCCCAAGATACTAGACAGCCACCAAGGAATTGACAGTAGCCACTAGTGCTTTTTCTATCTACTCGACACCCAGCATAGTCTACATCAGTGTAGGCTAGAAGTTCTAACTCACACCTAGCAGGATACCATAGACCAAGCTCTTGAGTGCCTAATAGATACCTAAAAATCCTTTTCACAGATTTAAGATGTGATTCTTTAGGACTAGCCTGAAATCTAGAGCATAAACACACTACAAATTGAATATCAGGCCTAGATGCTGTAAGATATAGAAGGGATCCGATCATACCTCTATATAGCCTTTGGTCCACTGGTTTACCTTGAGGATCTTCATCTAAACTGGTTGAGGTACCCATTGGAGCAGCTATTTCCTTGAGGTTATCCATCTTGTACTTCTTCAATAAATCCCTTATGTACTTGGACTGAGAGATGAAAGTTCCATCTTTTGACTATGTCACCTGCAGTGCAAGAAATAATTTGAGCTCGCCCATTGAGCTCATTTCAAACTCATTAGTCATATTCTGAGAAAACTCCTCACACAGTTTGGGGTTAGTTGACCCAAAAATAATGTCATCCACATAAATTTGAATAATAAGAATATCTGAATGACTTACCTTAGTGAACAAGGTTTGATCAACTACACATCTTGTGAAGTTCTTATCTGTGAGGAATTTGCTCAACCTATCATACCAAGCTCTAGGAGCTTGCTTAAGACCATATAGAGCTTTTCAAAATTTATACACATGATTGGGGAAGTCTAAACATTCAAAGCCAGGAGGCTGCCTCACATGGACATCCTCACTGATTTCCCCATTCAGAAAAGTAGATTTTACATCCATCTGCTGAAGATTTATTCCTAGGGAACATGCATAAGCCAATAAGATTCTGATAGCTTCTAACCTGGCTACAGGGGCAAAACACTCTTCAAAGTCAATTCCAAATTCCTGGTTATACCCCTGAGCTACAAGTCTGGCCTTATTTTTAATGACATTCCCTGATTCATCAGTTTTATTTCTGAATACCCATTTAGTCCCTATGACTGTTTCATGATCAGGAGGTGGAACCAAGTGCCACACCTTATTCCTGTCAAATTGATTGAGCTCTTCATGCATGGCATTAATCCAATGCACATCCTTAAGAGCACAGTCAATGGACTTGGGTTCTACATTTGATACAAAGGCATATGCATTCAATTCATTTTGAATTCTTAAGTGGCCTCTAGTCCTAGGAGGGTCATGCAAATTGTCAATCACATTATCTACAAGATAATCTTTCAGATATCTAATGTTGACAATTTCATTATCATGATTTTCATTTACCTCCCCCTGAATTGTAGGCTCTTCTTCATTAAGCTCTTCATTTCCTTCCTCATCTTCGGATTTGTCTGCAGGATTCCCTTCTTTCAGAATATTACCATTGTCTTCATTCCTGCATTGACCAATATTAGACTTGACCAAAGATTCATCAAAAATAATATGTGGAGATTCTTCAATAGTTTTGGAATTCAGATTATACACTCTATATGCTCGGGTGTTTTCAGAGTAACCAAGAAAAATTCTTGGTTCACCTTTAGGTTCAAATTTATCAAGGTCTCTTTTATCATTTATATGAATAAAACATTTACAACCAAAAACCTTGAAATGAGCAATAGAAGGTTTCTTACCCTTTATGATCTCATAGGGTGTTTTCTGGGTAGAAGGTCTTACCATGACTCTGTTAATTACATAACATGTAGTATTTACTGCTTCAGCCCAGAACTTCCTTGGCAGACCACCTTCAACCAAGAGTGTACGACCCATCTCCACCAAGGTTCTGTTCCTCCTCTCCACAACTCCATTCTACTCGGGTGTCCTTGGTGAGGAGTACTTGTGATGAATTCTATTTGACCTGCAGAATTCATCAAACTGTGAGTTTTCAAACTCACCTCCATGATCAGTTAAAATATTTTCAATTTTATGATTTTTCTTAAGACAGAACTCCTGAAATTCTGAGAATGCATCACTTTTATGTGATAAGAAATATATCCAAGTATACCTAGAGAAGTCACCTACCATGACAAACCCATACTTCCTCCCTGATAAGCTGACAGACCTGGTTGGCCCAAAAAGGACCATGTGTATCAGCTCATAGGGTTTAGAAGATAGATTTTCTGTTCTAGATTTAAATGACTTTCTAGTTAACTTTGACTGAGTGCATGCATCACAGATTTTATTTTCTTTCTTAAAGAAAACTTCAGGAAGTCCTCTAACCATGCTATGCTTATTCAGTTTATGCAATACAGTGTAACTAGCATGGCCTAACCTACGATGCCATAAAAATGCTAAGTCCTCTCTACTAGCAGTAAGGCATAGGTTAGTATGTTGTATATCATCTAAGTCTATCATGTAAGTGTTATTTATCCTTTTACCAGAAAATTTAACAATTTCGGAATCAGGTTCAAAAACTTTACAGCATTGAGAGTCAAAAAGAACTTTGCATCCTTTATCACATAGTTGGCTGATGCTAAGTAAATTATATGCTAAACCTTCAACCAACATGACATCTTCAATGCAACAGGTAGTACACTTACCTACCTTACCTGTCTCAACAATCTTACCCTTTGTGTTGCTACCAAAGGTGACAAGGCCTCCTTGTTTCTCTGTCAGCATGCAGAACTTGGCCTTATCTCCTGTCATATGCCTGGAGCAGCCACTATCCAAGTACCACAAATTGTTCTTGGCTGCCAGGCATACCTGCACACACAATCAGGTAGAGAAGTTTGGAACCCAAGACTGATTGGGCTCCAGAGAAGATGAAAAGTAATTAAAACAAGAAAGCAGACTTTTAGGAATCCACATTTCTTTGAAACAGTTCTGTTCAGTGGATTTTCCAGATTTCTTTTTCTTATGTTTTTTCTTGTTGACACTAGCATGATTATTTACAGATTGATTATTTCTGTGCCAGTGCCTTGGCCAGGGTGTATTCACGAAATTTTGGCCATAGTAATCATTGGGCTGGCTATGGAAATGTTGGTTCCTAGGTGTCCAAGAGCCATACCCATTAACCCAATTTCTAGTGTAAGGTTTATAGGACTGTGTAGCCTGATGTCCATAACCTGTAAACCTTCCTTGGGTCCTAGTCCATCCTGACCTATTTGGATAGGTTGACTGTGCAAAGAAGTGGGACTGGGCTCTAAGTTGGTAGAAATGTTTGGGTTGAGCTCTAAAAGCATTCTGCCTCCCCTGCACCTTGGACCTTGCTGACCTATTCATAGGTGTGTATTGGGTCTTCTTCAGAGGTGGTGGTGATGGTGGAGACTTGGTGACCTTAACATGTGGTTTATAAGACTGTGTAGGTTGACCCCAAACCTGAGACTGAGCTTTGGGATTTTGCTTGGATGTGCTAGCTCTACTAGGCTCACTCAGCTTTTGTTTGCCCTTCTCCTCAGCACTGGGCTTTTTCAGATTTACAGCTTTGTTCACTGAAATGTTTGACTTCATGTTGATTAGAGGTCCTTTCTCTTTTTGTGCGACAAATGAAATAGTTTTCATTCCAAAGTATTTTGTTGCACTAGAATTAAATCCAAGGCCCTCTTTCTGAAGTTGACTTTTGACCCTAACAAAGCATTTAGGTTATCTGAACCTTGGGTCATTTTCTCAATAATTTTAAGCTTGTCCTCATTATCCTTTTGAATGTCTTCAATGGATTTTTTCAGTTCTATATTCACACTTAGGACAGCTTGATATTTTTCATTCACAATTTTTATCTCACTTTCATATTTCTGAATTTTCAACTTCCATTCATCAGCTTCTTTTTCTAACCTCTCATTATCTTCTTTAGAGGCTTTTGACTCATTCTTTATTTCTTCTAATTCAGAACATGTGAGTTTGAGTTTATTATTCTCATATTCAAGACATGCAATTTTATCACTTAGAGTTGTATCATTTTGCATGGAGTTAATCTTTCTTCTTAGATGCCTATTTTCCCTTCTAATGTCATCTGCTTTATCAGCTATTTCATGATAGGCATCTACCCAATCAGCAATAGTAAAATTATCGAATCGAGAAGTTACCTCATCTGAATCCTCCTCTCTGTCTTTAGAGCTTGTTGCCATAAGGCAAATGGGCTTTTCAGATTCGGCTTCACTGTTAGAGGTATTGCTCAAGGAGCCCTCATCTTCATCACTCCAGGTACTCACCATAGCTTTCCCTTTCGTGTTCCTCTTCTTTGACTTGTCTTTGTATTTCTGATTCTCTGGACAGTCAGCTTTCAGATGGCCTGTCTTCCTGCATTGATAGCAAGTATTAGTTTCAATTTTCTTTGCAGGGTCATGTTTATACCTTTTATCCCTTCGGTCGCCACTATACTTCTTTTGGCTGAATTGTCCTCCTTCTTTCCTGAGGAACCGCCTGAACTCTCTGGTTATCATTGCCATCTCAGTACGAGTTATATCTTGTTCATTCAGGCTCTCCTCGGATGATGATCCACTAGAGCTGGATCTGCTGGACTTGCTGGATTTGCTGGCACCAGCTTTCAGAGCGATTGGCTTCTTCTTCTTTTCAGCTTCCTCTATCTTTGGCAGATTAATCTCATATGCCATCAGCGAGCCAATTAGCTCATCTGCCCTTGTATTTCGTAAATCCCTTGACTCCTCCATAACTGTAGCTTTAGTATGCCAAGCATGAGTCAGGGAACACAATATCTTCCTCACTACATCGTATTCTGTCTGAGCCTTCCCGAGACCTCTAAGACCATTTGTGATGATAGTTAATCGAGAGTACATCTCCTTGATGGTCTCATTTGGCTTCATCTTGAAGGCTTCATATTCTGACACAAGGAAATTAGCCTTCGTCTCTCTAACCTGAGAAGTCCCTTCATGAATAACTTCCAGTGCATCCCACATCTCTTTAGCTGAGCTGCAAGCTGATACTCGAGAAAATTCTATGGGGTGCAGAGAGCATTGAATAGCATTTATGGCGCTCCAATTTAGAGTAGACCTTATGATCTCCTCCTTGGTCCAGACTTCCTCATTAGGGGACAGCTCATAAGGTCCCTTGCTGACTACCTTCCAGATCTCATAATCCTTTGCCCTCAAAAATACTTGCATACGGTTCTTCCAGTATGCATAGTTAGATCCATCGAAGAAAGGGGGCTTGGTGGTTGAGTGTCCTTCAGCGATCGTCCCTCGAGCATCCATCTGTACCTTCCTCTTCGGGCTGTAAGTCCCTGTAGAAGAGTTAGGCTCTGATACCAACTGTTATGTTAGATGGACGCAGTCTATTACCACTGAGAGTGGATCTAGAGGGGGGGTGAATAGATCTAATGTCTAATTTAAGACCAATATAAGGCTCTAATGCGGAATTCAAGCTGATCAACAATATCACAAACTAGAATGCTGGATCTGAACAGAAGTGAATCAAACTGTGAAAATAATCAGGAAATCCAATCACACACCAGTTCATAGACAATCGCACAAACACAAGACACCCAAGATTTTTAGGTGGTTCGGTCAGGAGACCTACGTCCACCCCACACTCAACTGAGTGTGGCTTACTGCTGCGCAACACAGCTTGCGTCCGTTGGGCAGTACAGCTTGGCCTACAACCGCTGAGCTTCACAGCTTGCTGTCCGAGACCAAGTCTCGCCTGCTGAGGAGTTACAGCTTAACCTGTCTAGAGGATGCACCTCTGCAAACCCGCTGGGGATTACAGCTTACCCGTCCAGAGGCAGCACCTCTGCTAACAGCTGACTCACAGCTTGAAGAAACAATTTTGGAAAGCAAAAACAGAAGCAAACGAAAATGGGAAAACCCAAAATAAATGTAGCTCAGAATGAGCAGTATCAGCTCTGGTATCTGAACCAAGAGACTGATTCACAAGCTCTCAAACTCTCTCAACTCATCTCTCTCAATCTTCTCTTCTTTCTCTTTTTCTTCTCTCTGCTTTTCTTCTCTGTAGATCTCGGTGGCACTCTGCTGCTACAGATGTTCAGTTTCTCTGTTCGGACTTCACCACTCGATCAGCTTTCTTCTGGTGGAAAGGTTTCATATATATACTAGCAGCAATTTGGATAAGGCATGTGGCTTCCACATTTCCCGTCCAGAGAATTCGCCAGATCTTAAGAAATTTTGACCACATGGCAGCATCCTGACTGGGCTGCTTCCACGTGTCACAATCTGGGCACCTCGTCCTTCCTTGGATCACGAGCCACTCCTTCATCTTTGCACTTTAGTCCCTGTCAGTCAGTCGAAAGGAACTTATCAGTTTAATGTCGACACTTTGTACAGACTTCATAGTATGCAATGCAGACATTGTATAGACTTGCTGAAGTGTAATGCAATGTGCAGACTTTGATCATAGTTAAAGACAGCAATGTAAAGACACTACATTGTATAGACTAGCTGAAGTGTAATGTGCAGCCATTGTATATACTTTGTGAATGCGAAACAATGCCATGTACAGACTTTATATATGCAACGCTAGAGCATGTATAGACTTCATATATGCAGTGCTAAGGCATGTGCAGACTTCATATATGCAAGGCTGAGGTGTGTACAGGCTTAGTGAATGCAACACTGAATCATGTACAGACTTCACATTCACTATGCAGACGTTGTACAGACATGCTAATGTGTAACGTAGAATGCATCAAGCAAAGTGTGTACATTGAAGACATGCTCAAGAGTGTATAGACTTGATCAGACATCAGAAGCACAAGTGCTCAAGAGAGATGGTGGATGTACATACTTCAACTCTCAATTGAGATGGTGGATGTACAGACTTTAACTCTCAACTGAGACGGTGAATGTACAGACTTTAACTGCACGATGTATAGACTTTGGCAAAGCAAGGGCTGCACAGACTTCAAAGCTCAACTGAGACGGTGGATGTACAGACTTTGCATGAGACGCTAGACGCTGTACAGACTTGGAGACAATGCATGCTGCAGTGTATAGACTTAGCATTAAGCAAGGCAATGTATGGACTTCAAGTCATGAGACGCAAGTTGAGACGATGGATGATGTACAGACTACAATGCGTGCTTGCAACACGACGTATAGACTTAGCCTATGCAGACTTAGTTCGAAGTACAGACTTTGCATTAAGCAAGGCGCTGTATGGACTTCGAATCATGAGACGTTGATTAAGACGGATGATGTATAGACTTATGATGTACTGCAAGATGGCAGTGTACAGACTTGGTTAAGACTGTCTAGACTCTGCATGCGAGCTATGGCGATGTATAGACTTGCCAAAGGAAGGGCTGTACAGACTTGAGCAAAGCAAGGTCTGTATAGACTTGAGAGTTCATGATGTATAAACTTGCCAGAGGAACTGGATGATGTACAGACTTGAGCAAAGCAAGGTCTGTATAGACTTGAGAGAGAGAGTTCACGATGTGTAGACTTAGCCAAGACACGATGTATAGACTTTGGCAAAGCAAGGGCTGTACAGACTTCAACTCAGCTGCAATGTATAGACTTGCAGGTGCAACGTAGGTAAAGATCAAGGAGTGTATAGACTTGATATCATGGAACACACAGGCTGTACAGACTTCATCGATGTCTAGACTTGGAAAGTTAAGCTGGTGAATGTACAGACTTCACCGATGTCTGGACTTGGAAAGTTAAGCTGGTGAATGTACAGACTTCACCGATGTCTAGACTTTGAATGAATGTGCATGCATTGAATAGACTTCGCATATGATGTACAGACTTGCTAGTCAGACAGGCAAAAGCTCTGTACAGACTTTATCGTGCAGACATGCCATGTGAATGTATAGACTTATGTTCTAAACGATGCACAAACACAACAATGCAATGTATGGACTTTGAGTGTGTAGACTTGTGTGTGTGCAATGTGTAGACCTGTGTGTGTGTGCATGACGATGTATAGACTCTTACTGCATAGAACACATAGATAATCTGACAGAGATAGTTTCATCAAAACATAAATAGTTGCCAATCAATCAAAACAAGCTGTTGCCAATGAAATAAAGCTATTGTCAACATCATCAACACAGAGGAGTCACAACAGTTTGAAGGTCTTAAAAGAGGTATGTTATCTCATGATTGGTAAAAATAACTTGTTAGGGATAAAAGCCCTCTGATTGTACTTGATTTCATGTATTATAGACTAAGAATTTCTTGATTTCATAGTTTTATACATTCATGCATCTCTTAGCCCTAAATAGAAATTAAAAGGTATTATCTTGTCTATTCACTAAACCCTTGCATATAGTTGGCCTATGCATCATTATCATGACTAGGACAGTGGTAATATGTTGATTTTCAGGCATGTTATGTTTTCATAAACCTTCACTTTAGTTTACTGCCAGCAGGTTCTCTTACGCACTAATGTGAGACCGTCACATGCATGTAACGGCCTTACGATAGACCGTCACATTCTGTTGTGTTTTTATTTGTTCTATTGTCTCTAACGCACCCTAGCAGGAGCGTTACACCACTGTAACGGCCCCTTGATAAACTGTCACAATACTGTAACGCGCCTATCCTAGACCGTCAGACACCTGTGTTCTGTCAGCCCGCGGTAGAATAATAACCAGTTAAGTTTACTTATTAATAAGCTTACATAGCTAAGATGGACCTGTTATCATGACTTCAAGTTTAGTTACTGATTCATAATCAAATTTCAAGATTAATGTATCTTAGGTTATTTTAAGTTATGCTAATTTCATTGGTTAAAACTCTATAGTTTTGTATTCTAAATCATGATTTTCCAAATGTTGTATTGACGGAGTTTTCTCATGGTTTCACATTGTTACACATTCTTTTCCATCTATAGAGTCATTTCTTTAAGTACATGGCGCATATTTCGGTATGTTGTCCATTTAGTTCACTTTGCACTATAGGAACACTATTCTTGGACATGAGGACCTCTCTATTGGATATTCCTTCCAATGGACTAGGAAATCTTGTTTCAAGGCCTCCGTAATTCTCCGCGAGCCTGGGATTCCCACTAGGATGCCGAGTTGGTTGTACCATTAAAGCCCATTGATTAGATTACACTATTGATATTTTTGGTTATCGGTAATGTAACGGCTCTACACTGGACCGTCAGGAGCATCTAACGGCCCAATGTACGACCGTCACATTCAACTGACTCCGATTTCTTAGTTCTGGATTCAGACTAATGTAACAGCCCAATACTGGAGCGTCAAATCATGTAACGGCCCAGTACACGACCGTCACACTACTTGAGTATTTTAACCCAAGGATTGACTAATGGTTGATATTCCAAGGTTCTAAATAGACTCTTGATGATCTAGAACTTATCATATTGATCAAGGAACCTAATATAATGAATGAAAGATAAAGAATGTATCATTATGCTGCCGATTTATTTCCATAAGCATAACCTTGCTTAAGTCATTCTTGATTTCTCATGATTCTTATTGAAGCAATCATTTATTGAATTATCGTTATCAAGAGCTTGTTGGAATTGTACATTCTTGGCCATACTTTATTGTTACATGCGTGGATAAAACTTGATTTATACTTGAAGATGCGATCGAGCACTGATTGTGTTCAAGGGCACTATGCTAGTCCCCTCGGCTGATTGTCGGAAATATACTATTATAAACTATGGGGTATGATGCTACTGGCGTCGCATTGCGCTGGGAGTACTTTCTTTATAAATAAGTGAAAATCCACAACACAATACATCATGATTGATACTTGACTTTCTTGATATTCCACAGAAATTTACGAAGTACTTGCTCATAAGTAAAAGATACTGGAGTGATGATTATGTGGCTTGCTAGTACATTCTCGTTACATTCTTGTTCATGAAAGGCCATATCATGTTCTTGTTTCATTCTTGCTAGTTCATACTTGCTCTCATTCTATCTTACATGATCGTCTTGTTACTTGGTCTAAACGCGTGATTGATCGCATTCGCATGATTCTACCTTATTCTTTAGAGCTAAATTATTAATTACTTTAATAGTGCCTTCATGTTGATGCGAAGATACCTACTGGGTAAGTGTGCTCATTGCCTATTTCCAATCTTTTCAGGAGATGGAAGTGATTCGAATTCGGATTCGGGTTATACAAGTAGCGGGTCCGAGAGCGAATGAAAGTATTGTCAAGATGAGAGTGAAGACTTAGGAAGTCTAAATTGTTTAGATTGAGTCTGTGTAATTTTCCTATTTTCTTGAGTCTGGTATATTGGAATAAGTGGAATTAATGATTGTATTTGAGTATTAAATTTGATTATTATGAAATAAAGTTGGAGTTTGAGTAAAAATTGTGCAATTGCATTTATGTGTGTGATTGTCTTGCGCTCTGATCATTCTTGCTTGCAAGAGGCTTACCATGCCGGCTGTTCGCGTTTCTCGAGCGAGTCTTCCACTGTCATAAAGGCTCGGGGCGTGACATAGCAAGAGTAAACACGACATACACTGACCTATGTCTGCATAAGACACATCATGCACAGACCTTAAGTGTGCGAGATAAAAACCAGCACTGACATTACATTCATGAAACAAAGAAACTTGCACCGACCTTATATTCCTTAGCACAGACGTTGTGTAGCTCAAACGTAGGTAAAGATAGGAATGCACCGACGTTGATCCTTTGAAACCAAACCTTGCACCGACCGTGCTACATGAAATAGCACGGACTTTGTAGCCACAAAACTGCACCGACCTTAGCATAGAGACGTGCACTGATCTACTATGCAGAGTGAATAGGGATTTGTATAGACCTTAATGTGAGCATGAACACAATATGCATCGAGGCAAGGTTTTATTATGTCTAATGCAGAACTTGCACTGAGTGTACAAATGCACCAACGTTATGAGCCTTAGGATAGAAGATGCAAATTGAGACGCTAGATGAGACGCACACTTGCACCGACTCCAGGCCACCATGAGATGCAGAATAAGACGCAGAGACACGGACGTAATATGAGACGCACACACTAAGACACAGATGTGTATAAGACGCAACATAAGATGCAAGCACCACAGCCCTCATATGCATAAGATGCAATATGAGACGTAAGCACCACAGCCCTCATATGCATAAGACGCAATATGAGACGCAATATAAGATGCAAATAGCACTGTGCAAAAGAGACGTAGGATATACACCAAGTCTAAGCCATATGAGACGCAAAGTAAGATGGACACAGAGTGCGCACCGACTTGCATCTGCCTATAGCAAAGATTGCACACACTATATGACTGCACTGACTTTGAATATTTACACAAAATATGCACCGAGCCTAGCAATACATATAAACCAAGTATGGACCGAGGTTTATTAAGAAGCAACAAACATATGCATCGAGTTGAACAGTGAGTGCACGGACTCTCTACATACGCAAAAGGAAAATATATGTGTGCGTGTACCCTGTATGATAAAATGCCAGGTGTGCACTCTGATGAAGTTGTATGCAACATAACATGCAAAGACCAGATGCTCATTCAATCTTTCATGCAGACATCTAATGACTCATAGTGTTTGCTATCATCAAAACCACAGGGGCACAACAATCTCCTCCCTTTTGATGATGGCAACACTATGACATGAGTTACACCAACACAGCACATGTCAAACTATTCTCCCCCTTTGACTTCATTAAAAAGAAATGATAGTTTGATAAAATGAGTAGATGAATAGAAAAACATGCATGATATGGTTGAGTCATGACCAAATCTCCCCCTTTCCAAATAAACTAAAGTTGCCAAACAATGCAAATCATGTAACCCTACCCCCCTGAATAGAGTCTCCCCTTTGAGTAAGCAGAAGGAGCGGAGTAAAAATGAGTAGTGAACCACATGGACATTCAAAGTGAAGTAGACGTTTAGACAATTCAGATTAACAATCAGTTCATGTCATGACCAAAGAGCATTAAGCACAGAAATTTAGGCTGGACTTTCAAAGAATAGAAGATGTTCAATAAGATACTTATTTCATAAATCTGAATAAATGGATGGTTCAGACTCTTCCATTATAGGGGCTTATGAATTTTTATTTGAATATCATTGTTTAAATATGATGTATACTCAATTTGTCAATAAAGTAATGTACTCATATCTGAACATCAATGTTTAATAAAAGTGAACCAAGCCCTCATATTTATATCTTGATTAACCTCCCTTCATCTTACTCAGTCAATTTCAATGACTTCTTTAGAAATTACAATCATTAGTATTGAGGTTAAACAACATGAAGGAATTCAGATTTGGTTCCTGAGGATCAGCCATACTTCTTTAAATAATTTCAGTTTTTTTTTTTTTTGCACAGTACAAGTTTTCATAGCAAGTTTACCAGGTGCAATTAAGTTCAGTACACACCTTGTAACTAGAGGATACACGTTGTTTGGACGCCAGTATCCCTAAGCACTTAGTATGACTAACTGTCATGCTTCATAGATAGTATTGACACCTCATGACATACTTCACCTTATTTCATTGATAAGTGAGGTATATTTCTCAGTATTCAAGCCATTGCTCTGCCTGGATTTTCAATGAATGTTATTTAGCAGAGTTAATTATGGCACTTCATGACACAGTCCTCTAGACTTCATGGTCAATGGACATGGTTTCTCAGTGACCAAAATCATTGCTTTGACAGAATTTACCCTTAGGAACATTTCAGATTCATCAGATGTTTAAAAATAATATTGATTTCATATAATTCAACCAAATAAAGCCATGATTTTAACATTTTCAGATTTCAGAAGATTTTACAAGATTCAACATGAAATAGTTGGTTAAAGTTTATTAAAGTTGACTCAGATATTTTCAAGATATTCATAGCCAAGCTTAATGAATACATTGGACTTAAACCAATCTGATCTTTTAGACATTCATAAATCTGTATAATAGAAGATTCTTTAATGAATTGATTTTCAGATTTATGGTCAAGATATACGAATTGAAATCTTCTCGATTTTTTGAATTTTCAATGAGATTCAGCAGCAGTCAAGTTGTGAACTGCACAAGAGTTTCAAGCATGTAACAAAGATGAGCACAACAATGAAGGTGTCGACATTTGACAAAGTATTTCCAAGATGATGTAGACTCACTGTGTCGACACTTCCAATCAGGACAATTGATAGATGCAGCAAAGAATGTATCAAAGAGAATCAGAGATATCTAGAGGTCCATCAGACCGATTGATTTTGAAACAACCAGCTCCCCCTCAACAAAAACATGAGCAGCAAGAAGCATACAGAGTGTATAAAAGAATCTTGTAGTCATTCAGTTTGAGATGATAATCAAGGAATAGAAGATGAACAAGATTTTCAGAAATTGTTAAGCTCAAAGATATGACAAAGATAGCCAAGAGAACAAAGTCAAACAATTTTCCAAGAAGAAGATGAACTCTGGTAATTTCAGAATAGATATAGGCAGATGAGACCACCTAACAGTGTAGACTCCTGAATGAGCACAGATAGCAGAATGTTCAGGGAAATGGCTATTCAGTGATGATTTCGGTTGACCGAAATACGCAGTTTGGTCGACCGAACTAGACAGTCATAGAATAAAACATAGCCATGCAGATCAAAACTAGTTAAAAATGCTCCCCCTGACTGACAGACTCTATGACAAAATCTTCCTGAAAGGATTACCAAACACTTGAATGGATTTAGGCAAGACATGACGAAGAAGACATAGAGGAACACAAGTATATGAAATATGCTCCCTCTGACAATATGCAATCAATCAATCTTTTTGGCCTTTTCAATGTAATGAAATGCAATCTATTTGAAATCACCATATGCATGATAACAAATGCAGACACTCCCCCTATCTATATGCCATATGTGACAACTTTGAATACAACATATGCAATGACTGCTCTATATGCAGTTTGACCCATGGTGTTTGGCGGAGGACTTACTCCAAAGGACCACCTCACACATAGTAAGAACTTCCAGATAGATGACATCTACCTTTTGGTAACTTACCATTTGATACATGATGGGGACATCACCTCCCGTGCCCACACTCATGGCTCGTCTCCTCGCCCCAGAAGCATCCGACATGGTCTAGTCATTTATTTTGAGTCATATGTTGTATTTTCAGATTTTATTTGAGTCATATCATTATAATTTTCCTTTTATTTGAGTCTAGTACCTAGGTTAATGAGTCATCTACCTAAGTTAAGTGTCATAGGGTTGATTAGATTAGTTAATGGGACCAATTCATTGGGCTAGGCCCAGGTGTAGACACGCCATTCCTGACGTCTCCTGAGAAAGTCTCATATTACTATACAACGCCCCGCGACGGCTTACGTGTTTTAAATCACTTGAGTGCTTCCTTTTCTTGAGTCTTCTTCCGCCCTTTTCGGCATCCGGAATCATCTCGTCACGGCATTCAGACGGCATCAACACCAGTCAGACGCATCAGAGGTTCTAGAACCAAGAAGGGTATCTGTCGGGCAGCCGCCAACACGTTGTCCGAGGACACGGGTGGGTCTTTATGGGGGCGTCCAGGCCCCTGGACGCCCCCAATCTTTTAATTTATTTTATTTTTATTTTTCAGGGCCCAAAATTAAATAAAAAATAATAAATTAATGGAGGCGTCCAGGCCCCTGGACGCCTCCATAAAAACAAAATATAAAAAAAAATATAAAATGCCAGTTGGCATACAAAAAACAAAAAAATAAATAAATAATATATTAATGGAGGCGTCCAGGCCCCTGGACGCCTCCATAAAAACATATAAAAAAATATATAATGCCAAGCCTGGTATAAAAGACAAAAGAAAAATAATAAAATAATATATTTTTGGAGGCGTCCAGGCCTCTGGACGCCTCCATCAACTCCCTCACGGGCGCCGGCCACCGAACGACGGTTTGTCGTGTGTGAAAAAAGCCAAATTATAGAGACGTCCGGTCAGCTGGACGCGCCCATTTCTGAATCACGAGGCGCCGCTCACAAAACCACGCGTTGTGCCAAACCGCGTGCGGCCGTCGTCGATTTTCGGTGGACCTGTTTGAGGCGTCCGGGGCCCTGGACGCCTCCACAAAAGTATTCCAAAAAAATATATAAAAATAGAATAAAATATTATTTCGGCCCTGATGGAGGTGTCCAGAGTCCTGGACGCCTCCACCCTCCGGAGCTCTATAAATAGAGCCCCACCCCCTCAGTTCTGGGGAGCTAAGCAGTGATCCGATAGGCTGCCGGAGCCTAGAGGCTACGGAGTCATTTTTCTAACCCGTGGGGTCTTTTGTAGGTGGAGGTTCTGCCGGCTTCTCGGGTGCCCACGCTCGCGAGAGGAAGGTCGTCTTCATCCACCGCGCTTCTACGTCGTCCCCACGCTGCCGGAGCTCCGCCGAATTTCACCACCGGCACATCCAATAAGCCAACTCTTTCCTTTTCTTCGTAGTTCTTTGCATTCATCATCTCGCATCCATCATCTCATTTTCCTCCTACTCGAGTCCGAGAGGGGTTTAAAAGATAACACCAACCAGGTGTGTGTCTTCCCGTTATTTCGTCATTTTTATTGCAAGGATATGAATACTACACATTCATCTTTCTAAGCCACTTGTCATTTGTTTGTCGTTGTTTTGCAAGGGTAGCCGAGGAAAGCCCTCTCCGTCGGCCGGCCGGAAGGAGAGGAAGAAGCAACCCGCCATCTCCCGCTCTTGAGGTAGGCGCGATCACTTTCTTATTTTGGGGTCTTTCGGCCCCTGGCGATCACATCTTTTCATCGAGGCCGCGGCGAGTCACTTCCCCAATGGCCGTTTAAATTTCTGTTCTCATATTCTCTTTATATCCTGTTATATTTCGTTCATATCATCGAGGCCGCGGCGAGTCACTTCCCCAATGGCCGTTTAAATTTCTGTTCTCATATTCTCTTTATATCCTGTTATATTCTGCTCATATCATCGAGGCCGCGGCGAGTCACTTCCCCAATGGCCGTTTAAATTTCCGTTCTTACATTCTCTCTATATTCTGTTATATTCTGCTCATATCATCGAGGCCGCGGCGAGTCACTTCCCCAATGGCCGTTTAAATTTCCGTTCTTATACTCTCTCTATATTCTGTTATATTCTGCTCATATTCTCGAGGCCGCGGCGAGTCACTTCCCCAATGGCCGTTTAAATCTCTGTTCTTATATTCTCTTTTATATTCTGCTATATTCTGCTCATATTCTCGAGGCCGCGGCGAGTCACTTCCCCAATGGCCGTTTCAATTTTTGTTATTTAATTTCTGCACCATTCCCGTCCCCCCGAGGTCGCGGCGAGTCACTTCCCGCTATGGCCGTTTGAACCCCATATCTTGCTATATTATACTTGTCCCGCTCGCCCCGCCGGAGCAATCTCCCGTGGTGGCCCCTTCTCTCTCTTCTCTCATCTCTGTGTTGCAGCAAACAGCAAAACAAACAAAAAGAAGAGCCCGCGCGCTCTCCGCATCCTCTTCCCCGCACCATCGAACTCCGAACCGCGTGACGTCGCTCACAGATTGGCGATCACGGTGGGACGTCTACTGCTTCCTTTCGGCTACCCTTGCAAGTTCGGCACCACCCGTGCCTCTCCACCTTGGCGCCCGCGCGCGCCCCCGTTGTGCTCACGGCAGCACTATCAGTTGTGATTCGTTGTTTGTTTCTTATATGTTTGTTATTTCTGTTGTTTTCCCACTCCATATATCTGTCAGCATTCCATTGCATACATCCATTCCTCTTTTCTATCCTTTTTTTCATTTTTTTTGAGGATCACCCTTTCCCGGTGAAGGAAGGACTCTCCGTTTGGGAATTCCTCTCAACGGACTAGAATCTCCTACACTGGGACCTCCGTAAGTCCCCGACATCGAAGAATCTCCTCTTCGTTCACTGGGCTGGTTGTACCATTGAAGTTCCCCGAAGTTAGTCATTTCATTCGTGGTGAGACGAGAGACCCTAGCTGACACGGCGGTGAAACAAAAATAAACTAGGGTCCCTATCTTGTGTGAACTTCGGATCTCGCTAAAAACACACAAAAAAATCATCAAAATCAAAACAAAAAAAAGGGCGTAAAGGCATCCACTTGTTTGATAATCTCTGCTACCTACTTGCTAGTGTATGTTTTTGCGTTCTGGGAGAACTGTGAGCATGTCTCACGAGTCTTCTGAGGAGAACCACCCTAGCCGTGGTTTGACAGCCGACCCGCGAGTCTATGCTATGGACTCGGGTCCTTCTCATGACCCCTCGCATGAGGTGCAGGTTATTGCCGGGGACACGTCCCCGCCACAGGATATCACTTCCTTACTAGGCGTCCTCGCCAACACGGAGCTTACCTCTGAACAGCTCCGGGCCTTCCAGGCCATTCTAAAGGGGAAATCTGTTTCCCCCACGCCCCAGGAGTCAACTCCGGCTATCGCACCTCTCCACGAGTCCGTGCAGGCCATTCCATCTCCTTCGTTGGCGCAAGCCATCCAGTCTCCCTCGCTTCAAGGACAAGCGAGCCAACAACCTCCCTCATTCCAATTCCCGTCACAATCTCAAACTCCCGGTGTTCCTCACACACCGTTTCAGCCAGGGCCAACTGTCGGTGGTCCGACAGTTCCATCTCATTCCGGGTTTCCCCCTCAAGTCTCCGGGAGACAGTTTCTCCCCCAATGGCAAGTGCCACCTTCACCCCCAGAGGAGCTCGCCCAATCGCTCCTCAATAGGTTCAATCGCATGGACGAGCAGTTTCAAAATCTGAGAAGAATGGTGGACGTGAAAGCCACCCCGGAGGTTGCTTTGCCAATCCTCCCCGTCATTCATCTTCCTCCCTCCGAAATGCCCACGTACCGCAGATACAATGGTACCGGCAACCCCTTCATTCACCTCAAGGACTTCATGTATGAGTCCTCCTATTGGCAAAACGATCAGAGGTCCCTGGCATACCTCTTTCGGAGATCATTGGATGGTCCCGCGCTTGAGTGGTTCTATTCTCTGGAGCCCCGCGAGGCCGAGAATTTTGAAATAGTGCAGAGAAGGTTCTTGCAGAAATATAGGGATAGGGTCGGTCCCTCACTCTCCATTACCGACCTAGTGGCCGAAAAGATGAAACCCGACGAGGATTTTGTCCGATATGCTGATAGATGGAGGTCTCTGGCGGAAAGAATAAGGGATACCCTCTCCGAGCCCGAACAAGTGAAAATGATTGTGTCTAATGCAACCCCGCAGTTCAGACACGTCCTCGCCATGAATAAACTTACTACAATGGAGGAACTCTATGAAAGGGCCCGATACATCCAAACCCAGCTAAAAGACTCCCCCATCATGAACATGTTTGAGTCGCCGAAGCCCAAAGTGGTCAGAAAGACAGGCGCTGGTGTCCCGGGCGGAGCCACGGAAGGGGTCGTGACAAATGAGCAAGTCAGTGCGGTCAACAATGCCAACTATGCAGTCAACCCAAGGCCTCAACAAATGCCCCGACTACCCCTTCAATCAGGTCCCTTCCCTCTCCGTCCTCCACCCCAAAATAATCCACCCCAGGATAATATGCCTCCATTACGCCAACCCCAGCAACAACAACCACAACCTCAGCAACAACAACCACCGCTTCAGTACAACCAAGTTCCACCCCCGGGGAACTATGGTCCCCAACAGCAACAAAGGAGGCCGCTCGGTCCTAAGAGAGCCTACTATCCACCATTGCCAGAAACCTTAGCAGATATTTTTAATGCCCTCATGGCATCAAACCAACTCGCCCTACCCAGAGAAAGGCCCGCCTGGCCCCCCAATGTTGATACCTCCAAATACTGCGTCTACCACAGGCAGCCGGGACACACAGTGGATTACTGCTTCCATTTCAAAGATTACATCCATGATATGAATGATGAACATCAAATAGATTGGGATGAGATGAGACGGTACGTCGCGGCTCTCAAGGCTAGGAGACCTCCTCAGAGGCCACAGCAGCAGTTACAACAGCAGCAGCAGCAGCAACCACAACAACAACAACAGCCTCAGCAGGCCCCACAACAACAGCCCGACATGGGCATAATCCAGAATCCACTACCGGAGCACCAACAGCCCAATCATCAGGTTAACCCCATCTCCTCCTTCCCGGAAGTCGGGAGAGAGCAGGTGTGGCACCAGGAAAGTACCTCCATTCTTTATACCTCCAACCCTATCGTCATGCAACCCCCTCACCTTGCCCGGGTAGCACCTCTCTCTCATCAACCCGCATCGGTATCGCCTTCACCATTTCCACTACCATTACGCCCTCTCATCCGCACCCCGACCTCCTATCAACCGACACTTTCTACTACGCCTTCACACCCTCTCACCTTCTCCCACTCCCCCACTTTACCATCCACCTCTACCACATTTACCCCTACGCCTTCTAAACCCCTTATCATCCGTCCACCATACATAACCCCGTCTTTCTCCACCACATCACCACTAATGCCTTCAAAACCACTCATCACCCACCATCCGCCTCAAAACCTTTACCCGTTTCAAACCTTACCTCCACCTCCACCTTCCAAACCCCTTATCCTTCATAATCCGCGCGATATCCCCTCTACCTCCGCCATGCCTCCACCTAACAAACCCCTCATCAGAATCCCTGCTCCCGTCATCACCCCTGCTTCATCAACCATTCCTCCACTACTACCCCTCAAACCCCTGTTAAAACCCACTGCTACCCCCACAGAGGTACAAAAGCCGCAGGCAATGGTGCTCCGGAGTGGAAGGATTTTCCACAGGGTTTTCCCCCACAACAGTCAGAATCCCGAGCAATCTCAGCCAGAGAAGGATGATGCAGAACAACCAGAAAGAGCTATCCCTGGAACACAGTATGATCTACTGAAACACTTGGACAAGACGCCTGCCCGGATCTCCATCCTAGAGCTACTTCAAAGATCCACATCCCACCAGGCGGCCTTGATGGAATATCTTCAAAAGGTCATGGTTAATGAAGACCTCCCCGTGGAGAAGATTTCGACCGTCCTAACCCCAACAGACACACAACCAGCCATCATGTTTCACAACTACGAGCTCGCTCCCAAGGAATCTCGGAAATATGCATTGTGCATTTCAATAAAAATTAATGGGGTATCCATAAACCCGTGTCTTGTCGACACGGGTGCGTCCATAAATGTGATCTCCATGAGCACTCTTCAGTTGTGTGGGGTTGGCGAGGAACAAATAAGACCTTCCTCGATCACGGTCACGGCTTATGACAATAGCAAAAGGCCGCCGCAGGGGATGATTATTCTGAAGGCAGAACTAGGCCCCATGGCAATCCCCACGGAATTCCATGTCCTCGACATGGACCCCACATTTAAGGCTATACTGGGTCGCCCTTACATCGAAGCCATGGACGCTGTGCCATCCACCAACCATCAGTGCCTGAAGTTTCCTTACAATGGGAGAATTATTAAAGTGGTCAGTACACCTGTCCTTCACACAGTGGATGCTATCAACACCTCTCTGCCTTCTGTTTGGCCGTCTCATCGGCCCATATTGTCACTGCTGGACGTACGTGATCCATCTCATGTTCCACTAGCACCAAAGGAGCCGGTCAGGGCAACCGCAACATCCTGTCTCCCTTTTCACTCCAAAGGTTGGGAGATTATGAGGAACATCGGCTATCAACAGGGAAAAGGTCTGGGCGCACAGTTACAGGGTATGCTCAAGCCGCCAAAAGAAATTAGGCCGAACCGTAGGTTTGGCCTAGGCTTCAAAGGACCGTTCAAGGCAGATTGGAAGCCCCTCACGTGGACTCTATCAAACCACTTCAACAGAGGGCCCGTTGTTCAGATGGGAGATCACCCACGAGAAGCATATGGAGGATCACATGCTGTATATTTGGCTGAAAAATGTCCGAGGATCACCAAAAGAGGCAAGATCAAAGATCCGGAATGCGAGTGGGACAAATGGTTCGACATATGGGACATTTCCGTTGCACTGGAAAGGATGTTCTCATCTCCACAGCTTGAAGGACCACCATTGATCTCCGAAATACCAGAGAATATTACCACTCTTGCCAAGGTTCCAAACTATCCTCGTCCTCGCCAGAAGGACTCTGTCATCGACGGATCTTCATCCGTCCTCAACATTGCCGTCGACGGCTCATTAGCCGCCATCCTCTCCATCCACTCGTCTCAGCCTTTGCTGATATCTTCTTCCTGGGCCAGACAATTGTCTGATGATCTTCCCAGGTCCCCTTCTTTGCTTACATACCTACGCGGGCTTTTCAACCCGCGCCAGGTCTTCAACCATGATCTGCTCTACGAGCCCCACAATCCTCTAGCCATAACCACTTTCCTCTCTCCTCCAATCTCTTTTCACTGCTTTGTCATTAAAAATGAAAACGAAAAAAAAACGTCAATTTTCAAACTCTCCAACAACACATCTTCGTTGAGGAAACCTCCTACATCTCCCACGGGTGCGTACCGCCTTGCGGACCACCCGTCCAAGGTCCGATGAGCGACCTTTTCTACCCCTCCTCTGAGGGGTCTTCTCCTGTACATTCTACACCATCCTCCTCATCTTCCTCTTCGTCTGTAAATATTGTCAGTCAATCTAGGAATGATAGGCCAAGGGTAGTACCTAGGAAGAAATCCAAGGGTAGGCAGATCCCTCGTCGATTCCTTCTGGATTTGGCCGCCAGGTGTCAGGCCCTTCTTGCCATCCCCCAGTTGTTAGAAAATCCCATCCAGCTACCCGAAATAGAATGCGAGGGCGACTGTGCATCTGATGAAGGGTATGGAGTCTACGAGATCACGAATGAAGAATGCCCCACTGAAGATGAGGGTGAAGAATATGAGGATGCGGCGGGCGCATACGCTAGCGGAATGAGGAGATTCGACGAGCCGTCAACCGCCGTAGAAGAATCCACCAAAGAAGTCAACTTGGGGACTGAGGAAGACCCTAGGATCATCCTCATAAGTGACAACCTACCACCCTCTGAAGAAGAGGCATTAATTGAGGTCCTCAAGGAATATAAGGACACGTTTGCATGGAGCTACGAGGATATGCCGGGTTTGGATTCAACCTTGGTCGAACACCGTTTAACCCTAAAACCAGGGTCCATCTCGGTAAAACAAAGGTTAAGGCGTTTCCACCCTCAGATGGCTTTAAAATGAAAGAAGAGGTCGATAAGCTCCACAAAGCCAGGTTCATTAGAGTCGTTCTTTATCCTCAATGGGTGGCGAACATTGTCCCGGTCATGAAGAAAGATGGGAAAGTCAGGATTTGCATTGACTTCCGGGACCTTAACCGCGCGTGTCCAAAGGATGATTTTCCCTTGCCTCACATTGATGTGTTGATTGATAACACGGCAGGTTATGAAACCCTCTCTTTCATGGATGGATTTTCAGGATACAATCAAATTCGTTTGGCAGAAGAGGATCAGGAAAAGACGTCATTCACTACCCCTTGGGGAACATATTGCTACGTGGTCATGCCGTTTGGGTTAAAGAATGCTGGAGCTACTTACCAAAGAGCGATGATGGCCATATTTCATGACATGATGCACATATATCTGGAAGTGTATGTGGATGACTTATTGGTGAAATCAAGGACCAGGATGGAACATCAGAAGTTTTGGCTAAGGTCTTGCAAAGGTCAAGAGAATTCCAATTGAAAATGAACCCGAAAAAGTGTGTGTTTGGTGTGTCGTCAGGTAAATTGCTGGGGTTCATTGTGAGTAAAAGAGGGATCGAGATAGATCCCGACAAAGCCAAGGCTATCAGGGATATGCCGCCTCCCAAGAATTTGAGGGAAGTCCGAGGTTTAATCGGCAGGCTGCAGTTTATTCGTCGGTTTGTGTCTCAACATTCACAAAGGTGTAGACCTCTCTACGAGTTGACCAAGCCAGGAGTAGAATTCCACTGGAATTCTAAATGTCAGAAAGCTTTTGAAGGGTTGAAGGAATATCTGGCTAGTCCACCCGTTCTCATTCCACCTAAACCAGAAAAACCTCTGATCCTTTACATCTCAGTCTTGGATGACTCCGTGGGAGCCGTCCTCGCACAAGCTGATGAAGAAGGCAAGGAACGGGCAACCTATTACTTGTCCAAACTTCTCAATCCCTGTGAGCAGAAGTACACCGGCATGGAGAAAACCTGTGCTGCCCTCATTTGGGTAGTGCAGAAATTGAAGCACTACTTCTTGGCTCACGAAGTCCACTTGATTGCTCGAATGAATCCTATCAAAATCCTTCTGGAGAAAGCCGTCCTTACGGATAGGCTAGCACGCTGGCAAAGTTTTCTCTCTCAGTTCGACATCACCTACATCCAGCAAAAGGCGATTAAAGGTTATGCCATAGCCGAGCACCTCGCTCACCATCCTCTTCCCAAGTTCGATCTCGTCCAATCAGAGTTTCCAGATGAGGAACTAATGTCCATCAACCAATCAGATGAGCCAATGTGGACACTATATTTTGATGGAGCTCTAAATTCTCAAGGGAGAGGAATCGGCATCGCCCTCCTGTCGCCGGAAGGCCTCACATTCCCATTGGCATACCAGCTCAAATTTCCAGTCACCAACAATATAGCCGAATATGAAGCTCTTCTAGCTGGTCTAGGACTCGCTCATTCTTTTCGTATCACTGAGTTGCGAGTCGTAGGTGATAGTCAACTCATCCTTCGCCAGGTACTCACTAAGTATCGCACTCGCGATCCCAAACTCAAGCCATACCAAGAACTCACTGCTGCCTTTGCCAAACTGTTCACAAAACTGATCTTTGTTCATATCCCTCGTCATCAGAATATTCTCGCCGATGCCCTCGCCTCATTGGCATCATCCATAAGGTTCCCTCTAGGAAGATGGTTTAAGTCCATTTCCATCTACAAACTTCACGCCCCTGCAGTCGATGATGCTTCCTACGTAAACATCAAAGACAGGATAGCAAGGAAGATCCTGCAGGAAGATATCCTTGAGAAGAGGGAGCTCATGTTGGCAGAGGCCGAAGAAGAACTGGCTGATGAAGAGAAACCATGGTTCTATGAAATTGTCAAATATTGCCAAGATCAGTCTTATCCTGAAGGGGCCACCACAGAGGACAAGAAAGCCATAAGAAGGGTGGCTCAGAAATACACATTGATTGGAGGTCTACTCTATAGGAGGAGCCTTACTGGTATTCTGTTAAGATGTCTTGGTGACGATGAGGTTTGGAAATGTGTAGAAGAGACGCACTCGGGTGTGTGCGGTGGCCACGTGAATAGTCAGATGCTCGCCAAGAAGATCATTCGTCAAGGCTTTTATTGGCCCACTATGGAAGAGGATTGTGCTGTCTATGTCCGTAGGTGTGTCAAGTGTCAACTTCACGCCGATAAAATCCATTCACCATCTTCCTCACTTCATCCAATATCCTCCCCATGGCCTTTCTCCATGTGGGCATTCGACATCATTGGTCCCCTAGGTGATCCCAATTCCCTCACCAAGCAGAAATCCTTCATCCTTACTGCGACGGAATACTTCACCAAATGGGCCGAAGCCGAAGCTTACGCGGAAATCAAGGCGTCAACAGTCTGCAAGTTCATCATGAAGAACATTCTCGCCAGATTCGGCATCCCAAGCACGATCGTCACCGACAATGGGCCACAATTCATTTCTCAGGACCTACAGGACCTCTGCAAAAGGTACGCAATTGCATTGCATCATTCATCGCCTTATTACCCACAAGGTAACGGCCAAGCGGAGGCCACCAATAAAACATTGCTCAAAATCATCAAAAAAACCTGCGAGTCTAGTAAGTTTTCAGACTGGCCAGAAAAGCTTATCGAAGCCCTATGGGCCTATCGCACTTCAATCCGTACCCCCACCGGGCAGACTCCATTTGCCCTCACTTATGGTATGGAAGCGGTAGTCCCGTACGAGACTCTGATCCCTTCTCTCAGGGTACAATTGGACGAGGAATTTCCCCTCGACGATCGTCGTAATTCACTCCTCGCCCAGTTGGAACTCTTGGATGAGAAGCGGCTGGCCGCCGCCGAACACGCGCGTGTGTATCAAAATAGACTCGCTCGCTTTTACCAAAAGAAAGTCGTTGAGAGAAAATTCAAAGTCGGTGAGATGGTCGTAAAAAGAATTTTTGTCAAACCTGGAGGGCCGCGTTCTAAGCTCCAACCCAATTGGGAAGGACCATTTGTAATTCAAGCCGTGTACCCTGGCAACGCCTACAAACTAATCAACGCCGAAGGGACCGAGTTATCCCACCCTTGGAATGGGCTTTATCTTAAGAAATATTACCCTTAGCACAAAACAAAACAAAATGATGAAAAGATAAAAAAACATCAAAAACAAAGAAATACTGAAAACCACTAAAAATATGGAAAATTCAAAACGCCGATGCCTGGCAGTCACCATGTAGTTAAGTCCCTGCATCTAACCTTCATGTCAGGATAGGGCCCATTAAGGCTTGGTAGGCACCGGGTCTTGGTTTGCCAGAACCGTGGAGATCCCTGTCCGGCCACGTCGGCCTATGCTCGCTCGAAGGAAGCTAACATGTGCTCACTTATGTATTTTATTCAAAAAAAGTCGGTAGCATCACCTACGGTGGGGCTCCACCCAGAAGATCTCCGGAAGCTGTAATCTTTATTCTTTTCTCTTCGACCAAATGAGACAGTCGGCGCCCTTAAAACGCTGAGCATGAGAAACCGAAACTCAAACCCCAAAGGCAAGAGTAGGACCCATTTCCTCGAGCATCGATCAGAGCACGAGAAGAGGGCAGTGTCCCCGTAGGCATACGAAGAGGGAGCCCACAAACGTCAAACGACTATATCTCCCTCACAGAAAGAAATACAAAATCAAAATCAAGAGAAAAGCCTGGTCGTGACCGTGCCTGGTACGATAAACGGAACCTCTCAAAGCAAAAGTCTGAATCCACAAAGGGGGGCCGTGGAATGTAAATGCTCGAGATTTGGTCCGAAGTTGTCCGAAAGGAAAGAGTTAATGGGCCCTTATTCGCTCGCCGGGTTAACGGCTTTGCCGGTCCTCTCAGGAGGTTTATCCCCTACGCTCTTCCTTCTCCCTCTAAAGATGAAGGTTCGATGGAGTTTCTGAAAGGTGAAAACTGCCCAGGGTCTGCGACCTTATTTTAATATACACATTTTGGTTGCCTACTTTGAAAAGCAAAAGCTATCGCTGCGAAGGAGTCTCTGTGTTTCTGGCTGGTCAAGACCCCTGTTTACCACCTTGATGTCTTCTTGTTTAACCTCGGGCTTAGGCCAATGCAAGCGCGTCACCTATGGGTGCGACGGCGTCTGATTCTGGGTCAGCGTCGCGCGGTTGGTCGTTAGGGTTCCAGGGTGTTCCATCTTATACCATCTAGAGTTGTGAGGAAACAGACCCGGTCGGGCAAATCATCTACCTCAAACACCTTTTGGGTGAATCCCTGTGGTCGGAAGCAACTGGGAGCCTAAGCATGGCATGACGGTATTGTCATCAGGGTAAGTCTTAGCCGGCGGGATCGTCATTCGAGGGGTCTAGAGGCCCAAATCAACCTAGATGTGCACTTAGGATACCTGGGAGGTTAGTAAGAAACCCCTGTCTCACGTAGGTTAGGTGCCATTTGGGTGCTTGCCGGGCGTTAGCAATAAAAAAATTGAAATGATAAAAGCAAAAAAAATAGAAAAGAGAAATGTACATATTTGCAAACAAAAAAATCTTTTTATGATAAAACAAAAAAAAATGTCAAATATAAAAAAGAAAACAAATCAATTTTGCATGATTGCATTTACGTGCATCATCTCATTTTTAATATCGCTTGCATTCGTGTGCTTGCCTGTCGCATTTATCATCACCGCATCTTTCCCTTGCCTTCGTTAAATAAAGGCTTGGCCCCTTGACCAGTTATCAAGGACAGTCACAGTGACCATTTGCTTATTGAGCAAGGGGCCAAGTCAGAACAGAAATTCTGATTTGTTTGTTTCAGTGATATGTGCAGGGATTCAGGTAACTGAAGCAAAGGTGAAAAACAAACAAACCAAACCTTGTGTTTTATTCCAAAAAAAACCAAAAAAATTTACATCAAGTTCCGCCCTCTCTCTCTGCATTACTCGTCCCACTACTCTCCGGGCAAAACACTCTCAAAGGTGCTACCCAACTACGAAAAGCGGTACTCCTGCCGCTCTGTACTCCTCTTCCTATTCCCACATCCCGGCGTTGATCCACGGAAGCAGCAGAGAAGCTACCAACACGAAAGCCACGCTCTCGTGCTTTTCGGTAGCGCTCCTCACCATCTCTCAGCCACTGTTTAGCAAGACCAAGGCCGATTCGGAGTTCGAATAGTTGGGCCTCCATGGCCCTTCGCTCCTCCCTTTCAGCCAAACTGTTGGCTCTTTCTCTCTCTGCGTTTCTTTCCCTCTCTGCCCGTTCTCTCTCACGGTCTTCCCTCTCTAACTGGAGAGTGATCCTCAGTTCCATAGCATCCCTGGATGAGTCATCATCAGGATGACGCCGCAGTTCCCTCTCCAGTTCTGCTATCCTAGCCTCCTTATGCGCAGCTTGGGCAAGCGCTTCTTCCGTCTCCTTTTCCTGCCGAGTGTACCATCTCAGATACGCGATAAGGCGTAAACAAAGAGAACTCAACGCTGAAACTTTTACCTGTATACGGAGCATTCCTTCTGCCTCCGCAGCACGCTGCGTGGCGTGAGCAAGTTGCTCATGAAGTGAGTCAAGTTCTGAGGTGGGAATCCACAAGCTGGAAGAGGCACCACCTACTCCCATCGCTGGGGAGGCTGCGCCAATCTGGGCATGCTGCGACCATGTGAATTAGCAGCCAACATCTGGAATCTGGGGTTTTAACTAGGAACGTACTGTCCACCTACCAAGGCGCTCGTAGCTCCGCGGGCATCGCCCAACTGTTGTTCCATCTCTGCCAAGCGAGTTCGTAAATTCGCTATCATGGCATCCCGGACATCCTGCAGCCTTACAAGTCAGCATTTCTACCAGAAAAACCAAGAAAAGGAGAAAGAAGAGAAGAGAAAAAGGGGAAACCTACCTCCACAAGTCCCCGGGGTTGGAACCGTTCTGCGTACTTTGTCCTATATAGACGCAAGTAGTCCTCGATGTCCCGCGCCTGTGATTCTACAATCGTGCCACCCCGTTGCCAGTCCTCATACTGTTCGGGGAATCGCACGCGCTAGTCAATGCAAGTCGCCGGTCCCCGCGTCTTTCTCCCGACACGAGGTGGCGCAGCTGAATCCACCCATTCTTGAGCCAGTCCTAAAGTCCTCATAACTAATCGTAGCCGAAGCGGCTCGATTTCATTCAGGCAGTGCATCCATAGTTCCCGTCCGAACCGGGCACGACTTGCTAGAACCCACGGCTGGTTGGCATCGACCATGTCTGAGTAGGGTCTCCAGTTTACCATCGCCGTAGGGAACTCCTGTAGCTCCCGCCTTAACACCATCAGTTGGTAGGTTAGGGGTGCCGCACTCATGACGGGTTCCCACCGCCTGGCTAGCGGCACCATCACGGGTCGCCAATGTCGAGCTCTCCCCATAGGGAGGTAATAATAGCTCCATAACTGCTCGGCGCAGGTCATCAGCACCTTGCGAAAATAACAAAAAATACAAAACAAGCAAAACCAAAAAAAATACCTGGATGAATGGTGTGAAACCACTCACAGTCATCTCACGATCCGTTTCTTGGAATAGGCCTGCAAACAAGTGCGCCAGCATAGCAGCTCCCCAGGCATAGTACCCTACTCTTTCAAGGTCTGACAGCAGCTCCAGAAAGCAACATTGGATACCGTCCCCTTTCGAGCTCAGTACCAATCTCCCCAAAAGGAAGAGGAGAAATCTCCTCAAATCTATGTTACATCTTTCCCAGTTACCAAAATCTGTGCAATACACGGCACGGCATCCTGTTTCTATCCTTTCCATGAACTCTTCTGAGGATTCGTCATCCCGCCGACGAGTGTCGGTGAGCCCTAATGCATCCATGAGGGACGCCCTAGATACCGACCTGTTTTTCCGACCATCTAGGTCCAAACCCAGTAACTTCTGGGCACCTTCTCGGTAGTCCGCGTAAGTGACTCCGGTCACTGCCTCGCCATCCACCTTGAGACTCGTAATTCGGACCACATCTTCCAAGCTGGGCACCATGTGCCCCCAGGGCATCAGAAATGCCCGGCTCACTGGGTCCCATCTCTCACACAAGGCTTGGATCAGGACTAGGTCAAGTTGGATCGGCTCGATCCGAAGGAAGGTACCAAATCCCATCACGTCTAGCCTTGCCTTCTGAAAATCTGGGAGGCCCCTGTACGCTGCTACTACCAACTCCCATAAGATTTGTGATTTCATCACAACCTACACATACAAGGAATGGGGGTGAGGTTTGGTCAGAAGAAAGGAAGAAAAAATGAGAAAAGGGCAAGAAAACTTGGCTTACGAGTTGTGATTGGGCCCTTTCGCCGAAGTGCCCTTCAAAGTCTGAAAGCCTCCTGGAACTACTACCACTGGACCTGCTTCTCTTCGAGGAATGGGAAGATTCGCCCTCCATCCAACTCTCAGAATTTTGAACTCCTCCTCTCCCGTGAGAACTTGTGCTCCTCGAGTTATTCCTCGATATACCTGGGAAGATAAAAGGGACAAGAATTTATAGAAATGGAAGGAGTGCGGGTCAAGATTGCCTCCATCACCTGTCGATGATAGCCCTCGCAATAAGACACCGACCAAGCGGCCCCATGTGTCGCTTCACCGCTCGCACAGGGTGATTGACTGGACGAAGAATAGGACGAATAGCCCCTATGTTGTCTAGGGATACCCTATCATGTTTTGGAGGACGCCCGCAAAATTTGGCACAACATCCGGGAAAAGGAACTAGGGCCGTCAGTATTAACTTCGACGGCAGATTCCCGTGGAAAATGGTCACAACAAGACGTGATTCTCCGCTCGAGGCGGAGTCTCGACAGATCCGTCACATGGGAACAGTGCAAAGGAGAAGAAGTGTAGGGAAGAAGGAACGCACAAGAGGACAAACAAGCATCAGAAAATCAAATCACTCCATTCATAATTCTACATAAGCTGTCAAAAACATCATAAACATAAAGAGGTGACGAGTCCACTAGCCCGCCAATCCTCACCATCACTCATCTCTCCGGGCACTCTCCTCCTCTCCCCCGAGGTGAGGGTCCCTCAGAAGCCTCCGGGATCCCCGTGCAGTAGCACCTGCCTCGCCTCTGGGCGCCTGCTCCGCAGCAATGACTCGCTGCTCCTCCCCTGGCGTGGCAAAGAAGCCACTGGCGGCAAGGCGACCGGACTGGCGGAGTCGCTCCCCGAACTCTCGCGCTCTCTCGTAGCGCGTCTCCATCCCTCCTAACCTCTGCACGACGGCCTGAAGGCCCAGCTGGAGCTCCCTCACTTGGGCCTCCAAGGCCCTCCTCTCGGTCAGATCCCGCTGTCGCTCGGACCTTCTCTCGGCCTTCTCTCTCTCTACCTCTCTCCTCATCATCTGCAGAAGAACCCTTAACTCCAGGATGTCTGGAGAAGGTCTCTCCTCACCACGATGCCGCAGCTCCGCTACAGTCGCCACCCAGGCGTCACGCTCCTCTTCCGCCCGGGTCGCACGGGCCACCGCACCAGCAAGTTGCTCCCAGAGGGAAGCAATCTCGAGAAAAGGGGCCGAGGAGCTAGAAGATCCGCCAGCCGCTCCCACCGTCGCTGTCTGCTGGGCACGCTGGAACAAAATAAACAACGGCCGTCAGTGAAACTCCAAAATCTGAAGTTAAAAGGGCGGCACGTAACTTACCAGGAGCGACAGCTCATGTTGAGCGACGGCCAGTTGCCGCCTAGTCTCTGACAGCTGGGCGCGCGAGCCGCCGATGCCACGCGTGTCCCCAGCTTGGGGAAGCCCCGCGTAACTCTCTCTCTGCCGCCGCAGGAAGTCGGCACTGTCCTGCACCAGTACACCCCCTTACTGTCCAGGGAGACGTACGGGCCAGTCCTCGAGCCTCGCCTTGCCGCGACTCTCCCTCCTGACGCTGCTCGGCTCGTCCGCACTCGCCCACTCATCGGCCAGGCCCAGGGTCCTTGCCATGTCCTGCACCAAGAAAGGGGTCCCACATCAGTCAAAAGGAACGCGTCCCCTGTCTAGGACGCGTCCATCATTTGAGTGCAACACTCGCCGAACCCTTTCCTCCTCGCGCGGCTCGCTTCAAAACCCAAAATGAATTAAAAGAGGAAGAGATCAGAGGACCTACCGGACCGTGTTCACCTCCTCCCACGCCATCGGGCCCCTCGGGTCCCTCGGGGGCTCGAAGCGGCCCTTCCTCCTCCATGGACGCCGTTCCGTGCTCGGGCGCGTCCCTCCTTGGGCGAGGATTTCCTCGTCCCTCTCCACCTTCACCACGGTCGGGCCCACCGAACTCCATCGATCAAAAGAGGAGGAAGACGAAAAAGGGGCAAGCGTGTTTCGGCGGAAGGCGGGCTCGTTTGCGGGTAAGGCACGGGAGAAGAAAGGACCACCCGTCGCTTTAAATTTAAAATCAAGGATTAAGACGCGTCCTCGCGCCTGGACGCGCCCAAAAGGGGGAAAAGGAAACAAAATCCCCCCGTGCAAAGCATAGTTCCCCGCTGTTCAGGGCAAGGTCTCGCGGAGCGTGCCTCAAGGGACAACTCAGTGCAAAAAAGAAAGTGTGGGAGAGAGAAAAGTACACACAACACAAAAGCCATTTCCATTTCATATAATAGCCGAAAGTACATCATACAGTGAGAAGGGTGACGTACAAGCAACTCTCTAACTCTCACCGTCACCCTCCTGGTCATCTCCTTCCTCCCTCCTCTGACGGAGATCCCTAGGGGGCCTCCGCGACCTCTGTGAACCCTGAGAAGCCGTGCTGGCCTCGCCCTGCGGTGGCACTCCAGCCTCGAAGGCGCGACGACGCTCCTCGGCCGAAGAAACCAGATAGCTGCCCATGGAAAAAGAACCAGACTGACGAAGTCGCGCCCCGCGTTCCTTCGCCCTCTGGTACCGCTCCTCGCTCTCCCGAAGCCTCCCCTCCGCCGTGCCAAGACTCAATCGGAGCTCCAGCAGCTGGGCCTCCAGAGCCCTCCTCTCGGTCTGATCCCGCTGTCGCTCCTCCCTCTCTCTCTCCCTCTCCTCTCTCTCTCTCACTGCCTCCCTCCTCGACAACTCGAGGGCGATCCGCAGATCCAGCACGTCACGAGGGAGCTCCTCAGCCTCTCGTCGACGCTCCTCCTCCAGCTCCACAATCCGGGCGTCACGCTCCGCAATCCGGGCGTCACGCTCCGCCACCCGAGCGTCGTGCTCCTGCTCGGCACGAACAGCACGCGCCAGGGCCTCTTGGATCTCGGCCACCTGTCAAGGCACGCATGCACCGTAAGAGAACAGTGATAGAAGGAAAGTAGCTAGAAAAGGGTCGCGGCCAAGCAAGCACTCACTCGAGCCTCGCGGTCACGCTCGGCCTCCTCAGCCCGAGCCACCGCATACGCCAGCTGCTCCTGGAGGGCAGAAACCTCCGGAGGAGGGCCCCGCGAACTGGAACCCGCTCCGCCAGCCATCCCGGCTGTCGCTGTCTGGTGGGCCCGCTGAAACACGGGGCAAACGTCAGTCAAAGGCTAAGCATCAAAAATCCAGGTCACAAAAAAAAATGCATTGCATAAACTCACCAAGATCTCCAACTCCTGTCGGATGGCCACCAACTGTCGCCTGGCGTCCGCCAACTGGGCCCGCAGGTCGGCGATCATGGTGTCACGAGCGTCCTGCATTGCACATAAGTCAGTACCACATGCATATACATATAGAAAGGTGGAGCAATTTCATTTCACACTTACCCCTGCCATACCATCGAGGGAGAGGCGGTCCCCGTACGTAGCTCGATATCGTCTCATGTAATCTGTGCTGTCCTGTACATGGGACACCACTGGGACCCCGCCCTGCTGCCAGTCCTGGTACTGTGCTGGGAGGTGCGTACGCCAGTCCACAATCTTCACCTTCCCCTTGGTCTTCCGCCCAATGCGGGCCGGCGCATCTACGTCTACCCACTCCTGGGCCAGCCCCAACGTCCTCATGACCAGTCTAAGCCGCAGCGGCTCAATCTCGTTCAGGCAATGGACCCACACGTCCCGCCTGAAGCGAGGAAGACCCGCTACAACCCAGGGCTGGCCAGCATCGCCCATGCCCAGGTAGGGCCTCCACACCACCTGCATCACCATACATACATTATGCTAGTTACCATTCAGTCTCATGCATAAGCACAAAAAAATCATACGCATCATACCATGGCCTCGGGATACTCGCTCAGCTCCCGACGAAGTGACGCCAGCTGGTAGCCGTGGGGTGCTGCAACCACGACCGGCCTCCACTGCCGCGCCAGAGACACGGCCCTCCTGTTCCCATGCCTAGCCCTCCCCATCGGAAAATAGTAATAGCTCCACACCTGCATCCATCATACATCATTAGTACAATAATTGCATATTTAACTGTGGGAATGCATAAATAAAATGTTTACCTGGAGGAAAGGTGCGAAGCCGCTGACTGACGTCTCCTTCTCCGAAGTCTGGGAGAGATCGGCAATCAGATGGGCAAGCAGAGCCGCTCCCCACGCATAGTGCCCCACTCTGTCCAGATCCGCCAAGATCCCGAGGAAACGGCAGTGGATGCCATCCCCCTTCGTCCCCAGCAGAAGGCGGCCCAGGAAGAAGAAAAGAAACCTCCGAAGGTCTAGATCCACCAGCTCCCTCTCGCTCGGATCCTGGGTGAAAGCTGCACGAGCATCCCCCTCCAGTCGAGCCAAGAACTCCGCTCCAGTCTCGCTAACCCGCTGGCGCGGGTCGACGAATCCGAGCGCCTCCATGATCTCCACTCGGCCGACTACCCTGCTGTCTCTATCAGTCACGCTCGTCTCTAACCACAGCAGGTCCAGGGCACTCTCTCGGTAGTCGGGGTAGGTCACCCCGCTGACTGCCTCTTCGTCAACTCGTAGCCCGGTGATCCGAGCCACGTCCTCCAGCGTCGGCACCATATGCCCCCAGGGCATCAGAAACGCCCGGCTCGGTGCGTGCCACCGCTCCCTCAGTGCCTGGATAAGAGGAAGGTCGAGCCGGAAGGGCTCGATCCTAAGGAAAGCTCCAAAGCCCATGGCGTCCACACGCGCCCTCTGGAAATCCGGCAGCCCACGGTATGCTGCCACCACCAAGGACCAGCTGATCCGGCCCTTCATCACGCCCTGCAAACCACAAAACCAACAAAGAACACATCAGCATCATGAACAGTCATAAAACAATAACACTGTATATATACTACTTATTCTTTTATTTTATTTTTTATATTTTTAAAAATATTTATATTTTCTTGTGGAGGCGTCCAGGCCCCTGGACGCCTCCTCTTTTTTTCCTTTTATTTTGTTTTTTTTTAAAAAAAAAACAAAGCCAAAACAAGAAAAATATATTAAAAATATATATATTATCATGGAGGCGTCCTGGAGCCAGGACGCCTCCTTATTTTTATTATTATTATTATTATTATATTTCTATTACTTTTCGTAAATAAATAAATAACCAAAAATAAAAAGAAAACGTGGAGGCGTCCAGGCCCCTGGACGCCTCCTTCTCTCACTACCCGCCTTTCTCTCACAGCCTCTCGCACACCCATTTTAGCCTATTGAACCACAAAGTGAGAATTCCGAGGTACTTACCGGGTCGTGATCGTCCTCTCCCGCGTCACCAGCATCCGCAGCGGCCTCCGCGGCCAGGAGAGGCACCTCTATCTCCTCCCCCGCAGCAACCTCCTCTGCTGCGGCCTCCTCGGCATCATCCCTCAACCTCCTCGCACGACGAGCCAGTCGTTTCCGCTTCTCTGGACCCTGACTCGATCCTCCTCGCTCTATTGGGACTAAGAATGGGTCGTTTGGAGTGGCTGGACGGTCGGAATGAACAGTATAAGTGAACAGGGGGGAGGCCCCCCCTATATATAGAATCACCTTTTATTGGGGCGTCCAGGCGCCTGGACGCCCCCACAATTTTTATTTTTTTTTCAAAAATTCAAAAAAATAGGGGCGTCCAGGCGCCTGGACGCCCCCAAAAATAAAATAAATAAAAAATAAAAAAATCAAAATAGGGGCATCCATGACCCTGGACGCCCCCAAAAAATAAAATAAATAAAAATAATAATAATAATAAAAATCAAAATAGGGGCGTCGAGGACCCTGGACGCCCCCAAAAATAAATTGTCAAAAAAATAATAAAATAATTAAATGAAATTAGGGGCGTCCAGGCCCCTGGACGCCCCCATAATAAAAAATTTTCAAAAAAAAATATATTTATATAAGAATATGTATATAATCCAAACAAAATAAAAAACACAAAGAAAAAGAAAAACCATAAAAAAAGATAATAATTAAGGGGACGGGGGTCCGAAACATCCATGCCAGATTTTATTCCATCAGAAAAACAGAGTGAACTACATCAGGGGCTTAGGCGCTTTAGGCCTTAACTTCCCCAGTTCGGTTACATAAGCCCTCCACGGCTCGCATTCCTCCACCACGTGCGCTAAGGCCTTTCCCGCAACACTTGTCTTCCAGGGAGCTTTAATGGCCTTCGCTTCCTTCGCGTCCGCTTCAGTGCCCAACTCCCTTTTCTTCAAAGGAACAATGCCAGTCGGTGGCGGGAACGAATGACATAGGATGCCAATCTGGAGACAGTACCGATGCGCACTGTAAAGGACGAACTCGGTCGCGCCGATCAGCTGAAGATCAACTTCGGGGGAAGACCTCATGAGGAGATCTAGCGAAAGCAAACATGCCGGTACGCAAGTAAAGAAGCCTTGTGTCACGGTGCGGAAGTGAGACCGCCAGTCTTCACGTTTCTTCAGCCACGGAACGCGGTTCACTACAGTACCACCAAAGCCTAACACGTCGGCTATGTGGTGAAGCGGGCTTTGTTGGAAGAGCTTCGAAGCGGTTGGCATTCCCTCGCGGTGGTCGAATTTGAAATGCAAATCCAGCCAGCAATTCAAGACAAGTGCACAACCAAATGGAGGCTTACCCATGCTCGAGGCAGTAAGGCCACTATACAGGTAGGCGAGGACAGCGGGTCCCACCCTCTTTCCACGCCAAATCCCGCAGATAGCACTCAGTTGGTCTTCCTCCACTATGTTGTCGGTATAAGGAAACAAGAGAGCACCCGCCAGACAGATAGTGAACCCCTTCATGATTCCCTCCAAATAGTCATCGTCTGGTGAACCTCTCAGGGCGTCCATGACCCACTTCGCAAGCTTTTGGAGATCGATCCCCTTTTGAGTACGGACCTTTCTGGCTGCGTCGGGCGGCATGAAGCTTCCAAGGACGCTTTCAGAAGTCCCCCGTGTCAGCATCCGCATAGCCTTCACCTTCCCGTCACTCTTGAATTTCTTCAAACCAAGCAGAAGTTCCACCTCCTCGAGGAGGATGGTCACCTCGAAGGTCGGGAAAATAAAAGTGTGGGTCTGGGGATGCCAGATCTCCACTAGTGCGCCCATAGCCGCCCAGTCCATACGAATCTTCTCGTAATGTTTGGCATGAATAAGGAGCCCCTGTAAATGCCACTTCGAGAGTATGGCCCTCATGCCAATGGAGATATTGGAAGTTAGCTTTGAAAGCCATGGCAGTTTGGAAAACTTCCTCGGGCCTGGGAAGAGTGGATATGGCTGGGAGAGAAAAAAAGAAGAAATGAAGGAAGTAAGAAGAAGGTTCACGTGCAGAAATTTGAAAAGAGTCAGCTTACCATATGCGACATGATCGTCCCACTCAGATGACCCTCGAGGTCGGAGAGTCGCCTGATCTCGCTGCTAGGCCTGCTCTTCTTCATAACGCGGGAAGACTCTCCTTCCATGCTGAAATCTCTAGATTCTCCTCTCCTTCCTCTCCTGAGCTTCCAAAACCCACCTTGGTACATTTGAATGAACTAGCCTAAGGGGAGTTCTTATAGGAAGGGAAGATCGCTACAGGACAGAACATGTCACATCAGCGGTCGCTATCAGGATTTTGTCTGGATTTCCTTTGAACTGTGGTGCGTTTCTGCTATCATTCTGCTACTTTATGATGTTGCTAACCTTTGCTGGCCTGTGCAAGTTTTACTAACGGACATCTTTGTCCTATCTCCTGTCCCACCTTTCATTGGTTGGTCCCACCTTGTCATGCATCGTAGTATATGATACTTACGCTACTAGAACATGTCAAGGACCTTGCGGCTCGAACGAATCTGGGATCTGAATTCCCCTTCAACAAAAATGATGATGATCCCGGAGGAATTTGGGTTGTACGGATAGGCCGTCAACTTGTGATAGAATGGGGACGACGGTTCCATTCAGTGAGTTGGTGCGCGGATAAACGGGCCCCAGCCCAGTATCAGCTCACCGGGTCGGTATTCTGACCCATTCTTCACAAGTTGACAATATTATCCTTGGCTATTTTCTATTTTTGTTTGTTTTAAATTTTTCTTTGAACCCAGCATGCATTCATATAGGACTTTGATTTATTGCGGAAGATCATTCAAGTGATTCGATTGTGAAAGCCGTTGTGCTCCAATTCCCACAAATATGAGATATTCCACTCCGAATGAAATACTGAGTTTCCTTGAGACAGCCCCGACGCTGCTCTTCCAAAGGAGACCCTTGTTTGGACAGACCCTCAGATATTCCTTTACCTTTTTTGACCCACCTTGGCCGCAGCACTTCCACATTGGCTGGTAACCGCTCCCCAAAGGTGAAACCTCCGGTTTATGACCCAGGTACTTCCACACCGAGAAGTTGGTCTCCTTTGTTTCGTGCCTGAGCGCACATCTCACCCTCCCTTATTTGATCTCCGTCCAAGCAATCGTCAATATTTGAAAGACCTTCTTCAAGGTCGCCTCATTGAAACTCCAGGAAAGATTCCAAACAGTAACGTCAAAAGCGTGTCTCATCACACCTTGGCATCAACTTATCAGTCCGCTCCCACTCCATACCATTCCACTACGTATCGCTCCCTTGCAAAGCAGACGCCAAGGCGGGGCAGCTGTAGACACGCCATTCCTGACGTCTCCTGAGAAAGTCTCATATTACTATACAACGCCCCGCGACGGCTTACGCGTTTTAAATCACTTGAGTGCTTCCTTTTCTTGAGTCTTCTTCCGCCCTTTTCGGCATCCGGAATCATCTCGTCACGGCATTCAGACAGCATCAACACCAGTCAGACGCATCAGAGGTTCTGGAACCAAGAAGGGTATCTGTCGGGCAGCCGCCAACACGTTGTCCGAGGACACGGGTGGGTCTTTATGGGGGCGTCCAGGCCCCTGGACGCCCCCAATCTTTTAATTTATTTTATTTTTATTTTTCAGGGCCCAAAATTAAATAAAAAATAATAAATTAATGGAGGCGTCCAGGCCCCTGGACGCCTCCATAAAAACAAAATATATAAAAAAAATATATATAAAATGCCAGTTGGCATACAAAAAACAAAAAAATAAATAAAAATATATTAATGGAGGCGTCCAGGCCCCTGGACGCCTCCATAAAAACATATAAAAAAATATATAATGCCAAGCCTGGTATAAAAGACAAAAGAAAAATAATAAAATAATATATTTTTGGAGGCGTCCAGGCCTCTGGACGCCTCCATCAACTCCCTCACGGGCGCCGGCCACCGAACGACGGTTTGTCGTGTGTGAAAAAAGCCAAATTATAGAGACGTCCGGTCAGCTGGACGCGCCCATTTCTGAATAACGAGGCGCCGCTCACAAAACCACGCGTTGTGCCAAACCGCGTGCGGCCGTCGTCGATTTTCGGTGGACCTGTTTAAGGCGTCCGGGGCCCTGGACGCCTCCACAAAAGTATTCCAAAAAATATATAAAAATAGAATAAAATATTATTTCGGCCCTGATGGAGGTGTCCAGAGTCCTGGACGCCTCCACCCTCCGGAGCTCTATAAATAGAGCCCCACCCCCTCAGTTCTGGGGAGCTAAGCAGTGATCCGATAGGCTGCCGGAGCCGAGAGGCTACGGAGTCATTTTTCTAACCCGTGGGGTCTTTTGTAGGTGGAGGTTCTGCCGGCTTCTCGGGTGCCCACGCTCGCGAGAGGAAGGTCGTCTTCATCCACCGCGCTTCTACGTCGTCCCCACGCTGCCGGAGCCCCGCCGAATTTCACCACCGGCACATCCAATAAGCCAACTCTTTCCTTTTCTTCGTAGTTCTTTGCATTCATCATCTCGCATCCATCATCTCATTTTCCTCCTACTCGAGTCCGAGAGGGGTTTAAAAGATAACACCAACCAGGTGTGTGTCTTCCCGTTATTTCGTCATTTTTATTGCAAGGATATGAATACTACACATTCATCTTTCTAAGCCACTTGTCATTTGTTTGTCGTTGTTTTGTAAGGGTAGCCGAGGAAAGCCCTCTCCGTCGGCCGGCCGGAAGGAGAGGAAGAAGCAACCCGCCATCTCCCGCTCTTGAGGTAGGCGCGATCACTTTCTTATTTTGGGGTCTTTCGGCCCCTGGCGATCACATCTTTTCATCGAGGCCGCGGCGAGTCACTTCCCCAATGGCCGTTTAAATTTCTGTTCTCATATTCTCTTTATATCCTGTTATATTTCGTTCATATCATCGAGGCCGCGGCGAGTCACTTCCCCAATGGCCGTTTAAATTTCCGTTCTTACATTCTCTCTATATTCTGTTATATTCTGCTCATATCATCGAGGCCGCGGCGAGTCACTTCCCCAATGGCCGTTTAAATTTCCGTTCTTATACTCTCTCTATATTCTGTTATATTCTGCTCATATTCTCGAGGCTGCGGCGAGTCACTTCCCCAATGGCCGTTTAAATCTCTGTTCTTATATTCTCTTTTATATTCTGCTATATTCTGCTCATATTCTCGAGGCCGCGGCGAGTCACTTCCCCAATGGCCGTTTCAATTTTTGTTATTTAATTTCTGCACCATTCCCGTCCCCCCGAGGTCGCGGCGAGTCACTTCCCGCTATGGCCGTTTGAACCCCATATCTTGCTATATTATACTTGTCCCGCTCGCCCCGCCGGAGCAATCTCCCGTGGTGGCCCCTTCTCTCTCTTCTCTCATCTCTGTGTTGCAGCAAACAGCAAAACAAACAAAAAGAAGAGCCCGCGCGCTCTCCGCATCCTCTTCCCCGCACCATCGAACTCCGAACCGCGTGACGTCGCTCACAAAGGGGTCCTTGGGGTGGTTCCGGGAACAACCAATCTACCCCGATATACCGATCTAGGCTAGTACTAAACCGATCTAGGCTTGTACTAAACCTTTGCACTTTTCCCAGCATGGCTTGGAACATTGCGCCCACTTCATCTGGACTATAGGCTCGGGATGTGGCCATGGTGGCCAAGATGGCGTTGGGTCCCCTAGGAATGGATGTGCAAAGCCATTTGGACGAAACACTAGACACGACCCTAAGTAATGCAAAGTTGGAATGTAACTCGACGACAACCTAGACACAACCAAGACTCGGTACGTGGCGGAGATAAGCGATCCGAAGATCACTCGCGCAAGTGTGCGGCCTTCCCGATAGGCATAGCCTAACGTTCGGACAACACCTTTTGATATACCGAGTAAAGGGATGCGATGCAAAAAGACACTTTTCTTGTTTGTTTTAAAACAATGATGACCCTAAACACGACTTAGACAATGACTAATGACTAGACGTACATGACACTCTTTTTTTTTTGACACCCTAGACTCAACTCGCTCTGATACCAAATTGATGTGGGATGAGACCACGGACACGACAAGCTCGTGACTGTCCCTTAACGAGGGAAGCGTCGGATGTGCGCGGTTGAGAAACCGGCTGTGAGCTAGGGTGGTCGGCTCTCACTTGTACCCGGATCGGGTCACGGGATGGTAACACTCTCTCTCGCAGCAGCGGTGATATAAATAGAAAGCGAGCTAATTACCCTATCATGCTCTCTAGCAGTGGCATAAGCAAGTATATATGAAAATTAAGCAAAATACCAAGTAAGGGAGCGAATGCGATACCTCCACGCGCTCGGCGTGGGGAAGACGGACCCGGCCGAAAACTCGTACTCCCGGAACAATTATACACGGATATTACAGAAATGCAACTCGCTGCCCACTCCACGCAGGGAGGTAAAGGGCTACACAATGGGGTCCGGGAGGACCGAATTCGGGTTGACGGGCGGCTTCTCGCGTTGATTTGGCAACACCCGAACACGTGACGGTGGGGCCCACGTGCCGTCCGGAGGGGCCGTGTGGGACCCGATGGCACCGCTGTAGTGGTGGATGCCCGGAGGGTCGCTCCTTGGGATGGCAGCACGCTGGTTCACCGGCCGGAGGCCCGGCGGCTCCGTTCGGCACCGGTCGGAAAACCCGATCGAAAATCTGTCGGTTCTGTATTTCGGTGCGCGCTCCGGCGAGAATGGGCGCTGCGATAAGCCCCGATGTCGGATCGACACGAGACTGGAGCCGTTGGAAAGCTAGCTTGAAGTTCTTCAACCTAGGCCCAAAGATCTGGCCTGGATCTGCTCGAATCTTGACTTATGGAATTTTCAATCTCCTGTTGTACAGTAACTGAAGACTCAGACCTGCAGAAAATTTGACTGTGGATTGCCTTTGACCGTGAGATAGACGTTCGAATCTCGGGTTGGGTTCTTCAGAAAAGTTGTGGGAAATTGAGCTGGGAAGACAGAAAAATTGGTTTGGACACGTTTGGATGTGTCTATGATTTTATGTGATTTGTTTACTGGACGAAGGTCGGATCTGGGATCTGACTAAAAGTACTGTAGCTCCGGTAGAATATGAATTATTAAAAATAGGTAGAAGGAGGATAAAAACTCAATAAAAATTATGGTGGTAGGGGACGATGGATAGAACACCCAGTTAAATTAGTAGGTCTAACATAAATCAAAATGGTGGTCGAAGGTGGATAACTCAAGGCTACTGTCACTGTAGACAGTGACAGAACAGATCTGAGATTGAGAGTTGAACGAAATGGTAAAGATATGAAACGGTGGCTTTTGAACCTGGATTTTTTTGTGGAGAGTGGGATAGCAGATAGGAACCAACCCTCAAATTTTCAAATCGATCTGAGCTCGTGACGGGCTTCAAGAATTCACGAACTGCACCTCTATCCAGCAGGACAGAAAACCGAAGACGATCCCGTGGCGGCTCGAAGGCGGCACGAACGGCGGCGGCGGCGGCACAAACGATCACCGGAGGTTGAGAGGGGGAGATAGAAGATTGATACACTCTAGAACTTGAGGTTTGAGGAGAAGAACACTAGGGGGAGAGAGGAACAAGAGAACACCCTTCAATGGCTCAAGCCAATTTTACAAATTTTTCTTCATTAATCTCTAATGACACTATACATAGGCTTATATAGAAAATAGCAAGGGGTGGGGGGGCTGATAATTTCGTGGGAAATATGTCATTTTCATCCCCCATGTGGTCAAAACTCAAAATAAATAAATTACATATGGATGGGGCACTCCTTTGACTAGGTAGGTAAGGTAGGTGGCCTACCTTTGAAATTTTAACCCCTTTGTCTCCCATGTGGTCAATTAGCATTCAAACCTTCTAGATGGCCACCTAGGATGGTTGACCAGCCCCACATGGATGAGGTGGACCAATGGGGAAGGGGAGGGGGCCCCCTAACTGGACCTACTACACATTTGCATAAAAACCCACACAATCCAAGGGGATGACGCATTGGCTTACAAAGCTGTACAATTGCGCTTATACTTTCCCATGGATATAAAAATTAACTAAAGGACACAAATGCAAAATAAAATGTACATGCTCGGCGTTGATTCCCATCAGGGTTCCTCCTAGTGAGTCAGGAGAAGGGAGATCTAATCTCCGGTTGCAAGTAGCTGGGTGCTACTTGTGGGTTCCTCCTGTGGATTCAGGAGAAGGGAGATCGTGGGATCTCCGGTTTGCTCGCAGTAGGGTGCCGCGAGTGGGTTCCCTCCGGCTGAGGAGGAAGAGAGGCTAAACCTCTGATCTGCCAGCAGCTGGGAGCTGCTAGGTGTTTCCCTCTGGGATTGGAGGAAGGGAGGTTGATTCCTCCGGTTGCAAGTGGCCGGTGCCATTTGTGGGTTCCCTCCAGCGTGGAGGAAGAGGGGAGGCTATTCCCCTAGTCAAGCTGTGAGGCAGCGTCTGTTGCAGACTGAGTCTACTGGTTCTAGCTCTCGCTAGTGAAGCCTCACTCCGGTTGGGAGTGAGGGGTGGATGTAGGTCTGGAGGACCGAACCACCTTAAAATTATGTGTGCAGTGGTTTGCCTTGCGTTAGCTCCATATCTTCTACCTCCCATTCACAGGTTGTGCATGCTTGGCTAGTTGCATTATCTAGAGAGTTATTTTTTGAGCATTATATTCTGCTAAGTGTGTTTGGGTTGTTTAGCTCTGCCTTCGTTTCTGAGTGATCAGGTGGCTGCATTGTTGCAGTCCAACTGTTTGTTCATTCGTTGCCTTATCATTTCATCTTGGAAAGCTCATTAGTCCTTATTCCGCATATCTGAGCTTTAGTGTTTTAATTTGGGCTATATTTTCTAGAGGGATACATTCACCCCCCTCTGTATCCGGGCCTAGCACCCTAATAGTTGGTATCAGAGCGGTATCTGCATACAAGGTCCAGCGACCTGCAGATTCGATCTTGCAGTCTTAGGTGCTAATTTATTTTTAGTGGATCAATATTCCTGTTGCATTAATCTGATTTGTTTTCAATGGCTCATCCACCGATTTTCAGTGGTACACATTTTAATGCATGTTCGCTAGTCTGAAGAATTATGTTAAATCTGTGAATCCAGACCTGTGGAAAGTAATTTCACACGGTCCTCATGAACTACCAAAGAAAAAGTCCAAATGGACTGACAGTCACAAGTCTAAGCATGAAGAAAATCAGATAGCTATAAATCTGATGAAGGCAGCTACTGATAGAGCTTTCCATTCATGTTTCTTTGATTGCAGTTCTGCTAAAGATATTTTGGATACACTGAAGCGAATTCAGGAGATAGATGTGGACAGCTGCATGATGGCCAACAGAAGCAATCAAAGTGGCAGCGATCAAGGCAGCAATCAAAATGAAGAAGATGATGATGATGAGGTAAATGTCTTCGAGAATTTTTCTATAGAAGATTGGGAGAATGCATATGCTAAATTGTTTGAATCTCATGAACTGCTAAGAAAATAATACAAAAAATTGAAGAAAAGTAGTAGGTCAGACAATTTAAATATTGATTGTAGAAATTGTGTTGAATTGAAAAATGCTCTTGATGCTAATATGTCTGATACTCAAATGCTGAAAGAATTTGAATGCGTTAAGTCTGAATTAAACAAGCTGAAATTAGAAAATGATTCTCTTAGAGGGTTCTCCAAAGAAGATGAAGAAAAATCAGAGAAACTTAAACATGAGAACAAATTGCTGATTGAAAAACTTAATGCCATAAAGTCTGTAAACATAGAATTACAGAAAGATCTTGAAAAATAGCAAAAAGATATGAAGGAAAAGCCTTCTACCTCATCTCCACCTCAGTACAAGGCTAAGAAAACAGGAAAACAAGATAAAAATCAGAAAAGGACTGTAGATCAGAAAATCAATGAAAAGGGTTCATCAGTGCACATTGATCACAGTCCTCACACACACTCACATGCATCTAAAAAGAAGATTATCTGTCATGACTGTCATAAAGTTGGACATCTGATGCATGAGTGTAAGTTGATGGAGAAGGATTATAAGAATGCTAGGAGATCTCATGATAAAAATCCTTCACCTCAGAAAAGGAGTGTCACATGTTCTAATTGTGGCAAATTAGGACACTCAATTGCTCATTGCTGGTTTACAAGTAATAAGGAAAAATCATGTTCATATCATACAAAACACTTTGCAAATCAGCATGTCTTTAGTAAAAACAAATCTGTTTTTATGAACCAGCACATCATCTGTTTTAATTGCAACAAAAGGGGTCACAGGGCCTCTAAATGCTGGTCAGGTTTTTTTAGAAGAAATTCTCTCAATTGCTCTCACTGTAGAAAGTATGGCCATACAGTCAAGGACTGTTGGCATATTCAGGGTAGAAATGTGAATCTCAAACATGCTAAATTCCCTGTAAAACAATTTACAAAACCTTCATGTTATAACTGTGGGAAGCCAGGCCACAGAGCTGGAGATTGTTGGCATGTTCAGAATAACTCTGCTAAACTCCATGTTGTAAAATTTACATGCCATAATTGTGGGAAGCCAGGTCACAGGGCTGCAACCTGTTGGCTAGCAGGATATCAAAACCAAACTGGTTTTGGTAAATAGAATTTTTATTCTGTTAACAGAAAATCTTATGCATATGCACATGGATTTCATGCTAACAATTGGTATTATGTTAATAAGAATGTGCATAAATCCAATCTGAAAACTGCTGCTCCTTGTTATCAAGTTAAAAATGTGCTGAGAAAACCTGCTAGAAGTAATAATGTCATGTCAGGACCCAAGACTTCTTGGGTACCTATTTGTGCAAAATAACTTTGCTATGCAGGTGTGCCTTGGGACTGGAATAAAAGGGGTAATGATCCAAGGCACTCAAGAATGAAAAACCCCATTCTCACACTTTTCAGGTAATCTCTCTGCATATCCATTTTGAAACTCATTGCATATCTGATTTGATGTATTCATGTATATCTGCCATTTGTAGTTGTTTGACAATTGTTGAAATGCATAAATTCTGAAAACAAATTGCATTCTGAATAATCTGAACTGCTTATGTATATGGCTTGAAATTTGTCTATTGCACAGTTCATTGTAAATCTGTCCATTACATCTTGAAAAATCTGATAGGACAGTCTGATTGTGCACAAGTCACAATATCATTTGATTTCATATGTTCAGTTTTCAGTGCAAATTAATTGCATGTCTTTGCATAGCATTCAATGTTGAGTCTTTGCATGCATGTAGTTAATTGCATTGCATTTCCTTAGATTGAAAATGCCAAAAAGATTGCCTAAATGCAGGTTATCAGGGGGAGTCAATGCATTGCATATAGGTTGTCAAATGCATACTCATGTGAGAATTCATTGCATATCCTTCCTTATTGATTTTGTTGACAGACCTTGAACATATTTTTGAAAACATTGAGCTTCAAAATCTCTCCTATCAATGTGTATCATTTGGCTTCAAATTTTTAGCAGTCCTTCATGAAGATTTCAATGGGCTATCTCGATCATAAATCTAAAAACTTTTGAACTAGAAATCTTCTATTATACGTTTTTATGAATATCTGAAACAACTCAGGTGGTTTAAGCTTAATGTATTCATGGAGTTTAACTTTAAAATCTCTTAACATATCTGAATCATGTTTAATAAATCTTAACCAACTGTTTCATGCCGTGTCTTGAAAACTTCTGAAATCTGCACTTTTGAATACATGACTTCAACTGATTAAGTACATGAAACTATTATTAATTTGAAGAAAATGAATTTTTCTGAAAAGTCTAGAGGGTAATATTTGTCAGAGCAATGACCGTGGTCACTGAGAAACACATGTCCAAAGGACTGTGTCATGAGGTACCATAGTTAACTCTGATTAAGAATTCATTGAAATTTAGGCAGAGCAATGGCATGCACACTGAGAAATACAACTCACTCATCAAGAAATAATTTGGAGTGTGTCATGATGTGTAAATGCTATCTCTGTTCATATATAGCATGACAGTTAGTCACACTAAGTGCTTAGGGATATTGACCTTTGATCAAGGTATATTCTCTAGTTACAAGGTGTGCACTGAACTAGACTGCTCGTAAAATTTGTAGCATGAAAAATTGTTGAACATATCTCAATATTTGAATATTGATGCTAAAATCAAATTGCTACATCCCTAGACAAAATAATATGACTTCATAATTGCTTAATCTCATTACTAGTGCATGTAATTCTGAAAGAAGGCAATAAATTTGATTGTGTAAGACAAAGGGAGGACAATCAAGATAAATATGAGGGCTTGATTCATTTTTATTAAACCATGGTTTTAGATATCAATACAGAATTTTATTGATAAACTCTGCATACATCATGTTTAAACCAGGCTGTTCAAAAAGCTCATTCATAAGTCCCTATAATGGAAGACTTTGAAAATTTATGTTTTAGATTTATGAGATTGATATCTCTTTGAAAATCTGGCTAAAATTCTTGTGTTTGGAGCATCCTTGAAAAATCTGTTAATTGAAACTCTTCTGCTCATTGACCTGAACTTTTCCTTGTTTGCCCATGAGGTCTCCTTCTCATCCATTTCATAAGGTTCCATTTATTGAGGGGGAGCCTCCTTGTCATATGCATCATGCTGCATAGAAGGAGAAGAATTGTGCTCTTGCATTCATATTTCTGGTATCTGCATCTACATTCATACCCCTTCCCATGGTTTATTTTGATTATACCAAAGGGGGAGATTGGTTGCCCAAGAGGGAGAATTTCATTCAATCAGTGCATGCAGGTTCCTTTTGATCATCTCTAACTCATGCTTTTGCTGAAACTCTTAAAGGAAGAGAATCATGTTCTTGCAAGGGGGAGAAATTGACTGAATTTTTATACATGCTATAATTTCTCAAACTATTTTCTTTTTGATGAAGGCAAAGGGGGAGAATAGTTTGAGTCATCAGATTGACTCACTGTGTAGATGACTCACTGTGTAGTGTTGTCATCAGCAAAAAGGAGGAGATTATTGTGCCCATGTGGTTTTGATGATGGTTTTAATGGTGGTTTTGATGATTGGCCTTTGAAGTGAGTTATTCACTGTGAGTCATCTTGCTGTGTCTTTTCTATGCTTGATTAATTCATGTTTTATCATGTAAGTGAATGGAGTTCATATGGCTGTCAGATAACATGCTCTACTCAATTCTGTCTACACTCTGTCTGCACAGTCTACACAGCAGTGCGTCAACTCATTGTGCTGATGCGTCGGCCCTTCAGTCATACTTGCCTCTGTCTACACAGCAGTGCGTCGACCCACCCTTGCTGATGCGTCGACCCATCAGAACATTGTTCTTTATAGTAAGCCCACACATTGGTCTTCTTGACTCAAGGTCTATACATCCGGAAAGGGGCCAAGTCTATACAGTCTCACGCTCAAATCCTTCAAAGTCCATACATTGGACTGTAGCTTCCACTATTCATGCCTTCGTCCAAGTCTATACAGTGGACTGTGCAGCCTGTTCGTGTTGGTGAAGTCTATACATCGGTCCTTCACCGTCTCATGCATTGTCTCTGCCAACGTCTCACTTAGAGTCTTCCCTGTGTTGAAGTCTGTACAGCGTCAACAGTGCATCATTTCTAGAAGTATGTACATCGGCATGCATTGCATCAAGTGTATACATTGGGTCATATATTCACTGTAGAGTCTACACATTGCTGGGTCTTATTCAATGTCTTCATGCACTCAGCAAGTCTATACATCCTCAAATGAACGTAAAGTATATACGTTGCAGCGTCAACTCATTGAGCTGCAGCGTCAACTCAGCAAGTATGCACATCGCCTTCAGACTTTCAAGTCTATACACTCTATCTTCGTAGGTTTCAAGTCTGTACAGCATGCCTTGCTATTCACAGCCTTTAAAGTCTGTACATTGGGCCTTCAAGCTTTTGAAGTCTATGCACTGGACTTCATTTCACCAAGTCTATACACTGAACTTTGTTTTACCAAGTCTGTACACTCGCTGCACTATTCGAAGACCATACACTGGCAGCTCTACTTAAGTATATACATTCGTCTGAACTAAGGTCATTTTCCTCTGCAGATGATTCAGGCCATCAAGACTTGGCACGTGATCCAAGAAGCTGAAATGCTGACACGTGGACACAGCAGTTCAAACAATCAAGAAAGAAGCTCCTGGATTACTCTGTGTGTCAACACCACGAGTTGGAAGAGTCGACGCAGCAGTTAAAGAGTGGAGGCTGTTTGTTCACTGGAACGTATCAATGCGTCAACGCCATTGCTAGACAGTGTCGACGCAGCCATTAAGCCTGATAGGCATCTAGCTCAGAGACAGTTTAGAAGGTTAACGCTGGAGTCCTTAGCGTCCACGCAGCATGCAAACAAGCTGAACTATTAGTTGCAAAAATACACCAACGCGTCAACGCAGCAGTGGAGCAGCGTCGACGCAGTAGTTAAAAAAGGGGTAGACTGTTTGTTTACTAGACTGCCGATGCCGATGCGTCAACGCCACAACTGAGCAGCGTCGACGTAACTGTCAATAGGGCTAGGCTGGTTGCTCACTGGAACGCATCAATGCGTCAACGCCATGAGTTGGAAGCGTCAACGCAGCAGACTTGAGTTCTGCTGGTAGAATGTCCTTGAAGGCTGCGTCAACTCCTTGAAGCAAGTGCGTTAACGCCACCTGACTCCAGTTGCTGAGCGTACTGAATTGAAGGGCACGTGATCCGAGGTGCCTGGCTCGTGAACCAGGATGCTGCCACGTGGTCCGAATTTCTAGGGTAGGAAACATGGAAGCCACATGCGCCCAGTGTGCCTGCTGTTGATGCTTATAAAAGGAAGCCTTCATCCTCTGTAGAAGGTAGATCGAAGAAGAAGCCTGGAGAGCAGAAAGGCCTTCGATCCAGAAAAAGAAAAGAAGAAGAAGAAGAGCAGAAGAAGAAGAGAAAAGAAGAGATAGGGAGAGCCTGCGAAAGAGAAGAAAAGAAGGGAGTGAGAGCAGTAGAAGAAAGAGAGAAAGATTGCGTGAGCTGAGAAGAAGAAAGAAGAGGAAGAAAAGAAGAGAGGAGAGTTCTATTGAAGACCTATTCAGTCTGTTCGTGGATCAAATCCAGAACGACTATTGTGTTTCATTTCCAGCCTTTGTCGCTGTTCCTTTTATGTTTTCTTATTTTTCATTTTGTTTCTCTGGTTAGCTTTGTTCTTCCGATTGCCCTGTTGGGTATCGGGTTCCTCCTGGTGAGTCAGGAGAAGGGAGATCTAATCTCCGGTTGCAAGTAGCTGGGTGCTACTTGTGGGTTCTTCCTGTGGATTCAGGAGAAGGGAGATCGTGGGATCTCCGGTTTGCTCGCAGCAGGGTGCCGCGAGTGGGTTCCCTCTGGCTGAGGAGGAAGAGAGGCTAGACCTCTAATCTGCCAGCAGCTGGGAGCTGCTAGGTGTTTCCCTTCGGGATTGGAGGAAGGGAGGTTGATTCCTCTGGTTGCAAGTGGTTGGTGCCATTTGTGGGTTCCCTCCGGCGTGGAGGAAGAGGGGAGGCTGTTCCCCTAGTCAAGCTGTGAGGCAGCGTCTGTTGCAGACTGAGTCTGTTGGTTCTAGCTCTGGCTAGTGAAGCCTCACTCTGGTTGGGAGTGAGGGGTGGATGTAGGTCTGGAGGACCGAACCACCTTAAAATTATGTGTGCAGTGGTTTGCCTTGCGTTAGCTCCATATCTTCTACCTCCCATTCACAGGTTGTGCATGCTTGGCTAGTTGCATTATCTAGAGAGTTATTTTTTGAGCATTATATTCTGCTAAGTGTGTTTGGGTTGTTTAGCTCTGCCTTCGTTTCTGATTGATCAGGTGGCTGCATTGTTGCAGTCCAACTGTTTGTTCATTCGTTGCCTTATCATTTCATCTTGGAAAGCTCATTAGTCCTTATTCCGCATATCTGAGCTTTAGTGTTTTAATTTGGGCTATATTTTCTAGAGGGATACATTCACCCCCCTCTGTATCCGGGCCTAGCACCCTAACAGTTAATTGGTTCGCTGATGGCGTATGTAATAAATCTGCCAAAGATAGAGGAAGCTGAGAAGAAGAAGAAACCAATTGCTCTAAAAGCTGGTGCCAGCAAATCCAGCCGATCCAGCTCTAGTGGATCATCATCCGAGGAGAGCCTGACTGGAGAAGATATAGAACGTAATGAGATGGCAATGATCACCAGGGAATTCAGGCGGTTCCTCAGGAAAGAAGGAAGGCGATTCAGCCGAAGGAACCATGGTGGCGGCCGACAGGATACAAGGTATAAATATAATCCTGCAAAGAAAATTGAAACTAATACATGTTACCAATGCAGGAAGACCGGCCATCTGAAAGCTGATTGTCCAGAGAACCAGAAGCACAAGGACAAGTCCAAGAGAAAGAACACTAAAGGGAAAGCCATGGTGAGTACCTGGAGTGATGAGGACGAAGGCTCCTTCAGCAGCAGCTCAGACAGTGAGGGAGAAGCTGAAAAGCCCATTTGCCTTATGGTAACAAGCTCTGAAGACAGAGAGGAAGACTTAGATGAGGTATCCTCTCGATTCGATAATTTCACTATTGCTGATTGGATAGATGCCTATCATGACATAGTTGATAAAGCAGATGATATCAGAAAGGAAAATAGGTATCTAAGAAGAAAGATAAATTCCATGCAAAATGACACAACTCTAACTGATAAAATTGCATGTCTTGAATCAGAGAAAAATAAACTGAAACTCACATGCTCTGAAATAGAAGAAATCAAGCATGAGTTAAGAGCCTCTAAAGAAGATAATGAGAGGTTAGAAAAAGAAACTGATGAATGGAAATTAAAAATTCAGAAATATGTGAGTGAGATGAAAATTGTGAGTGAAAAATATGAAGCTGTCCTAATTGTGAACACCGAACTGAAGAAATCCATTGAAGATATTCAGAAAGATAATGAGGAAAAGCTGAAAACTATTGAGAAAATGACCCAAGGTTCAGAGAACCTAAATGCATTGTTAGGGTCAAAAGTAAATTTCAGGAGAGAGGGCCTTGGATTTAATTCTAGTGCAACAAAAAGTTTTGGAATGAAGACCATTTCATTTGTAGCACAAAAAGAGAAAGGACCTCTGATTAACATGAATTCAAAAATTTCTGTGAACAAAACTGGAAATCTTAAGAAGCCCAGTGCTGAGGAGAAGGGCAAACAAAAGATTAGTGAGCCTAGTAGAGCTGGTACATCCAAGCCAATTTCTAAGGCTTAGTCTCAGGTTAGGGGTCAGCCTACACATGCACATAAACCCCATATTAAGGTCACCAAGTCTCCACCACCACCACCATCTTAGAAGAAGACCCAATACACACCTGTGAATAGGTCAGCAGGGTCCAAGGTGCAGGGGAGACATAATGCATTTAGAGCACAACCCAACCATTTCTACCAATCTAGAGCCCAGTCCTACTACACTGCACAGTCAACCTATCCAAATAGGTCAGGGTGGACTAGGACTTAGGGAAGGTTTACAAGTCATGGACATCAGGCTACACAGTCTTATAGACCTTACACCAGAAATTAGGTTGGTGGGTATGGCAATTGGACACCTAGGAACCAACATTTCTTCAGCCAGCCCAAAGATTACTATGGCCAAAGTTTCATGAATACACCCTGGCGGAGGCACTGGCACAGAAGCAACAAATCTGTAAATAATCCTGTTGGTGCAAATAAGAAGAAACACAACAAAAAGAAATCCGAAAAATCCACTGAACAGAACTCTTTCAAACAAATGTGGATTCCTAAAAGCTTGCTTTCATGTTTTAATTGTATTTCATTTGCTCTGGAGCCCAATCAGACTTGGGTTCCAAAATTCTCTACCTGATTGTGTGTGCAGGTATGCCTGGCAGCCAAGAATAATCTGTGGTACTTGGATAGTGGCTGCTCCAGGCATATGACAGGAGATAAGGCCAAGTTATGCATGCTGACAGAGAAACATGGAGGCCTTGTCACCTTTGGTAGCAACACAAAGGGTAAGATTGTCGGGACAGGTAAGGTAGGTAAGTGTACTACCTGTTGCATTGAAGATGTCATGCTGGTTGAAGGTTTAGCATATAATTTACTTAGTATCAGCCAGCTATGTGATAAAGGATATAAAGTTCTTTTTGATTCTCAATGCTTTAAAGTTTTTGAACCTGATTCCGAAATTGTTAAATTTTCTGGTAAAAGAATAAATAATACTTACATGATAGACTTAGATGATATACAACATTCTAACCTATGCCTTACTGCCAGCAGAGAGGACTTAGCATTCTTATGGCATCGTAGGTTAGGCCATGCTAGTTACACAGTATTGCATAAACTGAATAAGCATAGCATGGTTAGAGGACTTCCTGAAGTTTCTTTTAAGAAAGAAATTAAACTCTGTGATGCATGTACTCAATCAAAGTTAACTAGAAAGTCATTCAAATCTAGAACAGAAAATCTGTCTTCTAAACCCTATGAGCTGATACACATGGACCTCTTTGGACCAACCAGGTCTGTCAGCTTATCAGGGAGGAAGTATGGGCCTAGGAATAAATCTTCAGCAGATGGATGTAAAATCTACTTTTCTGAATGGGGAAATCAGTGAGGATGTCTATGTGAGGCAGCCTCCTGGCTTTGAATGTTTAGACTTCCCCAATCATGTTTATAAACTTCGTAAAGCTCTCTATGGTCTTAAGCAAGCTCCTAGAGCTTGGTATGACAGGTTGAGCAAATTCCTCACAGATAAGAACTTCACAAGAGGTGTAGTTGATCAAACCTTGTTCACTAAGGTAAGTCATTTAGATATTCTTATTATTCAAATTTATGTGGATGACATTATTTTTGGGTCAACTAACCCCAAACTGTGTGAGGAGTTTTCTAAGATTATGACTAATGAGTTTGAAATGAGCTCAATGGGCGAGCTCAAATAATTTCTTGGACTGCAGGTGACACAGTCAAAAGATGGAACCTTCATCTCTCAGTCCAAGTACATAAGGGATTTACTGAAGAAATACAAGATGGACAACCTCAAAGAAATAGCTGCTCCAATGGGTACCTTGACCAGCTTAGATGAAGATTCTCAAGGTAAACCAGTGGACCAAAAGCTATATAGAGGTATGATCAGATCCCTTTTATATCTTACAGCATCTAGGCCTGATATTCAATTTGCAGTGTGTTTATGCTCTAGATTTCAGGCTAGTCCTAAAGAGTCACATCTTAAATATGTGAAAAGGATTTTTAGATATCTACTAGGCACCCAAGAGCTTGGTCTTTGGTATCCTGCCAAGTGTGAGTTAGAACTTCTAGCCTACACTGATGCAGACTATGCTGGGTGTCGAGTAGAGAGAAAGAGCACTAGTGGCTACTGTCAATTCCTTGGTGGCTGTCTAGTAACTTGGGCATCTAAGAAGCAACACACTGTAGCTTTGTCCACAGCTAAAGCTGAATATATTGCAGCTGGTAACTGTGCAGCCCAAGTACTTTGGATCAAGCACCAACTGGCTGATTATCAAATAAAACTAGAATGTATTCCAATTTTGTGTGATAATACTAGTGCCATATGTTTAGCTAAAAATCATGTTCATCATTCTAGGACTAAGCACATAGAGATCAAACACCATTTTCTTAGAGATGCTGTTAATAAAAAGGAAATTGAACTGAATTTCATTGAAACTGAAAAACAAGTTGCTGATATCTTTACTAAGCCACTAGGGAATGAAAGGTTTAAATTTCTTAGAAGAGAACTTGGCTTGTGTAAATTTCAGCATGATGAATAGAATTCAGTTGGCTTGAATATCTCGCTTTAAACTTGTTTGTCTGAATAAAATTCTGTGGCAGTTGAATAAGGGATCAAACCTTGCATGCATCACATTCACATTCTTCATGTCATATTCATTGCATAACATGCATATCATAACTACATGCATATAGACAGGGGGAGTGTTGTATGTAATTCAGAGAGGGTATCGACTTCATTGAACTTCAAATATTTTCACTCTTAAATAACCTGTTCTCCTTGACCCTGATGAGTTGAGTCTGACAATATGGCAATCTGTTAGCCAGTTCTAATTTTTAAGCAATAGAAAACAAACTTCTTCCTTTATAAGAATTTTAATTGCTTAAAGACTGACTTAATGGTTTAAATTTTATAAACTTCAGAGTTTAAAGATTACAATCAGTAAATAAGAATGATGATAATTGATAAAGCTCTCAACCCTCATTTCATTACATGTCAGACAAAGTCAACTGTATCTGAAATCTGAAATCTCACCTGAAATCCTGTTAGAGAAGGCTAAGTATGTGTATTGTCCTTAAACAAGTCATTCTGAATCAAATAAAGGACAGTTAAGAAAATGTTGAAAATCTTAAAAAATATTTGAAAAATAAATGTTGGCAGAGCAATGGCTGGTAAAACACTGAGAAACTAAGTGATCCATCAAAGAAATGGACAATACATAAGTCATGAGGTGTATCAGTTATCTCTGTATAAAAATGATCAAAACAGTAAGGTGGTTTCACTGAGTACCTGTGGGTAACTAGCGTCTGATAAACGTGTACCCTCACACAAAAAAGTGTAAATCAGCTTTATTGAAATTGATCATAGACAGAATGGTTCATTATGTTGAGTATCTAGGGATACTGGCGTCTGATAAACGTGTCCCTTACGCAAAAAGATAAATGGTACCTGAATGCCCTTAATAAAATAAAATTGAAAATGCTGTTCCTTCAAAAGAAAATTCAGATATGTCAAACTGTTTAATTTCAATACATGACCTGGTATCTCCTAACAATTTTTACTGAGTCTAATAAAGTAAGATATTTTTGAAACTGAATCTCGCATGCTCAAAATGTGATTTTGGTTTATTGCTATTATCATGCACAGAAAACTTATCCAATGATTGTAGTGCATGAACTCTAAATTCTATAACCTTTAAACCAGAACTCTATCTGAAAGCAGTTTCTAAATTCATATGACTGAAGACTCTGTGCATTAGTATGCTTATTCCTGAACTACTTGTTCAGAATGCCAGTCAGATGATTTCTCTTGTTCCTTCCCTTGTAATTTCTTTCCCTCTTCTTTATTGATGGCAAAGGGGGAGAATCTACTGTCTGTTTGTTGAATTCCAGGGGGATGGTATACATTGTTATGGCAAAGGGGGAGATCTTGTTAGAACTTGCATTGGTCATTTCATCTCATAGCATGCATTCGGAGTCAGTGTAACTCATAGTGTTGCCATCATCAAAAAGGGGGAGATTGTTGTGCCCCTATAGTTTTGATGATCTATAGTTTTGATGATAGCAAACATTATGAGTCACAAGTCTATACAGTCTATACTTCCATGCATCATCACTCTCAGCATAGTCTGGACAGAAGTGGGTCGACCCCCTTCCAGATGGGTCGACCCCCCATATTCGCATGTCCGTACATTGCATGTGTCGCAGACATAGCAAGTCTGTACATTGCTCTCAAGTGCATTAAGCTGTCTCACGCATATACATAGTATGTACACTCATTGCCAGCATGTCTGTACATCGCCTTAGGCATGGCAAAGTCTATACATTGCTGCATTGCTCGCACAGGCAATGTCTATACATCGTGTTGCAAGCACGCATTCAAGTCTATACAGCCTGTGAGGTCTGTCTCACTCAGCGTCTCAAGTGGACTTGAAGTCTATACATTGGACCGTCTTACTTAGCGTCTTTGTGCATGTCACACACTCGCAAGTCTGCACATTGTGGCACGCAGAGTCTACACAACACTTTGTCAGCAAGTCTGCACATTGCTATAGCATGCATGCAGAGTCTAGACAGTCATGAGCAAGTCTATACATAGTGTTGCATGCACGCATTCAAGTCTGTACATTGCATAGCATGCACGCATGTCCAAAGTCTGTACATTGTCCACTTGCAGCATTAGCACAAGTCTGTACAGCCTGTGTGCTTCATATCGCAGTGTCTATACATTGGCTAGCTGCACAAACACTGAGTCTACACATCATCATGGTTGCCTTGATGCCGTAGAAAGTCTATACATTCTATTATGCTTGAAATTTGACGCCAATCAAAAGGGGTGTCACTTCTGAAATTGACGCCCAGGAAGGAGGCATTTTTTTATTGTGCATCAATTTATCAAAGTCTAGACATCGTCTGGCTGCATAACGCATAGTCTGTACATGATGCATTGTGCTCTCATGCTTTAACACTAGGCATTGCAAAGTATATACATTGGTTGCACATTACACTCCATGTCTATACACTGCTTCATGCATTGCACGAAGTCTACACATTGTGTATTGCTGTGCTCATACATCATTTTAGTAAGTCTCCACAATGATGCACGTTGAGTCTGCATATTCATTTGGCATGTCAGTACATCCATTTGTAATGTTCATAGTCTTGCATACGTGAAGTTTGTACATGCTTCATTGTTGCATTCACTAAGCCTGTACACACCTCAGCCTTGCATATATGAAGTCTGCACATGCCATAGCACTGCATATATGAAGTCTATACATGCTCTAGCGTTGCATATATAAAGTATGTACATGGCATAGTTTCACATTCACAAAGTCTATACATCATTCAGCGTTGTCTTCATATAGTCTATACAAGGTTTCAACCGTAAACTGATAACTCTGTTTGATTGTCTAACAGGGACTCTTTGCAGAGATTGATGACATGGCTCGTGATCCAAGGATGGACGAGGTGTCCAGAATGTGACACGTGTAAAGCAACAAGCCTGGATGCTGCCATGTGGTCCAAGTCATTGGGCGGGAATTTGAAAGCCACACGCTCTCCAAATTGCTGCTGGTATATATATGAATCTTCTTCCATCAGAAGAAGGTAGATCGAGAAGAAAAGGCTAGAGAGCAGAGAAGCTCGAAGCAGTAGAGAGCCACTGAGAGCAGAGAATAAAATTCACGATCCAGAGAGAAGAAGAAAAAGAGAGAAGAGAAGATTGAGAGAGATCAGTTAAGAAGAGTTTGTTCGAGAGCTTGTGAATCAGTCTCTTGGTTCAGATACCAGAGCTGATACTGCTCATTCTGAGCTACATTTCTTTTGGGTTTTCCATTTTCGTTTGATTCTATTTTTCCTGTTTTCGAAACTCTTGTGTTCAAGCTGTGTGCCAACGTTTGCAGTGGAGGATTCCACTGGATGGGTCAAGCTGTAAACCCCAGCGGTTGCAGTGGAGGATTCCACTGGACAGGTGAAGCTGTAATTCCTCAGCAGGCGAGACTAGGTCTCGGACAACAAGCTGTGAAGCTCAGCGGTCTGTAGGCAAGCTGTGAAGCCCAACTGTTCAAGCTGTGAGTCAGCAGAATCCACACTCTAGTTGGAGTGTGGGGTGGACGTAGATCTCTTGATTGAGATCGAACCACCTTAAAATTATTGTCTACTGTGCGATTGCTTGTGGATCTTGTGATTTCATTGTGCTCCTTCGTTTGTTCAACAGCTGCTCGTTTTAATTCCGCATTAGAGTGTAACTGTGTTCTTAATTTAGGCAATCGATCTACCTCTAGATCCACTCTCCATGATAATAGAGTGCTTCCATCTAACATAACATGCTTATGCAATGACTCTCTTTCAGATATTTCCTGAACATGAATGTCATGAGATTTATGCAGGGAATTTGACAAATATGTATCATAACAAGAATGTATAATGCATTCATCAAAGAATTTGTCATGATCTACAAGCATCTGGAGCACACAAATTCAGAAGACAGATTTTAAACTGAGTTTTCAGAACTAACCTGAATAGTCCACTTCTGGGGGTTTCACTTTTGAGTGCCTTGGATTATTAACCCCTTTATTCATCAGCTTCCAAGGCACACCTGCAAAGATTTGATCATTTTGATCCAGTAGGAACCCAAGAAACCTTGGGTCCTATATTAGCCCTGATGGGTGTTCTGAACAATCTTTTCGTAATATTATCATCATGATCCATCAGGTAACAACTATCCATGGAATGACCAAATTTTCCATAGTATCTACATGAAGAAGCAAATTTTCTGGTCCTATAATGCATTTCAACAACAGTAATAGGTCCATGGATATAATCATGAGATATTCTGTTGTATGCATGGATAGTTCATTTCTTATTTCTTGACAACCAACAGTTTGCAGATTTGTGACCAGGCTTATTACAGTTGAAACATGAAATATTTACACTTCTTGTTCTGGGGAATTCAGCAGATTTGAAGTTAATATGATTTCCCTGAACATGCCAGCAGTCCTTGACTGCATGACCACATTTCCCACATTCAAAGCACCTTAGGTACTTACTTCTTGTGTCATAGTTTCCCCATGAAGACCCAAACCTGCACTGAGTAGCTTTATGACCACGTTTATTACAGTTATAGCAGGTGATGTATTGGTTTGAGACAAACGTGTTCCTTTTGGGATTGTGATGATTTGTAAAGGATTTATCATGCATCATATAATCATTTTTCTTAGCACTACAATCCTCCATATAATGTCCATGCTTACCACAGTAATAACATGAAGCTTTCTTCTCAGATGCATGCAAGTGAGTAGGGGATTGGTAAGTGGCATGCATTAGTCTATCAAACTCCACAGAGCTAGCAGAATTCACAGTACATGCAGGGACAATTTTGACTTTATTCATCTGACCATCCTTTTTCAATTTTTTACTCCCTTTCACAATCTTCGTTTGTTTTTACTCTTCTGAGCCTTAAATTGGAATACAGGCGATGTGGGAGTTTTCGGATCTTTATTTTGTTCTGGGGATTGACTTGAGATACCAGCTACATCAGAGCTTTACACAAAAGTGGTATATAGCTGGTTTTTACTAATTTCCTTAACATCAGAACTGTAACTTATCCCCTCTCTTGAATTATCATCCTTACCTTTCATGACAGCTTTCATTTATCCTTCATTTTTAGCAGACTTGGATGCTGAGTTTTCCAGATCATGAATTTTATCTTCCAAAGAAGCAATGTGGAGTTCATAACTGGCTATCTCATGTTCACTGCAATTAACGCATTCACTTAAGACTTTATTTGTAGTTTTATACTTCTCAACTTCTTGTTCCAGATTGCTCAAGATTTTTGATTTTTCATCACAGATAGTTTTTCCTTTCTTTAACATGAGAAGTTGCTCAAACATACTAGTGTTTAACCATTTCAATTTTTCAACTTCAACTTTCAGTTCAGTGTTTTCCTCCTCAAAATTTTTAGCCTGAATTTCATTACCAGCACATTTTTCTCTTCCAGACATCATCTCCAGTTTTTCAATTAGTTCCTTTTCCCTTTCTTCCACTTTAATTTTCTCAGCAAGTAGATTTCTGTGATCCTCTTTAAACACGGCAATTTGTTTCTTCATCCATTCATTTTCATTATAGATATCTTCACTGCGTTCTTTTAAAACCTTGCACTTACTGCAGCTTGTTTTGAGAGAGGAGTCATGCACACCTTCCTTGTTGACATTCTTTATTTTAGCTTCAAGATTTTCATTTTTCCTCTGAATTTCTACATTCTCAGCTTTCAATTTCTTCAGATCAACCTTAATCCTTTCCAACTCTTCCAGATTCATCATATGTTCGCCAGTTTTCAGCTCTAACTGAGTCTCTAATTCAGAAATTTTAGTGAAGCATTCTTGGTTTTCATTCTTCAGCAATCACATTTGCTTCAAATTCATGTGAGTCTCAGAAAGACATTTATCATATAATTCATTTATTTTCAAGCACTTTTCACAAGATGAATTTGAATCACTTTTATCAATTTTTCTTTTCCTTTTCTTATGCTGTTTTCTTAAATGATCATAAGACTCCAGCAGTTCATTATATGCAGCAATCCAATCATCCAGGGTGTAATTTTTGAAGATGTTTACCTGATCATCGTCCTGTTCTTCATCTTGATTGCTACTTGGTTCACTCCCTTGAGCCATCATGCATCGATCATTATCTCTATCGCAAGCAGTCTTCAATTTATCCAGGATTTCCTTGGCAGACCTGCAGGATGAGACGCATGAGATTAGTGCTCTGTCAATTGATGCTTTTACCATATTCAATGCTCTAGAGTTGATGGAGTCTTTCATTTTATCCTTCTCGGTCCATTTGGATTTATCCTTCGACAGTTTTTATGAGCCGTGAGTCATTACCTTCCACAAATCAGGATCGATTGTCCTTACATACCGATGCAACTTTTCCAGCCATGGGCCAAGGTCATTACCTTTGAATATCGGTGGATGAGCCATCGAGAGATCAGTTAGACAATTGAGATAGTTAAGAGGTGCACCAGAATCAGTAGAAGTACAGCAAAACACCAGCTCAGAAAAACTGAAGCACCGAGACCAGATGAGCAAGGCAAGGCACTAAGTCAGTGAAATGAAGCACCGAGCACAAGAAACCCACTCTGAAATGCACCACAAAAAAAATGCAGGATTTGCTGCGGATTGTTAGATCCTATGCACAGCAACCCGCTCTGATACCAATTGTTGGGTTCGGTGCGATGGATTCAGAGGGAGGGTGAATGAATCAACCCTTTAAAGGTTTTGCTCAATTAAAAATCTAGAACGCTAGCTAGACAAAACTAGATAATCTGAAGAACTAATCAAATTCTCATTTGAACCAAAGTGCAAATATGTAAAGCGCGCCTAAACATTCATCTAGCGGAAGTAGAATAAAGCAATCAACCCACTGCACAGATGATTTTTAAGGTGGTTCGGTCCTCCAGACCTACGTCCACCCCATACTCCAACTAGAGTGTGGATTTCGCTGACTAACAGCATGAACCGCTGTGCCTCACAGCTTGCCTACAACCGCTGAGCATTACAGCTTGCTTCTGCTGGGCAATATAGCTTAGCCATCCGCTGCCTAACAGCTTACGCTGAGCCTCACAGCTTGCTCCGCTGGGCAATACAGCTTAGCCATCCGCTGGGGACTACAGCTTAACCCGACTAGTGGAATCCTCCACTGCAAACGCTGAGCAACATAGCTTGCTCTGCTGACAAACAGCTTGAAGAAAGGTTTAAAAGAAAACACAAAATGGGAAACCAAAACAGCAATGTAGATTTGGATTAAAATCCACACTTAGGAATAAAAATAATAACGAATATGAATATAGCACAAGGAATAGCACGAGGTGCTAATGGGGAAAGAATGTGATCGCCAGAGACACGAGGGTCTCAAAGAGGAGATAATATGGGGAGATGATCGCAAAATACCTCAAAACGCGGGATGATGTGAGTGCTCCTTTTCTCTTCAAAATCGGCCGGCCGATGAAGAGAGTCTTTCAACTTTGGTTACCCTTGCAAAACAAAGACAACAACACCAAAAGATATGGATTAGAAATAATGTGTGTGTAGCATCAAGTTCATAATAGAAAGGTGAGCATGATAACATATGAAATACACACCTTAAGGGTGTTGGCCCTTAAACCCCTATGCAAAAGGTGTATGGGAGATATGATGAATGAATGATGATGCAAAGATGATATAATAAAAAAAAAATAAGAGTGCAAGAGTGCACTAAGGGGAGATCCTCAACGTAGTTGAGTGAGAAACATTAATAAGAGAGGGTCATGCATACATACGTGAACTGATGATAACAATAAAATAAAAAATAAAATAATAAAAGATAAAAGAGGAGCCTGTGCTTCGGCTTGAATATTCAAGGGGGAGAAGCTTCGAAAGATGATGCTTGAGCGTATAAGTCTCTCCTTTAGCCAGCAGCAGCAGCTTCCTGTAAAGCAAAAGAAGAGAAAATAGAGGGGGGAGAAGAGAACGTCGGAGAGGAAGAAGAAGACAGGAGGCAGAAGAAGAAGAATAAGGGGAGAAGAAGATAGAAGAAGAAGAAGAGAAATAGGAACAGAGAAGAAAAAGACAGAAGAAAAACAAAAGAAAAATCCCGGGGAAGAAGCCTCCTGCGTCCAACCTATTAACAGAGCTCGGAAGCTCTATTAATAAGATAGAAAAGAGATAAGAAGGAAAGAGTCCAAAGGAGGAAGAGATAAGAACGGGCAAGAGCCCAAATAGGGGAGGATTAAGCTGGGCAAGAGCCCAAACAAAGTAGGACTCTCTGGGGGAAAGGCTGCGTTTGTTCGGAACACAAAAAAGAAACACGACCTTGACAAAGGCGTCAATTCAAGAATTGACGACCTGCCAAAGGGCGTCTTTTAAAAACACGACTTAGATTAGGGCGTTAATTCAAAAATCAAATTTTAGAATTTATTTGAAAATTGTGAAACACGTCTGAGTCAAAGGCGTTAATTAAAACGCGCCTTAACCAAGGACGTTAATTCAAAATATTCAAAATAGGGCCATTTTTCATTTCTCAATATTATTTTCTCATTTTTTAGGTGGAGGTGCATCTCGTCGCCCTGATTCCAACGACTATTTTTGCGAATTTTTTTGACACCCGGAAGGCCACCAAATCACCTCTCAAAGGGGTTAAAAAAATAATAATAAAATAATCAATTTGAAAACACGCCCTCACGTACGTCGTGAATTCATTTTCTTTTGATTTTTTATTCAAAATAACGCCTTAGGCAAAGTCGTTAATTCCCGAAAAATTCCGAAAAATTCCCAGAAAAATATAAAAAAATAGAAATTTGAAAGAATGGACGCCCTTCACTGTAGTCGTTAATTTTTTAAGAAACGCCCATGTATAAGTCGTTATTTAAAAGACGCACGAAGTAAAGTCGCTATTTCTGAAAAATAGAGAAAAATGCCCAAAAAATCCAGAAAAATTCAGAAAAATCCAGAAAAATTCAGAAAAATAAGGGAAAATAGAAAAAAATAAGAAAAGGGTGAAAAAAAGAAGAAATCTAAGAAAAGTGAGAAAAACCACTCAAATAGAACTAATTTGAGGGTCAAATTGGGGCATTACAAGGCAATATGAGATGTACTCATAGTAACGTCAATTTTGGCGTGTCTACAGCTGCCCCGCCTTGGCGTCTGCTTTGCAAGAGAGCGTAGCAAACTGAAAAGTAGATGCCAAGGTGTGATGAGACACGCAATCAACATCACTTGATGAGAATCAAATCAGAAGCACGAGATGAAGCAATCCCGGGAAATTCAATGAAACCAACGATGTTCGGATAAAACGGGGAGTGTGCACGCGGTGCACGAAGGAGATAAAATAAATGATCAACTTCCAGCGCGGTGGAAGTACCCCAGGTCACAAACCTGAAGGTTTCACCATTGGGGAGCGGTTACCAGCCAGTGGACGTACTGCAGCCAAGGTGGATCAAAGGGAAAAGGATTAAAATAAGATGATAGAAATCCAAACAAGGAGCTTTCGAGAAAATGACACAAAACAGCGAAAAAATGAACTGAGGACTCAATTCGGCATGGGATATCTCACATTGAAGATCAAGATCAATTTGACCCACAAAAATAGCTTATCAGAATGATTTTTCAACAATTGTTTCAAATTCCTACATGAATGCATGCTGGGTTTAAAGGGAAAAATAAATCAAATGAAAATATAGAATAATCAAGGATAATATTGTTAAACTGCCAAGACTGGGTCAAGAAACCAATTTCGCGAGCTGATACTAAGCCGAAGCCCGTTTATCCACGCACCAACTCGCAAAAGGGAACCATCGTCCCCAGTCTTGGACGGCTCAACGGCCTATCCGTGTGACTAAGACTCCTCTGGAATCATCATTGTTTTTGATGAAGGGGAACTCAAATTCCAGATTTACCAAAGCCACAAGGTCCTTGATATAATCTAGTAGCGTAATAACATATAGTAGAATGCATACAGGGAGATGGTGGAGCAATAAGTATGGGGAACTGAGAGATGAGCTGCAAGCACCGTGGGACTTTGATGATGATGCCCAGTCGGCGGGACCAAGAGCTTCTTATCCTGCGCTCAAAAATTCATTAGCCAAGATATAAAAGATAACAAGCAATGAATGAAGGCATTAAGCATAGCAATCATCAAAGCATCAATTATAACATGTATATGGCATGAATAGCATAAGTCAAATCATAGCATTGTTTGTTATTTTTTTCATGAGGAGACAATCTGGCTAATCAAGATTTGGAGATGAATGATCAAGATCTGATATAATGCCCATCGGCGGAGTGATCAGATGAAATTAGCAGGAGTTGATTAAAAAAGATTTGGAGATGAATAATCATGAGATATGAACAGAATGCCCGGGGAGATGTAATCAAAGGGAGATAAGCAAATGTCCAGCGGCAAGTCATGAGAATATCGGGAAGAATCAATGGATTAATAATAATGAGTGGAGATAGGACTCATCCCGTGCTTTTGGTCTTTGCAAAGTTGTTCCTGCAAAACACCATCAGACAATACAATGCAATTTTTTTTTGGATTTTGAGAATATGCAAATTTTTATGAGTTTTGAAAAAGATATTCCAATTTTTATGAATTTTATCAATATGCAAATTTTTGTGAAGTTTTGAGAAAGGTATTCAAATTTTTATGGATTTTGGACAAGAAATATTCAATTTTTTGTTTGATTTTGGTTAGACATTGCTAAAGCAGCATCAAAGGGTGTTTTAAACCACTGGCTAGGGGTCCTCGTTCCTTCCCTTTTTGCTTAAAATTTCCCAAAGCCGGGCGTGCATTGAAGGGTGGCGCCCTATAACCGACCGTCTTTGATCAACGGTGCCCCTACCAAGGCCATACCCGAGAAACATTCGGTCTTAGAGGGAGAAGAGAAGAATAATTGGAGATAAGCTTTATGCAGGATGGGAGATATCAAGACTTGAATTCCTTCCAAGATGTTACCCTCAAAGAGGTAGTCTGTTGTGCCGGGGCTTTGTGCCTTTATTTTTAGACCCTTGACATGCATACGACCAGGGTTTTCCTTGCGGGGACTTTGCCCTCTTGACATGCCATAATTCATGATTTGTAATTACCAAAATTTTGATTTGATTTTCATAATAGCCCTTTTTGGCGAGATGTATATCATGAAAACTCATTTAATTTGGGTCAAGACTGCCCCTATTTGAGACTCCTCTCGTATTGGGGATTACCGAGGTTGGGTCATCTTATCCGTCAGTCTCTTGCCCCTGCATTCGGCCGAGTAAAGAAGAGAAAAGACTTTTAGATATACTCATGGCATGGCCAAAGTAGGGACGGTGTTTTAACCAAAGGAGTCGGCTAAGGACGCCGTGAAGTGTGTGAGGTGCCCAGCTAAGGGTTGCTCTTAAACAAGCAGGGAGAGAATGTTGAATTCCCAGTGTGGGGTTTTTATAACCAAAGATGCTGCATAGCAAGTCTAAAGACTCTTTTTTTAGAATGATTTAATTAAGCAAAAGCCTAAGATAAAGGTTTAAAACACCACTCTTAATCTTGTTAAGAAGCACTTTCTTTTGAAAATCATGCGTGAAGAAATGGGGAGATGATATTATAAAAATGCTTACTTATGCCAAAATGTTACCTTGCAACCTTTGTAGAAGCAGCTATTAGAGGCGAGGTTGATCATCATGGGATTTGTCCTCTTTGGCAGTCAAAAGGATTGGAAGCAAAGGATTTTGGGAGTGGCTTAACGAGAATGAGTGGTGCTCAAACCAGACTCAGACGAATAAGGGGAAAAGGAAAAGAGATAAGGGCTAGAACTCCCTTGTTAAGGCGCGGAGACCCTGATTACAAGGAACAGTTTACAAAAGAAGCGAAAAATTAGGAGGTGGAGTGAGGACTAAAGCCTCTAAAACAATGGGAGAAAGGGCAAATGCCCAAAGCAGTGGATGTGGAAGAAGTCGGGTCAGACCCAGAATTAGGAGGAATCAGAAGAAGAAATTGGTAGATGGAAAGAGGTGGATCCGGAGGGTCCGGAGGCAGAGGAGGAGAATCATGATAGGAGGAATCCAGAGGCTCCGGAGGGATGACGAAAGAAGGGACGCGATGCCCTGGGAAAAAATAGAGAAAAAGATGATGAAAAAGGAGGAAGAAAATAAGGATGTGATATCCCGGAGGAGCAGAAAGATGAATCGGAAGAAGGATGGAGGGTCCGGAGGTTCCAGAGGAAGAAAATGGAAAGGGGCGTTGTGCCCGAAGGAAAGGTATGAAGGATCCGGAGGTTTCGGAGGAATGAGAAGGGAAGGGACGCGATGCCCAAAGAAGAGGGAAATAGAATCCGGAGGATTCGGAGGATTAAGGTGGAAAGGGGCGCGATGCCCGAGGGGAAAGTCCAGAGGTTCCGGAGGAAGCAAATGGAAAGGGGCGCGATGCCCGAGGGAAAAGTCCGGAGGTTCCGGAGGAATAGAATCAGAAAGGGCGAGATGCCCAAAGAGGAGGGATAAAATTCTGGAGGTTCCAGGGAGATAGCAGGAAAGGGGACGCGATGCCCCAAGGAGAGTGGACAAAAAGATGAATATGAATAAGATGGGAAATGCGGAATATCCGGAGGTACCGGAAGGCGGGGAAGATACGGGTTTGGAAACCCGGGAAGCAGGAGGTGCAAATGTATGTACAATGATGGATGTAATGAATGCAGTGAATAGAATGAATGCATGACAGAAGACGGAAAACAAGAAGAAGGTGAAGGGTGAGAAGGAGAGGTCCTCCTCTTTCCCCTGGGAGTGGCCCATGAAGGAAAAGTGATTGAAATGGATATGGATGAAGTTGAATGAACAAGAGTGGAAGATATAGGGGACGGCCCCTTAAGACAATTGCCCCTCCACGACAGTGAACATGTACGACCAATCGGCCCAATAAAGGAAGCTTCAATAAATGACAACCCCCTTGGAAAGCGAAGATCAATAAGGTGAGGGAGTCGTAGAGTTGGAACATGAAGCATCACCATGCCCATTGATGGTGATGAATACGGAATGTTGAATAAAATGGGCATTCGCCCCTTGTAAATGAATTCGGAATTCGAAGGTTTGAACAAAGGGTGCCCTGCCCGGCCTTCAAACGGCGTCAACGCTTGGCATCTATTGAGCAACGGCGATGACTTGGCTTCTTCGACCATGCTTGGCACAATAACCCGGATTGGCATCCGGTAAATGAATTCTTGCATCTTGAATGGCACAGTCGTGGCCAAAGTCTTCTTGCCCGGCTCTTGCTTATCCTTGGCGTAAGTAGCTGTAGAAGCACGCCCCTTCCGAGTAACAAAGGGAGGTGAGGCGAAGGCGGAAGGCTCCGTGGATGGTGGAGTTATAATGGAAGGTGTTGGCAAATGGGAGAATAGGGGCGGAGGTTCAAACACGTCGAGTTTCTCCCCTTGCTCGGAAGCAGTCGGGATTGGCTTGGGTGCGAAAAGTGGTGGATCCTGCTCAGGACTAACCATGGGTAAAGGCGTAAGGCTATATGGTGGAGGAATAGGCAATGTGGGTTGAGGCGGTGGTAATGGTAGGTCATTTGGAGGAGGTTCAGTGGTAGGCTTGGCGTAGGCCGATGTGGAGGTTAATGACTTAATAGGTGGAGGTTTTATAATGGAAGGCTCAGCGGTGGCTAATGGTGTGAAGGTTGATGGTATAGTGGGTGTAGGTGTAGTTGGTGGAGGATTAATGGAAAAGGGGGACTCAAAATGTGCCGGTGTGGGTGATTGAAGTATCGACCCATCATCGTAACACCAGTTAGTCTCATAAATGGGGGTTGGATCGGGGACGGTGGCTTCGTCCTGAGCAGGGGGTTCATCAAATGATAGTGGGGGGAGCGGGAAATTAAGGAAACTCAAAAGGGGTGCCTGCGGAGCTTCATCATCATATACCGGCTCGTATTCTTCAATTGCCGATTCTTGCTCGCTTGGAATATCAATGCCGTAGTCGTCCATCCTATCCTTCCATTCTCTCTCCATCTTTGTAATCTCATCCAAAGCGGCATGGAGAGGATTGACTGGAGTAGGAGGAGCCGTGACCCTCTTTATTTGTTCCTCCATCGAAATAATCTTATCGAGGAGAGTTTGCTGGAGGGGTGTGACTTGAACAACCGAGGGTTGGCAGGGCCTTGAAGGAGGAGGGGCCGCATAAAAAGGCCGTGGAGGGGAGTTGACGGGATGACCCGTAAAAGAACCCGAACGGGCCGGGTTGCAAGGAGTAAATGGGCCTTGGGGCCGTGAGGGAGGAGGAATAGAAGGAGGCGGGTGTCGGACCACCCGAGGAGGAGTGTGAATAGGAGGAGATGGGTAATGGGCTACCCGATTAGAGGAAGGAGGTGGTGGGTGATGGGCCACCCGTATAGGAATAGAAGAAGGTGGAGATGCAGGAGATGCGCCCTCAACGGCTGCCTTAAGGGCTTGGATCTGTTGAGAGGTGAGATGATCTAATGCATGCAAGATTTGGGAGACCTTCTCATCATTGGGAGGAGACGGTCCCGTTGGAATAGTGGCTCGTGATTGAAGAGGGGGACCATAAGAATGGACACTGCCCATGGGTCGGGCATGACCATGAGAATAAGGACGTGGTCCCTTGAAAGAATGGTGAGAATGCTGATTAACATGTTGAAATTGAGGATATGAAGTGCTAGGTTGTGCATCCTCATGAATTGAATTGAACATGTTTCTATCATGGTAAGCCATTATATAATCAAAATTCTCAATAATTATGCAAATAAGCACACAAGTTGGAATGATTACCGTGATTTTGATTTGTTTGAACCTTGGTGAATTAATGATTTTATCAAAGTTTTGAATGATTCACACAAAGGGGGAAAACCTAGTTTCAATATGATTTGAACTTCAATGCCAACTAGGGATCCTCTCTCACCGTAGGCCAACTAACTCGGGACTTCAAAAGGGTACAACCTGCCCGGCGTCCGTGAGGGAATCCACGGGTGCGGGGACTTACGGAGGCTTGGAAAAGGGATTTCCGGTCCAAAGAGACGGAATGCTCAATGGAGGGTCGTCCCGATTCCAAGGGGGTGTGTGGATCCTAATGAGGAGAGAGGAGGTCTCCCAACCCAAATGCAAATATGTGTAAATGCAACAGATGTATAACAGAATATAAAATATGAAGAAATAAACGGGGAAGCACGGCGAAAACACAGGAAGAAGACGCCCTGGGGCAGGGCGCTACTAATCAAAAAGACGCCCTGGGGCAGGGCGTGAAACACTGTGGGGGGCCCACAGGCAAGGTAAAACGCGCCCTGGATCAAGGCGCTAAAACTAAAAGAAACGCCTCTGGCGAGGACGTTAAAATGCAATAGATGCCAACCAAGTCAAAGAAACGCCCTGGGGTGAGGCGTTACAAAGGAAAGGACGCCCTTGGGGTAGGGCGTCAAATTATAAAACGCACCCTGATGTGGGGCGCTACACAACAAAGAAACGCCCTGCTCTAGGGCGTGAATTCTCAGTGTAGGAGATATGAATAAAAACGCCCTGTCAGAAGGCGTTACTCATGAAAGAGACGCCCTTGGAGGAGGGCGTTAAACGAAAACACGCCTCTGACAGGGGCGTGAATTAGCTTCCTTCAGAAACTCCTTCACGGCCAGAAATGACAGAAGCACTCACAGCAGCAGGGCAATCAACAGATTAAAAGAATCATGCTCATCAAAATTTTAAATAAGTGGAAATTTTAAAGAAACAATCAACAAACTGACCAATCACTTAGGGGAGGGTGTAAAACCAATGGAGGGTGCCCGAGGGGCACAAAAGGGAGACGCACCGAGGGTGCAAATAGGGGAGATGGCACGCGCGGTTGCCTAAGGGGAAAGGGTAATAAACAAAGAACACAAGGAGTCCCACCGTGATCGCCAATTTGTAGATCTCTTTAAAAATCCACTTAAATATAAAAAGCAATAGATATGATGAAAGCAATAAAATAGCACGAGGTGCTAAAAGGAAGTTGTGATCGCCAGAGACGCGAACGCCTCAAAAGATATAACAATTAATGAAGGGGAGAGATCGCGAAGAATACCTTGAAAGTGCGGGGATGTGAGTGCTCCTTTCTCTTCTAATCGGCCGGCCGATGAAGAGAGTTCTTGCTTTTATTACCCTTGCAAAACAAACAAATACCACCAAAAGAATTGAATTAGAAACAAGGTGGGTGTAGCATCAAATTCATAATAGAAAGGTGAGCATGATAACATATGAAATACACACCTTAAGGGTGTTGGCCCTTAAACCCCTATGCAAAAGGTGTATGGGAGATATGATGAATGAATGATGATGCAAAGATGATATAATAAAAAAAAAATAAGAGTGCAAGAGTGCACTAAGGGGAGATCCTCAACGTAGTTGAGTGAGAAACATTAATAAGAGAGGGTCATGCATACATACGTGAACTGATGATAACAATAAAATAAAAAATAAAATAATAAAAGATAAAAGAGGAGCCTGTGCTTCGGCTTGAATATTCAAGGGGGAGAAGCTTCGAAAGATGATGCTTGAGCGTATAAGTCTCTCCTTTAGCCAGCAGCAGCAGCTTCCTGTAAAGCAAAAGAAGAGAAAATAGAGGGGGGAGAAGAGAACGTCGGAGAGGAAGAAGAAGACAGGAGGCAGAAGAAGAAGAATAAGGGGAGAAGAAGATAGAAGAAGAAGAAGAGAAATAGGAACAGAGAAGAAAAAGACAGAAGAAAAACAAAAGAAAAATCCCGGGGAAGAAGCCTCCTGCGTCCAACCTATTAACAGAGCTCGGAAGCTCTATTAATAAGATAGAAAAGAGATAAGAAGGAAAGAGTCCAAAGGAGGAAGAGATAAGAACGGGCAAGAGCCCAAATAGGGGAGGATTAAGCTGGGCAAGAGCCCAAACAAAGTAGGGACTCTCTGGGGGAAAGGCTGCGTTTGTTCGGAACACAAAAAAGAAACACGACCTTGACAAAGGCGTCAATTCAAGAATTGACGACCTGCCAAAGGGCGTCTTTTAAAAACACGACTTAGATTAGGGCGTTAATTCAAAAATCAAATTTTAGAATTTATTTGAAAATTGTGAAACACGTCTGAGTCAAAGGCGTTAATTAAAACGCGCCTTAACCAAGGACGTTAATTCAAAATATTCAAAATAGGGCCATTTTTCATTTCTCAATATTATTTTCTCATTTTTTAGGTGGAGGTGCATCTCGTCGCCCTGATTCCAACGACTATTTTTGTGAATTTTTCTGACACCCGGAAGGCCACCAAATCACCTCTCAAAGGGGTTAAAAAAATAATAATAAAATAATCAAATTGAAAACACGCCCTCACGTACGTCGTGAATTCATTTTCTTTTGATTTTTTATTCAAAATAACGCCTTAGACAAAGTCGTTAATTCCCGAAAAATTCTGAAAAATTCTCAGAAAAATCCAAAAAAATAGAAATTTGAAAGAATGGACGCCCTTCATTGTAGTCGTTAATTTTTTAAGAAACGCCCATGTATAAGTCGTTATTTAAAAGACGCCCGAAGTAAAGTCGCTATTTCTGAAAAATAGAGAAAAATGCCCAGAAAATTCAGAAAAATTCAGAAAAATCCAAAAAAATTCAGAAAAATAAGGGAAAATAGAAAAAAATAAGAAAAGGGTGAAAAAAAAGAAGAAATCTAAGAAAAGTGAGAAAAACCACTCAAATAGAACTAATTTGAGGGTCAAATTGGGACATTACAAGGCAATATGAGATGTACTCATAGTAACGTCAATTTTGGCGTGTCTATAGCTGCCCCGCCTTGGCGTCTGCTTTGCAAGGGAGCGTAGCAAACTGAAAAGTAGATGCCAAGGTGTGATGAGACACGCAATCAACATCACTTGATGAGAATCAAATCAGAAGCACGAGATGAAGCAATCTCGGGAAATTCAATGAAACCAACGATGTTCGGATAAAACGGGGAGTGTGCACGCGGTGCACGAAGGAGATAAAATAAATGATCAACTTCCAGCGCGGTGGAAGTACCCCAGGTCACAAACCTGAAGGTTTCACCATTGGGGAGCGGTTACCAGCCAGTGGACGTGCTGCAGCCAAGGTGGATCAAAGGGAAAAGGATTAAAATAAGATGATAGAAATCCAAACAAGGAGCTTTCGAGAAAATGACCCAAAACAGCGACAAAACGAACTGAGGACTCAATTCGGCATGGATATCTCACATTGAAGATCAAGATCAATTTGACCCACAAAAACAGCTTATCAGAATGATTTTTCAACAATTGTTTCAAATTCCTACATGAATGCATGCTGGGTTTAAAGGGAAAAAATAAATCAAATGAAAATATAGAATAATCAAGGATAATATTGTTAAACTGCCAAGACTGGGTCAAGAAACAATTTCGCGAGCTGATACTAAGCCGAAGCCCGTTTATCCACGCACCAACTCGTAAAAGGGAACCATCGTCCCCAGTCTTGGACGGCTCAACGGCCTATCCGTGTGACTAAGACTCCTCTGGAATCATCATTGTTTTTGATGAAGGGGAACTCAAATCCCAGATTTACCAAAGCCACAAGGTCCTTGATATAATCTAATAGCGTAATAACATATAGTAGAATGCATACAGGGAGAGATGGTGGAGCAATAAGTATGGGGAACTGAGAGATGAGCTGCAAGCACCGTGGGACTTTGATGATGATGCCCAGTCGGCGGGACCAAGAGCTTCTTATCCTGCGCTCAAAAATTCATCAGCCAAGATATAAAAGATAACAAGCAATGAATGAGACATTCAATCATAGCAATCATCAAAGCATCAATTATAACATGTATATGGCATGAATAGCATAAGTCAAATCATAGCATTGTTTGTTGTTTTTTTCATGAGGAGACAATCTGGCTAATCAAGATTTAGAGATGAATGATCAAGATCTGATATAATGTCCATCGGCGGAGTGATCAGATGAAATTAGCAGGAGTTGATTAAAAAAGATTTGGAGATGAATAATCATGAGATATGAACAGAATGCCCGGGGAGATGTAATCAAAGGGAGATAAGCAAATGTCCAGCGGCAAGTCATGAGAATATCGGGAAGAATCAATGGATTAATAATAATGAGTGGAGATAGGACTCATCCCGTGCTTTTGGTCTTTGCAAAGTTGTTCCTGCAAAACACCATCAGACAATACAATGCAATTTTTTTTTGGATTTTGAGAATATGCAAATTTTTATGAGTTTTGAAAAAGATATTCCAATTTTTATGAATTTTATCAATATGCAAATTTTTGTGAAGTTTTGAGAAAGGTATTCAAATTTTTATGGATTTTGGACAAGAAATATTCAATTTTTTGTTTGATTTTGGTTAGACATTGCTAAAGCAGCATCAAAGGGTGTTTTAAACCACTGGCTAGGGGTCCTCGTTCCTTCCCTTTTTGCTTAAATTTCCAAAGCCGGGCGTGCATTGAAGGGTGGCGCCCTATAACCGACCGTCTTTGATCAACGGTGCCCCTACCAAGGCCATACCCGAGAAACATTCGGTCTTAGAGGGAGAAGAGAAGAATAATTGGAGATAAGCTTTATGCAGGATGGGAGATATCAAGACTTGAATTCCTTCCAAGATGTTAACCCTCAAAGAGGTAGTCTGTTGTGCCGGGGCTTTGTGCCTTTAATTTTTAGACCCTTGACATGCATACGACCAGGGTTTTCCTTGCGGGGACTTTGCCCTCTTGACATGCCATAATTCATGATTTGTAATTACCAAAATTTTGATTTGATTTTCATAATAGCCCTTTTTGGCGAGATGTATATCATGAAAACTCATTTAATTTGGGTCAAGACTGCCCCTATTTGAGACTCCTCTCGTATTGGGGATTACCGAGGTTGGGTCATCTTATCCGTCAGTCTCTTGCCCCTGCATTCGGCCGAGTAAAGAAGAGAAAAGACTTTTAGATATACTCATGGCATGGCCAAAGTAGGGACGGTGTTTTAACCAAAGGAGTCGGCTAAGGACGCCGTGAAGTGTGTGAGGTGCCCAGCTAAGGGTTGCTCTTAAACAAGCAGGGAGAGAATGTTGAATTCCCAGTGTGGGGTTTTTATAACCAAAGATGCTGCATAGCAAGTCTAAAGACTCTTTTTTTAGAATGATTTAATTAAGCAAAAGCCTAAGATAAAGGTTTAAAACACCACTCTTAATCTTGTTAAGAAGCACTTTCTTTTGAAAATCATGCGTGAAGAAATGGGGAGATGATATTATAAAAATGCTTACTTACGCCAAAATGTTACCTTGCAACCTTTGTAGAAGCAGCTATTAGAGGCGAGGTTGATCATCATGGGATTTGTCCTCTTTGGCAGTCAAAAGGATTGGAAGCAAAGGATTTTGGGAGTGGCTTAACGAGAATGAGTGGTGCTCAAACCAGACTCAGACGAATAAGGGGAAAAGGAAAAGAGATAAGGGCTAGAACTCCCTTGTTAAGGCGCGGAGACCCTGATTACAAGGAACAGTTTACAAAAGAAGCGGAAAATTAGGAGGTGGAGTGAGGACTAAAGCCTCTAAAACAATGGGAGAAAGGGCAAATGCCCAAAGCAGTGGATGTGGAAGAAGTCGGGTCAGACCCAGAATTAGGAGGAATCAGAAGAAGAAATTGGTAGATGGAAAGAGGTGGATCCGGAGGGTCCGGAGGCAGAGGAGGAGAATCATGATAGGAGGAATCCAGAGGCTCCGGAGGGATGACGAAAGAAGGGACGCGATGCCCTGGGAAAAAATAGAGAAAAAGATGATGAAAAAGGAGGAAGAAAATGAAGGATGTGATATCCCGGAGGAGCAGAAAGATGAATCGGAAGAAGGATGGAGGGTCCGGAGGTTCCGGAGGAAGAAAATGGAAAGGGGCGTTGTGCCCGAAGGAAAGGTATGAAGGATCCGGAGGTTTCGGAGGAATGAGAAGGGAAGGGACGCGATGCCCAAAGAAGAGGGAAATAGAATCCGGAGGATTCGGAGGATTAAGGTGGAAAGGGGGGCGATGCCCGAGGGGAAAGTCCGGAGGTTCCGGAGGAATGGAATTAGAAAGGGCGAGATGCCCAAAGAGGAGGGATAAAATTCCTGGAGGTTCCAGGGAGATAGCAGGAAAGGGGACGCGATGCCCCAAGGAGAGTAGACAAAAAGATGAATATGAATAAGATGGGAAATGCGGAATATCCGGAGGTACCGGAAGGCGGGGAAGATACGGGTTTGGAAACCCGGGAAGCAGGAGGTGCAAATGTATGTAAAATGATGGATGTAATGAATGCAGTGAATAGAATGAATGCATGACAGAAGACGAAAACAAGAAGAAGGTGAAGGGTGAGAAGGAGAGGTCCTCCTCTTTCCCCTGGGAGTGGCCCATGAAGGAAAAGTGATTGAAATGGATATGGATGAAGTTGAATGAACAAGAGTGGAAGATATAGGGGACGGCCCCTTAAGACAATTGCCCCTCCACGACAGTGAACATGTACGACCAATCGGCCCAATAAAGGAAGCTTCAATAAATGACAACCCCCTTGGAAAGCGAAGATCAATAAGGTGAGGGAGTCGTAGAGTTGGAACATGAAGCATCACCATGCCCATTGATGGTGATGAATACGGAATGTTGAATAAAATGGGCATTCGCCCCTTGTAAATGAATTCGGAATTCGAAGGTTTGAACAAAGGGTGCCCTGCCCGGCCTTCAAACGGCGTCAACGCTTGGCATCTATTGAGCAACGGCGATGACTTGGCTTCTTCGACCATGCTTGGCACAATAACCCGGATTGGCATCCGGTAAATGAATTCTTGCATCTTGAATGGCACAGTCGTGGCCAAAGTCTTCTTGCCCGGCTCTTGCTTATCCTTGGCGTAAGTAGCTACAGAAGCACGCCCCTTCCGAGTAACAAAGGGAGGTGAGGCGAAGGCGGAAGGCTCCGTGGATGGTGGAGTTATAATGGAAGGTGTTGGCAAATGGGAGAATAGGGGCGGAGGTTCAAACACGTCGAGTTTCTCCCCTTGCTCGGAAGCAGTCGGGATTGGCTTGGGTGCGAAAAGTGGTGGATCCTGCTCAGGACTAACCATGGGTAAAGGCGTAAGGCTATATGGTGGAGGAATAGGCAATGTGGGTTGAGGCGGTGGTAATGGTAGGTCATTTGGAGGAGGTTCAGTGGTAGGCTTGGCGTAGGCCGATGTGGAGGTTAATGACTTAATAGGTGGAGGTTTTATAATGGAAGGCTCAGCGGTGGCTAATGGTGTGAAGGTTGATGGTATAGTGGGTGTAGGTGTAGTTGGTGGAGGATTAATGGAAAAGGGGGACTCAAAATGTGCCGGTGTGGGTGATTGAAGTATCGACCCATCATCGTAACACCAGTTAGTCTCATAAATGGGGGTTGGATCGGGGACGGTGGCTTCGTCCTGAGCAGGGGGTTCATCAAATGATAGTGGGGGGAGCGGGAAATTAAGGAAACTCAAAAGGGGTGCCTGCGGAGCTTCATCATCATATACCGGCTCGTATTCTTCAATTGCCGATTCTTGCTCGCTTGGAATATCAATGCCGTAGTCGTCCATCCTATCCTTCCATTCTCTCTCCATCTTTGTAATCTCATCCAAAGCGGCATGGAGAGGATTGACTGGAGTAGGAGGAGCCGTGACCCTCTTTATTTGTTCCTCCATCGAAATAATCTTATCGAGGAGAGTTTGCTGGAGGGGTGTGACTTGAACAACCGAGGGTTGGCAGGGCCTTGAAGGAGGAGGGGCCGCATAAAAAGGCCGTGGAGGGGAGTTGACGGGATGACCCGTAAAAGAACCCGAACGGGCCGGGTTGCAAGGAGTAAATGGGCCTTGGGGCCGTGAGGGAGGAGGAATAGAAGGAGGCGGGTGTCGGACCACCCGAGGAGGAGTGTGAATAGGAGGAGATGGGTAATGGGCTACCCGATTAGAGGAAGGAGGTGGTGGGTGATGGGCCACCCGTATAGGAATAGAAGAAGGTGGAGATGCAGGAGATGCGCCCTCAACGGCTGCCTTAAGGGCTTGGATCTGTTGAGGGGTGAGATGATCTAATGCATGCAAGATTTGGGAGACCTTCTCATCATTGGGAGGAGACGGTCCCGTTGGAATAGTGGCTCGTGATTGAAGAGGGGGACCATAAGAATGGACACTGCCCATGGGTCGGGCATGACCATGAGAATAAGGACGTGGTCCCTTGAAAGAATGGTGAGAATGCTGATTAACATGTTGAAATTGAGGATATGAAGTGCTAGGTTGTGCATCCTCATGAATTGAATTGAACATGTTTCTATCATGGTAAGCCATTATATAATCAAAATTCTCAATAATTATGCAAATAAGCACACAAGTTGGAATGATTACCGTGATTTTGATTTGTTTGAACCTTGGTGAATTAATGATTTTATCAAAGTTTTGAATGATTCACACAAAGGGGGAAAACCTAGTTTCAATATGATTTGAACTTCAATGCCAACTAGGGATCCTCTCTCACCGTAGGCCAACTAACTCGGGACTTCAAAAGGGTACAACCTGCCCGGCGTCCGTGAGGGAATCCACGGGTGCGGGGACTTACGGAGGCTTGGAAAAGGGATTTCCGGTCCAAAGAGACGGAATGCTCAATGGAGGGTCGTCCCGATTCCAAGGGGGTGTGTGGATCCTAATGAGGAGAGAGGAGGTCTCCCAACCCAAATGCAAATATGTGTAAATGCAACAGATGTATAACAGAATATAAAATATGAAGAAATAAACGGGGAAGCACGGCGAAAACACAGGAAGAAGACGCCCTGGGGCAGGGCGCTACTAATCAAAAAGACGCCCTGGGGCAGGGCGTGAAACACTGTGGGGGGCCCACAGGCAAGGTAAAACGCGCCCTGGATCAAGGCGCTAAAACTAAAAGAAACGCCTCTGGCGAGGACGTTAAAATGCAATAGATGCCAACCAAGTCAAAGAAACGCCCTGGGGTGAGGCGTTACAAAGGAAAGGACGCCCTTGGGGTAGGGCGTCAAATTATAAAACGCACCCTGATGTGGGGCGCTACGCAACAAAGAAACGCCCTGCTCTAGGGCGTGAATTCTCAGTGTAGGAGATATGAATAAAAACGCCCTGTCAGAAGGCGTTACTCATGAAAGAGACGCCCTTGGAGGAGGGCGTTAAACGAAAACACGCCTCTGACAGGGGCGTGAATTAGCTTCCTTCAGAAACTCCTTCACGGCCAGAAATGACAGAAGCACTCACAGCAGCAGGGCAATCAACAGATTAAAAGAATCATGCTCATCAAAATTTTAAATAAGTGGAAATTTTAAAACAAATCTATTCAATTGACAAATCACTTAGGGGAGAGTGCAAAGCACAATGGAGGGTGCCCAAGGGGCACAAAGGAAAGGGTACCGAGGGTATCAATGGGAAAGGGCACATGTGGGTGCCAAAGGGAAAGGGGTAATCAAAATAAAACAAGAAAGGGTCCCACCGTGATCGCCAATTTGTAGATTTGGATTAAAATCCACACTTAGGAATAAAAATAATAACGAATATGAATATAGCACAAGGAATAGCACGAGGTGCTAATGGGGAAAGAATGTGATCGCCAGAGACACGAGGGTCTCAAAGAGGAGATAATATGGGGAGATGATCGCAAAATACCTCAAAACGCGGGATGATGTGAGTGCTCCTTTTCTCTTCAAATCGGCCGGCCGATGAAGAGAGTCTTTCAACTTTGGTTACCCTTGCAAAACAAAGACAACAACACCAAAAGATATGGATTAGAAATAATGTGTGTGTAGCATCAAGTTCATAATAGAAAGGTGAGCATGATAACATATGAAATACACACCTTAAGGGTGTTGGCCCTTAAACCCCTATGCAAAAGGTGTATGGGAGATATGATGAATGAATGATGATGCAAAGATGATATAATAAAAAAAAATAAGAGTGCAAGAGTGCACTAAGGGGAGATCCTCAACGTAGTTGAGTGAGAAACATTAATAAGAGAGGGTCATGCATACATACGTGAACTGATGATAACAATAAAATAAAAAATAAAATAATAAAAGATAAAAGAGGAGCCTGTGCTTCGGCTTGAATATTCAAGGGGGAGAAGCTTCGAAAGATGATGCTTGAGCGTATAAGTCTCTCCTTTAGCCAGCAGCAGCAGCTTCCTGTAAAGCAAAAGAAGAGAAAATAGAGGGGGGAGAAGAGAACGTCGGAGACGAAGAAGAAGACAGGAGGCAGAAGAAGAAGAATAAGGGGAGAAGAAGATAGAAGAAGAAGAAGAGAAATAGGAACAGAGAAGAAAAAGACAGAAGAAAAACAAAAGAAAAATCCCGGGGAAGAAGCCTCCTGCGTCCAACCTATTAACAGAGCTCGGAAGCTCTATTAATAAGATAGAAAAGAGATAAGAAGGAAAGAGTCCAAAGGAGGAAGAGATAAGAACGGGCAAGAGCCCAAATAGGGGAGGATTAAGCTGGGCAAGAGCCCAAACAAAGTAGGGACTCTCTGGGGAAAGGCTGCGTTTGTTCGGAACACAAAAAAGAAACACGACCTTGACAAAGGCGTCAATTCAAGAATTGACGACCTGCCAAAGGGCGTCTTTTAAAAACACGACTTAGATTAGGGCGTTAATTCAAAAATCAAATTTTAGAATTTATTTGAAAATTGTGAAACACGTCTGAGTCAAAGGCGTTAATTAAAACGCGCCTTAACCAAGGACGTTAATTCAAAATATTCAAAATAGGGCCATTTTTCATTTCTCAATATTATTTTCTCATTTTTTAGGTGGAGGTGCATCTCGTCGCCCTGATTCCAACGACTATTTTTGCGAATTTTTTTGACACCCGGAAGGCCACCAAATCACCTCTCAAAGGGGTTAAAAAAAAAATAAAATAATCAATTTGAAAACACGCCCTCACGTACGTCGTGAATTCATTTTCTTTTGATTTTTTATTCAAAATAACGCCTTAGGCAAAGTCGTTAATTCTCGAAAAATTCCGAAAAATTCCCAGAAAAATCCAAAAAAATAGAAATTTGAAAGAATGGACGCCCTTCATTGTAGTCGTTAATTTTTTAAGAAACGCCCATGTATAAGTCGTTATTTAAAAGACGCCCGAAGTAAAGTCGCTATTTCTGAAAAATAGAGAAAAATGCCCAAAAAATTCAGAAAAATTCAGAAAAATCCAGAAAAATTCAGAAAAATAAGGGAAAATAGAAAAAAATAAGAAAAGGGTGAAAAAAAAGAAGAAATCTAAGAAAAGTGAGAAAAACACTCAAATAGAACTAATTTGAGGGTCAAATTGGGGCATTACAAGGCAATATGAGATGTACTCATAGTAACGTCAATTTTGGCGTGTCTACAGCTGCCCCGCCTTGGCGTCTGCTTTGCAAGGGAGCGTAGCAAACTGAAAAGTAGATGCCAAGGTGTGATGAGACACGCAATCAACATCACTTGATGAGAATCAAATCAGAAGCACGAGATGAAGCAATCCCGGGAAATTCAATGAAACCAACGATGTTCGGATAAAACGGGGAGTGTGCACGCGGTGCACGAAGGAGATAAAATAAATGATCAACTTCCAGCGCGGTGGAAGTACCCCAGGTCACAAACCTGAAGGTTTCACCATTGGGGAGCGGTTACCAGCCAGTGGACGTGCTGCAGCCAAGGTGGATCAAAGGGAAAAGGATTAAAATAAGATGATAGAAATCCAAACAAGGAGCTTTCGAGAAAATGACCCAAAACAGTGACAAAACGAACTGAGGACTCAATTCGGCATGGATATCTCACATTGAAGATCAAGATCAATTTGACCCACAAAAACAGCTTATCAGAATGATTTTTCAACAATTGTTTCAAATTCCTACATGAATGCATGCTGGGTTTAAAGGGAAAAAATAAATCAAATGAAAATATAGAATAATCAAGGATAATATTGTTAAACTGCCAAGACTGGGTCAAGAAACTAATTTCGCGAGCTGATACTAAGCCGAAGCCCGTTTATCCACGCACCAACTCGTAAAAGGGAACCATCGTCCCCAGTCTTGGATGGCTCAACGGCCTATCCGTGTGACTAAGACTCCTCTGGAATTATCATTGTTTTTGATGAAGGGGAACTCAAATTCCAGATTTACCAAAGCCACAAGGTCCTTGATATAATCTAATAGCGTAATAACATATAGTAGAATGCATACAGGGAGAGATGGTGGAGCAATAAGTATGGGGGAACTGAGAGATGAGCTGCAAGCACCGTGGGACTTTGATGATGATGCCCAGTCGGCGGGACCAAGAGCTTCTTATCCTGCGCTCAAAAATTCATCAGCCAAGATATAAAAGATAACAAGCAATGAATGAGACATTCAATCATAGCAATCATCAAAGCATCAATTATAACATGTATATGGCATGAATAGCATAAGTCAAATCATAGCATTGTTTGTTGTTTTTTTCATGAGGAGACAATCTGGCTAATCAAGATTTAGAGATGAATGATCAAGATCTGATATAATGTCCATCGGCGGAGTGATCAGATGAAATTAGCAGGAGTTGATTAAAAAAGATTTGGAGATGAATAATCATGAGATATGAACAGAATGCCCGGGGAGATGTAATCAAAGGGAGATAAGCAAATGTCCAGCGGCAAGTCATGAGAATATCGGGAAGAATCAATGGATTAATAATAATGAGTGGAGATAGGACTCATCCCGTGCTTTTGGTCTTTGCAAAGTTGTTCCTGCAAAACACCATCAGACAATACAATGCAATTTTTTTTTGGATTTTGAGAATATGCAAATTTTTATGAGTTTTGAAAAAGATATTCCAATTTTTATGAATTTTATCAATATGCAAATTTTTGTGAAGTTTTGAGAAAGGTATTCAAATTTTTATGGATTTTGGACAAGAAATATTCAATTTTTTGTTTGATTTTGGTTAGACATTGCTAAAGCAGCATCAAAGGGTGTTTTAAACCACTGGCTAGGGGTCCTCGTTCCTTCCCTTTTTGCTTAAAATTTCCCAAAGCCGGGCGTGCATTGAAGGGTGGCGCCCTATAACCGACCGTCTTTGATCAACGGTGCCCCTACCAAGGCCATACCCGAGAAACATTCGGTCTTAGAGGGAGAAGAGAAGAATAATTGGAGATAAGCTTTATGCAGGATGGGAGATATCAAGACTTGAATTCCTTCCAAGATGTTAACCCTCAAAGAGGTAGTCTGTTGTGCCGGGGCTTTGTGCCTTTAATTTTTAGACCCTTGACATGCATACGACCAGGGTTTTCCTTGCGGGGACTTTGCCCTCTTGACATGCCATAATTCATGATTTGTAATTACCAAAATTTTTGATTTGATTTTCATAATAGCCCTTTTTTGGCGAGATGTATATCATGAAAACTCATTTAATTTGGGTCAAGACTGCCCCTATTTGAGACTCCTCTCGTATTGGGGATTACCGAGGTTGGGTCATCTTATCCGTCAGTCTCTTGCCCCTGCATTCGGCCGAGTAAAGAAGAGAAAAGACTTTTAGATATACTCATGGCATGGCCAAAGTAGGGACGGTGTTTTAACCAAAGGAGTCGGCTAAGGACGCCGTGAAGTGTGTGAGGTGCCCAGCTAAGGGTTGCTCTTAAACAAGCAGGGAGAGAATGTTGAATTCCCAGTGTGGGGTTTTTATAACCAAAGATGCTGCATAGCAAGTCTAAAGACTCTTTTTTTAGAATGATTTAATTAAGCAAAAGCCTAAGATAAAGGTTTAAAACACCACTCTTAATCTTGTTAAGAAGCACTTTCTTTTGAAAATCATGCGTGAAGAAATGGGGAGATGATATTATAAAAATGCTTACTTACGCCAAAATGTTACCTTGCAACCTTTGTAGAAGCAGCTATTAGAGGCGAGGTTGATCATCATGGGATTTGTCCTCTTTGGCAGTCAAAAGGATTGGAAGCAAAGGATTTTGGGAGTGGCTTAACGAGAATGAGTGGTGCTCAAACCAGACTCAGACGAATAAGGGGAAAAGGAAAAGAGATAAGGGCTAGAACTCCCTTGTTAAGGCGCGGAGACCCTGATTACAAGGAACAGTTTACAAAAGAAGCGGAAAATTAGGAGGTGGAGTGAGGACTAAAGCCTCTAAAACAATGGGAGAAAGGGCAAATGCCCAAAGCAGTGGATGTGGAAGAAGTCGGGTCAGACCCAGAATTAGGAGGAATCAGAAGAAGAAATTGGTAGATGGAAAGAGGTGGATCCGGAGGGTCCGGAGGCAGAGGAGGAGAATCATGATAGGAGGAATCCAGAGGCTCCGGAGGGATGACGAAAGAAGGGACGCGATGCCCTGGGAAAAAATAGAGAAAAAGATGATGAAAAAGGAGGAAGAAAATGAAGGATGTGATATCCCGGAGGAGCAGAAAGATGAATCGGAAGAAGGATGGAGGGTCCGGAGGTTCCGGAGGAAGAAAATGGAAAGGGGCGTTGTGCCCGAAGGAAAGGTATGAAGGATCCGGAGGTTTCGGAGGAATGAGAAGGGAAGGGACGCGATGCCCAAAGAAGAGGGAAATAGAATCCGGAGGATTCGGAGGATTAAGGTGGAAAGGGGGGCGATGCCCGAGGGGAAAGTCCGGAGGTTCCGGAGGAATGGAATTAGAAAGGGCGAGATGCCCAAAGAGGAGGGATAAAATTCCTGGAGGTTCCAGGGAGATAGCAGGAAAGGGGACGCGATGCCCCAAGGAGAGTAGACAAAAAGATGAATATGAATAAGATGGGAAATGCGGAATATCCGGAGGTACCGGAAGGCGGGGAAGATACGGGTTTGGAAACCCGGGAAGCAGGAGGTGCAAATGTATGTAAAATGATGGATGTAATGAATGCAGTGAATAGAATGAATGCATGACAGAAGACGGAAAACAAGAAGAAGGTGAAGGGTGAGAAGGAGAGGTCCTCCTCTTTCCCCTGGGAGTGGCCCATGAAGGAAAAGTGATTGAAATGGATATGGATGAAGTTGAATGAACAAGAGTGGAAGATATAGGGGACGGCCCCTTAAGACAATTGCCCCTCCACGACAGTGAACATGTACGACCAATCGGCCCAATAAAGGAAGCTTCAATAAATGACAACCCCCTTGGAAAGCGAAGATCAATAAGGTGAGGGAGTCGTAGAGTTGGAACATGAAGCATCACCATGCCCATTGATGGTGATGAATACGGAATGTTGAATAAAATGGGCATTCGCCCCTTGTAAATGAATTCGGAATTCGAAGGTTTGAACAAAGGGTGCCCTGCCCGGCCTTCAAACGGCGTCAACGCTTGGCATCTATTGAGCAACGGCGATGACTTGGCTTCTTCGACCATGCTTGGCACAATAACCCGGATTGGCATCCGGTAAATGAATTCTTGCATCTTGAATGGCACAGTCGTGGCCAAAGTCTTCTTGCCCGGCTCTTGCTTATCCTTGGCGTAAGTAGCTGCAGAAGCACGCCCCTTCCGAGTAACAAAGGGAGGTGAGGCGAAGGCGGAAGGCTCCGTGGATGGTGGAGTTATAATGGAAGGTGTTGGCAAATGGGAGAATAGGGGCGGAGGTTCAAACACGTCGAGTTTCTCCCCTTGCTCGGAAGCAGTCGGGATTGGCTTGGGTGCGAAAAGTGGTGGATCCTGCTCAGGACTAACCATGGGTAAAGGCGTAAGGCTATATGGTGGAGGAATAGGCAATGTGGGTTGAGGCGGTGGTAATGGTAGGTCATTTGGAGGAGGTTCAGTGGTAGGCTTGGCGTAGGCCGATGTGGAGGTTAATGACTTAATAGGTGGAGGTTTTATAATGGAAGGCTCAGCGGTGGCTAATGGTGTGAAGGTTGATGGTATAGTGGGTGTAGGTGTAGTTGGTGGAGGATTAATGGAAAAGGGGGACTCAAAATGTGCCGGTGTGGGTGATTGAAGTATCGACCCATCATCGTAACACCAGTTAGTCTCATAAATGGGGGTTGGATCGGGGACGGTGGCTTCGTCCTGAGCAGGGGGTTCATCAAATGATAGTGGGGGGAGCGGGAAATTAAGGAAACTCAAAAGGGGTGCCTGCGGAGCTTCATCATCATATACCGGCTCGTATTCTTCAATTGCCGATTCTTGCTCGCTTGGAATATCAACGCCGTAGTCGTCCATCCTATCCTTCCATTCTCTCTCCATCTTTGTAATCTCATCCAAAGCGGCATGGAGAGGATTGACTGGAGTAGGAGGAGCCGTGACCCTCTTTATTTGTTCCTCCATCGAAATAATCTTATCGAGGAGAGTTTGCTGGAGGGGTGTGACTTGAACAACCGAGGGTTGGCAGGGCCTTGAAGGAGGAGGGGCCGCATAAAAAGGCCGTGGAGGGGAGTTGACGGGATGACCCGTAAAAGAACCCGAACGGGCCGGGTTGCAAGGAGTAAATGGGCCTTGGGGCCGTGAGGGAGGAGGAATAGAAGGAGGCGGGTGTCGGACCACCCGAGGAGGAGTGTGAATAGGAGGAGATGGGTAATGGGCTACCCGATTAGAGGAAGGAGGTGGTGGGTGATGGGCCACCCGTATAGGAATAGAAGAAGGTGGAGATGCAGGAGATGCGCCCTCAACGGCTGCCTTAAGGGCTTGGATCTGTTGAGGGGTGAGATGATCTAATGCATGTAAGATTTGGGAGACCTTCTCATCATTGGGAGGAGACGGTCCCGTTGGAATAGTGGCTCGTGATTGAAGAGGGGGACCATAAGAATGGACACTGCCCATGGGTCGGGCATGACCATGAGAATAAGGACGTGGTCCCTTGAAAGAATGGTGAGAATGCTGATTAACATGTTGAAATTGAGGATATGAAGTGCTAGGTTGTGCATCCTCATGAATTGAATTGAACATGTTTCTATCATGGTAAGCCATTATATAATCAAAATTCTCAATAATTATGCAAATAAGCACACAAGTTGGAATGATTACCGTGATTTTGATTTGTTTGAACCTTGGTGAATTAATGATTTTATCAAAGTTTTGAATGATTCACACAAAGGGGGAAAACCTAGTTTCAATATGATTTGAACTTCAATGCCAACTAGGGATCCTCTCTCACCGTAGGCCAACTAACTCGGGACTTCAAAAGGGTACAACCTGCCCGGCGTCCGTGAGGGAATCCACGGGTGCGGGGACTTACGGAGGCTTGGAAAAGGGATTTCCGGTCCAAAGAGACGGAATGCTCAATGGAGGGTCGTCCCGATTCCAAGGGGGTGTGTGGATCCTAATGAGGAGAGAGGAGGTCTCCCAACCCAAATGCAAATATGTGTAAATGCAACAGATGTATAACAGAATATAAAATATGAAGAAATAAACGGGGAAGCACGGCGAAAACACAGGAAGAAGACGCCCTGGGGCAGGGCGCTACTAATCAAAAAGACGCCCTGGGGCAGGGCGTGAAACACTGTGGGGGGCCCACAGGCAAGGTAAAACGCGCCCTGGATCAAGGCGCTAAAACTAAAAGAAACGCCTCTGGCGAGGACGTTAAAATGCAATAGATGCCAACCAAGTCAAAGAAACGCCCTGGGGTGAGGCGTTACAAAGGAAAGGACGCCCTTGGGGTAGGGCGTCAAATTATAAAACGCACCCTGATGTGGGGCGCTACGCAACAAAGAAACGCCCTGCTCTAGGGCGTGAATTCTCAGTGTAGGAGATATGAATAAAAACGCCCTGTCAGAAGGCGTTACTCATGAAAGAGACGCCCTTGGAGGAGGGCGTTAAACGAAAACACGCCTCTGACAGGGGCGTGAATTAGCTTCCTTCAGAAACTCCTTCACGGCCAGAAATGACAGAAGCACTCACAGCAGCAGGGCAATCAACAGATTAAAAGAATCATGCTCATCAAAATTTTAAATAAGTGGAAATTTTAAAACAAATCTATTCAATTGACAAATCACTTAGGGGAGAGTGCAAAGCACAATGGAGGGTGCCCAAGGGGCACAAAGGAAAGGGTACCGAGGGTATCAATGGGAAAGGGCACATGTGGGTGCCAAAGGGAAAGGGGTAATCAAAATAAAAACAAGAAAGGGTCCCACCGTGATCGCCAATTTGTAGATTTGGATTAAAATCCACACTTAGGAATAAAAATAATAACGAATATGAATATAGCACAAGGAATAGCACGAGGTGCTAATGGGGAAAGAATGTGATCGCCAGAGACACGAGGGTCTCAAAGAGGAGATAATATGGGGAGATGATCGCAAAATACCTCAAAACGCGGGATGATGTGAGTGCTCCTTTTCTCTTCAAAATCGGCCGGCCGATGAAGAGAGTCTTTCAACTTTGGTTACCCTTGTAAAACAAAGACAACAACACCAAAAGATATGGATTAGAAATAATGTGTGTGTAGCATCAAGTTCATAATAGAAAGGTGAGCATGATAACATATGAAATACACACCTTAAGGGTGTTGGCCCTTAAACCCCTATGCAAAAGGTGTATGGGAGATATGATGAATGAATGATGATGCAAAGATGATATAATAAAAAAAAATAAGAGTGCAAGAGTGCACTAAGGGGAGATCCTCAACGTAGTTGAGTGAGAAACATTAATAAGAGAGGGTCATGCATACATACGTGAACTGATGATAACAATAAAATAAAAAATAAAATAATAAAAGATAAAAGAGGAGCCTGTGCTTCGGCTTGAATATTCAAGGGGGAGAAGCTTCGAAAGATGATGCTTGAGCGTATAAGTCTCTCCTTTAGCCAGCAGCAGCAGCTTCCTGTAAAGCAAAAGAAGAGAAAATAGAGGGGGGAGAAGAGAACGTCGGAGACGAAGAAGAAGACAGGAGGCAGAAGAAGAAGAATAAGGGGAGAAGAAGATAGAAGAAGAAGAAGAGAAATAGGAACAGAGAAGAAAAAGACAGAAGAAAAACAAAAGAAAAATCCCGGGGAAGAAGCCTCCTGCGTCCAACCTATTAACAGAGCTCGGAAGCTCTATTAATAAGATAGAAAAGAGATAAGAAGGAAAGAGTCCAAAGGAGGAAGAGATAAGAACGGGCAAGAGCCCAAATAGGGGAGGATTAAGCTGGGCAAGAGCCCAAACAAAGTAGGGACTCTCTGGGGGAAAGGCTGCGTTTGTTCGGAACACAAAAAAGAAACACGACCTTGACAAAGGCGTCAATTCAAGAATTGACGACCTGCCAAAGGGCGTCTTTTAAAAACACGACTTAGATTAGGGCGTTAATTCAAAAATCAAATTTTAGAATTTATTTGAAAATTGTGAAACACGTCTGAGTCAAAGGCGTTAATTAAAACGCGCCTTAACCAAGGACGTTAATTCAAAATATTCAAAATAGGGCCATTTTTCATTTCTCAATATTATTTTCTCATTTTTTAGGTGGAGGTGCATCTCGTCGCCCTGATTCCAACGACTATTTTTGCGAATTTTTCTGACACCCGGAAGGCCACCAAATCACCTCTCAAAGGGGTTAAAAAAATAATAATAAAATAATCAAATTGAAAACACGCCTACGTCGTGAATTCATTTTCTTTTGATTTTTTATTCAAAATAACGCCTTAGACAAAGTCGTTAATTCCCGAAAAATTCTGAAAAATTCTCAGAAAAATCCAAAAAAATAGAAATTTGAAAGAATGGACGCCCTTCATTGTAGTCGTTAATTTTTTAAGAAACGCCCATGTATAAGTCGTTATTTAAAAGACGCCCGAAGTAAAGTCGCTATTTCTGAAAAATAGAGAAAAATGCCCAGAAAATTCAGAAAAATTCAGAAAAATCCAGAAAAATTCAGAAAAATAAGGGAAAATAGAAAAAAATAAGAAAAGGGTGAAAAAAAAGAAGAAATCTAAGAAAAGTGAGAAAAACCACTCAAATAGAAATAATTTGAGGGTCAAATTGGGGCATTACAAGGTAATATGAGATGTACTCATAGTAACGTCAATTTTGGCGTGTCTACAGCTGCCCCGCCTTGGCGTCTGCTTTGCAAGGGAGCGTAGCAAACTGAAAAGTAGATGCCAAGGTGTGATGAGACACGCAATCAACATCACTTGATGAGAATCAAATCAGAAGCACGAGATGAAGCAATCCCGGGAAATTCAATGAAACCAATGATGTTCGGATAAAACGGGGAGTGTGCACGCGGTGCACGAAGGAGATAAAATAAATGATCAACTTCCAGCGCGGTGGAAGTACCCCAGGTCACAAACCTGAAGGTTTCACCATTGGGGAGCGGTTACCAGCCAGTGGACGTGCTGCACCCAAGGTGGATCAAAGGGAAAATGATTAAAATAAGATGATAGAAATCCAAACAAGGAGCTTTCGAGAAAATGACCCAAAACAGTGACAAAACGAACTGAGGACTCAATTCGGCATGGGATATCTCACATTGAAGATCAAGATCAATTTGACCCACAAAAACAGCTTATCAGAATGATTTTTCAACAATTGTTTCAAATTCCTACATGAATGCATGCTGGGTTTAAAGGGAAAAAATAAATCAAATGAAAATATAGAATAATCAAGGATAATATTGTTAAACTGCCAAGACTGGGTCAAGAAACTAATTTCGCGAGCTGATACTAAGCCGAAGCCCGTTTATCCACGCACCAACTCGTAAAAGGGAACCATCGTCCCCAGTCTTGGATGGCTCAACGACCTATCCGTGTGACTAAGACTCCTCTGGAATTATCATTGTTTTTGATGAAGGGGAACTCAAATTCCAGATTTACCAAAGCCACAAGGTCCTTGATATAATCTAATAGCGTAATAACATATAGTAGAATGCATACAGGGAGAGATGGTGGAGCAATAAGTATGGGGGAACTGAGAGATGAGCTGCAAGCACCGTGGGACTTTGATGATGATGCCCAGTCGGCGGGACCAAGAGCTTCTTATCCTGCGCTCAAAAATTCATCAGCCAAGATATAAAAGATAACAAGCAATGAATGAGACATTCAATCATAGCAATCATCAAAGCATCAATTATAACATGTATATGGCATGAATAGCATAAGTCAAATCATAGCATTGTTTGTTGTTTTTTTCATGAGGAGACAATCTGGCTAATCAAGATTTAGAGATGAATGATCAAGATCTGATATAATGTCCATCGGCGGAGTGATCAGATGAAATTAGCAGGAGTTGATTAAAAAAGATTTGGAGATGAATAATCATGAGATATGAACAGAATGCCCGGGGAGATGTAATCAAAGGGAGATAAGCAAATGTCCAGCGGCAAGTCATGAGAATATCGGGAAGAATCAATGGATTAATAATAATGAGTGGAGATAGGACTCATCCCGTGCTTTTGGTCTTTGCAAAGTTGTTCCTACAAAACACCATCAGACAATACAATGCAATTTTTTTTTGGATTTTGAGAATATGCAAATTTTTATGAGTTTTGAAAAAGATATTCCAATTTTTATGAATTTTATCAATATGCAAATTTTTGTGAAGTTTTGAGAAAGGTATTCAAATTTTTATGGATTTTGGACAAGAAATATTCAATTTTTTGTTTGATTTTGGTTAGACATTGCTAAAGCAGCATCAAAGGGTGTTTTAAACCACTGGCTAGGGGTCCTCGTTCCTTCCCTTTTTGCTTAAAATTTCCCAAAGCCGGGCGTGCATTGAAGGGTGGCGCCCTATAACCGACCGTCTTTGATCAACGGTGCCCCTACCAAGGCCATACCCGAGAAACATTCGGTCTTAGAGGGAGAAGAGAAGAATAATTGGAGATAAGCTTTATGCAGGATGGGAGATATCAAGACTTGAATTCCTTCCAAGATGTTAACCCTCAAAGAGGTAGTCTGTTGTGCCGGGGCTTTGTGCCTTTAATTTTTAGACCCTTGACATGCATACGACCAGGGTTTTCCTTGCGGGGACTTTGCCCTCTTGACATGCCATAATTCATGATTTGTAATTACCAAAATTTTTGATTTGATTTTCATAATAGCCCTTTTTTGGCGAGATGTATATCATGAAAACTCATTTAATTTGGGTCAAGACTGCCCCTATTTGAGACTCCTCTCGTATTGGGGATTACCGAGGTTGGGTCATCTTATCCGTCAGTCTCTTGCCCCTGCATTCGGCCGAGTAAAGAAGAGAAAAGACTTTTAGATATACTCATGGCATGGCCAAAGTAGGGACGGTGTTTTAACCAAAGGAGTCGGCTAAGGACGCCGTGAAGTGTGTGAGGTGCCCAGCTAAGGGTTGCTCTTAAACAAGCAGGGAGAGAATGTTGAATTCCCAGTGTGGGGTTTTTATAACCAAAGATGCTGCATAGCAAGTCTAAAGACTCTTTTTTTAGAATGATTTAATTAAGCAAAAGCCTAAGATAAAGGTTTAAAACACCACTCTTAATCTTGTTAAGAAGCACTTTCTTTTGAAAATCATGCGTGAAGAAATGGGGAGATGATATTATAAAAATGCTTACTTACGCCAAAATGTTACCTTGCAACCTTTGTAGAAGCAGCTATTAGAGGCGAGGTTGATCATCATGGGATTTGTCCTCTTTGGCAGTCAAAAGGATTGGAAGCAAAGGATTTTGGGAGTGGCTTAACGAGAATGAGTGGTGCTCAAACCAGACTCAGACGAATAAGGGGAAAAGGAAAAGAGATAAGGGCTAGAACTCCCTTGTTAAGGCGCGGAGACCCTGATTACAAGGAACAGTTTACAAAAGAAGCGGAAAATTAGGAGGTGGAGTGAGGACTAAAGCCTCTAAAACAATGGGAGAAAGGGCAAATGCCCAAAGCAGTGGATGTGGAAGAAGTCGGGTCAGACCCAGAATTAGGAGGAATCAGAAGAAGAAATTGGTAGATGGAAAGAGGTGGATCCGGAGGGTCCGGAGGCAGAGGAGGAGAATCATGATAGGAGGAATCCAGAGGCTCCGGAGGGATGACGAAAGAAGGGACGCGATGCCCTGGGAAAAAATAGAGAAAAAGATGATGAAAAAGGAGGAAGAAAATGAAGGATGTGATATCCCGGAGGAGCAGAAAGATGAATCGGAAGAAGGATGGAGGGTCCGGAGGTTCCGGAGGAAGAAAATGGAAAGGGGCGTTGTGCCCGAAGGAAAGGTATGAAGGATCCGGAGGTTTCGGAGGAATGAGAAGGGAAGGGACGCGATGCCCAAAGAAGAGGGAAATAGAATCCGGAGGATTCGGAGGATTAAGGTGGAAAGGGGGGCGATGCCCGAGGGGAAAGTCCGGAGGTTCCGGAGGAATGGAATTAGAAAGGGCGAGATGCCCAAAGAGGAGGGATAAAATTCCTGGAGGTTCCAGGGAGATAGCAGGAAAGGGGACGCGATGCCCCAAGGAGAGTAGACAAAAAGATGAATATGAATAAGATGGGAAATGCGGAATATCCGGAGGTACCGGAAGGCGGGGAAGATACGGGTTTGGAAACCCGGGAAGCAGGAGGTGCAAATGTATGTAAAATGATGGATGTAATGAATGCAGTGAATAGAATGAATGCATGACAGAAGACGGAAAACAAGAAGAAGGTGAAGGGTGAGAAGGAGAGGTCCTCCTCTTTCCCCTGGGAGTGGCCCATGAAGGAAAAGTGATTGAAATGGATATGGATGAAGTTGAATGAACAAGAGTGGAAGATATAGGGGACGGCCCCTTAAGACAATTGCCCCTCCACGACAGTGAACATGTACGACCAATCGGCCCAATAAAGGAAGCTTCAATAAATGACAACCCCCTTGGAAAGCGAAGATCAATAAGGTGAGGGAGTCGTAGAGTTGGAACATGAAGCATCACCATGCCCATTGATGGTGATGAATACGGAATGTTGAATAAAATGGGCATTCGCCCCTTGTAAATGAATTCGGAATTCGAAGGTTTGAACAAAGGGTGCCCTGCCCGGCCTTCAAACGGCGTCAACGCTTGGCATCTATTGAGCAACGGCGATGACTTGGCTTCTTCGACCATGCTTGGCACAATAACCCGGATTGGCATCCGGTAAATGAATTCTTGCATCTTGAATGGCACAGTCGTGGCCAAAGTCTTCTTGCCCGGCTCTTGCTTATCCTTGGCGTAAGTAGCTGCAGAAGCACGCCCCTTCCGAGTAACAAAGGGAGGTGAGGCGAAGGCGGAAGGCTCCGTGGATGGTGGAGTTATAATGGAAGGTGTTGGCAAATGGGAGAATAGGGGCGGAGGTTCAAACACGTCGAGTTTCTCCCCTTGCTCGGAAGCAGTCGGGATTGGCTTGGGTGCGAAAAGTGGTGGATCCTGCTCAGGACTAACCATGGGTAAAGGCGTAAGGCTATATGGTGGAGGAATAGGCAATGTGGGTTGAGGCGGTGGTAATGGTAGGTCATTTGGAGGAGGTTCAGTGGTAGGCTTGGCGTAGGCCGATGTGGAGGTTAATGACTTAATAGGTGGAGGTTTTATAATGGAAGGCTCAGCGGTGGCTAATGGTGTGAAGGTTGATGGTATAGTGGGTGTAGGTGTAGTTGGTGGAGGATTAATGGAAAAGGGGGACTCAAAATGTGCCGGTGTGGGTGATTGAAGTATCGACCCATCATCGTAACACCAGTTAGTCTCATAAATGGGGGTTGGATCGGGGACGGTGGCTTCGTCCTGAGCAGGGGGTTCATCAAATGATAGTGGGGGGAGCGGGAAATTAAGGAAACTCAAAAGGGGTGCCTGCGGAGCTTCATCATCATATACCGGCTCGTATTCTTCAATTGCCGATTCTTGCTCGCTTGGAATATCAACGCCGTAGTCGTCCATCCTATCCTTCCATTCTCTCTCCATCTTTGTAATCTCATCCAAAGCGGCATGGAGAGGATTGACTGGAGTAGGAGGAGCCGTGACCCTCTTTATTTGTTCCTCCATCGAAATAATCTTATCGAGGAGAGTTTGCTGGAGGGGTGTGACTTGAACAACCGAGGGTTGGCAGGGCCTTGAAGGAGGAGGGGCCGCATAAAAAGGCCGTGGAGGGGAGTTGACGGGATGACCCGTAAAAGAACCCGAACGGGCCGGGTTGCAAGGAGTAAATGGGCCTTGGGGCCGTGAGGGAGGAGGAATAGAAGGAGGCGGGTGTCGGACCACCCGAGGAGGAGTGTGAATAGGAGGAGATGGGTAATGGGCTACCCGATTAGAGGAAGGAGGTGGTGGGTGATGGGCCACCCGTATAGGAATAGAAGAAGGTGGAGATGCAGGAGATGCGCCCTCAACGGCTGCCTTAAGGGCTTGGATCTGTTGAGGGGTGAGATGATCTAATGCATGCAAGATTTGGGAGACCTTCTCATCATTGGGAGGAGACGGTCCCGTTGGAATAGTGGCTCGTGATTGAAGAGGGGGACCATAAGAATGGACACTGCCCATGGGTCGGGCATGACCATGAGAATAAGGACGTGGTCCCTTGAAAGAATGGTGAGAATGCTGATTAACATGTTGAAATTGAGGATATGAAGTGCTAGGTTGTGCATCCTCATGAATTGAATTGAACATGTTTCTATCATGGTAAGCCATTATATAATCAAAATTCTCAATAATTATGCAAATAAGCACACAAGTTGGAATGATTACCGTGATTTTGATTTGTTTGAACCTTGGTGAATTAATGATTTTATCAAAGTTTTGAATGATTCACACAAAGGGGGAAAACCTAGTTTCAATATGATTTGAACTTCAATGCCAACTAGGGATCCTCTCTCACCGTAGGCCAACTAACTCGGGACTTCAAAAGGGTACAACCTGCCCGGCGTCCGTGAGGGAATCCACGGGTGCGGGGACTTACGGAGGCTTGGAAAAGGGATTTCCGGTCCAAAGAGACGGAATGCTCAATGGAGGGTCGTCCCGATTCCAAGGGGGTGTGTGGATCCTAATGAGGAGAGAGGAGGTCTCCCAACCCAAATGCAAATATGTGTAAATGCAACAGATGTATAACAGAATATAAAATATGAAGAAATAAACGGGGAAGCACGGCGAAAACACAGGAAGAAGACGCCCTGGGGCAGGGCGCTACTAATCAAAAAGACGCCCTGGGGCAGGGCGTGAAACACTGTGGGGGGCCCACAGGCAAGGTAAAACGCGCCCTGGATCAAGGCGCTAAAACTAAAAGAAACGCCTCTGGCGAGGACGTTAAAATGCAATAGATGCCAACCAAGTCAAAGAAACGCCCTGGGGTGAGGCGTTACAAAGGAAAGGACGCCCTTGGGGTAGGGCGTCAAATTATAAAACGCACCCTGATGTGGGGCGCTACGCAACAAAGAAACGCCCTGCTCTAGGGCGTGAATTCTCAGTGTAGGAGATATGAATAAAAATGCCCTGTCAGAAGGCGTTACTCATGAAAGAGACGCCCTTGGAGGAGGGCGTTAAACGAAAACACGCCTCTGACAGGGGCGTGAATTAGCTTCCTTCAGAAACTCCTTCACGGCCAGAAATGACAGAAGCACTCACAGCAGCAGGGCAATCAACAGATTAAAAGAATCATGCTCATCAAAATTTTAAATAAGTGGAAATTTTAAAACAAATCTATTCAATTGACAAATCACTTAGGGGAGAGTGCAAAGCACAATGGAGGGTGCCCAAGGGGCACAAAGGAAAGGGTACCGAGGGTATCAATGGGAAAGGGCACATGTGGGTGCCAAAGGGAAAGGGGTAATCAAAATAAAAACAAGAAAGGGTCCCACCGTGATCGCCAATTTGTAGATTTGGATTAAAATCCACACTTAGGAATAAAAATAATAACGAATATGAATATAGCACAAGGAATAGCACGAGGTGCTAATGGGGAAAGAATGTGATCGCCAGAGACACGAGGGTCTCAAAGAGGAGATAATATGGGGAGATGATCGCAAAATACCTCAAAACGCGGGATGATGTGAGTGCTCCTTTTCTCTTCAAAATCGGCCGGCCGATGAAGAGAGTCTTTCAACTTTGGTTACCCTTGCAAAACAAAGACAACAACACCAAAAGATATGGATTAGAAATAATGTGTGTGTAGCATCAAGTTCATAATAGAAAGGTGAGCATGATAACATATGAAATACACACCTTAAGGGTGTTGGCCCTTAAACCCCTATGCAAAAGGTGTATGGGAGATATGATGAATGAATGATGATGCAAAGATGATATAATAAAAAAAAAATAAGAGTGCAAGAGTGCACTAAGGGGAGATCCTCAATGTAGTTGAGTGAGAAACATTAATAAGAGAGGGTCATGCATACATACGTGAACTGATGATAACAATAAAATAAAAAATAAAATAATAAAAGATAAAAGAGGAGCCTGTGCTTCGGCTTGAATATTCAAGGGGGAGAAGCTTCGAAAGATGATGCTTGAGCGTATAAGTCTCTCCTTTAGCCAGCAGCAGCAGCTTCCTGTAAAGCAAAAGAAGAGAAAATAGAGGGGGGAGAAGAGAACGTCGGAGACGAAGAAGAAGACAGGAGGCAGAAGAAGAAGAATAAGGGGAGAAGAAGATAGAAGAAGAAGAAGAGAAATAGGAACAGAGAAGAAAAAGACAGAAGAAAAACAAAAGAAAAATCCCGGGGAAGAAGCCTCCTGCGTCCAACCTATTAACAGAGCTCGGAAGCTCTATTAATAAGATAGAAAAGAGATAAGAAGGAAAGAGTCCAAAGGAGGAAGAGATAAGAACGGGCAAGAGCCCAAATAGGGGAGGATTAAGCTGGGCAAGAGCCCAAACAAAGTAGGGACTCTCTGGGGGAAAGGCTGCGTTTGTTCGGAACACAAAAAAGAAACACGACCTTGACAAAGGCGTCAATTCAAGAATTGACGACCTGCCAAAGGGCGTCTTTTAAAAACACGACTTAGATTAGGGCGTTAATTCAAAAATCAAATTTTAGAATTTATTTGAAAATTGTGAAACACGTCTGAGTCAAAGGCGTTAATTAAAACGCGCCTTAACTAAGGACGTTAATTCAAAATATTCAAAATAGGGCCATTTTTCATTTCTCAATATTATTTTCTCATTTTTTAGGTGGAGGTGCATCTCGTCGCCCTGATTCCAACGACTATTTTTGCGAATTTTTCTGACACCCGGAAGGCCACCAAATCACCTCTCAAAGGGGTTAAAAAAATAATAATAAAATAATCAAATTGAAAACACGCCCTCACGTGAATTCATTTTCTTTTGATTTTTTATTCAAAATAACGCCTTAGACAAAGTCGTTAATTCCCGAAAAATTCCGAAAAATTCTCAGAAAAATCCAAAAAAATAGAAATTTGAAAGAATGGACGCCCTTCATTGTAGTCGTTAATTTTTTAAGAAACGCCCATGTATAAGTCGTTATTTAAAAGAAGCCCGAAGTAAAGTCGCTATTTCTGAAAAATAGAGAAAAATGCCCAGAAAATCCAGAAAAATTCAGAAAAATCCAGAAAAATCCAGAAAAATAAGGGAAAATAGAAAAAAATAAGAAAAGGGTGAAAAAAAAAGAAGAAATCTAAGAAAAGTGAGAAAAACCACTCAAATAGAACTAATTTGAGGGTCAAATTGGGGCATTACAAGGTAATATGAGATGTACTCATAGTAACGTCAATTTTGGCATGTCTACAAGCAACAGAAAGCTGTATACGATAAAGCACAAAATAGCTCTCAAGGAGCAAGTTGGTCTGGATCTGATCCAAGAGCCAACAGATAGCACCACTTCGAATAATCCTTCTCTTCTTCTTCTTCACGAGCTCACTGTCTCTCTTTCTTTCTCTTTCTCTTCTGCTTCTTCTCTCTTTCTCTTCTTCACTCTTTTTCTTCTTCTAGATCGTGCATGCTCTCTCTCTCTCTGTTTCTGCCCCTTCTGCTTCGATCAGGATCTTCTTCTGAGGAAGAAGCTTCATATATATAGCAGCAGCAGGAAGGTGGGCGTGTGTCCTCCACAATTCCCGCCCTAACACCTTGGCTGCGTGGTAGCATTTCAGCCTACAGGATGACACCTGTCACGATCCTAAGCCATCTCCATTCTTGGATCACGTGTCTTTATTAATCTCCTCGAGCAGCAGCCCTGTAATAAAACAGACTTGTTATCAGTGTGGATTTATCTGACAGGAAAGAAAGAATGCATCGAGTAAGTTTGATAAATGAGCATACCCTGTACAGACTTGATGCACCAAGTGTAGTGTGCATATATGGACATTTCATTCACGAGTGTACAGACTTTGAATGCATGTGATGCAGACACAAAGAGTGTATAGACTTGAATGCTTGTGATGCAGACAACAAGTGTACAGACTTGGAATTCATGAGATGCAGACACCGAGTGTACAGAATCTGCGTGCCTGAAGCAGGACAATGTACAGACTTGAAGCGCTATATGAGACAGATCTTAACTTGAGACGCTAAGTGAGACGGAGCAATGTATAGACTTAGCCGATGCAATGTTCACACGACCTTAGACGCTAAGTGAGACGGATCTTAACATGAGACGCTAAGTGAGACGGACATTTATTATCCTTAGCAAAGACGTCGTGTGCAACTGGACGATGTACAAACTTGAGTTCGTGCATGCTACATGGCAATGTATGGACTTTGTGCACGGACAATGTATGGACTTTGAATGATGCACAAACATATGCAATGTATAGACTTGGTGGTCATCAAGGCAACCGAGTTCAGACTTTAAGTGAAGAATGTACAAACTTCGTGGAAGTGCTAGAATAGTGAACGTAGGTAAAGATGGGAATGTATAGACTTTGCGTGCATACGACCAGACAGTGTGTTGCACGGAGTATGCGTGGCTAACTGAGAAACAATGCATAGACTTTATACAAAAACTTATGCACTTAGTATGGAACACTGCATGACCTAGCACACTCATGCATTCTCCACAAAACAGATCAGACATATGCATTCATGTGATGACTCAATGTGTTGTTTTTAACAAAACAATATGGTGACTCATTCATGTTGCTATCATTAAAACACCACATTATCATCAAAGCACAAGGGGCACAACACTATGTGCATGTGCATCAAATTTTTGTGGGTGAGTATGGATGCCAACACGTTGAGCATGAGAGTGAGTGCTACCTTTTAGATGCCAACAGTCCCGGACTGTGTGGCCAATTTTTCCACAATGGGAGCAGCAAGGAGGATGATTTCTCTAGCTCCCTTAGGGTGCGTCGACCTATTCTGAGTAGTGCGTCGATGCAGTGGATCATCCTTGGGCTTTTGAAGTTGAGTATGCTGAGCATACTTTCTTCCTAAGGTAGCCCATCCCTTGGTACTGCTTTCTGCATTGTTTCTTCTTTTCTTACCTGCTCTTAGTTCATCATTCTTCAAGATAAAATAAGTCATTCATAATATGTCCATGCGTACCACAATAGAAAAAGTAAACATCCATTTTGTGGGAGGCATGGTGTTTATCATTGTATTTCCTAGCATGCATATCAACACAAGCAAACTTATTTTTCTGTTTTGGCTTTTGTATTTTTCTTTTTCAATTTGTATCTCGTTTTTAATTTTTATGGGCACTAGACTGTTTTGGGGGACCACTAGAGGTTCTGGCTTCATGTGAGCCAAAAACAACATATGTATGCAATTTATTCTCAAATGCCTTTTTATTCACAGGGTTGTAGCCTAAACCCTCTCTCTGAAAGTTCACTCTAGTCCCCAAAATTCTATCTAGATTGTCTTGGCCTTGCACAAATTTTGACAGAGAATCATTTAAATCCTTGACTTCATTCTCCAAAGAGGAGACGTGCAGCTCAGATTTAGCGAGGTCCTCCTCGCACGTAGCCAATTGCTCATTGAGCATGGCATTTACACTTTTATAATTCTCGACTTCTAGTTGAAGTTTACTCAATTTTTCAGAGCTATCATTAACAACCGACTTGCCTTTCTCACAAGTGCTCAGTTTTTCAATTAGCATATTATTTTGTTCCTTTATCTCTTCATTTTCCTAAAACACTCTCACATCATGGATTAACCCATCAAGCGTTGTTTGATCATTGGACATAGACTCAAGTTGGTTTTGAAGATCTCTTCCACATTCCTCAAACTTGGTAATTTCAACTTTCAGGGTTCCATTTTCATCTCTCAAACAGTCAATGTTTTCTTTATGCAAGTCTAAGTCAATCATAAAGGTATCGTTTAACTCCTCAAATGCAGAGCAATTATTGCAGAAGGAGTTCACATCACGAGAGCTTTTCTTGATTTCTTTTTTTAGTTTTCACTTTTCGGATTTAATCTTTTTGTATTGTTTAGCTAGCTCATCATAAGCATCCATAAGCTCTTCAAAAGTAAAGTCCTCTAAATCAGAATTTACTTGAGATGAAGACGGGTCACTGGACTGTTCTAGACGGTCGACCATGAGGCAGCCATGCCTTTCTTGTTCTCCATGTATCCTGGCCAGTCTGTTCAGGATCTCCTTGGCAGTGCTGCAGCTTGAAACAAAAGGGAACTTGGCAATATCTACTACAGTCTTTATCAAACTGAACGCAACAAGGTTTTCAACACTTTTGGTCCTTTGTTCAGCAGACCATTCAGATGCATCTGATGGCAGCTTGTGCGGACCATGGTATATGAGATTCCATAATCTTATATCAATACAGTTGACAAAGGCACACATCTTCCCTAGCCGCATGGTAAAATCAGAACCATCAAATAAGGGCGGAGAACTCATTGAAACTCGTTTAACGGATGAAGCTATTAAATCAAATGCAACAGGATCTTTCTCTACAGATCGTTGGATCTGAGTATAACAGAGCCTCGCTCTGATACCAATTGTTAGTTCCCCTGGGGTGCAAACGGATCTAGATGGGGGGGTTGAATAGATCCTTCCAAAAAATATGCCCAATTAAAAGCTTAACTCATTAAGGCACAAACAAAGGTTATAATACACAAGACACTTAGATACAATGCACAACCGATCTTAACAGGAACAGCTCAAATGAAGACGGCAGAGACAGAGTGCCAAGTGGTAAGGTTAGAACCCTCTTAAGCACAGGCGGTTCAGCAGGAAGCTGCGTCAACGCAGCAGACTAGTTGGGTCGACGCACCCACATACACAGATCAACAATAAGACTTGACAGGCTATTCAACAGGACTCTAGTGAGTGTGGATAGTAAACCAGCTTGTGTTTATTGAAAAGCGACTAAGATAGCATGCGTTTAAACCAACCTGCAAACCTGTGAATAGGGATCAAACACACAAGGCACAACCCATTGCACAAGGATTTTTAAGGTGGTTCGGTTGCAAACCCGCAACCTACGTTCACCCCTCACCAAAACCCGGTGAGACTTTACCACACAAGGACAAAGTCCTCAACACACACGGGGACGCCCCCCCCCCCCCCCACACACAAACGAACAAAGGAAAACAAAGCTGCAAGTGTAGCAAAAACACTAGGACAGACTCCCAAGGACACACAAGGCTGAACACAGCCAAAGACCCACCTCCGACCTCTAAGTAGAGCACCAAGCACACACTGAGATGCATATTCAAAGGAAAAGAAATTGTAACAAGAAGAACACCAGTTGTGGCTTCAGATACAGATCTGGAAGCTAGTGTGGAGTTTCAGATAGAGATCCAATGGATCTTCTCTTCAAGCTTTCTGCAGGGCTACTCTCTCTCAAGGCTTCTCTCCTTTCTTCTTCTTTCTTCCCTCTTTTCTTTTCTCTCTTACAGCACTGGACAGGGTTGGCCAGATGCTGGGCTGCTCACATTCCCTTTTCTTCTTTTCTCATTGATTTGCTTGAATGATCAAGGGTGTGGCTTTCTTCAAGGGCAGCAGCAGCTCTCTTCATGTAGAGAGCTTTATATATATAGAAAGCTGGGTAGAAACAATTCCCTCTAGAATCCTTCATTGCAATTGGCTGGAATACAAAAGATTTGTTTGACCACTGACCTCTTTCTTGATTGGTTCTCAATATCTGATAGCAGAATCACCAAAAAAAAAACCAGACATTAATCTGATTGGCCCAGAAGCAAATATGATATTTCTTCTCTTCAGCTCTTCACAGTTCTATAAACTGATTGGTCCAGCAGAGGTAAAAACAATTTTCCCTCCAAGGTCCTCCATTTGAATTGTAGGAAAGGAAATGGTGCTTCTTGGATTTGGAGATCTGCCAGATCTTCTTTCTCATTGAATTGGCCCCAGACAGATGGGTACAGTCCTCTTGTCCTTGGTACATTCCTTGGACTTAAATCCCATTAGTTGACTGCAAAAAGTGTAGTACAGGAAGAACTGACCTTTCCTTAATCTGGTAGCTGCCAAAAGGTTTCTCCCCAAAGGTTGCACTATAGTCTCATGATGAAGAGGACAATCCACTCTCCTAGGAACTTTTTCAGACCTCAAAAGATGTGATTTTGGAGGTTTACGATTCCTATTTTTGGCTACTGGATCCTTTTTCGAACATCTGTGATTTTGACATAAAATAGCCTGAGAATCTTCAAATGCGTTGACCCACTGTTCACATAGCGTCGACGCAGCCTTCTTCAAATACCCCTTATAACGTGTTCTATTTTTGTGATATGCATCGACGCACTGACCATATAGCGTCGACGCATCCATCTTCGGCCTGGCCTTTGCTGCTGCTGCGCTGACGCCTTGTGCTACTGCCTTGGCGCTATTGGCTAGGCTACCGAAGGCTGGCACGCTACGCTGATGCCATTACTTGCAGCGTTGACATAGGCTTGTGAAGTTGTGCTGCTTATGATGCTGGAGCTTTGATGGTGTTGATGCATTGTGCAGGTGGCGTCGACGCAGCTAACACCGCTTGTTGGCCATATCAGCCATTTGTCTCCCTTTTAATCTATTTGCCCCCCTTAGTCGCATGAGCCATCGCCATTGATGTTTTATTCATTGCCCTAAGCCGTCGCCTTTGTTCTTTTGTCAGCCTTGTGACCTATTTGTCACCCTTATGTATCTATTTGTCAGCTCTAATAGATATTTGTGACCTGTGTATGGCTATTTGTCACCCTTAACTCAACTATTTGTCTGCCTTAATTTTTCACTTGTTTGAGCAAGGGGGCGGGCTCCACTTTTCTTTTCTTTTTAATTTATTTCTTTTTGCATCATCTGCCTTGGTTTCTGTGTAACTAACAGTCTTAGCTTCTAGGAGTATGTTTCATGGTATTTGTTCTGCCAAGGTCCTTACTTAACTCTCACTTTGCCTTTCTTGTTTTCTTTCAATCTTGCTGGCACATATTGTGAGTCTTAGATTCATTTGAGCCTTTTGCTTGATCTGCTTGAAGGATGGCTCGTTGCATTGACGCGGTGAGGCTTGTGCGTCGACGCAGTTAGTTGGGTTTGTTGAAGACTTATTTGGCTGCGTTGACGTGAGGTGCAAGTTGCGTTGACGCCACATGCCAAATCCGCTGAAGACACTGTGAGAGGGTTCATTGCGTCGATGCCAAGGTGCCATTGCGTCGATGCCATGAGTGTTGCAGATGCCAAATAGAACTTTGATACAAAGGTGTCGACACCTGGTATCGACACTCTTCCTCTGGATTGCAGAAGTCTGCTGAGCTTGGGAAACTTGATGATCCACCTTCAAGGGATTTGTTTGCACAAATCATGAGAGATTTAAGGCACATGGAAAGGGTCATGATTGTTTGACTAATTCTTAATTAGGCTTGTATGAATCATGAGTCTTTTTATAAAAGACATTGCATGTAAGCAACAAAGACATAGTTGAGTCATTACAAAAGAATAATAATGACTTATAGTTTGTAGCGACCCAAGATCCGGATACCGGGGAGAGCTCGATACCATTCGAATCCTGGCCCGCCGCCCACGAATCGGGAGGGTTCGGAAGGGCTAAAAAGAGTGTGGAGGTACAAAGAAATAGAAAATAATGCAAGACAATTCAACAATTAACAGAAATAAATATACAACTACAACTGCAGAAGTCCAATCCAACAGAAAGAACAGTCTAAAGTAGTAAAATGTACCATATGCCAAGTGAACACTCGGCCCGACAAGCTGGCAGCTAAGGACCTCCGAACAGTACCCTCGTACGTCGAAGAAGAACCACCGCACCTGAAAATTAAGGATGAGTCTCCAAACAGAGACTCAGCAGGGGTCCCGCGGAACCCCAACCAGAAACAACGGCGGTAGCGGAAAGGAAAAATAGCTACAACTACAGCAGGAATAGCGAACCGGTGGCCGGTCAAAACTCGGCACCACAGCTACTCCTACTATACCGGTCAAATAGAAAGAGAAATCCAGATCTCACAATCAGGAACCGGACCACTCTAACACCAGGCCTACCGAGGAAACACTCACGGCAGCTCCGCCCTAAAGGCCTATCCTCCCAGACAAGGCCAACCTGGACCACGCTATCCAAGGTAGGGTCACGACCACGCTGTCGTGAACATGACTCTAACAAGTCGCAACCTCGGTGAAGCCACTGGCACCGAGGCCACTACCTCAGAAACACCAGACGGGCCAGAAAATCACGTCTAACAGATGGGAAATGAAACTTGAACAGGAGAGTCACGTCTCACGTGACAGGAGTACCTGCCCACTAGAAGCAAGGCCGGATGCGTCCGCTGATGGCTTAGACCGCACCTCAAGTGCCCCCCTCGACCCCTGGTGGAACGGGGACACCGTACAAGTAACCACAGAACAAGAACTAGTTGGGGTCGCGCTAGTTAGCGCGGGTCCAACTGCCCCCAACCACGTGTGCACACATAGACCATGCATCCAAGGTCTGGCGCTCTGACTGGTTTTCCCCTCAGTCGGACTCTGGCTGCAAGACGTGGGGCCCGATGGTAACCAGCCTAAAAACTGTCTCTCTGGGGTAGCCTCACCACCACTCCCTGGTGGGACCACTCGCGTGTCGAAAGGCTACGACTAGTGGGGAGTCACTGATGTGACCATTCTCCGAGGAGAACTCTGAGAAACACGCACGCACCCTGTGCGAAAGTCGAGAAGAACCAAGTGGTGCCGAGCCACTGGACTCTGGAGAGTCCTCTAGACTCACTAAATCCAACGGTCTTTCAGTCACAAGACTCGGGGTCAAGACCGTCGTACGCAATGGCACAACGCTGTTAATCTAGTCTAATCCCCAGGTCTAAAACCACGGTAGCATGAAACTCGAGGCAGCTCACGAGCCACTGAGACCATTCCCTCGGAAAGGGAACTGAGAAGCTCTCCAGCCCCGGGCTGGGCAACTAGACTCACAATCCAAGGCCACACACACAGCCCACGCGGAAAACACAAAAGCATGATTCCCAAGGTAACTCACAAGCCGCCACGTCGATTCCCCATCCCAGGGAAAGCGGGAAACCTCTATCCCCAGGCTGAATGACTGGACTCGCAGTCCAAGGCCACACACATGGCCCATTCGGGAATCATCTTCTGCAGAAACCCACGACATGCGGGGGACCCCACCGCACTCACACTGATACACAGTGACTCAATCGAGTGTAGCACGAAACCCGGAACACACACACAGGGTCGCCCGGACCCTCTAAATCTACGGACATGCTTATCGAGATAATACGGTACCTCCAGACACCCCAGAAACACGGTCACGGAACCCACAGGGTGTCCGGGACACTCATGAGGCCGAAGGTCGACCATTGGGTCACAACCGGGTCAACGGAGACCAACACAACACTAAACGGGTTCGGTAGGCACAAAAACCAAGTGGCGGTCCTCCCTAGACTGTCACAGACTAGGCGGTCTGGCTAGGACCGCATAGCCCAGCTTAGCGGTCCAGTCAGGACCGCATAGCCCCAGAAACCCAGGCGGTCACCCTCAGACCGCCCAGAAGAGTAGCGGTCCATTGCCTGACCGCTGGGTGTCACCTAGCGGTCAGTCGCATGGCCGCTACACCTCCTGGCCTCGAATGGAACCAAATGAAAAATGGTCGTGCCCTGACCGCTTAATGAGCCAGGTGGTCCACTCCAGACCGCAAAACACGCCAGACGGTCTTTCGCATGACTGCCTAGATAACTGACATAAGGGGCGAGCGACGATCAGACCAAAATCGCCTAACCAGGAAAACGGTCTGCCTTAGACTGCTAAGGCAGGTAGAGCGTTCAATCTCAGGATCGCAGCCCCAAAACACGATGAAATGGACAATAAACGGTCACCCTAGGGTCCGCTTCACTTATAGGCGGTTTCTGTTAAACCGTTTCTATGCCGAAAAATCGAGAACGGCGGGAAATGCCCCAAAACGCCATTCCACGCCCCATTCACCCCCGAGTGAAGGGGAAACAAAGGGGAAACCCTTCCCCATGCCCGTAGGCATTCAATGATGCCCTCAAACCATCAAATAACGCGATAAAACTCTAGATCCGGCTCCCTCCCCAAAAACATGGTTTTCCCCCAAAATGCAAGAATAAGCCTGCTCGGCTCACCACGGCCTACCAAAATCGTGGGAAAGAAAGTACACGAGCTGGGGATCCATCTCCCTACCTCCATCGAATATTTGATGCACTGTGGATGCCGATCCACGAAGAAAATGCCGTTAAACCCTCACCGAGACACGAACTCGCGGTCGAGCTTCACCGCGCCTCCATCCCCCAATCCTCGACCCATCCTCGCCGTCCTCCTCACCCGCGTTGCTCCGCTCCACCCCCGCCCTGCTCTGTCGGCCGCCGGAGAGGAGAGGGTGAGAAGGGAGAGAGCGTGAGAAGAGAGAGGGAGGGAAGAGAGAAATGAGAGGGGAGAGAGAGAAAGAGTTAATATATATAGAAAAACCCCAGAATTCCAGAAATTCAGAAAAATATGAAAAATTACCTCCGCGATCCTCGGGAGGAGCACAATGCGTCGGTACTATCCCGGAGTCAAAAAATGCCACGGTTCGCCCTGCATAGATTTCTGAAGGTACATCAGGGAAAAACACGTGTAAAGCACAAAACACACTCCGGAACCCACGAACACGATCAAAAACCCACGGATCCAGACCTGATAAGTAATCCGAAAAATCTGGGGCATTACAGCCCTCCCCCCTTAAGAAAATTTCATCCTCAAAATTTAGGACAAACGTGGGAACACAGGGGAAGAAAGGTCTACTCAACTGACAGCGCTATCAGAGCCCTAGCACAGAAAACCTCGACTCTCACGAAAGCTCCTCTCCCGAGGGACACAGCCAGACTACAATCACGAATGACACCTCGCTCCGCATGCCACACACACCGGCCATCAAAGCAGGCATACACCAAAGGACACAGCCCAGCATCACCTCAATCACAAGGAAAACCAATTATGGCATCACTACCACCATCTCACCCACCGAGGAGACATAGTCCTCGTCACGAGAAATAGCTACTAATCCATCCTATGGTTGGCGTATAAAACACACATCAGATTCACAGCAAGCTGATAGGTCCACGCCCCTATTCAAGGGAACAACTAATACATAGCCTCCACCAGCTCACACCTAGCAAGCCAAGTGCTCACAATAGCACCGGACCAACTCTGCCAGAAGACAAACTTCGACAAAGCCCAGATCTCATCCGGAAGCACATCAGGAAAATGACCACCAAAGGCCTCACCGATACATGGCTCTCACCGTTCACGATGCACAACCAATAGCATCTTCTATATGTGAAAAGACCACACGCTGGTCACCAGCTACTCGTCAATGGGAAACCTCCACCTGCTAAGCTTTTTCCTTCTTTCCTAGTCCTACACTAGATCCGAAGGGTACATCTCAAACCTTGATGGGCCATCTACTGACTCGCACAGATAATTACCATGCCTCAAGCTGCACTTCTCTCGGACGCCGTATCCGATCTTGATCATCGCGCCAACTCCACCCTCTCAGGGGAGCACGGTAAAACCAAATGACAAGATCCGGGTGTCTTCGGTCTTTACCTCACTCGACTCAGACTTACAGGGAAATCCTCCCATGCTGGTCACGGACCAAGGACTTCCAACCACAGGCGTCACTATTCCGTCCTATCTCATCGAATCCTATCTCAACTTGTCCAAGTGGTCACTTGCCAATCCCGATTCCACCCTTATCACAGAGCCATAGCACACCACCAGAACAATTCATGGCACACGTCTCTAGGGGAGGAAAGTGCCACCCAATCTCACAGCAACCTGGTCGATGACGCCGCGACCAATGCACACAGGTCTTCAAACGACACAGATTCTAATACAGTTGGGTCCTGTTCACCACAATCCAACATGACCATGATCTACAGACGCTGCAGTGGTTTATCACACTGTTAGGCTCACTAGCCGCTCACAGCTACCAACAGGAGCCCATAAACTGCCAGAGATCACTTCCTCAAAACACGATCTCATCCGAGGACACGGCTTGCAACCAAGTCGGGCACCAAGCCACCGACTCTGACCAACACATCCTCGACCTCCGTTAGGCGACATCCTCTACAACCCCACCCGGGTCTAACACGGACGCCTGAAACGGCTCTCATCAGAAGAACATGGTACTCGTGTGGCACACTTGCCAACATTTTTCACCAACACTCCATCCTGCCAGTGCCAAGAACCACGACATCTCAAGCAACGGCACGGCAACAACATGTCTCACATAGAGGAAGCAATCCTCCAATGCTCAACGCAACCTCAGGAATTCGCCCATAGCACCCATCGCTACGATCCTAAGACCTGTGGGTTATGGGCCCACACGCTTCTGCTGCGCACTCTGATCCACGTGCACAACCCAACACGGTAACTCGGGACTCTCCATGCCGGCAATCCATAACTCGACTGGTCAACCTCAGAAAATAGGGTGAGGAAAGCTCCATTATCTCTAACCCAAAGCACATATTTACTCCCAAATCTGGCAATCCTCTGCAACTCTGCAGGCTCTGATTCGCAACGCATCGAAAAGTTCCAGCACCAGCCAAGAATACAAACACTGCCTAATCAGCACTCGTCCATCCGGAACAGTGTCAGCACCCTTACACACCAGGGGAAATGGGCACAACTCTCATAGGCAACCACCTTGCCAAAACATGGATCACGTCTCGCACGGACTTTATGGCACAGGAAGGCCAACCAATCCAAACACATGATTCAAGACGACGAACCTTAGCTAAACACAATCTCTCCAACCAAAGGAGAAACCGATCACACCTCCGACCAACAGAAAACCTCCATGCTCGGTCTGACCTCAAACCTTGCACATGCTGGGAACAACACCATCCAGCACCGAGAAAACCATTGCCACGTCAGGTCATCACCTCTGACACACTCGACGAGTGTCACATCGGATCACGATCACAGCATCTCTCGATGCACCACCACTGCAACTCCTCGAACTGCAACACGCCACACCAAGAGCCGCAACACGAGCCATAATCGACAACTTTCAACGCTCATCCCCAAGTCCCGAAAGTCACCGCGGAACCTTCTCATCTCAAACCAAATCCAAGGCGAACACAACCCATTCGCACACAAGAGCACAGGAGCAAGACTTACTGGGACACCACATGTAATACCCTGGATTCTTATCGGATCTTCCGGATCCTTATCGGAGAGTTTCATATCACTTTTGTAGGTCCTAAGTTGAGTTTTACGATCCGCATGGGTTTTTCTCTCGTACAAGTTACAGAACCCTATGGTGAGTTTATTTCTCAGTTCATCGACTCGAGGACGCTACAGTTGCGATGTACTCTTTGAGAGGATCGTTTTGACTATTTTTACGTGTTTTTATGAATTAGTCTATTTTCAGACCAATAATTGAATTTTCAAAAATTAGAAAATTTTCCTAATTTCTTTTCTTTTTCTTTCTTCTTCCTCTCTCCTCCCATTCATTCGCGCGCGACCCTCTCTCTCTACCGTTTTCTCTCCTCTCTCGCCCTCTCTGCTCTGGCTGCAGATGGAGGAGGCATGGGCAGGCAGTGTAGATGCTGTGGCGATGATCGAGTGCGTGGTGGGGCGAGGATTGGACCGTTTCTGGCGCGATCCCAAATGGTGGATTCAAAGCCGACGGTCAAGCTCGCGATGCGGTTTTCGGCGTGGTTTAGTCACTCCGATGCACAGAATCTTTGGTGGAGGTAGGGAGACAGATCACCTACTTCTCCTCTGTGTTTTCCTATAGTTTCACGTTGTTCGGTGTGAGAACGAGCGGGTTTTGGCTTGTTTTGGGAAAATCATGCTTCGGGGGTGTTCGAAGGGTTTGTCGAAACACGGCGATGGTTTTCAAATCGGTTGGTACCGTTCGAACCTTTGGAATGTCATCATTCCATTCCCTATGTTTTCGTGTCGATTGGTGGTCATTCGAGACCGGTAGGAGCCCGGGAACCCATGTGGTTCTAATTGGGTCAATTCGGTAGAATTGCCCGTTTCGAGCCGTTTATGGGTCAATTTGACCCCTGTCAGAGCCTGGATGTTCAGCAGTGTCACTGTGGTTGTATCCCCTTCGTCTTGGAATGAACGGGACGTGGAAAGGCCTCGATCCAGGTGATCCTCCGATTTTGCCGCCGTAACGACTGAACGGTCGTTACAGTAACCGTTCAGTGTATGGCACGATTCAATGTGTGACCGTTCCATTTATGTTGGTTCGGGTCTACGCGGTTGCTTGACAGACCATTTTATATATTGCACGGCCCTTATCTAGCCGTGCGGTGCCTGTTGAGCGGGCAATGGCTGGCCGTGCCATTCCCCTCATTGCATTGAACGGCACATGGGTGTAGACACGCCAAAATTGACGCTATATTGATCAAATCTCATGTCACTATGTTGACGCCCCAAAGTGAACTTCAATATATTCATAATACGAAGTTTTTCTATTTTTGTGTGTTTTTGGCTTGATCTTTGCATTTTTGTGATTCGCGACCTGCAGCGGGGCGTGTTTTATATAGCGACCTAACATGGGGCGTGTTCAAAGAAAGGACAACCAAATGTCAGGGCGTCAATTCCTGGTATTATCCGGTTTCAAAATAAATTCAAAATAAAATTCAAATTATTGATTAACGGCCTTCCTCAGGGCGTGGTTTCAATTAACGCCTTCATCTAAGGCGTGTTCTCATAATTTTCAAATGAAGTAAGTTTTATTGCTAAAATTTAATCCCAGAAGTGACGCCCTTGATCCTGGTCGTGTTTTGAGTAACGTCTTGATGTAGGTCGTCAATTTGTGATTTGACGCCCTTCTGAAGGTCGTGTTTCACCTTTCCGTGTTCTGCTTAAACTCAACTTTCCCGAAGAGTTTCCTACCTCCGTTGGTCTCCTTGCTTGAATTAGGAGTTAGAGTCCTGCCTTCTTTGATCATTGCCTATCCTTATCTTCCCAAATTTGAGCTTATCTTCGATTGAAATCCTATAAAAGGATGCTCTGGTCGATCTAGACAGGGGTTGACGGGTCAGAGAGTTCACAGGTTTACGGGTTACGAGTTCAGGGTTACAGAGCTTCATCTTCCTCCTGTGCGATCGTTTAGAAAGGGCTCTGCTCCCTCTGCTTCCTCTGCTTCCGATCAACCGCGTCCACCTTGTTTCCCTTTACTGTCGTCAGGGACAGCAGGGTTCTTTTTATTCTGTTGTGTTGTTTTGTCTTTATCAACCGATCATCATCACTGTGTTTTCTTCTTTTACGTTTGCATTAGCTGCATCACATCTCCTCCCTCCCTATTTTCTTTAGGGGTTTTTAAAATAAAAAATAAGGTGCGCATGTTTTTATCCTCTTCATCATATTTTCTATTTGAGAGTTGATACTACACACTTTTGGCTGATCCACTTCTCTTGGCTTGTTTTATTGTCTCTTTTGCAAGGTAATCAATAAAGGAAAACCCCCTTCATCGGCCGGCCAGTTGAAGGAGGAGGAGGAATTCACAATCCATCCCGCGTTCTATTTTCCACCAGGTATTCGCGATCTTCTTTGTTTCTTCTTGAGGTAACCCCTCTGGCGATCACCCTCCTTAGTAGCACCACGTGCTTCTTTTCCTTATTATTATATCATCTCCCCCTTATTTTTATTATGCTTTCTCATATTTAAATCTCTTCCTCGTGTGTGGATTTATCACGATCTACAAATTGGCGATCACGGTGGGACATCCACTGTTTTTCTTTTGATTACCATCTCCTATTGGCACCCACGTGTGTCCTTTCCTATGGGCACCCACGTGTGCCCTTTCCCCTTCGGCACCCACGTGTGCCCTTTCTCCTTGGTACCCTCGGTACCCCTCCTTTTGTGCCCCACGGGCACCCTCCATTGTGCACCCTGCACACTCCCCGGGATCAGCCAGTTTGTGATTGCATATTTCCTGAATTCACGCCTCAAACAGAGGCGCCTTTTCTTTTAACGCCTTCATCCAGGGCGTTTTATTACTGTGTTACGTCTTCTGTCAAGACGTCTTTCATGATTTTACTACTTTTATCACGCTACCTGTGAATTCACGCCCTGCCATAGGGCGTTCTTTTATTGCATAGCACCTCACCTCAAGGCGCTTTTTCAGATTTGACACCCTCACTCAGAGGCGTCCTTTTCATATTTCGCGCCTCAACCAGAGGCTTGTCTTTGTTTCTCACTGCTGGCTCATGGCCTCTCGCAGTGATTCACGATAGTGACCCTGTCGTTGCTTTGGTTGATAGCGACCTGCCCCAGGTCGTCTCTTTCCTGCGTTTTACAGAAGCCTGCTTCCTATTGCTGTCTGTGATAGTTCATTTGGTTATTACATTGCTTGCCTATATTGCTGTGATCTTGTCATCTTATTTTGCATATTGTGGCATTTGGTTGAGAGACCTCCTCTCTCTACACTAGGATTCCACACACCTCTCTTGGAATCGGGACGACCCTCCATTGAGCATTCCGTCTCTTTGGACCGGAAATCCCTTTTCCAAGACCTCCGTAAGTCCCCGCACCAGTGGATTCCCTCACAGACGTCGGGCTGGTTGTACCCTTGAAGTACTCGGAGTATAGAGAACCCATCGTTAGTGAGGAGAGAGAAAGAATCTAGTTGACCCGGAGGTTACACTTGGATCAACTAGGTTTCACATTGCAAACAGAAGTGAACTATTCAACAATTTAATCCACTCTAATCTCAAGCATAACACTAAAATCTTGCGTTCATCTCAACTTGGTTGCATACACTTGCTTGGATTGATTTGTTTAGACTTGTTTAGATTGAGTGGTTGTTTGTTTGATACTGCCTTTATAAAGCCGTCTCTCCTCTTAAACATGCAACTCCGTTCAGGAAAAATCATCAACATGGCAAGCTACGGGTATTCTTATGATGATGAGGATGAGAATGTTTTTGGTCAATATGAGACCCCCCCCAGGATTCCATCTATTATGAGGGAAATTACCCTCCTCCTCAGTCCCATCATCCTCAAATCCATGTGGTTGATACCACTCCTCAAGAGGCTGTGCCCTCTTCCCAAACTTTACCCTCCAACACCTCGGGGAATTCTTCTCCATCCCTCAATGTCACGGATTTAATTAATGCTTTATCTCATTTAGACGATTCCCAGCGGCAAGCTATTCAGGCCGCTTTGAAAGGGAAGTCTGTTCCCTCTTCATCCTCCAATCCCCCTCCGGCCGAGAGTGGCCATCACCTCACTAATGACCAGGCGGTCTTGCACAAACCCCCCTCTCGTCCACCAACGCCTAGTGCGGCCATGCCGGCCCAACAGGCGATCTATTCAGCGGTTAGGCCTCAGTTCCAACCTCCCCGAATTCTGCAGACACCTATACCACATTCTTTTATTCAAAATCCGGCCCCAGTCGAGTCTGACACTAATATGCTATTACTCCAGAAATTGGCCAGCATGGAGGAGCAACTAAAGAAGGTCACCACGGCTAAGAATGCCCCGGAAATTTCGCTCCCTACATTGCCCGTCTTCCACTTACCACCATCTGAAATGCCGAACTTCCGGCGATATAATGGGACTGGTAATCCTTTTATTCATTTGAAGGACTTCAGGTACGAGACCTCCTTCTGGCAAGACAACAAGGCCTCTTTGGCCTATTTATTCAGGAGATCTCTGGAGGGGCCAGCCCTTGAATGGTTTTATTCACTGGATTCCGCTGATGCCGGCGACTTCGATATTGTTCAAAGGAAGTTCTTGCAAAAATATAGAGACCGGGTCGGACCATCCCTTTCGCTCACAGATCTGGTCGCGGAAAAGATGAAGCCCGAGGAGGATTTCATAATGTTTGCAGATAGATGGCGGTCTATGGCCGAAAAGTTGAAAGATACACTGTCTGAACCGGAACAAGTCAAGATGATAATTTCCAATGCCACTCCTCAGTTCCGGCACATACTGGCCATGAATCAGTTAACCACCATGTAGGAGCTCTATGAGAGAGCTCATTATATCCAGACGCAGATGAAGGATTCGCCCATTATGGGCATGTTTGAGCCGAAGCCACGGCTATTTAGGAAAACCACAACTGTCAACAACAGCGGGCCCACGACGGAGGGCACTATTGCAAATGAGCAGGTTGGCGTAGTTGGCCACCCCCATCAAGCTAACCCACGTCCTAACCTTCCTCCACCACAAAACCCCCATTTCAACTCCACTCCACAACGCCAATTCGCACCCCAACATTCCTTTGCTTCACCACCAAACCAAGCGCCCCGCGCTAACCCTCCAGCTCCGCAACAGTACCACCAGGTACCACCACCTACCAACTATGGCCAACAACAACAACGGAGACCACCACTTGGCCCCAAAAGGGACCACTACCCTCCATTACCAGAAAGTCTCCCGGATATTTTCAATGCCTTAATGGCCGCCAATTTGCTCATATTGCCAAGGGAAAGAACAACGTGGCCCGCTAATGTTGACACATCCCGATACTGCGCTTTCCATCGTGCACCTGGTCATAACCTGGATCGTTGCTTCCACTTCAGAGATTACATTTATGACCTAAATGACCAAGGTGACATCAATTGGGATGAGATGAGATAATTCATCGCCACCATGAAAGAAAGAAGGTCTCCTCGGCAGCAACAAGCTCAGCAGCCACAACAACCAACTCCACAGCAGCAACAACAAGCTCCAGCACCTCAGCACGATATGGGGATTGTCCACAATCCACTGCCGGAGCACCCGCCAAACCAGCATGTAAACCCTGTCACGTCTCTATATGAGGTGGAGAGAGGGCAGGGATGGCATGAAGAAAACGCCTCTGTCGGGGCACTTTATCATAATCAAAATCAACCTCCGCGCCTCTTGCGCACCCCTTCTTCTTCTCCTACCCCTCAAGTGGGCCGATCTCTTCTGCGCCCCGTTAATTCACCTCCTACCGCCAATTCTCCAACCTCGCCGGTTCGCCCCCTTCTTACACGCTTACCACCTCCACAGCCTATGCCACAACAAAACCCATCCACCACCAACCCTTCGCCACTGCCATCTAGGCCACTCCTCATCCGCCCATCACCAACGCCCACTGCACCCGCCACCACTACTCCTTCACCGGCAAGGATCCCCCCACCATCGGTTCCGCCACCTTTTGTACCCAGAACCCTTCTCATTCCACCCCCCACCAACTCCCCCCGCATTCGGGTATCCCTTTCTACCTCTACGCCTCCTACCAGGGCACCAGCACCCTCTACAGGGATTCCCTCTGCGGGAACTCCCACTCCACCACTTATTAACACCAACACACCTTCTTCTTCTTCTAATCCCCCTCCCACACTTGTCCCGACAGAGGCACGTCAAGGCGTGGCGCCGCTCCGTAGTGGACGGATGTTCCACCGTATTTTTCCACAGAGAGAGCTAGAGCCCGCGCAGGGGCCGCAAGAGCAAGAGCAAGAACAAGAGTCAGTGCCAGGGACTCAGTATGATTTGCTAAGGCACTTGGGCCGAACACCAGCAAGGATTTCAATCCTGGAACTAATTAAAAGGTCCACCACTCATCAGCTAGCTTTGAAAGAATATCTGCAAAAGGTGATGGTCAATGAGGACATCCCAGTTGAGCAGATAGTCACGGTTTTAACGCCTGCTAGCAGTCAGTCGGCCATTACTTTCCATGAACATGAACTGGCGCCTCTCCCAGCAAGAAAGTACGCTCTATGCATCACAGTTGACATTAATAAGGTGGCTGTTAAGCAATGTCTGGTGGACACTGGGGCATCCATCAATGTCTTGCCACCTAGCACCTTGAAGTTGTGTGGCATTCCGGAAAGCCAAATTCGGCCGTCTACTATCACAGTCACTGCATATGATAACACGAAGAAACCTCCTATAGGCATGATTACGTTAAAAGTAAGTTTGGGTCCTGCCGCCATCACAGCAGATTTTCATATTCTAGATATGGACCCGACATTTAATGGCATTCTGGGACGCCCCTACATTCAGCAACTCGATGCGGTGCCCTCCACAAATCACCAATGCCTTAAATTCCCACACAAGGGCTGCATTATTAAAGTTACCAGTATGCCGATTCTGCCAGAGGAGGATATTCATGTGGCTTCATCAGTTCCATCCATGTGGCCGGCCAACAAGCCACTATTATCTGTGTTGGACGTCCCTTGTCCACAATCAATGCCAGAAAAAGTCACAACAGTTGCTATGACACCCTTGCCTCCCAAGGGGAAAAAGAAGAAAACAATGATGAACACCTCTGGCTGGAACATCTTAATGAAAATGGGATATCAAAATGGCAAAGGTCTGGGTGCCAACTGTCAAGGCAGGATTAGGCCTGTTAAACCTTAGAAGCTGATTACACGAGGTGGCCTAGGTTACAAAGGGCCAGGCAAAAACAAAGATGAACCATGGGCATTTATGACATCCACATTAAAAACAGATCGCCAACCGCTCACTTGGACATTGAAGACACATTTTGTCGCAGGTGGCTTTCAAAATAATGAGCAAACTACCATAATCACTTCCATATTAGACTGTCAGGATGTTCATGCTAGACAGTTTGCTCGTCATATTGCCCCGTTGGCCACATACAAAGCCCTGGAGTCCTTAAGGCCTGACAAAAGAAGAAAAATGGATGATCCAAAATGTGACTGGTACAGGTGGTTCGATATGCAGGATATTACTATTTCTCTGAGTCGCCTCTTTATGCCAACAGATCTGGAATGGCCGCCACTTATTCATGAATTCATTGAGATGCCAGTTGCAATTACAGATAAGAGGCAGCTACTGAGTGACTACACTGATACTGGAGAGCCAGACGTTCCGTTTGAAGAAGGATTCACTGTGGACAGGCTGTGGGCCGGCCTCTTTTCTCTCACTTCCATGCATCCATCGGTGCTTGCTTCTCTATATTCTCATCGGTTTGGTCGCGTGCCAAGACCACCTCCGATTATAATCAATTTATCTCCAGATTCAATCCAAGTTTCTCTCATAATTCCTTCTTCGCTCCTCGAGCGATTTTCTAAACTCTCCATCACGCCCCCTCGCGGGCCATCACTGATTCAATCTTTCTCTGATCTGGCAATTTCCACTCCTCCTGCTATTCTCCCTTCACACTGCTTTCTTCTTGAAACGAAAAATAAAAATGAAGAAAAAGACAAAAAAGAAAAAAAAAACGCCAAATTCTGAAATTTCCAATCCTCCATTTCTGTTGAGGAGACCTCCTATTTTTCTTCTGAGTGTGTCCCGACCCAGGGGCCGCTCCTTCAAGATTCATTACTAAATCTTTTCTCCCCCTCTGGTGAGGGGACTTCCTCTGTATTACCTCCTGTATCCACTTTTTCACCTCCTTCCCTTCCCTTTTTTGATCAAGCTAGTTGCTCCTCCTCATCTTCCGCTAACACTAAAATTCAAGGGGTAGATTCACATAAGAAATCCAAGGGTAAGCAGATTCCTCGTAGGTTTCTGTTGGAGTTAGCTATCAGATGCCAGGCTTGTTTAGCCCTTCCTGAATTTATAGAGAATCCAATCATCCTGCCAGAGCTGGAATTTGAGGATGTTGCTATTGTTTCTTATGAGGGTTTGGGTGTCTATGAGATTATGAATGACGAAGACCCTATTGAAGAGGGGGATGAAAGTTATGAAGAATATGAGGACGAGGCTGATGCTTTTGCTAGTGGCATAAGACGATTTGATGAACCGTCAGCCTCCGTAGAAGAGCCTACCAAAGAAATTAATTTGGGTACCGAGGAAGACCCTAGGATTGTCCTCATAAGCAAGAATTTACCGCCCTCCGAAGAGGAGGCGCTCGTTTTGGTCCTGCAAGAATACAAGGACACGTTCGCATGGAGTTATGAAGATATGCCTGGTTTAGACCCTGCGCTCGTTGAACATCGCCTAACACTTAAGCCAGGGTCTGTGCCGGTCAAGCAACGGTTGAGGCGTTTCCACCCTAATATGGCTTTAAAGATGAAAGAAGAGGTCGACAAGCTCCATAAGGCTAGATTTGTTAGAGTTGTCCTCTACCCCAATTGGGTGGCTAACATCGTCCCGGTTATGAAGAAAGATGGAAAAGTTTGGATTTGTATAGACTTCCGGGATCTCAACCGTGCGTGTCCCAAGGATGACTTCCCCCTCCCTCACATTGATGTTCTGATTGATAACACGGCAGTTTTTGAGACTCTCTCTTTTATGGATGGCTTCTCAGGTTATAATCAAATTCGTCTGGCTGAAGAAGATCAAGAGAAGACATCATTCACTACACCATGGGGTACTTATTGTTATGTGGTCATGCCTTTTGGACTTAAGAATGCTGGAGCCACCTATCAGAGGGCTATGATGGTGATTTTTCACGACATGATTCATATCTATATCGAGGTGTATGTGGATGACCTGGTTGTGAAATCAAGGACAAGGATTGAACATCCTGGGGTTCTAGCTAAGGTCTTACAAAGATCACGAGAGTATCAGTTGAAGATGAACCCCAAGAAGTGTGTGTTTGGCGTTTCTTCAGGGAAGTTGCTTGGTTTCATTGTTAGCAAGAGGGGAATTGAAGTTGATCCCAACAAGGCAAAGGCCATTAGAGATATGCCTCCTCCCAAGAATTTGAAGGAAGTTCGAGGATTAATCGGGAGGTTGCAATTCATTCGCCGCTTCGTCTCCCAGCATTCACAAAGATGTAGGCCGTTTTACGAGCTTACTAAGCCGGGAGTCAAGTTTAATTGGGATGACAAGTGTCAGGCAGCCTTTGACGGATTGAAGGATTATTTGGCCAATCCTCCTGTCCTGAGGCCGCCGATTCCAGGCAAACCACTTATTCTCTATGTTTCTGTCCTGGATGACTCCGTAGGTGCAGTCTTGGCTCAAGTGGACAAAGAAGGGAAGGAGAGGGCAGCATACTATTTGTCTAAACTTCTTAACCCCTGTGAACAGAAGTATTCAGCCATGGAGAAAACTTGCGCTGTAGCAACCCTGATAAATGAATATTGGAAATGAATTAAAACATATATATTACAGAAGTAATACAGATAATAAGAATAGGGTTAAGTAGATGAAATAAAACAAATTACAAATAACGCCTCTTAGTAAGGCGTTAATAAAAAAAAAAAACGCCTCTATAAACGGCGTGACTAAAGAAGGGACGCCCACAAGTACGGTCGTCAATTCTCACGCGACCAAATAGGCAAGTAAAAGAAACGCCCATATGTTTGACGCATTTATCTTATTTGGTTTGTTTTATTTATTTATTTTATTATTTATTGGCGTGCCAGTCACCGAAGTGACAATTTTGTTGTGCGCTCGATCTGACATGGTCAGTCGATTGTGAAGTCCGAGTCAGGACCCGAAGTCCGTCATACCCTGAACGCTATGACGTTAATTACGTCCTTCCAAGGAAGGACAACCCTTGATTAAACGCTAAAAGTAGGAGGCCCCGAGAGGCAAAAAAATATATTCGTGTGCGCAATTTGGATTTCATACCAGAGCCTGGAAGGCGGGCAAGATAATAATAACATCAACTGTAGAAACAGACGATATCGTTAAGTCAGCGGTTCAGAGATCGAGCTTAGGGGGAGGGGAAATTTCAGTCACAGGCAGACTGGGCCGTGGCCGTGATAGGGGTTCAAAACATCGATCGATATTTCGGCAGCATTTCCCCTTCTTCTGGATCATGCCCAGGGGGAAATAGACTATCACCCACGGAGTGTCGGGATGAAAGCCGAAAGAGAGAAGTGTTGAACTTCCCGAATCGCATATTTGCCATGGGGCAATGTTTGGTATTCCCTATAGAAGCCGGTGGAACTCATGCAGTGGCAGAGCCCTCCCGAGCTAAAGGGGTTATTCCTGAACCCGATGCGGGACGACGGAAAGTGTGCGAACGCTCAATGTCGCGCCCTCGCACGCGGATCGACCTGCGCGGTCAGGTCGGGGGGATCGACCTGCCCAGTCAGGTCGCGGGGGTCAAGGGGGCAGCGCCCCTTGCGGGGGTTTCTGGGGGCGGAGCCCCCGGAACAAAATTCAGATTTAAGATTCAGTAACAACATTTGAGTATGTCATTCCCGGAAGGTTCCGGTTGCTATGTATGACCTCTACAATGTTCCATTCGCAGCCTTTGGGGCCCGGTCCCAGACTCTGCGTGACTTTCGGTGCACGTCGGGCTATGTCGGAGTCCCCGACTCTTCTTTGATTCAGCTCTCGGCAGGGCCGGCTGTAGAGTTGTGGCCATATCTTCTGCCCGGGGGGGGGGGGCTCCCTCATCGGCTAGCGGACCACCAAGCGAGTCCTCATCCTGATCGAGGAGGCATGAGGTTTATTTGGCATTTTCATCTTCGGCTTGCTCTCGAGTGTCGAGACGTGCATGCCGTATGATCATCATCGACATTTTTCGACGTCCACAAATGCCCCCCACTCGTGGGTGGCACAAGCGAGGGATGAGTGCGCGGGGATCGCGAGTGTAGAGTTCTTCAACAGGACGTCTGTTCTTCCGAGCCAGTGGGATGCTAGTCCGGTGCAAATTCACGGGAAAGCGCTCACTCCTTCAGCGAAGGGATGAGGGGATCGCTTCACTGCACATGCACACGGACTGGCATATCTGAGTGGAGGTTTGGTCGACGGCATGGTGGAATGCCGAAGCAAGAAGGAGGGGTTCAAGTTTCTCTGACTTGGGTGAAAAGTCAAGATCGGATCGCACGGCTGAGGCCCCAGAAAGGCCTTAGGCGCCGTCAAAGGTGGTTCGTTGACACTGGGGTTGCATCAACGCAAGGATTTCAATCTTCTTCCGACCCAGACGAAAGGTCTAAATCGGAGCTTTCGGCGAGGGTGCCGCATAAAGTGGATTCGCCAATGCTGGGATTACATCAACGCAAGGATTTTGGTTTTCTTCCGACCTAGATGAAAGGTCTAAATCGGAGCTTTCAGCGAGGGTGCCGCATAAGGTGGATTCGTCAATGCTGGGATTGCATTAACACAAGGATTTCAGTTTTCTTCCGACCCAGACGAAAGGTCTAAATCGGAGCTTTCGGCGAGGGTGCCGCATAAAGTGGATTCGTCAATGCTGGGATTGCATTAACGTAAGGATTTTAGTTTTCTTCCGACCCAGACGAGAGGTCTAAATCTGAGCTTTTGGCGAGGGTGCCGAGTAAGGTGGATTCGTCAATACTGGGATTGCATTAACGCGAGGATTTTGGTTTTCTTCCGACCCATACGAAAGTTCTAAATTGGAGCTTTCGGCGAAGATGCCGAGTAAAGTGGATTCGTCAATGCTGGGATTGCATTAACGCAAGGATTTTGGTTTTCTTCCGCCCCAGACAAAAGGTCTAAATCGGAGCTTCCGGCGAAGATGCCGAGTAAAGTAACACTGAGGAACAACTTCTTTCTCATTCTTTTTCTTTTCCTTCTTCTTTTTTTTTTCTTCTTTTTTTTTTCTTTTTTTTTTCTTTTTTCTTTTTTTTTCTTTCTTTCTTTTTTTTTTTTTGATGATCACGGTGGGACCGGATCACAAAGGTGTGATAGTATCGTCGACATTGGGTTTATGTCAACACAATGGAATCGGGTTTAATCGGCTTAGACGGAAGGTCTACGCCATGCTGCTCGGTTGAGGCCTCGGAGGGCCATGGGCGCCGAGTTGAGTTTTCAGATGTTTTATGTAAAAAGCTCCATGATGGAATCCTCTTCATTGTGGGGTAATGGTTTCAGTTGATCGCCGAGCTGGGGAAGCGGCACATGGTATAACTTCAGGTGTTTCCCATTGAGTGGTGGGAATTGAATTTCCCCCCGGTGGTTGACGATGACATAAGCACCACCTTCATAGACTTTCTGGACCACATAAGGTCCTATCCAGTTTTCATTCAGTTTGCCTTTGGGGTTGGCCGCCATGACTTCTCTTCGCTTGACCATGACTAGGTCTCCCATCTTGAATTCACGTTCTTTGACGAGTTTGTCAAAGGCGCGGGTCATACGGGCCTGGTAGACCTGTATGTTCTGCTGGGCTCTGAGCCGCCGTCCTTCCAGATCGGAGAGCTCCTCCAATCTTCTTTCTATATTGGCTTGGCCATCTTTGACTAATTCGTGCTGGATCGCCACCCGTAGTGAGGGTACCTCCAGCTCTATCGGCACGACCGCTTCTGAGCCATACACCAAGGAGAATGGTGAACAACCTATCGGGGTCTTGTACACAGTGCGATACGCCCATAGCGCTTCATACATCCTGTCTTCCCAATCCTTCTTGCTAGAGCTGACCGTCTTGGCAAGAAGTGTGCATAGTGTCTTGTTGAAGGCTTCCGCTAACCCGTTTGCCTGCGGATTATACGGAGTGGACGTCCTCCAATCAATCTTGAATTTATCGGCCAATCTATAGACCTTTTGGTTTCGGAAGTGGCTTCCGTTGTCAGAGACAATTCGATCGGGCACGCCGAATCGGAATATGATATTTCGACGGACGAATCTAGCCACGATTTCTCCCGTCACTTCTCTTAGAGCCACAACTTCAGCCCAGCGAGAGAAGTAATCTGTTGCTGCTAGAATGTATTTGCATCCCGCTGAAGACGCGGGGAGCGGGCCCACAACATCAGTACCCCATTGAGCAAAAGGCCAACTGGGCACCGTTGGGTGCAAATGAGCTGGAGGTCTTCTTGGGATCGCAGCATGCTGCTGGCATTTATGACATGACTTGGCATACTTGCAGCAGTCATCGAACATAGTCGTCCAGTAATATCCTAGCTTCTTGACTTCAATCTTCATTTTCGGCCCAGCTTGATGAGCACCGGCCGACCCGGCGTGAACTTCCTTCATAACCATCCAAGCCTCCTCCATGGATATACATCGGAGGAGCACCTTTCTTCCGGCATCAGCCATGGTTCGGAACAGAGTTCCATTTCTGACTTCATAAGAATCTTTTGTTCTGATCAATCTGATCCTTTCTTCCCTCTGCTTGGGCAATTCTTGGTGTTCAAACCATTTCATTAGGGGTTCCCTCCAATCAGGAGAGTTAGTTGTTTCTGCTGTCGCAGCTTCATATTCTTCTTCGTCACCTGGCTCCTCTATCATGCTGGGGACCTGGCGCCTGTTTATGACTGTTATGTTGAGGGATTTGCCTGGCAGGGCCGCCAGTGAGCTTGCTAATTTTGCTAGTGCATCAGCCTGGGCATTCTGGCTTCGGACGACATGGCCTACTTCAATGAAGTAGAACCGCCCCATGAGCTTCTTCGCCTTGGCGCAATACGGAAGTAACCCGGGCTTCCGGACGTCGAACTCTCCTTGTATCTGCTTGATAATCAGCATAGAATCACCAAACACCTGCAGCATTCGGATCTCCATGTGGAGGGCTATCTGAAGACCGATAATCAAGGCCTCATATTCTGCTTCATTATTCGTGCACGGTTTGTTGATCGAACACGATGTATGCAACACTTCTCCTTCTGGGGATTTGAGGACGATGCCTGCTCCAGCCCTTATCCTCGCATGCCCTGATTGAGATGTTTCAATTCTGGATGCCCCGTCAAAGTATAACTGCCATATGGCTTGACGGACTTGGTCCACTTCCAGTGTTTCATCTTCCGGAAGTTCCGCGACAAGCGGGGAATTCTCAGGCACAGGGTGTGCTGCGAAGAAATCTGCTATCGCCTGGCCTTTAATAGCCTTTTGCGGCACATATGTAATATCAAATTCCATCAAAATGACGGCCCACTTCCCCAGTCGCCCTTTCAGCGCCGGCTGGGACAAGAGATGTTTGGCTGGATCGGCCCTTGATATCAGCTGTATTTCAGGCGAGAGCATGTAATGCCTCATTTTCTTGGCTGCAAAGACCAAGGCAAGACAAACTTTCTTGATCGGGGTATACTTTGCTTCTGCCCCGACCAGTCTTCGACTGAGGTAATAAAGTGCCTGCTCCTTTCCCTCGTCGTTGTTTTGAGCCAACATTGCCCCGAGTGAACATTCGGTGGCGGCTATGTAGAGAATTAGCGGCCGCCCTTTGACAGGTGCCCCCAGCATAGGTGGGGTCTTCAAGTATTCCTTCAGCTTATCAAAAGCCTTCTGGCATTCTTGATTCCAGTCGAACGGCGCATCTTTCATCATCAACTTATGAAATGGTTGACATCGCCCAGACAGGTTGGAGATGAACCTGCGGATATAGGCCAATCGGCCCTGCAATGATCACAGTTCCGTCAAGTTCTTCGGAGGCGGCAGCTCCTGAATGGCCTTTACCTTGGAGGGGTCTATTTCAATCCCCCTATATCGGACAATGAAGCCCAGAAACTTCCCACTGGAAACGCCGAAGGCGTACTTCAGCGGGTTCATCTTCAGCTCGTGTTGTCGGAGCCTTTGAAATATAACCCTGAGGTCACTCAGGTGATCCTCTTTCTTTTGGGTCTTGACAACCAAGTCGTCGATGTAGCATTCGACCTTGTCATAGAGCAATTCATCAAATATCTTGGTCATCGCCCTTTGATAAGTGGCGCCAGCATTCTTGAGGCCAAAAGGCATCCTTTTATAGTGGAATATCCCCTTGGGTGATCGGAAAGCCGTATGAATTCTATCATGCTCGGCTATCCATATCTGGTTGTATCCGGACGACCCGTCCATGAAAGATAAGGCTTCATGGCCAGTGGTGGCATCGATCATGACTTCAGTGATGGGCACCAGAAAATCATCTTTCGGACAAGCCTTGTTCAGGTCCCGGAAGTCCACACATATCCGGATCTGGCCGTTCTTCTTCTTGACGGGCACAATATTGGCCAGCCAGGTGGTATACTGGTTTTCTGCTACGAAGTCAACGTCTATGAGCTTGTCGACTTCCTTGCAAACTTGGCTTATCAGTTCCGGCCTCATTCGCCGGGGTGACTGCTTCACTGGTTCGGCCTTGGGGTCAATGGCCAACATATGCTGAGTAATCATCGGGTTGAGGCCCGGCATTTCTTTGTAGTTCCAAGCAAAACAGTCTCGGAACTCTTGTAGGAGCTTGATGTATTGCTCTCTCTCTTCTGGGAGAAGGAGGGCGCTGAGGAATGTTGGTCTGGGGTCATCTTTTGTACCCAGATCCACTTCGATCAGTTCATCAACAGTGGCTTGGCCACCATCTTCTATCTCCGGGGGAGCCGGTTGCAAATCGATGAAGCCTTCATCGTCTTCATCAGACTCGAGGGCATCATAGATGTCTTCTTGTACCACCCCGCTCAGTGGCAGGGCTTTGTCATCTTCTTTCAGAGGGGTTGAAAGGGGTGCTTCACTGGCTTCTGGGCATCTTCCATCGGTGGGGCTTGCGACCTCCGTGAGCAAAGAGATCATGTGGACCCCGCTTCTATGAACGACCACGTCATGCGGACGCGGTGGGTACACTTCATATTTTCCCAGCCTTAGTTCGCCCTTCCTGATTAGGCCTTGAGCGATATTTTTGAATACATAACAATTCTCAATAGGATGCCCCAGCACCCGATGATAAGGACAGAATTCGGGGTCGTCGCTTCGTTCGACATCCTCTGGCCTTTTGGATTCTGGCAAGGTAATCTTGCCGTAACGACAAGCCCATTCAAAAATCCTCTGAGTTTTGTGTCTTGGGAAGGAATAAGGCCTCCTCATTTTCTCTCGCAACGAGGCCGGTTGATTGGTTGAAGGATTGGCTACCTCCTTTGTCTTCTCCTTCGAATGCCCAGAAGTGCGGAAGTTGACATCTCCGGGTTTGTCTTCTTGCCTTGCCAGGGTGATGGCAGGATGGTATTTTGCCGGGAAGGCTTCAATATCAGCCGCTATCATGGCCAACTGATCAAGGGAGTGGACGTTAAGGCCGACCATCCGCTGCTGAATATCCTTCTTTAGACTTTCCCCGCAAGCCCAAGTGGCAACCTCGTGGCTTAACGGGGAGATGCATCTCACATATAGGCTTCTCCACTTTCTGATGTAGTCCAGGACGGGCTCATCATCTTCTTGCCTGTGGCTGTAGAGTTCTGCCCTGGTCACGAGGAAGTGCTCCGGGCTTGAGTGACTGTATCGCTGAGGGAGGATGTCCCCTGCTGGGTCAAACCAGCGCATACTTATTTCGGCTAGGTGCTCCTCCAGCCTTTCAATTTCCTGATGTAACCCGCCGAGCAGTGAGGGCAAGGTGGAGTCAGGCTGAGGGAAATCTGCTTCAGGGCATCTTTCACCAGCCAGGCTTGTGGCCTCTGCGAGGAGGGAAACCACATGGACTCCCTTTTCACGGACAGCTGCTTCATGGGGTTGTGGGGGCTTCACCTCATAATCCTCCATCTTCAATTCTCCTCTGTTGATCAGGTTCTGGGCGATATCCTTGAAGACATAGCAATCTTCTATAGGGTGGCCAAGGATTCGATGGTAGAGGCAGAATTTAGGGTCATCACTCCTTGTAGCATCCTCTGGCCTTTTGGACTTTGGCAAGGTAACCCTGCTATAGTGGCAAGCCCATTTAAAGATCTCCCGAGTTTTATCCCTCGGGAAGGAATAAGGCTTCTTCATCTTCTCCTGCAACGTGAGGACTCGTTCCGCCGGCCGGCTAGTTGAAGGACCGGCTATTTCTTCACCTTCCTCCTTGAGTGCATAAAAGCACTAAAGTTGGTGGTCAGGTACTGATTCTCCCATCTTGCTGTGGTGGCATAGGAGCGCCCCGGGTTCATGGATCTGCCCTCCCGGAGGTGGATACCCTCGGTAAGACCGGACAGTAGTTCGATCATCTTGGCCAACTGCGCCTTCAACATCTCGATCTCCTGCTGCTGTTCACAACATATTACGAGCATAACAGGGTCACAAAGGGAGAAATCTGGAGTGTAGCTTGGACTGCTATCTTCCATTTCGGCATCGAGTGGAGGTGGCAGCACCCCGCCACCGTGACTATCTGGGAGTGGTGCCTCGGAAGTCGATGGCACCCCCTCTATATCCTTGCTTAGAGGTGGGTTCTGGAGGAACACTTCTTCATCTTGAGCTTTGTCGGCTGAAGTCATATTCTGCTCTTTGCCCTTGGTTTCTAGTGCATCTGTGTCTTCTGGGGGACCGTCGCCAACTAGAGCTGAGACGGCTATCATGTTTGCTTCATAGAATTCTTCTGCTGAGAAACCCAACCCAGGGTGCTGGGTAATCTTCAGGAGCTCCCTATCCAGGTTCGGTGGATACCACAGCTTCTTGAACATTTGATTCCGACTTTCGGTCTGAAAGAAGGGCAATTGTTGCCCTCTAGCCATTTTCACCACTCTGCTGGATATATCCGAAAGTCCCATGATTGGGCCGACCGGGTCACAGATTTCTTCGGGGAATTTACAATCATCATCCCCTTTCACTGGATGTTCATCAGCCACATAGAATATCGTAGGTGGGCCCTCTGGGTTGGGCACCTCCCAGATCTTCAAGAATTCGACTGTTTGACAATCTAAGTCTGTGGGGGGCTTCATGATCCCTGGAGGGACCTTCACATACCCAGGCAAATCTTCGAGCTTCGGAACTCCTGTCTCGAGGTAAATATTGAAGGGGATGGCTCGAACCACGCCTTCAACTTTAGAAATGTGTGACACTTCCTGCGGTGCCACATAGTCGGGCGGTGGTGGAGGGAACCAGTCGTCGTCCTCTGCTATCTCCTTCCCTTTGCTTTGAGTCGGCTGGGGATTCTGCTTCGGCTCCTCCATGTAAAGTGCAGCATCGAGTAGGTGGCATTCAAACACCTCAAAGGGGTGTAAGTCTGCGAATATTCTTTCTTCTTTTCCATCTCGGGAGTACTTAATGCACTGGTGCAGGGTTGAAGACACTATCCGATTCTGATGCAGCCACGGTCGGTCGAGCAATGCTTTATATGTGGTATCGGAGTTGATGACGTGGAACTGCACTTTGGTGGTGAAGTCTCCTAGTGACAGCTCAAACTCTGCTACACCCATGGGAACTTCAGACTTCTGGTTGAACCCAGTTATCTTCATATCCCTGACCTTGATCAGGTGCACATTGAAGTAATGTTTCTGGTAAACCTGGTAGGAGAGTATGTTTACTGCTACCCCTGTATCGACCAAGATCCTATTTATAGGCTGGCCGTTCAACTGCCCCCTCATGTACAAGGGTCTGTTGTGGCTGACCGAAGGAAAGAGCATGTCTTCTTCGGTGAAGGTGATGGTTGTTCCCAACTGCAACTCAGCAAAATAGCTTTCATAATGCACCGGGGTTTGCAGAGCCGCAATGACAGCCTGCCTGGTTTCCTCATCCAGGGAGAGTATCTCCCAGACACTGAATCTTGCTGGGATTCTTTTCAATTGTTTCAATATCCGAGAGCCGGCTCGGACGTTAGCTAACTTTGCTTCTTCGGCTTTGCTATGCGTGCCATGTTCTGGTGCCGGAGGAGTCGGCGGGGAAGATAGTTTATCTTCTTCGGGGGCCGCCCGACTCTGGCTTGCTTGGTCGGCTGGTTCTTTCATTTGCACGGGCTGAGCCACAGGGGTGGCGCCCTCATCATCTTTATTTGCCAGAGGGGGCATTCCCGAGGTGGAGGTAAGAGTGCTCTTGGCCTTGGACCCGGGCTGTTGGTATGGTTGTTTGCTCTTCTTCGCGAGCAAAAATTCGGCGAACGAGGGTACCACTTCGCCTGCTGCATCTTCAGGGTACAAGCCCGATGGAGGCGGGATTGCTGCGCCCTTCACTTTAGGTTCGGGGATTTGGTATGGCCGCTCGCCCCTGAATATAATATTGTGATTGGCCGGGGGCAAACGTCCCCACCTTCTCCCAGACCTGGTGACATGTTGGGAAGTAGAGGCCTCGACTTGGTTTGCTTCGGTAGGTGCGAAGCATATTTCTTCTTCTCCCTCCTCTTCAGAGTTTTGGGCCATGTTGAACAAGGCCGACAAGGTATTGCAAGACAAAAGGCTGCATTTTCTTTTATTCTTCAGCTTCTTCTTCTTTTTCTTCTTCTCTTCTTTTACAGCTGGAAGCTGTTCTCGGGGAAGTTCATCCCATATGCCGGTTTCTTGTGTTTCGGGTTCAGCTTCTTCAGCCAATTTTAAGGATTCAAAATGTTCCCAGGGGACATATTCCTTCAGCCGCACTGGCTGGATCTTGGGTTGTTCATATTCTTCTAACCCGTCAATGATCGCCTGCAGCCGTTTAACCACCGGGCTGACTTGCATGTGCATCCGCAACAAGAGTGGCTTCTTCCTGTTGTCAGTCATTCTTCGGAGGACCAACTGAGGAGCAGTTTCATACCAGACCGAGGTGACAACCGGTGGTGGTGGCTGAGGCGTGACGCCATGAATTCGGACTCCCGGGGTAGGGCGGGATGTCGACTTTCTTCTTGTCTTCTTTGGCACCATCTGCCAATCTCCATGGCTCTCTGCGGGAGCGAGAACAAATGCCTCATAGGTGTGCTTTGTACAAGTATCTGACACTTCTTCAGGCAGTTGTTGGTATAAGGATATCATATTTACGGTTGCCCCCAGCACTGGCAACTCATGCGGGCGGGGCGGGTCCACCTTGTGCTCGCCCATCTGGAGCTCTCCCTTCCTGATCATGCCTTCAATGATGTCTTTGAAGACGTAACAGTCTTCGAGGGTGTGCCCGAGCATCTGATGGTACGGACAAAATTGAGGATCATCTTTCCTCTTGATGTCACCGGGTCTCTTCGGCTCCGGGAGAGTAATTTTGTTATATTTGGTGGCCCACTCGAAGATGACCCGGGTCTTCTCCTTCGGGAAGGAGTAAAGTTTCTTCATTCTTGACCGCAAGGAGGCGGCCTCTTGTTGTTCAGCCTGCTTGGCCGGAGGAGCACTGGCGACTCCTTTATCATTGTCCTTCTGCATCTCGAAATCCTTGAAGTCGATAGTGTTGACTTCTTTGGGCACGGACCGCTTCTCAATTGATTTTCCTTTTTGGGCTGAGGTGGCCGGTGCGGGAGAGTATTTGGAGAGGTAGGACTCAATTTCCACCACCACATTATTTAATCGATCAAATGACTTGATCTCCATCCCGATCATTTTCTTGAAAACTTCACGCTTCAAATTCTGCTTGCAGATTTGAACTGCATCTTCTTGATGTGGCGGGCGTCTACACCTCATGCTGAGGTTCCGCCATCTCTTGATGAATTCTAGGGCAGTTTCATCATTCTTCTGCCTGGTTGCATAGAGCTCGGCCACTGTGACCTCTCTTTCGGTGACGTGGAACCGCTCCCGAAATTTTCTTTGCAAATCTGGCCAGTCGTTAACAGACCCCGCCGGCAAGTTTGAGTACCATTCGAAGGCGAGCCCTGTGAGCGAGGACCCGAAGAACTTCAGTAGGTACGATTCATCAGTCGCCAGATCGCCCATCACATTGACGTAATAGGCTATGTGTTCCTTCGGCGACCCCTGGCCATTAAATTTGTCAAACTTTGGCGGCTTGCTGACGCCAGGAGGCAATCTCTTCCCCGCATGATGGGCAGAGTAGGGTACCTTGTACACATCATATGAGGCATATTCTTCACTTCCCCGATCGGCCAGCTTCATCTCGACTATCTGCTCGATCATGAGCTTGTTAGCCATTGCCGGATCCACTACTTCTGGGTAGAAATGAGCTGACTGCATCTGTGGCGTCGTCAACACCGTCGCCTGGGGTATAGTGGCGGTGCCTTGGTGTTGAGGAGCCGAAGGGGTCATTGGGGCCATGCCCCCAGCATAGTTGGGGATTGGCTGAGAGGCCGTCACCTGGGGTGAACCCTCAAATTCTCCAGCGCCTTGCCTGGATGTTTCTGGAGACGGTTCGACCTGCTTCGACGTGGAAGCATGCATGGTCAGTTCGCCCACCTGTCGCTTCAGAGCTTCGATCTCCTGTCGATAGGCTTGAAGCAGCATCAGCATCGCCGGGTCGGAGGTGGAAGGGCTAGGAGCTTGGCCTCCCCCTTCTGTCAGAGTATCTAGAGAAGGCGCTACCCTTTCTCCTTCATCCCCAGTGGTAATCACGTTCGCCGCCATGGCGACCGCATCTGAACTTGTTTCACCGGCGAGGGCTTGTATTATCTCAGCTGCAGCTGCTCCTCTTCTGGTTAGGGGACCCGACCTGCCAGCCAACCTGGCCATCTCTTCTTGGTCTTCAGGTAGGGCTCCATATTGGTTGGCCACTCCGGCCATATTACAGGTATAAACCCGCATCTTTTGGTTTCTTCGAGCCGCCTCCCTGGTTGTCAGTCTAGGAAAGGTTACCCTATCAAACACCGAGACTCTTGGTGGAGCTTCTTTATAGAGGGGCGGCCCATAGCACCCTGACTCCGCATCTTCGATATCTTCCGGGTTAACTTGTTGCTCCCGGTTTCTTTCAGCATCATTCACGGCTTCTAGGAGCCGCTGAGTTCCCAAGAGGGTGTTTCCAAGGCCGCGGAGATATCCCCTCACGGCTTGAGTGATGTCATCTCCTCCCTGGCTGGGGCAGACAGTTGGTGGTGATGCTTGCACTGGCGGTCTATAGGCGAGATGCCTCCGCTCGTGCATCATGTTGTATCTTCTTTCCTTCAAATAGATGTTCGCCTGCCGACCGTGAGCACGGAAGGCAGGTCTTCGAGACGCTTGAACCGGCGCCTCAATCTTCTCTTCTTCATCTTCCTTCATCTTTTTCTTGAGCCGGTCAGTCCTGACGGGCTCCAGTTGGGTTGAGGCTGGGGCCCGCCTGATGGGGACCCATGCTTGCTTGAATTCAGTCGGCTTCTGGGCCGACTCTTGCTTTGGCATGGACCTGATGCGGTCTTCTCGCTCCCAGGCCAGTGCTTGGAATTGGTTGTGCACCGGCACCATTGGGATTACCCTATCTGGTGAGATCGTGGCCTGACGGCCATTTAGGTACACTCGGACTCCTCCGATCATTACGGATTTGCCCGAGAGGGAAAGCCGGCCTTGCGGCGTGCTAGTGGTTCTCCTTGCCGCCCTCCTGGCAGCCGAGGTGCGCTTCTTCTTCACTTCAATGTGGTGGACATAGTAGCCCACCATCTTCACAGCTTCGGGTGTCGCCTCCACGGGGGCGACGGGCTCGACCTCCTTGACATCCAAGAGGTCCACGAACATAACCCCGAGGAAGTTGGGGAAGCCAACGACCGGGGGAAAATCGCCGAACTGGATCGGCACTGCCAAGTAGCCATGCTCGGCATGGCTCGCCACAACCAATGGACCGAAAGTGACAGCCATCGGTTCTTCAGAAATGGATCCCTCCTACAATTTCAATAATGCGGAAGTTAAGACTTCGAAAAAGGCCATTGGGCCCCTAATCTCGGCGAAAAGATGAGAGGTAGTCCCGTCCCACCGGGCGTGCCAGCTTGTGGAATGCACTAGATTTCGTAGGGTGAAAATATCGTGGGATATCGGTGTTCTTTTTATCGGTTTATCTAGTGCGAGGGTGTGCCAGTCACCTAGGTGACAATGTGTTCGGGCTTCAAGAATGGAGTGGTCCGAAGCCCGGGGTGCGCTCCATCTGACTGATCAGATGATTGTGGATATCGGGTCGGGACTGGAGACCCGCCGCGCCATAAAGGGCGCGACGTTAATTACATCCCCTCGGAGAGGGGAAGACCTCTGATTAATCGCCAAGAAAAGGGGTCAAATGACCTAAAGATCGTTTTTCATTAAAGCATGCGAGTTGGGTTGACATGATTTAAACCCTCCGCATCGGTATGCAAAACGGTGTTCAAAACCATACAAATATTTGCTGCGAGTGCGGCAAATTTAATGCAAGTGCGGGATTAGATCTTGGTATATATATATATCAGTCACTAAGGACCATCCAATATCCTGTCGAGAGTCCGTATTCGAAGCATCGAAGGTAACAACAAAGACATTCGGATATCTACCGTAGGTACGGCACGTTTCATGTGGGTGAGGGATCGGATCCCGGAAGAAATGGGTCAAGCTGATGAACTATCGGCCCGAGAGGTGCACGGATCATGACCATGTCGGGGATCCCGAGGTCCATGTCCGATACCACGGGGCATCATTACACAGTCCGGGGGAGAGGGTTGTTAAGTGTAAGGCCCGAAACTCGACAACGTGCGCCCTCGCACGCGGATCGACCTGCGCGGTCAGGTCGCGGGGTTCGACCTGCCTGGTCAAGTCGCGGGGGTCAAGGGGGCAGCGCCCCTTGCGGGGGTTTTCGGGGGCAGCGCCCCCGGAACAAAATTTGGATTATAGTAGAGGGGAGACTTTCGATTAGTTTTACTCATTAGCTTTAATTCTTTTCTATCATTTGATTAATCATTTTTTTTAGGCATGCCGGTTCAATAGGCATAAGAAGGGGGGGGGGGGCGCGCCGGATAAGGGGCGCCGTTTTAAGACGTAAGTGGAGATGGAGGGGGGGCGCGCCGGATAAGGGGCGCCGTTTTAAGATGTAAATGGAGATGGGGGGGGGGCGCGTCGGATAAGGGGCGCCGTTTTAAGGTGTAAATGGAGATGGGGGTACGAGAGAGGTGTTAAATCGGCGCGGTGAGGGGTGACCGCGCCGGATTAGGCCACGCCGGGACATCGTTTCATTCTGTGGACTTGTTTTGGTTTCTGTTCTTGATTCCATGGCCTACAGAAGGATCAATAGTTAGATTAATTGTTCAATTGACACCCTAGATCAATAGGGTGAAGGTTTAAGCATCGTTGATGGTTTGTTAAGGCGAGTGAGCAAGAGGTTTAACTATTTTATTCGGGGGGTTCAGTTCACAGAGTTTTACTATGTGTTTCTTTTCTTTCACCCGTGGGCAAATGCTATGATACATTTATTCATTGTTCTTGGTGTTCTTGTATGTTCTTGACCCTGACAAAAATCGGGCAGCACCTCCCCTAGATTGGAAGGGTCTGGGGGAAAAAAATGGGGCGCGCCATGCGGAGAGAACTCCGACGGCCCCGAAACATCCCGGTGCGTGCTAAGCAACAACACCAGTAAAGTTACCCCATTTGGGGCCGGAGATCCCGAGGGCTAGCCTACAAGGGAAACCGGTGACCCATGGGTTGTTGTGATCGTATCGACTCCCCTGTTCGGGGCCGGAGGTCCTGAGGGCCAGCCTACAAAGGAACTCCGACGACCCGAGGGTTGCCGTGATCGCATGGCTGAAGACCGCGTGAGAACCGAAGTCGGCACAAGAACACGGCGGAAGGGAGATCCAAGGGACAGCAGTAAAATGAAGTTAACGCATGCATACGTATATATCTATCTACAGATACATATGTATATATCTACGCATATATGATCCGACGGAAACATATAGACTTGCAAAAGGGAAGGGATGAGCGAGCATCAAAATCGGGTTTCATGAGGGAGATAAGTGAGGATCGGGGTTGAAGGCCCCATGCTTCATTTCCATTTAAACAGAAGAGCTACATCGGGGCTGGACGTCACTGAGCAGAATACAAGGGGAGAGGGGAAAGACAATGACCCACCCTCACACGGCTGGCTCTCACTCTTCCTCCCCTTTCTCTCCCACTCTTTCTCTCTTCTTCTTCTTCGCACAGGCTTCGGGCTTCAAGGGATTTCTCTCAGAAGAAAGCTTCTGCCTTTCAAGCTTCCAAGAGTTGTCCCTCCTCTTCCGCGCGATCAAAGTTCCCCATGGTGGGATTTTTATAGGGGCCAGTGGCCCTGTCGAAGGGAGAGCCCCCCCTTATTTCTCTTTATTTCCTCTTCTTTCCATCTTGCTTCGCCTGCAACGCCTCTGCCGTGTCGCCGTGTCGAGAGCCGTTGTCATGGACGTCACCTCTGCCGCGGCTACAGTGTGACCGGGAGAGGGGTAGAGGCATGGCCTCCTCCTTCGCTGGCATGTACACCGCTAGCCACGTTTGCTTTCATCATTTGCAGGGGAATGGGCGGCCGGCTGACGGAGCAAGCATTCGACAGTGCGTGGCTCGAGAGTTTCCATTTGAAGAACATGCTTGGATGCCCAACGGATCGAAGCAGACGTTTTAGCCATTTCAGGCTTGTTCGTCGTCGTGCAGTTCCCAGGAAATAGGGGACCGTAATGCCGATGGGATGGGTCGGTTGCTCGCCAGGAAGCGCTTCAGAGAAAGGGGTTAATAGGTTAAAACGGCGCCATATTCAAAGGGGCGCTGTTTTAAGCATCAAAGGGGGGCTTCGGGGCGCGCCGTGTAGCCAATGAAAAGAAAATGGGTTAAAACGGCGCCACATCCCAAAGGGGGCACGCCGTTTTAAGGGGGGGGGGGCGCGCTGTTTTAAGGCGCGCCGTTTTAAAGCCCCCTCGTGCCGTTTTAAGCACTAAAAGGATTCTTCTCGAAGTCGCGGCCATTTTACGTGAATGTCGACATTCCCGGAAGGTTCCGGTTGCTATGTATGACCTCTACAATGTTCCATTCGCAGCCTTTGGGGCCCGGTCCCAGACTCTGCGTGACTTTCGGTGCACGTCGGGCTATGTCGGAGTCCCCGACTCTTCTTTGATTCAGCTCTCGGCAGGGCCGGCTGTAGAGTTGTGGCCATATCTTCCGCCCGGGGGGGGCTCCCTCATCGGCTAGCGGACCACCAAGCGAGTCCTCATCCTGATCGGGGAGGCATGAGGTTTATTTGGCATTTTCATCTTCGGCTTGCTCTCGAGTGTCGAGACGTGCATGCCGTATGATCATCATCGACATTTTTCGACGTCCACAGGTAGCTCTGGATTATTGGTGCTTCCTTGCATATCCTATATGGGTTTTTAATGAACTAACATAAATGCTTGACATTGCGAGTTTTATGTTGAGAAGGTTCAGTTTCCTCTGGACTGAACTTGTAATCCATGTGGATCTTAATGATATTTTTTTCATGCTATTTTGAATGGACTTAAACTCCTGAATCAATAATGCTCTCAGATCATTGGATAAATAGACTGAACTTGAATTACTTGCATTGGACTGCTAAGGCAATTTTCATGGTCTCCCTGGGATGGGTCAACCCCATGGGTCGACCCCCGATTTTTTGAGCATTGCTTTCTGTTTTGGACTGATCCTGAATGTCCTGAACTGTATTATTTTTATCTACCTTGGACTAAAATTTAATATTGCTAAATTGGATTTCATTGCGGTGAACTTTCAATGTTAGGACTGAACTTGAAATTGTGAGACTGAACAATGAATTCAAGAGTCGCTTGCACTTAGTGTGTAATATGACTAAATTCAGTTTTGACTTCAGGTTTTAGATTAAATCAATGATTTGAATTGCAAATGGCTGTTCATGTATGTTGGTTGTGTAGATTGTACTCATATTGAGTTGGACTGAATTTGCAAATTCATGTGTGAAGTGATAGGATATCAAAGTGGTTAAGGTTGAAGGAGTTATGCATATGTCATATGGGAAGGTAATCATTCTTGTCGATTGCATTGACCGAAAACTAAATCTGTGTTTTATACAAAGTGCAGGTTCATATGTTCTCAACTAATTGGGTGGATGGTATGTTTCTACACTTGCATTTTGTCCTTTTTGTTTCAATGGATCTTGATGAGCTTTTGTGTGTTAAAATCCATGATCAAATAACTGTCAATGAATCTCACATGAATGAAGGTAAACTACTCAGGAATGCTCATACAAACATGAAATGGTCGTGTACTCATGCTTTGTGTTCATGCTATATTTTCTGAGTGATAGGGAGTTGATATTGGAGCTTTTCATGCATATAATTCAAGGAGTGGTTTAAAATTTAACATGCTTGTCTCTTTCATTGGTTTTTGTTGAAATGTGGCTTAATTCATGCCTATACCATATTTCAATACATTGTTATTTGTTTTTAATGTTTCGGAGTAGTTTTGTAAGGTTTCATTTGAGTTTTATTAAGTTTTCACTTATGTCAGTAAAAGTGTCAACTCATGGAGTCGACACTTATTTCACAGTATGCTGTTTGCATTGATTTATGATATGCTGACTCCTGGTTTGCTTTGTTTTGTGGAAAACAGAAGACGTTGGAAAAAGTGTCGACCCAGTGAGTCGACACTTTTGCCTCGTGTCCTGATTTCTTCATTGGGACAAAATCTGCTGAGAAAAGTGTCGACCCCAAGGGTCGACACTTTCTCTGCTGTGTCCGGAACGGGTTTTCTGGATTGGATTCGAAATGCCCATTTCTAGATCCGATGACCATGGCTTTTTACTCTATTGGGGTTAGGGCTTCACCACATGTCTTAGCTGTGGTTTAGAAGGATTTTATGGAGGCTGTTGTGGTCTTTTTGCTGGACTCTTGCTTGGCTATATAAAACCTACGATCTCCATCAAAGAAAAAAAAGGAGGCGCTAATATTTTCCATCTGCTTGCAGGAACGGAGGGAGAGGGTGATTCATCTGCTAGAAGAGCAAGGAGGAGCCGCTCAAGACTGGTTCTCACGACCCAGCATCCAGATCTGGAGGTTCTGCAGTTGCTCTTCACCCTCTGCAGTTTGGGCGCACATCTCTTCAAGGGGCTGGCAACTTCCACCCATGGTCTATTCGTTCCATTGCACCCTTCCAAAGTAACTCCGAGTTGTGTTGAAGATAAAGGGGGAAAATCTTGTTAACTCTTTTCCTTATCTTCATTAGATCATAGATCAATGTTTGGGGGTTTATTGTATATCTTTTCTTCTCATCAAACTTGATATACTATTGTGTGTGGGCGGAGCTATGCCTTCGAGTGTATGGTTATATATCGGGGTAAGTTTCCCTGAGTCTGTGTGTGAAGATGGAGCTGCGACTCCGTGGGGTTTAATGTCCGGGGTGTGTTCCCCGACCGTGTGTGTGTGTGAGTGCTACGGTGGCAGCGTCTTGGGGCCAGGCCCCGTGTGTGGATTGCTGCGGAAGCAGCTGTGTGGTGTTGGGGCTCGTCCGCGTTTTGCTACGGTTTGTAGCGTGTAGTGAAGCCTCACCGGAGTTTGGTGAGGGGTGGACGTAGGGAGCCCGTCGTGGTCCCGAACCACTTAAAATCTCTATGTCGATTGTGATTGCCTGTGTGATTGTCCTTTTCTTCTATCTCCTTTCACAAGTCAATTTATAGATTTTTATTCACTACTCTACTACACACTGCTACCTCTGCTATTTGTATTTGGGCATAGTTAACTCATTCTTTGCATTGTATATCCATGTGAGATTGGTAAGATTTAGAGCACTCTTTTAATCTCACTTGATTTGATGCTAATTAACACAGTTAATTTTAATTCCGCCGTGATTAGTTTAGGTTGTTTTTCAAATCCGCCATCTCGGCAAGGAAATAATTCAACCCCCCTTCTTGTCCGCCATCTCTCTGGGCCAACACACACACATATATATAGCAATAGTCACATGTTAGTGGAAAGGAGGGTGAACCGGCGTGAGGAAGAGGAGGAGAGGAGGTGAGTCGGCGGGAGAAAGAGGTGGAGAAGGGTGAATCAAGCAAGGGTGAATTGGTGTAGAGAGAGGAGAGAGAAGAAAGCATAGTGAACCGACGCGCAAGGGCTCCTTGTGTCGATTCACCTGACCTTTCTCTGTCGGATCACCTGTTTGGGAAGATGGTGGCCGGTTCAGGTTGCCCCTCACCTTGGAGATTTTGTTTGATCAGATGTAAGAGGTTGTAGGCCCAAGCAAGCCACCCGTTTAACCATTATAATCTGTCTAAAGGAGAAATCATTCTCTTCTTCTTGCACACTACATCTGTGAGAACGACAGGTAACACAAGCCCTGCGAACTTAACAGGTTAAATAAGCAAAGGGGGAGTCGACACAGGAGGGTTGGAGTCGACTCAATATAGCAGGTGCAGGGACACAAAAACCTCATTGCGTCGAGCCAAGGATGGTGATGGGGTCGACGCAGGTTAACTAAGCAGAGGGGAGTCGACGTAGAGAGCTTGGGGTTGACCCAGCGTACTGATTGTACTGACCCTGAAACTCACTGAACTGACTCATGATGGTGATGGAGTTGACACACTCCCTAGCAGGAGCCATACTTCTGGCCTCCTTTTCTTTCACTTGTTTTGTTTTATTCATGCCATGGCTTCACATGTCAAGTCCAGGGGTGTGCATTATCCTTTCATTACACATCTCATATTCCTTCTTTTTTTTGTGTATGTGTGTGTGTATTTTATTTCTTATTCATTGAATCCAACGTTCACTTGAGAGAGAAGCTAGGACCTGAGGGTCCTCTGTTACGCCCTTCACATTGGCTAAGTAATGTTAACTCCTGTTTTGACGTTTACAGGCTTTTATTCACATTCGAGACAAAAACGAAAATGAACGGAAAAATCTCATAATGCTGGGTAAATTTTGGCAACATCTCCCCTTATTCCGGAAGACTGTGAAGGGGAGAAACATAGATCCATCCACGAAACGATCTGAGATGGTCTTACGGGTGAGCCGAAAGCGGCAACCCCATGACCCGAATTGGATGGATCTATGTTGCCAGGCATCCGGCTATTGTTGTAAGTAATATCCTGAGGGCCAGCCTACAAGGAGCTCTGACAATCCATGGTAAGTAATATCCGAGACTTCGGGACGTGGATTCATTATGTTGCCAGGCATCCGGCTATTGTTGTTTACTTTCCAGACGGGGTGTCCCAGGGACCATACTATAAGGAAGTAAGTCCCTTGAAGCCCAGAGCAATCAGGGAATCCGATAATCGGAAAACAATACGATAATGTATCAGGAATCAGTATGATGGCTCAAATAAAGGGATGTACCCCGCCCCCCATTTCTAAGATGATGGATCCATATTTACAAAAACTGACGAGAAATTGGGAGAACCATACTGTTGCCCCGACGTATGAGATCATAGGTTATGCTATGGAGGCTAGCAAACCTAGACACCTGAATGGGCATAATGAACATAGGACTTTAGCAAACACCTCATTTGTATAAATTATTTACGGGAGGCCTCATTGAAATCCAGATTGAACAGATGTGTTGATGTACCGGGTATAGGGATCACTTGTGGATTGTTACCCTAAATGTGTACCATTAACTCTCATACAGAGGGAACACATTGGTTGGTGTAGATGGGGTTCTCTGAAGATAAAATCCCCCATGGGCATTTCAGCAAACAGAAACGTGCCTGTGTGTGACTGACCCAAAGGCCAGGGTGATCACCATAGAGGATAAACAACACCACCCAAAAGAATAAAAATGAGATGCAGATTCTAGTAGATCTAGGAAGTATACCGGAGTCCCCACAACTCATGGGTATGAGTGAGAGGGAAAATGGCCGTATTCACAAAATGTATGTCATGCACGAGTGACTCACAGTAGTATACATCTGCATCGAAGCAGAAAGACTATGCATCGGATAAATTGGAGCCCAAGTGACAAGGACGGATCCATCAGGGGAAGTGGGGGGAATTAATGTCACCCGCGAGGGTGTGGCCCGTGGCCATTCAATTGCAAACCTAGAACATGATGCTAAAACTGCCCGGACGATCAAAGGATTGCAAATATATAGCCTTAAGAAGGCCTCCTCACATTCGAAGGGGGTATATCCTTTTTAACGATCAGAGGTGAACGCGTAGGCTGTGAAAATAGAAATAATAAGAAGCAACGTCTGAATAATGAGTAAATCCTGAATCATTAAATACATTCGTTCATTCAAATATCCTTTAGAGCATTCATTATAACTCTCGACAACCACGACTACGAACAACAGACGGAAACAAAAAGAAACATATCGCCTCACAGGGCTCTTATAGAGACTATCCCGTTACAGCGTGCAAGAGGAATGATCACAGAGTTACAGAATTACAGACAAAGGGGGAAAGAGATGACAGAAGAGAAGGAAACAAAGCTATTAGCCCCTTTGGGCCTTAAACACGATGGAAGCCCCACGTATAAACAAAACAAGGGATCGGAGGGGCGCTCCAATCTAAACACTTGCAGCAACGAAAGGAGTCTGGAAAAATAGGGATGGCTCGCTCTCCTTCAATCTCTCCAAGCTTCTTTTCTCTAGGTTTTTCTTTTCTCCTCCCGTCAAAGTCCTCCTTTTCCTTGGCACGATGTTGGCTTTTTTATAGGCAAAATAGGGGTGCTGGTGATTCGGCAGGAGGGGAGGGCTGGCACCAGATCACCGACCCACCTCTTCATCCTCTGGCCGATTCAAGGTGGCAAAAGGGGGCGCCGATTCAACCATCCCCGCTGGTTCATTAGGTGAGAAGGGGGTGGCCGATTCAATTATCCCTGCCGGCTCATTGGGTGAAAAGGGGGGGGGGGGTGGCCGATTCATCTTGGCCATCAGAGAGGCCGCCGATTCACTTTGTGTTGAGGGCCGTCGGTTCACTCGTTTGGCCCATTTCACTTCTTTTGTGCCCAATTGAATTGCTCAAGACCCATTGAATGGATGTCTTCATTGCTTGAGATTTCTATTTGTCCTTTGAGCCGAGCTGGTGAAGACTTGTGCTGCTGCAGCCCCTTGGGTTTAAGCATTTGTCCCTGCGGCCACATCCCACGGTCGGAAGCTCAGTTGTAATAGTTTTATTGGGCAGATGATCACCCATGAGTTCTTTGTTCTTGGGAGATTGTTCTTTGGCTTTGCTCGGCTTGATTACTTTTATGGATGTCGATTCTACCGGGCATTGGTTTTGCCAGAGAGACGCGGCCAGACAAACATCTTCATAATGTAGTGAGCTTCCTTCACTAACGAGGCTGGGACTTTTCGATAACCGTTTCAGAGATCGTGCAGTAGCTCGGGTGACTTCTTCGACACTCGACTTGACCACTGTTATGCTTTCAGAGCGCTTCGTAACACATCCATGTAATTTTTCGAGTGTCAACAGGTTCCCAGGTCAAAAAAAAGGGGGGGGGGTTAAAAAAAATAGAGATACCCTGGCGGCCTCAGTCAACTCCTTCCATGGGACTACTAAGGGCAAAAATTGCCATCAACCCAGCTGGGGTAAAAACCCGCAAGGGCACCTCAGGCAAAATCAGATAACCCCTCGGTGTGAAAACCCGCAAGGGTATACCAAGAAAAGTAAAAGGGGGCCAGTTCTGGAGAAAACCTGCAAGGGCGATAGAGCTGGTAAAGAGAATCAAAGAAAAAAAAACCTCTTCCTCTCTACTCCTCACTGATTAAAGCCGTCGATTGTGACATCCTGCCGATGGTGAGCTCAACATCACTCCACAATAATTGTGGCAATTGCACCCCCGAGGGTCGGTCATCACCAAATGCAGCTCCAATATTTGGCTATACACCTCAACGATCAGTCAACCAGTCCCAGTCTTCCGGCTACTATGCATCAACAGTTAGCCGGCCAACTCTAGTTCCAGTCTCCAGCTCCACTTCTAGTATCCAGCTCCAGTATTCGGCTACACACCTCCATGGTTAGCCGAACAGTCCTAGTCTTTCGGCTACTACGCATCAGTAGTTAGCCGTCTAGCTCCAGTTCTAGTCTCCAACTCCAATATTCGGCTACACACCTCAATGATCAGCCGACAAGTCCCAGTCTTCTGGCTACTACGCATCAGTAGTTAGCTGGCCATCTCCAGCTCCAGTCTCCAGCTCCAGTACTCGACTACACACCTCAACGGTCAGCTAACCAGTCCTAGTCTTCCGACTACTACACCTCAACGGTTAGCCGGCCAGCTCCAATTTCGATTCCCCGGCTACAACACCCCCGACGGTCAGGCGGCTAGCTCCAGCTTCATTCCTAGTCTCTGGTTACAATACCCTAGTGGTCAGCCGACCAACTCCTGTTTCAGCTCCAGTTCCATTCCTTCGAGTACAACATCCCTAGAGGTCAGTCGGTCAGCTCCAGATCCCTTGGCTACCATATCTCAATAGTCAAACAACCAGTTCCAGTTTTTCAGCTACATACCTCAACGATCGGCCGATATCGACTACATTTCCAGCTAACAACATGTCAATGACCAATTTGCCAGCAACTAATCTTTGGCTAACATACCTCAGGATCAACTAACAACTCCAGCAACACAGGCCAACACACCCTTACGGGTCGGCCTCCAGCTTCTAGTCCCTAGCAACATAGGCCAACCCACCCTCACGGGCCGGCCTCCATCCTCCAGCAACTCTAGCAACATAGGCCAACACACAATTAAAGGCCGGCCTCCAGTCTTCACTCTCCAGTAACATAGGACAACACGCCCTCACAGGTCAGCCTCCAGTCTCAAGTTTTTAGTTCCGAGTCACACAGGCCAACACACTCTCATGAGTCAGCCTCCAGCTTCCAGTTTCCAGCCTTCCAGGTCAACACCCCCTTGTGGGTTATTCTCCAGCTTCCAGTCTCTATCCATTCAGGTATGCCTCATTCAGGTAGGCCTCCAATACCCAGCTTCTAACATCCACCTTCTAGTATCCAATTTCTAGTACCCAGCTTCCAATATCCAATTCCTAATACCCAGCTCTAATATCCAGCTCCCAGTATCCAGTTTCTAGTACCTAGTTCTAGTACCCAACCTCCAGCATCCAGTTCAAGTACCCCAATTACCAGTATCTAGCTCCTGTACCCCGCTTCCAGCCTCCAGTTCCAGCTCCCAGGATCCAGTTCCCAGTATCCAGTCTCTAACCTCTAGCTCTAGTTTTAGCAACGGGCCAGCACGCCTCATACGGGCAGGCCTCCAATATCCAATTTTCAATATCCAGACTAAGTATCTAGCTTCCAACCCTCAGTTCCAGTATCTCATTTTCAGCTTCCAGTCTCTAATATCCGGCTTCCAATTTCCAGCTTTCATTTTCTAGTCTCTACCTTCCAGCTTCCAGCTTCCAGTATCCAACTTCTAGCTTCTGGTTTTCAGTACCCAGCATTCAACCCCTAGTCCCCAGTCCTGGTATCTAGTATCCAATCCCAGCCTCCGATCCCAGCTTCTAGTATTCAAATCTAGTCTCTAGTCCCGATACCCAATTCTCAGCCTCCAATTCCCAGTTCCCAGTCCCAATACCCAGTCTCCAGTCCTAGTCTGTAGTATCCAGATCGCAGTCTCCAGTCCCAGTGTCCAGTTTCTGACCTCCAAGTTCCGAGTCTCCATTTTTGATGCCCAGTCTCCAGTCCCAATATCCAGTATCCAAATTCCAATCTCCATATCCAATATCTAGTCTCCAGCTCCTAATTCCCAGCCCCAGTACCTAGTCTCCAGCCCCAGCTAGTATCCAAACCCCAGTCTTCAGCTCCAACATGCAGCTTCTAGCCTCTAGTTCCCAGTTTCTAGTCCCAGTACTCAGTCTCCAGTATATGACCCCCAACCTCCAGTCCCACTATTCAACTTTTAGCTTCCTGTTTCTGGCCTCTAACATCTAACTTCCAACAATAGACCAACACGCTCTAGCCAGGCAAGTCTCCAGTCTAAGCATCTAGTTTCCAGTCTCCAACTTCCTGTTGCCAACAACAGGCCAGTATGCCCTCCTTAGGCAGACCCCCAGTATCCAGTTCCCAGTCTCTAGCAATAAGCCACTACGCCTCACAGGCAGATCAACAACAATAACCACATGAACAAATCAAGATGCCTTACAGACTAGTATGCCTCGAAGGCCGGTCTACAACCACCCTAGACCAACACACCCCCAAGGGTCAGTCTATCACGCTCCCTAATCATTACCCCTCAATGGTCGGCCAGCGACAATACCTTCAATGGCACCTCAGTGATTAGCCAATCGTGGCTCCCAGGTAATATACCTCAGTGATCAATGAAGCGGGGTTCCTAGTCGATACACCTCGGCAGTCAACCAGCACACTAATAGGTACCTCAGTGATTAGTGGATCGTTGCTCCCTGGCAATATACCTCAGCGATCAACGAAATGGGGTTCCTAGTAGATACACCTCGGCAATCAACCAGCACAATAATAGGTACCATCCACCACACTATGATGGTTATATGTCTAACATCATTTGTGGTCATTGTACTTTTTAAAGGGTGAGGCAACCTCGACTTCGGCTATTACACCATGACGGTTAGCCGACAGCATCAACATTTGGCCATACACCTCAAGGGTCGGCCAAATATGATTTCAAGCCAACACACCTCTCTGGGGGCAAGTCCAACAACTTCAGACCAAGGCGCCTCACCGAGGTAGGTCTCCGGCAACCTCAGACCAAGATGCCTCGCCAAGGCAGGTCTCTAGCAACCTCAGGGCGACTTGCTTCACCGAGGCAGGTCTCCAGCAATGTCAGACCAAGGTGCCTCACTGAGGTAGGTCTCCAGCAACCTCAAACCAAGATGCCTCGCTTAGGTAGGTCTCCGGCAACCTCAGGCCAACATGCTTCCCTGAGGCAGGTATCCAACAACGTCAAACCAAGACACCCCGATGCGGCAGGCCCCCAACAACACCCGGTCAACAAGCCTCACCGAGGCCGATCGCCAGCAACACCAGGTCAATAGGCCTTATCGAGGTTGATCCCCAGCAACACCAGGCCAACATGTCTCGCTGAGTCTCGCCGAGTCTCGCCTCCCGCAGCATCATGCCAACACACCTAGCTATGGTAGGTCTTCATCGATAATGGACTAGTGTGCCTCGTCGAGGCAAGTCCATGACACAACTCCAGCTACAACTCCTCAGAGGTATGACCAGCCTATCCCATAGGACGATCAATTGTAAGCCTGGCCAATGCATCCCTATAGGCAGCCAATGAACAATGCCAGCATCTTAGGAAAAGATCAACCACCACAGTAGTGGTAGGCCGCTAGCAACCAACCACAGACTTCACCACAAAGCCTCAGTTAGAGCGACATCTATCTCATCGGCAACCAGTGGTCCCAGAAGCTGACGGATAGGTGGCCCTCTGATTCCCAAGTTTGGGAAGTCTCGAGCCCCCTACTCAGCATCGTCGGCTACAGTTATGCTCACAAGAGAACATGCCAAAGAGTGAAAAATACTCATACCACTCCTTGACATAGACAAGGTGGAAAACGTGAGAAAATACAAATCTCAGTCTGCAAGTCCACCTCCGGGGGAAAGACATGGCTCCCGCCAGTGCAACCTCAGGTGACCAAGGGAACCATCAGTTGTCTCCCACAACTCACCAACTACCCTACGAGGTGCGATGGACTCGACAGTCCTGGCTTCCCCCTTGTCTCAGATTTCTAATGGGGGGGTTTCTTCCGCCGAGCCATCTCTCCTCAAAAAAGCTACGAAGCCCGTTGCACAGGGTAGGGCCCCAAACATAGGCAACAAAGCCAGGAGCATGGTTACACAAGGCTCCCCTAGCCCCTTTTCGCCTTCGACATTGGTGCCAGGACCAGTCACACCATCAACCCCCGAAATGGCCACCTATATGGAGAGTTTGATGTCCAAACAAAATTACTTCCACGACGTGGGCCCTGTGCACATCTACCACAAGCCCAACACACGAGATAAACTAGAATAGAATTCCCAGGTCACGGATAACAGGCTACAACTTAAAGCATTTGGCGTGCATCCAATACACACCATCTCCACCAGCTCTACGCCCATAGTGGCTTTGGCAAACTACCCCCCGGCAACCTAGATCTCTCCAGAATCAAGCTCCACAACCTCCCAGGCTCCATGGTCTTCTTCAAGCATGCCACCGTCGCATGGAAGATCGCAACAAGAGCATCGACTCCCAGAACAAGTAACTCCCACAACGCCAATAAGGCCGGGAGAAATCAAACTTGCAAGGCGCACGGGCCACACGCTATCGTCTTTGTTGGCCCAGAATAGATGGCAGACAAGAAGGGGAATTGAATTGTCCCCCTAGCGAGATGGGTCAATTTTAAAAACAACTTAAAGTATTACATCGGAAATAAAATTAACTACGTTAATTAAACTAAACTGAAATGAGATTTAAGTTCACTCAATCTTTCCGATCTCACTCGAATAACCTATGCACTAAACAATTGAACGTATGCCAAACACTGATAGCAGAAGTAGCAATGTGTAGAGGTGCAGTGAATAAAAATCTATATAATGACCTGTGAATGGAGATAGAAGAATTGGACAATCACACAGGCATGCCACAAGAAACACGGAGATTTTTTGGTGGTTCGAGAGCACGACGGGCTCCCTACATCCACCTCTCACCGAAACCCAGTGAGGCTTCACTAACACGCTAAAAATGTAGCAACCACGGGGACGAACACAAACATTACATACGTTGCTTCCGCAGCAATCAACACACACAGGTCCTGGCCCCAAACCACTGCCACCGCAGCATACACTCACACACAATCGGGGAACGCACCCTGCACTAAAACCTCACATGGAGACGCAGCTCCGTCCACACACACAGATATTTCGATGTTTAGAAAAATAGAAGGATGATCAATACATGCTCAATATTCAAGATAGAAATCATTGGAAAATAAATAGAATGGTTCCAAATATATATTCTTAAGTGATGAAGGGCCTGGAGTTGATTTTGCATGAATCTTCCACACTGGAGGTCGCTCTTCGACTTCAACGATACCGAACGAGCTTCTCTTGAAGATATAGCTTCGTCGGAGCTTGAAAGCTTGATGAGAAATGGATGAGGGATGCAGATCTCACCTTGACAGCCTAGATAGCCTTGCAAGTATGAGAAAAACATGAACACTTCTTAGGAAAAACCTCTCCACTCCTTCCTGCGGCTATGCCCCTTTCCTTCCTTAGCTTTCGATGTGAAAAACGCAGCCAACATATATGGAGAGAAAAAGATGATGCAATGACCATTAAACCCATGGTAAAAGCCTCTCAAAACACCACCTAAATATGTAGGAATGCCCTAAGGGTATGGGTGTAAAAGCCCCATCAAAACGGACCATGAAATGGGTGCATCGAAACCAAACCCGCAATCGCGATCCGGACACGTCTGGACAAGTGTCGACTCTTGGAGTCGACACTTCTTCCAGCGTGTTCTGCTTGCAGGAAAAAAGAAGACTTGCTAAAAAGTGTCGACACCATATGTCGACACTTGCTCCTATTAACACAAAAATAGTACACCTCCAATAAAGTGTCGACACTTGCTCCCCTTTACACAAAAACAGTACGCCTCCAATAAAGTGTCGACACTATGTGTCGACACTTGCTTCTGTTAACACAAAAATAATATGCTTGCTATAAAGTGTCAACACCATGTGCCGATACTTGCTCCTTTAGCGCAGAAACCAGCATACTTGCAATAAAGAGTCGACACCATGTGTCAACGCTTGCTCCTTCTTCAAGCTAAACCTGTAGAAAACAGAGCATTAAGGTTAGATAAATGATCTATGAACCCACTTTACCTAGAACCAAAGTGTAGGTGTCTTTGACAACCTAGTAAGCATTAACAAACCCATTCCAAAGCTCAAGCTTCCTCAACCAAAAATCAAGAACAAATACCCATTTCAACACTATGAGACAAGTTCACACAGCATGACAAGAGAGTAATATGATTCAATACATGAAACTTAGAGACCTCTAAGAAGATGCATGGAACACATTCAATACATCAAGAGCTCAAGGAAAAGTATGGTTGTAATACAATCAAAGCTTAACAATCCATAAAGGAGATGCATAGAGTGCAGCAAAAACCATATTGAGAACCATAGGCAGCAGAAACCAAATTGTACAAATCCATGTACAGGTTATTTAACCTTTGAGGCATGGCAACTAGCATCAACAAGCACACACATATACATAAATCCTACAACCACAATTAGACCAAGAACAACAATCCATAACACATGTTTTCACACTTTAATGAACAACTAAACTTCCCATTCATCCAAGCAATATGACTCTGCCATATATCAAGATTTCATCATGATAAAACATGAACAAATGGGATTGTTTAAATATGTGAAAGCATGGAGTCCTCAACATTGAAATGCATGAGCCGCCCTCAATGAAACAAGGTATTGGCAAGTTTTTCACCACAAACCAACAAATAATAATATGAGTTGGCTGAGCTTCTTGCAAGCCCAAAAAGAAAGCTCATTTAACCCAAATACATCAATAACCATGTGAGGCATGTTAAGACTCAAACTCCTCAAAACTCCCATGAGTAGTATGCAATGAACCACATTCAACATAAAGGCATTTTCACACTACATAGCAAAGGTGTGATAAGATTCAAGCATATGAAAAGCCTAGCAAGAGTCATTCCAACAAACCATTTGACAATCCACTGAAAAACACTGTTTTCACATGAAAACTCCAAAGACTCATGAACGACATGCATGAGTCAACATCAAAAATATATACATGAAGGACCAAGCTTCACAACCCTGCAAAGCACAGTAGACAACATATACATTTGACCTCCTCAAGCAATAGCGGGCATTTTCCACAAGACGCGCACACATGATTTTCACTTCAATGCATACGTATACCACACAATATTTTGTAATTATAAAAACCATTATCAAAGATAAAGAGGGAGCGCAGCGAACCCAACAATCTCCCCCTTTTTGATGATGATAAAATATTGTGGCCACCAAAACTCTCTCCCCCTTTGGCATTATCAAAAAGTGGGGGACTTGAGGAATAGATGTGAAGCTTCCTCAGAAATAGGATAGAATTTGGAAAGCAATGGTGCGAGAACCGAACAATGTGAACTGTATGAGCAATATACAGTTTAACCAAAGACCCACATCATTCTTCAAACCTAAGATAAGGCATGAGACTTTCAAGAACGCAAAAAGATGTGTTAGTGTAGCCCTAAAAATGCAAAATTATGCATGTCCTAAGTTCTGCCTTGAGTATGCATGACCTAGAAGTTGCAAAATTTGTATGCATGCCTTCTAAATGCCATGACTATGCAACACATGATATATGCAGAGAACTGTGATATTCACAAGTATGGCTGAAATATGTGCAAGTATGCAAATTCTCAATTGTATGTAAAATGCATGACCAAAGTATGTGCAGAATGTATGACTGAAACACACATTATTCTTCCCCTTTTGTCATGAACAAAAACTGATTGACTACGGGGTTATTTAAGCTTTTATTTACATGTATGAACTAAAGATGCATCAAAGTGAAAAGAAGTATGGTATGAATAAACAAGATCAGGCATTCAAGCACTCAAGCATGCATAATAAAATATAAAAGCAAGCAAGTCCCTTAGGGATAGGTTTAAGAACAATGTTATTGATTGTGAAGCATGATGTGCATGAACAATACTAAGAAGGTCGTGCTTACAAAAAGATTGTCACGTCCCGAGCTTTTATTACATCGGAAGATAATCTCGGGAATCGTGAACAGCCGATATGGTAAGCCTCTTGCAAGCAAGAATAATCAGAGCGCAAGATGATCACACATAAGATGCAATTGCACAATAATTTAATCAACTTCTCCTTTCATTAATAATAAAAATGATAAAGATCCAAGTACATAGACCATTCAAACTTACTCAAATCTAGACTCAATAAAAAGAAAAATTACATGAACTAGATCTAAACATTATTAACTTCCTAACTCTTCACTCTCAATCTTATGTGACTTTCATTCGCTCTCGGACCCATCACTTGAATAACTTGAATCTGAATCCGAACTACTTGCATCTCCTGAAAAGATTGAAAATAGGTAAGGAGCACACTTGTCCAGTAGGTATCTTCGCATCAACATGATTAGCAATATTAAAGTGATTAGCATTCTGGCTCTAAAGAATAAGGTAAAATCATGCGAATGTGGTAAATCATGTGAAAAAAACCATAGTAACAAGACGTGATCAATTTAAGATATGATTGAGCAAGTATGATCAAGCAAGAATATAATTATGGCCTTTCATGAATAAGAATGTACTAGCAAGTCAAGCAAGAATGTACTCTTCACTTAGTAATAAGTACTTCATGAATTTCTGTGGATTACCACTTAGTGGATAATTCCGTAGATACCCGTGGATATTTCACTCATTTATAAAGAAAGTACTCCCAGCGCAATGCGACGCCAGTAGCATCATACCCCACGGTTTATAATAGTATGTTTCCGACAATCAGCCGAGGGGACTAGCATAGAGCCCTTGAACACAATCAGTGCTCGAACCGCATCTTCAAGTATAAATCAAGCTACTTCCACGCATGTAAATAATATGGCCAATAATGTACAATTCCAATGATAACTCCATGATAAGTAACCAAAAACAAGAATGCTTCTATTGAGAATAAGGAATTCCAATAAATACCTTAATAACTAGGTTATGCCATGGAAATAAATCGGCAGCATAACGATACGTTCTTTATCTTTCACAATTTACCTTAGATGTCTTTGAATAAGGTTATAAATCCCAGACATTCATTAGTCAATCTAGGATCATAGGAATATTAACCCTTGGTCAAACCTTGGGTCAACAGTTTCAGAAAACTTAGCGGTCTATAACTGGGCCGCTATATTGACATGGCGGTCATATACTGGACCGTTAATGTGCCTTAGCGGTCGAGTATTGAACCGTTACAGAATCAAAATCAGAAAATATCGGTAGTGCTTTCTAGATAATTGAGCTTTAATGGTACAACCAACTCGGCATCCTAGTGAGAATCCCAGGCTTGCGGAGAATTACGGAGGCCTTGAAACAATATTTCCTAGTCCATTGGAAGGAATATCCAAGGGAGAGGTCATCAAGTTCAAGATTATGTTCCTATAAGTGCAAAAGTGTAACTAATGGTCATATACCGGGATATATGCCATGTACTTATAGAAATGACTCTAAGATAAGAATAGAAAGTGTACAGTGATAAACCAACGTTCAATCTCGTCCATATAAGCATTTAAACCAAAACTTAATACAAGACTATATAATTTTTGGCATGAAATTATCATATGCTTAAAATAATCCTAAGAACCATAAAGAAACATGAAATCACTATTTATGAATCATGAATTTAAAACTCAGAGTAGTAATTAATAAAAAATTAGGTTAGTGCTTAGTTAACTAGGCTTAATTATAAGCTTTACGGGCTGCTCTTTTTCCTTGTCTTGGGTTGACAGAAAACAGCACAGTAGCGGTCTATTATAGAGCCGTTACAAAATGTTTAGCAGTTTATCGTAAGGCCGCCTGAGAGATAAAATGGTCTATTTCTGATCCGCCAGAGGTTTCATAAGAATCGAGTTGACAGAGTATCTAGCAGTTTATCGTAGGGCCGCTGCATGATGTTGGGGGTCGCAACTTAGGCCGCTAGAGCACAACTGACAGCAACTAAAATAAGAAGACTAATGTTTAAAACACATCATGTCTGGAAATCAACATATTTATAAAACTTCTACATGATAGAACGAAGATTAAGCTAACAATATGCATGGGTTTCTATTAATTTACAAGAGAGTTCTTCTTAACTTATTTAGGGCTAAGAACATGCATGAATGTACACTAGATGCATAAAACTTGAAATTCACGATCTATAAAGCATGAAATCAAGTGCAATAAGAGGGCTTTTATCCCTAGAATAAAGGTTTAGCCATTCATGAGATGGCCTACCTCTGCTAAAGCTTCTAAAGTCTGAATTTGATGCTAGATGCTACCCTTAGTCCCTTGCACTCCTTGTGACAAATCAGCAACTTCACGCTGCTCTAACTCCTTACTCTCTTGACCTAATGATGTGAAATTTGGAGGGTAAGAAGTAGATACTAAGGGGGAAAAAAAGTTCTAAAGGCACTAAAGCTAAATATCTCGATTTAGTTCCCTAATTCCTTGATCTTCAGCATCCCGTTGCACAGTCTCCTGGGTTGTTGTAGTGAAACCAGCAACTTTGGGCGTCTCTAACTCTTTGTGTGCTTGATCTCCTAGCATGAAATTTTGGGAGATGTTAGTCCTAAGTATTAGGAATAAAAACTTCTAAAGAACCTACCTGAAATAGTGTCGTCTTATCTTGGTTCCACGCGAGCCAATGTAAGGGTCGCGTAGGTCAAAACTAGGTCCTATTTATAGGGTTTCACTAGGGTTTGATTCTAGAGTCCTTGTTAAACCTTAGATCGACTTCTGAGAGTCCTTAACACGTTTACTAGTCCTCCCATCTCGATCTCTAAAGGATAGACTAGCAAAAATCCCATCTTTTTGCTCCTTCTTCAATTCACGGAACTGACAGGAAATAGCGGTCGAAGCTTGGTCCGCCAAATGTCTTGTAGCGGTTTTACGATAGACCGCCACACTCATCGGGTGCCAAATTTGAACTTGGTTCAAACACTAATTTCGTTTTATCCACTAAGTTATCTAATTAATGGGTATTTATCCCTATATTTCATGAATAAGCCAATTAATCTTCTAGAATATGGGCCAAACTTCATGGACTTGGTCCTTAAACCTTTTGGGCTTCAATTAAATAGGCTAGGTTAATTGTTTATCATAATTGGGCATTAATAATGATTTATTTAACCCAATATTCATTTATTAATTTATTTCATTTTTTAAAATTCTCAAAAAATACTCAAAGAATTCAAAAATATTCCATAAAATTTTCGGGGCATTACACCCACCCACACTTAAGAGAATTTGGTCCCCAAATTCAATGTATAGATTGTGGAGAGTGTACTTACAGGTAAACAATTCTGAAAATCTTTTACGCATAGCTTCTTCGGTTTCCCATGTTTCTCCTGACTTTGTCCACTGGATTTTGACTACAAGAAGACTCTTATTCCGAAGTTGACGTACCTCTCGTTCAAGGATTTTGATTGGTTTCTGCTCATATGTCAAATCCTTCTTAATCTCCAGATTATCGTAGGTGATGACATGGAAAGGATCCGGCACATACTTCTTGAACATTGAGACGTGAAATACATCATGAACTTCAGATAATTGAGGAGGTAAAGTAATTATATACATGACTTCACCAACTCGTTCCAGAATCTCAAAAGGATCAATAAATCTGGGAGTAAGCTTGCCCTTAATACCAAATCTTCGAATACCACGACCCGGAGAAACCTAAAGAAATACGTGATCTCCTACTTGAAACTCCAAGTCACACCTTCGATTGTCAGCATAGGATTTCTCTCTGTCTTGCGCCATTTGAAGTCTTTCTTGAATGAGTTTTATCTTCTCGGTCGTATCCCTAATTATGTCAGGATCGGGAAATTGCCTTTCTCCTACTTCATTCCAACAAATAGAGGAACGACAGCTTCTTCCATATAGAGCTTCAAACGGTGCCATTTGAATGCTAGCTTGGTAGCTATTATTGTATGCAAATTCCACTAGAGGCAAGTGATCTTGCCAACTATCTCCAAAATCAATAGCACAAGCACTAAGCATATCTTCCACCACTTGATTTATTCTTTCTGTTTGTCTGTCAGTTTGTGGGTGGAATGCCGTGCTAAAGTTCAGTCGGGTCCCTAAAGAATGTTGTAGACCCTTCCAGATTTGTGAAGTAAACTGAGGATCTCGGTCAGATATAATGGTGACTGAGACACCATGCAATTTAATAATCTCTTTCATGTACAATGCTGCTAGTACATCCACAGACCATCGACTCTTGATTGGTAAAAAATGTGCAGACTTAGTTAATCGGTCTATTATCACCCATATACCATCGTGTCCACCTCTTGTCATAGGTAAACCCATAATGAAATCCATCCATATACTTTCCCATTTCCATTCGGGAATATTCAAGGGGTGTAATTTACCTGCGAGTTTTAAATGTTCTGCCTTAACTTGTTGCCAAGTGAGACAGCGGGACACAAAATCTGCTATTTCTCTCTTCATGTTGGGCCACCAAAAATTTCTTTTCAAGTCTTGATACATCTTGGTAGCACTAGGATGAATAGCATACCTTGACTTATGTAACTCCTTCATAATTAACTTCTTAGTACCATTATGATTTGGTACACAAATCCTATCTTTAAATAGTAGCCTTCCTTCTTTTGAGATAGAAAATTCCGGTCTTTGATCAATGCTATCCTTGATTTCCATCATCATAGGATCATTCTCTTGCAACTTGACTATGTCCTCAATTAATGTAGGTTGAGACCTTATATTGGCAATTATACATCCATCTTCTTCCCTATCAATATCAAGATTTACATGAGAAAAATCTTTGATAAGACAAGTCCTACCTTCCTTGAGGCTTGCTAGTGTTGCCATCGGTCTCTTGCTAAGAGCGTCTGCTACAGCATTTGCCTTCCCTAGATGATAATGAATTATGAAGTCGAAGTCCTTGAGATACTCCAACCATCTACATTGTCGCATATTTAATTCCTTCTGGGTGAAAAGATACTTCAGACTTTTATGATCTGAGAATATGGTGAACTTCTCCCCATAAAGGTAATGTCGCCAAAATTTTAATGCAAAAATAACCGCGGCCAATTCTAGATTATGCACAGGATAATTCTCTTCATGACGCTTCAGTTGTCTTGAGGAATAATAAATCACCTTCCCATTTTGCATAAGAACGCATCCTAGGCCAATGCCAGATGCATCTGTATAAACTTTAAAACCACCACCCTCAACGGGCAATGTTAGAATAGGGGTTGTGGTGAGGTGATCCTTAAGAGTTAGAAAACTCTCCTCGCAGTCCTTCGACCATATAAAAGGATTTTCTTTTCTTGTAAGTCTAGTCAAAGGAACGGCGATCTTAGAGAAATCCTTAATAAATAGCTTATAGTAACTAGCCAGACCCATAAAACTTCTAACTTCTGACACGGTTGTCGGCTGGCTCCAGTTCTTGACAGCTTCCACTTTAGAAGGATCTACAGCGATACAATCCTTTGAAATAATGTGGCTGAGAAATGAGACTTCCTTGAGCCAAAACTCGCACTTACTCAGCTTTGCATAGAGTTTATGTTCTCTTAACGTCTGCAAGGCTATCCTTAAGTGCTCTTTATGTTCTTCCTTAGTCTTGGAATATATAAGGATGTCATCAATGAACACGACCACAAATCGGTCAAGAAAAGGCCTGAAAACGTTGTTCATAAGTTGCATAAATGCGGCCGGGGCATTGGTTAACCCGAACGGTATTACTACAAATTCATAATGGCCATAACGACTTCGAAAAGTAGTCTTGTATATGTCTTCATCCTTAATCCTGAGCTAATGACATCCTGACCTGAGGTCTATCATAGAGAAATATTCTGCTCCCGAAATCTGATCAAAGAGCTCATCGATACGCGACAACGGATACTTATTCTTAACAGTAAGCTGATTTAGTCACCGGTAATCGATGCATAACCTGAGAGATCCATCTTTCTTCCTGAAAAATAGAGCCAGCGCACCCCAAGGGGATGTGCTAGGTCGAATAAAACCCTTATCTAATAGCTCCTATAGTTGTCTCTTTAATTTCTTGAATTCTGTGGGGGACATCCTATAGGGAGCTATTGAAACAGCTGCTGCTCCGGGAATGAGTTCAATAGAAAAGTTTACTTCCCTTTCGGGTGGTAAATCAGGTAAATCAGATGGAAAAATATCTGGGAATTCTTTAACAATAGGGATATCTTCTAAGATAATCTCCTTGGATTCGGTGAGGGTTACGGAAGCAAGAAAAGCTACACATCCTTGCGAAATTAATTTGCAGGCGTGTAGTGATGAAATAATGGCAGGATGCTTCCTATATTTGATGCCAAGGAAGAAAAACCTCAGAAGACCAAGTTTCTGAAAAGAGATAAGCCTATTCCAGCAATTGATGTAGGCATCATGATCTACAAGCCAATCTACCCCTAAAATAGCATCGTAGCCCTCCATGTCAAGGCATACGAGATTTACAAGAAGATTGTGACCTTCTACCCTTACCTCACTATTGGGATAATAGTTTGTGAGTTTGGTTCCGGGACCTAGAGGTGTAGTAATAGCAAGGTCCGAAGGTAAAGGAACTGATGAAACTGGCAAGGTCTTTGCAAAGGCGGTAGATATAAAAGAGTGAGAAGCACCAGTATCAAATAATATGACTGCAGGATGTGAACAAATGTGAATAGTACCTTCCATAAGCCCATCATCCTTGGGCGCTTCCTCATCTAAAACCGCATTGAGACCAGCATGTCTCTTACCTCTACCTCCCGAAGATAGCTCCTTTATAAAGGGGCAATCCGGCATGCGGTGCTCCCTACTACCACAACATAGATCAGCGCCGAGGCGTTTCCAAGATTCTTCGGCCGAATGACCAAATTTCTCACAGAAAGTACAAGCTGCGACGACCTGCTTGTCCTCTTCCTTAACTTTCTTGCGCTTGTGGTAGCCACTACCACCCCCGTTTCGGGATCTTTTCTTGCTATCACGGGATTTGTAGGGTTCCGTTATGCTGAATTTATTTTTCTTATCACGCCGATCTGACCTTCAGCTTGGTTCTTATCCTTGTCCTTTTAACTTCTCGACCTTCTCTAAGGTCCTTTCACATAGGTGTGCCCGTTGGACCATTTTTGTGAATGTACGGATATTTTGGGTCCCCAATTGCTGAATATATCCGGGCCTTAATCCATCCATAAATCGGTTGCCTTTAATAAGTCAGTGCTAATCAGATGTGGAGCAGAGGGTGGCAGACGGGAAAATTGAAGTTCATACTCTGCCACCGACATCATGCCCTGGCGCAGAGAAGCAAACTCCATAGCCTTCCGCTCCTTGATATGCTCGAAAAAATATTTGGCTCGGAAGAGCGTAAGAAAGCCTTCCCACGTGTGTGGGGCATCAGCTGGAGGTGCCGGAACCGACTTCCACCATGCACGGGCATCTTTATTTAGTTGAAAAGTAGCAAGGCGAACCTTCTCTTGATCCGCATATTACATAACGTCAAAAATATGGTTCATCTCGTCTATCCAATTTTCTGCCTCGTCTGGATTGGAAGAACCAAAGAAACGTGGAGAATTTAAACTCCGGAAGTTGCGATGTAGGTCTCTAGCCCTCGCTCCTGCGCCAGCTTGCGCCATAGTTTGTAAAGCCTGCATCAGACCCGCGACGGTCTCTTGCATCCCATTCCAGTCTACGCGATGAGCCATTTTAACGAGAATAAGGTACCTGAGAAGAATAACGAATCTTTTGTTAATTCTAATGGAAAGCTTAGAAATAATTCTAATAACTATCTCATCTCAAGCTCTACCCAATTTCCTCTCATGGGTTGGGGATTTTCTTTCCTAGTTTTATAGGTGTGGGTCCTTAAACCTTGGACTTAACCTATAACATGTCCTTTCCCTAGGACATACTTATGCCTAGGCTCTGATACCAACTTAACTATCACGCCCCGAGCTTTTATTACAACGGAAGATAATCTCAGGAATCGTGAACAGCCGGCATGGTAAGCCTCTTGCAAGCAAGAATAATCAGAGCGCAAGACAATCACACATAAGATGCAATTGCATAATAATTTAATCAACTTCTCCTTTCATTAATAATAAAAATGATAAAGATCCAAGTACATAGACCATTCCAACTTACTCAAATCTAGACTCAATAAAAAGGAAAATTACCTGAACTCGATCTAGACATTATTGACTTCCTAAGTCTTCACTCTTAGTCTTATGTGACTTTCATTCACTCTCGGATCCATCACTTGAATAACTTGAATCCGACTCCGAACTACTTGCATCTCCTGAAAAGATTGAAAATAGGTAATGAGCATACTTGCCTAGTAGGTATCTTCGCATCAACATGATTAGCAATATTAAAGTGATTAGCATTCTGGCTCTAAAGAATAAGGTAAAATCATGCAAATGTGGTAAATCATGTGAAAAAAACCATAGTAACAAGACGTGATCAATTTAAGATATGATTGAGCAAGTATGATCAAGCAAGAATGTACTAGCAAGTCAAGCAAGAATGTACTCTTCACTTAGTAACAAGTACTTCGTGAATTTCTGTGGATTACCACTTAGTGGATAATTCTGTGGATACCCGTGGATATTTCACTCATTTATAAAGAAAGTACTCCCAGCGCAATGCGACGCCAGTAGCATCATACCCCATAGTTTATAATAGTATGTTTCCGACAATCAACCGAGGGGACTAGCATAGAGCCCTTGAATACAATCAGTGCTCGAATCGCATCTTCAAGTATAAATCAAGCTACTTCCATGCATGTAAATAATATGGCCAAGAATGTACAATTCCAATGATAACTCCATGATAAGTAACCAAAAATAAGAATACTTCTATTGAGAATAAGGAAATCCAATAAATACCTTAATAACTAGGTTATGCCATGGAAATAAATTGACAACATAACGGTACGTTCTTTATCTTTCACAATTTACCTGAGATGTCTTTGAATAAGGTTACAAATCCCAGACATTCATTAGTAAATCTAGGATCATAGGAATATTAACCCATGGTCAAACCTTGGGTCAACAGTTTCAGAAAACTTAGCGGTCTATAACAGGGCCGCTATATTGACATGGCGGTCATATACTGGACCGTTAATGGGCCTTAGCTGTCGAGTATTGAACCGTTACAGAATCAAAATCAGAAAATATTGGTAGATAATTGGGCTTTAATGGTACAACTAACTCGGCATCCTAGTGGGAATCCCAGGCTCGCGGAGAATTACGGAGGCCTGGAAACAAGATTTCCTAGTCCATTGGAATGAATATCCAAGGGAGAGGTCATCAAGTTCAAGATTATGTTCCTATATGTGCAAAAGTGTAACTAATGGTCATATACCAGGATATATGCCATGTACTTATAGAAATGACTCTAAGATAAGAATAGAAAGTGTACAGTGATAAAACAACGTTCAATCTCGTCCATATAAGCATTTAATCCAAAATTTAATACAAGACTATATAATTTTGGCATGAAATTATCATATATAGGCGATAGTCTTTCTCTCTCTTCCGCTTTCTTGTGAGAGAAACTCTGGTTTTTCCCGTCGTTTCTTCCCTGCGTGTCTCCCTCCTTGCCGGCCATGGCCGGCGTGGCGGGAGGTCCTCCGCTTCCTCTGGTGCCTTTGCCGGAGACTGCTCCATCTGCTTCTCAAGCTGTCCCTCGTCGGACCTTTGCGCAGGCGCTCATGGAATCCAAATCTAGGCCATCAATTCCTATTCCGGTGAAGGAACCTGCATTCACCGATCAGGGAGAGCCTGTAATTTTCTTCACAAAGGCAGATGTCCAAGCGTCCCTTCAAATCCTCTCTTTCTCCATAGTTGCTAAATGTTCTTATGGACGGCCTAACTTCTCCGACATCAAAAGCTATTTGATGCAGCGGCTGGGTTTAGCTTCAGACTTTGTCATTAGTAAACTAAATCCGCGACACCTGCTTTTCCGATTTTCCTGTGAACCGGACTTTTTGAAGTTGATGTTACAGAAGAATCTCTATATTAGGGGCTTCTTGTTTCGATTCTTTCGCTGGACACCGGATTTCAACTTTGATGCAGATCCGCCGACGGTGCCTGTATGGATTGGCTTTCCAGCATTGCCTGCTAACCTGTATCATGCAGATTGCTTGTGATCTATAGCTGGAAATTTTGGGAATGTGTTGTGCATTCATGAAATAACTCTGGCCATGATCGATACATCGGAGGCCTTGATCTATGTTGAGATGGACTTATCTGCTTTACGCAAGGAATGGTTGTGGATAGATTTGGATGGAAATGGTTATTGGCAACCAGTAAACTACAACCGAGCTCCGCTGCTATGTTCCTTTTGTCATAAACTAGGACATGCAGTTGATGGTTGCAAGAAGAAGCAGGGTAAGATGGCCAAAGCCCAATCAACAATAGCACCTGATCCCTCAATCCCCAAACAGGCCTTCAGGCCCCGGCAAACTGATCCTCCGGCCGTTCGGCATAATGTGGCTGTGGAAAACAAGTTCGAGATCTTACAACAGGATGCGGAGCAACTGGAACAGGAACACATTAACTCTATCTCTAGCATCAATGTTGGACCTGTTCAGGTCCAGGAGCACCAAGAGGGGGCGCCTCCAGGCCCTTTTCCTCAGTCCCTTTTAATATCAGACAAAGAAGAAGTTGGTGAGCTGCTACAGTTAGCCAACCAGGCAGTTGAAATCTCTTTCTCTAAAGAAGAGTCTTTACTATCAGAATTGGAGATTCAAAAGGCTAGTACGCTAATAGCAAATATCGCCAATCTGGACAATGACATTCTGCAGTTTCAGTTACTGGAAAAGGGTGGTGAGAATGTCAGAAGAAAACATAATGGAGGGATAGTTACTAGATCTAAAGCTAGATCGATGGAGGAAATTTCCCTCAATCCTCCATGATTGTACTATTCTGGCAGGACAGTTATGATATGGAGGTTATTGCCTCCTCTTCTCAATATATCACTCTTGGATTGAGAGTGAATAATTCTTTCAGTACATACTACACATTTGTATATGCTTCTTGTGCTCTTCACATTCGTCAGTCCCTATTTAGTGATTTAGCTCTCTTTGCTGATTCTATAACAATCCCCTGGATGGTGGGAGGAGACTTTAACTACGTCTTAAGTCCCTCAGAGAAGATAGGAGGCGGCCTCCCAGCTCTAGCTTCTATGTCATAGTTTAATAATTTCCTCAGTTCTGCTGGCCTGATTGATGCTGGATTTAAAGGGCCAGTTATGACCTGGACAAATAATAGAGCTGGTTTAGCTAACATACGGGCAAGGCTTGATCGTGTATTAGTGAATAGCTCTTGCCACTCTGTCAACCTTTTTTGACAATCAAACACTTATCAAGAGGTCCCTCTAACCATGCTCCCTTGCTCTTTAATATTGATAGTTTGTCTAATTGTCACGCCCCGAGCGCGGAAGATACCCGGAGATGCGTGACGTGTCTATATCAATCATGTCAATCAGAGTGGTCGTGTATTCGACACGAAGATAGAGATGCGCAAAATAGCAAGATAACCCAATCCTTATTTCATAATGGATAGACTATTACAAATCCAATACTCTGTTTAACAAAAAGAAAAGTACATAGTTGACTCGAGAAAACTATAGAACCAACTAGACGACACTTGTAGAAGCTCTATCACTTTCACTCTTGACCATTCCCATCCGATTGACTTCCATCGTCGTCGGACTTACCTGAAAAGTACAAAGGGACAAACGGAATGAGCGAACGCTCAGTAGGGAATTATATCTCAAGTACTAGCGAGGGGTTTAAGTAATTACATTTTTATGAATGCAATAAAGCTATGCATGCTCGCATAACACGACAGGATAGATAGAATGTAGTATCAAGGAAATAAGATGAACTTATCATGAACTTTCAACAAGATAACAAGTTTACTCGAGATATTCAAGCAAGTACATTTAACAAATCATGTCAAGAACTTTGGCTATCATGTATCAAGCAAGCAAGTAAATTACCCTTTTTCGGGCCACGCATTTCATTTCATGTCAAGTACGAGTCAAGTACAAGATGTGTGTGGAATGTCCAATCAAGTAAGTCAAGTACTCGGTATAATGCCAGATACCTTATCATTTTAACTCCCATGGGCACAAGTACTTTCGGGTGCTCCTCCCAGGACCAGATCGGGCCCTATATGCGCAGGCATTTATCATGTGTTTTGACATCCACTCTTGTTTATATAGCCAATATAGAATTTCAATAATCAAGCTTGTAGATACGTATGACAACATTGATAGAATAGAGTCCAAAAATATGACAAAGGCCGTAGAATGGCGATAATAACGGTATAATCACGAGTTCGATAAAACTAGGTAGAATATGGTTCCCTTAACTTAGGTACCATGATAAATCGATATGGACATTCTTTATATAGAACTGAGGTCCACATGAACATAAGATCAAGCAAGATACCCTCATTCTTGTCATAGAATTGGGGTTTACAAGAACTACATGATATGGCATGATATCATCATCCCATTAAGAATTTCTTATGATATACTCTTTGTATAATCATAAGGGCCGGTATACCATGTTTCTTTAGATTGACATGGCAAGGATCGTGTAATGGGTTTTTAGGGTACAACCAGCTCAGTCGGCCTTGAGGGAATCCAAGGCTACGAGGAGTCTTACGGAGGTCTCTATGACTAACTCGCTAGTCCAAAGGAACAGAATGTCCAATGGAGAGCTTGTATGTCAATGAGAGTTGAGTGTGATCGATAAATCAACGTAAAAAGTGGGACTATACTCACGGAATGGAGAATAGTGCCGATATATATATATATATATATATATATATATATATATATATATATATATATATGTATAATATGAAACCATCGGTAATAGAATCAAGACGAAATCAGGTTACAGTAAAATAACGACTTGAGTAAAGTCGTGTATTGAATAATTAACGCCTAACATGAGGGCGTTTACATATATTGCCAATTTGCAGAATTTTCATTATTTCATTAACTTATCAAAAACACGCCTTGCCTGGGGGCGTTTATTCAAAGTTGAGATCAAAAACGCGCCCTTGGAAGGGGCGTTACTTTCTAATTCCATTTTACAGAATATGTAAATTTCAGGATTTTAACAGATACACGCCCTAGGAAGGGGCGTTACTTTTCAGATTCACGCCTTGTTCTGGGGCGTTAAAATATGGAAAACGACTTTGTCCAAGTCGTGAATTTCAAGAATTTTACAATATTACAGGAAATAAAATTTCAAGGACATGAGACATGTCGTTGCAGTATAACAGGAATTCACAGGTAGGGGTATGCAAGATATTAGAATCTATATTTCATAATTTATTGAATTTTAAACAGGATCAATTATCAATTTTCAGGTGAGTCTTATGAAATTAACGCCTGCGTACATGGCGTCAAATATTAAATTGACGACCACTGCATGGTCGTGTATTTTAAATTAGCGCCCTGATCAAGGGCGTTTCTTTCAAAATATTGCAGAGAACGTAATAAAAACCTTATAAACAGTATGCATGCCATGCTTATGTATAGATATCTTGCATTAATTCTTATTTGGGCTACAATAACTTGAGAAAATCCTACCTTAATTGATATCTGGAGATGGAACACGTGAATGACTTGATAAGAACACACTGAAGCTTCTAATAGCAGCCGTATGCAGATCGGACAGGAAGAAGAAAAATTCAGTTGATGAAGATGATGGCGACGGTGATCTTCAATCAACCTGTAGGGGAAGAAAGGAGGGAGTATGAAGATATAACCGAAGTTTAGGAAATCGGTTTGAAGAACAATACCTTGTTCTTCGGCAGTGACTGTGGAGCCTCCTACAAAGAAAAGACAATGAAGAATTATCAGTTCTTCATGCAGTCGAAACAGAGGGCAAAAGAAAATAAGAAGAACATACGTTCTTCACTTACCTTGCAGCAGCAGAACGATCAAATAGGTTTAGGGTTTGGTCGATCAAGACTATTTATAGGATTTTGGAGTTCTAACAAAAGTAGTGTTTGATTGGAAGTAATATTTTCAAGATTGAGTTATTACCACATTCGAACTCTTCCTCATAGTTATCACTTACCCTGGATAAGTTCTGGGTTCGAACGGTTTCGAATGGAATTAACGACTTTGGTCAGGACATGTATTCTTTAATTAACGCCTTGCATAAGGGCGTTTCTTAAAAAGCGCCTTGAAAAAGGGCGTTTCGTGTTTTAAAACACGCCCAAGATAGGGGCGTTTCTTTTACTTACCCATTTGGTCGCGTGAGAACTGACGACCGTAGGTGTGGGCGTCCTTTCTTTATTCACGCCATGGATAGAGGCGTTTCTTTATAAATTAACGCCTTAATAAGAGGCGTTATTTTTAATTTGTTTTATTTCGTCCAATTAACCCTATTCCTTTTATATATATTACTTCTGTAATATATATGTTTTAATTCATTTCAATTATTCATTTATTAGGGTTGCTACACCCTCCCCCACTTAAAAAGAATTTGGTCCCCAAATTCAATATATATATATAATTATACACGTGGAGAGTGTAGGACATATACCTCTTAGAATAACTCAGGAAATCGTTTCTTCATAGATTCCTCGGTCTCCCATGTCGCTTCGTGTTCAGGATTCTTATTCCATTGCACCTTAAGCATGGGAATAACCTTATTCCTTAGAGCTCGTATTTCTCGATCTAATATCTTTAAAGGCCTCTGTTCATATGTGAGATCTTTCTGGATCACCAGATCTCCATGCTCAATAATATGTGACGGATCGTGCACATACTTCTTCAACATAGATATGTGAAATACATTGTGTACCTCGGACAACTGAGGAGGCAACGCGATGCGATAAGCAACCTCGCCAACTCTTTCGAGTACCTCAAATGGTCCGATGAATCTTGGCGTAAGCTTGCCCTTAACACCAAATCTTCGTATGCCACGTCCAGGGGATATTTTAAGAAATACATGATCTCCAACCTGGAATTCAAGATCTCTTCTCCTGGTATCAGCATAAGCCTTTTGCCTTGTCTGAGCAACTTGTAATCTTTCTCTGATTACCTGTATCTTCTCAGTTGTATCCCTTACCATGTCTGGACCTAATAGTTGTTTCTCTCCAACTTCGTTCCAACATATGGGAGATCGGCAACTCCTTCCGTATAAGGCTTCGAAAGGTGCCATTTGGATACTAGCTTGGTAGCTATTATTATATGCGAATTCAACTAAAGGTAAGTGGTCATGCCAGCTTCCTCCAAAGTCAATAATGCATGCTCTCAGCATATCTTCAACAACTTGATTAGTTCGCTCGGTCTGACCATCCGTTTGTGGGTGAAAAGCAGTACTAAAGTTGAGCCTTGTTCCCAACGAATGTTGTAATCCCTTCCAAAAATGAGAAGTAAAACGGGGATCTCTATCAGACACGATTGAGACAGGAATTCCATGTATCCTGACTATTTCTTTGATGTATAGTGCAGCTAGCACATCAATTGACCATCGGCTTTTGATTGGCAAGAAATGTGCCGATTTAGTCAATCGGTCAATGATAACCCAGATTCCATCATGTCCTCCTTTAGATTTAGACAAACCCATGATGAAGTCCATACCAATATCCTCCCATTTCCACTTAGGAATATCTAGAGGATGTAGTTTTCCCGCAGGCTTTTGGTGTTCCGTCTTGACCTGTTGGCATGTGAGACAGCGTGATACATAGTCCGCTATTTCTCTTTTCATATTGGGCCACCAAAAGTTCCTCTTTACATCTTGGTACATTTTAGTTGATCCAGGATGAATAGTGTATCTTGATCTGTGAGCTTCATCTAAGATCTTCTTCTTTAATTCCGGACAATCGGGTATACAAGTTCTATCTTTGAACGATAATCTTCCATCAGAAGTTAGTTGAAAATCAGATTGTCCTTCTAATCTGCCTTTGATTTCTACTAATATAGGATCATCATCCTGAAGTGTTTGTATCTCAGATAACAAATCTGACTGTATGCTTACATGAGATAGTGTGACAATTTTGGATTCCGTGTCCAAGCTTATATTGAGCTCGGAGAATTGTTCAAGTAACCTCCATTCTTGCATCATACAATTTGCTATCATTGCTCTCGGCTTTCGACTAAGGGCGTCAGCAACATAATTACCCTTTCCGGGATGGTATTGGATATTGAAGTCGAAGTCCTTGAGATATTCTAGCCAGCGTCTTTGTCTCATGTTTAGCTCCTTTTGTGAAAATAGATATTTGAGACTTTTGTGATCGGAGTATACAGTAAACTGTACTCCATATAAGTAGTGTCTCCATATCTTTAGGGCAAATACTACTGCGGCCAGTTCTAAGTCATGGACGGGGTAATTCTCCTCATGCTTCTTCAGCTGACGTGAAGAGTATGCTATGACCTTTCCTTGTTGCATTAGGACACATCCGAGGCCAATGCCAGAAGCATCAGTGTAGACCTCGAATTTCTCTCCTTCTGTTGGTAGAGCTAACACTGGAGCTGTAGTGAGATGATCTTTGAGAGTTTGGAAACTTCTTTCACATTCCTCACTCCATTCATATCGGATCTCCTTACGAGTTAACCTTGTAAGTGGCACGGCGATTGTTGAGAAGTCTTTGATGAATCGCCTGTAATAGCCTGCAAGGCCTAAGAAACTTCTGATCTCGCTAGCATTGGTTGGTCTTTCCCATTTCCTAACTGCTTCAACCTTTGACGGATCTACAGATAATCCATCCTTGGATATCACATGTCCGAGAAAAGCCACTTCTTCAAGCCAGAATTCGCATTTGCTGAGCTTAGCATATAATTGATTTGTCCTCAAGATTTGTAATGAAATCCTCAAATGCTCTTCATGTTCTTCCTTAGTCTTGGAATATATCAATATATCATCAATGAAAACCACCACAAATTGATCTAGATAAGGCCTGAATATGCTATTCATCAACTGCATAAAGGCAGCAGGGGCATTTGTTAGTCCAAAAGGCATAACAACAAATTCATAGTGGCCATACCTGCTTCTGAACGCAGTTTTATGAATATCTTCATCTTTAATCCTCAATTGATGATAACCAGACCTGAGATCAATCTTGGAGAAATGTTTGGATCCAGAAATCTGATCAAATAATTCATCGATTCTCGGCAGTGGATACTTGTTCTTGATAGTAAGATGATTCAACTGTCGATAGTCGATACACAATCTCATGGATCCATCCTTCTTCCTTACAAATAGGACTGGGGCTCCCCACGGGGAAGTACTTGGTCTAATGAACCCTTTTTGAATCAATTCCATCAATTGCTTCTTCAATTCTTTTAGTTCTGCAGGGGACATTCTATAGGGTGCCTTTGAAACAGGACCAGCACTAGGGGCTAAGTCGATGGTAAAGGCCACATCTCTTTGCGGGGGTAATCCCGGCAATTCTTCCGGAAATACATCTGGAAATTCTCGCACTACCTGAATGTCCTCTATCTTGGTTTCTTTAGCTTCTTTAATAGTGACAAAAGCAAGGAAGGATACACATCCTTTCTTGACGAGCTTGCTTGCTCGAAGAGCCGAAATAAGAGGGAATTTGCTTCGACTCTTAGGACTAGTATAAGTCAGTTCCGGAAATTCCTTGAAAACAATCTTGCTATCACGGCAATCAACCGTTGCCTGGTATTTGGATAACCAATCTGCTCCTAGTATAACATCATACTCTTTTAGATCTAAGCAGATAAGATCAATAGGAAAATTCTTTCCTCGAACCAATACCTCACAGTTTTGGTAATGATGTGTGATATCCGTCTCGTTTCCGAGAGGAGTAGACAATACTAATTTCATCCATTCCGGTTCTAGAGGCAATGGGTCAGCAAACTTCTTGGAAACAATGGAATGCGATGCACCCGTGTCAAATAAAACATGTGCATATTTGGAACAAATTTTTAATGTACCTTCCACCAATCCGCCTTCTTCTTCTGGTTCGGTCTCTTGGATTGCATGAAGACGCGCGTTCCTTGTCACTGGGCGTTTACCCTCACCGTCTTGGTCATTCATTAATGGACAATCGGGAATCCGATGTTCACGACTCCCACAACGGAGACATGCTCCTAATTTCCTCCAGCATTCTTCTGTTTTGTGACCAGCCTTGTCACAATGCTTGCATACTACGTTTGAAGGTGTAGTGGTGATAGAGAAAGGCTTGGATTTCTTGAACTTCTGATCTTGAGAGGAAGAACCTCCATTATTGGGCCTCTTCTTAAAGTTGGGTTTAAAAGAACCCGAACTTGTGACTTGCTCCTTTTTGTCTTTCCCACGGATTCTATCAGATAGTTCCGTGGCATCTTCAAGCAACTGAGCTCGGCGCACTATTTCAGTATAAACTTGAATATCCATAGGCGCCAGTTGAGTAATGTAGTGGGGCCTAAGCCCATTAAGAAATCTACGGGCTTTCATCTTTTCCGTGCTAATTAAATGCTTAGCATATCTAGACAGTCTAGAGAACTGTGCTTCATAATCAGCCACCGATAAAGATCTTTGCTTTAATGCGGCAAATTCGGCGGCCTTCTTTTCCTGGACCCTATCAGAGAAATATTTGGCGTTGAAATATTCAACGAATTCTCCCCATGTAACTTGAGTTGGGTCAATTGTAGCTTCAATCGACTCCCACCAGCATCTAGCATCCATTTCTAACTGGAAAGTAGCTAATAAGACTTTGTCCTGATCCGTGCATTGCATAACACGGAATATACGTTCAATCTCCCGAACCCAATGCTCGGCATCGTCTGGATCGGTCGATCCCATGAACTTCGGGGGATTCATATTCTTGAATGCTTGGTGTAAGCTTCCAGCTCGTGGAGCACCACCTTGTGCTACCTGTTGTAGCACTTGGGTCATCCCTTGAAGGGTACGCTGCATGTTGCGCCATTGAGCACGTTCGGCAGCCATTATCCTACAATTACAATAGCTATGTTAGTATTATATCACTATGATCTTATAAAGGACTCATTGATCATTTAACCCTTGGTTCTACCCACTCTCACTTGGTTAAAGGTTTTGAAACCTATCCTTGGACTTGGGTTTCCTAGGAATTGAATACCTTAGGCTCTGATACCACAAAGACTGTCACGCCCCGAGCGCGGAAGATACCCGGAGATGCGTGACGTGTCTATATCAATCATGTCAATCAGAGTGGTCGTGTATTCGACACGAAGATAGAGATGCGCAAAATAGCAAGATAACCCAATCCTTATTTCATAATGGATAGACTATTACAAATCCAATACTCTGTTTAACAAAAAGAAAAGTACATAGTTGACTCGAGAAAACTATAGAACCAACTAGACGACACTTGTAGAAGCTCTATCACTTTCACTCTTGACCATTCCCATCCGATTGACTTCCATCGTCGTCGGACTTACCTGAAAAGTACAAAGGGACAAACGGAATGAGCGAACGCTCAGTAGGGAATTATATCTCAAGTACTAGCGAGGGGTTTAAGTAATTACATTTTTATGAATGCAATAAAGCTATGCATGCTCGCATAACACGACAGGATAGATAGAATGTAGTATCAAGGAAATAAGATGAACTTATCATGAACTTTCAACAAGATAACAAGTTTACTCGAGATATTCAAGCAAGTACATTTAACAAATCATGTCAAGAACTTTGGCTATCATGTATCAAGCAAGCAAGTAAATTACCCTTTTTCGGGCCACGCATTTCATTTCATGTCAAGTACGAGTCAAGTACAAGATGTGTGTGGAATGTCCAATCAAGCAAGTCAAGTACTCGGTATAATGCCAGATACCTTATCATTTTAACTCCCATGGGCACAAGTACTTTCGGGTGCTCCTCCCAGGACCAGATCGGGCCCTATATGCGCAGGCATTTATCATGTGTTTTGACATCCACTCTTGTTTATATAGCCAATATAGAATTTCAATAATCAAGCTTGTAGATACGTATGACAACATTGATAGAATAGAGTCCAAAAATATGACAAAGGCCGTAGAATGGTGATAATAACGGTATAATCACGAGTTCGATAAAACTAGGTAGAATATGGTTCCCTTAACTTAGGTACCATGATAAATCGATATGGACATTCTTTATATAGAACTGAGGTCCACATGAACATAAGATCAAGCAAGATACCCTCATTCTTGTCATAGAATTGGGGTTTACAAGAACTACATGATATGGCATGATATCATCATCCCATTAAGAATTTCTTATGATATACTCTTTGTATAATCATAAGGGCCGGTATACCATGTTTCTTTAGATTGACATGGCAAGGATCGTGTAATGGGTTTTTAGGGTACAACCAGCTCAGTCGGCCTTGAGGGAATCCAAGGCTACGAGGAGTCTTACGGAGGTCTCTATGACTAACTCGCTAGTCCAAAGGAACGGAATGTCCAATGGAGAGCTTGTATGTCAATGAGAGTTGAGTGTGATCGATAAATCAACGTAAAAAGTGGGACTATACTCACGGAATGGAGAATAGTGCCGATATATATATATATATACATATATGTATAATATGAAACCATCGGTAATAGAATCAAGACGAAATCAGGTTACAGTAAAATAACGACTTGAGTAAAGTCGTGTATTGAATAATTAACGCCTAACATGAGGGCGTTTACATATATTGCCAATTTGCAGAATTTTCATTATTTCATTAACTTATCAAAAACACGCCTTGCCTGGGGGCGTTTATTCAAAGTTGAGATCAAAAACGCGCCCTTGGAAGGGGCGTTACTTTCTAATTCCATTTTACAGAATATGTAAATTTCAGGATTTTAACAGATACACGCCCTAGGAAGGGGCGTTACTTTTCAGATTCACGCCTTGTTCTGGGGCGTTAAAATATGGAAAACGACTTTGTCCAAGTCGTGAATTTCAAGAATTTTACAATATTACAGGAAATAAAATTTCAAGGAACATGAGACATGTTGTTGCAGTATAACAGGAATTCACAGGTAGGGGTATGCAAGATATTAGAATCTATATTTCATAATTTATTGAATTTTAAACAGGATCAATTATCAATTTTCAGGTGAGTCTTATGAAATTAACGCCTGCGTACATGGCGTCAAATATTAAATTGACAACCACTGCATGGTCGTGTATTTTAAATTAGCGCCCCGATCAAGGGCGTTTCTTTCAAAATATTGCAGAGAACGTAATAAAAACCTTATAAACAGTATGCATGCCATGCTTATGTATAGATATCTTGCATTAATTCTTATTTGGGCTACAATAACTTGAGAAAATCCTACCTTAATTGATATCTGGAGATGGAACACGTGAATGACTTGATAAGAACACACTGAAGCTTCTAATAGCAGCCGTATGCAGATCGGACAGGAAGAAGAAAAATTCAGTTGATGAAGATGATGGCGACGATGATCTTCAATCAACCTGTAGGGGAAGAAAGGAGGGAGTATGAAGATATAACCGAAGTTTAGGAAATCGGTTTGAAGAACAATACCTTGTTCTTCGGCAGTGACTGTGGAGCCTCCTACAAAGAAAAGACAATGAAGAATTATCAGTTCTTCATGCAGTCGAAACAGAGGGCAAAAGAAAATAAGAAGAACATACGTTCTTCACTTACCTTGCAGCAGCAGAACGATCAAATAGGTTTAGGGTTTGGTCGATCAAGACTATTTATAGGATTTTGGAGTTCTAACAAAAGTAGTGTTTGATTGGAAGTAATATTTCCAAGATTGAGTTATTACCACATTCGAACTCTTCCTCATAGTTATCACTTACCCTGGATAAGTTCTGGGTTCGAACGGTTCCGAATGGAATTAACGACTTTGGTCAGGACGTGTATTCTTTAATTAACGCCTTGCATAAGGGCGTTTCTTAAAAAGCGCCTTGAAAAAGGGCGTTTCGTGTTTTAAAACACGCCCAAGATAGGGGCGTTTCTTTTACTTACCCATTTGGTCGCGTGAGAACTGACGACCGTAGGTGTGGGCGTCCTTTCTTTATTCACGCCATGGATAGAGGCGTTTCTTTATAAATTAACGCCTTAATAAGAGGCGTTATTTTTAATTTGTTTTATTTCGTCCAATTAACCCTATTCCTTTTATATATATTACTTCTGTAATATATATGTTTTAATTCATTTCAATTATTCATTTATTAGGGTTGCTACACTAATTGTCCTGGCCGCTTCATTTTTCAAAGGATGTGGTGTACACACCAATCCTTTAAACAGTGTGTCTTTGATGCTTGGCATCAAACCAACACTAGTCACCCCATTGCCATGGTTCGGCTTTTTGCTAAATTGGAGACTGTTAAAGATTCTCTGTGAAAATGGAACAAGGAAGTCTTTGAGGATGTATTCTGCAATGTAAGTCTTGCTGAAGCTGAAGTGGCACTCAAACAGGACACTTTTGACTCAGACCCTTCTCCAGTTCATAGAGAGGGGCTAAATGCTGCAAATGCTACTCTTCGCCAAGCTATACTTAGAGAAGAAATTTTTTGGAACCAAAAGTCCAGAGTATATTGGATAGAAAGTGGGGACAGAAACACCTCTTTTTATCATGCTGTTGCCCAATGCAATAGAAGGAGAAATGCCATCAGACGACTGAGAGTAGGTGACCCTGAAGAATGGTGTGATAATTAGGAAACTCTGAGAAGTCATGCAGAGGCCTTCTTCAAGAACCTTTTCTCTACTGAGGAACAATCCATAAATTCCAACTTGTTGGAATGTATTCCACAGGTTATTACTGAAGCTCAAAATTCTACTTTATGTGCCAAACCAGATTCTTCAGAAGTCCGGAAAGCGGTGTGGTCTCTAAAGGGTTCTAGTTCTCCTGGCCCAGATGGTTTTTCTGGAGAATTCTATACAGCAGTATGGGATATAATAGGGCAGGATGTCACTGAAGCTGTTGGTTCATTCTTTGAAGGCTTCCTTATTCCAAGAGGTATATCCTCCTCTCTCATCACTCTTATCCCAAAGGTGCCAGAGCCCAGGTCCTTTAGTGATTTCAGGCCTATAAGCTTGTGCAACTTTTCCTATAAAATCATTTCTCGGATTATCTCTGAAAGATTGGCTCCCTTATTGCCAAGTATTATATCAGTGGAGCAAGGGGCTTTTGTTAAGGGGAGATTCATTTTAGACAATGTGGCTCTTGCTCGGCAGTTAATGATGGATATAAACAAAAAGGTACGCGGTCATAATATGATCGTTAAGCTTGACATGGCAAAGGCCTATGATAGGATGGAATGGGATTTTATCTTGACTGTCATGAGGAAGTTTGGTTTCAATACTAGATTTACCTCGTACATTGGAATGCTTCTCTATAACTGTTGGTTTTCGGTCAATTTTAATGGAGCGGCATCAGGTTTTTTTAAGTCTAGCAGGGGCATTAGGCAAGGGGACCCCATAGCCCCTTACCTGTTCATAATTGCCTCAGAAGTTCTTAGTAGAGGCCTCTCTGCCCAATTTCAATCTGGAAGCTTACTAGGTTACAAAGGACCAAGGCAGTCCATGCAGATTGTACACTTACTATATGCAGATGATTCTCTGGCTTTCCTTAATGCTAGCAGACAAAATGTTGTGGCATTCCAACAATTCATTTGCAGATATGAGCAATGCTCGGGGCAGAAAGTGAATGTTAACAAAAGCTGCTTTATTCTTTTAGAGAAAGCACCTTCCTCCCTTAAACAGTCAATTCATGTTCTTACTGGTTTTAAAAATCAGTCTGCTGGAATCAACTATTTGGGCATTCCAGTAAAAAAGGGCAGGTACCTTTGCTCTGACTTCAAATCCCTGATTGAAAGGGTTCAGATCAAGTTGGAAGGCTGGAAATCTAAGCTTCTATCCCAGGCCGGCAGAGTAGTTCTAATAGACTCTGTTTTGCATAGTATGCCAATCTACCTTGCTTCTACTTATTTTATCCCAAAGAAGGTTGTCAGATTCATTGACAGTCAATGTGCAAATTTTTTCTGGCAAGGCAGTGATGGCAATAACCGAAGACACTGGATAGCTTGGTCAGTAGTTCAAAGGCCACGCTCAGAAGGAGGACTGGGAATAAGAGATTTAAAATGGGTTCAAATCTCACTGGCAATTAAGAGTTTATGGAACATTCTTCATGGGTCTTCTCTCTGGTCTCGATATGCTAGGCAACGGTTCATTAAATTTCATTTTGCCAACTGTACTAAGCCTTTCCCTACAGGTATGCCTTCGGCAGTCTTCAGGCAAGCCCAAGATTTTTTATTAAAGAACAGCAGATGGCTTGTTGGAAATGGGGCAGAAATTGACTTCCTGAGAGATAATTGGACAGGGAAAGGCCCTGCCATTAATGTGGTCCAGGCTGATGGTAGAAATAGAGGCGCAGATTTCCCTCTGGCTTCAGTCCGAGAAGTGATTCAGGATTCTCAGCATATCGCCAGGGGTTCCCTCAGTAACACCTTTCTTTTTCCACACATCCAATTCAGCAATGAGGCTGACATCTGTATCTGGACAGGCACTTTAAAGGGTGATTTCTTTGTAAAGTCAACATGTAACTTGCTTCGAACTAAAGGTATTCGGAGGCCAGCTTGGGCCAAGTTATGGCACTCAACAATTGCTCCGAGAGCAGCTCTTTTTACATGGAAAATTCTCCATCGAGCAGTGCCGGTCGACAGCAGGGTGATTGAATGTGGAATTCAAATGGCTTCTAGGTGCAACTGTTGTTCATCTCCTTCCCAAGAAGACTTGAACCATGTTTTCATCTCCAGTGAATTGGCTTTCGACCTATGGGGCTGGGTGGACCCTCTTGTCAGCAACAAGATTGCTCTTTGTGAGCAGATTACAACCCGAGGCTGGAATTTAATTTTTGAAACCAACATGTCATCTGCAATACAGTTTATTGGTATGTATGTTGTAATTTTGATGCTATGGGAAATATGGAAACATAGATGTGCTCTAAGATTTGAAGGAGTGACCCTCAGCAGTGCATCTATCAAAAGGAAAATAATCTCTTCAATAGCTTTGGTGTTGGACAAGCTAAAATTCCACAAGCCTTTATCTCCAGCCCAATCCCACTGCTTAGCCTCCTTCCATTTACACCCCCGAGTAGAAATCAAACAGCCACTCTTGGTCTTTTGTCGTTTGGCCACCCAAGATTTTTCTCTCCATGTAGATGGTGCCTCAAAGGGTAACCCCGGCATAAGTGGAGGTGGAGGTTGTATTAGGGACCATGTAGGCAAACTCATAGTTGGTTTTGCATTTCATTATGGTCGAGGCAATAGTATCTTAGCAGAGACAAGGGCTCTTCATGATGGTTTAGCTATAGCAAAGCAATGTCATATTAAGTTGGCAGCAGTGTATTCGGACTGTGCCCTCCTAGTAGAGGCAATTCAGAATGGAATGGCTCCAAGCTGGATGGTCCTTCCCTGGTGGAAAAGGACCTTGGATCTCCTCCAGGAGAATGGGTGTCTGGTCTGGCATGTTTTCAGAGAAGGGAATCAAGTTGCTGATTCCCTCGCCTCGTATGCATGCACCATTACTGAAAACACAATCCTCACTCAAGAAAGGGACCTCCCATGAAGGGCCAAGGGAGCGTTAAGAATTGACAAAGTTGGAATGCCAGCCATCCGTCTCCGTTAGCCTCTATTGGGGAATGCCCTGAAGCCAATATACAGAATTCAGAAGCTGCAGTCTCTGAATGTACAGACACTTCCCAATGTACAGACTTTAGGAGCGAAAGGGAGCACTGTATGGACTTCGCAAATGTACAGGCCTCACAAGCTGTAGCGATAGGGCGTGCAATGTACATACTCTAGAATGTACAGACTCCACATAGCTGAAGCGCTCACAAAGATCAACATTGTACAGACTTCAGTCAAAAGGGAGCAGTGTATAGACTTCCTCTGAAGCGCTCACAAAGATCAGCAATGTTCAGACTTCAATCAAAAGGAAGCAGTGTATAGACTTCCTCTAAAGCGCTCACAAAGATCAGCAATGTACAGACTTCAGTCAAAAGGGAGCAGTGTATAGACTTCCTCGAATGTACAGACTCCAGTTAAAGGGGAGCAATGTATAGACTTTTCGAATGCACAGGCTTCAGCGAAAGGCAGTGTACAGACTACTGAATGTATAGACTTTACGAAGTTGTAGAGCTCACAAAGCTCAGCAATGTACAGACTTCAGTTAAAGGGGAGCAATGTATAGACTTTTCGAATGCACAGGCTTCAGCGAAAGGCAGTGTACATACTACATAATGTATAGACTTTACGAAGCTGCAGTGCAAGGGGAGCAATGTATAGACTTTTCGAATGCAAAGGCTTCAGCGAAAGGCAGTGTACAGACTACATAATGTATAGACTTTACGAAGCTGCAGTGCAAGGGCGTGCAATGTACAGACTTCAGTGAAAGGGCGTGCAATGTACAGACTCCACAAAGCAGCTGCGTAAGGGCTGTACAGACTTCACAAATCTCACAATGTACAGACTTCAGACTTCACAAATCTCACAAGACTTACAAACTAATACTTAGACTGTATAGACTTCAGCAATAAAAGGATTGCAATGTACAGACTTTCTAAAGCCCAGTCACTGAGTGTATAGACTTCAGCAATGGCGGGAGTGCAATGTCTAGACTTCACAGAAAAGGCTGTACATACTCTACATGGCCAGACACCGTGCGCCAGTCTCTAGAGGATTTTTCAATTTTTTACACTTGAATTCTCCTTGTATTTTTAGAGGCTTGGCCTCTTATGACTTTGTTCAAGTTTGGAAAATCAATAAAATAAAGCATCAATTGGTGATTTGGTCGAGTGAGAACATTCCCTTCCTCTGGAATGGGGGTGCACTCTCCCTTCTTCCTGCTTGATGACTTGGGTTTTATAAAAAAATCATATGCTTAAAATAATCCTAAGAACCATAAAGAAACATGAAATCACTGTTTATGAATTAGGAATTTAAAACTCAGAGTAGTAATAAATAAAAAATCAGGTTAGTGCTTTGTTAACTAGGCTTAATTATAAGCTTAATGGGCTGCTCTTTTTCCTTGTCTCGGGTTGACAGAAAATAGCACAGTAGCGGTCTATTATAGAGCCATTTGGTGCGGACACCCGAGCAGTTGAGCGGCGTGATACGCCGAGCCACCGGTACCGCACACGGAGCACGACTCGAGCCACCTCAGCGTCCATCTGGCTCGGAGACAGCCTGGAGACTCCGCCTTGAGCCTCCCCATTTATCATATTTAGTTAGACTTTATGTGTGTAACTTGTGTTTATTTCGTTGTATTCGGTTTGCTATTTTGATTGTAAGAGGGGCTTATGTGCAATTTGGACCCCGTGGGCCCCACGGGCCCCCCAGGCCCCATCTCATTGAGCCACCTCAGCCTAGGGTCCCATGTGGGGTCAGTCAACCTTCCACGTGGAGGCTTCTAGAAGGGTGGGCCAAGTGGGGGACAAGTGGCTTGGAAAGTCCACATTTTGGCCACCCACCCCACCTACCAAGTCAAGCCCACTCCCCTTGGTCCAAGGGCCGCCCCCCCCTTAAATATTTATTGTATTTTGTGTGTGTGTGTCACACTCAATCCAGGCCACCCATTCCCATCCCCTAGATCCAACGGTGGACAATGGATGTGAGATGTAACACATAAATACTTGTAATTTCCCATTTTGATGAATTAATGCCATTTGAATCAAACTAATTCCAAGAGCAAGGGCTGGTGTGCCCCCCTCCTCTCTCCTCCCTCTCCCCCTTGAAGTTGTGAAGGCTTCCCTCTGGAGGTGTGACTCCTCCCCTTATCATTCCGGTCACCGCCGCCGCCGCCACGAGCTGCCATCGCATCACTGCCGAGATCGCCGGAGTTTTGCCTTCATCCGACCACAGCAGCTTCCACGAATTCTCTGTGTCAGCCACGAGCTCATATCGACTTGGGGATTTTAGGGGATGCTCCAGAGGTGTCAAGCACGTCCCAAAAATTTTGGTTGGTCATAAAGATCCCATTTGATATTTTTTTATTTTCGTACAACCTTAATTTCCAGATCTGTCTGCTTGCTGTTTCAATTTCCACCCGCCCTGTGTTTCCCCTGTTCGGACCTCTTTCTGATTTTTTTTAGCGCTCCCAATTTTACTGGGAGTTCTGTCCACCAACCCCACCGTCCCCAAATTTTATTGAATTGTTATGAGGCCATCCCATATTTTTCAAAAATCGATGTCAGAGATAGCTACAGTGCTGTCCACCTGTTCCCAGATCCGACCACCCTCCAATAAACAAATCATAAAAAATCACAGCCACCTCCAATCAGTCCACAAAAATATCCCCATTCTCCTTGTTCACAATCCCACAAGTTTGATGAATAGATCAGAAGCTGAATCGGCCATCTTCCTCACGGTCAACGGCAGTCTTCAGACAACTCACCTGTAGATCTGAAATTTCGGTTACTGTAGAACAGGGACTTGTAAATTCAATAACGTTATGATCCGATCAGATCCAGCAAATCTTTCTGGCTCTAGATTAAAGCATTTGAAGAGAGCTTTCCAACGATAGCTCATGCGTCCCGATCCGACGTCGGAATTGATCGCAGCGGCCGTTTTCGCCGGAGCGCGCGCCGGAAGACAGCAACCAAAATCCGTGGGAAGTTAGTTCCAGAATTGGGAATCGGGGCCGATCGACCCCCGATCGGTGTTCCCGGCCGACCGCCGTCCGTGGAGGCGCGCCACCAGGGGTCCCCATCACAGTGGGTCCCACCCCCACAGATCCGGAAGACAGTGCCGTCCGCGGGCGCCCCGGGTCAGTAAAACCCGCCACTCGGAAAGCATGAAAATGCGGAGTTCGGCATCGCCGGGCGACATCAAGATGATGCCCGTCAACCCGATTTGCGCGATTCCCGGACCCCACATGTGACATTTTACCCCCCTGTGTGGAGTGGGTCGACTTAGTGTATTGCTGTAATCATTGTTAACCGAGAGTCCGTAATTCGGCCGGGGTTGTCTTCGCCACGCCGGGTGCGTGGAGGTAATGGTCTGAACTTCTTGGCGTTCATTTACTTAGCTAGTATATGGTCTTTGCCGTTGTCGAGAGCGATAGATACTAGCCCGTGTGTTCATGTCACCGCTGTGAGTGTGAGAGTGATCCGTCCCGTGACTCGATCCGAGTCCGGAAGTGAGTCTGATAACCTTGAACTCTGCCGGTTCTTCAACCGCGCACGATCCGCGTTTCCCTCGCTTGGGACGACGAGTGAGCTTGTGTTCTGTTAGCGACGTATAGCCCGTAGGAGCTCTCCGTGTCGGGCCTAATGTCTCTCCCATCATGTGTTGCTGGTCATGTCCGCATCTAGAGTCCGAGGTCCATACCACGTAGAGTCGGTCCCCGTGTCCGTCCCGCATCAGTTTGGTATCAGAGCGAGTCGAGTCTAGGGTAGTCGTTGCATATGTCTTGCATAGTATAAGTCGAGTCTAGGATCATCATTTCAAAACAACAACAAAAAAGTGTTTTCAAGTTGCATTTCACCCAATAGCTCAGTATATTAAAAGGCGTTGCCCGAACATTAGGTTATGCCTATCGGGAGGGTAGCGTACTTGCGCGGGTGATCTTTGGATCGCTTATCTCCGCCTCGTACCGGATATTGGTTAGGTCTAAGTACATCATCTAGTGAGTGTTTGCATTAGTCGGTGTCTTCTAGGTCGTATGTCTTTGCATGCCCACCCATCGAGGTACCCAATACTCACCACCACCACCTATGGCGGACTCCCGAGCCCGTAGCTCCGATGAGTCCTCGACGGCCGAGATGTTCCGAGCCATCATGGATCGTCTTAACACGCGTATGGATGGTCTTAGTACGCGTATGGATGGCATAGGAACGCGTCTAGAAGGGCGGATGAAAGCCCTCGAGTATCGGGCCGAGAGTTCGGATCAGTCCATCCAGGGCTTAGTTGGGAGGATCGCTGTCCTAGAGAGGGGCCCAGTAGTGACGCAACCCGTGCCGACGAACGGCCAACAAGAGCCGGTGCAACAACCCGCTGTGCCAAGGGCTCAGGTGGAGGATGTCGGGAGGCAACAGGCGCCTATAGTAGATGATTATGCCTCCGATAATGATCAGAGGGGAAATGGTCGTCGTCATCAACGACGGAATCGTGATGATGAGGATGACGACCGCATTCTTAGGGGTGTGCGTGCGAACCCTCCTACTTTTAGCTGGTCCTTGGACCCTAGGGTGTATCTAGATTGGGAGGTCGGCATGGACCGGTACTTCGAGTGGTTTGAGATGACGGACCACCGAAGAGTTCGATACGCGAAGATGAAGCTGCAAGGGCAGGCCCAAACTTATTGGATCAATGTGGAGAGCCTGCTCAATCAGCAACGTCAACCCCAAATCGGTACTTGGGATGATATGAAAATCAAATTGAGGGAGAAATACCTTCCTGCCTCATATCGCCAACGTCTTATAGTCAAGTGGCAAAGCATCTCCCAAGGGAACTGATCCGTGACCGAGTACACCGCCGAGTTCGATGAGTATTACTTACGGTGTGGGGTCACGGAGGAGAGCACCATGACTATATCCCGCTTTCGAAGAGGTTTGTGGCCCAATTATCAATATGAACTCTTTCGTCGCAATGCAACCACTTTGGAGCAGGCATATCAGATCGCTCTCGAATTGGAGCAGTTCGAGGCCGAGTTCGAGTCACCCCATCGGTTGGGCTCCTTTCCCCTTCGTAGTGTCGAGCCCCGTGGCTCATCTGGCACGTATCCGAGGGCCCCCATGACTCGACCTCAGGAGCCCGCTCGCCCCGAGCCCTTTGCTCCTAGGCCTCGTCCTCCACCCCCGAGGGACCTTCCTCGTCCCCAGCATCTTACGGCCCCACCCACAGCCCGTCCACCGGCACCCGCACCTCCTGCACGTCCTTTGTTGCCTACACCTCCTATCCGTCGGGAGGATAAAGGTAAAGGACCTATGATTGGGGAGCCTAGTGGATCACGGCAGCAGTGTTATCGCTGTAATGGGTTTGGCCATTTCGCCAACCAGTGTCCCACCCGCCCATCTCTTCACATTGGGGACACACAGGCCGAGGATACCACCCCTACGGGCCTCGAGTTAGTCAGCTATGAGGCAGATGAAGACCTAGCTGACGAGTACTATGAGATGGGAGGTGAGGCCCAGGATGCCCAACATTTGGATGATACCCACGTGGGGGTCGTCAGATGTATCCTCACCCAGCCGCAGGTCAGTGATGACTGGCGTCGGACTACTATCCTTCATGTATTCTGTAGGCTGGGAAAGCAAATTTGCAAGGTGGTCATCGATAGCAGGAGTTGTATCAATGCAATCTCCACGAACGATGTCGCCCGTCTTGGTCTCACACCCGTAGACCATCCTTGTCCCTATCAGGTATCATGGGTGGATACCACTTCCATTTCGGTCAGGCTGCGGTGCTTGGTCCCGTTGCAGCTCCACTCCTACCGTGACGAGATCTGGTGTGATGTTCTCCCCATGGAAGTGGGCAGTATCATTCTTGGTAGTCCGTGGTTATTTGACCGGGATGCCACGCTCCATGGCCGGTCGAACACCTGTACCTTCGACCATGCTGGCCAGCGGGTCACCCTCCAACCCGTTCGGCCCAGGAGCCCATCAGTCAGGGGTCCTACTGGCCCTAGTACTCCGAAGCCTTCCGTTCCTGGGCCTAGTACCCCATCCCAAGCTCGGGCTATGACCGTTACCTCTGGCCCAGGAGATCCCTCGACGAGGAGATTGATGATGATTAGCTCCCGGGAAATGGAGCAGGAGCTTAGTCAGGGCTGTCCGGTGTTTGCCATTACGGTCCGAGAGGTGGAGCGGGACTCCGAGGGTGAGCTCTCACCTGAGGTTGTTCCCATTCTGCAGGAGTATGCTGATGTCTTTCCCGATGAGCTTCCCGAGGGACTCCCACCTATGCGGGATCTTCAGCATACCATCGACCTTGTTCCGAGCTCTTCTTTGCCCAACCTTCCTCATTATCGCATGAGTCCCACGGAGCATGCCGAGCTTAAACGGCAGGTCGATGAGTTAGTGCAGAGAGGGTCTGTTCGGGACAGCATGAGTCCATGTGCTGTACCCGCATTACTCACCCGAAGAAGGATGGCACATGGAAAATGTGCATTGATAGTCATGCCATCAACAAAATCACCGTGAAGTACAGGTTCCCTATTCCCCGCCTTGATGACATGCTGGACATGATGGCAGGTGCCACTATCTTTTCGAAGATCGATCTTAAGAGTGGCTACCATCAGGTGAGGATTAGGCCAGGTGATGAGTGGGAGACCGCATTTAAGACCAAGAACGGTCTATATGAGTGGTTGGTCATGCCTTTTGGGTTGACCAATGCCCCTAGCACTTTCATGCGGCTCATGACTCAGGTCCTTCGACCTTTCATTGGAGTCTTTGTAGTGGTGTATTTTGATGATATCCGTATCTATAGCCGCACCATAGGGGACCACTTAGACCACCTTCGGCAGGTCTGTCTACTTCTTCGGCGAGAGCAGTTGTTTGCGAACCCACAGAAGTGTGCCTTCATGACACCTCAGCTTACCTTCTTGGGTTTCATTGTGTCTAGTACGGGGGTCTCCGCCGATCCGGAGAAGGTCCGGGCCATTGTTGAGTGGCCGGAACCCCGTACCGTTCATGATGTCCACATCTTTCATGCTCTTGCGACGTTCTATCATCGCTTCATCCGTGGATTTAGCTCCGTCACCGCCTCGATCACGGATTGTATCCGAAAGGGCACATTTGTATGGACGAAGGCCGCATCTGCCGCCTTCAAGGACATCAAGGAGTGCATGACCCAGACGCCTATCCTTCGACTGCCTGATTTCTCGAAGGTGTTTGAGGTCTCTTGTGATGCGTCGGGCGTGGGAATTTGAGGAGTTTTGAGTCAGGAGTCCCACCCGATCGCATATTTCAGCGAGAAGCTGAATGACGCGAAGCTGCGATATTCCACATATGATAAAGAATTCTACGCAGTTGTTCAGGCTCTTAGGTATTGGAGGCACTATATTTTACATCAGGAGTTTGTCCTATACTTCGATCACGAGGCATTGAGGTATCTCCACTCCCAAAAGAAGCTGAACTCGTGTCACAGTCGTTGGGTCGAGTACCTCCAGCAGTTCACCTTTGTGCTTAAACATAAGGATGGAGTGGAAAACAAGGTGGCTGATGCCTTGAGTCGGTGAGCATGCTTGCTTACCATAATGAGTGCCGAGGTCATAGGGTTAGAGAAGATGAAGGAGGCCTATGTTGATTGTCCTGACTTCTGTCAGATTTTTACCACTCTCCAGGTCAGACCCTCGAGAGACCTTGATGAGTATGTGCTTCAGGAGGGTTACCTCTTTCAAGGTAGCAGGCTATGTGTTCCCCGAACTTCGGTTCGAGATTTCTTAGTGTGGGAACTACATGCGGGAGGTCTAGCCGGCCACATTGGTCGGAACAAGACTATTGAGGCAGTGGAGCATCGATTTTATTGGCCGAGCTTGAAGTGCGATGTTGCTAACATCGTGGCTCAGTGCCGTACATGGGCTACGGCCAAGATGAAGAAGCAAAGCTCGGGCCTTTATACGCCTCTACCCATGCCTGATGCCCCGTGGCAGGATGTTAGTATGGACTTTGTTTTGGGATTGCCACGTACCACCAGGAAGCATGATTCGGTCTATGTGGTGGTTGACCATTTCTCGAAGATGGCCCTCTTTATCCCTTGCTCGAAGACTTCGGATGCTTCTAGGGTAGCCCGCCTATTCCTTACTCATGTGGTGTGCAAGTTCGGGTTGCCTCGCACTATAGTGTCTGACCGTGATGTTAGATTCACTTCCTACTTTTGCAAGACACTATGGCACCTCAAGTTTTCCACTGCATATCATCCCCAGACAGACGGTCAGACCGAGGTGGTCAATAGGAGTCTGGGAGATCTTTTGAGGTGTCTAGTTAAGGACCGCATTGGGGATTGGGATATCATTTTACCCATGGCTGAGTTTGCATACAGTGATTCGGTGAATAGGTCTACCGGCATGAGTCTGTTTGAGATTGTCACAGGTCGTAGGTCTAGGAAACCCGTGGACCTTGTCCCCATGCCTATCCATGCTAGAGTGTCGGAGTCGGCCGAGTCGTTTGCTAGGCATGTTAGGAGTTTGCATGACGACATCCGTCGTCACATTGAGGCCAGCAATACACGTTACAAGGAGTTAGCCGATGCCCACCGACACAACCGAGAGTTCCAAGAGGGCGAATATGTCATGATCAGGGTAAGACCTGAACGGTTTCCCTCTGGAACCGTTAAGAAGTTGCAAGCTCGCGGAGCCGATCCATTCAGAGTGTTGAAACACGTTGGATCCAATGCGTACGTTGTGGACTTGCCTGAGGAATATGGTATTAGCTCTACTTTTAATGTATCGGATCTATTTGCATATAGGCACCCAGCGGTGATCCCTAGTGAGCCTTTCGGGCCATCTCCTCCCCTTGAGAGTGATCCCACACCTGAGTGTCCACCTCCAGCCCCGTTGTTACGACAGCGTGAGCATATAGATCATATACTGGATGAGCAGGTGACAGTTACCAGGAGTGGATCCTACCCGCGCTACCTAGTGCGATGGAGAGGATGGCCCGCTACTGAGGACACATGGATCACACATGGCGAGTTGCAGCAGATTGACCCAGACCTTCTGGAGCGATACAGGAGCGATGCAAACCCTTACTCGACAGGGTCGAGCCCACCCGGGGAGAATTGGTGAGGACACCCGAGCAGTTGAGCGGCGTGATAGGCCGAGCCACCGGTACCGCACACGGAGCACGACTCGAGCCACCTCAGCGTCCATCTGGCTCGGAGATAGCCTGGAGACTCCGCCTTGAGCCTCCCCATTTATCATATTTAGTTAGACTTTATGTGTGTAATTTGTGTTTATTTCTTTGTATTCGGTTTGCTATTTTGATTGTAAGAGGGGCTTATGTGCAATTTAGACCCCGTGGGCCCCACGGGCCCCCCAGGCCCCATCTCATTGAGCCACCTCAGCCTAGGGTCCCATGTGGGGTCAGTCAACCTTCCACGTGGAGGCTTCTAGAAGGGTGGGCCAAGTGGGGGACAAGTGGCTTGGAAAGTCCACATTTTGGCCACCCACCCCACCTACCAAGTCAAGCCCACTCCCCTTGGTCCAAGGGCCGCCCCCCCCTTAAATATTTATTGTATTTTGTGTGTGTGTGTCACACTCAATCCAGGCCACCCATTCCCATCCCCTAGATCCAACGGTGGACAATGGATGTGAGATGTAACACATAAATACTTGTAATTTCCCATTTTGATGAATTAATGCCATTTGAATCAAACTAATTCCAAGAGCAAGGGCTGGTGCGCCCCCTCCTCTCTCCTCCCTCTCCCCCTTTAAGCTGTGAAGGCTTCCCTCTGGAGGTGTGACTCCTCCCCTTATCATTCCGGTCACCGCCGCCGTCGCCACGAGCCGCCATCGCATCACCGCCGAGATCGCCGGAGTTCTGCCTTCATCCGACCACAGCAGCTTCCACGAATTCTCTGTGTCAGCCACGAGCTCAGATCGACTTGGGGATTTTAGGGGATGCTCCAGAGGTGTTAAGCACGTCCCAAAAATTTTGGTTGGTCATAAAGATCCAATTTGGTATTTTTTTATTTTCGTCCAACGTTAATTTCCAGATCTATCTGCTTGCTGTTTTAATTTTCACCCGCCCTGTGTTTCCCCTGTTCGGACCTCTTTCTGATTTTTGTTAGAGCTCCCAATTTTACTGGGAGTTCTGTCCACCAACCCAACGGTCCCCAAATTGTCTTGAATTTTTATGAGGCCATCCCTATTTTTCAAAAATCGATGTCAGAGATAGCTACAGTGCTGTCCACCTGTTCCCAGATCCGACCACCCTCTAATCAACAAATCATAACAAATCACAGCCACCTCCAATCAGTCCACAAAAACTATCCCCGTTCTCCTTTTTCAAAATCCCACAAGTTTGATGAAGAGCTCAGGAGCTGAATCGGCCATCTTCCTCGCGGTAAAAGGCCGTCTTCAGACAACTCACATGTAGATCTGAGATTTCGGTTACTGTATAACAGGGACTTGTAAATTCAATAACGTTCTGATCCGATCCGATCCAGCATATCTTTCTGGCTTTAGATTGAAGCATTTGAAGAGAGCTTTCCAACGATAGCTCATGCGTCCCGATCCGACGTCGGGATTGATCGCAGCGGCCGTTTTCGCCGGAGCGCGCGCCGGAAGATAGCAACCAAAATTCGTGGGAAGTTAGTTCCAGAATTGGGAATTGGGGCCGATCGAGCCCCGATCGGTGTTCCCGGCCGACCGCCATCCGTGGAGGCACGCCACCAAGGGTCCCCATCACAGTGGGTCCCACCCCCACAGATCCGGAGGACAGCGCCGTCCGTGGGCCCCACGGGTCCGTAAAACCCGCCACTCGGAAAGGACGAAAACGCGGAGTTCGGCATCGCCGGGTGACATCAAGATGCTGCCCGTCTACTCGATTTGCGCGATTCCCGGACCCCACATGTGACCTTTTACCTTCTTGCGTGGAGTGGGTCGACTTAGTGTATTACTGTAATCATTGTTAACCGGGAGTCCGTAATTCGGCCGGGGTTGTCTTCGCCACGCCGGGTGCGTGGAGGTAATGGTCCGAACTTCTTGGCGTTCATTTGCTTAGCTAGTATATGGTCTTTGCCGATGTCGAGAGCGATAGGTACTAGCCCGTGTGTTCATGTCACCACTGTGAGTGTGAGAGTGACCCGTCCCGTGACTCAATCCGAGTCCGGAAGTGAGTCTGACTACCTTGAACTCTGCCGGTTCTTCAACCGCGCACGATCCGCGTTTCCCTCGCTTGGGACGACGAGTGAGCTTGCGTTCTATTAGCGACGTATAGCCCGTAGGAGCTCTCCGTGTTGGGCCTAATGTCTCTCCCATCATGTGTTGCTGGTCGTGTCCGCATCTAGAGTCCGAGGTCCATACCACGTAGAGTCGGTCCCCATGTCCGTCCCGCATCACCATTACAAGATGTTTAGCGGTTTATCGTAAGGCCGCCTGAGAGATAAAACGGTCTATTTCTGATCCGCTGGAGGTTTCATAAGAATTGAGTTGACAGAGTATCTAGCGGTTTATCGTAGGGCCGCTGCATGATGTTGGCGGTCGCAACTTAGGCTGCAAGAGCACAACTGACAGCAACTAAAATAAGAAGACTAATGTTTAAAACACATAATGTCTGGAAATCAACATATTTATAAAACTTCTACATGATAGAATGAAGATTAAGCTAACAATATGCATGGGTTTCTATGAATTTACAAGAGAGTTCTTCTTAACTTATTTAGGGCTAAGAACATGCATGAATGTACAGTAGATGGATAAAACGTGAACTTCACGATCTATAAAGCATGAAATCAAGTGTAATAAGAGGGCTTTTATCCCTAGAATAAAGTTTTAGCCGTTCATGAGATGAACTACCTCTGCTAAAGCTTCTAAAGTCTGAATTTGATGCTAGATGCTACCCTTAGTCCCTTGCACTCCTTGTGACAAATCAGCAACTTCACACTGCTCTAACTCTTTACTCTCTTGACCTAATGATGTGAAATTTGGAGGGTAAGAAGTAGATACTAAGGGGAAAAAAAGTTCTAAAGGCACTAAAGCTAAATACCTCGATTTAGTTCCCTAATTCCTTGATCTTCAGCACGCCGTTGCACGGTCTCCTAGGTTGTTGTAGTGAAACCAGCAACTTTGGGCGTCTCTAACTCTTTGTGTGCTTGATCTCCTAGCACGAAATTTTGGGAGATGTTAGTCCTAAATATTCAGAATAAAAACTTCTAAAGAACCAACTTGAAATAGTGTCGTCTTACCTTGGTTCCACGCGAGCCAATGTAAGGGCCGCGCAGGTCAAAACTAGGTCATATTTATAGGGTTTCACCAGGGTTTGAGGATTAGATCGATTCTAGAGTCCTTGTTAAACCTTAAATAGACTTTTGAGAGTCCTTAACATGTTTTCTAGTCCTCCCATCTCGATCTCTAAAGGATAGACTAGCAAAAATCCCATCTTTTTCCTCCTTCTTCAATTCACGGAACTGACAGGAAATAGCTGTCGAAGCTTGGTCCGCCAAATGTCTTGTAGCAGTTTTACGATAGGCCGCCACACTCATCGGGTGCCGAATTTCAACTTGGTTCAAACTCTGATTTCATTTTATCTACTAATTTATCTAATTAATGGGTATTTATCCCTATATTTCGTGAATAAGCCAATTAATCTTCTAGAATATGGGCCAAACTTCATGGGCTTGGTCCTTAAACCGTTTGGGCTACAATTAAATAGGCTAGGTTAATTGTTTATCATAATTGGGCCTTAATAATGATTTATTTAACCCAATATTCATTTATTAATTCATTTGGTCTTTTAAAATTCTCAGAAAATACTTAAATAATTCAGAAATATTCCATTAAATTTTCAGGGCATTACAAAGATGGTACTGCATATACCGTGAAAGATGACTGATTCAAAAAGTACATTTACACAATCAATCCCGAAGTGTATATGTGAGAATTGAGCAATGAATTCCAAAACAACATGGATCATCAGATTTTCCAACGAACACTAAAAAGAGCCGATCCTCTACACACTTCCATACACAATGCTTGAGTATTGGTAGTTACGTATAACCCCATTTTTTTTAATCTGAAAGAGTGACTAACTTTTTGACGCGAGTTGTACCCTTTGTTTCAGGAAAATATCCCGGTTACTCAGTTTTGTCACTTATCTTAATTACGGATTTTGTCACTTTTCGGCGCGAGTTATACCCTTTATCTCAGGGGCACTTCCCGGCTACTCGGTGCCAAATCCCACTTATTTTTATAGTGTATTAGCTTCACTTTTCGACACGAGTTTCCTCCTTTGTTTCAGGGAAGATTTCTGGCTACTCGGATTCGCATTCCCCTTATACAGATTTTTGGTGGGACAAACAGCTTTTCCTCATGAGTCATGTGATTTCTATGTAGAGATTCAAGTGCCCTGAAAAGTGTTGAGTGGAATTACTGAAATCCTTATTAGGTAGAGTCATTTATCTCAAAAGTACATATTGTGTGAGTGATTGTATTGAATGTAAGAGATGAATTAGTCTAATCATTATTATGTCTCCCCCTAAGTGTATGCACAGTTATGAAATGAACCTCCCCCTTAATATGTGCCATGTAACAAACATGTCTAAATCAAAGCAATTTTATTTAGCAAGGTAAAGGTCATATGAGCATTCAAAGGTAAAGGGTGATATCATATATGTTGTGTGGGGATTGAATAGATCTAGAGGGGGGGTGAATAGATCTTTCCCCCCTTTTCAATTTATTCCAACTTTATTTGAACTATTGCTAGAGTTAATGCAGCACACTAGAGTTTCAATATGGTCTAGGTACTTAAGCATCAAGGTTATAGACTAATATGCAACAAGAGCAGTCACACCAAGAATCATCACACATGCAAGATGACCTTTTTAGGTGGTTCAGTCTCTACACCAGACTTACATCCACCCCTCACTCAACTTGAGTGAGGCTTCACTTGATGCGGGACAATATGCTCTGATACCAAATTTGATGCGGGACAATATGCTCTGATACCAAATTTGATGCGGAACGGGACACTAAAGGACTGGACCTACTATGAAGACCAAGTGCGGCCAGCACTCACACGTGACAAGGCAAGCCGAGTGATCGACCTCCGTACTATTTCTCCGAAGAGAGGCGTCTCTCAACAAGAAACCCAAGTCCACGGCCGTCCCTATGAGGGAAACGAGTGGATCAAAGCGGCAAAGGGAGCCGACGCGCAACTATGGGAGTCTAGTCCGAGCTCGGGCTCGACTAGGGCCACGGAATGGTGCTCTCAACTCGCAAAACCCACGGTGAATTGAATATGTGGCTAGGAACCTACACTCGCACGCTGCATAATCGAGAGCATACTAGCAAAGCAAATGCTAAGGGAAGGAACGTCGCACGTACCTCCACGCCTAGGCGTGGGGAAGGAACCCCGGCCGAGACCGACAACCCCGATACACACAATGAAAGAATAATTACAAGCCAACAAATGCCCACTCCACGCAGGGAGGTAACGGGCTACAGCAACTCTGTTCGGGGCGACCGGTACACGGGCTGACGGGCAGCACTCGGTGAAGGGGATGGCCGCGAGGAGGGTGTCGACGGTGATCTGCCAGTTCGCAGCAGCGCGTGACTCGGCGGTAACGGCTCCCACGACCTGGTCCGGTGTCCGATGGAGGCACCGTTAGCGAGGGCGCATAGCTGGGTCACGGGAGGAAGCCTCGGCCAAAGGGGGCACGCAAATTCTGCCCGTGGAAGCCGTGGCCGCACCTGCAAGTCGCGACGGGATTTCTGCTCGCAGAACAGCACACTCGAGCGGGGAAATTGAGAACTCGCAGTTATGGAAGGCGAATGGGGCGCCGCTTGAGGGAGGACGTCGGGGACGCAGAGCAGCAGGTCCCGGTCGAACGGCTTGGCCAGATACGTCCGGGGTTGGCCGGGAGAACGTCTGCAAGTCGTCGTTGTCCCCGGCGCCGGACTGTGCAGATGGATCTGCGCGGCTCCACGAGGATCAACGCCACGCTCGGCACCGACGTCGGAACGAAGCGAGGTCAGCGGCGTTGGAAAGAGGAGGACGAGAGGTACCAACCCTGAAGAAATCAGGTCCAAACTCGGAGTTTGTCGCTCGGGAGAACTTCTGCAAGATGGCAGGCAGGATCTGGCTCGCAGTGGGAAGGGGTCCTGCGCGATCTCACGAGAAAAATCGATGCCGGCGATGTGGACCTCGGATCGAGGCGAAACCAAAGCCCACGCGTCGGGGACTCGCAGGGGTACCTCCAGAAAAAAGGGGACGAGCAGATTCGTCCGGATCTGGGCGGAGGCGCTGCTGCAAGTCGGGGTAGAACTCAGGCGAACAGCTACGTGCACTTGTGACAGGGGATAAAGAAGGGGGAAGCCTCGGCGTCGCACCGAGGGATGGGGAGTCGCACCCCGAGGTGATCCCGTCGCAGGATCAGAGAGAGAGAGGAGGAGGGGGCGCAGCCACCAAAGTTCTTGATCAGCAAAATTTCTTCATTAATCCTTTGAAAAGAAAATACAAGGTCTTTTATATGGGATGGGGAAAATGCTAGGTCTAAACCCTAGCCAAGGGGGAAAGGAGATGGGGGGGGCGGCCACAACCGGGGAAGGCATTCAAATCTCCTAGATTCTAGGAGTGAAAGGTGGGGGGGGGGGGGGGGGGCGGCCAAAAGAGGGAGGGGGCAAGGGGGGAAGGGCGGCTGCTACTCCCTCCAAGAGGGGAGGGAATGGTCCGCCCCCAACCCTAACCCTAGCCAAGGCGTGCCTCCCAAGGTGGGCCCAGGGGATGGGAAAGGTGGGCAGCCCTCGTGGGCCAGAGAAGTGAGCCAAGAAGTGGCCCAATAACCCCCCCTAGCCTCTAGCAAGCCTACAAAACACAAATAAAGCCTAATTGGCCTAAAAAAAGGTCCAAGACTGAAAGAAAATTGTCCACACACGGACTAAACCAAGGCCCAACATGGCCCAAAGCATAAAATAAGTGATGATAGCTCCGCTAATCTGTCAACTGGTCGCCGAGCCAAAGGGATGCCGGCGAGATCCGTGTACTCCGTCGTAAAGTGTGACGCGTGTCCTCACCATCACTACCAAGAGACCCTTGTCTCAATCAACACTGCTGCCTCACAGCTTGTACACACGCTGACACACAGCTTGCACACATGCTGACTTACAACTTGACACTGCTGCCTCACAGCTTGATGCAATCAGAAGAAATAGTTAATTTAAGAAAAACAAGGAACCATTAAACTGAAGATATGAGATTTCAGAGTTTTGACAAATCCAAGTGCATAGGGCTGCTGGCGCATTGAGATCACGATCTCTGAGCTGGGTAGCCTTCAGGTGGTTGAGCCCTTGCACAGCTGGATCCCCATTATCTTCAGCAGTAGATCTTCTTGCGGCTACAAAGACTGCACACTAGGGCTTGATCACGACCTGCACTTTTCTTTCAGATACTATTTCCTCCACTCTTTCTTTCTTTCAAAAAAGTTGGCGTGAAACAAAGCTTGAGCCATTCAAAAATTAGCGCTCAGATTCTCTGCGGGTTTTTAGAACAGAAAACTGTTTAGCTCCTTCAATCCGATTTGCAGGGTTGACTAAGTCTTCCACAGATGCAGCAATAGATCGAGCAGAAGATTCTTCCACACCTTTATCCACATGCCATCTTCAACTTCTTTCCAGATTTTTAGGCCTTCAGATCGGAATTAGTTTCTGTAGGTTCTATCCAAGCTTTGACAGGCCTCACGCAACGGATGTATATACTTGTGTGTTGTTAAGCACGCCAATGTACAGACTTTACTGCTGCCTGCAACTGAGTGTACAGACTTTGAGCTTCGCATGGCAACGGCCAGTGTATAGACTTGAGAGTTCAAGGCCACGATGTATAGACTTTGTGAGCCTTTGAGCAGCCCAGTGTACAGTGTTGTGTAGTGGACAGCGGATCTAGAGGGGAGGGGTGAATAGATCAGCCCCACTTTTCACAATGCGGCCCTCTAAACAGCTAGTTAAAATGAATTGCAGCGGAATAGAAACTAGCTTCCAAGAATGCTATGATTCACTTAGCAAGATAAGCAAGATATATAATAATTCGATCCTAAGCATACACCTAGAACGATTCAATCACACAAGCAAACCATGCTAGATAGGATTTTTAAGGTGGTTCGACTGAATCCTCAGCCCTACGTCCCCCCTCACCAAAACCCGGTGAGGCTTCACTTGTGCAGCGCACCAAACCGCAAATCGAAAATCACCGATTGCCTTCCTACTCACCACCTGGTAGGGACGTCAACCGCAAATTGGAACACCCTCCAATTGCCTTCCTACTAACCACCGGTAGGGATGAATCACACTTTCAATGTTTAACAATAATGAAAATGAAACAAATGTGAAGGAACTAAAACAAGAGATTGAGTTATGAGTGAAAATGAATTGGCCCTTGTATGGAATGTTGATCAGCAACAAGGCTCCTCTTAGCTTCAACTCAATCTTCTTGATTCACCCTTGATTGGATGAATGTTCTTCACGGAGTACTGTTCACGTGAACAATACCTCTTCCTTCAATTCTTCTCTCTTGATCTTCTCTTTGAATTTCTTTGAATGAATGAAGGAGATGATGAAGCTACTTTGAACCTTGATTGCTTCTTTAGCTTCTAGGAGTTTGAATGCTTGAAATATCACCTTGGATGAGCTTGAAAGAACTTGAATGGATGAAGATGATTTCCCTTGATAGTGAGCTTCAATGGATCCCCTTGAGATGATGAAGAAGATGGAGGATGCAGCTTTCTCTTCTCTTGGCCTTGATCTTGATCTCCACTTGAAGAGCTTGAACACTTGAGGATGAAGATCTTCTTCACGGAGTACTGTTCACTGCTACAGTGCTCCGAATTCCTCTCCCTTGAACACACTCTAGCAGCCTCCCTTGTAACCCTCTTGAAGCCCTTTTAGCATTTGGGTTTTCATTCCCTCATGTGTTGATTTTATAGACCTTGAATGGTCTATAGACAAGCCTCAGACCAGATCCACAATTTGTGGGTGATTAGGTGACTTTAGGATTAAACAAATCAAGGTTGAATGGCCCTTTTCGAAGTTGGAAACAAAGTCAAAATTGAAGGCTCGGGGCTGGCGGTCGACCTACAGCTTCTGGCGGTCGACCGCCACTGTAAAACACTATAGACGGATGATCCCTGGGACTAGCGGTCGACCGCTACTGGCTGGCGGTCGACCGCCAGCTGAAACCCTGCAGACTGGCCATCCCTGGCTGGGGCGGTCGACCGCCCCTGTGCTGGCCGTCGACCGCCAGCTGGGCAGAGCCCGGGTCACCCCGGGTCGGTCCGTTGGCCGCACCAGCTCCGTCGCTTGAGTCCGTTAGCCACCCGTTCATGTCTGTGGCATCGACCTTGTTGGTCTAGAACGTATCAACTCAGTCTTTAGGCTTGGATTCTCTTAGTTATACGTCTTCGTGCATTGACCTTGGAATGCCGACGTTTGCTTGTACAAGTGATGAGATCTGTATCCTTGCTTGGGCGCGATCAATGAGCTTTCATTTTGGCCATTGCTAGGTGATTCCTTGGGCATTCATTGGTATATCTGTCATGAACAAAATATCACATATGTCAGTCATAAGAGCGTGGAAAATAACAATGACTAATAGTGTTAAGCCATTATTAAAACCAAGAATACACAAAACTCATATGACTATAAAATGATGTCGAAAGACCCATGTGACCACAGAATGACTCAAATGACCTCAGGGACACAACATTCTCCCCCTTTTTGATGATGGCAACACTGTGAGTCATTATGTGATATGAATGTCTAAAATGGCATATGTTATAACAAATGCAAGATATGCAGCTCAAGATTCATGATAGTAGCATGTGAATGCAGATATGAAATCAGATTTGATTATTATTCTATGTGACATGTGCAGCTCAAGATCCATGAAGTAAAGCATGTGAATGCAATTATGAATGCTACGCTATGGGACATGAGCAGCTCAAGATGTGTGAATGCACATATGACACATGACAATGCGATGAAATTATGCAAACCCCATCACATGCACAAACGCACATAAAGGTTTCTCTCCCTTGGACTCAATGCACTCTCCCCCTTTGGACAACACTTATGACATAGCTCTTAGCTCTAATGAATATGACACATGACAATGCGATGAAATTATGCAAACCCCATCACATGCACAAACGCACATAAAGGTTTCTCTCCCTTGGACTCAATGCACTCTCCCCCTTTGGACAACACTTATGACATAGCTCTTAGCTCTAATGAAGGACTCACACAAAGAATTCTCCCCCTTTGCCAACAGCAAAAAGGAGTGATTAAGGAAACTGTTTGTGAGACCAGAGCTGAAAGGAGTGAAGAGCAAGCCATTATATGCAAAACTGAAGCATGCCATAAGCAACATATATGGTTCAAAGCTAATGAAATCTGAGATCATCAAAAGAGTTCGAAAAGCAGTTACATCCAAGATTTAATAGAAATGAACCAAAGGTGCATATCATGGCAGTGCTTAACCGTCCCGTGTCTTATATATCCATATTCAATAACCACTTAGGGAAGAACACAAGAACTAGTATTGAGGCTAAACAATCATGACTAAAGCATGGAATTCTATGATTGAAGCAAGAGGTTTCATATTTTGATTTTCAATATCTTTAGTATTTGAAGGCACATGACTCATATTTTACGAGCAATCAAGTCTAGTACATGCCTCCTAACCGTAAGAATACGCGTTGTTTAGACGCCAGTATACCTAGGTATTTGGCAAGACTGACTGTAATACTTCAGAATGAACAGAGATAGCAAAGTCACGTCATGACATATCCAAACTCATTTCATTGATGAGAAGATAAGTTTCTCAGCAATTATGCCATTACTCTGCCTAGAGTCCAAAAGTTTTATGACAGAGATAACAGGGGCACATCATGACATATCATTCGTCACTTGATTTGATGACATGACATATTTCTCCGTGCAACAATATCATTGCTCTGTAAATAGATTTTCAAGAATTCCAGCTCATCAAGATGTTTAGAAACAATACGAAGTTCTAGAGTATCTCCAAGATTGTCATGACGTTTGGATTTTCAGATTTCAGAATAGTCATTCAAAGCCTAATATGCAATCTCTAGTTAAGGTCTATTAACTCCATAGAATATAGATGATTTCAAAATAAATATTTCAGAACTGCAAGGAAATCATTAAATCTGAACCATTTTCATTGAATGAACAATCATCAATGCACATAATAGAAGGCTCTTACACCATATGTTCGTCAGGCTCATGAACTCAAATTCAGACTGTAAGCGAAGAAGTGTAGATTACAAGAGGTTAAGAGATTCAACAAAACTCCCCCTAAGGATGTGCAATGGATGCGCGAAGGAGTTATGTTTACAAGCAAGTGCAATGATAATTGTCAAGAGGAGAATGACCTGAAACATGCATGGGTTGACATAAATTTGACAGACATGAGATGCATGACCCAACACATGGTTATACACTTATTAAATGCAACATAGTGAAGATTAAATATATGCATGAATGTTGCACAAGGACAACTCCCCCTTACTATATGGCCTATATGCGACATTGACACATGGTACTTGGCGGAGGTGAAACCTCACGCATATTGAGTGCTTCGTGACAAGCATAACTTACCTTTCCATACATCAACATTTGATATACCATGGCCATGTGAGAATGATGCAACACAAACCATACAATGCATTATGAACATGAACTCAATTCATTATTATGCAACTACATGCAATGCGACACCATATGCAAAAAGACATATTGACATATAAACAATGCATGAATGCAAAACACACGACTAATTGAATCATGATCATCAATTCAAATTCTTATTGGCCTGAGGTCGGCAAAGACCAAGCTCCCTTCTGAGTGTTGAAAATCTGTCATTACACAAGGGCTTGGTAAAGATATCAGCAATCTGATTCAATGTATCAATAAAATGCAGTTCAAAGTTTTTCTTACCGACCTCATCTCTAATGAAGTGATGCCTAATCTCAATATGCTTAGTCCTAGAGTGCTGGACTGGATTTTTGGCAAGGTTGATAGCACTAGTGTTATCACACAAAATCGGGACACAACCAAGATCTACCAAGTAGTCTTGAGTTGGTGTTTAATCTACAACACTTGGGTGCCACAGCTCCCCGCAGCAACATATTCTGCCTCCGCGGTTGAGAGGGCAACCGAGTGTTGTTTCTTGGAGGCCCAAGAGACTAAACACCCACCTAGAAACTGGCAATAGCCACTAGTACTCTTGCGATCCAGCTTGCATCCAGCGTAGTCCGCATCAGAATAAGATATAAGAGATAAATCACATGATGACGGATACCACAATCCCAAATCTTGAGTGCCGGCAAGATATCGAAGGATACGTTTGACGGCAGTCAAATGGGATTCTCTAGGACTAGCTTGAAATCTAGCACAAAGGCAAACACTAAACTGGATATCTGGTCGGGATGCAGTCAAGTAAAGCAGAGAACCAATCATACCTCTATAGACCTTTGCATCCACCAATTTACCATTTTCATCCGAATCCAGTGCAGTTGAGGTGCTCATAGGAGTTGCAATGATTTTACTGTTTGCCATGTCAAATCTTTTCAACAGCTCCTTAATGTATTTGGCTTGATTTATGAAGCATCCGTCTTCTCCTTGGTTGACCTGCAAATCGAGAAAGAATTGAAGTTCTCCCATTAGGCTCATCTCAAATTCGCTAGTCATGAGGTTAGCAAATTCCTCACACATTTCAGATTTAGTAGAACCAAACACAATATCATCAACATAAATTTGAACAATCAAGATGTTCTTACCTTGCTTCTTGGTGAAAAGTGTTTGATCTACCTTACCTCGTGTGTACCCTTTTTCAATGAGAAATGAGCTTAGCCTTTCATACCAAGCTCTTGGTGCTTGCTTAAGTCCATAGAGCGCCCTGTCTAGTTTGTATACAAAAGCTGCATTGTTAGAATTCTCAAAGCCAGGGGGCTGCTCAACATAGACTTCTTCTTTGATCAAGCCATTCAAGAAAGCACTTTTAACATCCATTTGATAAAGCTTTATTCTAAGGGAGCATGCAAATGCAAGTAAGATTCTGATGGCTTCAAGTCTAGCAACTGGGGCATAAGATTCATCAAAGTCTACCCCAAACTCTTGATTATACCCTTGAGCCACCAATCTAGCTTTGTTTCTGATTATCTTGCCTTCCTCACTTAATTTGTTCCTAAAAACCCATTTAGTGCCTATGACAGATTGTGATGATGGTCTAGGAACAAGATGCCAAACTTTGTTTCTTTCAAACTGGTTTAACTCTTCTTGCATGGAATTTATCCAATTTTCATCTTTTAAGGCTTCATCAATGTTTTTGGGTTCATGCTGTGAGACAAGAGCAAGTTGATCTAATTCTTCCACAATCTTAAAATGTGACCTTGTTCTAGGTGGGTCATTCAAGCTACCAAGGACATTCTCCAAGGGATGATCCTTAAGGATTCTAATGTTTATAGAATCGTTACCTTCTCCTGGAGCTTGATTCCTTGCACTGCTTGATTCAGCTAGGTCACCGTCGTCTTTTATTTCTTCTTGTGGAGAATCACTCTTGTCCTTCATGCTTAGGAATTTCCCATCTTCATCATTTTTCCTGCAAGAATTATCATTGTTAAAATCATGATATTCATCAAAGGAAACATGGGGTGATTCTTCCACAGTTTGACTTTTAATGTTATAAATTCTATAAGCCCTAGATCTATCAGAATATCCAAGAAATATACCTTCATCGCTCTTGGGCTCGAATTTATCTAAATCTCTTTTGTCATTATTGTGAATGAAGCATTTTGAACCAAAAACTTTGATATGATGCAGAGAGGGCATTTTACCTTTGAGCAACTCATAGGGAGTCTTTTTGGTGTGAGACCTTACCATTGACCGGTTGATAATGTAACACGCCGTATTTACCGCTTCGGCCCAAAACTTCCTTGGAAGTTGCCGTTCGGCAAGCATTGTCCTTGCCATCTCTATGAGTGTTCGATTCCTTCTTTCAACAATCCCATTTTGCTCGGGGGTTCTTGGTGAATAGAATCGGTGTGAAATGCCTTCTGACCTGCAAAGATTATGGAAATCAGTATTCTCAAATTCACCACCATGATCAGATTGAATGTTGGAAATTTTAAACTCACCGTCCTGCTTTATCTTCAAATAGAGTGCCTGAAACTCATTAAAAGTATCATTTTTGTGTGTGAGGAAGAAAACCCATGTGAACCTAGAGAAATCATCCACCAAGACATATCCATATTTTCTACCACTTAAACTAGCAGTTCTGGTTGGATCAAACAAGTCCATATGAATTAGCTCGAGTGGTTTGGAAGACAAATATGAGGATCTAGCCTTGAAGGATTTTCTAGTTTGTTTACCAAGGGCACATGCATCACACAACTTGTTTTCTTGTTTAAAAGATAATTCAGGCAAACCTTTCACCATTGAATGCTTTAACAATTTATGTAGAACATTGTAGCTAGCATGTCCTAGTCTACGATGCCATAACCATGCAAGTTCAGATTTTGGTGCAGCAAGACAAAGATTTGCATGAGCAGGATCATCTAAGTCAATCATGTAAACATTGTTGACTCTCTTACCAGAAAATTTTACCTTGTCAGATTTTGGTTCAAGGATCTTACATTCAAGAGAATCAAACAATACTTTGTGACCTTTATCACATAATTGACTTATGCTTAGTAGGTTATATTTCAAACCTTCAACTAACAACACGTTACAAATGGAGTTGGAGAGGTTCTTACTTACGTTACCTGTTCCAATGATTTTTCCTTTGTTGTTCCCTCCAAATGTGACGTGTCCTCTTTCCTTTTCCTCCAGGAGACAAAATTTTGATTTGTCTCCAGTCATGTGTCTTGAACAGCCGCTATCAAGGTACCACCTGTTATGCATGGCTGCAAGACATTCCTGCACAAAGAATTAAGCAATGGGGTTTGGAACCCAACAAAACTTGGGTCCCACCAACTTCTTCAAGTTTTCAAAACATGATACCATCTCTTTCGGAATCCAAACCTTTTTAGCATTCATGTTTTCTTTGCTTAATGCAGGAATTTTCTTTTCAACTTTGACATTCGTTTTTTGTTTGGAGGTTCTTTGTTGAACTTTGTGAAAGTTTGAAAAGGTTTGTTGCTTAAACCATTGAGGCCGTTGGCTGGTTTTAGATTGAAAATGATTGTTTTGCCACCTAGGGGATTGGTGCAAACAGAAATTACAATTACCCCACAAGTGAGGTGGTGTTGGCCTAAGTGATGGAGCACCCCAGTTATAGTGATACCTAGAAGGCTGAGCAGGTAAAGACCAAGAATGTGTTGACCTATGCTGCTGGGAAGATTGGCCTTTCTTAGGCTTTTGGGTAGTTTTCTTGGGGGTTTTGGTGATTGCCTCTTCAATCTTTTCTTTCCCTTTCTCCTTTTGTTTTTGCTGATTTTGTGTGGGAGTTGTGTTCGAGGTGGAGGCTTCGGAAGATGAAACAAAAGTGACAGTTTTGAGCCCAATTGACCTTTTGTTTGTTGGTTCAAAACCCAACCCTTCCTTGTTGAAATTCATTCTAGTACCTAGCAATGCATCTAGGTTTTCTCTTCCATCCACAAATTTTTCTAAGGACTGTTGTTTATCCTTCAACTCTTTTTCTATGTTTTCAATGTTTTGCAAAAGTTGAATGTTAACTTGTTTGACAGCTTCATATTTCTCATTGCTCAGTTTGCTATCCTTTTCATAGGTTTGCATTTTGAGTTTCATGCTATCAATTTCATTTCTCAAGTCCTCATTTTGAATTTCCAAGTCAGCCATTTCTTTTCTTCCTTCCTCCAAATTTTCAATCATTTTCTTAAGATCTTCAATTTCAGTCTCAAGTATAGCATTCTTATGATTGGTTTCATGATCATGCACAAAAGAATTGATTTTCTTTTTCAATGATTTATTTTCCTTTTTGTACATGTTATATTTTTCCATCAGTTGTATATATGCTTCCTCCCAATCATCAACAGTATAACCTTCAAATGGAGAAGTTACCTCAGTTTCTTCGTCACCTTTGGCCATAAGGCAAAGATCTCCTCTTTCCTTGTCTGAAGAGTTGGTTTCATCATCACTTTCTTCCTCGTCGCTCCAAGTCGACACCATGGCCTTGTTCTTCTTCTTGCCTTTCTATTTGTCAGCCTTTTTAAGTCTGTCAGGACAATCATTCTTGTAATGCCCTGGTTTATTGCAAGAGTAACAAACGATTTTGTCAGGTTTCTTGAAATTTTCAGAATTAGTTTTGAAACCATTTCTCACCTTAGATCTTCCTCTCAAGAACCTCTTACCTTCCTTTCTCAGAAATTTTCCAAACTTACGGGTAAGCATAGCCACGTCATCCTCATCTCGCTCACTAGCTGAATCCTCACTTTCATCGGAGGAGCTTTGACGGCTAGGTCCTACTTTAAGAGCTAAAGACTTTTTCTTTGGTGCCTCAGCCTCTTTGTTCTTGAGGTTGATCTCATAGGTCATCAATGACCCAATGAGTTCATCTACCTTGGTAGTTGCGAGATCTCTTGATTCTTCAACCACGGTAGCCTTTGTGTGCCATGCTGGAGTCAGTGATCTGAGAATCTTTCTTACAATTTCCTGTTCTGAATATTTCTTTCCCAAATCAGTCAAACTGTTAGTAAGCACAGTTAATCGAGCATACATATCTTGAATTGATTCATCAGGCTTCATGCGGAACATTTCATATTCAGAAAGTAAAATGTTGGCTTTTGTTTCTCGTACCTGAGACGTTCCTTCGTAGATTACCTCTAACTTATCCCACATTAGTTTTGCAGATGCGCAGGTAGCCACTCTTGAGAATTCTACTTGATGGAGTGAGCATTGCATGATGTGTTTAGCATTCCAATTGACAGTGGATTGCCGTATCTGTTCTTTAGTCCACAAGTCCTCATTATCCGTAAGCTCATACGGACCTTTGTTGATTACTCGCCAAAGTTCGTAGTCTTGGGCGCGAATGAACACCTGCATGCGATGTTTCCAATAAGGATAGTTAGTTCCAGTAAAGTAAGGATGCCTATTCACAGCATGTCCTTCGGGTAGAAAACCCTTGGACGCTGATCCACCATTTCCCTCAAGGTCGTTGGACCCCATAATGAGAGATTAGGCTCTGATACCACTTGTTGTGTAGTGGACAGCGGATCTAGAGGGGAGGGGTGAATAGATCAGCCCCACTTTTCGTAATGCGGCCCTCTAAACAGCTAGTTAAAATGAATTGCAGCGGAATAGAAACTAGCTTCCAAGAATGCTATGATTCACTTAGCAAGATAAGCAAGATATATAATAATTCGATCCTAAGCATGCACCTAGAACGATTCAATCACACAAGCAAACCACGCTAGACAGGATTTTTAAGGTGGTTCGGACTGAATCCTCAGCCCTACGTCCACCCCTCACCAAAACCCGGTGAGGCTTCACTTGTGCAGCGCACCAAACCGCAAATCGAAAATCACCGATTGCTTTCCTACTCACCACCTGGTAGGGACGTCAACCGTAAATTGGAACACCCTCCAATTGCCTTCCTACTAACCACCGGTAGGGATGAATCACACTTTCAATGTTTAACAATAATGAAAATGAAACAAATGTGAAGGAACTAAAACAAGAGATTGAGTTATGAGTGAAAATGAATTGGCCCTTGTATAGAATGTTGATCAGCAACAAGGCTCCTCTTAGCTTCAACTCAATCTTCTTGATTCACCCTTGATTGGATGAATGTTCTTCACGGAGTACTGTTCACGTGAACAGTACCTCTTCCTTCAATTCTTCTCTTTGAATTTCTTTGAATGAATGAAGGAGATGATGAAGCTACCTTGAACCTTGATTGCTTCTTTAGCTTCTAGGAGTTTGAATGCTTGAAATATCACCTTGGATGAGCTTGAAAGAACTTGAATGGATGAAGATGATTTCCCTTGATAGTGAGCTTCAATGGATCCCCTTGAGATGATGAAGAAGATGGAGGATGCAGCTTTCTCTTCTCTTGGCCTTGATCTTGATCTCCACTTGAAGAGCTTGAACACTTGAGGATGAAGATCTTCTTCACGGAGTACTGTTCACTGCTACAGTGCTCCGAATTCCTCTCCCTTGAACACACTCTAGCAGCCTCCCTTGTAACCCTCTTGAAGCCCTTTTAGCATTTGGGTTTTCATTCCCTCATGTGTTGATTTTATAGACCTTGAATGGTCTATAGACAAGCCTCAGACCAGATCCATAATTTGTGGGTGATTAGGTGACTTTAGGATTAAACAAATCAAGGTTGAATGGCCCTTTTCGAAGTTGGAAACAAAGTCAAAATTGAAGGCTCGGGGCTGGCGGTCGACCTACAGCTTCTGGCGGTCGACCGCCACTGTAAAACACTATAGACGGATGATCCCTGGGACTAGCGGTCGACCGCTACTGGCTGGCGGTCGACCGCCAGCTGAAACCCTGCAGACTGGCCATCCCTGGCTGGGGCGGTCGACCGCCCCTGTGCTGGCGGTCGACCGCCAGCTGGGCAGAGCCCGGGTCACCCCGGGTCGGTCCGTTGGCCGCACCAGCTCCGTCGCTTGAGTCCGTTAGCCACCCGTTCATGTCTGTGGCATCGACCTTATTGGTCTAGAACGTATCAACTCAGTCTTTAGGCTTGGATTCTCTTGGTTATACGTCTTCGTGCATTGACCTTGGAATGCCGACGTTTGCTTGTACAAGTGATGAGATTTGTATCCTTGCTTGGGCGCGATCAATGAGCTTTCACTTTGGCCATTGCTAGGTGATTCCTTGGGCATTCATTGGTATATCTGTCATGAACAAAATATCACATATGTCAGTCATAAGAGCGTGGAAAATAACAATGACTAATAGTGTTAAGCCATTATCAAAACCAAGAATACACAAAACTCATATGACTATAAAATGATGTCGAAAGACCCATGTGACCACAGAATGACTCAAGTGACCTCAGGGACACAACATACAGACTTCAAATGTCTAGTGTATAGACTTTGAATGAAGGCCAGAAGCCCACGATGTACATACTTGCTTCCCGTACAGTATCGCCAGTGTACAGACTTCAATTACTCGCAGCAAGCCATTGTACAGACTTTGCTTGCTGGATGAGCTCCAATGTATAGACTTTGGCTTCTCATGGCAACGGCCAATGTACAGACTTCTGCTTGCTGGACGAGCCCCAATGTACAGACTTTGGCTTCTCATGGCAACGGCCAATGTACAGACTTCTGCTTGCTGTGCAGTCTTCCAGATGATGCAGTGTACAGACTTCGACGCGTGCATGCTACACGATGTGTAGACTTGATGAAGCTTCAAATGAATGAATGTATAGACTTTCCAAACGAAAGTATAGACTTCAATGTATGCAGGGACAATGTATAGGCTTTGAAGTAAAGGCTGCAGTTAACTCAAGCAATGTATAGACTTGCTTTCATGGAATGCACTGCTGTACAGACTTCAAAAATGATGTATAGACTTGGGGTTCAACAGTGGATGTATAGAGTTACTCGTGTGAAGGAAGACGAGTGTATAGACTTGATAAAAGCAATGTACAATGCAGTGTAGAGGCTTTAGCTGCTTGAAACGCTGAAGTGTGCACATATCTTGTGTTCTGTTGGAGCGTTGTACAGACTTTGTCGACACTTGCACCAGTCCAGAAATCGGCTGAGACTCCAGAGCCAACCATTGATCTGTCATCCAACATCTTCCAGGCTTTAGGATCCTTAGGTTCTCATTCTTGTGACTTGATTGAGTGCTCAAACTCTTCCATCAAACTGTTGATCAGTGAAACCCTTGGAGTGAATATCACTTTACCAGTACCTGCAATGTCATCAGTACCTAGATGCATGGAAGAGTGAAGTTCTTATTAGTTCATAAATTGGAGAACGTTTCTACTCATGTTTAAGTGAGTATCTCAATGACTTGTGGATTGTCATCATCAAAACTAGGGATGCACAACATTCTCCCCCTTTTTGGTGATGACAACCAAAAGTCATTGTGAAGCCCTTGCAATCAATATATTAAGTATGAGTACATACTTGCAGTGCAGTTGAAAACTGTAGCCAAGCCAAACATCTCATTGAGAACAGAATTACATGACTGATCAAGAAGGAACTATCTAACGCACCAAAAGTGTTTGCAAATGTTAATGAAATGCATTGACTCCTAAAACCAAAAAAAATCCTACAACAATGACTGACATCATCCTTATCATCCTTCTCCCCCTTTGTCATCAGCAAAAGAAGGGGGGGGTCCTAACTTAAGAGGAGTTACTAGGAGACCCTGGTGGAGGCAGTGGAGCTAACTGCTGCTCAATCAAATTCAGTCTGTTGGCTATGTCATTAAGCTGTGCTTGAACTGCCATCTGAGCATTTGCAATATCAGTGTTCTGGTGAATAAGAGAGGCAGACTCTTGTTCAAATGTTTCCAACTGTTCAACCATATGGGCGAAGGATAGTCGAAAGGAGACGGCGTTTGATGCGAATGAGAATTTTTGAAGAGAAGAATGTGAGTTTTGTAGACAAACCCCCAAAGACCTTAAATTGAAAGGGGGGCTTTTGTTTAAACCCTTTCCATAAGGAATCGTATTAGTTAATTTGTCCACTAGCTTAATGAATTTCATTCTGAAGAATTTAGTGAAATAAATTTGGAGCTTTATCAGTGTGTTTGATTGTCAAGGCAGGAATAAACTTCAACAAAGTGGGATATAGTTCTTTACATGATCTAGTAACCTTATAATTGATTTGGCACAAGTTAATGTGACCAAAATGCCAGCTGCAATATGAATTCAGGAAAGTTTTGTTGTCATGAGGTGCCAAGGGTCAACCATCTAACTTGTCTGTCATTTTTTACTGAAAAATTTTGAACTGCATACACACAAAAGTTTTTTTTTGATTAATTGATTGACGAGTGGTCAGGTTTATCACATACATTTCTGCACGAGGTAACACGATTTTTACATGCCAGAGACCTCGGCTACTTTGCATGCCTAACCGTCTCACTGGGAATTGGTGAGCACTTTTTTTTGCGTGAGGATACACGTTGATTAGACGTCAGTATCCCCAGTTACTCAGTACTCCCACCCCCTTATTCATACCGGCAGAGGTAGCTTGGCTCTTCATGACACACGTGTTTCTCCATTTTTATACATCACTCTTTTTGTAGGGAGAGACAGCAGTTTCTCAGAGGCAATTCCATTGCTCTGCCTGACAGACATGATAATAGCGTATTCCCAAGGCATTCATGAATTAGTTGAATTTGATTTTCATTTGACAGCATGAGCACTTTGAGTAAAATAACTTTACTACTCTCAATTATAAGATTCAAGGACATGTAAATGGCATATTCCTATATGTTTAGTTTATTGAACCATGACAAATCAAGCTCATTTTACAGCCAACCAAACTTGTTCTTACTATGTTCTCAGAATTATGTTCATCATATAGTGGATGAGTGGTGGCTTGTGATAGCCCAACGATTTCATAATAGAAGAGGTGTATACAAACCCTCCCCCTTAGTTCAAGAGTCTTTGCAGAGTTAGAGGAAGTGAGATTTTGTTGATGTAGGCTACGAAGAGTTTGGTTGAATTGGGTTTGTAGAGGTATAAAAACATGATCAGGATTTAGGCAACAAGGAGAAGGATCATGCCAAGAAGTCGGCTCAGCCTGCTCCATTTCCACCAGTTACAGCTAGAAGACTAGTGACACTAGCACCTATCATGAGATGCTAACTGAAGAAGACATGCTGACTGAGCTGGCCATATGCATGCATGCTGAACATCACTAACCTAGACTCCCCCTTAATGTAACATTTATTTGCCAGAAAATAATCGGTGATCAGTATAGAAAAATTGTTGCAGAAAGGCTGTTATGGATTTTCATGAGGAGATCTGCATAACCCCAATTCTCTTCTCAGGGTGGTGAATCTATCATTATTGAGGGGTTTTATGAAAATGTCAGCAAGTTTTTTTTCAGTTTCAATAAAATGTAGCACAAAGTTGCCTTTGCTGACTTCATCTCTTATGAAGTGATGGCGGATTTCTATGTGTTTTGTTCTAGAATGCTGGATTGGATTTTTTGATAGATTAATGGCGCTCATGTTATCACACAATATTGGTGCACATCCAATATCTATGTTGTAATTCGGGAGCTAATGTTTGATCCATAGAACCTGTGTCCCACAACTCCCTACTGCGACATATTCTGCCTCAACAGTGGAGAGTGCAACGGAATGTTGCTTCTTAGAAGCCCAAGTGATCAGACATCCACCCAAGAATTGGCAGTAGCCACTCATGCTTTTTCTATCTATTTTGCATCCAGCATAATCCGCATCTGAGTATGAAATTAAATCTAAATCACAGAAAGCGTGATACCAAAGTCCCAAATCTTGGGTGGCGGCAAGGTATCGGAGAATATGCTTGACGGCTCCTAAGTGTGATTCTTTAGGACGTGCTTGGTATCTAGCACACATGCACACACTAAACTGTATATCTGGTCTAGAGGCAGTTAAGTAGAGCAAGGAGCCAATCATACCTCTGTATGTTTTTGTGTCTACCAGATTACCTCTTTCATCAGCATCTAGTGTTACATTTATGCTCATCGGCGTTCCAATGGCTTTGCAGCTCTCCATGCCAAATCTTTTCAACATCTCCTTGATGTACTTGGACTGATTTATGAAGTATCCATCCTTGCATTGTATGACCTGCAGTCCAAGGAAGAATTGTAAGTCCCCCATCAAACTCATTTCAAATTCCGCAGTCATCAAGTTTACAAATTCATTACATAATTGGGGTTTTGTAGACCCAAATATAATGTCGTCAACATAAATTTGCACAATGAGAATATCATTACCTTGGATTTTTGAAAATAAGGTCTGGTCTATTTTACCTCTTGAATAACCCTTGTTGGCAAGAAATGAACTTAGCTTCTCGTACCATGCACGTGGAGCCTGTTTCAAACCATATAATGCTTTATTGAGTTTAAAAACATGGTTAGGGAAACCCTCATTCTCAAACCCAGGAGGTTGCTCTACATAGACCTCTTCCTTGATGACTCCATTTAGAAAGGCCCTTTTTACATCCATTTGTTGTAGTTTGATTCCATGAGAAGATGCAAAAGCGAGTAAAATCCTGATGGCTTCTAATCTGGCCACAGGGGCATATGATTCTTCGAAATCAATACCAAATTCCTAGTTGTACCCCTTGGCTACAAGTCTAGCCTTGTTTCTAATGACATCCCCTTTCTCACTTAATTTATTTCTAAACACCCACCTGGTTCCAATGACAGAGTGAGAGGTTGGTCTGGGAACAAGATTCCAAACTTTATTTCTCTCAAATTGATTTAACTCCTCATGCATTGCATCTATCCAGGATTCATCATTCAAGGCTTCTTCTATAGTTTTTGGCTCAATTTGGGAGACTAGTGCAAGTTGGTCTAATTCATTACCAGCTCTCCACTGAGATCTTGTTTTCCTTGGTTCATTTACATTACCAATTATGCTATCAAGGGGGTGATCCTTAAGCACTCTTATATTTACAAGATTGTTACCTGATCCATCCTCATTTGCATTTGGTTCGCCAGAGTCGTTACCTTGTTCTCCTTCATGGCTCGATTCCTTACTTTGCTCATCTGGCTCATCCTTAGGTTCCATAAATTCTCCATCTTCATTTTTCTTGTTGACCTGTTCATCATCCATAGATTCATCAGTTTCATCAAATGAAATGTGAGGAGATTCCTCGACTACTTGATCTTTGATATTGAACACTCTATAAGCTCTTGATTTGTCAGAGTATCCCAAGAATATTCCTGGGTCACTCTTGGGTTCAAATTTGTCCAAGTCTTTCTTGTCATTGTTATGGATGAAACACTTTGTACCAAATATTCTGAAGTGGGCTAGAGATGGTTTCTTACCTTTGAACATTTCATATGGAGTTTTTGCACTAGATGGTCTTACCATTGCACGATTCACAATGTAGCATGCGGTGTTAACTGCTTCTGCCCAGTATTTTCTTGGAAGGTTCCCTTCTGCCAACATTGTTCTCGCCATCTCTACCAGAGTTCGATTCCTTCTTTCCACCACCCCATTTTGTTCTGGCGTTCGGGGTGCTGAGAATCTGTGCGTTATTCCTTTGCTCCTGCAAAATGTATCAAATTCAGAATTCTCGAATTCTCTGCCATGGTCAGATAAGATTGAGCATATTTTGAACTTACCATCCTGTTTCAATCTTTTATAGAAGGCCTGAAATTCATGAAATGCATCATTCTTTTGGGATAAGAAAAACACCCAAGTAAATCTTGAAAAATCATCTACTAACACATAGCCATATCTCTTCCCACTGATGCTTGCTGTTCTTGTTGGCCCAAATAGGTCCATATGCACTAATTCTAGTGGTTTAGAGGACTGGTTTTCAGATTTGCTTTTGAAGGTTTTTCTAGTTTGCTTTCCTTGGGCACATGCAACACATAGTTTGATGTTTTGACTAAATGTAATTTCAGGCAGCCCTCTGACCATGTTCTTTTTAACCAATTTATGCAAAACTCTAAAGCTGACATGTCCTAACCTGCGGTGCCATAACTAGATCAGATCATCCTTTTTAGCAGTCAGACACAAGTTAGAATGAACAGGATCATTTAAGTCTATCATGTAAACATTGTTCACTCTTTTGCCTAAGAATTTTACTAGATCTGAATTAGGTTCCATTATTTTGCAGCTTTCCGAGTCAAATATCATCTTGTGTCCCTTATCACATAGTTGGCTAATGCTCAGTAAATTATGCTCTAAGCCATCTACCAATAACACATTCTCAATGCAATTTGAAGGCTTCTTACCTATCTTACCTGTGCCGACGATTTTACCTTTGTTGTTTCCACCAAAGGTTACGTGTCCACCATCCTTTTTAATCAGCTGATAAAACTTCTTCTTGTCTCCGGTCATGTGTCTCGAGCAGCCACTATCAAGATACCATTTGTCGTGGACGGTCGCTAAACATTCCTGCATGACACATCATGTGAAGATTTTTGGAACCCAGCTGCTCTTGGGTTCAATATGTCTAGTAAGGTCACTCAAATGTTTTAAGAAAGATTTAGGAATCCATATTTGATTGGTGGATCTTGTGGGTCGGAGCCAATTCTGATTTCTGCTCACTGGAGCATGGTTGCTGTTAGAAGCTGTGGTCGACTTATGGAGCCCTGGGTGTCGGCCTCTGACATCCCAGTGGTTTTCCCACTTTCTGTTACTGGCTGTGGTTGACACCTGAGGGGGTCGTGGTCGACTTTGGTTCTGCCAGAATTCAGCATTTCGTCTGGCTTTGCCTGTGGTCGCCTCGGGGGGGTTTCTGAGCTGACTTTCTTGATTCCAAAACTCTTTATTTCTTGCTTTGAATGACTTGATTGAGTTTGTTTCCTTATTAGATGATTGGCCTTGTTTCAAGAAGAGCTTTTGAGAGTTTTGGCCTTTTACCCTCGAGTCTTCCAAGTCATTTTTGTTAGAATCTTTTTCTCTTGCATTTGTGTCACTTGACTCTTCAACTTCATACATGTTTATAAGAGGTCTCTTTCCTTTAGGATCTGCTCCGGCCACAAAGGTAATGGTTTTCATTTGAAATTCTTTTTTGGCATTAGGATTATACCCCAAACCTTCCTTTTGATAATTTACTTTTGTTCCGAGCATGGCATTCAAGTTTTCTTCTCCTCTTACCATTTTCTCTAGACTCTCTTGCTTGTCTTCCAATGCTTTCTGAGTTCTTTTGATTTCTTCCAGAAGTTTGTTATTTTCTTCCTTCATCGCGTTAGCCTTTTCATTGGTCAATTTTGTCTCCTGTTCACAGCTTTGCACTTTTAACTTCAGTTCATCAATTGTTTTCCTCAATAATTCATTTTCTTCTTCCTGAGATTTAAACGTGTTTTCATCTAATTCCTGTTCACTCAATTTTTTGTGCAGATTGGCGATCTCTAGTTCTAAGTCAGCGCACTTGTTGATTGAGCTAGTATCGTGACTTATGCTGTTGATTTTCTTTTTCAGGCTTTTATTCTCTTTTACTGATCTAATAATTCAGTGTATGCGTCTTCCCAATATGAAATAGAGAAATGCTTGAAAGGAGAAGTTACCTCAAGATCTTCACTTTCTCCTTCTGCCATGAGACACAATTTCCCTTCATCTTCATCGGATGACATCTCTTCCTCACTGTCTTCTTCTTCTTCGCTCCAGGTACTTACCATAGCCTTAGGCTTCTTCCCTCTCCACTTAGAGGTCATGCCTTTGGAGGCCTCAGGGCATTCAGCCTTCATGTGACCTGGTTTCCTACAGTTATAGCAAACTACTTTGTTAGAGGATTTCTTGGGTTGATCAAACTTGTGCTGAGAAAACTTTCTTACCATTCCCTTCTTATTGTTGAATCCCTTACCTTCTCTTCGAAGAAACTTCCTGAACTTTCAGGTTAGCATAGCAAACTCACCGTTGTCTTCCTCAATGCTTGAGGACTCACTTGTCTTAGAGGATTCACATTTGCTTGGGCTGGCTTTCAAGGCTACTGGCCTTTTCTTTTTGTCCTCGTTTTCACTTCTCTTGAGATTGATCTCGTACGTCATTAAGGACCCAATTAGCTGGTTCACTTTCATAGTGGTGAGGTCTTTTGAATCTTCAATGACCGTGGCTTTGGTATGCCACACAGGAGTAAGAGACCTGAGAATTTTTCTTACCAATTCTTGATCTGTGGAAGTCTTACCTAGACTTTTCAAGCTGTTAGTCAATTGCATCAATCTTGCATACATTTCAGAGATGCTTTCATCAGTTTTCATCTTGAACATTTCATACTCTGAGATTAACATGTTGGCTTTAGTTTCTCTTACCTCAGATGTACCTTCGTATATGACTTCCAGCCTGTCCCACATGGCTTTCACGGTTGTGCATTGAGAGACTCTTGAGAACTCCGTGGGATGTAGTGCACACTGCATTACATTCATTGCGCCCCAGTTGATAGTTGATTTTCGAATCTGTTCTCTCGTCCACGAGTCCTCATCTTCAGGGAGCTCATAGGGGCCGCGACTTACTACTTTCCACATTTCATGATCTTGAGCCCTTAGAAATACCTGCATACGATTTTTCTAGTATGAGTAGTCATTTCCATCAAAGTATGGTGGTCTGCTCACTGAGTGTCCCTCAGCTGTCAGACCCTTAGACATCAATCCTCTTGTTCTCTCCTGGTTGTTAGACCACATATTGGAGAGCCAGGCTCTTATACCACGTGTTGTGTGGGGATTGAATAGATCTAGAGGGGGGGTGAATAGATCTTTCCCCCTTTTCAATTTATTCCAACTTTATTTGAACTATTGCTAGAGTTAATGCAGCACACTAGAGTTTCAATATGGTCTAGCTACTTCAGCATCAAGGTTATAGACTAATATGCAACAAGAGCAGTCACACCAAGAATCATCACACATGCAAGATGATCTTTTTAGGTGGTTCAGTCTCTACACGAGACTTACATCCATTCCTCACTCAACTTGAGTGAGGCTTCACTACCAAGAGACCCTTGTCTCAATCAACACTGTTGCCTCACAGCTTGTACACACGCTGACACACAGCTTGCACACACGCTGACTTACAGCTTGACACTGCTGCCTCACAGCTTGATGCAATCAGAAGAAATAGTTGATTTAAGAAAAACAAGGAACCATTAAACTGAAGATATGAGATTTCAGAGTTTTGACAAATCCAAGTGCATAGGGCTGCTGGCGCATTGAGATCACGATCTCTGAGTTGGGTAGCCTTCAGGTGGTTGAGCCATTACACAGTTGGATCCCCATTATCTTCAGCATCAGATCTTCTTGCGGCTACAAAGACTGCACACTAGGGCTTGATCACGACCTACTCTTTTCTTTCAGATACTGTTTCCTCCACTCTTTCTTTCTTTCAAAAAAGTTGGCGCGAAACAAAGCTTGAGCCATTCAAAAATTAGCGCTCAGATTCTCTGCGGGTTTTTAGAACATAAAACTATTTAGCTCCTTCAATCCGATTTGCAGGGTTGACTAAGTCTTCCACAGATGCAACAACAGATCGAGCAGAAGATTCTTCCACGCCTTTATCCACATGCCATCTTCAACTTCTTTCTAGATTTTTAGGCCTTCAGATCGGAATTAGTTTCTGTAGGTTCTATCCAGGCTTTGACAGGCCTCACGCAACGGATGTATATACTTGTGTGTTGTTAAGCATGCCAATGTACAGACTTTACTGCTGCCTGCAACTGAGTGTACAGACTTTGAGCTTCGCATGGCAACGGCCAGTGTACAGACTTGAGAGTTCAAGGCCACGATGTATAGACTTTGTAAACCTTTGAGCAGCCCAGTGTACAGACTTCAAACGTCCAGTGTATAGACTTCGAATGAAGGCCAGAAGCCCACGATGTACAGACTTGCTTCCCGTACAGTATCGCTAGTGTACAGACTTCAATTACTCGCAGCAAGCCATTGTACAGACTTTGCTTGCTGGACGAGCTCTAATGTATAGACTTTGGCTTCTCATGGCAACGGCCAATGTACAGACTTCTTCTTGCTAGATGAGCCCCAATGTACAGACTTTGGCTTCTCATGGCAACGGCCAATGTACAGACTTCTACTTGCTGTGCAATCTTCCAGACGATGCAGTGTACAGACTTCGACGCGTGCATGCTACACGATGTGTAGACTTGATGAAGCTTCAAATGAATGAATGTATAGACTTTCCAAACGAAAGTATAGACTTCAATGTACGCAGGGACAATGTACAGACTTTGAAGTAAAGGCTGCAGTTAACTCAAGCAATGTATAGACTTGCTTTCAAGGAATGCACTGATGTACAGACTTCATAAACGATGTATAGACTTGGGGTTCAACAGTGGATGTATAGAGTTACTCGTGTGAAGGAAGACGAGTGTATAGACTTGATAAAAGCAATGTACAATGTAGTGTAGAGACTTTAGCTGCTTGAAATGCTGAAGTCTGCATAGATCTTGTGTTCTATTGGAGCGTTGTACAGACTTTGTCGACACTTGCACCAGTCCAAAAACCGGCTGAGACTCTAGAGCCAACCATTGATCTGTCATCCAACATCTTCCAGGCTTTAGGATCCTTAGGTTCTCATTCTTGTGACTTGATTGAGTGCTCAAACTCTTCCATCAAACTATTGATCAGTGAAACCCTTGGAGTGAATATCACTTTACCACTACCTGCAATGTCATCAGTACCTAGATGCATGGAAGAGTGAAGTTCTTATTAATTCATAAATTGGAGAATGTTTCTACTCATGTTTAAGTGAGTATCTCAATGACTTGTGGATTGTCATCATCAAAACTAGGGATGCACAACAATATATACACTCAGTCATGCAATGAGTTAATGTTTTCACACACGTTGATTACCGGTACGTGGTCGAGAACATAGGTCTGAAGACCACCATCACACATGAGGAAAGCTTCTAGTTGGACATAATCCAACCTTCCACAATCGTCATTTGATATACCAGATAATCGTGGCATTCAAGCACACAAATATGTCAAGTATATATACAAGTGTATGCATGAAAAGATGATTGAAAATCATTCCTATCTACAAATATGCAAGGGTATGCATGATATGAGCATGACAATAAGTATGTAAACTGTGTATGTAAAACTGAATAGTTATTCGTTGAAAATGAGTGAGAGTGTGAAAGACTTTATGTGCAGTGTAAGGCATTCAAAAGCTGGATTATTATTTGCAAGACTGAAAAGAAAGTATGGATGAAAGACTCCATATGTGCAGTGTTAAATAGTTAAGAACTAAAATTATTCACAAGATGTACAGTGAGAAGTGTTCAAAGATATCTAATCATCAGAATCAACAAATCTCATTCCTTCAATAATTGCCAAGGTCAACAAAATAGGAATGCAATTGTTTAAATGCGAACACTTTCCTCCAGGCTCAAATTTTACCTTTTCTGATTTTTCAAAATGAACCTTAGCAAAATGAATTTCAAATCCAAATCATTTTTCTTTCTCACCCTAAGAGCACTTTGTTTATTATCATTCCTTGGCCTCAAGGAGCCCCTGTAAAATAGATTCTCATTTTGGAGATTTGGGTACCCAAGCCATCTTGGGTCCCAAGGGGTTAGTGACAACATGAGCATTTGAATTCCTATATTTCCTCGCACACCTATCATCATCAAATCTCATTATGGCACAAACATCCATTGAATTGCCATTCTGGCCACAATAAAAGCAGTGAGAAGATTTTCTTTTCATAAACCATTTATCGTCATTTTTCATCACACAACAATCATTCATAACATGTCCAAATCTACCATAGTAATGACAAGAAAAATTTCTTTTGATAGACCACTCATCATCACTTTTCTTTGTAAAACAATCTTCAAAAACACAACCATGTAACCCACAATAGAAACAATGAATGTTGAGATTTTTCTTTGTGGGTTTCTCATGATTTTTGAAACAATCAATTATTTTTACTCTAGATTTTGATGCTTCATCATCATCAAATTTCATCAAAAGGCAATCATACATTTCATGGCCAAATTTGCCACAATAAAAATAAGAGACATTCGCTCTTTTTCTTGATACATGAACAAATTCAACAGTTGGGGGTTTTACATGCACACAAGAGTAATCAATGACATTTTTCTATTTTTGAGTTTCTTTATCACACAAGATCTGCCTGGCCCCCCCAGGTAGGTCCGCGTAAACCCCCATCCCCCTCTCACAGAAACAAAAAAAGGATTTTTTTTAATTTACATGGGTTTTACGTGGACCTGCTTACCACCTCTATTCAAGTCCGCATAAACCCCCCCAACCCTTCAACTTCCTCTATAAAACCCCCCATTGGGTGGCTGTTGACACCTAAAATATGTCAGAAGAGATCATAGCAGATTCACAGTTCTGAAGATCAGTCGAGGGCACAGCTCACGTACCATCCCTGGGAGATCTGAGAGTCTGAATAGAAGAAACCCACTACCCCTATCATGTTGTTCGACTAAAGCCGTTTGTGGCTAGGTCGTTGTCCAGTACTGCTGTCATTCAGATAGTCAGGCTGATAAAACTATACCAACATTCAGGCAACCATCCGCCTGCTGAAACAGATGTTCAGACATCTCTGATTCTCCAAAGAAGGGATGCACAATGCCTCGCACGTGTTGGTGAATGCAAGGTGCAAACAAGCCCCACGGAGTCTTAATATGCATATGCCAAAAGCCCCACTGTCGAAAGGAGTCCACCAAGTGGATCCTGGACCGAATGGGCTGAACGACAAGAGAATGGGCCAAGCCCAAATATGAGACGGGACGTGCCGATGACTGCCGCGCCGGGAGGATGATCCTGGCGCGCCGGGAAGTGCATGCCGAAAGGATGAGGGCCTGGCCTCTATAAGAGGCCTGCCCTTCAAACAAAAAAGAAGAGGGATCGAACAGAAAAAAAGGAGGAAGAAAGAAGAGAGGTGGAACAGAAAAAAGAGAAGGAGGGAACTCGAGAGCCCTTGAAAGAAGCTGAAGAAAGGAAAAAGGGAGAGAGGCAGAGGCTCGAAGAGGGATCCAGGTGGGAGTGCCGGATAGCTGCAGCCCCTTCTCTTTCCCCTCCCTATCTGTCTGAATATTTCTCTCTGTATTTTTCTTTTAGCATCTTTGCTTCAATAGCATCGAATGCCAATGTAACCTGCTTTCAGGGATTAAGCCTAGATTTCTCTCTCTGTTGAGTTAGATTTCTTTCTCTAGCATGCGTGTAAGTCGTCTGGATGAAATAAAGAATGAGAGAATGGGTTGAATTCCGCCCTTTCATTACCTTCTTCTTGTTGTCTCTGCATCCGAGGTTCGCTATATGCTAAGGATACTGATAACTAGGCATGTTTTATCGTTTGATTTTCTAATTCTGCTGAAGCATCTTCGCTACTATTATTTATCACCTCCCCCTCCAGTCACATTTCGAGGGCCTGAGACAGTCTATCTCATGGCTCCTCGTATGTGAAATAAAGGGAGATGTGGTTCAGGGATTTCCGTCCGTGATTCCGCTCCCAATGAGGCCCCCAGAGGAAAGGTGTTCCCTCGAAGTCATCTCTCTGATCATCCAAAACTGTCGAGATTGGTGAACAAACCGCTTTCATTCAAGCTCCAGAAACCCTATTTTAGAACCTCTTCTGAGAGTCTCCCGGCGCAGGCACCTCCCGGCGCGAGTTTCACGCCGAGGGCTTGCCACGCCGGTTGGGTTTCCCCATTGCGCCAAGAGCCCATCCCGTTGCTGTGCCGAAGCTTATCCCTCTGCTCCACATCGATACCTTCACATCTTCTGAACGTCTTGATGCCATCCCTTGGATACCATGAGGCAGTCGAGCCATGCAGACCTTGCCTACTATACCATGTCCCACGGGCATGCATTGTTTTCTTCTCTGGCCTCACAGGAGCTATATTAAAGGCTGCAATCCCCCCACATTCTATAACCCATTAAGTCATGGAGCCCTGCTAGTGCAGGCTCTCCGATGACTGCACCGGGGATATCACAACATAAGGGACAAGGTCCCATAAGATCTGGGTCCCTCTATTTCGGGCTACGCCCGGCTTTCATTTCGGTTTCTACTCCGGCACTCGTGAGTAGATAGCCCATTATATTCTCTTGGCACACTCCCAAAATAAGGGGAGATGCTGTCAAAATTTTCCCAGAGCTTTACTCTATCATACGGCACGACGTTTCAACGAAATCGCACATTTAACCCCTTAATTGCATGACAAGAGCGTGAGCTATATCATCTCATGGCATCTTGCCATCACAGGGTATATACCTCGTAATTGGCGATCTCCTTGGACCCCCTTTGTGAGTGGAACCAACCTCATCCTCCATTCTCATCCATTCATCACCCTGAAGTCCCCACTGAACGAAGAAACCCTCATAATACCCTCTTTTAAAATCAATAAACCCCTCCCGGCGGCACAATTCTCCCGGCGCCAAAGCCTCCCGGCGCCAAACTCGCACCGGGTAGGGGGCGCGCCGAGACCAGTGCGCGCCGGGTGTTGGCGCGCCGACGCCTACACCAGCCGGTTGTGCCGATTGCCCCTTACCTTTTCATGGCGCCGGGAGCATGCCGTGCCGTTTGGTCTTCGCGCCGACTCCAGTGCCGTTCCGTTTCACCTCAATGATAGTTATCATCTGAGTGTCTGATGCCTTCCCCACTTCATCAAACCCAAACATAATCTAAACTCAATATACCACTCCTGTCAACCTTCATGCCAGCCTTCATTGTCTCACGAGGGAACTATGGTTCTTCACCCAGGTCCATGGGAGATACATTAATGGGAGGTTTCACCCCTACATTACACCGAATACAACATTTCTTATGTCACCCTGCTGACCCTCGGAGTTCTGCCACCGCATGTCCTCCAATGGTCCTTTGAGGGGAATATTAATGAACGGCGCAATGGTGCACACTGTCCCGTCAAATTTGGATCCTTCTCGGACCCAGGGCTAGGCCCGACTCTCTTTTTGGTTTCCATTCTGGCTCTCCGTGGATGGATGTCCTATATTCCCATTTGGCATAGTCCAAAGTGAGGGGACATGCTGCCGAATTTGCATTATAACATTATTATCACACCCCGTATATCACGGTTCCCCGTGCATGTCTGCATCGACCCTCGGGTATATTAAATGGTGTTGACAGAAGGTCGGGTTGTGCCCAATCAGAAGTCTCCGCTATGCGCGATGGTGGTCTTCGGACCTACGTCCTCCGCCACGTACCGAGGGTCCATAATTCGATGAACTATGCATCCCTTGTGATAAAAAAATACATCCTGCATGCCTTCGTCATGGTCACCATGTAGCTCTTTTTATTCCGGCTTTGACAGCCTGCTATCTCGGCAATTAATCAAAGGTGTTCCCTCCTCGTGGGGGATGTAATTAACGTCATAGCCTTTATGGTATGGCGGACTGCTGGTCCTGACCGAACCTCGCATTCGCCTGACACGGGTCAGAACTAGCGCATCATAAAATTGTCACTCATGTGACTGGCACGCCCGCGTCGTCAATCGGTCAGTTGACTACCCGTTAGTCAAATGGCTGATCGATATGTGAAATAAGACATGTATACATGTACATATTCATATATATATATATATACATGAAATAAAAACAACAAGACGGTCGGATGAAAAAAACCCGTCGCAAACAGTCTGGCACGCCCGGTGGGACCAGTGTCACCTTTCATCTCTTTGCCGATATATTCGGGCTTCAAAGCCCTCTCAAAGGCTACTGATTATTTCCCTGTTTGTCTTTGCAGGCAGATCAATGACGATCCACGGGATAACTGGTGTCGATTTCGACCATTCGATCGTTGCTGGACACGCGCAAGGGTACCTGGCGGTACCCATGGAATTCAGCAGCTTCCCTGCCGCTGTGGGCTTCCCCAACTTTTTGGGGTTAGCCTTCGTCGATATCCTGGAGGTCGAAGCCCCAGAGCCTGCCAAGGAAGTCGCGGAGAAAATGGAGCCTCTGAAGGTTCCCTGCTGCGAAGACTTGCCCGAAAGTCCGGCCCCGGCCGCTAGCTGTTTGGTGCACCACGTCATACGTGGCACCCACCCCAATGTCATCAACGAACACCCTGGAGGACGCCAGCGTCGCCAGGCCCGCAAAAATGCTGCTGTAGTCACCGGAACCCTATCTCAGTCCGGGAAATCTATGCTTGTGGGAGGCATGCGCGTCTTCCTCGACGGACGCACGGCCCGGGTGACCCCAGACCGAGTCATCCCCAACATCCCTGTCTGCAATACCTATCAAGATCTCGCTGGAAGGAGGGCAGAAAGAGAAGAAGCCGGCCCCTATGGCCAGGGAAGCTCGGCACTCAGGCCGAGGAAGTTCAAGCAGGTGTGGGTTCCCAAGCAAACCCGACCTGCCTACCATCTAACACCCATCCGCCGCCGTCCTATGAACGACGAGGCGGGAGTGAGAAGAGAAAGGGGCTTGCCCCCGAAGAAAGAAGAAGAGGTGGTTGCGGATCCTCCGCGCCGCAGAAGTTTCCAGGCTGCTGCCCGCCAAGCCAACGTCCCAGTCACGGGACGAAGATTCCAACATCCGGCCGACAGGGCTCGGCTGGCCTATATCCCACCTGCTGGAGGTGGACAACTATCCCCCGTACTCTATCAAGAGTGGGGTCAAGAGGAGGTAACCTGTCTGATCAGGAACTACTTTCGAGGGCTGGGCAACCCCTCGCTGGGTCAGCAGCGACTAATGCAGACAGTCGCCACTGACGAAGACTACTTCCCATCAGCATCAGATGAAGAAGATATGGAAGATAGAATGATGGTGTCGTCAGTCGACGACAATGGATACAACGACGGTTTCGAGATCGAAGCCGATGAAGCCTTCCCCGAGCGGGAAGAAGAAAGAAGAGTTTCTGTGTTCGAGAGGCTGACCTTTCCGAAAAAAGCCAGACGGAGGGTCCATCGACAGAGAAGAAGGACGCAGGTCTTTACTTGCAACATGGATGGTATATCCAGCCGATATGGGGAGCTTCCTGAAGACCCCCAAGAACTGGCTCAATTGGCCGTACGGCCCGGGCCAACTACCTGTAGAACAGGAATAGCAAGAGAACTTCTGATGACCATGAGAGGGAAACAACCCCAGGTCTATCCCCGCTGGGATGATAAGGCCCCCGTCTTGACCGCTAATGTGGTGACGACGGAAGAAGAAGACGACGTCCTCCTCGACATCCTGCCTGAGGGTACGTCCGGGGAAATGACAGAAGGTATTCCCACCACTATAGATCCATCAATTCTGATGCTGCTACAAAAATATCAACGGGAGATAGACTCTCTAAAGAAACAGCTGATGGAAAAGACTGAGCATTCGTCGGCTTCTAAACCACCCGAAGTCCAGGGTGAATCATCCCGGGGAGCGGTTCATCGTGACGACCCTCCACCGCTCTATACACTGTCCCAGCCATCAGAGCCAAGCATGGCGACAGCACAACAGCGGCCGCCACAGCCTCAGCCACTGCTACCTCCGGTGCTCCCCCAGGTGCATCCGACACCCCCACTACTGCGTCCTCCACAGGCGACCACCCTGGTCACCCCGTACCTACAGCCAGCGCACTTCTATCCGGAGCCAGTCGACCCCACGGTCGTGAACCGGATGATGGTGGAAAGGATGATCGAGCTGAAGCTCGCAGAGAAAAGTGAAGGCGACTACGTCGCATTCGATGCCTATCGGGTTCCCTACCCGCAACACCATGCGGCTAAACGACTTCCCCCAGGGGTCAACAAGCCGCCCAAATTCGACAAATTCAACGGGAAGGGGTCCCCTAAAGAGCATATCGCATATTATATGACCATTATGGGCGATCTGGCCACCGATGAGTCATATCTGCTGAAGTTCTTCGGGTCCTCGCTGACAGGGCTCGCATTTGAATGGTACTCTAGCCTCTCGGCTGGGTCAATCAGTGATTGGTCGGATATGCAGAGAAAATTCAGAGAAAGATTCCATGTCACAGAGAGGGAGGTCATAGTGGCCGAACTCTACTCAACAAAACAAAGGGCAGATGAGACAGCCCTTGATTACATCAAGAGGTGGAGGAACCTCGGAATGAGGTGCAAGCGGCCCCCGCATCAGGAGGACGCTGTGCAAATATGCAAACAAAATCTCAGGAGGGAGGTCCTGGAAAAGATGATTGGTATGAAAATACGGTCGTTCGACCGGCTGAATAATGTGGTGGCTGAGGTGGAGGCTTTTCTAGCCAAGCCTGTCCCGGCGTCAACTGCCAGCACAGCCCAGAAAGGCAAGGCTGCGGAACGATGCCCCACACCTAAAGAAGCGAATGCGCTTGATATCAAGGCGTTCGAGCAACAGAAGGAGAAAGGCAAGAGAGCGGCTCCCCCGCAACCTGCAAAAGCTCTAGATGATAAAGAAGGTCCTTCGCTGAGGGACAAAATGAAGAAAGCTTATTCCTTTCCAAAAGACAAGACCCGAGTCCTGTTCGACTGGGTAACAGAATACAGCATGGTCACTCTGCCTGAGCCAAGGAGGCCGGAGGACCTGAAAAGAAAAGACAGTCCAAGATTCTGCCCCTACCACCAGATATTGGGACATCCAATCGAAGACTGTTATGTTTTCAAAGACGTCATCGAAGGGATGGTGAAGAAGAATGAGATAGAGCTGGGAGAGTACAAAGTAGACCCTCCTCAGCCACATGAAGCCCCTTTCAGGAGAGCAGCAGTCAACATGGTCTCCCTCTACCAGGCATTACCTGAGGAGATCTCTGAAGCAAGCACACGGAGCACCTACAAAATCCATTTCCTGGAGCCCGTGAAAGAACAGCAGGGGTGGCAGCAGATCCCTGTGAAGCACAAGAAGAAGAGGGCACCCCGCCCAAAAGGGGGGGCACATATCTATGGCATTACACCCCGGCCTGCTCCGCCAGTGGTAGCACCCGTGTGGGTCACTCCACCTACGACTGTCAGAATACATGCACCTAACAGGAGGAGACAAACTCCGCTGCCAGTAATCAAGGAAACCAATCCTGGAGTCCTTCGACTGCAGCACCTAATTGGAGGGCTAGATGAATATGTGCAGCCCGAATTGAAACCTTTGCTGGTACGGGACCACGTCCCATGGCAAGAACTGGAACAACTCTCACTCAAACAGGTGGAGGAAGCTAAAGTAGCATCCCCTGAAGAGGGCAGCCTGTTCTGGGGGCAGGCACCCACAGAAACCAAAAAGAAGAGAAAGCAAAAGAAGAAGAAAAGAAAGGCCGCTGGGGCAAATAAAACACAGGTTGTCTCCTGCAATACCCTGTCAGCACTCTTCAACCTACCCAGAGAAGAGGAAGAAGAAGAAATTTACTTCACACCCCATGCTGGGGGAGGCAAGGCCGAGGCCGCAACTGCTGCGCATGCCACTCGGTCAGGCCGAAAATGGGGGCGCCAGCCACCACCCAATCACAACATTATGTTCGGAGGGGAGCAACCCTACAAAACACCTCCGCCGGAGGTTAAGGGAGTCCAAATCCCTCCTCCGTCAGGCCTATACAACAAGAGTGGGGGCAAGGCGGCCCCTTCATTCCTTGAATTTATGAAGATGTCAAAGGGGAAGCAGCCCTGCCAAGATGCTAACCCTACACCCGGGGCCGTTCACCCGCAGCCAGCGCAATCTACTGAGGATGCGAATGCAGATGGAGCTTGCCCTACAGCAGCTAATAAAGAAGACCCGACAGCCGGTGTCAGCCAAGAGGGTGCCGAGTCTGAGGAAGATGAAGCAGGTCCGTCTGGACCCACAAATCAAAACCTCCCCAAGCCTAGATGGGCTGAAGAGATGAAGCTCTCCAATGTCCGGGCTGGGAGCCGAATAATGAAGTTGCTTAAAAAGCTCCCCGCTCGATTTACGATCTGGGAAATTCTCTCTTTGAGTGAAGAAACTTGACAGGCGATCATCACTGCTCTGCAGACGCCTGCTCATTTTGAAGCTTGCATAGCTGAGGCTATACCAGAAGCTAGTATGACCTTCTCTCCAGAAGACATGCTACTGCCTACTGCCAGCCACAACAGGCCGCTATATATGAAAGGGCATCTGAATGAGAGAGAACTGAACCGGATCCTGGTCGATCCAGGTGCAGCAGTCAACATCCTGCCATACAGAATATACGAGAGGTACCACTTTAATGTGCATCTCGAAAAAGTCGGGGATATGCGTATCGCTGGCTTCAACCAAAAATGTGAAGTATCTATGGGAGTGGCAGAGTTCACGCTGACCCTAGCAGATTTCACTACAACGGTGCAGTTTCATGTCATTGACTCTCGCACCTCCTACAAAGCACTGCTCGACCGCCCATGGCTGCATGAAAATATGGTGGTGCCCTCCACGCTCCACCAATGCATCAAATACAGCCTCCAGGGGAAGGAGGAGAGGATATTTGCTGATATCCACCCATTCGAGGTGTTTGAATGTCACTTGGCAGACGCCAACCTATATACGGGGCCTCCCCGGAAGGTTTCTGAAGCTGAAGCCCCCGTAGGGGCCTCGAAGAATAAATCGGGTAACGGTTGGTATCCACCACCGCCGCGCGGATATGTCAAGCCGAAGGTGGTCTCCCACATCACAGCCTCTGGAGATGTCGGCAGGGTAACACCCCCAGAATTATACCCCAAGGCTAAGGAAGTGCAGGTCGATCGACAGCACGACCGCATCGGAGTCCCGGCCGGCCTCACCAAGCCAGTCTCCGGTCTCAACGACCCCACTGTCGAACCTTTCAAAGCTTGGGAGGTGACACAGGAAGATGGGCCCAGCAGCTTGTTCTATACAGTTGAGGAGCATCCCACTCAGGAAGACACAGACTGCAGCCTCCCTGAAGACCTAGGCAACCCGCGTGTTCCTATTCAGGGCCTGGCATTTACAACTGATCGAACGGCCAGGATGTTTCAAAAGCAACACATCCCTCCCGATCAGTCTCAATAGCGCAAAGAAGCTTTCCAGAAGATGTGGCATCCTGCAAATCTGGATAAGGAAATGAGACGTGTCTCTCAACATCCAGGGTTGGGCTTCACCCTGGAAGAATATTATTACAGTGGGCGGTACGAGGTGGATACTATCTCCGCCTTCTATCCCACTGAAGATAGCCCTCTGGGGGCAACCTTTGATGAGTATCCGGCGGAAGCTGAATATTCTGAACTGACTCGGTCCAGGAATCAAGAAGCAGAAACCTCGGCCCCTTGCCGATGCTGGGAGCAAGTTCATCCTGAAGAAGCGGCCTTTCAAGCCGAATTTGATACGGCTAGCAGCAGCGAAGCCGAAGACATTCAAGAAGTAGGAGTCTCTCCCTCTACAGGGGTCCCACTAATGACAACTTCAACACCCTTTCTGCCAATCAGGGAAGCTTTGGTCAACTCCAATCAAGGGGAGCCAGCTACCAGGAAAGAAAAAGCCACTTCTGCGGAAGATACAACTGTCCCAGAAGGCGAAACTTCCTCAACTTCTGCTGCAAAATCAGCATGTTGTCTGGGCCTGGCAGTAAATAGCTACCAGTCCGTTATGGCTGCAACCTCATCCACAAACACCAAGGCTGCTCTCTCATCCTTGGAAGCTGCGACGGTAATGGATCTGCTAATAGAATAATCCACTCAACCGCTGGCACAAGAGATCAAGAAACCTCAGGAAGCTCTGGCGGTGTCTGACGAGGAAGTCGAAGTACTCGACCCTCAAGATGGTATTCCAAACTTCGTCGACCTCCAACCGGCACCTCCGGAAATAGAAGATGGAGGCCAAGCCACAGTTGATGAACTGATAGAAGTCAACTTGGGAAATGAGAAGGACCCTAGGCCTACCTTCCTCAGTGCCCAACTATCCCCAGAAGAACGGGAGCTGTACATTCAACTGCTGCTAGAATACCAGGATTGCTTCGCCTGGACTTATAAAGAGATGCCAGGTCTAAGCCCTGCTGTCTCACAACATGAGCTGGCAATCAGCCCTGAAGCCGAGCCGGTGAAGCAACCACCGCGGCGCATGAGGCCAGAGCACATCACCCAAGTTTGTGCTGAAGTCAACAAGCTCATTGACGTGGGATTTGTTGAAGAAAACCAGTACACTACATGGCTGGCGAATATCGTCCCCGTGAAGAAGAAGAATGGACAGATCCGGATATGTGTCGACTTCCGAGATCTAAATAAAGCCTGCCCCAAAGATGACTTCCCGGTGCCGATAACCGAGGTCATGATTGATGCTACAACCGGCCACGAGGCCCTATCATTCATGGACGGGTCTTCCGGCTACAATCAGATTTGGATTGTGGAGCATGACCGAGTCCATACTGCTTTCCGAACTCCTAAAGGCATTTATCATTACAAGAGAATGCCGTTCGGACTAAAGAATGCTGGTGCAACCTATCAGCGCGCAATGACCAAAATCTTTGATGAACTGCTCTACCACAAGGTCGAGTGCTACATAGATGACCTGGTGGTCAAAACCAGAAGAAAAGAAGATCATCTGTAGAACCTCCGGATTGTTTTTCAGAGGCTGAGGCAGCAGGAGCTAAAAATGAATCCTATGAAATGCGCGTTCGGAGTGTCGAGCGGAAAATTCTTGGGCTTCATCGTCCGATATCGGGGAATCGAGATAGACCCCGCAAAGATCAAGGTGATTCAGGGGTTGCCTCCGCCAAGGAACATCTCCGAGCTGAGATCACTACAGGGCCATTTGGCTTATATCCGGCATTTCATTTCCAATTTGTCAGGGCGATGCCAGCCTTTTCACAAGTTGATGATGAAAGATGTCCCCTTTTATTGGGATGAAGATTGCCAGGCAGCCTTCGACAAGCTAAAAGACTACCTGAAAACTCCTCCAGTGTTGGGCGCACCGGTGAAAGGACGACCATTGATACTGTATATAGCAGCTACACATAATTCTCTGGGGGCAATGCTGGCCCAGAATAATGAAGAAGGGAAAGAACAAGCCCTCTATTACCTCAGTCAGAGACTGGTCAGAACTGAAGAGAAATATACTTATATTGAGAAGATCTGTCTGGCGCTGGTCTTCGCAGTTAAAAAGCTCTGACACTATATGTTGTCGCATGAAATCAGCTTGGTATCCAAAGAGGATCCCCTGAAGTACATTATGTCTCAACCGGCCCTCAAAGGCCGCCTGGGCAAATGGGCGGTAATCCTTATGGAGTTTAATATCTCCTACATGCCGCGCAAGGCCGTCAAGGGCCAAGCTATTGCAGACTTCTTCGCTGAGCACCCAGTGCCCGGGGATTGCCCGTTGGCGCCGGAGCTTCCTGAAGATGAAACCCTAGAAGCCGTGCAAGTACATCCCTCCTTATGGCAACTATACTTTGATGGCGCTTCCAGAATTGACACCTCTGCCACCGGGTTAGCCAGGGTCAGAGCAGGAGCAGGCATAGTCCTGAAATCCCCATAAGGAGAAGTGGTGCATACATCTTGTTCCATAAACAAGCAATGCACGAACAATGAAGCAGAATATGAAGCCCTGATAATCGGGTTGCAAATTGCTCTGTCCATGGGAATTCAGATGCTGGAAGCATTCGGAGACTCCATGCTAGTTATAAAACAGCTGGAAGGAGAGTTCGAGGTGCAAAAGCAAGAGCTCCTCCCCTATCACCAGTTGGCAACTCGCCTGATGTCAAGATTTTACTTCATCAGCATCAACCACATCAACCGAGGCCGGAATGCTCAGGCGGATGCCCTCGCTAAGCTGGCCAGTTCATTGGCGGTCCCGCCAGACACAAGCCTGAATATAACAGTGATCAACCGCCGACAGGTCCCCAGCGTGACAGAGGTCCTGACCGACGAACAAGAAATGGAAGTAGCAGTCATCGAAGGGGTTCAGCAGCCCGATTGGCGAGAGCATCTCCTGCGCTGGTTTCAACACCAGCAACTTCCAAAAGAAAAGGAACAGAGGATGAAGCTCCTAAGGATCAAGGATTCTTACGAGATGAGAAGCGGGACCCTGTTCCGAATTATGGCAGATGCCCGAAGGAAAGTCCTACTCCGTTGCTTGTCTTCAGCAGAAGCAGGACAGGTGATGCAGGAAGTCCATGCAGGATCAGCTGGAGCACACTAGGCTGGCCCGAAAATGAAAATTGAGATAAAGAAGCTGGGTTACTATTGGCCCACTATATTTGATGATTGCTGCAAGTTTGCCAAAGCTTGTCAGAAATGTCAAGAACATGCTAATGTGGCAAGGAGACCTCCAGTGCCACTACATCCCACCCTACCGAGCTGGCCATTTGCTCAGTGGGGCACGGACGTGGTAGGGCCGCTACCAGCATCTTCATCAGGGTGCAGATATATCTTAGTAGCTATAGACTACTTCTCCAGATGGGCGGAAGCAGTAGCACTAAGAGATGTGACGGGAGAACTAGTTGCAAGATTCTTCCGGCAGAATGTAATATTTCGGTTTGGGATCCCCAACCGAATCATCTCTGATAATGGCAGTCATTTTAGGAACCAGAAGGTTTATCGGCTGGCCGACAAATATAAAATAGACTGGTGGACATCGTCCCCCTACAACCCTCAAGCCAATGGACTTGCAGAAGCCTTTAACAAAGCTCTATGCACATTGCTGGCAAAGACTGTCAAGTCTAATAAGAAAGATTGGGAAGAAAGGATGTACGAAGCACTTTGGGTCTATCGTACTGTCTACAAGTCCCCAACCGGCTATTCACCGTTCTCCCTCGTCTACGGGTCAGAAGCTGTGGTGTCGATTGAACTTGAAGTTCCTTCATTACGAGTTGCCATCCAGCATGGACTAATCGGTGGTGAGTAGACCAATGCAGAAAGAAGATTGAAAGAGCTCATTGAGCTCGAAGGAAAACGCCTCCAGGCGCAGCAAAACATCCAGCTCTACCAAGCTCGCATGGCCCGTACTTTTGACAAGCTAGTCAAGGGTCGAGAATTCAAGAAAGGAGACCTGGTAATGGTCAAAAGAAAAGAAGTGATGGCCTCCAACCCCAAAGGGAAGCTGGTCAAAAACTGGGTCGGGCCGTATATCATCCGCAGAGTATATGAAGGGGGTGCCTACGTCCTGGTAGACCACAAAGGAGTCATTCAGTTCTCTCCCCTCAATAGAAAGCATATTAAGCTGTATCATGCAGCGCAGCCAGCATTCCCCGAGTGATCGGTCGGAATACCTTCTCCTTGGTTTAGTGGCACTCCGCCCTAACCGAGCTACCTTCTCCTTGGTTTAGTGGCACTCCGCCATAACCGAGCTACCTTTTTCTTGGTTTAGTGGCACTCCGCCCTAACCGAGCTACCATTTCCTTGGTTAGTCGCATTCCGCCCTAACCGAGCTACCCTTTCCTTGGTCAATGGCATTCCGCCCTAACCGAGCTACCTTCTCCTTGGTTTAGTGGCACTCTGCCCTAACCAAGCTACCTTTTCTTGGTTCAGTGGCACTCCGCCCTAACCAAGCTACCTTTTCTTGGTTTAATGGCATTCCGCCCTAACCGAGCTACCTTTTCCTTGGGTTAGTGGCACTCCGCCCTAACCGAGCTACCATTTCCTTGGTTAATGGCATTCCGCCCTAACCGAGCTACCTTTTCCTTGGTTTAGTGGCTCTCTGCCCTAACCGAGCTACCATTTCCTTGGTTAATGGCATTCCGCCCTAATCGAGCTACCCTTTCCTTGGTTAATGGCATTCCACCCTAACCGAGCTACCTTTTCCTTGGTTTAGTGGCATTCCGCCCTAACCGAGCTACCTTTCCCTTGGTTTAGTGGCTCTCTGCCCTAACTGAGCTACCATTTCCTTGGTTAATGGCATTCCGCCCTAACCGAGCTACCCTTTCCTTGGTTAATGTCATTCCGCCCTAACCAAGCTACATTTCCCTTGGTTTAGTGGCACTCCGCCCTAACCGAGCTACCTTTTTCTTGGTTTAGTGGCACTCCGCCCTAACCGAGCTACCCTTTTCTTGATTTAGTGGCACTCCGCCCTAACCGAACTACCTTTTCCTTGGTTTAGTGGCACTCCGCCCTAACCGAGCTACCCTTTTCTTGGTTTAGTGGCACTCCGCCCTAATCGAGCTACCTTTTCCTTGGTTTAGTGGCACTCCGCCCTAACCGAGCTACCTTTTCTTGGTTTAGTGGCACTCCGCCCTAACCGAGCTACCTTTTCTTGGTTTAATGGCACTCCGCCCTAACCGAGCTACCTTCTCCTTGGTTTAGTGGCACTCCGCCCTAACCAAGCTACATTTCCCTTGGTTTAGTGGCACTCCGCCCTAACCGAGCTACCTTTTTCTTGGTTTAGTGGCACTCCGCCCTAACCGAGCTACCCTTTTCTTGGTTTAGTGGCACTCCACCCTAACCAAGCTACCTTTTCCTTGGTTTAGTGGCACTCCGCCCTAACCGAGCTATCATTTCCTTGGTTTAGTGGCACTCCGCCCTAACCGAGCTACCTTTTCTTGGTTAATAGCATCCCGCCTTAACCGAACTACCCTATCCTCGGTCTAGTGGCATTCTGCCCTGACCAAGCTCCCGAAAGAATACAGCATGCTGTTGCCATTACCGGCCTTACGCCCGAATCGGCGAGAGATCACTCCTTTACGTTAGCATTCAGCCCTTGCTAACGAATGAACTGTTCTGCCCGGCGCATGGTCTGATGCTCCAGCCGACAGCCATCTACTATCAACCAAGGGTCGAACATCGCACTTCGACCTGCCACCCTATACATATCAAAAAAAAAGAAAGAAAGAAAAATGGGGTTAAAAATAGAGATACCCTGCCAGACTTGCTCCTATGCCAGGACAAGTGCAAAAATGGCTATAACCCAGCTGTGGCGAAAACCCGGAAGGGCGTCACAGGCAAAATCGGGTACCCCGCCGCGTGAAAACCCGAAAGGGCGCGCGGGCAAAAGTAAGAGGGGGCTGGCTCCGGCAAAAACCCGAAAGGGCGCTTGAGTCAATAAAGTGGTAATTTCCAAATGCCTCTCCTATTCTCCACCTAATGAAACTCCGGAAGGGACAATCATCAAAGTCTCACCAGAAATCCTTTAACAAACCCTTTTCGACCCTCGTCATCATCGGCGAGATCGGTCGATCTCTACCCTCAACTTGGACCTTACGTCCCTGTTGACAATCCCATCCTTGTTGCGGCATTAACCCTTTTTGACCCTCGTCATCATCGGCGAGATCGTTCGATCCCTGCCCCTAAACTTGGACCTTCCGTCCTTGTTGATAAACTCGCCTTTGTTACGGTAGTAACCTATGCAGATTAATAAACCCATTTTCGATCCTCGTCATCGTCGACGAGATCATTCGATCTTTACCCTAACTCGGATCCTACATCCTTGTTAATCGACCATACCCCTTTGCTTCGACATCTAACCAGTGTCGACGAATCGAAATAGGATTCGGTCCTTGTCATCATTGACAAGGCCAGTCAATATTTTCGCGGTTCAATTTTTCCGCATCCCGAATCAAAAAAAAAAGAAAGAAAGAAAAATGGGGTTAAAAATAGAGATACCCCGCCAGACTTGCTCCTATGCCAGGACAAGTGCAAAAATGGCCGTAACCCAGCTGTGGCGAAAACCCGAAAGGGCGTCGCAGGCAAAATTGGGTACCCCGCCACGTGAAAACCCGAAAGGGCGCGTGGGCAAAAGCAAGAGGGGGATGGCTTCGGCGAAAACCCGAAAGGGCGCTTAGGTCAGTAATGTGAATAAAAATGAATGATGAATAGTGATGAACCATCCTCCATCCAGAAGGCCATTTACAAGGTTGAGGTGGAGTCTTCATCCGATATCACACTTACATACATCTACCCTTCCGGTTCTTGTCACCATTGGCAAGACCGTCTACCCTTTCGACCCTTGTCACCATCGGCAAGACCGGTCGCTCCCCTTCCCGGTTTTTGTCACCATCGGCAAGACCGTCTACCCTTTCGACCCTTGTCACCATCGGCAAGATCGGTCGCTACCCTTACCCGATTTTTGTCACCATCGGCAAGACCGTCTACCCTTTCGACCCTTGTCACCATCGGCAAGATCGGTCGCTACCTTTCCGGTTCTTGTCACCATCGGTAAGACCGTCTACCCTTTCGACCCTTGTCACCATCGACAAGATCGGTCACTACCCTTACCCCGTTTTTATCGCCATCGGCAAGACCGTCTACCCTTTCGACCCTCGTCACCATCGGCAAGATCGGTCGCTACCCCTTCCGGTTTTTGTCATTATTGGCAAGACCGTCTACCCTTTCGACCCTTGTCACCATCGGCAAGATCGATCGCTACCCTCCCGGTTCTTGTCACCATCGACAAGACCGTCTACCCTTTCGACCCTTGTCACCATCGACAAGATCGGTCGCTACCCTTCCGGTTCTTGTCACCATCAGCAAGACCGTCTACCCTTTCGACCCTTGTCACCATCGGCAAGATCGGTTGCTACCCCTTCCGGTTTTTGTCACCATCGGCAATACCGTCTACCCTTTCAACCCTTGTCACCATCGGCAAGATCGGTCGCTACCCCTTCCGGTTCATGTCACCATCGGCAAGACCGTCTACCATTTCAACCCTTGTCACCATCGGCAAGATCGGTCGCTACCCTTACCCAGTTTTTGTCACCATCGGCAAGACCGTCTACCCTTTCGACCCTTGTCACCATCGGCAAGATCGGTCGCTACCCCTTCCGGTTTTTGTCATCATTGGCAAGACCGTCTGCCCTTTCGACCCTTGTCACCATCGGTAAGATCGGTCGCTACCCTCCCGGTTCTTGTCACCATCGGCAAGACCTTCTACCTTTTTCGACCCGTGTCACCATCGACAAGGTCGGTCAACATCTCCCCCCAATCAGGGTCAATAATGGAATTACCATGAGTGGCCAGCAGTCACGGTTTCGACGCCTCTTGTCAGCAAGACCTACGTCTGCGCCAACCTGGCAACCTCTGGAACCCCGTCCCGCGGTGGAGCGAGTCCCCCATCCTTTCCTTGAGAGGGTGGACGCTCTCCTGCGACACGGACATGGAGGTACTTCCAAGCAGGTCGCCAGAATTGCCACAAGACACAACAAAATGCGAATGTAGATGTGAACACAAAAAAAAATAGTGAAGGAAACTTCTATCTTTTTTACAAAAAGGGGAAGTGAATACAAAAGGAGCCCTTCTGAGGGGACAGATTACAAAGGCGGATCAACTAAGACCGCCTGAAGATATCAGCAAAGTCAATAAGCCTGACATGAGGAGCCGCCCCCAGTTCATGGAGCTACGCTTCCTCTTCCTGAACCGAGTCACCTCAATCTCCAGAGATGCGACTCGGCCCTCCAGCAAAGAAGTTCTTTCAATGCCTTGGACTTCTGCAGCCTCTAGCAGCGGTATCTCGGCTTCTATAGTAGCCAATTCAGCGCGGAGTTCTTCCCGTCGGCTACGTAGAATGTGCGCCTGGGTTACGGAAGCTTCAACCTGAGCCCTGCTCTCCTGAAGATCAGAAATCAGAGACGTCAGCTCTGCCTGACAGTCAACTCTCTGCAGTTTGAGGGCCACCAGCCGGTCGCCCATCATCTTCTCGAGAAAGTCCCGGCGATTCACAAACTTCAACAAGAAAAGCACCCGCAGGGTCCAGATATCTAGAGGGCAGCCCAGTGCCTGCAGCCCGATCGTCAGTCGCGCAGCCACTTCCTTCAACTGGGAGTAAGACAGCGCTGGCTGAGATTCCACAATCTGACGCAGCATCTCTAGATGCTGCCAGACAAACTCCTCCGATGAGGTAATGCCCAGGGAAGCCGCCAGAGACACCTCGAAGGTCACTTCCCTGTCTATGGAGGTCCATAAGACGGTGTCCGGCTCGGAAGAGGAAGATGGAACGGCTGTCAAAGCCGAAGAAGCAGATACCACGGCAGCATGTTCCTGCTCGGTCAGACTCCTGTTAGGGCTTCCTTCAACGGAACCTAGGAGGGACGGAGGTTCTAACTCTGGCTCCGGCACAAATGGAATTGCAGAATCATGCGCGATCGTCATTATGGCCGCCGGTACAAAAGCAGACCCCCTTTGCGGGTCAGCTTCAGCCCTCAACTCTGTCGTCGACGCCAGGGCGAGACTCTCCCCCCGACTGGCTCGGATCCGAGGGTAATCCCCCAACAGCCGCATGTATCCTCACCGGCACGGGGCGGAGTAGGGTGATTGTCCCTGAAGGAGATGCGGTGGCCAGCGGTAGCAGATCCGAGGCCTCTGATGAGACCACAGCAGTACCAGAAGTCGATGCCGGGGAATGAATAGCGGCTTCGGGTTCCTGGAATGAAAATTCATGTAAACACCAAGGTGGCAAAAAAAAGAGAGGGGGATATGCGGCTCTGTAAAGGGGCGAATATAGTTTACTATGATGACGGCATCCATCTCTTCAAGCCCCTGAATAGAAGATTCCAACCCTGCAGATGAAGCAGCAAAAGGAGGGGTTATCTCCACCTCCACGTCCAATCCAGCAAATTCCTCCTGTAACACTCCCTCGGATGGTGCCCTCGGCAGCCTCGGAGGACTGAAAATCAAAGCATCGCTCGACAGTATGAAGGGAGCCGTTGCCCCTTTGCTGTCTGCTGTAGACACTTGTTCATCACCTTCTGAAGAATGATGGTCAGTCTCTTCGTCAGAAGGGGTGGCAGAGCTACTCGAAGAAATATCTATGCTGATCTCGGGTTGGCCCGCCTCCTCCATCGCCTGACGGGACGCTGAGCGGGTGAGCACGCACCGCAATGGGATAGCACCCTTCTTCAGCACAGTCTTATGTCCCGCGGGCTGTGAAGGAGCTTCCACAACAGGCGCCTTACCGCCGTGCTGACCACTCCTGCCATCACAATAAAACAAGTGCGTAAGGCAGGATGGAAAGCTCAATAAAAAGGGGAACCTAAAGAACCACAATTGTGCAGCTCACCCTCAGCCTCGCTGGCAGGCATAGGAGAAGGAAGTCTGACATCCTCCTCAACAGCGGGGAGACTCTCCCCTACAGCTCCAGCCGTCTCGGTCACCCCTACCGGGGCTATGATGGAAGGCCCTATCTCTCCGGTCTCTAGGGCGGCTTCCTCAGCACATGTGGTGTCAGCCGCTCCTTGAGCTGAAGTTATACAAAGAAGACGTCAGAAGAATGAAAATGTTGTGAAAAGAGCATTTCTTTATACCGTACAGGGAAAATGATGTCACCTTCAGCTGCTTGCTGAGTAGCTTCTTTCCGAGCGGCAAACTATTCAAATGATGACACCTCGGGCAGGGGAGTCTCAGCCGCGTCAGTCGAAGGCCGCTTGGAAGAAGTTTTCCGAGCTTTCCTCGCTCGGCCTATTGCAACTTTCATTGCAGAAGCCGCCCTCTTTTTGCCAGGTGGCAGTGGAGTAGTAGTCGGCGCTGGTACAGGGACCTCAAAATATTCCGGCTTCTGTGCCTGGGAGATGATTTTTCTATAAAGCCCCTACTGCTTGATATCCGGACGGTCTGTCAAGTGAAGCACACGCCGTTGTGAAAGAGCGAAGCAACAAACTAATCTACGTATCAACGGAGGAGCACTTACCTGCCCGGCCGTTGTAAAAAGACGAGAGTGGCCAATACTGATAAGCCACCTCCTTGCTTCGGGATGCAGCCTCCCGAACAAGCCAGCAGACGTCGCCAATCTTCTTACACTTGTCGACCAGGTCGGCCAGGTCCGCATGTCCGTGGGAAGCTATACAATGATACAAGCCAAGGTGGTCAAAGCCCCAGACATCGGCATAATGAAAAGATACGAATAGAGGCTTGTCCAGAACACTAGCTGCGAGACTCTCAAGGGTCAGTCCGTGGATGCTCATCAGGACGAACAGCCAAGATGTATGCTGATAGTATGTCGGGGTTCTGTCCTCTCTATTAACAAACACCCTACACGGGCAAAAGTGATCCACCTCGCACTTCCATGAAACTGCTTTGGAGAGCGGCTCCTCGATAGGGAACGGATACTGCTGAAGCTCCAGGCGGGAACCACCAATCTAGCACAGGTGTTCTAAATTCTGCATAAAAGCATCTTCACTTATGTCAGCAAGCACGGGTATCAGTGGTTCAGCCACTCCCTCCTTGATGGCTTTTCTGTTCGCTATGTATGTCTCTGCCTCCTTCGGGTGGTGGGAAAATAACCTCTTCAGATGGGCTTCGTCAATGTCAAAAACGGGCCCAGGCTGTTGACTTAGGAAGGTGCGCTCAGCCACATCCCAGCATGTCATCCGGGCATTGCGGTAGAAGCTCGTGCGGACATTCCACCATTTTACATACTCTGGAGTGACCCGGGGGACTCGGTTTGGCATCGGCACTCTGAAAGTATTGGCATCCCGGCGGTGAAAATAGTCCCACCAGGAGCGACCTTCGGCCACAATGGTCGAGCCATGCTTTGACCTGCTGTCTAAAGAGAACAGGGTGACCGAAGGCGGAATATGCTGATCGTAGCCGAAATTCCGACCGAACCTGAAGGGATAGTAGGGTTCTAAATAAACTGTGCCCCCCTTTCTGAATACTAAAACACTGGGGCGAATTGATAAAGCCCAGTCAATGAGTTCAGGCTCCAAGATTGGTCGGGTCACGGTGTTGCCCGAAATGAAGTGTGTGAAAGTCTCCACTGCCTCGAGCTTACACTCACGCTGACGGTTCACTAATGGAGATGAATGTGCAGCCAGATTCAAAAAGTGGATAGTCCCTGCTGAATCCATTGGAACCTTGCTAGTCGGCCACGGATGGAGAAGAGTTGTTGGGACACTGGACCCGGTTCAGCACTTGCAAACTCCAGCATTCTGGGATACAATGTCATTGTCTGCAAAGTCCGGGGAGCTAGCTCCGGAAATAAGTTGCACACCCAGGCATTAAAAAAATGAAACGGCCCCACCGTTCGGAAAGAGCGGGGGATCCGATGCCTATGAATATCTCCAATGGATTTGTAAATCAGGCATAGTGCGGCTGGACATATTGCAAGCCGTATGCCCCAAGCCATCTGACAAGCCAGGTATATTGCCTCTGGTCGAATAACTGTCTCATCCCCCTGCGGGAGGGCAAAAGTACACAGCTAGAAGGTAAGGTAGGCAGCACAATGGGTAAGGGGATCCACCCCCATCGGATTCGGCCCCCCGCGGCTTATCCCCCGAAGAGAAGCAGGCAGCTCTGACTTGAACTTAGGTGGCCTGCTGGGTTTACCCGCAACAGGAGCTACGTGAGGGAACTCGCTATACTTCAAAGGGCCCCCGAAGAAATACTGAATCCAATATCCTGCTCGGACTCTCAGTTTACTGCTCTTCTCCCGGGGCTGGTATCCCTTTGAGGATCCCCTATTCAGCGTCAGGCAGAGGGAGCGGTATGCCTTCATCAAGTACCGGTATGAATAGCCGAAGTAATATTCATTTTCGTCGTCTGTTTCATCCTTGATGAAGTCATGAATGCAGACCTCCTCATAGGGCTCTCCGTTAATCGGCAGGCCCGATAACTGTGATAGGCTCCAAAGATCCAGAGAGGTCTCACCTTCTGCTGTATAGAAAGTGTTGAACTGTGGGCAAAATACTTCGAACATGCCGCAGCACAGCCCCTTTGAAATGGGATACCTGAAGCGGGATGCATACACACTATGGTACACCCCGGCCCTGACCAGCAGTGGTGCATACTCTTTCAGAACATATTCTGTGAATTCCACTGCCCCTACACGAAAGAGATGAGCATCTTTCACCTTCGTGTCTGCAAACCACCCAACTGCCAATTGAAATTTGAACTGAACAGCCAAGCAGTTCAGCACAAATGGTTCCTCTCTGTAGCCCCACTTGATGGGAGCCAAGAATAAACCGTAACCGGGTTTCTCCCTGTTAACCCGACCTATGGTGTTGTCCCACCTGGCTGGTGTGAACTCCGAGGCCCGTGTTAGCATCTTCAGCTCTGCCTCCAGCTCTGTTACCCCTAAGACGGCGTCCCACTTGCGCCGCTCCCCCGGAAGGTAGATGGTATCACCACGATACACAGAACCTTTCAAGCTGTCCCGTTCAAGCAACATGGCCCGCTCCACCATCTGAGCCAGCATGACGTCCCTCTTCCCAGAGACGTTGAAGGTACAAATGAAGGGCGCGAGGTGACGATCCTTCGGGAAGTCCGCACGGTAGTCATCATCGCGATTGAAGTCCAGTCCTCCCTCGACAGTCACAATGCGAGAGGCGGATACTGTATCTGTTTTGGAGCCAGAGGACTCATCGACTATGGCGATCCTCCCAAGTCCCCGGTCCAGCTGTCCAACATTCCTCCAAGTCACAACGGGACCAGAAGCCCTACCTTGAGGAGAAGAGTCAACATCAGCAGTGCCGGAGACAACGCGGCTAGAAGAAGAAGCCATTTCCAGCGAGCTGCAGACACAAAACCAAGAAAAAAGAATAAGAAGGTGATATAAGGAAAAAATTAATAGAAAAGAAATTTTCAGAAGAAAATTTTGACAGCATCTCCCCTTATCCGGAGCATGCCTAGAAGTCAAATGGGAGAACACCCACCAAGAGGGGGTGACTCCGAAATGAAAAGGGGACGGAGTCCCAAACAAAATTCCCCGAAGGGAAGGATTCCACGCCGACCGCCCGATGCTGCAGAAGAAGAAGAAGAGGCCGAAGAGAGAGAAAGCTCAAAGAAGAATGAGCTTTCTCCACTCCCTCGGCGCCTAAATAGGCCAGGCCAAATGGCGCGCCGAGAAGGCCCACGCGCCGAGAGGCGAACGCGCCAAAAGGCGTGCCGAAGCAGCCTTTGCGCCGAAAGCCAAGGGCGCCACAAGGCGCGCCGATATCGGCCGTGCCGATAGCGTCATCACGCCGAAACCATCACCGTGCCGACGGTGTCACCACGCCGAGAGCACCACCATGCCGGAAACATCTACGGTGCCGATTAGACCAACAGGGGTGATACTATCACCGGATCAAGCCGAAGGTGCTGGTGTTCATCCAAATTTGCTTAAAAAGCATGGAAATCACGCAAGCAGAATGAAGACTCAGAGTCAAAAGAATAGCCAATGCACAGGAGCAGACCTGAAGAGACCACGAAGCGCAGTGTGAACGTGATGTACACCCGCATGTCCCGTGTCACTCATGCTTCGCTCACGCCACCTACGGGTGGGGGGCATTTGTTGACACCTAAAATATGTCAGAAGAGATCATAGCAGATTCACAGTTCTGAAGATCAGTCAAGGGCATAGCTCACGTACCATCCCTGGGAGATCTGAGAGTCTGAATAGAAGAAACCCACTACCCCTATCATGTTGTTCGACTAAAGCCGTTTGTGGCTAGGTCGCTGTCCAGTACTGCTGTCACTCAGAAAGTCAGGCAGATAAAACTATACCAACATTCAGGCAACCATCCGCCTGCTGAAACAGATGTTCAGACATCTCTGATTCTCCGAAGAATGGATGCACAATGCCTCGCACGTGTTGGTGAATGCAAGGTGCAAACAAGCCCCACGGAGTCTTAATATACATATGCCAAAAGCCCCACTGTCGAAAGGAGTCCACCAAGTGGATCCTGGACCGAATGGGCCGAACGACAAGAGAATGGGCCAAGCCCAAATATGAGACGGGACGCGCCGATGACTGCCGCGCCGAGATGATGATCCTGGCGCACCGGGAAGTGCATGCCGAAAGGATGAGGGCCTGGCCTCTATAAGAGGCCTGCCCTTCGAACAAAAAAAGAAGAAGGATCGAACAGAAAAAAAGGAGGAAGAAAGAAGAGAGGTGGAACAGAAAAAAGAGAAGGAGGGAACTCGAGAGCCCTTGAAAGAAGCTGAAGAAAGGAAAAAGGGAGAGAGGCAGAGGCTCGAAGAGGGATCCAGGTGGGAGTGCCGGATAGCTGCAGCCCCTTCTCTTTCCCCTCCCTATCTGTCTGAATATTTCTCTCAGTATTTTTCTTTTAGCATCTTTGCTTCAATAGCATCGAATGCCAATGTAACCTGCTTTCAGGGATTAAGCCTAGATTTCTCTCTCTGTTGAGTTAGATTTCTTTCTCTAGCATGCGTGTAAGTCGTCTGGATGAAATAAAGAATGAGAGAATGGGTTGAATTTCGCCCTTTCATTACCTTCTTCTTGTTGTCTCTGCATCCGAGGTTCGCTATATGCTAAGGATACTGATAACTAGGCGTGTTTTATCGTTTGATTTTCTAATTCTGCTGAAGCATCTTCGCTACTATTATTTATCACCTCCCCCTCCAGTCACATTTCGAGGGCCTGAGACAGTCTATCTCATGGCTCCTCGTATGTGAAATAAAGGGAGATGTGGTTCAGGGATTTCCGTCCGTGATTCCGCTCCCAATGAGGCCCCCAGAGGAAAGGTGTTCCCTTGAAGTCATCTCTCCGATCATCCAAAACTGTCGAGATTGGTGAACAAACCCCTTTCATTCAAGCTCCAGAAACCCTGTTTTAGAACCTCTTCTGAGAGTCTCCCGGCGCAGGCACCTCCCGGCGCGAGTTTCACGCCGAGGGCTTGCCACGCCGGTTGGGTTTCCCCATCGCGCCGAGAGCCCATCCCGTTGCTGTGCCGAAGCTTATCCCTCTGCTCCACATCGATACCTTCACATCTTCTGAACGTCTTGATGCCATCCCCTGGATACCCTGAGGCAGTCGAGCCATGCAGACCTTGCCTACTATACCATGTCCCACGGGCATGCATTATTTTCTTCTCTGGCCTCACAGGAGCTATATTAAAGGGTGCAATACCCCACATTCTATAACCCATTAAGTCATGGAGCCCTGCCAGTGCAGGCTCTCCGATGACTACACCGGGGATATCACAACATAAGGGACAAGGTCCCATAAGATCTGGGTCCCTCTATTTCGGGCTACGCCCGACTTTCATTTCGATTTCTACTCCGGCACTCGTGAGTAGATAGCCCATTATATTCTCTTGGCACACTCCCAAAATAAGGGGAGATGCTGTCAAAATTTGCCCAGAGCTTTACTCTATCATACGGCACGACGTTTCAACGGAATCGCGCATTTAACCCCTTAATTTCATGACAAGAGCGTGAGCTATATCATCTCATGGCATCTTGCCATCACAGGGTATATACCTCGTAATTGGCGATCTCCTTGGACCCCCTTTGTGACTGGAACCACCCTCATCCTCCATTCTCATCCATTCATCACCCTGAAGTCCCCACTGAACGAAGAAACCCTCATAATACCCTCTTTTAAAATCAATAAACCCCTCCCGGCGGCACAATTCTCCCGACGCCAAAGCCTCCCGGCGCCACTGCCTCCCGGCGCAAAACTCACGCCGGGTAGGGGGCGCGCCGAGACCAGCGCGCGCCGGGTGTTGGCGCGCCGACGCCTACACCAGCCGGTTGTGCCGATTGCCCCTGACCTTTTCATGGCGCCGGGAGCATGCCGTGCCGTTTGGTCTTCGCGCCGACTCCAGTGCCGTGCCGTTTCACCTCAATGATAGTTATCATCTGAGTGTCTGATGCCTTCCCCACTTCATCAAACCCAAACATAATCTAAACTCAATATACCACTCCTGTCAACCTTCATGCCAGCCTTCATTGTCTCACGAGGGAACTATGGTTCTTCACCCAGGTCCATGGGAGATACATTAATGGGAGGTTTCACCCCTACATTACACCGAATACAACATTTCTTATGTCACCCCGCTGACCCTCGGAGTTCTGCCACCGCATGTCCTCCAATGGTCCTTCGAGGGGAATATTAATGAACGGCGCAATGGTGCACACTGCCCCGTCAAATTTGGATCCTTCTCGGACCCAGGGCTATGCCCGACTCTCTTTTTGGTTTCCATTCCGGCTCTCCATGGATGGATGTCCTATATTCCCATTTGGCATAGTCCAAAGTGAGGGGACATGCTGCCGAATTTGCGTTATAACATCATTATCACACCCCGTATATCACAGTTCCTCGTGCATGTCTGCATCGACCCTCGGGTATATTAAATGGTGTTGACAGAAGGTCGGGTTGTGCCCAATCAGAAGTCTCCGCTATGCGCGATGGTGGTCTTCAGACCTACGTTCTCCGCCACGTACCGAGGGTCCATAATTCGATGAACTATGCATCCCTTGTATGATAAATAAATGCATCCTGCATGCCTTCGTCATGGTCACCATGTAGCTCTTTTTATTCCGGCTTTGACAGCCCGCAATCTCGGCAATTAATCAAAGGTGTTCCCTCCTCGTGGGGGATGTAATTAACGCCATAGCCTTTATGGTATGGCGGACTGCTGGTCCCGACCGAACCTCGCATTCGCCCGACACGGGTCAGAACGAGCGCATCATAAAATTGTCACTCATGTGACTGGCACGCCCGCGTCGTCAATCGGCCAGTTGACTACCAGTTAGTCAAATGGCTGATCGATACGTGAAATAAGACATGTATACATGTACATATTCATATATATATATACATGAAATAAAAACAACAAGACGGTCGGATGAAAAAAACTCATCGCAAATAGTGGCCAAGGGTAATAAGATACATGGAGCTCATCCACGGGACTACAAATGGCGCGTGAAGGACTTTGTTGGCTGGTTGTGTGTTTGCTAGGCTCACGCAGAGGGCATGTCGCATGATTGTTCCTCATACAACGTTTAGCCAAAACACAAACCTCCTTAAAGGCGGTCCCTGCTTTGATGAACGCACCCGATCTGGATGTCATTTGACGATCGCATGCTACCCTGATGTTGCTTGATGAAAGCACCCTACCCGGGCTTTACCTCGATAATCATGCACTACCCCGATACTGCTTGATGAAAGTACCCTGCCTGGGCTCTAGCTCGATAATCATGCACTGCCCTGATGTTGTTTTGATAAAAGCACCCTACTCGATCCCTACCTCGATGATCGCACGTTGACCAGGTGTCACCTCGATAAGTGTGCCCTGAATGCGATCACCTGGACAATGAGCACTTCACGAGTCTTGATGCAAGATGAAGTGTCAAGCCTCTACCTCTATAAACGCACCCCGAACACGACCATTGAGGTCTCACGGCACCCAACGCTTTCAGTCACAACGGTTCCCACAGCACCTGACTGCTACTCTCAGTTGCGCCCGACTTGCGCGGTTGAGGAACCGGTGATGAGTCGGGTAGTCGGTTCTCTTTCGTGCCCGGATCGGGTCACGGGATGGGTTTTACTTTCTCTCTTGCAGCGGTGTTTAAATTGAATCGAGCTAATAACCTATCACTCGCAGCGGCATATACAAATAAATACGAAATAAGCAAATGCGATAGAGAGAGTGGCGAGTTTACCTCCACGCTACCGGGCGTGGGGAAGACGATCCCGGCCAAGATTCGTACTCTTGGTACAAACAATTGCAATAATTACAGAAATGAATTCTATTGCCCACTCTACGCAGGGAGGTAAAGGGCTACAAATGGGGCCCAGGAGGACCGATCTTAGGTTGACGGGTAACGCGTTGGATAGCTCTGTCGGTGCCGTCCGGTGGCCAGGTTGCTTGCTGTCCCGAGCTGGTTCTGCTGTTTCAGCACTGCGTGACTCGGCGAGAAAAATTGTTGTAATCAACATGGATGTCGGATCGATGCGAAACTAGCGCCGTTGCGAAGATGACTCAGTGATATACAACCCTATGGTGTCACAGTAATTTTGATGGGGCCGTACTTTTCATGGGAGATTTTTCAACAGGGAACGTTCCTGTCTCAAATCTGGCCGGGCAGACTGAGATCTGCCTGATAAAGTACATTGACCATGACTTAAACTTCGGATCTGAGTAATGGGATTTTTATGGAAGCTCTAGGGGAAAGTAAGGAAGACAAGGATAAATTTTTTGTAAAGTTTGGTGGAGCTTTGATATGAGAAATGGATTTTCTAATAGAGAAGGGTCGGATTTGGACTGCACAGAACAGAACAGATTTTGGGCAAATGCAGTGATTTATTGGATGGGAAAGAAAATTCCTAAAATCACAAAAAACATTAGAGACGATGGCTTTGGTGGCCAGAACTCCCAGTTAAAATTTCAGATCATTTTGAAATGGGAAAGGGGGTGAAAAGGGCGAAGAGGTGGCTTGCTGGTTGGTGGATCTACACAGGAGGCAGATTACTAGGGGTGGGAAGAATAGATTGGAAAAAATGGTAAAAAAGGGGAAAATAACTTGAATTTTTTTGTGAAGGCTGGGGTGGACGTGGGAAACTCACCCTCCAAATTTCATCACGATCTGAGCTCTTGATTGAGATCTAAAAATCACGAACTAGGCTTCTATCCAGAGTGGACAGAACTTCCGACGAAGTGGCGGCGGCGGTGCGGTGGCGGCTCGATGGCGGCGGCGGCAGCGGAGATGAGTTTCTCACTCAAAGGGGAACTGATAGAGAGGAATCACACGTCAGAGGAAGGGCTCTCACAGCTGCAAGGGGAGAAAGGAGAGAGGAAGGGGGCGCAATTTGATTCCCTTGGAAATTTTCCAACTTTTTCATTCATTAATTCTATCAAAAATATAAAATACATGGCTCTTATATGAAATAGACACCCTAGGCAAATGACCACCCTTACCCTTAGATCTAGGGTGGGGGAGGGGTACCTTGGGAAAGCAAAAACCCAATTTTCCCCATGTGGTCAAAGATTAATAAACAACTTAGCCTAATAAGGCCAAAGGAAGGGGCGCCCCCCCTCATGGGTCAAGAATTGCAACTTTCGGCCTAGACCAACCTATAGGCCCATGAACCCATGACTAGCCTATGGGGCCTTCCAAGCTAGGAAGCCCATGGGAGAGGGAAAAAGCCCAATTGGGCCTTAAGTGGCCTTAAGGTCCAATTTGAAGGCCTTAAGATCCAATATGACCATAACCCCTTAATGGACTCTAATAAGTGTAACCCCTTAATGGACTCTACATGAATGTGGCCCAATGGCTTATTAAAAGCCTTACAAAGGAGCCCAAGTAAAGAAAAACACACATTACAATCCATGTTACACAAATACATCCCACACATATAATGAAATAGCCATGATACCCCATCAATTCTCCCCGGGTGGGAGGAACTCGACCCCGTCGAGTAAGGGGTGCGGCTGCGCATGTGGCTCTTGCGGATCCATCATCGACCAGGTAGTGCGGAGTACGCTCCACTCCAGGTAACCGTCACCTGCTCATCCCGTATAGATTTGATATGCACACGCTGCTGTGGGAATGAGACTAGAGGTGGACACTCCGGGGTGGGGTCACTCTCAAAGGAATGAGACGGCTCAATGACTCACTAGGAATCACCGCTGAATCCCTATATATGACTAAATCTGACACATAGATAGAGCTGAACCCAAATCCGGCAAGCCTACAATGTACGCATTGGATCTGACTTGTCTCGCACTCGAAGGGACTGACATCGCGAGCTGACATAGACCGACTCGACTCGATGTATGGAGACTCACTATGCACTCGACAAATGTACTCGACAAATGTACGTATAGACTCAAACACTCATGCATGCATGGGGGATGGGATTAAAGCTATTGACTTCCTAGACCTACAACTAGAGACTGACTTTGAATAAAAATCAGAAAGTCCAAACATCACCAATGAACATCATGAATAGAAGCAACTTGACCCAAAATCCAATGTTTCAGGTCCCGGCCCACGCCAATCTCCACTGGTTTACAAAGATACGTCCTCGGGTTTTGAAGTGTTTGAGGACGAGAAGGTGAAAGACGGGGGAGTCATGCTGGGCATGGATCACGAGGAAGGTGAAATCAGGATGCCATCTCTTCTGGAAGTGGCAAAAGTCAAACCATACTGCGTCAACATCGGGAGAGACCGGCAAACTTGGGACGGCTGACTGCTTAGTGGCCGGCTGGATAGGGGTTGACTGCATATGGGTAACGGAGGTTGCTGGCTCCAAATGGGGATCTATGGATGATGGTGACACCTGATTGGTAGGCAAAGTAGGGTCGACTGATGACTGAGTGTCATCTATTGGTGCGACTGCCAAAATGTGGTGAAAGGTGAACTCGTCGGACAAATGTGGAGCATGTAAAGTGCAAGTCCCCCGCTCCGGGTCAAGGGTCACACTCCTCTCTTCAAACCAAGGTAGCCCTAATATAATGCATGGTCCTACTAGCATACCAGTTTTGCACCATGCACCATCGAAGTAAAGATCGGAGCCAATCTTCTTTTGGAACTCGACAAAGGCTAAATCACCCTTGCGGACAATCTCGCCAGTCCGGGAGAGGGACTCAACGATATCCAGGGAAACCCAATTATCGGACTCCATATAAATGAAATCGAGTTCCGATGTAGACCCATTGGGTAGAGTGACAGTAGAAATGATAGGGTGCTCGAACAACTCAGCTGTCGGCCTAGGGATCGTGTCAACCAGTGATTGAATTGTAGGGGCAAGACCTGGGGGTCGGGCCATAAAGGCATTGAATTGGGCCACCAAGGATGACCATTCGGACGCATGGTCTCGAGGATCGGCCATGGGGAGGGCGGGTAGTGGACATGCAGACACAGGACAAGATCGAATGACTCTTATTAGACTAGACACGACCCTATACAACGATGCAAAGTTGGAGTACCGACTCGACTACAAACCTAGACACAACCCATATTCGATACGTGGCGGAGGTTTGATCTGAAGATCGCGCTCACGCAAGTGTGCTACTTTCCCGATAGGCGTAACCTAACATTCGGGTAACACCTTTTGATATACCGAATAAAGGTATGCAAATGCAACACCTAGACTTAGACACTTTTTTCCTCTTTTTTAAACAACGACTACCCTAGACTCAACCTTCCGCTCTGATACCAATTTGATGCGGGACGGATACGCGACCTGGGACTCTAGCTCGCGGACGTCCCTAGCGAGGGAAACGCGAGATCTTGCGTGGTTGAGGAACCGGTGATGAGTCGGGTAGTCGGCTCTCTTTTGTGCCTGGATCGGGTCACGGGACGGGTTTCCCTCTCTCTCTCACAGCGGTGTTTAAATTGAATCGAGCTAATAACCTATCATTCGCAGTGGCATATACAAATAAATAGGGAATAAGCAAATGCGATAGAGAGAGTGGCGAGTTTACCTCCACGCTACCGGGCGTGGGGAAGACGATCCCGGCCAAGATTCGTACTCTCGGTACAAACAATAGCAATAATTACAGAAATGAATTCTACTACCCACTCCATGCAGGGAGGTAATGGGCTACAAGTGGGGCCCAAGAGGACCAATCTTGGGTTGACGGGCATCGTGTTGGACAATTCCGTTGGTGCCGTCCGGTGGCCGGGTTGCTTGCTGTCCCGAGCTGGTTCTATTGTTTCAGCACTGCACGACTCGGCGAGAAAAATTGCTGCGATAAACACAGACGTTGGATCGATGCGAAACTAGCGCCATTGCAAAGCTAACTCAGAGATCTACAACCCTCTGGTGTCACAGTAATTTTGCTGGGGCCGTACTTTTCATGGGGGATTTCTCAACAGGGAAGGTTCCTGTCTCAGATCTAGCCGGGCAGACTGAGATCTACCTGAGAAAGTGCATTGATCACGACTAAAACTTCGGATCTGGGTGATAGGATTTTTATGGAAGCTAGAGGGGAAAGTAAGGAAGATGGGGATAATTTTTTTGTAAATTTTGGTGGAGGTTTGATATGGGAAATGGATTTTCTAACAGAGATGGGTCGGATCTGGACTGCATAAGACAAACAGATTTTGGGAAAATGCAGTACTTTTTTGGATGGGAAAGAAAATTCCTAAAATCACAAAAAAATTTGGAGACAATGGCTTTGGTGGACAGAACTCCCAGTTAAAATTTCAGATCATTCTGAAATGGGAAAAGGGGGTGAAAATGGCGAAGAGGTGGCTTGCTGGTTGGTGGATCTGCACAGGAGGCAGATTACTAGGGGTAGGAAGAACAGATTGGAAAAATGGTAAACGAGGAGAAAATAACTTGAATTTTTTGTGGAGGCTGGGGTGGACGTGGGGAACTCATCGTCCAAATTTCATCATGATCTGAGCTCCTGATTGAGAGCTAAAAATCACGAACTAGGCTTCTATCTAGAGTGCACAGAACTTCCGACGAAGTGGCGGCGGCGGTGCGGTGGCGGCTCCATGGCGGCGACGGCAACGGAGATGAGTTTCTCACTCAAAAGGGAACTAATAGAGAGGAATCACACCTCAGAGGAAGGGCTCTCACAGCTGCAAGGGGAGAAAGGAGAGAGGAAGGGGGCGCACTTTAATTCCCTTGGGAATTTTTCAACTTTTTCATTCATTAATTCTATCAAAAATAGAAAATACATGGCTTTTATATGAAATAGACACCCTAGACAAATGGCCACCCTTACTCTCAGATCTAGTGTGGGGGAGGGGTACCTTGAGAATGCAAAAATCCAATTTTCCCCACGTGGTCGAAGATTAATAAACAACTTAGCCTAATAAGGCCAAAGGAAGGGGCGCCCCCCTCAGGGGTCAAGAATGGCAACTTTGGGCCAAGACCAATCAATTGGCCCATGAACCCATGACTAGCCTATGGGGCCTTCCAAGCTAGGAAGCCCATGGGAGAGGGAAAAAGCCCAATTGGGCCTTAAGTGGCCTTAAGGTCCAATTTGAAGGCCTTAAGGTCCAATATGACCATAACCCCTTAATGGACTCTAATAAGAGTAACCCCTTAATGGACTCTACATGAATGTGGCCCAATGGCTTATTAAAAGCCTTACAAAGGAGCCCAAGTAAAGAAAAACACACATTACAATCCATGTTACACAAATACATCCCACACATATAATGAAATAGCCCTGATGCCCCATCACACCCGACTGTCAGCCTCAGACGCACACGACCATCGAGGTCTCGCGGCGCCCAACTCCTTCAGTCACAGCGGTGCCCCACCCGGCACCCGACTACCCAGTCCAGATGGCGTCGGGTTACTTTAGCCCAATGCCGCTCAATAACTCTAGTCACAACGTTACCCTCGGCACCCGACTGCTTAACAACTCCATTCACAACAGTGCCCTCGGCACCTAGCTACTTAGCTACTACAGTCACAGCGGTGCCCCTCGTCATTCGACTGCCCAGCCACTTCTGTCACCATGGTGTCCTTGGCACCCAACTGCTCAAAAACTCCAGTCACAACAGTGCCCTCGACACCTAGCTACTCAGCTACTTCAGTCGTAACGGTGCCCTCGGCACTCAACTGCCCAGCTACTCTAGTCACAATGGTGTCCTCGACACCCAACTGTCTAGCTACTCCAGTCCCAATGGTGCCCCTAGCACCCAACTGTCTAGCTATTCCAGTCCCAACGGTGCCCCGGGCACCCGACTGCCCAGTCCAGATGGCGCCCGACTACTTCAGCCCCACTGGCGCTCATCCACTCCAGTCTTGGTGGTGTTCAGGGCACTTGATCGTTCCAGCAACGGTGTCCATGGTACTCGACTCTCCCAGTTTCAATGGTGCTCGGTCACCCCTATCACAGCGGTGCTTAGGACCCTGACTGCTTCAACCGCAACCGTGCCAACGGCTCCCCAACTACTCCAGCCACAGTGACGCCTAAGGCCTCGACTGTCCCAGTCACAATGGCACCCACGACACCTGGTAGTTCCAAGCTCAACGGCTCTTGGTCGCTCTAGTCATGGTGATACTCATGCCATTCGACCGCTCTAGTATCAACAATGCCCAGCCACCCCTATCTCAACAGTGCCCGGCCGTTCCAGTCACAAGTGGTGCCCGCGCCATTCGGTCACCTCGGTCTTAGTGGCGCCCAACTACTCCAGCACGACAGTGCCCACGGCACCCCAACTTCCTCGATCTCGACACTGTCTCATATCGGGAATACGTTGTGATGCCCCTCGGGCGGCATCCTGCCTAGTCACCAGTCCTTTGATGGATGTTATTTACAAAAGCGGAAATACCCGCATAAAAACGCAATGACCCGGGGACTGTCAAAAATGGCAGAATTGTCCCGTGACTTGCACACATTTGTAATCGGGCTTTCACCCCCCACATAAAACGCCTTTCATGGCATATAGTTATGTAACTGAGTCAGGAAATTGACCCCCTTCCTCACCAGCTACCAGTCTCAACTCCTTCCAATAGACTGTCATCTGTCCCCAAGTTTGGTCCTAACTCCTCCAGCCAGATAGACCCTATACCTAAGCCAGGACCTGCCTACTCTTTGCCGAGCTAGTTTCAGCCGCTCCGTGCCTAAGCCAGAACTCGCCCCCTCCCTTCCGAGCCAGTGTCTGCTGCTCCTCTATCTGAGCCAATGCCTCGTTCTCATAAACCCAGGGTGCATACCCGTTCTATTGTCCACACTAGAACCAGTCTCTCTGCCCCCAGTTATCCCTGTCGTGTTGTTGTCGCCCTATCACTGGTGCATGAATTAAGCCCTCCCGATGTTGCGGCACCTAGGGTCCCTGACTCTCTTCTTCGACAGTAGAAACAAAGGTGTTCGAGCTCCGCCCATTATAAAATAAACACCGATTGCTTGCGATCGGTGGGGATGACGTTCAGTACACGAGTCCCCATAATCATCTACACTCGTACCAGCGGAACCTCCTTCTCTCTACGCGATACACGACATTTTGTGCCCACGTGTCGTGCCCTGGTGGCACATCCCAGTCAAACACTTCGTTCCCAGGTGATCATCGAGAAATCGACTGGCATGCCCACATTCCATTGAGCCATCCCTATCCCAGTTTTCCAAAATGATTAACCATATGCCATTCCCTCCTGTGTGTTCCTATCGTTCTTTTCACCTTCTTGTCAATATCCCCAGAATCCCCACGTGCCAAATCGACCTATTGTCAGCCTTCCGTAAAAGGCGAGTGTGTGTCACTACCGTGAGGAAAAATAGAAGGTATTCCCCGCGAGCGAAACAACCTCCCACCTTTTAGGACGAGTAGCCTTGACATCTGGAGCTTGAACGCTTAGTCTGTGCAACCTGGCCCTATCTTCATAGACCATGAAGAGCTCTGACTCATCTTCCTCTCCTTCCGAGGATAGTTTTTGTTTGCCCTGGTCTTTGGCCTTAACAATGGGTGAGGTAACAGGTTCTCTGAAATATAGGGAGGCATTCATCAAGTTACACTGACATGACACCACCTAAGGATGCAAAAGGGGCTGACCCAACACACCTAGGACTTACGGCAGCAAGCACACTAATCCGAACAAGAAACTGAAATCGGTGGACAGAATTTGGTGGTGCGACCCAATCCGGGGTGACTCGGGGATACCGAGTCGAGAACGTGGAAGAGGTCCCTCGCTAGTGGAGGGCTAGCAGGGCACATGTCACCCTCCCCTAGGTATGGCCACCCATTTCAATGGGGTAGACCTCACGCCGAGAGGGCACGAGTTTCACTCCCACTCTCTCACCGCGGTGGTCACTTGACGAGGGTGGAACCTCGGGGTTGGGTACTCTCTTCCTCACCAATGGAGCGATAAGAATATACTGAATGAATAGAAATTAGGAGCCGACGATGAGTGCTTACCTGGCCGGTTTGACAAAACTGAGTGACGTGCCGGAACGTTCGTCGTGAAAAACACACGTGGCACTCAATCTTAAAAATACCGAACTCGCAACAAAATAAAAGGATGCAGTGTAATGGCGAGCACGGGTCGAATCCACAGAGAGGTTGAGTTTTGAAATTGAAAATCTTGAATTTCTTTTAGAGCAAAAGTAGATGAATGTTTTGTTTTGATTTTCAGAATTTAAAGAACATGAAATAAATTTATCTAAAGAAATATGGAGGGTTAATGATGGGGGCATCTCTCGCCCTTCACATTTTTCCAAGCTCCTATTGCTCGCCATCATGGCTCCATTGTGTCTATTACATTTTTCTGTGTCGAGTCATGTAATTTTCTTATTTTATTTGAGTCATATCATTGAAATTTTTCTTTTATTTGAGTCTAGTACCTAGGTTAATGAGTCATCTACCTAAGTTAAGTGTCATAGGGTTGATTAGATTAGTTAATAGGCCCAATTCAATGGACTAGGCCCAGGGGCGTCCCCTTCCCCCTTGGTTATTTGTCATTAGTCCTAAAGTCATGGACTTATTGTAAAATGTGGGTTCTCTATAAATAGGACCCCATTCCTCTCATTTTAAGTTAATGAAGATCTATTATTGTGAGTCCAGAAAATTGAGTTCATTTGGTGAGAAGCCATTAGAGAGGAGTGAGAAACTCCCCTCCCCTAGCCCCTTTCTCTCTCCTCCCCCTCCCACCTACTTTCTCTCTCTCCTCCCCTCATTCAATAGTCACCATAACTTCTCACAACACCTCTTTACTCCACCCCTAGTCCCAAAGGAGAACCCACAATCTCCAAGCCACCCTCCAACCCCCAACCACCCACTACCCTTTCCCAAGCACCCTTCCATCTCCCCAAAGCTGAAGGGTTTCAAACCTTAGGCCAAATTTGAATCTCCCTCTCTTGCTGGCTGCCCCTCACCCCTCCCCAACACCGCCTTCCTACCCTGGTTGCCCTCCCCATTTCCCCTTGCTTCCCTTGGCCATCCCACCCTCATACACACAACCCTACACCTTCATCCTATTCCTAGCTCACACGCAGTGGAGTACCAATGAATTTCTGAGGCTGCCACATCATCACCAAGAAGCTTCAGAGGGCGTACCATATACTGTTGGAAGCGTCTCCCAATCCTATTCGCAACAGTGGTGGTCTTGTCCCAGTCTGAGTTCGTGGCTGCCCAGGAGAGCCGACATCGCCGGACTGCACATCATCCTCCTGAAAGTCATCCAGAAGCAGATTGCAGAGACTACCACGACTAGAGTTTTGAGCTTCTTAGAGCAGCACTTGTCTGAAACGTTCTCCTCCAAGTCCCCTAGCATCGCCAAGAAGCAGAGGATCATTTGAAGCCCGAAGCACAAAGTTCTGAATTTCCTACCATTAGTGCGCAGGTCAGTCTCACTGAAGATACATCCGACCCCTTCCCACTTCTCAGGCCCTCGCGGTCATCTCCGACCTTCGACGGCACCCCCATGGGTTTCTGTTCGAAGAGGGTTCGACCATAAATCCAACGACTCTAGCTTCGTCTGAATCAGAGCTCGGGAGCAACCGTGGTGTCCTCGCCTTCTTGCTACAGTGACACAGAAGCTACCAGAATCAAAAGTCTGCAACTCCATTCACACCTCTGCCTCGATCGTCGTCACCAACAAAAAAATCACCAAAAATTCTGACGACATCCTGGGTCAACCACGGAGGTTTTGCCGCTAGTTTCGTTGAAAAAAGAGTTCGGGGCAGTCCACAGCGGCATCAACACCGACTGTCTGTCCACTATTCCAGAGAGTGGATAAAACTGATGATTTTCTTCCGTTTAGGCTTCTAGCGTAGTTTTGCCCACCCCACCTGGCCGGTTGACTGCCGCTCCCTGCGTGGAGGTACGTTTTGATTGTAAAACTAATCCCCACCCCTAGTCCAACCCCCTTGCAAGGGGCGTAGTGCATGTTAATTAAAATTTCAGGTTGAAGCTTCATCGGCGCGGCGTGCAGGTAAGCCTACGCTTCCTCGCTCGCCCTCGTCTCCGGCCAGGATCAATGTCTTCACACCGATCAGGTGAGCTCCTAACCACACTCCTATGATGGATTATTTTTGCTTGATTAGTATTGCTTCTAGTGTGCCGTCGGTCGGTGAGGAGTGCTCGGCTCAAATTGCTACTATGTGAGTGTCCACCGCGGGTGAGTTGTGAGCGCGACCAATTTACCCACGCCCTCGGTGTGCTGACCGCCCATGAATTTGGGCAACCCTAGACCCTTAGGGGTCCTCCCCAAGCCAGCCATACCCTTGGAAACCTCCGGGTCCAACCTCGGACCCTCACCTCATCGCCGGTCCACCTACGGACCCGAGTGTGCCAAATGCAAGTGAGTCCGCTTATGTGACATTACCGTGTCCGTTGCATTGCTTGCAATATAGATCTTAGGTTGTGTCACATCAATTGGTATCAGAGCAAGTTCTAGACTTGTCTCTACTAATTCTTGTCCTAGGGCCATTGCATTTATTCCCCCATGGCCACTTCCTACTTAGTCTACTCGCCACCCTGTGGACGCACTTTTTATTAAAGATCGTTATTTTTATTTGTTTATTGGGTTTATTATGTGCGTGGGCGTGCCAGTCACAAAGGTGATGATTTATTATGCGCTCGATCTGACTAATCAGATGATTGTGTAGTTCGTGTCCGGACAGAAACCCACCGTGCCGTAAAGGCCAGGGCGTTATTTACATCCCCCGTACGGGGGAACACCCTTGATTGATTGTCGGGAATAAGGGCCCTACGGCCTAAAATTCATGGTAACAAAGCGAGAGTAAAGATCTCGGATCACGTTTAAACAAACCCGCGTTGGGGCGTAAAATGTTCATAGATACGTATATGTTGGTCACTCATGGACCATTTCGTGTTCGGACGGAAGTCTGCATTAGTAGCATCAAAGATGACGATAAAACCGTACGGATGTCTGCCGTAGGTACGACAAGCTTAATGTGGATGCGGGATCGGATCCCAGTAGAAGTGGATCAAGCTGATGAACTATCGGCCCAAGATGTGCCCGGATCATGACCATGTCAGAGATTCCGAGGTCCACGTCCGATACCACGGGGCATCATTGCTTTTCTCTTCACGCACAGTCCGGGGGTGGCGAATTGTTAAGTGTGAAGTCCGAACTCACCAACATACGCCCTCGCACGCGGATCAACCTGCTCGGTCAGGTCACGGCGTGTGAAGGTGAAAGAAATGGCTAAAACGGCGCGCGAGGGTGAAAGAAGCGGCTAAAACGGCGCGTCCCATGGATGGTTAATCCGGCGCGCATATAGAAGGCTAATCCAGCGTGCCAATTGGAGTTAATCCGACACGCCTAGGGCGCGCCGGTTTAGGACCCATGGGGATAGAATGGTTTTTGAGTGTGGTGCTAAAGTGGCGCGGGGGGATACCGCGCCGGATAAGTGCGCGCCGGATTAAGGCTGTTTTATGCTTTTCAAAGTCTTGCAGGCTAGCAGATGGTTAAGTTGTTTGTTTACTTATCAAAAATGGGCGGATTGGAAGGTTTCAAAGTGTTTTATTTGTCTATTAGGATCAAAGTTTAGATGGTTTGTTCAAAGGGGTTTAGAAACTCCAAAGCTCAGTTCATGTTCTGAAGGAACTAAGTTCGTTCTTGTTATTCATGCCCCTGACAAAAATTAGGTAGCACCTCCCCCGGACTAAGGTTTGCTGGGGCGAATGGGGGATCGTCAAACGGAATACTCCGAGATGACCCCCAATATTCGGAGTGGCCTAACAGCAGTTCGGTGTCCCATAGGCGAACGCAGAAGCCCCGAGGACCAGCCTTCAAGGGGTTCTAACAGTTCATGGGTTGTAGCTGTGTGAGAGCTCCGACGGGGCAGATGTTCGCCATGGGGTGGCCATGAATGTTCACCCTCATACGGTTACTTCAAAGACCATGCTATAGAGGAGCAGGCTTTGAATCACCTTAGGTGAGTAGAAGACGGAGAGAAGAGGGAAAGTAGTAACTAAACAAATAGCTGTGCTTGCCAAAAGACTCTCTTTTTATTCATCCGCCGAAAGGGGGAAAACCAAAATACAAGAACAGGGGGGATTACACCGTGATACGGGAGATCAAAAATCGAAAGGGAAGAGATACAGTAGGGGGAAGAGAGCAAAGACCCAAGCCCCTTCCCCAGCTGGACTCCTCCTCTCTCACACCCTCTCTCTTTTTCTTCACCTTTAGGCGCCAGGGAACGAAGCTCTTCTTCTTCTTCGGATGGAGGAAGCTAGAATCTCCCAGTCCTCCTCTTCAATAGCCCACACTCTCTCTTCTCTCGTCGAACATGCAGAGTATATATAGCTGGCTGCCCTTTCTTTGCTCAGACGGAAGCAACTCCCGCCACTTACTTCATCTGTGAGATGAGCAGGATTGACAGGTTACGTTGGCATCCGGTGATTCATGCCATACATTGTCGTTTGTCCAAGGACATGACATTTGCGGGTTTGTCGGGAGATCTTCTGCTGCTTCTCCACCGTGGATCCATGCCTTCGCCGTTGATGCCACTGCGCTGTCGAACAGAGGCGGAGACACGGCTTGATAGCATTGAATGCTATGCCCTTTCGAGTCTACGTCCGAAGCCAACAGGAGAACAGAGTATTGGAGTATGGAGGGGATGGCATTTGAGTTAAACCTGCGCAGTGTTGTGCGCGCCGGATTAACAACATACAAATGGGGGCGTTGGTTTGCAGCCAAGAAGGGGGGGCACACCGGATTAAGGCCCCTTGGGGGGGCGTCGGTTTAAGGCTCCTAGGAGGGGCGCGCCAGTTTAAGCGTCAAAGGGCTTCCTCCCAGCTTAGTGGTGATTTGGGCGGATGCTTGCCCTCCTATGCTGCTTCAGTTGTAATGAACCACCTCCGAGGTGCTTGATTTGAAGCCTTCAAACCCCGATTCAGGACTTTGAGTAATTTTCAGCGCATGCCGAACATGTGTTCGAATTCCCAAGTTTCTTGTGATTCGGCCTTCGACAATGCCGACTGGGGAGCCATGGCTGTCTCTTCTGCCCGAGGGGCTTCTCGTTGGGTGGCGGAACACCGAGTATATACCTATTCGTCCTGCCTGGAGGAGGTGTGGGGTTTGTTCGGCCTTTCCATCTTCAACTTGCTCTCGAGGTGTCGAGACATCTGTGCCGCCGGAACGTTCCTCTTCTTCTCTTCTTTTCGACGTCCACACACCCTTGGATATCATTCTAGATGAGGACCTTCGCTTTGACAGATCGAGCCCTAGTGCCTATCTAAAGTGGGAGGCTACCATGGAAAGGTACTTTGAAAAGACTTGGGTATATGGACCCGCGAGAGTCCGCAAGGCCAAGGGACGACTTCGGGGTCAAGCCAAGAGTAAGTGGGAGCACATAGAGGGATTAAGAAGGGTTAGGAGGTAAGAGCCCATTCACTCATGGGATGATATGAAGGAGGAACTTAGAAAGATCTACGCTTCCCAACATTACCCTTCCTATCCGAGGAGCACTACCACTCCTCCATCCTCACCCGACCAACTTGAGACCTCCCTTAAGTCTCCACCCCCACCACTCCCAACAAATCCCCTCTCAACCATCATCACTACACTTCACCACCAAGTCCTCTCCATTAAGACCCAAATGATCCCAGCATCCACCTCTCCACCTAACCCCATGAGGGCCCCCACACCCCAACCAAAACCCCCTTCCACAACCCTCAATATCCAAACCAAATTGGCCCCCACTCCCACCCCTCCACAACCGGCCGACCCCAAGGGCAAGAGACCCTTAACCAACCCGGCTTCCCCCGTGATGACCACCACTCCCGCGTCCAAAGTCACTCACCCAACCTTCACCATTCAAACCCAAGTGGACCCTGTGTCCACCTCTCCACCTAGGCCCATGACGGCCACCACCCCCAAACCCACTCTCCCTTATCCAATTCACACCCACACCCAATTGACCTCCGCCCCTCCACCTTCCCCCATAAGGGATACCCCCACCGAGGCTCACCCAACCCATCTTCCACTTTCAACTCCAATCCTACCCCAACCTAGGCCTCCACTACTTCCCCTACCAATCCCAAACCAAGTTTCCCTTTACCCTCCACCCCGGGAGCACCATACACCAACCCTCATCACCCCATCCTCAAAAGACCCTCCCACCTCCTTGGTAGAGGAATCCATACCCGACCCCATAGTGGTGAACACTCCGGACCCTATTCCCCCCATGGAGACCACCCATGTCCAAGTTGAAGAAGAAACCTCGCCCGGTGGTCTTCACCTTACACCACCCTCTCTAGTTGGGGCCGAGCTCATCTTAGGAGAACCCCTTGTTAGTTGGCTAAAGGAGAGCCCAATTAGAGAGATTACGGCCCATGTTTTCCCTCCTATGGAGCAAAACCTCCCTATAGTGCCCCTCTCCTATCACACCACCATCCAATCATCTTAGCAAGTGGACACATTAGGGGATATTCTCAAAGGCTTAGCATGACAAATGTGTTGGGATCGGTGCGATGGATTCAGAGGGGGGTGAATGAATCCCTCTTAAAAAAATTTCTCCCAATTAAAATCTATAACAATCAGAGATGCAGAATTAAAGTAAAATGGATCCTCGATAGACTTGGGTCCTCACTTCAAACAACGAGAAATAGATCAGATGAATTAACCTCTAGATCTACCCTATGCAAGCTACATAGACTACTCAGTTTATCTAAACAAATTGGTTCTCATGGAATCAGAATCAAGTGTTTAGTGTGCAAACCAAATTTCCACTAGACTGAAGAAACAGATCGGCCTATGCATACATCTAGCGAGTCAAATAAGGCAATCAAACCACAGTAGACAAGGGATTTTTTAGGTGGTTCGGTCCTCCAGACCTACGTCCACCCCACACTCAAACCAGAGTGTGGATTCCGGTGCCAAACAACTTGAAAACTACTGGGTGACATAGCTTGCCTACAAACCGCTGACTAACATCTTGACCGCTGGGCATTACAGCTTCGCCATCCACTGGGGCTTACAGCTTAACCCGTCCAGAGGATACCACACCTCTGCAACCGCTGGGGACTACAGCTTAACCCGTCCAGAGGAATGCTCCTCTGCCCGCTGAGCAACACAGCTTGCTCTACTAACAAACAGCTTGAAATAAAGGTAAAAAGAAAAACAAAATATGGAAAGGACACAGCAACAGAAAGCTGTAGAAGATAAAACACAAAGTGGCTCTCAAAGAGCTGACTGGCCTTGATTTGATCCACGGTCCAGTAGAGACAAAGCTTCAGATGACTCTCTTCTTCTTCTTCTAAACTCTCGATCTCTCTTTCTTCTTCTTCTTCTTCTTTACTGCTCACTCTTTCTTTTTTGAACACTCTCCTCCTCTACTCTTCTTCTGCTCTCTCTAATTTTCTTCTTCTTCTGCCGGAGAGATCTCTTCTTGATTGCAGGGAACATATTATTTATCCTCTATCAGATGGAGTTTACGTAGTCTTGCCCTAGGCGTGTGGATGGAGCGCTCCAACTTAGAAGCTTCAGAGACACTCGCCACTTGTCAGAATCTGGATGAGTACGAGTCCACGTGGCAGCATCTTGGAATGAGGATTGTTATTGGATCACGTGCCTTTCTTAAACTCCTCGAGCAGATATCCTACCTATGTCAGACTTAATATTTGTTAGAAGCAATATGAGGATAGTAGAAAGATGCACATAGTTGGTTCGAGAATGTCTAGACTTGCTAAGTCATCAAGGCAACCGTGTGTAGACTTGATATTCATGCATGAACTTTATGTATGTATGAAACAAGAGATGCACAGACATGCCACAAAAGAATGTACAGACTTTGTGTGCACTGTACAAAAGATGCACAGACATGCCATCGAAGAATGTACAGACTTTGTTGAGAAAGATGCACACATGCACTGAGTTAGTCGCGTGCAGCAACAAAAGTTGTACAGACTTGAGTTCATGCTGCAACAAGAGTTGCACGAACTTGGTGACTACGTATGCACTGACTTTGTGTATGCATGAAATCAAAAAGAATGTGCAGACTTGATGGCGTGTAATGCAGTATGCATATAGGAAAGTATGCACATTAAAAGAGGAATGCTTAGGCATGCCACCGAGAAATGTATAGACTTTTATGTGCATGGAATAGGACAATGCACCAACTAGCTGTGCCTAGAGTTTAAACATGAATGCATAATGAACAGACCCAATGAAATTATGCACGAACTTAACTGCTCGTATCAACAAGGGTTGTAAAGACTTGTGTTCTTACAGTACCAAGAGTTACACGGACTATGTGTATGCGTGAAGCACAACGATGCAAAAAGATGCACTGACTATGTGTATGCATGAAGCACAACGATGCAAAAAGATGCACTGACTATGTACATTCATGAAGAACACGGACTGTACTGACTTAGCTGTGAACTGAGCTAATGGATGAATAGTGCTTGTACTGACTTGGTCGAGTGTACTGACTTGGTCGAGTGAAACAATGGAGGTTGTACAGACTTGATTGCATGCAGCGATGTATAGACCCGACAGATGCAATGTACACGCATCGTCTTTCAATGCGTAAACAAAGTATGCACAGACTATGTATACTGAAAAATAAAACTATGCATTAAACCATGTATGTAGAGATTGCATGCAGAACATCTATATATTCTAATCTCACATGACTCATAGTGTTTGCTATCATCAAAACTACACATTATCATCAAGGCACAAGGGGCACAACAATCTCCCCCTTTTTGATGATGGAAACACTATGAGATTATGAGTCACACTGGCTCATGTCAAACTATTCTACCCCTTTGACTTCATCAAAAAGAAGGTAGTTTGCATGAAAAATAATATAATGCATGAACCTATTCTCTCTCTTGTGTAATACAGTCCTCCCCCTTTGACATAATCATGAATATCTAGAATGCCCAGAACTCCCCCTGAGAGCATGAAAGGAATCGAAAATGCAAGCACAGGATGTATCCACAGGGATGAACTCTGGTTATCCAATGAATCAATCTGGAATCCACCACCACAAGAATTCTGAAGCAAAATTGGTAATGGCACACCTTACATTTGTATGGGCAGAACAATGCAGGTGAAAGAGAGTCATTCGTTAGGGATACAGAAACAAGATGGAAGATTCTAATAATGTGGAGAGTGAAACAATGATGTAAATGAAGTAGATGTAGCCAAGGGTAGGAGTAAATAACAGCAAGTAAGGCACATGATTTTCAACAGGTGAGTTGACATGATGAATAAGTTGTCACAGGTGAACCTGATCAGAGGAAAATGTATGGAAGGTAACACAGTAATAAGTCTTCATAAGGAGAGACTCTCCTATCATAGGGGATTATGAATTAATTGACATGACTCAACTGATTTAACCATGATGTATACCAGATTTGTCAATTAAATTCAATACTCATATCTAACGGTAGGTTTTAATAAAGGTGAACCACTTAGTCAAGCAGTACTCAAGAACAACCATCTTCCATCTTACTCAAATGAACTCGATGACTCCTTTGAGAGTCACATAGAGCAGTATTGAGATTAGACACCCTTACAACAACAAGAGTTGACAGTTGTTGCAAAATGTTTACTTTTTAATCAGCACATCATTTTTCCTGAGCAATTTAAGTTGATCAACACCTTTCAACATGAGGCACAACACGTCTTAGGTGAGGTGACCCAGTTACTTAGTGTGATAACTTTCATTGCCTCTAAACTTCGAGAGCAGAGTTTGCAATAGAAGTGTCTTTTTACATGAGGAGACACCTTGATTAGAGGCCAGACTCCCCAGTTACTCAACACAGATATGCTATTGCTCTGTCAGATTTTTCAATAGATTTTCACCAGAGATAGCTATGGTACTTCATGACATAGAATTACTCTATTTCATTGATAGAGTATCCATTTTCTCAGTGACCAAGTCATTGCTCTGAATTCAGTGTCCTTTTAGTCAACATTTTTTTAGGTTAATGTTTAAAGACAATACTCACTCTATGAATCTCTACCAAAGTAGCCTAGATATCACATTTTCAGATTACAGATGATTGAGTCTAGGGTATCCAAGACACAGTTGGTTAAAATTTATTAAAACTCATCATTTAGATACTTTCAATACATTTGAATGCAAATCTGAGAACACATTAATACTTATATCAGTCTGAATCTGTAGACATTCTTGAACCTATATGATAGGAATTTCTTTTAAAAAATCAGACTAAAACATGGTACACAACATAAGAATCTCAGATCAGTCCAATCAATGCTACTGAACAACTTATCATTCCTGGAACAAGAACCAGATTAATCAGACCAGCTTTTGATAGGTGCAAGCTAGTAGAGCAAATGATAGCAGGAGAGAAGAGCATCAAATATATGCAGAGCAGAATCAATTTCAGTAGCTGAGTCTGGAATACAGACAGATCAGCTTGACAACAATGAAGTCTAGTTCAACTCGAGAAAGATTTGAGTGACTGGATTTGGAATGGTTCAGGATGTGGAAGACTAATGAGTCTCAAATGCTCCCCCTATCTAGATGCAATAAATCAACCCTTTTTGGAATTTTCAATATAAAGGACATGCAATGCAATTAACTATATGGTGCAAGGACATGCAAACTCCCCCTGACTATATGCATATATCATTATGCAGGGAATTTGACAAATATGTATCATAACAAGGATGTATAATGCATTCATCAAACGGAATTGTCATGATATGCAAGCATCTGGAGCACACAAATTCAGAAGACAGAATTTAAACAGAGTTTTTAGAACTAACCTGAAGTGTAGGACCTTGGGGGTTACATTCTTGAGTGCCTTGGATAATTAACCCCTTTATTCATCAGCTTCCAAAGCACACCTACAGCAAGACAATCATTTCGATCCTGCAGGAACCCAAGCCGCCTTGGGTCCTGTATTAGCCCTAACAGGTGTTCTAAACAATCTTTTAGTAACATTGTCATCAAAGTCCATCAAATGACAATTAGTCATGGAATGTCCAATTCTACCACAATATCTACATAAGACAGCATGTTGTCTGGTCCTATGATGCATAGCAGCTTGAGACTTATGATTATGAGCATGAAGTTTCTTGCTATTCGTATGGACATTTTGTTTCCTATTGTCTGACAACCAACATTCAGCATACTTGTGACCTGACTTGCCACAATTAAAACATGAAAAGTTCACAGGTCTTTTGGCAGAGAACTTAAAAATTTTTCATTAACATGGCTTCCTTGGGCATGCCAACAGTCTTTGACTGTGTGGCCATGCTTCCCACACTCGAAGCACCTTAGGTGCTTGCCTCTTGAGTCATTGTTTCCCCATGAAGACCCAAACCAACACTCAACAGCTTTATGACCCTGTCTGTTACAGTTATAACAGATGATGTGTTGGTTTGAAGCAAACCCGTTTCTTTTGGGGTTATGATGATGATTTATAAAAAATGTATTATGTATCATATCATCATTTTTCATTTCACTACAGTCATCCATGTAATGACCATGCCTACCACAGTAATGATATGACTCCTGTGATTTCCTGGCGGCATGGTTACTAATAGATTGACTGGATGCATGTGAATGAGCAAAATGGGCATGAGCAGTGTGCATTGACCCATCAGATTCAACCGAGCTAGCAGATTTTAGGGCATGAACAGGAACAGTATTTACCTCCTTCGTTTGACTTTTCTTCTTCAATTTATGATTATTCTTAACAATTTTTGTTTATTTTTCATTCTTCCCAACCTTGAACTGAAATTCAGATGATGAAGGTGATTTCTGACCTTTACTATGTTTTGGGGATTGATTTGAGGTACCAGCTAGATCAGAGCTTCGCACAAAAGTTGTGTGTAGCTGGTTTCTAGTAATTTCCTTAACATCAGAACTAAAACTTATCCCCCTTCTTGAATTATCATCCTCTCCTTTCATGACAACTTTCATTTTTCCTTAATTTTTAGCGGACTCGGATGCTGAGTTTTCCAGATCATGAATTTTATCTTCCAAAGAAGCAATGCGAAGTTCATAACTGGCTATCTCCTGTTCACTGCAGTTAACACATTCGCTTATAACTTTGTTTACAGTTTTATACTTCTCAATTTCTTGTTCCAGATTATTCAAAATGTGTGATTCTTCATCACAGACAATTTTTCCTTTTTCTATGGTGAGAAGTTTTTCAGACAAACCAGTGTTTAACCACTTTAATTTTTCAACTTCAGCTTTCAGTTCAGTGTTTTCTTTGGTCAGCTTCTTAACTTCTTCATCACATTTTTCATTACTGGACATCAACTCCAGTTTCTCAATTTGGTCCCCTTTTCTTTCTTCTACTTTAATTTTCTCAGCAAGCAAATTTTTGTGATCCTCTTTAAATGATACAATTTGTTTATTCAACCATTCATTTTCACTATAGAGTTCCTCATTACGTTCTCACATAATCGAGCATTTGTTGCAGCTTGACTCTATAGAGGAAATATGTACAGCTTCCTTTTAAAAATTTGTTTTGACACCGAGGATCTTGTTTTGGTTATCTTTTCCTTGAACAAATTTGGTTAGTGAATTTTTAAGATCTTGAATTTCAGAGTTCAAGGAGGTAATGCTCAATTCATATCTTGCAATTTCAGTTTCACAGGAAATGATCTGTTGATGCAGTGCATCATTTAGGCTCTTCAGAGTTTCAATTTCCTTTACAAGTTTTTGTTCCTTATCAGCATCAACTTCCTTTACAGTACATTTCCCTTTTTCAATAGATATCCATTTTTCTGACATGACAGTGTTCAGAACCATTTGTCTTTTGTTTTGATCTTTCAATTTGCAATTTTCTTCAATCAAACTATCTTGATTCATAGCTTTCAGATTTTCAATCAATTGTTGTTCATGCAACTCAAGTTTCAAATTTCTATTCCTCAGATCTTCTATCTCTCCTTTAAAAGACACAACTTGTTGCTCTTGCAGCCTAAGTTCAGATAGGAGATCATTATTTAATGTTTTAACAGAATCACATTTATTGCATGAATTTTCACTTATTTTCAGACTTCCTATTAGGTTGGCGTTTTCACATTTCAACTCTCTAATTTCATGCAACATGACCTTTTTCATCTCTTTCATTTCATGTTTATAATATTTATAACTGTCAAGCAAATTATCATGCATCTCAATCAGTTCATCCAATGAATTTTGTTCTTGTTCGGAGTTTACCTTTGATGAAGAGTCATCAGACTGATCACTGCTTTGATCCTTTGTCATAAGGCCCTTTTGGTTCTCTTCACCACATCTGAGGATCAGCTCATCCATCAACTCCTTTGCATTCCTGCACTTAGTCACACATGAAAGTACATTAGCCCTTATAGCCCCTTTCAACATTTTCAGGGCTTTTCTATTTTCACTATTCATCAACTCGTGACCAATATTCCAGTCTGACTTATTCACTGGTATATCATAAGGTCCATGTTCAATCAAAATCAGCAGATTTGAATCTACGAAGTTCATGTAATCCCTAAACTCTCTATGCCAGTCAGAGAAACACAATCCATCGAACATTGGAACTTCAGGCACAGAATCCATGACAATTAAACGAGATGCTAGACAATCTACATAATCAATCAAGGCACTGGAAATAGCAGGATCCACTGCAGATCGTTGGATCTGATGAATCAGTGACCTGCTCTGATACCAATTGTTGGGATCGGTGTGATGGATTCAGAGGGGGGTGAATGAATCCCTCTTAAAAAAATTTCTCCTAATTAAAATCTATAACAATCAGAGATGCAGAATTAAAGCAAAATGGAGCCTTGATAGACTTGGGTCCTCACTTCAAACAACGAGAAATAGATCAGATGAATTAACCTCTAGATCTACCCTATGCAAGCTACATAGACTACTCAGTTTATCTAAACAAATTGGTTCTCATGGAACCGGAATCAAGTGTTTAGTGTGCAAACCAAATTTCCAATAGACTGAAGAAACAGATCGGCCTATGCATACATCTAGCGAGTCAAATAAGGCAATCAAACCACAGTAGACAAGGGAGTTTTTAGGTGGTTCGGTCCTCCAGACCTACGTCCACCCCACACTCAAACCAGAGCGTGGATTCCGCTTCCAAACAACTTGATAACTGCTGGGCGACACAGCTTGCCTACAAACTGCTGACTAATAGCTTGACCGCTGGGCATTACAGCTTCGCCATCCACTGGGGCTTACAGCTTAACCCGTCCAGAGGATACCACACCTCTGCAACCGCTGGGGACTACAGCTTAACCCGTCCAGAGGAATCCTCCTCTGCCCGCTGAGCAACACAGCTTGCTCTATTGACAAACAGCTTGAAATAAAGGTAAAACAAAAAACAAAATATGGAAAGGACACATCAATAGAAAGCTGTAGAAGATAAAACACAAAGTGGCTCTCAAAGAGCTGACTGGCCTGGATTTGATCCATGGTCCAGTAGAGACAAGGCTTCAGATGACTCTCTTCTTCTTCTTCTAAACTCTTGATCTCTCTTTCTTCTTCTTCTTCTTCTTTACTGCTCACTCTTTCTTTTTCGAACACTCTCCTCCTCTACTCTTCTTTTGCTCTCTCTAATTTTCTTCTTCTGCTACCGGAGAGATCTCTTCTTGATTGCAGGAAATAGAGTATTTATCCTCTATCAGATGGAGTTTACGTAGTCTTGCCCTAGGTGTGTGGAGGGAGCACTCCAACTTAGAAGCTTCAGGAGACACTCGCCACTTGTCAGAATCTGGATGAGTACGAGTCCACGTGGTAGCATCTTGGAATGAGGATTGTTATTGGATCACGTGCCTTTCTTAAACTCCTCGAGTAGATATCCTGCCAATGTCAGACTTAATATTTGTTAGAAGCAATATGAGGATAGTAGAAAGATGCACATAGTTGGTTCGAGAATGTATAGACTTGCTAAGTCATCAAGGCAACCGTGTGTAGACTTGATATTCATGCACGAACTTTATGTATGTATGAAACAAGAGATGCATAGACATGCCACAAAAGAATGTACAGACTTTGTGTGCACTGTACAAGAGATGCACAGACATGCCATCGAAGAATGTACAGACTTTGTTGAGAAAGATGCACACATGCACTGAGTTAGTCGTGTGCAGCAACAAAAGTTGTACAGACTTGAGTTCATGCTGCAACAGGAGTTGCACGAACTTTGTGACTAAGTATGCACTGACTTTGTGTATGCATGAAATCAAAAAGAATGTGCAGACTTCATGGTGTGCAATGCAGTATGCATATAGGAAAGTATGCACATTAAAAGAGGAATGCTCAGGCATGCCACCGAGAAATGTACAGACTTTTGTGTGCATGGAACAAGACAATGCACCAACTAGCTGTGCCTAGAGTTTAAACATGAATGCATAATGCACAGACCCAATGAAACTATGCACGAACTTAACTGCTCGTATCAACAAGGGTTGTACAGACTTGTGTTCTTGCAGTACCAAGAGTTACACGGACTATGTGTATGCGTGAAGCACAACGATGCAAAAAGATGCACTGACTATGTGTATGCATGAAGCACAACGATGCAAAAAGATGCATTGACTATGTACATGCATGAAGAACACAGACTGTACTGACTTAGCTGCGAACTGAGCTAATGGATGAATAGTGCTTGCACTGACTTGGTCGAGTGTACTGACTTGGTCGAGTGAAACAACGGAGGTTGTACAGACTTGATAGCATGCAGCGATGTATAGACCCGACAGATGCAATGTACACGCATCGACTTTCAATGCGTAAACAAAGTATGCACAGACTATGTATACTGAAAAATAAAACTATACATTGAACCATGTATGTAGAGATTGCATGCAGAACATCTATATATTCTAATCTCACATGACTCATAGTGTTTGCTATCATCAAAACTACACAATATCATCAAGGCACAAAGGGCACAACAAAATGAAGTTGACCGGCATGTTGACCACAGTGGCCAACCAACCTAGGAGCCTTTATCTCCTACGCCTATGTGTCGGATCTATCACCTCGATTTGCACCGTTGGTTGCTACACTAGCGATCTCCTTCTATTCCTCCCCATACCCGATGAGCCCGAGCTTATCCTCAAATTGGAGTCCCTCATATCGGGCAGAAAGCCAAGCCCTCCTCTCATGGCCAACCCACCCACTAAGAACTTCGGCCCAATCATTTCATTAGAGGAGGATGATCCACCACCATATTGTGAGGACCTTGAGGATGTTGAGATGAACTTAGAGGTCCTTTCCCTTGGGTACACTTGTGTTGATCCTTTTGACCCCTCTCAATGGGAACCCAGGAACCCATGTGATCCACCCACATCACTTATCACCCACTCCATCCTACTCTCACCTACCATGTTGGGCCAAGCCCACCTCTCCCAAGTCCCGGGCAGCACAAGGGTAGCTATGACCAAGGACGATCTACACCTAAGAATCAAGGAGGTGCCTCTCCCCATGATGTCCACTTTCCTTGACCCCTTCGACCCTTTTGAATGGAAACTCCAATGCCAAACCATACCCTAACACATCAAAGTCATTTTCGGGTTAGGAAAACATATGTCTTGGCACCTTGAACCACTTGGCATGATTCATAAGTTGGGTACATTCATTCATATCACCCACATGTCAAGCAGGAAACATGAATGGTCCATATTCGGATGTAATGGTCCACCTTCATTCATCATGAGTCTTAAGCATGTTAGGAACATTCATGAATGTCCGGGTCCTCCGGCACTCATCACACCCACGCATGAGAGCGACACCGATGGATGCCCCGACCCTCCCACACCCTTCAAAGTCTCCATGGCATCTCTGAATGATTGGTCTAAATATGGTTGTCCTAGTCCCCCTTTGCATTTCATGCATCTCCCACTCACACCGCATCGTAGTACTTGGCATGAGCATTTAAGAAAGCAACAAACAACGAGCGGTGAGAATCACAAGAAGCGGGCAAAACCTTGCAAATGCCACTTTGAATTCCAAGTTCACAACTTGGAGATGGTGACTTTGGAGTGGCTCTACCCTAGGGTCACCTCCAACTTGAGGACACGAGGACTTAGACCTTGCCTAGTTCCGAGTGGCCTTGGCAACCCGGCATATGGGTTGGGCTTTCTAATGGGTTTTGAGATTCACCCCATTTCCCATGTGGCGGGTCCGGCACCCTATATGGGCACCGAGATGGATCCTAGTGAGAGTTTCGGGCCTACCCCTACTTTTGTGAGAGACACACTCGGAGAGCCACCACATATCAGCCTGAGAGCCCGACGTGTGCACACGGAGGCAATACTAGGCAAGCATCGTTCCATCACCGACAAGAGGGTGTGCCCGAGCCACCTTGAGAGGATGAAGGACTGTCCCCTCATTGCGGCGCAGGGTTGAGTTTGGAGGTCGTGGCTCGCCCGGAGCTTCTTTGGAGGACCACTTCCCCGGTGGACCCATACTCGATGGAGTCGAGTTTTTCACACCCCGGGGGTATGATGGGGGCATCTTTTGCCCTTCACATTTTTCCAAGCTCCTATTGCTCGCCATCATGGCTCCATTGTGTCTGTTACATTTTTCTGAGTCGAGTCATCTAATTTTCTTATTTTATTTGAGTCATATCATTGTAATTTTTCTTTTATTTGAGTCTAGTACCTAGGTTAATGAGTCATCTACCTAAGTTAGGTGTCATAGGGTTGATTAGATTAGTTAATGGGCCCAATTGAATGGGCTTGGCCCAGGGGCACCCCCTTCCCCCTTGGTTATTTGTCATTAGTCCTAAAGTCAGGGACTTATTGTAAAATGTGGGTTCTCTATAAATAGGACCTCATTCTCCTCATTTTAAGTTAATGAAAATCTATTATTGTGAGTCCATAAAATTGAGTTCATTTGGTGAGAAGCCATTAGAGAGGAGTGAGAAACTCCCCTCCCCTAGCCCCTTTCTCTCTCCCCCCCTCCCACCTACTTTCTCTCTCTCCTCCCCTCATTCAATAGTCACCACAACTTCCCACAACACCTCTTTAATCCACCCCTAGTCCCAAGGGAGAACCCACCAATCTCCAAGCCACCCTCCAACCACCAACCACCCACTACCCTTTCCCAAGCACCCTTCCATCTCCCCAAGGCTGAAGGGGTTCAAACCCTAGGCCAAATTTGAATCTCCCTCCCTTGCTGGCTGCCCCTCACCCCTCCCCAACACCCCCTTCCTACCCTGGTCGCCCTCCCCATTTCCCCTTGCTTCCCTTGGCCATCCCACCCTCATACACACAACACTACACCTTCATCCTATTCCCAGCTCGCAGGTAGTAGAGTACCGGTGACTTTCTATGGCTGCCACGTCATCACCAAGAAGCTTCAGAGGGCATACAATATATCGTTGGAAGCGTCTCCTAGTCCTCTTCGCAACGGTGGTGGTCTCGTCCCAGTCTGAGTTCGTGGCTGCCCAGGAGAGCCGACATAGCCGGACTAGGCATCATCCTCCTGACAGTCATCCAGAAGCAGATTGCAGAGGCTACCATGACCAAAGTTTTGAGCTTATTGGAGCGGCGCTTGGTTGAAAGGTTCTCCTCCAAGTCCTCTAGCATCACCAAGAAGCGGAGCATCGTTTGAAGCCCGAAGCACAAAGTTCCGAATTTCTTTCCATTAGTGCGCAGGTCAGTCTGACTGAAGATAGATCCGACCCCCACCCACTTCTCAAGCACTCGCGGTCAGCTCTGACCTTCGACGGCACCCCCGCATATTTCTGTTCGAAGAGGGTTCGACCATGAATCCAACGAATCTGGCCTCACCTGAATCAGAGCTCGGGACCAACCGTGGTGTCCTCGCCTTCTTGCTGCAGTGACATGAAGCTACCAGAATGAGAAGTCTGCAACCCTGTTCACGCCTCTGCCTCGACCATCATCGCCAACAAGAAAATCCCCAAAAATTCTGACGACATCCTGGGTCAACCACGGAGGTTTTGCCGCTGGTTTCATTGCAAACGGAGTTATGGGCAGTCCTCAGAGGCATCAACACCGACTGTCTATCCACTATTCCAGAGAGTGGACAGAACCGACGATCTTCTTCCATTTAGGCTTCTAGCATAGTTTTCCCCACCCCGCCTAGCCGGCTGACGGCCACTCTCTACGTGGAGGTACATTTTGATTGTAAAACTAATCCCCACCCCTAGTCCACCCCCCTTGCAAGGGGCGTAGTGCATGTTAATTAAAAGTTTAGGTTGAAGCTTCATCGGCGCAGTGTGTGGGTAAGCCTACGCTTCCTCGCTCGCCCTACTCCTTCTTCACACCGATCAGGTGAGCTCCTGACCACACTCCTATGCTGGATTATTTGTGCTTGATTAGTATTGCTTCTAGTGTGCCGTCGGTCGGTGAGGAGTGCTCGGCTCAAAATTGCTACTATGTGAGTGTCCACCGCGGGTGAGTTGTAAGCGAGACCAATTTACCCACGCCCTCGGCGTGCTGACCGCCCATGAATTTAGGCAACCCTAGACCCTTAGAGGTCCTCCCCAAGCCAGCCATACCCTTGGAAACCTCCGGGTCCAACCTCAGACCCTCACCCCATCGCCGGTCCACCTACGGACCCGAGTGTGCCAAATGCGAGTGAGTCCGCTTGTGTGACATTACCGTGTCTATTGCATTGCTTGCAATATAGGTCTTAGGTTGTGTCACATTATTTAAGGGAGAGAAAGATGGAGATTTAGAGAGAGAAAGTTTTAATCTAACAAAATTAAGTGCTAAATAAAATAGACGAAGTGGGGTAGAGAATTTTACGGCCATGGTGGTGAGGGTAACAGCATCATCTCCTCGAGCCTTTGAATCACGAGTTGTCAGGGACAACCACGTGCACTCGACCGGAGTTGTGAAGATCCGTTTCTCTTGAGCCGACTTTAGAAGAAATTTAGAGGGTGGACGATAAAGAATTTTAGAGGGAGATTAGAGGGATATTGAGAGAGATTGTGTGAAATTAAAATGAAGAACTTAATAACAACAACACTAGAATTGAACATAAATTAAAACAAACTTACAAGTGCATAAAAATTACAACAAAAATAGCAAAACAAATTACAACACATCTGGGTTAGAAGAACAACAAGAGAGGGGGGAGGAAAAGCTTCAACTATCTTCTACGTAACTACAAGAGAAATAGAGAGGGAGAGAGAGGTAGAGAGAGGGCCTGCTCCTAACACTAACTATAAGGAAATAGAAGTGAGGGGGAATGAGAAGAACGAGAGAGTAAGTGATGGTGGGGGGGACATGCATGGCAAAGGGTGTGCAGTGCGTGTGTGTGTGGGGGGGAAGAGGGAAGCAGGGAGGCGAAGGGAACGTGTGTGCATGTGTGTGAGAGAGGGTGTGTGAGTTGATGCAGTTGGGGTGTGTGTGTGCATGGGAGTCGACGTGGTGGGATAGTGAGAGAGAGACGGGGCGAGGGAGCTCGGTGGTGGGTGCGGTGTGTACAGAGAAAGGGAGAGAGAGTGGCCAGGTGGTGTCGATGCAGGCGGATGCTATGGAGAGAGAGTGATAGCGACAGTGGTGAGTGGGGAGTGCAGTGCATGTGTGCAGAGGGAGAAAGTTGTCAAGTGAGAGACGGTGGGGCTGCCGCAAAGGGGAGACACGGACGGTGGTGGAGTGATCCATGTGTGTGTGAAGGGAGGTAGAGAGAGTGGAGAGAGGCATGTAGGGGGGGACGGCGAGAAGGGGGGCCACGGCTGGTGTGAAGGTGTGTGTGTGTAGTGGCGAGGACAAGAGGGAGAGGGAACAGAGACAGAGGGTGAGACATGGAGGGGGGCTCGCGATGCGTGTGTGCATGCAGTGAAGAAGGGGGACGTGTGTGGTGCAAGAAGGAGTTAGAGAGAGAAGGAGAGAGATCGACGCCGGCATGGGGAGATGCAGACGGGAGAGAGGGTGGCGACGACAGCAGAGACGGTGCAACGGGGATAGGGGGGCATCGATGCAATAGTGTGTGTGTATGGTGCGGGACATGTGCGTGCATGGGAACTCGCTCACCCGATCAGCACGTCGACGGCGGCTTCAGATGTAAACCTGTGTGTACAACCTTATGGCACTACGCTCCACGCAGGGAGGGGATCATGGGGATGGGATTAATCAATACAAAACTACCCTCACGGAGGAGGGGGGGAGCATGAGGAAGGGGAATGGGCCTGGCAGACCTGTGTCTATCCGGTGTCTGTCCTGTAGGACAGAGCTGAAATGTTTTTTTAAAATAATGTTATACCTGCAGGGTATGTAATGGTGAGTGCTCACCTCAAGATGAGATGAAAACTCCACCATTACCCATCCAACAGAGAATTTTATTATATAGCAGCAAATAAAATGTAGGGGATCCTCCTCCTGAGCTTTTCAGGAGCCCCTCTTCGTATCCTCCTCAGCGCTTCGGGGGTCCCTCTTCGGATGTAGTTCTGGGGATCCGATGGCGATGCCTTCTGCTTCCTAGTGCTGAGGAGGACGCGAAGAGGGGCTTCTGAAGAGCTGAGAAGGATCCAAGGCCACTGGAGGTTGTGGCGGGGTAGACGGTGTTTGACTGTAGATTTTTCTCCCGATTGGGCATGGCTATGTAGTCGTGGGAGAGAACGTGGAACATCGACCTCCAGTGGCCGAATGATGTCATTCTTCGAGGGAAAGATAGGGGACTCGCAGTTGTAGTTCCCAGGGGCGGGGAAGAGTTGTTGGAGCTGGGACGTGGAGATGGCAGGGGATGATGCAGACTTCCTGCCAGACGCATAGAACATGGTAGCTATTCCAGAACCGTAGCAAATAGGCTGGATGGAGGCCGTAATGATGCTGGATGACGACGAAACATGGTGGAGATGATGTTGGCCGTCCATGTAACTCACCGGTCGAACGAAAGGGCCAAGAGATGGCCAGAGTACCAGTGACGATGCTGGGAGTCCTAACTGGTCACAAGTGACCCTGCTGAGGTAGAACTCTACTTGCTCGGCCTTCTGTTGTGGTACGGCTCGTCAGGGTGGCTGAGGGTCACGGCCTTCAGTGAGGATGATGAGGGAGAAGTCCTCTATCACCCAGAGGAGGGCCACTGTCATTCAGGGTTGCTGGAGTGGTGGGAGGGGTGATCTCCCTCTGCTGGTCGCAGGCTGTAGGTAGGGTTCTTGCAGACTACTACCCGAGAACATAGAGAGGAAAGATGGCACCGGGGCGCGACGGGGTGAGGGACTGTGGACACACTTTTGGGAATATCCTTTCTTTTATTTATTTATTCATTTGTTCATTCGTTTATTCGATTTATTTGTGCGAGGGCGTGCCAGTCACATAAGTGACGATTTATTTGGACTTCAAGGAAGCCCTTGGTGCGCTCGATCTGACTAATCAGACGATTGTGTGTGTCATGTCGGGACAAAAACTCGCCGCGCCGTAAAGGTCATGACATTAAGTACATCCCCTCGGAGAGAGGAAAACCCTTGATTGATTGCCAGGAAAAGGGGCCTTATGGCCTAAAGTTAATGTTAATGAAATGAGACAATAGAATCTCAAACTATGTTTAGACAGACCCTGCATTGGGGCATAAACGTTCAAAGTATGTCGGTCACTCGTGGACCAATCCATGCTCGGACGAAAGTCCGCGTTTGTAGCATAAAAAGATGATGATAAAACCGCATAGGTGTCTGCCGCATATACGGCAAGTTTAATAGGAATGCCGGATTGGATCCCGGTAGAGACATGTCAAGTTTGATGAACTATCGGCCCGAGGCAATGCTGGATCATGGCCATGTCGGGATGGTTCCCGAGGTCCAAATTCGACTTGCCAGGGCGTCATTTTATATTCCTTTCACTCCATGTCCGAGGAAGTGGAGGTTCTGAAGCAGACGTTATTATGTTCTTTTTTATTTTTTTTTATTAGGTTGTTGGATTTTATTTTATTCATTTAGAGGCATGGACATATTTTATTTTGTTTATTTGTTACTTCTCATTTTTTTTGGTTGTTCGATGTTCTTTTATTTAACTATTGTTAGTAACATTTCTTGTGTTTGATTATTTAGTGTTTTGGGTGCCCTTCATCGTATACGTTTTTTCTCATTTGGTTGTTTGTTTCTTTTTTTGGTCACATATATTAGGTTATCTTTGTTATTTTTTGTTATTAGCTTGCTTTATTTATTTTCATTTTTTTGAGAGGGGATGTGAGGAGTATATATGTGTTTGCGAATGGGTATGTGTGTGAGTGTTGTTTGAATATGCATGTGTGTTATATCGACATGCGAAGGTGAGGGTGAGAAGAGAGAGTAAAACAGCATGGGGGGTAATGAGTGTGAGTGTGAGTGTAGGAAGAATGTCAAAAACGGCGCAGGGGGGAGAAGAGGGAATGTTTTTTTAAAACGGCGTGGGGATGAGAAGGTGTGTATGCGAGGGAGTGAGGGAAGGATTAAAACGGCGCCGGGGGGGGTCATCCTGCTCGCAAATGGGCGCGCCGGTTCACACCCACCCCCAGAGCCCCTTTTTTGTTTTGTTTTATTTTATTTTATTTTTATACATGGCTAGTGCGTTAAAATGACGTGAGGAGGTGGTTTGAAACGGCCCGCATGGACCGGCGTCGAGTCATGTTGTGGGGAGTTTGTGGGGAAGAATGTTTTATCTTCTTCTCTGATTTATGATCCTCTGAATTTAATGTGTTTTGATGATGACAATAGTATATACTATGCTAAATTTTGATATTGGTAACAATGAATTATGTTCGTAATTTTGATGATTGGCTATCATGGTTTTTACCTTACATAAGGTCAGTGCACATGACTATTGCTACATTGGGTCGGTGCACATTCAATATTTCTTCATTACGTCAGTGCACATGTTTTTATCAGCACATCGATGTGGTATAGTAGATAAGGTCAATGCTAGTATGTACTTGTACACACTAAGGTCGATGCACATTCCTCTTTGTGCAAGACCAAGGTCGAAGCACATCCTAGTATCGCTGAATAAAGTCTGTGCACATTTTCCATTTAGCATGAAGGTCGATGCATGTTGCATTTCTTAGTAGAGGCAGGTCGTTGCACATTTACTGTAGCGCATACTAAGGTCGATGCACATCTGCCTTAGTCATTTACGAAAGTCGATGCACATGTTCACTCGTGCGTATGAAGGTCTACCTGTGTTACTGTTACTTGTCTGTGCACATTGTTCATTTTGCATGTAAGGTCGATGCACTTTTTATCTCATTCATAAATAAGGTCGATGCACACCATGTATTAGTCATAACAAGGTTGGTGCACATTGTGCCATGTACAAAACAAGGCCGGTGCACATTGTGTTGTGTACTAAATAAGGTCGATGTACATGCGACATCCAGGTCTGTGCATGCTTTCAGGTCAGAGCACATCATGCATATGTTTTACGTAAGGTCTATGCATCTACATGTACAAGTCAACATAAACAGGTTGGTGCATCTTCTCACCAGTAGCATAACAGGTCAGAGCATATGCATAGATTTCTGTCTATGCAAGTCAGTGCACATGCACATAGAAGGTCTAAGCATATAGCTCTATAGGTCTAAATTGTGCATCTTACAAGTCTGTGCACATGCATTACCAGTCTGTATGAGGTCCGAGCATGGGCACTCACAAGTCTGAGCATTTGTACAGAATGTATATTCAAGTCGGTGCACATGCAACATTTTCCTCAGTAAGATCGATGCAATCTCTTACACTTACCTAGAATATATTTATGCATCGTTGTCTGACTTATACCATGATCATATTTTTTATAAGTCAAAGCACATTGACTACTACTCATGGTTACAATCTATTTGACGAAATGCTTTGTTCTGATTGGCAGGAACTTTAGTCACTAAAGGACCCAGGATCAAATAAGCAAAAGGCAACATGCCTTACACTTAGCACAGTCACGTGGTTCGAAGTCTTCAACTTAAAAAGGGCACATGATCCAAGAAGGAGCGACGCTTGGAGATTCCGCCACATGGGCAACACACATTTATTTCTTAACACGTGGAGCTTCAGCGGAGCACTCGACTTCAAATTTCTGGGCGGGAAATATGTTTTCCACGCGCCCCTATCACGAGCCTATATATAGAGACCAGGTCGCTCAGATGAAGAATGTAGAAGATAATAGAGAGGAAAAAAGAGCACATAGAGAAATAGTAGAGTAGAAAGCTAAGGAGCAGTAGAGAGTGAAGAGCTGAGATAGAAAAAGAGTATCGGAAAGTGGAGACCTACTCTGAGAGCTGTGACCGTTCAGGAGATCAGTAAGTGGAGTCAAGTTTGTCTCAATCTCTGGATCAAATCCAGACATTGTTCTGCTCAAGTGAGCTATAAATCGTCTTAATTTTTATCTGATTTTTTGTCATTTTATATTCGCTACGATTTATGTAAGTTGTGTATCAGTAGATTGTCAAGCTGTGTGTTAGCGACAAGGAAGTAATTCCTTGGAAGCAAGCTATGAGGCTCAGCAGAGCAAGCTGTGAGGCTCAGCAGAGCAAGCTATGAGGCTCAGCTATCTGGGATCTATTCCCCAAAGCTGTAGATCAGCGGTTTGTAAGGATTCATTCCCCAAAATTGTGGATCAACGAATTCAAGCTGTGAGTCAACAGTAATCCTTACTCGATTAAGTAAGGGGTGGACGTAGATATCTGGATAGAGATCGAACAACCTAAAAACCTTGTGCCTCGTGTGTGATTGCTTATGTGATTGATCTGTCTGGCTATTTCACTGAAACTTCATTGTTGATAGTTCTTATAGTTCTGTTGTTTGCTTGAATTTCTCTATTGAATATCATTATGTGAAGAAGGTATATAAAAAGGCGCTACTGGAAGGATAGGGTAAATCTATATGAAAGGTGGCGTTTCTTGCGTGAGTAAACTTATTGAGTTCCACCTCTGCCTCATACCTCTTCCATAACTAGCACTGAACTCATTAATCTGAATCTCAGTTACATCATATCTTACTCATTGTTGATCATCTATGTTGTCAGATCTTACATTGCACTAGATTTCTTATCTAGACATCACTGTGAGTTGAATTGGTAGTGGTAATTTTAAGCTGCTTAAATTCCGCATATATCTGCTTAAAATTTTGCAATATTTTGGGGTGGATCTATTCACCCCCCCCCTCTAGATCCGGCTTCATACGTTACAACAAGTCACCTCTAGCCCTCACCTCTTTTCTTCTCTGTTTTGGTTTTTTTTGCAGGTGTGTCGACATGGGATTACAGGGAGTCGACGCAGCGGAGTGAAGATCGGGCTAGACAGGAATGACGTCAAGGGGAGTCGACCCTTAGGGTCGACTCTCCACCGCACGAAGCCTTTGGTTCCATTAACATTCATTCATTTTCTGTTTACATTGTTCACTTGGGAAAGTGGAACAAGGGGTTCATCGTTCATTTGATGATCTTAAGATCTTTTTATTCATTATTTTTTTTTGTTTAGATCCACTTGGATGGTTAGCGTGGTTTGATGGTTCATCCTTTTGTCATTCGTGTTCCTAGCAAAAATTTGAAACCACCTCCCCCACGTTCAGAGCGTTCGGGGTGTAAAATAGAGAGCCACCTATGGAATATTCCGATACGACCTCCAAACATGGGTGAACTGCGAACGGCTGCCCATTGACCCAAGGTGGACATGGAAGCCCGAGGACTAGCCTTCAAGGGGTTCCAGTGGCCCACGGGCCGTGGCTTCAAGAAAATTTCTAGGGTAGATGTTCACTGTGTCATCAAGGACATGACCGTTGTTATTCACCCTTTGAGTGGAATCTCCAGAGGACTTGCTATAAATCAGTGAGCTTCTGAGAGACCCGGGTTGATCACCAATAGAGGAGAGAAAGGGGAGCACCTTGATGGATGGAAGAAGAGCTATGCACCCTAACGGACTGTAGGGAAGGGATGGGGTCCCCATGACCCTTGGGTGTGAGTGAGAGGGCCATCGACCATTTCCTCAGAAGGGCTATTACACAACCATCGGGTTCATCTGGTCTGCCTCATGAGATAGGGAGGAACTACTTGGGGGAAGGAGATAAGGATTAGGCTCACAATAGACATGCTAAGATGAAGTCCATTTCTTTTCATTGCAGGAGGAGCAAAAATACAAAGGGGGGGGTATACCGCATAGCAAGAAAATACAACAAAGAGAAGAGAAACTGAAAAGGAAATACAATGGGGCAGGGGGGCGGAGCATGGGCTCCTCCTCCCCCTTGATCTCACCTATTTTTCCCTCTCCCCCTCACTCTTCTTTTTCTCTTCTTGGCTTCTCCAAGTGGCCCCTTCTCCTTTCTCTGCTTGCCAAACCCTTTCCTTTAACAGAGTTCAACTCCTTTTATAGGAGTGAAGACATGCAGGCTTGGAGCTCCACCTCTCCCTCTCTCTTCACCTTGCTCGATGCCATCATGTGGCCTGCGAATAGGAGGTGCTGAGGGTAGGGACGGTGCCCCCACGGGATTGGTTGATGGCGACCGTTGGCGTGGAGGCTTCCTGCCACGATGTTCGAGAGTTTCCATTTTTTTGGAGGCCTGAGGCGTGCAGGCGGTTGCACGCCGGTTTGATGCAAGAGGCTCATCCCTTTTAGGCAAAGGATCCTCATTGCCCATGTGACGAACCCGGGATCCGAGTACCGGAAAGGAACCGGCGCGTCTCGAATCTCAGCCCGCCAACCCACGAGCCCGAAGACTCGGAAGGGTAAAAAGGGATGGTGTGGGAGTACAAGAGAAGCTGAAACGACCGCCGAGATAGCACAATGCTCTAAAATAAAATGCACAGCATAATATAAATAAAATAAACTGCTACAAGATCCACACAGTCTCATGTCCAAATAAAAGTACAATCAACAGGAAGAAAAGTACAACTACACGGGGCATCCCCCGGCTCTGGTTGACTGGCGGCTAACCCTGACTAGAAGAACCACGCTGAAACTCGGTTGCACCTCTCGAAGACCCCGCCTCACCTAAAAAGCAGGGGTGAGCCTCATTTCATTGGCCCAGTAGGGATCCCACGAATCCCCACCTCACGCGGAAAACAAGGCAGGAAGCCAGAAAGTAGAAAAGTAACCCTACCTAACAGGAGTACGGTAGAACCAACAAGCTAAAGTAACTAAACGGAAAAACCATCTACTCTAACAGCACGCACTACTAAACCTCGGTCCAATGAAACCCGAGTCCACACCTGCCAGCGAACAGGAGCACTACCCACTAGAAGAACGACCGGAAGCGTCCCCTGACGTCTTACACCGCGTCACAAGTGTCTAGCTACAACGCCCCGGGCGTGAGACTCAGACACGCAAAAAGTACCACAACAAGGACTAGCTGGGGTCACGCTCGTCAGCGCGTGTCCTAAGCCCCCAACTACGTGTTCACACATAGACCATCTACTCTAGGTCGGGTCCTCCAGCTGGTTTTCCCCCCCACTGGACTCTAGTGGCAAAGGCAAGGGGCCCTACGGTGACCAGCCTAAAAACCACATCTCACTGGGTCTCTCTCTCCACCACTCCCAGGTGGGTCCGCACCCGCGTGCGCAGGAAGCTACGACTAGTGGACAGGTCACTGACAGTAAGGACTAACTCACGGAAACCACCACCAAAGAAATAGGACCGAACACACACGGTGCAGCACAGAGCCTGATGGTCCACCCTTGGGCCGTCACAGGCTGTGACGCAGCTACACTGGGGCGTCACAAGGCTCTGACGGTCCACCCCTGGAGCGTCACAAGCCAAAGCGGAACCCGGCCCTGACGCACCGACCTAGGCGTGTCACAGGCTATGACACACCTACACTGGAGCGTCACATGGCCCTGACGGTCTGGCCCTGGAGCGTCACAAGCTAAGCCGAAAATAGGCTCTGACGCACCCACCTAGGGGCGTCACAGCACCTGACGGACTAACCCTTGTGCATCAGGGGAGGTGGGTTCGCTTGCTTTGACGCACCCACCCAGGGGCTTTACAAGGCTATGACGCGCCAAGCCAGGTGCGTCACAGGCCTTGACCCCCCAACGGTCAAAAACCAACGGTCGGTAGCCAATGGTCGAACGCAGCCTGACGGTCAAACCTAGGTGCGTCATAGCACTGTGGCAGTCTATCATGCGATCGTCACAGCCCATAGACCCCACTAGCTGCACACAGGACTGTAACGCACCCATCCAGGTGCGTTACACTATGTGACGGTCACTGGAGGGACCGTCACACCCGCCCGAGGGTGAAACGGCGGGAAACGCCCAAAAAAATCTAACCACGCCCCCATGCCTCTATAGAAGAGGGGGCAATCAAAGGGGAAGACCCCAGGGGACCCCTGGCATGATTCTAGGCCATCAAAATACAGAATCGCGGCTCAAATCCATAGATCGGGCGAACTCTCCCCAAAGCATGATTTTGCCCTAAACCACTCAATTACACCCCTCTCGGCTCCCATTCGGCCTACAAATCGCGGGAGATAACGGGATGAGCATAGGGATTCGTCCCCCTACCTCAATGGAGCAAATGCTCCACCGAATCACCGCCGAAGTAAAGGACGAAGCCTTTAGAATGCCATGCGCCCCGCCTCCCGCCGCAAGAAGGGCACCGCTGGGACCACCTCGTCACCGCCGTCGCCGCCACGTCATTGCCGGAGTGGAGGAGGCCGCGTCTCGGTCGCCCGGGGAAGAAGAATGGCGTGGTGGGGAGGGTGCTCTCCAACGATTGGAAGAAGGAGGAAGAAGAAGAAGAAAAAGGTGAAAAAGAAAAGAAAAATGTTTGGTATTTATAGAAAATCTGGTAAATCAAAAAAATCCCAAAAAATAGAAAAATACACCTCCTCGATCCTCTCGATGCGCTGATCGCAACGGTACCACTCGCGGGTAGATGAACGACCCAGTTCACCGCCTACAGGGTTCCGTAGGTGTTTTCGAGACACACACGCGGGAATCGGAAAACACGTGGAAAGGCAGCGGAACACGTTCCGATCCTCCAAACTGACCCGAATCGCTCGGATCCCAACACGAAAGATGTCCAGAACATAATTCCAGACACAACGGAGCCAAATTCACCGAAAACACAGATCCGGGACCGAATAAGAAGGATCCGAAAAGGGTCCGGGACATCATAGCCCTCCCCCCTTAAACAAATTTTGTCCTCAAAATTCAAGAATAAGGCACAAGAACGGGGGAAAGGCTCACACAAACAAATAAGGATATAGCTCTCGCATCTCATCCTCACACTCCCAGGACGCCTCGCCACCAGAGTGACCCTGCCAGACCACCTTAACCATAGGAATGACCTTGTTCCGCAGGCGCTGCTCTCGCCGATCCTCAATGCGAACAGGGAACTCCGGAAGGGACAGATCTGGGGTAACCTCAGGCAAAACGGCATCCTCGAGAATGTGGGAATCATCGGGCATATACTTCCGAAGCATCGACACTTGGAACACATCATGCACGGCGGAAAGCTCCGGAGGTAGCTACAACCGATAAGCAACTTCCCTAACATGCTCGAAGATGGGAAATGGATTAATGTAGCGGGGACTCAGCTTCCCACACTTACCGAAACGCATCACACCCTTCATGGGAGAAACTCTCAAGAAAACTCGGTCTCCCACTACAAAGCTGAGAGGTTGCCTCCTCCGATCGGCATAACTCTTCTGTCGGCTCTGAGCTGCCAACATCCTCTGCCGAACGAAATGCACCATCTCAACACACTACTGCACCAAATCTGGCTCGGTCAAGGTACGCTCGCCCACCTCAAACCAATCAAGCGGAGTCCGACAAGGTCGCCCGTACAACGCCTCATAGGGAGCCATACCAATCCACGAATGATAGCTGTTGTTATAGGTAAACTCCACTAATGGTAGATGGTGGGTCCAACTCCCCTGCCATTCTAGGCAACACGCTCGCAACATGTCCTCCAAAGTCTGGATGGTCCACTCAGACTGACCGTCCGACTGAGGATGATAGGCCGAGCTGAATGTCAACTCGGTGCCTAGAGCGTTCTGGAAGCTCCTCCAGAATCCAGAAGTGAAACGGGGATCACGATCGGACACAATGAAGATGGGAACTCCATGCAACGGAACAATTCGCTCTACATACAAACGAGCCAAATGATGCACGCTCCAACTGACTTTGACTGGCTGCACCCACGCCGTCTTCGTCAGTCTATCTACTAGCAACCAGATACTATCCTCCCCGCTGGACGTCCTCGGTAACCCAAACACGAAATCAGTGGTCACGTGGTCCCACTTCTACGCAGGAACATCCAAGGGCTGAAGTGTGCCTCCTGGTCGCTGGTGCTCAGCCTTCACCTATTGACAGGTCAAACACCTGGCCACAAATTCCGCCACGTCTCTCTTCATGCCAGGCCACCAAAATTGCCTCTTAAGGTTCTGGTACATCTTAGCCGATCTGGGTTGTACGGCTGTTGACACCTTGAAAATGAGCAAGGGTAGAGACAGAATTGAAAGGAAGATCAGACCAATAGTGAAAGATCAATGACGAAGTTCGTCAACCATCTACCCGGCTGAAGCCTTTTCCCGACCAAGCTGATGTCCGATGCCATTGTCAGTCAGATGACGGCACTGATGAAATAGCAGTCACCTGGCTGAAGTCTTTCCAGGCTAAAGCTGATGTCCGATTTTGTCATCATTCAGATGGCAACGCCGATGAAACCCCGGTCTACCGACTGATGAAAAACCTATGAATGATCTCAATAGAAACTATGTCACCAATGGAGGGCCCTTTTGGGCGCTGATGTACTTGAAGGACTAATAAGAGGCCTAGTCTAAAAGACCTAAGTGGGCCTATAAAGTGGCGCCGGGATCCTCTTGTTGAAGCCCAAGAGCTGCGCCGAGAAGCTGAAGTCCTGCGCGCCGGGAAGTCCCTCAGTTGAGGCGCGCCGTGACAGGCCTGCCGAGAAGATACAAAATACAGTTATAAAACCCCCTTCCCCTCGAGGAAGAAAGGGGGGGCGGACGATAGAAAAAGAGGGAACGATAGAGAAAAGAGAGAGGAGACCAACAGAGCAAGAGAGAAAAAAAGAAGAAGAGGAAGAAGGAGAAGAAGCTCCAGGTGGGCAGCTGGGGAGGGAGAGGAGTCAATGCTCCGCCCTCCCCCCATGTTTTCTTTTCTTCTCCATGTAATCTTATGAGTCTTACCTCAATTTATCGAATGTAACCGGGATATCCCGGCCTTCGTTCTATTTCCCTTTCCCTCATTTCCCCCTTGTGATTGGTGTAAGTTTGGGATGATGCAATTGAACGAAATGCTTTGATGGCCTGTTTGGGCGTTTCCCTGTTTTCTTTCTTCTTCCTTATATGTATCCATGTTTCTGGCTCGACTGAGCATGAACTGATGAAGCTTTCCCTTCTCTGGTTTCTCTCGAATGAGTGCTGCTCAATGTCTTGATTGATCGTTCTGATGCTTCAGGTTTCTATGCTCCGATTGTTCTTCCTGGAGGAATGTCGAAGGAAGAGTCCCAATCTTCACACCCAATGGGTTATTGGACTCTATCCTCTCACCCCTTCAGTGATGCCTACGCTGGGTAGTCTCCCCATCTTTCATTTCATTTTTTTCCTTTTTCTTAAGCCATCAAGGTCGCCCCAGGAATCAGGGACAGTTATCCCTTGGTTTCTCTGGACGGCCGGCGACAGAAAAACATATCTCCAGAAGGTTTTGAATGGGTGATGATCTCGAGCCCTCCATAAACTTCACCTTCCAGTGATCCCCTGGCACTGCCCCAGCAAAGCCCTTGGCTTCCCCCCTCATTTGCATCCTAAATTCCCAGCCGTTGCCTGAATCCCAGAAAGAAATCCCAAAAGCAGAGTGCCGTAGAACCCTGAAACACATCTCGGCGCCCTCATCTATCTCGGCTCCAAGAACAGTAGAACAGGTGAATAGCCCTCGGCGTGAGCCTTCTTGCACCGAGAACCCCCACTATGCCCAAGCCGAAAAGGTCCTCCACCATTTCTTCTCCGTGCCGAGAAACCTATGCCGGGAGCCTCCTTTTCTCATGATTGGTCACGCCGAAACCCCCCTTTAACACTTCCTCCTCGCGCCGGGAAGCCTGTGCCGAGAACCCTCTCACCTTGGCGCCGGGAACCCCCAGCCTTCTTTCCATTGGCGCCGGGAGCCCTGGCCTTCCCATTTTGGGTCATGCCGAGAGCCCGTGCCCATTCAGAGTGCGCCGAGAGCCTAATCTGCCACCCAATGAACCCCAACACCCAGAGCAAACCCACACAGGGATATCCGTGGATCACCAGATATGTCTCGGGGATAAAATTAAAGGGAGTCAGACTCCCTTATGTTCCATCAATTCGTGTTGGGATTACGACAACCCACCCCCCTTTTAGCTCCGGTAAGCTCTGCCAATGCATGAGTGCCACCAGCTCTTATAAGGGAAGAGTCAAACATTGCCCCAGGGCATACATGTGTAATGCGAGAGGCTCGGCCTCTCTATCTCTCGGCTTTCATCCCAGCACTCCGTGGATGATAGCCTATTCTCCCCTGGGCATGAGCCGGATCAAGGGGAAATGATGTCGAAATGTTGATCGATGCTTTAAAACCCCATCATGGTTACAGCTCAGTCTGCCTGTGATTGAAATCCGCCTTCTCCCCTTTCCCCTACACCCAGTTTTTGAACCACTGATTCAACGATATCGTCTGTTTCTGTGGTTGATGTTATTATCTTACCCGCCTTCCTGGCCCTGGTATGAAGTTTAAAATTGTGCACATGAATATCTGTTTGCCTTATGAGGCCTCCTATTTCGACGTTTAATCAAGGGTTGTCCTTCTTAGGAAGGGCGTAATTAACGTCATAGCCTTTATGGTATGACGGACTTCCGGTCCCGACTCGGACTTCACAATCGACTGACCAAGTCAGATCGAGCGCATAATAAAAATTGTCACCACGGTGACTGGCACGCCAATAAATCAATAAATAAACAAATAAAATTAAATAAGATAACGGAAGAAAAATCCCGCGTCCACAAGTCTGGCATGCCCGGTGGGACTAGGTCTCCCTTCATCTCTACGCCGAAATAGGAGGCCCAGTGGGCCCCCCCTCAAATTTCTGATTCCGTGCTTTCTCTATTTTCAGGAAGCTATGATGACGGCTGGAATCATGTCTGTACGCTTGGATCAACAAGCGGTCGATGTGCATGTTCGAGAAGGCTACCTGGCGGTACCTCTTTCGTTCGGATCGATGCCGCCTGCTGTCGGGATGCCCAACTGCCTGGGCCTCATCTTCACTGACTTGCTCGAGATTGACAACCAGGAGCAAAGGACTGTTGTCGAGACATTGACGGAAGCTACCAGCCCCAAAATGAGCCGGGCGATGCAAGATACTCCTGAGGTCGTGGCCTGCTTCGTCCATCACGAGGCGAAAAGGGGCGCACCCTCTGCTGCTGGAAGAAGGAGGAGATCCGACAGGAGAGCCCGACCCACTACTGCGGGTCGTCGGATATCCAACTCAGGAAAGACAATGCTGATTGGAGATGTCCAGGTAAACCTTAGTGGTCGCCCAAGGGCGGTCAAGCCAGACACGATCGTCCCGATGGTGCCTACTACTAACAGGTTCTGGGTACTAGCTGCCAGGAGGGTCGACATGAAAGAGGAGGATAGAAAGCCACTGGCACCGAAGCCGCCCAAGTTCAGGCAGATCTGGCGGTCGAAGAAAATCCAGAGCTGGGTCCCAGCTCGAGAGGAAGAAAACATTGTTGATACCACTGTTGCCCGCTTCAGGGCAGGAAGCAGAAGAGAAGAAGGAAAAGACATAAGGAATGCTGTTGCTGTTCACCCCAGGGCTCGGGGTAGGAGAGATGAGGAAGAGAGCGAAGGAAGAAATCTGACTACTATTCGCCCCAGGATGAGGGGCAGAAGATATCAGCAGAAGGAAGACCTCACGGTCACCCACCCCATGGCTGGGGGCAAAAGATGGGAAAGAAGGAAACTGCTACCAAGATGGGAGTAGAAGGTTCAGGGAGGAAGAGGAAATGAGAATAAGCGAACCAGTCGCTGCTGCCACTCTAAGAAGACCAAGAGCCTGTGCCAGACAGGCCGATATATTCAAATACTGCAGAGCCGAGCACTTGACTGCTCATATGGAGAGACTGGCTTATCAGCAGAAGAGCCGGGAAAGATTGATGCTCCAACCAGAGCCACGAAGGCACGATCAAGAGGAGATGAAACAAGTGGCTCAAGACTACTTTCACTACTTGGGGAACTCCGCCCTCGGGCAGCAAAGATTATCCCGTGCTTTGGGCACCATGAATGAAGAAGAAGAAGAAACCCTTCAAGAAGTGATGCTCGGAGTCTCCTCCTCCGATTCCAATGATTATGAAGAAGGCCACATAGCCGGGTATGGGAAAGAAGACCTGCACATGGAAGAAGCTAGAGAAAGAATATCGGTCGTTGACCGGCTCAAATACCCCGATCAGATGAGAAGGAAAGTCTACAGGCAGAAGGAAAAGATGCAGATCTTTGCCTGCAATATGGCCGGGCTTGTCAAAGGGCAGGATATGTTACCGACACAGCCAGATGAACTGCTCAGACTGGCAACCAGACCAGGTCCCGTCACAAGGAGAAGTCAGGCGGCCAAAGATAAGATGAAGACTAATGATGAAGCCTGCAAGATCACCACTATGACAGTTAATGTGGTGACAACGGAAGAGGAAGACAATCCCTTCGTTGATGATGCTGAAGGGACTTCAGAAGATCTACAGATCCCATCAACCCTGGATCCCATGATCCAGATGATGTTTAGAAGATATCAACAGGAGATCAATACTCTCAGAAGATAGCTAAATGAGAGGCATGAAGTTACACCGGTCTCCAAGCAAGCCGAGCCTGTGGGGCAGACTGCCAGCTCAACAGAAATGGCTATTCCAGCTAATCCTCTTCTTGCTGATAAGGGCAAAGCACCGAGCCAACCCGTTCTGCAGCAGACGGTAGCTCAGCCCTCTGCATCTCAGACGCAGCCTGCCGCGCCAGCCTTGCGCGCAACTGTGATGACAACTCCTTACGGTCAGCAACAAGCTCACTTCTTCCCGGAAAACATAGATCCAGCCATAGCCCAAAAGCTGATGATTGAAAAGATTATGAAGATGAAGCTGTCTGAAAAGACTAGTGATGATGCTAGTACCTACGATGTGTACAAGGTACCATATCCTCCCCAGTATGTTGCCAAGAGACTACCTCCAGGCGTCAGTAAGCCGCCGAAGTTTAAAAAATTTAATGGCCAGGGCTCTCCCAGGGAGCACATAGCTTACTACACCACAATCATGGGTGACTTGGCAGCTGATGAAGCTTATCTGCTTAAGTTCTTCGGCTCATCCCTCACCGGGATAGCCTTTGAATGGTATTCAAGGCTGCCGGCTGGGTCAGTGACCGATTGGCCTGATATGCAAAGAAAGTTCCGCGACAGATTTCACGTCACGGAAAGAGAAATTACAATAGCAGAACTATATGCAACCAGGCAAAAGCAAGATGAAACAGCACTGGACTACATCAAAAGGTGGAGGAACTTAGCTATGAGATGCGGAAGACCTCCTCATCAAGAAGATGTAGTGCAAATATGTAAGCAGAGCCTCAGGAGAGAGGTACTGGAAAAGATGATTGGTGCAGATGTCAGAACATTTGACCAGCTGAACAATATAGTGGCGGAGGTCGAGACGTTCCTGTCTAAGCGTCCGACAGCCAATGCTCCAACTGTGCCGAAAGGGAAATCTAATGATCGACGACCATCGCACTCTGAGGCCAACACCGTCGATTTCAGAACCTTCGAACAACAGAAAGGGAAGAAGGGGGCGGATGAAGCTCCCCCACCAATAGACACAGAAGAAAGAAAAGATAAGGTCTTTCTGAGAAACAAAATGAGAAAGCTGTACTCTTTCCTGAAAGATAAGACATCCGCACTATTCAACTGGGCATACAAGTTCAACAAGGTAACATTGCCTGAGCCAAAGAGACCCGAGGACGCGACAAAGAAAGGTGATCCACTGTTCTGTCCATATCACCGTGCGCTGGGGCACGCAATTGAAGATTGCTACGTCTTCAAAGATATTATGGAAGGCATGGTCAAAAAGGGCGAGCTACAGCTGGGAGATTACCAGGTAGAGCCACCTCGTCCACATGAGCCTCCGGCATTAAAAATGGCCGCCAATATGATTTCAATCTACCAGTAGCTGCCTAAGGAGGCCGTTGAAGAATGTACCAGGCATACTTATGAAGCTTGCTTCCTCACCCCACTGAAGGATCAGGAAGGATGGCAAATGAAACCCATAAAGAACAGAAAGAAGACTCCCACAGCCAATACCAGTGGAGTAGTTATCCGCGGTGTCACACCAAGGCCCGAACCACCTCCAGTAAAGCCAGTATGGCGCACAGCTGAGACAGAGCCAGTCATCCGGATCCCCACTCATAACCGGAGAAGACAAGTCCCCTTACCTGCACATAAGGAAGTAAGTCCTGCAGCCAGGCGTTTACAGCAGTATATTAATGGGCTCGATGAATATGAACAGAAGAAGCCCGGGCACCTGCTGGTGAAAGACTGTATACTCTGGGAACAACTCGAAGAATTGAAAATTAAAGAGCAGTCAGAGGCAGAACAAGAAAAAGCTGAGACTGAACCCTTCTGGGGGCAGGGGCCAATAAAGCCAAATGCCCAGAAAAAGAAGAGACGGCCCAAGTCCAAGAAGGGAAAGAGGGTCGTGACAGTACAATGTAACACCCTGTCGGCACTCTTTACCTCGCCCGGGGAGAATGATGAGGATGAAACGTCAAATGCCCCGCTAGAGGCCAACCATGCCGAGGCCTCAACCTCAGCACATGCAACACGCTCTGGAAGAAGGTGGGGGCGCCCACCACCAGCTAATCTTAACATTATGTTCAGAGGGGAACAACCCTACCAGATTCCTGAACCAGAGGTGCGGGGTGTCCAGATTCCTCCCCCTGCCAGCTTATACCAGGAAGAGAAGAAGGGAGATCAAATTCCAACATTTCTGGAATTTCTATCCAGTCTGGAAAATGGGCAGTCGATACAGGCTAGGCCAGATAAAGGCAAGAGACCACAACAGTCGGCATCTGTAGCCCACAAGCAGAATGAGAAAGAGGAGGATAACTCTCCGACAGCACCAGGGGCCGTTGCTATAGAAGAAGCCCCCCAAGAAATCATTCCAGAGGTTGAAACCAGCACTGGTCAGCAGAGGCCACGGGCACCACATGAACCTCCAAAACCCCGATGGGCGGAAGAAATGAGACTGTCTAATGTCAGGGTGGGCAGTCGGATCATGAAAATGCTAAAGAAGATCCCTACCAGATTCTCCATCTGGGAGATCCTCTCTCTGAGTGAAGAGGCTCGCCAAGCAATTGTTGATGCCTTGCAGTCGCCGGCACAATATGAAGCACTCTTGACAGAAGTGAATTCTGGGCCATCAGTTACATTCACAGAGGATGACATGCTGATTCCGAATTCCTGTCATAACAGACCGCTGTATATGAGGGGCTCCCTGAACTGTCAGCCACTGAGCAGGATACTAATAGATCCCGGGGCTGCCGTGAACATTCTCCCATACCGCATCTACCAAAAATATTACTTTGACCTGTAGCTTACCAAGGTCAGAGACATGAAAATTGCGGGATTCAACCAGAAATGTGAGACGCCCCTTGGGGTGGCTGATTTTAACCTCACATTGGGGGATCTCACTACCGTGGTACGATTCTATGTAATCGACTCCAACACCACATATAAGGCCCTGCTAGGGAGACCGTGGCTGCATGAATATCAAATAGTGCCATCCACGCTACATCAATGCATCAAATACTGCCATGAAGGAAAATAAGAGAGGGTGTTTGCGGATCTGCATCCCTTCGAAGTATTCGAGTGTCATATGCTCGATGCATCCTACTACACCGAGGTGTCGCAAAATTGTGAAGAGAAAGAGGCTGTGGTCAGCCAGAAAAAGCCGGCGACGAAGGCAAGAAACTGGTCTCCACCGCCACCAAAGGGCTATATTAAAAAGCATGAGGTATCTCACATCTCTTATGCTGGTGACTTTGCTCGGATCACCCCTCCTAGCATTCGCCCGGATGATATCGATGAAGAGATGAAAGAAAAGTATACACAGGTAGAGGTTCCGCAGGGTTTAGTCAAGCCCATTGCCAGCCTAGAATACCAAACGGTGCTACCACTGAAGACTATGGAAATCCCTCACTTCTGCGAGCCTCCTACCATATTCTACACTGGGGAGCCAGTCGAAGACGATGATCAAGACTGCATGGTCCCTGAAGAATCTGCAAACCGGATGGTGCCGATCACGGGCTTGGACTATACTACCCAGCGGGTTTCGCAGATGTTCTCTAAAATGCAGATGCCATCACTACAACCTGTTGCCCAAAAGAAGGCGTTCCAGGAGCTATGGGATCCGCCCCGGGATAATAAAGAACTGAGGAAGATCACTCAGCGCCCGGGATTGGGTTATACCCTTCAAGAATACTATGAAGCTGGGGTGGACGTCATCTCTGTCTCCTACCAGCATGAAGACCCTCCCGAGGTGGGATATGACAAATACCACTCGGAAGATGAAGAAATCATTTATCAATCCATAATGAACAATGAAGCCCCGGACAGTCAGCCGGAGACGGGGACGTCTGATGAAGCAAAGAAAGATTGGTGCTGGGAAGACCTACCTTGCAAAGAGGATCTGTTCCATGCTGAAGCAAAGTTTGATACGGGGACCCCGGATGAAAACCAAATAGCCAAAGAGCTGAGGGAGTGCCTGGAGTTTGAGCGCATCCTAGAAGAAGTCCGGGCTCTACAGAATGATGATCTCTCAAGGGCGTCTGCATCAGAAGAGCTTCTAAGGGCGGAAGACTCCGTTTTTGAGTTTCCTGCTGAGCCAGTCACGTCCTCGGGGCAGACTGAACAGAATCCAACAATATTGGCCGTATATGATGACCCAGCACCCGCTGACGACCAGTATGATGAAACAGAAAATCAAGAAACTGAAGAAGATTATATCCCGGGAGGCTTCATTGACTTGCAAGAAGCCCCACCCGAGGTCGAAGATGGAGGTCAGGCCACCGTCGATGAGCTTGTGGAAATAAACCTGGGGACCGCAAGTGAGCCAAGGCCGACATTCCTCAGTGCACTGCTGGAGCCAGCTACCAGGGAACAGTATGTACAGTTCTTGAAAGAATTCCGAGACTGCTTTGCATGGGCATATGATGAAATGCCGGGACTGAGTTCTGATGTGGCGCAGCACCGATTGGCAATAAACCCAGAGGCTAGCCCTGTAAAGCAGCCATCTAGGAGAATGCGCCCTGAATTAATAAATCAGATTAACAAAGAGGTTGACAAGCTGATTGATGTAGGCTTTGTTGAAGAAAACCAGTATACTACATGGTTAGCCAACATAGTGCCCGTAAAGAAGAAGAATGGGCAGATTAGAATATGTGTTGATTTCCGGGACCTTAATAAGGCTTGCCCGAAAGATGACTTTCCAGTGCCAATCACTGAAGTGATGATCGATGCGACTACTGGTCATGAGGCTCTATCATTTATGGATGGGTCATCCGGATACAACCAAATCTGGATTGCTGAGGAAGACAGAGTGCACACTGCATTCCGTACCCCGAAGGGGATATTCCACTACAAAAGGATGTCGTTTGGCCTCAAGAATGCCGGCGCTACCTACCAAAGAGCTATGACCAAGATCTTTGATGATTTGCTCTTCAAGAAAGTAGAGTGCTACATTGATGATTTGGTAGTAAAAACTAAAAGAAGAGAAGACCATTTGCAAGACTTGAGGGTAGTATTCCAGAGGCTGCGCAAATATGAACTCAAGATGAATCCCATGAAATGCGCCTTCGGCGTGTCCAGTGGAAAATTCCTCGGGTTTATTGTCCGGCATAGGGGCATTGAAATCGACCCATCCAAGATTAGGGCTATCTAGGAGCTCCCTCCACCCAGGAATCTGCCCGAGCTGAGATCTCTGCAAGGGCGGTTGGCCTATATCCGACAATTTATATCAAATATGTCGAGAAGATGCCACCCCTTTCACAAGCTCATGATGAAAAATGTGCCGTTCCTATGGGACGATGGCTGTCAGGAAGCCTTTGAGAAGCTGAAAGAATATCTCAAGACCCCTCCGGTGCTGGGGGCACCAATTAAGGGCAGGCCCTTGATACTGTATATCGCAGCCACATACTGTTCCTTGGGGGCAATGCTGGCACAGATAAATGAAGAAGGTAAAGAACAAGCCTTATACTATCTCAGTAGGAGGCTGATTAGAACTGAAGAAAGCTACAGCTACATAGAAAAGACCTGCTTGGCACTAGTCTTTGCTGTCAAAAAGCTCCGACACTATATGTTGTCACATGAAGTCAGACTGATATGTGCAGCAGATCCGTTCAGATACATACTGACTCAGCCAGTACTGAAGGGCTGATTGGGCAAATGGGCAGTGATCCTGATGGAATTCGATATTACCTATACACCCCAGGGGGCGATAAAAGGACAGGCCGTGGCTGATTTCTTCGCAGAGCATCCTATGCCGGAAAATGATATGCTGAGGACTGAGTTACCCGATGATGAGACACTTGAGGCCTGCCAGGCTCAATCAGTCATGTGGCAACTATTCTTTGATGGAGCATCTAGAATAGAGACAGACTCCGATGGAAAGACCAGAATACGGGCTAGAGCCGGTATTGTGCTGAAATCACCAGAAGGGGAGGTCGTGCATACTTCTTGTTCTATAAACAAGCCCTGCACCAATAATGAGGCCGAGTATGAAGCTCTGATAATCGGGCTATATATAAGCCTCAACATGGGTATCCAAATGCTTCAAGTGTTCGGGGATTCGATGTTGATAATAAAACAGATCCAAGGGGAGTTCGAAGTGCGGAAGCCAGAACTGAATCCCTACCACCAAAAAGCTGTGCGCCTCATGGCAAAATTCTACCATATTGAGCTCAAACATGTGGGCCGTGGACACAATGCCCAGGCTGATGCACTGGCGAAGTTGGCCAGCTCACTAGCAGTCCCACCAAATAAGACACTGAACATTGTCGTTATGAACCGGTGGCAAGTCCCTAGTATGCTAGAAGAGTGCCCCGAAGATGACGAGGTTGCCACCATCAGCACAGAACAAGCGTCTGATTGGAGACAACACTTGCTGCAGTGGTTTCTACACCAACAACTGCCGCAGAAAAGAGAAGAAAAGATGAAACTCCTAAGAATCAAAGATTCTTATGAACTCAGGAATGGAATTTTGTTCCGAATAATGGCAGATGCGGGCAAGAAGATTCTACTCCGCTGTCTGTCCACTGAGGAAGCCTGGCAAGCGATGAAAGAAACACATGCTGGGACAGCAGGTGCCCACCAGGCTGGTCCCAAGATGAAGATAGAAATCAAGAAGCTGGGCTACTATTGGCCCACCATGTTTGAAGACTGCTGTAAATTTACAAAATCGTGCCAGAAATGCCAGGAGCATGCTATTGTGCCTAGAAGGCCTCCTACGACTCTACGCCCTACAGTTCCCAGCTGGCCACTTGCACAATGGGGAACTGATGTAGTCGGGCCACTGCCGACTTCCTCGGCCGGACATAAGTACATACTGGCCATAACAGATTACTTCTCCCGATGGGCGGAGGCTATAGCATTAAGAGAAGTGACTGGTGAATTGGTCGCCAGATTCATCAAACAGAACATTATCTTCCGGTTCGGGATCCCCAACCGAATAATATCCGACAATGGAAGTCATTTCAGAAATAAGAAGGTCTATCGGCTTGCTGAGAAATATAAGATCGAATGGAGGACCTCCACTCCTTACAATCCGCAGGCAAACGGATTGGCAGAAGCTTTTAAAAAGACTCTCTGCACCTTGCTGGCCATGGTCGTCAGTTCTAATAAGAAGGACTGGGAAGAGAAAATGTATGAAGCTCTGTGGGCATACCGCACTATCTTCAAGACACCTATAGGGTGCTCACCATACTCGCTAGTATACGGCTTAGAGGCAGTGGTTCCGCTAGAGCTGGAAGTCCCGTCACTCAGAGTGGCAGTCCAATATGGCCTGGCCCGTGGCGAACAGACCAATGCAGAAAGAAGACTAGAAGAGCTGGCTGAATTGGAAGGGAAGCGCCTCCGAGCTCAGAAGAGTATCCAAATGTATCAGGCCCGCATGGCCACCGCATTCAATAAACTCGTAAAAGGATGAGAATTCAAGAAAGGCGACCTCGTCATGGTCAAGAAAAAAGAAGTCATGGCATCCAACCCAAAAGGAAAGCTGAATGCTAATTGGGAAGGTCCTTATGTGATACAGAGGGTCTACGAAGGAGGGGCCTACGTGGTTGTTAACCATCGAGGGGAAATCAAATTCTCACCACTCAACGGAAGACATCTGAAGCTGTATCATACAGCATAACCGACATTCCCTGAGTAATCGGGTAAAATCTACTCTTTCCTTGGCCTAGTGGTACTCCGCCCTAGCCAAGCTACACCCTTCCTTGGTCTAGCGGCACTCCGCCCCAGTCGAGCTACCTTTTCCTTGGTCTAGCGGCACTCCGCCCTAACCGAGCTACTTTTTTCTTGGTCTAGCGGCACTCCGCCCTAACCAAGCTACTCTTTCATTGATCTAGTGGCACTCCGCCCTAGCCGAGCTGCCCTTTCCTTGGTCTAGCGGCACTCCGTCCTAGTCAAGCTACCCTTTCCTTGGCCTAGCGGCACTCCGCCCTAGCCAAGCTACACCCTTCCTTGGTCTAGCGGCACTCCGCCCCAGTCGAGCTACCTTTTCCTTGGTCTAGCGGCACTCCGCCCTAACCAAGCTACTTTTTCCTTGGTCTAGCGGCACTCCGCCCTAACCAAGCTACTCTTTCATTGGTCTAGTGGCACTCCGCCCTAGCCGAGCTGCCCTTTCCTTGGTCTAGCGGCACTCCGCCCTAGTCAAGCTACCCTTTCCTTGGCCTAGCGGCATTTCACCCTAGCCAAGCTACACCCTTTTCTTGGTATAGCAGCACTCTGCCCTAGCCAAGCTGCACCCATTTCCCGGTCTAGCGGCGCTCTGCCCTAACCAAGCTACCCTCATCTTGAGCTGGTGGCATTCCGACCTGTCACCCTCTAAAAAAAAGAGAGAGAGAAAGAACAAAAAGAAAGTAAAAAAAAATGGGGTTAAAAGTAGAGATACACCGCCAGACTTGCTCCTATATTAGGGACAAGTGCAAAAATGGCCTAAAACCCAGCTGTGGTGAAAACCCGAAAGGGCACTGCAAGCAAAATCGGGTACCCCGCCACGTGAAAACCCGAAAGGGCACGTGGGCAAAAGCAAGAGGGGGCTGGCTCCGGCGAAAACCCGAAAGGGCGCTTGGGTCGGTAATGTGGTGATTCCAAAGAAAGCCTCACCTCCCACCATAAAACTCCTCGTCGATCGACCGGCGCCTTGCCCGATCAACGATTAAACCCATCTGAAATGGACCTTACGTCTATTCTGTTGAAGCCTTCATGTATTGCTCAAGAAAAATATCCCTCAATAATAAGCCCACCTCGGGATAGACCTTCCGTCTGTTCTGATAAAACACTTCCACTTGTTTCTGTCTAAGACCCACCATGATGAAACCTGTCCAGTTTAGACCTTACGTCTATCTCGATGAAACCTGTCTTACGTCTCTCCCGATGAAACCTATGAAATCTTTGCATTGGTATGAACCCAATACCGATGATGAAACCCGCTATTGGTCGATTGGCCCACTGCCCGATCAATAATGAAATCCTGTCCGATTTAGACCTTACGTCTATTCCGACTAGATCTACCGGTCTCTTTACGGCCCGCCGTGGTGAAACCTACTGTTGATCGGTTGGCACACTGCCCGATCTATGATAAAACCTTATCCAGCTTAGACCTTCCGTCTATCCTGATGAAATCCATGAACTCCTTGCATTGGTATAAATCCAATACCGATGATGAAACCCACCATTGATCGATTGGCACCTCGCCTAATATCAATGATAAAACCCTACCCAGTTTAGACCCTACGTCTATCCTGATGAAGCATACGAAATCCTTGCATTGGGATGAGCCAATACCAATGATGAAACCTGCTATCGATCGATTGGCACGCTGCCTGATCGACGCTAAAATCCATCCAGGGTGGGCCTTCCATCCGCTCTGACATAGCACAACATTGCTCTTTGAATCGATTCAGACCCTCCGTCTGGATAGATCATGAAACTCCATTCCTTTGCATTAATGTTAAACCCCACATTAACGATGAAACTCATATTTTCAGCAAATGGCCTCGTGCCCGAGCTGCTATCTATATCCTCTAAATCAATTCGGACCTTTCGTCTGGATAGATCATGAAACCCTACTTCCCTTTGCATTGATGTTGACACCCACATCAATGATCGTGTGTCCACAATAAACATATGGCGCCATGGTCCATAGGATGAAAGTTCTGGTCCCAGAAAAGACAATGAAAAAGAAAAGAGAAAGAAAATGACAAAAAAATACATATATAGAAATGGGGTTGAAAATAGAGATACCCCGCCAGACTTGTTCAGACATTCTGGACAAGGGCAAAAATGGCTAAAACCCAGCTGTGGTGAAAACCCGAAAGGGCACTGCAGGCAAAATCGGGTACCCCGCCACGTGAAAATCTGAAAGGACGCGTGGGTAAAAGCAAGAGGGGGCTGGCTCCGGCGAAAACCCGAAAGGGCGCTTGGGTCGGTAATGTGGTAATTCAGAAGTTCCATGCCAACCGGCACGTTGCCTTCACCTCCCCTTCACTGATGAGGCCTTCCGTCGGTCATCTGGCTCTATGCCCCGCCGATGATAAAGCCTTTCCGGGGTAGATCTTACGTCTACCCTGATGAAATCTACATACCCTCTTTCACATGTCCCACCGACAATAAAACCCGTCATCATTCTGATAAAGCCTGGCCAGTTCAGACCTTACGTCTGTCCTGATCAAACTCCCAAACCTTCCCTTGACCGATCAGCTCCTTGCCCGGTCAACGATAAAACCCTACCAGGATAGACCCTACGCCTATCCTGATGAAACCTACGTATTTCTCGACAAAGTGCCACCCGCCATAAAACCTGCTGGAATAGACCTTACGTCTGTCCTGACGAGACCAACACCTCTACATACGTCCCACCGTTGATCAACCGGCACCTCGCCCGATCAATGATGAAATCCTCTGTCCGGTTTAGACCTTGCGTCTATACTGATGAAACCTATGAAACTCTTTGCGCCGATATAAGCCCCATATCGACGATGAAACCAACCACTGATCGACTGGCACCTCGCCCGACCAGTGATGAAACCATGTCCAATTAAAACCCTGCCAGTTTAGACCTTTTGTCTATTCTGATGAAACTTATAACACTTTCTTTGCATCGATATGAACCCAATATCGATGATGAAACTAGCTATTGATTGACCGACACCTCGCCCGATCAATGATGAAATCCTATCCAGTTCAGACCCTACGTCTGTCCTGATGAAAACCGCGCACCCTTCAATATCCCACCTGCGATAACCTCTACCCAGTCTAGACCTTACGTCTACTCTGATGAAACCTACAAAACCCCTTTGCATCGATATAAACCCAATATCGATGATGAAATCATATACTGGTCGATTGGCACATTGCCCCGACTAGCTTTGAAATCTGCCCGGGATGGACCATTCACCCGTTCCGGATAATGCTCTGAGCCTCTTCGTTCACATTCCTGCAAACCGTCTCCCTTGCGGCACATATGGCCAAAGAAGGACGTTTGCTACCAACAACAGAATTCAGTTTAAAGCACCCCCCCGGAGGCCGTCACGCGGTGGAGCGAGTTCCCCATCCTTTCTTTGAAGGGGTGGACGCTCTCCTGCCAGATACGAGCCATTCGTATGAGGGACTGCTAGAACCACTACCCCACTTCCCAAAGTGATGAAACCACATAGAAAAGACAAACCACATATGAGACTGGCATAAAGATTCCTTTCCATTGAATAAAAAAGGGAATACAAGAAGGGTCCCCTGAGGGGGAATTGTATTACAAAAAGGGGGGAAACAGATATTCACGGGCGCCGGAATATGTCCTCGAAGGCCAGAAGCCCTACATGCGGGGCAGCCCCCAGCTCATGAAGTCGAGCCTCCTCCTCCTGTAGCAGAGCAGACTCGTCCTGAAAGGATGCCACCTGCCCCTCCAACAGAGCTACTTCCTCCGCAAGCTGCGGCCGAGAAGTTGTTATCTGCGGCAGTTCAGCCCGGAGGTCAAACAGTTCAGCCTCTAGGATGGTTATCCGGCTGCGCACGAACTGCTCCCGCTGCGCCAGAGACTGTAGTTGGCATTGGCGCTCCTGAAGAACAGAGTCCGTCTTCTCCAGCTCAGATTTGCACTCCTTCCTTTGCAACTTCAAAGCTGCCAGTCTGTCAGACATAATATGTGCCAAGAAGTCCCGGCGATGTATGAACTTTAACAACAATAGAACCCGCTGGGCCCATATTTCCATGGGACAGCCCATCGCCTGTAGACCAGCAGTGAAACGCTCGGCTATCTCCGTCAGCCACAGATAAGTCAGTCCGGGCTGGGACTCCACCAGCTGGCGCAGCATGTCCAGATTTTGCCAGACAAAACTCTCGGATGAACCGAAGCCAGGAGAAGGAACTGGAGCTACTTCGAAAGCCACCTTGCCGTCAATGTCTGCCCACAGTGCAACCTCCGGCTGAGAGGACGAAGACGGCAAATCTACTGGAAGAACTGGCCGGTCCCTCTCTGTGCTCTCCTATTGAGTTGAAGACTCCTCCTCTACCGCTGTCTCGGGAGCTATGGCTTGAACATCTGCAGAGGGAGAACCAATAAATGATGGAGCTATCTCTTCATGAGTCTTCTGAATAAGGGCTTCATCTTCAGCTACTTTTTCTGATAATGGGGACGAAGGGTCCCTAGTCTGTAGAGGCAGAAGTCCAGTCTCTATAGCCACTGTGGCAGGGACTACTGACTCGGGCGCAATTGACATTACGGCGGCCGGTATAAAGGCGGAGCTTCTGGCTGGGTCTGCTTCGGCTCTAAACTCTGAGGCCCTCACAGGGATGGAAATCTCTCCTGATGATCCCAAGTCCTGTGATGTTAAGTCAGTTGAAGATTGTATTCTTACTGGCACGGGGCGAATAACCTCAGAAATTCCCATGCAAGTTGAAGGTAAAGCGGGGATGATGACCAAATCTGCAGATGAGATGTCCATAGAAACTGCGGCCGCATCTGAGCTGGTAATGGCAGGGTCCTGAGGACAAAGCAGGATGATCTTCAGCAATGAATGAAAGAAAATAAATAGAATAGCAGACAAAAAGGGAAGAAGCTTACCTTTAAAGTGGGAGCTATATCCTCAAAATGAGACAAAAAAGGAGAAAGCTCCGTAGTCGAAGCAACAAACGGAGGGGTTATGTCAACCTCGGTGTCGAGCCCGGCAAACTCCTCTTGCAATTCCTCCTCAGAAGACAGCATCAGCAGCTTAGGAGGCTGAAAAGGCGGAAGGCCTTTTGCAAATACGGGCAAGGCTTCTGATTTTAGGACTTCCTCCTCACTGTCGCTGAAAGTCACTTCCTCCTCATTATCAGGGACGGTCTCAGAGCTGCTCGAGGATACCTCCACACTAGCTATATGCTGCGAGGTCACCTCTAGAGCATGCCGGGATGCGGACCGGGTGATTATACGTCTGGCCGAGATAGGACTCCGTTGTGTTTGAATCCTGTGACCCTCCTGCGGCTGAGGCGACTCTCCCGCTGCTATCATGGCCTCAGTCTGCTCCCTAACTGTCACTTCAACAAAAGGGGAACTCCGAGGGATACAATGGAAAAGAACAACAACGAAAGTATAAATAGAAAAGATGAGAAAGCACATTTACCTTCCTCCTCGCCAGCCGGGGTAGGAGAAGGCAGCCTCGTGTCCCTTTCCATAGGCACTGCAACCTGCTCGGGGGCTATATCAGATAAAGAGAAGCTCAGTCTCGAAGGACGCCTTAAAAGATCAGTCAAGAAAATAATGAAGATTGCATCTGTAAGATATTTACCGCCACTCTCGGTAGGTTCCTGAGCAGCCTCCCTCTGAGACCTGAACTCGTCAAAAGAGGGGTTCTGGCGTCCGTCACAATTGGAGCTGACTGCTGGACCCGAACAACCTTGGCCCTCTTGGCCTTGACAACTGCAGCTTTCACCACAGAAGGCTTCCTCTTCTTGCCCGGAGGCAAGGGAGTGGTCGTAGGTGCCGCTGCAGGAATTTCGAAGTAAGTAGGCTTCTCAGCTTGAGCAATAATCTTCCTATAAAGTCCCTGCCGTTTTATGTCCGGTCTATCTGTGCAAGACACAAGAAAGGCAGTCATAGTCGACAGATGCAAAACATAACAATAAAAGAAAGACGCCATGAGCGCACAGGAAGGGTCATACCTGCTGGGCCATCATAGAAGGTGGAAAGCGGCCAATACAGATAAGCCACCTCCTTCGAGCGGGAAGCAGCCTCCTTCACGAACCAGCATACGTCACCAATGGTCTGGCACTTCTCCGTCAAGGCAGCCAAGTCTTTATGTCCATGGAAGTCGAGGCAATGAAAGAGGCCAAGATAATCCATGCACCAGCCGTCAACATAATGAAAAGAAATGAAAAGCGGCTTATTCAGAATGCCAACTATCGGGTTCTCTACTGACAGCCCGTGAACATTCAGCAGTATAAAAAGCCAAGAGGTGTGCTGATAATACGTCTGGGTGCGGTCTTCCCTCCGCACAAACGTCCTATAAGGGTGAAATCTGTCCACCGGGCCCCTCCAGGGGGTTGCTATCGGGAGAGGCTCCTCTGGGGGAAACGGATACTACACCTCCACATGAATACTCCCTATGTGGCCCAACTGCCTCAGGTCCTTTGTAAAAACATCTTCATTGATCTCAGAAAAGACAGGAGTGGGTATTTCAGAGCCTTCCTCTTTTAAGGACCGACGCCTGACAATATATGTGTCCGCCTCCTTAGGATGCTGTGAATAGAGCCTTTTCAGATGAACCTCATCAATTTCAAACACAGGCCCTGATTGCCGCTTTAAGAAAGAGCGCTCGGCCACATCCTAGAAGGTGCCTCTGCCATCCTTATAAAAATTGGTGCGGGTATTCCACCACTTGATGTATTCTGATGTGACACGGGGAATACGATTAGAAATGGTCGGGACCCTGAAAGTTACGCCCTCTCGGCGATGAAAGAAATCCCACCATATTCGACCGTCACTGGCAATGGAGGACCCATGCTTGGCACGGCTGTCCAAAGGAAACTGAGCAACTGATGGAGGAATATGCTGATCGTAGCCAAAGTTTCTGCTAAAACGGAAGGGGTAATAGGGCTCCAAAATGAGCAAGCCTCCCTTCCTGAAGACCAATACACTGGGTCGGATAGCCATAGCCCACCTTACCAGTTCTGGTTCTAATATGGGCCAGGTGGCATTGGCCCCCGAAATAGGATGGACATAAACTTCTACCTCCTCCATTTTGCATTCCCTCTGAGGATCTACTAAAGGAGCCGAGCCTGCTGCCAAGCTCCAAAAATGAATGCTGCCAGGAGCATCTACAGGCACTCTTGTCAACCTGCCCCTTATCTTAAACAGCTGCTCTGAGAAAAGACCGGGTTCGGCGCTAGCAAACTCAATCATCCGAGGGAGCAGTGTGTCTGACTACAAAGTTCTCGGGGCCGGCTCGGGGAAAATGCTGTAAACCCAAGCATTGAAGAAATGAAATGGACCTGCAGTTCGTAAGGAATGGGGAACCCGATGTCTATGCAAATCTTCCAACGATTTGTAAACTAAACACAAAGCCACCGGGCACAGAGACAGTCTCATCCCCCAGGCCATCTGACAGTCCGGATATATAGCCTCCGATCTGATAGTCGTCTCATCCCCTTGGGGGAGAGCGAAAGTGCACAGCCAGAAAGTCAGATAAGCTGCACAATGAGTAATGGGGTCAACCCCTGCTAGGTTCGGGCCGTCTACACCTGCTCGGCGCAGTGAAGCCGGCAATGCCGATTTGTAACGAGGGGCCCTGATCTGCATACCGGGAGTCGGTCCCACGGAAGGGTAGTCTGTATACTTCAAGGGACCCCCGAAGAAGTACTATATCCACTGTCCTACACGGACTCTCAATCTGCTGCTCTTTTCCCGGGGTTGATATCCTTTGGAAGATCCCCTGCTGTAGGCCAGACAGATGGTGCGATAAGCCTTCATCAAGTACCGGTATGCGTAGCCAAAAGAATATCTGCCCTCTCCATCAGAGGCGTCCTTTACAGAGTCGTCTAGACAGACCTCCTCGTATGGCTCCCCATCTATAGGCAGGCCTGAAAGCTGTGCAAGACTCCAAAGATCGAGAGAAGTCTCACCTTCTGCTGTATAGAACGTATTAAACTGTGGGCAGAACACTTCAAGCATGCCGCAACATAATCCCCGAGAGATGGGATAGCGGAACCTGGAGGCAAATACACTATGATATACCCCAGCTCTAATCAGTAAAGGGGCGTATTCCTTCAAGACAAATTCTGTAAACTCCACGGCTCCTACCCTGAAGAGATGGGCGTCTGTCACTTTAGCATCTCCAAACCAGCCGGCAGCTAGCTGACATTTAAATTGAACGGCTAGACAGTTCAGAATAAATGGCTCGTCCCTGTAACCCCACTTCACAGGAGCTAGAAAAAGTCCAAAGTTGGGCTTCTCTCGATGGACGCGACCGGCTGCATGGTCCCACCTTGCCGGGGTAAACTCTGGAGCCCGGGTCAGCATCTTCTTCTCCGGCTCTAATTCAGAAATGCCCAGCACGGCATTCCAGTCCCTCTGCTCGCCTGGGAGATATATAGCTCGGGCTCGATAAACAGAACCCTTCATGCTGTCTCTATCAGCTAGTATCGCCGCTTCCACAGATCGAGCAAGCAGGAAATCCCTCATTCCGCCTATGGTGAAGGTCCGGATAAATGGCAGCAGATGACGATCCTTCGGCAGGTCCGGACGGTAGTCGGCAGCCCTTCTGAAATCAATCCCTTCTGTGGAAGAATAGACTCCGGAAGATGGCACTGTGTCGGTCTCAGAATCAGAGGACTCGTCAACAGTGGCGATCTGGTTATAGCCGAAGCTCAGACTATTCACATTCAGCCAGTTGACTGAAGCCCGAGATATGTCCGGCTGAGCCGATGAACTCGCTCCCACAGTCATGGAAGCCGCAGCAGAAGAGTCGGAAGCCATGTCAGTGACTGCAATCAAGAAAAGATGAAAATAAGCATCGGAAAGATGAAGGAGCATGTGATGATTAAATAAATAGTTCCAATTAAATTTCGGCAGCATCTCCTCTTGTCCGGGGTCTGCCCAAGAAAAAATAGGGAGTCACCCACCAAGAGGGAGTGATCCCGAGCATAAAATGGGACTCAATCCCACATAATGAACCTACCCGAGAATGAATCGGTCAAAAAGGGGGGGGGGAGAATGAAGTAAGGCTCTCGGGGGAGCTCACCACCGCCGCTGAGATGAAGAGAGAGAAGGTAGAGGTAAGAAATGAGGTAAAAACCCTCTCGGGGGGGTTAAAAAGAAGAAGCAGGAGAGGCTTCTCGGCACGAAGAAAAGCGCACCGAGAACCCCCCCCCCCCCCGTCGGCCGGAAGAAAGGGGCACGCCGAGACGGCCCGCGTCGAGAACCCTGCCGAGACCGCCCGCGCCGAGATGCCCGCGCCGACAACAGGCCGTGCCGAGAAGCACCCGCGCCGAGAAGGGTCCTACCTCGCGCCGAGAAGCCCAAGGCAAGGCCAAGAAGGCTCCAAAGTGCTGACAATAAAAGCAGAAGATATGGAAATGAAAAACATGAAAATTAAAGATAGATGTGCATAATATTGTTGTTGCAACATGATTAAGCCGAAGAACAATGTCAAAGAGAAATGGAGGAAGATACCCTCGAATGATGAAAGGCACCTGCAGACCCCGTGCCTCTTATTCTGCGCTTACGCCACCCGCAGGTGGGGGGCATTTGTTGACACCTTGAAAATGAGCAAGGGCAGAGACAGAATTGAAAGGAAGATCAGACCAATAGTGAAAGATCAATGACGAAGTTAGTCAACCATCTACTCGGCTGAAGCCTTTTCCCGGCCAAGCTGATGTCCGATGCCATTGTCGGTCAGACGACGGCACTGATGAAATAGCAGTCACCTGGCTGAAGTCTTTCCAGGCTAAAGCTGATGTCCGGTTTTGTCATCATTCAGATGGCAACGCCGATGAAACCCTGGTCTACCGACTAACGAAAACCTATGAATGATCTCAATAGAAACTATGTCACCAATGGAGGGCCCTTTTGGGCGCTGATGTACTTGAAGGACCAATAAGAGGCCTAGTCTAAAAGACCTAAGTGGGCCTATAAAGTGGCGCCGGCATCCTCTTGTCGAAGCCCAAGAGCTGCGCCGAGAAGCTGAAGTCCTGCGCGTCGGGAAGTCCCTCAGTTGAGGCGCGCCGTGACAGGCCTGCCGAGAAGATACAAAATACAGTTATAAAACCCCCTTCCCCTCGAGGAAGAAAGGGGGGGCGGACGATAGAAAAAGAGGGAACGATAGAGAAAAGAGAGAGGAGACCAACAGAGCAAGAGAGAAAAAAAGAAGAAGAGGAAGAAGGAGAAGAAGCTCCAGGTGGGCAGCTGGGGAGGGAGAGGAGTCAATGCTCCGCCCTCCCCCCATGTTTTCTTTTCTTCTCCATGTAATCTTACGAGTCTTACCTCGATTTATCGAATGTAACCGGGATATCCCGGCCTTCGTTCTATTTCCCTTTCCCTCATTTCCCCCTTGTGATTGGTGTAAGTTTGGGATGATGCAATTGAACGAAATGCTTTGATGGCCTGTTTGGGCGTTTCTCCGTTTTCTTTCTTCTTCCTTATATGTATCCATGTTTCTGGCTCGACTGAGCGTGAACTGATGAAGCCTTCCCTTCTCTGGTTTCTCTCGAATGAGTGCTGCTCAATGTCTTGAATGATCATTCTGATGCTTCAGGTTTCTATGCTCTGATTGTTCTTCCTGGAGGAATGTCGAAGGAAGAGTCCCAATCTTCACACCCATGGGTTATTGGACTCTATCCTCTCACTCCTTCAGTGATGCCTACGCTGGGTAGTCTCCCCATCTTTCATTTCATTTTTTTCCTTTTTCTTAAGCCATCAAGGTCGCCCCAGGAATCAGGGACAGTTATCCCTTGGTTTCCCTGGACGGCCGGCAACAGAAAAACATATCTCTAGAAGGTTTTAAATGGGTGATGATCTCGAGCCCTCCATAAACTTCGCCTTCCAGTGATCCCCTGGCACTGCCCCAGCAAAGCCCTTGGCTTCCCCCCTCATTTGCATCCTAAATTCCCAGCCATTGCCTGAATCCCAGAAAGAAATCCCAAAAGCAGAGTGCCGTAGAACCCTGAAACACATCTTGGCGCCCTCATCTATCTCGGCTCCAAGAACAGTAGAACATGTGAATAGCCCTCGGCGTGAGCCTTCTTGCGCCGAGAACCCCCACTATGCCCAAGTCGAAAAGGTCCTCCACCATTTCTTCTCCGTGCCGAGAAACCTATGCCGGGAGCCTCCTTTTCTCATGATTGGTCACGCCAAAACCCCCCTTTAACACTTCCTCCTCGCGCCGGGAAGCCTGCGCCGAAACCCCCCTTTAACACTTCCTCCTCGCGCCGGGAAGCCTGCGCCGAGAACCCTCTCACCTTGGCGCCGGGAACCCCCGGCCTTCTTGCCATTGGCGCCGGGAGCCCTGGCCTTCCCATTTTGGGTCATGCCGAGAGCCCGTGCCCATTCAGAGTGCGCCGAGAGCCTAATCTGCCACCCAATGAACCCCAACACCCAGAGCAAACCCACACAGGGATATCCGTGGATCACCAGATATGTCCCGGGGATAAAATTAAAGGGAGTCAGACTCCCTTATGTTCCATCAGTTCGTGTCGGGATTACGACAACCCACCCCCCTTTTAGCTCCGGTAAGCTCTGCCAATGCATGAGTGCCACCAGCTCTTATAAGGGAAGAGTCAAACATTGCCCCAGGGCATACATGTGTAATGCAAGAGGTTCGGCCTCTCTATCTCTCGGCTTTCATCCCAGCACTCCGTGGATGATAGCCTATTCTCCCCTGGGCATGAGCCGGATCAAGGGGAAATGATGTCGAAATGTTGATCGATGCTTTAAAACCCCATCATGGTTACATCTCAGTCTGCCTGTGATTGAAATCCGCCTTCTCCCCTTTCCCCTACACCCAGTTTTTGAACTGCTGATTCAACGATATCGTCTGTTTCTGTGGTTGATGTTGTTATCTTACCCGCCTTCCTGGCCCTGGTATGAAGTTTAAAATTGTGCACATGAATATCTGTTTGCCTTATGAGGCCTCCTATTTCGGCGTTTAATCAAGGGTTGTCCTTCTTAGGAAGGGCGTAATTAACGTCATAGCCTTTATGGTATGACGGACTTCCGGTCCCGACTCGGACTTCACAATCGACTGACCAAGTCAGATCGAGCGCATAATAAAAATTGTCACCATGGTGACTGGCACGCCAATAAATCAGTAAATAAATAAATAAAATTAAATAAGATAACGAAAGAAAAATCCCGCGTCCACAATGGCATACCGACTCCTGTGAGCCTCGCGTAATACCGTACGCCGCACCTGCTCCTCGGCTGGCACGTACAACCTACCTCTGAACCTCATAGCTCCATCCTCACCAAACTCCACCTCGGCCATCGACAAGAATACGAGGTAGCTCGGGGTCCGCTCGCTGAGCCTCAGTCACCTGTCGATGCACCGTGGGCATGACAGTTAGACTCGCAAGGACAGCCGAGCCCTAGTCCCGAGGGACCTTGAGCCTAAAAGTCATGGCCGGAACCTACTCCCAAAGCCTCCACTTCCTCAACAACATCTGACTGACCGTTACTCTCCTACTCAGAGCATCAACCACGACATTCATCCTGCCAGGCTGATAAGATAGAGTGAAATCATAATCCTTCATGTACTCCATCCACCTCCTCTGCCTGAGGTTAAGATCCTTCTGCGTAAACACGTACCTCAAACTCTGATGGTCAGTGAACATCTCGAACATCTCACCATACAGATAGTGCCTCCAGATCTTCAGAGAAAAAATCACCGCCGCCAACTCAAGATCATGAGTAGGGTAGTTCTCCTCATGTGGCTTCAATTGACGGGATGCATATGCCACAACTCCACCGTGCTGCATCAGCACATCACCCAAACCTACCCCGGAAGCGTCTGTACACACCACAAAGCCTCCCAATCTCGAAGCCAACACCAACACCGGAGCAGTCGTGAGCAATCTCTTCAGCTCCATGAAGCTCTACTCACACTCCTCCGTCCAAATGAACGGCACATCCTTCCGTGTAAGCCTGGTCATCGGGGCCGCAATACGAGAAAAATACTGGACGAACCTCCGATAATAGCCTGCAAGCCCCAAAAAGCTTCGAATCTCCGTGAAAGAACTCGGCCTCAGCCACTGCACCACAGCCTCGACCTTGGCCGGGTCCACGGAAACACCCTCACCAGAAATAACGTGCCCCAGAAAGTGCACCTCTCGGAGCAAGAACTCGCACTTGCTAAACTTGGCATACAACTGGTGATCACGTAGGGTCTGCAACACCACTCCCAAATGATGCACATGCTCCTCGGTAGACCGCGAATACACAAGGATGTCATCCACGAATAGGACCATGAACTGGTCTAGATATGGACGGAACACCCTATGCATCAAATCCATAAATGCCGCGGGGGCATTGGTGAGCCCAAATGGCATCACCAAGAACTCATAATGCCCATACCTCGATCGAAATGCCATCTTCTCCACGTCCGACTCTCGAATCCGCAGCTGGTAATAGCCCGATCTCAAATTGATCCTCGAAAACACCCAGGCCGACTGAAGCTGATCGAATAAGTCATCAATTCGGGGCAACGGATACTTGTTCTTAACAGTCGCCTGGTTCAACTGGCGGTAGTCGATGCACAGCCTCAAACTACCATCCTTCTTCTTCACAAACAACACCGGCGCACCCCACGGGGAATAACTAGGACGAATATACCCCTTGGCCAGCAACTCCTGCAACTGCACCTTCAACTCTCTCAACTCTGCAGGCACCATCCGATAATGGGCCTTCGACATAGGCACCGTACCCGGCACCACCTCAATCATGAAATCAATCTCTTACTGTGGTGGAAACCCTGGTAGCTCCTCAGGAAAAATATCGGGAAACTCATACACGACAGGAATGTCCTCTACCTCAGGACACTATCGACCACTCAAAACCACGGATGTGAGAAAGCCCTGACAACCCGCATCAAGCAAGCGACGCGCACGGATAGTCAAAATAAGCAAGTGGGAAGAGGAAGACCGAATACCTTGAAAATAGAAGGTGGGTCCACGAAGCTGTCAGAAGTAGACCTTCTTCAAGCCGCAATCCACCAAGGCATGATGAGCCTCGAGCAAATCCATGCCCAAAATCACATCGAAGTCTTGAAGCGGTAACGAGTAGAGTCTAACTGGCAAGTTCCGCCCTTCCACCCATACATGTACCTTCTCAAAGTAGTACGGGGTGATCATGAAGTCACCGGTAGGCAACTCCACCACCAAGTCATAGGACACCTCGGTCACTGGGTCCTCCACACTCTGAGCAAAATCCTCCAAGATGAATGAATGAGAAGCACCTGAATCAAACAAAACACGAGCCGCACAACCCAAAATCGAAAGAGTACCTTCCACCAGATGTGATGCCTCAGCCTCTGCCCTGGTCATGTGAGTCACTCTGCCTCAGGATCTCTGCCTCCCTACAGTAGCTGACCGTGACAACTGAGGAAACTGTCCCTGCTGCTGGTACTGTTGCGGCTGTGATGACAACTGTTGGGGCTGAAACTGCTGCTACTGCTGAAACTAGTGCGGCTGGCTCGGTCTCTGCGGACAGTCACGTGCCATGTGCCCTGGCTGATCGCACCTAAAGCAAATCACGGGCGCTGAACACGGTCTACCTAGATGAGAACCACTGCACCTAGGACAATCGCCCCGAGAACCAGTCATCGAACCCTGACGCTAAAAAGCCACCGGTTGCTGAACACTGTCCATCGATTCCTGCTTCGATTCCTTACGATCCTGACGCCTCTTGCCAAAACCAGCTTCCTTAAGCAGCTTCTTAAGCTTCGATCTAAAGGATGACGACCCTGGCGCAGAAGCCACAGACTACGTCGCCACTGATCTACCTACTGAGAGCTGGACGGTACTCTGCTACTGCATCCCCGTCGGCTGGCTAAAATCTGCCTGCACCTGACCAGCACATCCCTGCCCTCGAACCTTCTGCAAGTCTCTCTCCAGCACCGCTGCTGCCTTACATGCAGCATCCAAGGTGGTCAAACCTGACGCAAGAAGATGATGCCTCAACTCTAGCCTCAGACCACCCACAAACTGATCGGTCTTCACCTCCTCATCTGCCACGATATGAGGAGCATAACGGCCCAACTCAATAAACCTGGCATGGTACTACATCACCGTCATGTCACCCTGAGTCAGCTCTATAAACTCACGCAACCTCTGCGACCTGACAAAGGACGGGCAGAAAGCACGCTCGAAAGCCGTGACAAACTCCTGCCACGTAATCTATCGAAGAGGACGAGACTGGAACACTGAACCCCACTCTGACGTCCACCAAGTATGGGCCGCCCCCTGAAGACGATGAGTAGCCAACACTACCTACTTCTCCTCGGGACACTCCATCGCACTGAAAATCCGCCGCACATCATCCAGCCACTCTCTGGCCACCTCAGGATCTGGCTGCCCACTGAAGGAAGGAGGCTGAAACAGTAAGAACTCCTTCAGCACACGACCATGACCACCACGAGCCCGGTCCTCACCAGCATCGCCGCCCTGCTAATGATGATCTCCCTGCTGCTGACCTCCCGACTGCCGCTGAAGAACATACTCAAACATACCTCGGAAGAAATCGTCCATCCCCGGAGCTCTCGCATCTCCAGCTACACCCTCGGAAACTGAAGCCCTGCTCTGCTCCTCCGGACCACCACTAGACTCTCCCTGCTGGGGATGAGCCCTCCTCCGTGGCGCCATAACACACTTGGCATCAAGAAAACACCCACAAATCAATAAAACACGCGTGGCCCTAAGCCAGTCGCCGACTGTACAGGACATTCATGGACCACCTGGACCACCGCAATTCGTTTCAAGTTCTGATATACCTCCACAACCTACGCTCTTATACCAGCTGTGACGACCCCAGGATCCGAGTACTGGAAAGGAACCGGCGTGTCTTGAATCTCGCCCCGCCAACCCACGCCGAAGACTCGGAAGGGTAAAAAGGGATGGTGTGGGAGTACAAGAGAAGCTGAAACGACCACCGAGATAGCACAATGCTCTAAAAAAAAATGCACAACATAATATAAATAAAATAAACTGCTACAAGGTCTACAGAGTCTCATGTCCAAATAAAAGTACAGTCAACAGGAAGGAAAGTACAACTACAAGGGGCATCCCCCGGCGTACAACTACACGGGGCATCCCCCGGCTCTGGAAGACTGGCGGCTAACCCTGACTAGAAGAACCACGCTGAAACTCGGCCGCACCTCTCGAAGACCCCGCCTCACCTGAAAAGTAGGGGTGAGCCTCATTTCATTGGCCCAGTAGGGATCCCGCGAATCCCCACCTCACGCGGAAAACAAGGTAGGAAGCCAGAAAGCAGAAAAGCAACCCTACCTAACAGGAGTACGGTAGAACCAACAAGCTAAAGTAACTAAACGGAAAAACCATCTACTCTAACAGCACGCACTACTAAACCTCGGTCCAACGAAACCCGAGTCCACACCTGCCAGCGAACAGGAGCACTACCCACTAGAAGAACGACCGGAAGCATCCCCTGACGTCTTACACCGCGTCACAAGTGTCTAGCTACAACGCCCCGGGCGTGAGACTCAGACACGCAACAAGTACCACAACAAGGACTAGCTGGGGTCACGCTCGTCAGCGCGTGTCCTAAGCCCCCAACTACGTGTGCACACACAGACCATCTACTCTAGGTCAGGTCCTCCAGCTGGTTTCCCCCCCCACCGGACTCTAGTGGCAAAGGCAAGGGGCCTTACAGTGACTGGCCTAAAAATTGCCTCTCACTGGGTCTCGCTCTCCACCACTCCCAGGTGGGTCTGCACCCGCGTGCGCAGGAAGCTACGACTAGTGGACAGGTCACTGACAGTAAGGACTAACTCACGGAAACCACCGCCAAAGAAACGGGACCGCACACACACGGTGCAGCACAAAGCCTGACGGTCCACCCTTGGGCCGTCACAGGCTGTGACGCACCTACACTGGGGCGTCACAAGGCTCTAACGGTCCACCCCTGGAGCGTCATAAGCCAAAGCAGAACCCGGCCCTGACACACCCACCTAGGCGCGTCATAGGCTGTGACACACCTACACTACAGCGTCACATGGCCCTGACGGTCCGGCCCTGGAGCGTCACAAGCCAAGGCGAAAATAGGCTCTGACGCACCCACCTAGGGGCGTCACAGCACCTGACGGACTAACCCTGGTGCATCAGGGGAGGTGGGTTCGCCTGCTCTAACGCACCCACCCAGGGGCGTTGCAAGGCTGTGACGGGCCAAGCCAGGTGCGTCACAGGCCTTGACCCCCCCAACGGTCAAAAACCAACGGTCGGCAGCCAACGGTCGAACGCAGCCTGACGGTCCAACCTAGGTGCGTCACAGCACTGTGGCGGTCTATCGTGGGACCGTCACAGCCCACAGACCCCACTGGCTGCACACAGGGCTATAACACACCCATCCAGGCGCGTTACACTGTGTGACGGTCACTGGAAGGACTGTCACACCCGCCCGAGGGTGAAACGGCGGGAAACGCCCAAAAAAATCTAACCACGCCCCCATGCCTCCATAGGAGAGGGGGAAATCAAAGGGGAAGACCCCAGGGGACCCCTGGCGTGATTCTAGGCCATCAAAACGCCGAATCGCGGCTCAAATCCATAGATCGGGTGAACTCTCCCCAAAGCATAATTTTGCCCTAAACCACTCAATTACACCCCTCTCAGCTCCCATTCGGCCTACAAATCACGGGGGATGACGAGATGAGCATAGGGATTCATCCCCCTACCTCAATGGAGCAAATGCTCCACCGAATCACCGCCGAAGTAAAGGACGAAGCCTTTAGAATGCCATGCGCCCCGCCTCCCGCCGCAAGAAGGGCACCGCCGGGACCGCCTCGTCGCCGCCGTCGCCGCCACGCCGTTGTCGGAGTGGAGGAGGCCGCGTCTCGGTCCCCCGGGGAAGAAGAATGGCGCGGTGGGGAGGGCGCTCTCCAACGGTTGGAAGAAGAAGAAGAAAAAGGTGCAAAAGAAAAGAAAAAGGTTTGGTATTTATAGAAAATCCAGAAAATTGAAAAAATCCCAAAAAATAGAAAAATACACCTCGATCCTCTCGACGTGCTGATCACAACGGTACCACTCGCAGGTAGATGAACGACCCGGTTCACCCACTACAGGGTTCTGTAGGTGTTTCCGAGACACACGTGGGAATCGGAAAACACGCGGAAAGGTCGTGGAACACGTTCTGAGCCTCCGAACTGACCCGAATCGCACGGATCCCAACACAAAAGATGTCCAGAATATAATTCCAGACACAACGGAGCCAAATTCACAGAAAACACAGATTCGGGACCCAAGAAGAAGGATCCGAAAAGGGTCCGGGACATCACAGCCCATCTGTCTGCGGCAAAACAGAGCTTCGGAGCGGTGACAAGACGTCCCCCAAGGTGCTGTTTCAGCGGCCTGGGAAGCTTATCATGCCGATTTGGATGGCTCCGGTTTAAAGGCCAAGGGAAGGGTTGCGCGCCATTTTAGTGTGACAAGGGAGAGCCAGCGGAGGCTGCGCCGTTTTCAAGGGCATGTAGCTTATTTGCGTGCTGTTTTAACTAAAGAAGCACCATGCTGCTTAAAGAACCGAGGAAGAGGAGGGCGCGCAATTTTAATGGCCAGGGAGGCCCTGGCCGCGCCGGTTCAACACCGCGCCAGTTTAAGTGACTCTTTTGGTGCGACCACGCCGTTTCAAGGGGGGCGATGCTGGGTTGATGGGTTCGTCGACTTTGACCTAGCTCGGATGAATGTTTGATCTCCAGCGCTGCCTTAGTTTTACTGCACCACTTCCGAAGTGTTTATTCTGAAGCTCTCAGGCTTCGGCTTGTCATTCCGCGTGAGACCCGACACGTGTCGAACCCACGTCAGATCGCTCGGGTTTCATCCTGATTCAACATTCGGCCTTGTGAATCGTGCCCTTAATCCTTCTCCCTACCTGTGGGGAGTATCTTCATCGAGTGGGAAACCACTCAAAGGGTTTTTGTCCCCGTTAGGCAACTCTTCGGCCTCCCACAGACCTTTCCGGCATACCGTGTGCCCTTATTGGGTCACTCAGGTTTTATGCCGATATTGCCTTTGGCACCCTATTTCGGGGGACTAGGGATATTTATTCAACCCGAGAAGCTTCCTTATCAGGCGGTAGAGCTCCCAGTGTGTTTTCACCCGGATCAGACGAGCTATAAGGCTTGTTCGGATAGCCAAGACCCGGAGTTCTTTCTCGTGAATTTTTTGGGTGTCCACAAATGCCCCTCGCTCGTAAGTGTCATGACTGAGGGATGAGGGAGCGGGGCCTACGAGTGCGACTTCTTGCTCGATAGGTGGCTGATATCGGGGCCGTGTAGCTTTGAACATTTTTCATCAGCTATGCTTGGATACTGGTGGTTGACGAGCTTGAACATTTTCTTTTCTTTTTTTTCTCCTTTTTCTTCTTCTCTTTCTCTCTTTTCTTTTCTTCTTCTCTTTTTTTTCTTTTTTTTTGAATAACTTTGGACAGCTACCGACGTGGACGCCGATGGTGAGGAGTTGTTGGCTTGAATGCCAATAATTGAAAAGCTGTCAGCTCGGGTGTCGATTATTGAAAAGTTATTGGTCCGTACGTCAATGGCTAAAAATGCTGTAGACTTTGATACCGATGGTTTGAAAGTTGTTGGCTTCATTGCCGATAATTGGTAAGTCGTTGGCTTGAAGCCCCAATAATTGGGAAGCTGTCAGCTCAGATGCCGATAATTAGGAAGCTACTGGCTCGGATGTCGATAATTGGGAATCTGTCAGCTTAAGTACCGATAATTGGGAAGCTGTCGACTCGAGTGCCGATAATTGAGAAGCTGTTGACTTGAGCGCTGATAACTGGGAAGCTGTCGGCTTAAATACCGATGATTAGGAAGCTGTCAGCTTAGATGCCGATGATTTGAAAGCCGTTGGCTCAGATGCCGATGGTTTGAAAGCTTTCGGCTTAGATGCTAATGGTTCGAAAGTTGTCAGCTTAGGTACCAAGGGTTGGAAAGCTGTCGGCTTAGGTACTGATGGTCGGAAAGCTGTCGGCTTAGTGCCGATGGTTTGAAAGCTGTCGGCTTATACGTCGATGATTTGAAAGTTGTCGGCTTGGATGCCGATGGTTTGAAAGCTGTCAGCTTAGATGCCGATGGTTTGCATATATTTTATAATCATCTCTCTTTTTTTTCTCTTCTCTTTTTTTCTTCTTTCAACATCATCGCCATTTATTTTGTTGCATCATTATCATTTATTATCATCTTTTCTTTTCTTTTAATCATCATTGTTTTCTTCTTACTTCCTTTTTTATTACCATCATTTTATCATTTTTCATCATCATTCATTTTTTTTCTTCTTTTTTATTACCCCTTTTTTTGAGCATGCAAGCATTCGCTAACATCAAGCATAAAATAGATACATAGTATATCCCCTATATCGGGAATAGGATAGCGATGAAGCCCCAGATTCATAGACTGCGTGCGACCGACAAGTCATAACTAAAAGAGCCTTGCATTCGCCAAAAGGATATCGCATAGCCCATGCATATAGATTAAATCATGATTTTCACCCAAGACAATTTCTCCGTGGTGTGGAAGTGCTGGTATATGAGCAACATGCCCCAAACATAGGGATGACCAAACATTCCAAGTGACGCTAAGGGATTGCTCTACTGCCTACATGTGCATTTCAGGCTTTCGACTTTCGGTAGCTTCACACAGCCCCCTTGTTTATTTTTAATTCTGGACTTCACCGTTCGGCGCGAGTTTCATCATTTGTTTCAGTGGGGATTCCCGACTACTAAAATTCGTCCTTTATCACAATTCGCTTCACCATTTTCACGTGAGTCTCCTCATTTGTTTCAGTGGAGATTCTTGGCTACTTGGATCCACATTTCGCTTCTCCATCATTTTTCTTTTCTCTCTTTTTTTTTGAAAGGGGGCAAGCAGCTTTTTCCTCACGATTACCCTTCATGTGAGCGTAGGAAATTCGAGCATCCACATAGTGTTAGGAAGAAATTCTATGATCCTTACAGTTAGAAACCACTGATCGCATTGTGTGCAAAGTGTTGGAGTCTTGTCTCGGGTATATTTTGTGACTTGTGCTAAGAACATAGCTATGACTCTTTCCCATCGACGTATGCACTTTCCACAATGGGCTTTTCTTCCTTAGTATATGCCATGGCGACCACAGCCCAGACCCCCACTCGCCCTCCTAGGAACTGCAGGTTCGCCCCCCTCTCGCAGGGCCAAGGTCCCTCGCCTCTCTTCTTTCCCAAGTGAGACCGCAGGTGGTGGATGCTGAGGATAGGTGTTGCTAAAAGCTGATACCTCTTGGAACCCACTTCTTATATAGGTTTTTTTTTCAATCCTCCCAAGGCCTTTTCCCACATCCAGTAAGGCTCAGCCCAGCCCAAAGGTCGCTGGCTTAAAGAGGGGGTCAATGCTAAGCACCCCTTTGGTTTGAACAGAGGTGACCCTTCGTCTACCCGGTCAAAGATATGAATTGGAGTGCTTTTCTGTTAGAATTTAGGTTAGGCTATATTCATATGAAAAAAAGAGGACCTCCAGATATAACTTTTAGTCATGGTTTTGTCGAATTTCATCAACTCTAGCGTGAGTTATGATTTTCACAACATTAACATTATTCCTCCTCTATTTCAGTCGTGACCCTTCATCTACCTGGTCATAAATGCGAGCGGCACGCTCTTCTGTTGGGATTTGGATTGGGATGTCTTTATATGAAATCAAAAGGGCTTCCATCTCTAATATTAGGTCATGGTTTCATCAAATTTCATTATTCCTAGAAATAGTTATGATTTTCACAAGATTAACATTTATTTTCCCCCGTTCCAGTAGTGACCTTTAGGTAGTCCGAGGTAATTTGAGTATAACTCTAGTATCCAGGTGGAATTTGGCCTTGACCTCAACATAGAAGATGTGGCTAACATCCAATGCAAAATTATGGTCTTGGCTGTTGCATCCCTATGGTTTTGATGATGTCCCACACTATAAATCAATCTTCTATCTCTAGATTAATGCTGTTTCATCATGTGAGTGAGTACAGTTCAATGGCTGTCAGATAACATGCTCTACCTTAATTCTGCCTACACTCTGTCTGCACAGTCTTCACACCAGTGTGTCAACTCAGCGTGCTGATGCGTCGACCCTTCAGTCATTGCATGTCTCCGTTCTCACACCTGTGCGTCAACTTAGTGTGCTGATGCGTAGACTCTTCTGTTCAGGTTCTTCATTTGATTAAGTCTATACATCATCAGTTGAACGTAAAAGTAATACGTTGCAGCGTCAACTCATTGGGCTGCAGCGTCAACTCAGCATGTTTACACTTCGCCTTGAGACTTTCAAGTCTATACACCCTTCACTCTTTGCAAGTCTGTACAGCCTACCGTCTCATGCATCGTCTAATGTTAAAGTCTCCACATCGCATTGCATCGTCTCTATCAGTGTCTCACTGGTCTAGTCTGTATAGACTTTAGCGTCTCATGAAAGTCTATACATCGCATCAATTTTTAGAAGTCTGTACACTGGCCTTTGCATTAAGCCTCAAAGTCTGTATAGTCGTGTACAGTGGATTCCAAGTGTATACATCCTTCAGCTGGATCTCTTCAAGTCTGTACATCGCCCAACTGATTTGGCAAGTCTATACAACGTGAAGTCTTCACCTCGTCTTGGTTCAAGCCTATACAGTCTGAAGTCTACATGGCTTTACATCCACAGAGTCTGTACAGCCTATCTAACTTAATGGGTAGCATGCCTTTAGTGCGTTGACGCACTTGGCTGACTGCGTAGACGCAATGGTGCGTCTTTCGCTTCCTTCTTGTTCACTGCGTCGACGCTGACACTGGATGCGTTGACGCATTGGTCAGCTTGCCTAGGGAGTGAGCATTTTTCTTGAGGAACTGAGGCGACGCTGCACGCTGGAAGCGTTGACGCCTTGGCTGTTGACCAAGGGTCTTTTGATCAGCATCAAAGTCTGACAATTGTCCACTTTTTACAAGTCTACACATTGGGTTGTACGACCACAATCCTATACATTCTGTTATTACAGCTTGAGTCTTCAGAGCTCACAGCACACTCATTACAAGTCTGTACACTGGTTAGGCTTTGTGAAGTCTACACAGTGGCTGAGCAATGTGAAGTCTACACATTTGTCTCCTCTAGAGGTCTATACATCGGCTAAGGGTCTTCAAGTTCATATAGAGTCATCTGATGCATGCTGTCTGAAGTCTGTACAGCATGCCTTGCTGTTTACAGCTTTCAAAGACACATTGCATTGCGTCAACGCAGTGCATTGGCACGTAGTGTAGCGTCAACGCATTGCATTGTGCATACCCTGGTAAAGTATATACATGCGGTTATTCATTAAGTCTATACATTCTCTCACGATTGTACACAGTTACTCAGTTGATGTTTCTGAAGTATATACATTCTTGCTAAAAGCCTAAACTAACTAAGTCTATACATTCCATCTGTCTGTCTGTAGGCGATTCAGGCTGATGATTGGGCACGTGAATCGAGGTTGGCACCTGACACGTGATCCAAGACAACAGGTGCATGACACGTGGATGGCAACCTTGTTAGGATGCTGCCATGTGGTCGAAATTCAAAATGATCTGGCCAAAAGTGCATGGGCGGGAACCTGGCAGCCACACGCCATTATCTGCTATAAATATAGAGCTTCATCCTTCAGTAGAAGTTCGATCGTGAAAATAAAAAGCAGAAGCCATTGGTGAGAGTTTGCACGATCCATAAAAGAAAAAAGAGCAGAGAGTTCCAGATCTGAGAGGAGATTGTCCGAGAGAGAGAGAGAGTGTGTGTGGATTGATGAATTGCTTCATTTGAAGCTACATTTGTATTGGGTTTCAGAACCGATTTCTCCTTCATTGGTTTTTCTTTCTATTTTGCTTTCATTTATTTTGTTCTTCCATTCTGATTTGAATTGGTTTTCCTCCGTGTGTGGAGGAAGGGAGTACTACTCCAGTTTCCCTCTGAGTTGCAGAGGAAGAGAGATCGGTGATCTCTGGTGTTGTTAGTGACAGGTTGTCATTAACAGTTTCCCTCCGTGTGTGGAGGAAGGGAGAGGATTCTCCGGTTGTGTTCTAGCTGGGAGCCAGAACAGGTTTCAAGTTCTGTGGGTAGCAGAGCTTGGTCGAGAGATTTGTTTCCCTTGGGTGTTCAAGCTGTGTGGCAGCATCTTGTACGCAGACTGAGTCTGCTGTGATCTAGCTTTGTCTAGTGGAATCCTCACTCTAGTTGGAGTGAGGGGTGGATGTAGATTGCGGACTGCAATCGAACCACCTAAAAACCGAGTGTCTCCTCTGTGGTTTGCTATTGATTTCTGTGCTCTTCATCTGCTTGTCTCTTTGCCTTCAAGTGATCAGTCTTTCCTCTCATTTACATTTCTCTGTGTACGGGTTAAGGAGGTGCGTTAGCAGTAGAATCTATTTTCCGCCTAAGTTTCTGCAAATTGGGAGTGATCTATTCATCCCCCCCTTCTATATCACTCTTGCTGCGCTAACAATTGGTATCAGAGCAGGTTTACGCCATGTGGACGAACGGTCAAGGAAATGCTGGTGGTCCTAGAACCTTCATGGCCGAAGGTCAATCCATTAGTCGCCCTCCTTATTTCGATGGTAATAACTATCTGTTTTGGAAGAACAGGATGGAAGTGTTCATCAGGGCTCAGAGTCATAAACTGTGGAGAGTAATCACGGTGGAGCCATATGAGCTGCCACCAAACGAGGATGCTTGGACAGATGACCATGTCAAGCTCTCTTCACTCAACTGGACGGCGCTGAACATAATCCAGTGTGCTGTTCATCCAGAGGAATATGCCCGTATATCTGCATACAGAACTGCCAAGCGAATGTGGGATGAGCTGTAATTGATCTATGAAGGTACAGCTTAAGTGAAAGCCTCGAAGGTAAACCTCTACACTTCTAAGTATGAAATGTTTAAGATGAATACAGATGAGAATATAACCGAAATGTATGCCAGGTTATCCTTGATCACTAACACTCTTAAAGGGCTAGGGAAGGATCTTGCTGAGGTAGATATAGTCAGGAAAATCCTTAGATCTTTATCCCTGTTGACAGCTAAAATATGAACAAAGATAAAGATGGGACCGGACCAGCGACAAAGACTGGAAGATGCCTGCAAAGTCAGGATTGAGGGAGGATCCTCACCACCAACCAATTGCCCGGCTAGGACCGTCTCAAGCCTAGCTAATGTCCGATGTTATCGTCATCATTCAGATGCCAATACTGATAAAGCCCCAGTTTGTTCACTGATGGAACCTCGAGATGATCTCAACAAAGCTGTGTCACTACTAAAGGGGCCTCTTTCGGTTCTGATAAAAGTCAATACAAAATAACTAAGAGAAGCCAAGGCAATTATGCGGCCTAAAAGCACTAAATGGGCCGGCCGATTGGGCTTCTGACCATGGCGCCGGGAACCTCAACGAAGGGCCACTGGACGTGCCGAGAGCCTGAAGGAAGGCGCGCCGGGAACTTCTCCCATGGATACAGGCGCCGAGATCCCTTTCGCAAGGCAAGGGTTCTATAAAACCCATTGCCCCTCCCTTCGAAGAAAGAGAAGCGGACAGACAGAGATAAGAAAAGAAAGAGGCAAAGAAAAAAGAACGAAGAGATATCCAGAAAGAAAAGAGATAGGAAAAGAAAGGGAGAGAGTCTCCGTCGAAAGGAGAAGCAGAAGAAAGAAGGAAGAGAGGCTCCAGGTGGGCTGATAGGGGGAGGGAGAGGAGTCAATGCTCCACCCTCCCCCCCCATGTTCGATGTTTCTTTTTCTTTCTTTTTCTCTTTACTGATTCCCCGTATGTAATGGTAGAGATCTTGATGTTTAGATTGTTCATACGATTCTCTCCCTTCTTCTCCTCTGTGTGTTTCTTGGCTTCAGTTATGAAGTCGATGTAAGTGAAGGTGAGATGAATAAATGCAATGGCCGTGATGGATTTTAGGCGATACTATCTTCTTTTGTCTCCATGTGTATGCATACTGTTTGTATGAATGCCCCATGGGCGAAATAACTCAGGCTTCGGAGCCAGGTCTGTTCTTCGAACAGGGACGAAGGTAGAACCCCCACCCTTGTTCAATGGGTTGCTGGGTTCTATTCTCTTCTCTCTTCCCGCTTCAATAGCATGCCTTCCGTATGTATTTGAGTCTATTCCTCAAGCCCCTTGTGCTGTCCGGGAACCAGAGACATTAATCTCTTGGTTCCCTGGCCCGCCGGCTATAAATGATGCATTTGAACCCGTAGACGAATGCTACCCTGGATCCCCATTCCAATCGTTGAATGATTAGGGTCTGAGGTCTCAGCATCAAGGGTTCTCTCGTTGCAGATCTGCTTCCCAGATGATACCATGCTAGTCCGGGGGATCAGAGACAGCCATCTCTTGACTCCCCCAGACGTCTGGCATTATACAGATAAAGGCTACTCAGCCCCGATGATGGTCTCTCCTCCTCCTGATGATCTGGCCTCTCAGATCCATTGGCATCCTTCTAGCAGAGGTGTTCATGAAATCTCATCATACACCCCCGATTCGGTCTCAATCTGAGCCATAAAACCCAGAAATCCCAAAAACAGAGCATCGTTATTGAGCTCTGAAACCCTAAAATCCTTCCGCATTCCACCTTCTCGGCGTGCAAGTTTCCCCGCCGAGAACTGTAAGGCCGAGAGGCCTTCCTCTCTTGCTAAACGACAAAGCCTCTCCTTATGAAGAAAACCACAGCCCACAGCCTCCCGGCGCCAGGCTCCCGGCGCGGCCATGAGCGCGCCGGGAAGCCTTGTGCCGAGAGTCCCCCTCCCAAGGCCGAGAAGCCCTCTCCATCCACCAAATACCAGGCCGAGAACTCCCTTGGCCAGCCAAATGACCACGCCGAGAGCCCCTTGGCCAGCCCAAGGGCCAGGCCGAGAGCCCCCTTTTGGCCACTTCATAGCGCGCCGAGAAGCCCCCCTATAGCCCACGCCGAGAAGGCCACAAACCCCATGCCGAGAGCCCAAGGACCAGGCCGAGATCCCCCCTTTGTCCACCAAATGCTCATGCCGATACCCCTGCTTCGGCCAATGAAACACAGACCAAGGTTCATCTCTGCACTATTATACTTCAACTCTTTAACCTCCCCATACATCTGTCAAGAGGATGCTTGGAGATCATCAGATACACCCTGAGGAGATACATCAATGGGGAAAACCTCCCCTACATTCCTATGTCCCGAATTGGATTCGCATGCAACCCCGTAGGTTCGGCGGACCTTGTCTTTACAAGGGTTTCGTCGACCTCCGAGACGGGGAATAGTGATCGATGATAGAGACATGTACAGTCTCCTTGAGCCTTAGTGCTCCCCCGCTTTTTGGCTTTCATCCCGGCATTCCGTCGATGTCAGCCTATATCATCCCTTGGCAGATGCTAAGTCTAGGGGAGGTGCTGCCAAAATTCCCCCAGGATGATGAAAGCCAATATTAAGCTGCCCCCGGGAACCTTTGCACACTTGCACTGCATTGATAACATACTCAAATATTGTTACTGAATCTTAAATCCGAATTTTGTTCCGGGGGCTCCGCCCCCGGAAACCCCCGCAAGGGGCGCTGCCCCCTTGACCCCCGCAACCTGACCGCGCAGGTCGATCCGCGTGCGAGGGCGCAACATTAAGCGTTCGCTTACATTCCGTCGTCCCGCATCGGGTTCACGAATAACCCCTTTAGCTCGGGAGGGCTCTGCCATTGCACGAGTGCCGCCGACTTTTATAGGGAATATCAAATATTGCCCCATGGCAGATACGCGATTCGGGAAGTTCAACACTTCTCTCTCTTTTGGCTTTCATCCCGGCACTCCGTGGGTGATAGCCTATTTCCCCCTGGGCATAACCCAGATAAAGGGAAGATGCTGTCGAAATACTGATCGATGTTTTAAACCTCATCACGGTCGCGGCTCAGGCTACCTGTGATTGAGATCCTCCTTCCCCCCTTAACCCCGGGCTTTGAACCGCCGACTTAACGATATCATCCGTTTCTACGGTTGGTGTCATTATCTTGCCCGCCTTTCTGGCTTCGGTATGAAGTTCCATTTCCGCACACGAATATACGTTTGCCTCTCGAGGCCTCCTACTTTTAGCGTTTAATCAAGGGTTGTCCTTCCTTGGAAGGACGTAATTAACGTCATAGCGTTCATGGTATGACGGACTCCGGGTCCTGACTCGGACTTCACAATCGACTGACCATGTCAGATCGAGCGCACAATAAAATTATCACTTCGGTGACTGGCACGCCAATAAATAAATAATAAAATAAATAAATAAATAAATAAAATAAACCAAATAAGATAAATGCGTCGAACAAGCCCCGGCATGGCAATGCTCACTAGACAGTTCAGAAAATTTTTGAAGAAAAAGGGAAAGACCTTTAGGAAGAAGAAGCCACAACCCTTTAACAAGAATGCTGAATTTACCAGTTACAGGGATAGAAATCCTAAGAAACTGACTTGTTTTAATTGTAACAAACAGGGACACATGAGAGGCGAATGCCCAGACCTCCAGAAGAAGGGTGCCTATCTTCAGAAGAAAAATATAAAGGTGCAGAGGAAGAAGAAGCCACAGGCGATGGTCTGCACATGGAGCGAGGATGAAGAAGACCCCGAAGATGCTTCCTCAGAAGAATATGAAGATGGAATTTGTCTTATGGCAAACAGTGAAGAGAAGGTAATAAACGTCTTTGAAAATTTCTCAATTGATGACTGGGAGGATGCTTATGGTGATTTGCTAGATAAATTTAATTCTCTTAGCAAAGAGCACAGAGTTCTGAAAAGAAAATTTAACACAAATATTGAAGAACAAACTCTGGTCTGTGAGGAAAATGAAAAGCTAAAAGAACAACTAGAAGAAATGACCTCACTAAGGAAAGAGAATGATAAGCTTAAGGGAGAAATTCAAGGAAGTCAAAAACAGCTCAATGAATTCAAAACTAAAATTGAAGAAAGCATGAATGAAATTAGAGTGAATTCAGAGAAATATGAAGCTGTGAAGAAAGTAAATGCTGAACTCCTAAAGAATTCTGAGTCTCTTCAAAAGGAGCTGGAAGATAAACAGAAAGTCTTAGAAAAGTTTGTCCAAGGAAAGACTAGCCTAGATGCTATACTAGGGACTAGGGTCAATTTCAATAAGGAAGGTCTAGGCTATGACCCAACCAACAAGAGACCCTTGCAATTCAAGACCATTACCTTCTGTTCAGAGAAGGGAAAAGAAAAGCTGGACACACCATCCAGCTCAAACAGCTCTAAGGAAACTCAAAGTCCTAAAGAAAACACAAAAACCAGTACTGGACAACCATTTAAGATTGGAATGAACTTTATGAAGAATAACATTAAGTCCACTCACCAGAACACAAATGGTAGCTGGACCAAGAAAATAAATCAGAATAAGAGCTGGAATTATAACAATCAGATGGGTCCAAACAAGACCTACTGGAGGAATAACTTTCATGGTCAAAGATATGCTAATCAACAAGCCTACAGAAAATTTCCTAGGAATAGGAAGACTAATGAATGGAATAGAACTCAATTCTCCAGTTCAGCTGAATTCAACTTTAATAAACCAGAAAGGAAGGTGCCAGAGAAAACCATGCTGAAACAAATCTGGATACCTAAACACTTGATCAGAGATTTGAACATTGTCCTTGGACCCAACTCATCTTGGGTTCCAAATCACTCTGCTTGATTTATTTGTGTAGGTCGGCCTGGCAGCTGAAGACAACAAGTGGTACCTCGACAGTGGCTGCTCCAGGCATATGACAGGAGACCGATCCAAGTTCAGCAAGATAGAGATGAAGCCCGGGGGTCTGGTCAAGTTTGGAGGAAAGAACAAAGGTAAAATAATTGGAGTTGGCACAGTAGGTAAGTCTTCCACAAACTCCATTGAAAAAGTATTACTTGTGGAAGGGCTTCAACACAACCTGATTAGCATTAGCCAATTATGTGACAGGGGTCACAGGGTTGTATTTGATGATAGTTCATGTAAAATCCTTGAAACAAATTCTGACATGGTTAAATTTGTAGCCAATAGGATTAATAATGTCTACATTGTAGACTTAGATGAGAATTCTGAATCTACTATTTGCTTATCTGCCAATTCTGAAAATGATGCCTTTGAATGGCATAGACGTCTAAGTCATGCTAGCTTTTCAACTTTAAATAAATTGGTCAAGCATGATTTAGTTAGAGGCATGCCTAAAATTAAATTCAACTCAATATCAAAAGCATGTGATGCCTGTGCTCTAGGCAAACAGACCAGAAATTCTTTTAAATTGAGATCTGAGCCATTGTCTTCTAGACCAATGGAACTTCTTCATATGGACCTTTTCGGTCCAACTAGAACTTAGAGTCTTAATGGAAACAGGTTTGGCTATGTCATCATAGATGACTTCTCTAGATATTCATGGATATTTTTCTTAGCAAATAAGAGTGATGCATTTCAAAAGTTTAATCTGTTTTTCAATAAGGTCAAACAAGAAGGGAAGTACAAGGTTAGTTCTATTCAATCTGACCATGGAGGTGAGTTTGAAAACTCCATGTTTATTGATCTTTGTGACAAAGAAGGACTAACTCACAGGTTTTCTTCTCCCAGGACACCTGAACAAAATGGGATTGTGGAGAGAAGAAATAGAACAGTGGTGGAAATGGCCCGAACCATGTTGATTGAAAGTAAATTACCTAGAAGGTTTTGGGCAGAAGCGGTCAATACAGCAACCTACATAATCAACAGGGCCATGGTAAGACCCATACACAAGAAAACACCCTATGAGCTTCTAAAAGGTAAGAAACCAAACTTGTTTCATTTCAGAATTTGTGGAGTAAAATGTTTTATTCATAACAATGATAAGAAAGATTTAGACAAGTTTGAAGCCAAGAGTTCACCTGGAATATTCTTGGGTTACTCTGAAGTGTCAAGGGCATATAGGATATTTAACATATCAGATCAGAAAGTGGAAGAATATCCACACATCCTTTTTAGTGAAAAGAAAGATGTCTCTAATGTTGAAAATCTTGACAGGGATTCCAATCATGGTGGAGACTTTCTAGAAGACCAACAGGAAGAAGAGAAGACTCAGCCAAATGGAGAAACAAATTCCCCCAATCAGGAAGGGCCAAGAGAAACAGGTGAGTCTTCAACAAATATCAGATTTCTTAAAGACCATCCGTTAGATAAAGTCATAGGCAATCCTGAAGATTCTCTTCGGACTAGGTCTCATTTTAGAAATGTGAATAATGATGACTTAATTGCTTTAGTCTCACAAATTGAACCCAAAACAGTAGAAGAGGCCTTAGCTGATCAAGCTTGGGTCAATGCTATGAGTGAGGAATTAGGTCAGTTTGAAAGGAATAATGTCTGGGAGCTTGTCCCAAGACCAGATGGTATTAATGTCATAGGAACCAAGTGGGTGTTCAAAAATAAGATGAATGAAGATGGAATTATCTCGAGGAATAAGGCCAGACTAGTAGCCAAAGGCTACTGTCAAGAATTTGGTGTAGACTTTGATGAATCCTATGCACCTGTTGCTAGGATGGAAGCTATAAGACTGTTGCTTGCCTTTGCATGCTCAAAGAACATAAAACTCCAACAAATGGATGTTAAAAGTACCTTTTTAAATGGAGTCATTAAAGAAGAAGTTTTTGTTGAACAACCTCCTGGATTTCAATATTCTCCTCAACCTAACCAAGTTTTCAGGTTAAACAAAGCCTTATATGGTCTAAAGCAGGCTCCAAGAGCTTGGTATGAAAGATTATCTGAATTTCTGATCAGCAAGGGCTACAAAAGAGGTAAAGTTGATCAGACTTTATTTACCAAGGGCATGAATAAAGATCTCATCATAGTTCAGGTATATGTAGATGACATTGTATTTGGATCAACTAAGCATGAACTATGTGATGAATTTTCTACCATGATGTCTGCTGAATTTGAAATGAGCTTGGTTGGTGAACTAAAATATTTTCTTGGATTGCAGGTACAGCAGCTAGAAGATGGGTGCTTCATCAACCAAACCAAATACACAATGGAACTGTTCAAAAGGTTTGGCATGGAAAACTTTAAGCACATTACTACACCCATGGGCACCAATACTTCATTGGATGCAGATGAGACAGGTAAAGAAGTAAATGCCAAACTTTATAGAGGTATGATTGGATCACTACTTTACTTGACAGCCTCTAGACCTGATATACAATTCAGTGTAGGAATGTGTGCAAGGTATCAGTCTAGACCTACTGAACTACACTTAGCTGCAGTTAAAAGAATCTTCAGATATTTGTCAGCTAGTCACTCTCTTGGTTTATGGTTTCCTGCATCTCACACACTTAACCTAGTAGCATACACAGATGCTGACTATGCAGGCTGTAAACTAGACAGGAAAAGCACAAGTGGCCATTGTGAATTCTTGGGTGGGTGTTTAGTGTCTTGGGGCTCCAAGAAACAACATTCTGTGGCCCTCTCCACTGCAGAAGCTGAATATGTGGCTGCAGGGAGTTGTGGAACACAAGTCATATGGATTAAACACCAGCTTCAGGACTACCAAGTAGACCTGGGGTGCACACCTATTTACTGTGATAATACTAGTGCCATCAATCTTGCTAAAAATCATGTTTTGCATTCACGAACCAAACACATAGAGATAAGACATCATTTTATAAGAGATGAGGTGTCTAAGAATAATTTTGAACTGATTCATGTAGGCACAGATAATCAGATTGCTGACATATTCACAAAACCTCTAGATAATGAAAAATTTTCCACATTAAGAAGAGAATTAGGCTTATACAAATTGTCTTAATAATGAAGCCTGTTCTTGTTGTGAGGGGGAGTTGTGCTTGTCTGATGTTTAGCCTTCTTGCATGCTGGTTTAAGGGGGAGTTCAGAATGCTTACTGGTTAGCTTTCAGGAATGCCCTAAATAAAGGAAAGCCTTGAGATCTTGCTGGAATGTTTTATTGAGGAATGCTATGTCTTAGGGGGAGCTGAGTTGTAATGTGAGAAGAGAAGTTCCTTGACAGATTCAAAAGGGCTGTCCAGATGTGTACCTTTGCTGGTCTTGCATGACTGATTTAGTGTGGTTCTCTCAGAAAGTAGAGTGTCACTTATCTCTTAAGTCTATAAGTCAGTGACTCTAATCTCCAAGTTAGAATCTTTCCTTTGGTACTCCTTCAGAGATCTGGACTAATTGCATAAAGTATATCTTCCTACATTGTCATTGATTATGATTCAGGCCAAAAACTTGTATGTCTTGATATCTGACCCAATCAACTTGAAATCTAGACTTCAAGACTCAATTCAAGAAAAGTCCTTTTTGGTATTATTTTCAATCATTCTATCTCTTTAACTCAAGGGCTTAACTGAACAAACATGTTCTGTTTTGATCATTGAGAAACTTGGAGCTTCATCAATGAAATGAATATTTCTCCCAAGTCATGAGGTGTCAAATACTTAAAATAAATGAAAAGTCATGACAGAGCAATGGTGGCTTGCTGGTGAGTAGCTGGGGACTCTGGCCTCTAATCAAGGTGTTTCCTCATGTCAAAAGCCATAGTTACTAACTCTGTTTCTTAATAAAAAAAAAGGAAGGAAGTAATAAGGTACTCACTATGAGTAACTGGAGATTCAGGCCTCTAATCAAGGTGTCTCCCTAATGTCAAAGGAAGTGAACTACCAACTTACTCATTGATCTTCTTGAAAATCATCTCCAACAAAAATTCCTTGTTGTTATGCAACTAATGGATTGCTTGTCTTCAATACCTTGAGAACACCTCTCTGATTTAGTCTCTTGCTGTCTTGTGGGCTAGTTGAATGATCAGCTATATTTGGCCATACTTGTGAACTCCTGCTCTAAATCATCCACTATGTATGCTGATAAACTTGTCTATCATTCTACTTCTCTATTGTGTACTGAAGTCTAAAGAATCTTCTCTTGAGATTAGAAACTCACTTATTCTCTTAAGACCTACTCGTGACTTTCTACACTAAGAAGTTACTGCCCTGAGTCCTCATGTTTCCAGCACTGTCATACATTCTGTAGTTCTTTTTGTTGATGTCAAAGGGGGAGAGAAGTTTGCAATATCAGTGAGTATTGGTTTTATCTTGAGCTTTGAGGGGAGTCATGTTGCTTCGTGGAAGATATGGTTATGAGTTGTGGGGGAGATGAGAGTGTGCTGTAGGGAATGTTTAATTCATTTGCATGAGCATGTCTTGAATTTATTCTGCTTGTTGCAGCTGGTATTAACTTTTTGTTGAAACTTGATATTGCTTGATTCATAGTGTTGTCATCATCAAAAAGGGGGAGATTGTTGCATCCCTATGGTTTTGATGATGTCCCACACTATAAATCAAGCTTCTATCTCTAGATTAATGCTATTTCATCATGTGAGTGAGTACAGTTCAATGGCTGTCAGATAACATGCTCTACCTTAATTCTGCCTACACTCTATCTGCAAAGTCTTCACACCAGTGCGTCAACTCAGTGTGCTGATGCGTCGACCCTTCAGTCATTGCATGTCTCTGTTCTCACACCTGTGCGTCAACTCAGTGTGCTGATGCGTAGACTCTTCTATTCAGGTTCTTCATTTGATTAAGTCTATACATCATCAGTTGAACGTAAAAGTAATACGTTGCGGCGTCAACTCATTGGGCTGCAGCGTCAACTCAGCATGTTTGCACTTCGCCTTGAGACTTTCAAGTCTATACACCCTTCACTCTTTGCAAGTCTGTACAGCCTACCGTCTCATGCAGCGTCTAATGTTAAAGTCTCCACATCACATTGCATCGTCTCTATCAGTGTCTCACTGGTCTAGTCTGTATAGACTTTAGCGTCTCATGAAAGTCTATACATCGCATCAATTTTTAGAAGTCTGTACACTGGCCTTTGCATTAAGCCTCAAAGTCTGTATAGTCGTGTACAGTGGATTCCAAGTGTATACATCCTTCAGCTGGATCTCTTCAAGTCTGTACATCGCCCAACTGATTTGGCAAGTCTATACAACGTGAAGTCTTCACCTCGTCTTGGTTCAAGCCTATACAGTCTGAAGTCTACATTGCTTTACATCCACAGAGTCTGTACAGCCTATCTGACTTCATGGGTAGCATGCCTTTAGTGCGTTGACGCACTTGGCTGACTGCGTAGACGCAATGGTGCATCTTTCGCTTCCTTCTTGTTCACTGCGTCGACGCTGACACTGGATGCGTTGACGCATTGGTCAGCTTGCCTAGGGAGTGAGCATTTTTCTTGAGGAACTGAGGCGACGCTGCACGCTGGAAGCGTTGACGCCTTGGCTGCTGACCAAGGGTCTTTTGATCAGCATCAAAGTCTGACAATTGTCCACTTTTACAAGTCTACACATTGGGTTGTACGACCATAATTCTATACATTCTGTTATTATAGCTTGAGTCTTCAGAGCTCACAGCACACTCATTACAAGTCTGTACACTGGTTAGGCTTTGTGAAGTCTACACAGTGGCTGAGCAATGTGAAGTCTACACATTTGTCTCCTCTAGAGGTCTATACATTGGCTAAGGGTCTTCAAGTTCATACAGAGTCATCTGATGCATGCTGTCTGAAGTCTGTACAGCATGCCTTGCTGTTTACAGCTTTCAAAGACACATTGCATTGCGTCAACGCAGTGCATTGGCACATAGTGTAGCGTCAACGCATTTCATTGTGCATACCCTGGTAAAGTCTATACATGCGGTTATTCATTAAGTCTATACATTCTCTCACGATTGTACACAATTACTCAGTTGATGTTTCTGAAGTATATACATTCTTGCTAAAAGCCTGAACTAACTAAGTCTATACATTCCATCTGTCTGTCTGCAGGTGATTCAGGCTGATGATTGGGCACGTGAATCGAGGTTGGCACCTGACACGTGATCCAAGACAACAGGTGCATGACACGTGGATGGCAACCTTGTCAGGATGCTGCCATGTGGTCAAAATTCAAAATGATCTGGCCAAAAGTGCATGGGCGGGAACCTGGCAGCCACACGCCATTATCTGCTATAAATATAGAGCTTCATCCTTCAATAGAAGTTCGATTGTGAAAAGAAAAAGCAGAAGCCATTGGTGAGAGTTTGCACGATCCAGAAAAGAAAAAAGAGCAGAGAGTTCCAGATCTGAGAGGAGATTGTCCGAGAGAGAGAGTGTGTGTGTGGATTGATGAATTGCTTCATTTGAAGCTACATTTGTATTGGGTTTCAGAACCGATTTCTCCTTCATTGGTTTTTCTTTCTATTTTGCTTTCGTTTATTTTGTTCTTCCATTCTGATTTGAATTGGTTTCCCTCCGTGTGTGGAGGAAGGGAGTACTACTCCAGTTTCCCTCTGAGTTGCAGAGGAAGAGAGATCGGTGATCTCTGGTGTTGTTAGTGACAGGTTGTCATTAACAGTTTCCCTCCGTGTGTGGAGGAAGGGAGAGGATTCTCCGGTTGTGTTCTAGCTGGGAGCCAGAACAGGTTTCAAGTTCTGTGGGTAGTAGAGCTTGGTCGAGGGATTTGTTTCCCTTGGGTGTTCAAGCTGTGTGGCAGCATCTTGTACGCAGACTGAGTCTGCTGTGATCTAGCTTTGTCTAGTGGAATCCTCACTCTAGTTGGAGTGAGGGGTGGATGTAGATTGCGGACTGCAATCGAACCACCTAAAAATCGAGTGTCTCCTCTGTGGTTTGCTATTGATTTCTGTGCTCTTCATCTGCTTGTCTCTTTGCCTTCAAGTGATCAGTCTTTCCTCTCATTTACATTTCTCTGTGTACGGGTTAAGGAGGTGCGTTAGCAGTAGAATCTATTTTCCGCCTAAGTTTCTACAAATTGGGAGTGATCTATTCATCCCCCCCCCCCTTCTATATCACTCTTGCTGCGCTAACAGTGGCTTCATGTCATTTCATCAACCACAGATGAAGTTATAAATTTCCCATTAATTTCACGTGAATTTATCCATCAGTCACACCTATTCGCGATAGCTGGCAGCAAAGGGCTCAGAACCTTGGGTTCTAGTACGAATTGGGTTTCTACCTCCTCAGAGGAGTTTGAGTCAAGGGCCCAATATTTCTAATGGTCCATGTTTCAGCCCATTTGGATAACCATGGGTCAAGATATCCTTATTTCAACAGGTGGTAGCATTTTTTTCCAACTGTTTTGACCCATTATCGCCAACTCCCTCTTAACCATTATTAGACCCATTTTTCAGAAGTTATACTCTTCATCAAAGTTGTTTCTTACCCAATGGTCATTGCATGAGTTTTGGTTTCACCTAATTCTGACCTCCCTATGTTAAGTTATGAATTTCCTAAGTATCCTTCAATAATCTGTCTAGATTTGTAGCTTATTGAGTTCATGGGCCCAAGTTGTTTTCATTTGGGCCTATGCCCAAATTGGTGGTCATAACATCAACAATAGGTCCATGCACATTCTGGCACATAACACACATAGGTCAGTGCATGTTTTGCATATAACACATATAGGTTGGTGCACATTTTTGACTTATGCATATGAAGGTCTATACATGTCTGCCTTGCGCCTATATCAGGTCGGTGCATATAGTCATTTGCATAAACTCAGGTCGGTGAACATTTGCATTGATCACTTGAAAGGTTTGTGCACACTTCATTTTGTGCATGCTAAGGTTGGTGCATATCTCTTATACTGCATATCGAGTTCAGTGCTCATTCGATCAAAGTCCATGCACATTTGCAAGGACAAGTCTGTGCATATTCTCATATGATGCTACAAGGTTAGTGCATATGCATTCTTCGGGGTCTAAGCACATGTGTAATAAAGGTTTGTGCACTAGGTAAGGTCAGTACACAGCTAAGTCCTAACATGTTCAAGGTCTGAGCATTGAGCATGCACTCTAAGTGTTTGACTAAATATTTGTTGTTTAAATTGTAGGATTAATTACTACGTATCTGGAAACAAAAGAAACCTAAGTGGTCACGTGATCCAGGACAATAAGTGGCACGTGATCTAAGGCGGTTCACCAATCAGATCTTTCTGACACTTGGGCCGCGCGCTTCTATCATCTGACACGTGGAAAGGGCATTTGCCTCTCCTGACACGTGGAGCTTCACCAGAGCTTCATCTACTAATTTTTGGGCGGGAAACATGTTTCCCACGCGCCCTCTTCTCGCGAGGATATATAGAGGGATCAGATCTCTGAGAAAAAGCATAGGAAAGAGAGGAAAAAGTAGATTGAGCAGAAGAGACAAGCAGAGCAAGTGTGAGAAGCAGAGAAGAAGTAGAAAGAAGAAGCTACAGTAAAGGTTGTGGAAAGAAGAGCATCGTAAGCTGGTTTGATCGTCTAAGTGAGAAGAGAGCTCATCTTTGTAAATGACTCCTAGATCAAATCCGGAGTCAATCTGCTCCTAGAGAGCTACATTGTTTTCTCATTTCGTTCTTTTCGTTTTATTTCCTAAATTCTCTTAAGCAGTGTGTCAGCGGGTGAGGGTGAAACCTCGGTCAGCGAAGCTGTGAGGCTCAGTGGTAGCAAGCTGTTGTTGACATGTTTTCCTACCTTCCCCTTTTAATTATCCTTCACCCCTTCTTCACTATGCTATTGTAAAGAACTAAACACTATATAAAGAACAAGGGGAAGGATGTAGAGTGTGTGTGTGATCGCCACCAAGGTGCCAAATGTAAGCAAATACACCGTACCTTGGAAAGGAAGGGGAGACACTCGCCTTAAGAATGCAGCGCTGCAGAATCAAACGGTCCTGGAGGAACCGCTTAGTGTATGGAACGGTCGCTCGACAGACCGCTCATAGCGCCGAAGAGGGAAGCGAGACTCTAACGGGTCTAAACTGGACGGTTCACAGAAAGCCACTCGAAGGGCCTGAACGGCTCGTGGAATGCCGCTCTACTCTGCAAACGGATGAAGAATGACCGTCCTAAGCTCCAGACTCCAAGGTTGGGGGACCTGATCCTCCACTCCTTCCAGCCGGCCGGAGCAAATGGGCCTCGCGTTGTGATGATGCTGACCTGCAAAAAATAATGTATAAAACAAAGAAAGAACCCAAGATCAGTACTGCGAAGTGTAGCAACTATAAAAGACTACGCAAAATGAACTAACTAACATGAAATGGGGGATACCTGGGAGTTTTTAAACCCCTAGGGGCGTCAAAAAGATAGGAGGGTGCGTGAGATGAAGTGTGATGATGAAAAACGTGGGTGAAGCACAAAGAAAAAACAATGCATGCAACGACAAGCGAATGGTGAAACTATGAGAACGAAGACTCAAAACACAAAGTACTCCCTGAACCGGAGGCTTGTATGGACGTAGAAAGCTTCCCTCCCTGACTGTAGGTCACATAAGAATTCGGCAGAGCTTCGCCGTGACCTTGAAATCTCCCCCCCTTTTCAAAGCTTGACTTAGGGTCCTATTTATAGAGCTTAAAAGCCAGCCTCGAAATTAGGGTTTTCAATGAAAATCAGTTCGAGATATCAACATAAAATCCGTAGATAATATAATTATCTTCCAACCAGTTCAAACGGCACCCCATTTGGTTGAGAAACCACGGAGAAATAGTTGGAACAAATCAAGGATAAAACCACAGATAGAGAGAGAAAAACCCTTAATTTTTCAGCCATCGAACCATTGCACGGTCGTGCGATAGACCGCCCAGTCCATTGAGCGGTCGGTCACAAGACCGTCCAACCTGTCGGTGGAAAATAAGCAATATTATCCAAATATCCATCGAACTGCCCGATGATTTCGCCGTTGGACTCTCATGAATTGGGCGGTTGCAAATGGACCACCCTGGCCATGGAACGGCCATAGACCAACCGCCCAATGCCTATCGGTGGTAAATCAGAATAAATTAGATAATTAGATAATTATCTGAACGACCAACGAATCTGGGACTCTGAGATATGGACGGTCATGTACCGGCCGTTCAATCAATTTGAACGATTAGCTATGAACCGTGCAAAAGCTTGTCGGTGGAAATTCAAATAAATCACCTTAATATCCAATAAATAGTGACACGGTCCATAGTCAACTGCTCCAAAACTGGACGGTCAAGCGATGGACCGCGCAATGGCTGAATACTTGAAAATCATTCAAAATGTGACAAAACGAGCAAAACCAAGGCCCATTAAGCCCTGAATTGAAGCAGACCGAGTCAGGGAGGGAGGTATCCATAAAATAGGCCCAATAAGCTGCCTAAAAATAGCCCAATGAGTGATGGACAACTCGAGGCATCAATAAATGATGGTAAGAGAAATGACTCAACTTGTCGGCAAAAAATGGGTGTCAATAGATGCCCCTCCTTAACGTCCTCTTTGAAGGGGGGCGAGCGGAGGTGAAGCGAAAGCGAAATGGAACATGGAGATGAAGCGGAAATGAAGCGGAGCGGACTGGAAAGCGGCGTTAAGGTAAAACGACACCCGTTTTGCCAACAAGCGATAGGAATTTTTTAGAAAACTCTGAATTAACCACAAGGAATAGCTAGACCAAAAGTGACACCAATCTGGAAGAACTAACTAAATAAAAGGAACACACGATCAACCTCATGGGGGACACAATCTCGCGGACCAATGAGGAGACCAGAATAAGCAAAAGTAAAGAAACGGACTAAAACTCCAGACGGGGACCTCTTAATCAACCAAACTGAGTGAACAAACCAGAGAGAACCTCCCACCTCAGAGTGGAATTGTTCCTCTTACTCAATCACTGAACACACATCTATTCATCATTGGGGGGACATCAGCAAGCAAACCATGGGTCATGAATGCTCAAAAGATGCGTATGATGCATGCTGGGCTAAAATAAAAAAAATCATTAAAATAAATGTAAATACAGCCACAAAATAAAAAATACTCGAGAATAATATTGCTAAGCTGGGAGAATCAGAGTCAAGACACTATCCGCAACCACAGCATGCAGGATAGAACCATCCTCCCCAGACCTTCCCAACCTAACGGCCTATCCGGAGGTTAAACACGTAAACTTGGATCATCATTGTTTTTGTTAAAGGGGAACATCAGATCCTGGAACACGTGAGTAACCAACTGGTTCTTGAGATGATATAGCATAGTACCATATAGTAATGCAATAAGGGATGTAGGGATAGAAAGCCATACCTGACTTACTTGTGCAGGCGAAATGGCAAGTGGAAGTGATGCTGCAAAGATGGTTACAATTCGTAATATATATCGTTAAATTTATCAGTGAATCACATAATGCAGTGCTAAAGGGGCCAAATCAGACCATTTAAGCACACAAATGGTCAAAAATAGACAGCCCAGACCACAGAACGGCTCACATGAGACCGTTCAATCATCAGCCATTTGTACATGAACGAGATAAGACGTGGCCCACATGTAGACCGTGCAAAATAGTGAATGGCCAAACTTTATCCGTGCAATGCAAAGTGTCGTTGGTTTATAAACGGTCAGCTGTGGACCGCTCAATGTTGGGACGATCTGTCGATAGAGCTCGCAATACTAGCGACGTTTAAATAAAAAAAACCCTTTCATCTCCCTCCCTCCCCACCGTAACTGACGGTGGGACGAAAGGAGAATGCCGCCGCTCCTCACTCCATTCTTCTTCTCACTCTCTTCTCAACCCCCACTCACTCCATCTCCCCGTCTCTCACTCTCGTCCATGCACGAAAAACATCAGGCTAGACTCCCCGAGATGGCCAGAGAGGGAGCAGAAACGCTGTCGATGAACGCCGCCACGGAGGAGGCCGGCGTAGCTCCACCACCCGCCGCCGAGGATGACACCATGCAGTTGGCGGTTACGGGAGGGCCACCGGCGAGTGCCACGCGAGGGGAGGACGACGCCGGGGAGCCGGACATGATGCCCACGACGGCGGCCAAGCCACCGAGACCGAATGAGGTAGGTTGCCTAACACTCCCCCCATTTCCCATTTTTACTCCATACATGCTGGTTTTAGGGGGAAATAGGGGCACATGACCTCTTATAGACACCATGTAAGGCCACTTGGGCCATGAACGGAGGTGGGGGAGGATCTCCCATCATCGGAGATGACGGTGATAGTGCGGTTCAATAGTAACCGCCTAACAGAACATCAAGGTTCCCATAGAACCGCTCAAAAAACACACGGCTCGTGAGTGGCCGTTCAAAGAATGCGAACCGACATCACAGGGAGGTCCCATGTAAACTGTCTAAAGATAGGGCGGCTCTTGTTGATCCGCTTAGAATGTGGAACGTTGAGAACAGAATGGTCCCCATCAGACCGTGGAACCTAGGACAGATTTACCTAGTCCGCTCAGAACCTGGAATGCTTAAAGATAGAACGGTTGGATTCAAACTGTGAAATACAGAACGGCCGGTCGATAGATCGTGCAACACCAAATGACTAACCACTTGAAAGGGATGGGACGTGGTCAGGTGGGGACCGTGTGACTACTGAACGGCCAAATGCGGTCCGTCCTAGGGCAAACATCAGATAGAAAGACGGCTCAAGGTGATCCGTGGGACTTATTTAAACGGTTAGAGCTCAACCGTTAGATGGGAAAATGGCTCATAAGGGACCGTTTAGTGAGCTGAGAGTGAATTATTAAATTAAATGCCAAAATTCTAAACTAAGATGCAATTGATTTAAATGTATGCAGGGAAAGCGTAGGACCCAGATCTCGTGGCTACAGGTTTGGGCAGTGTACCTCGCGCTGCCAAACTTCCAGCGTGAGAGGCTGAGAGTCATGGGATTCTCAGAGTTCCTGAGCGTGGAGGTCAGCCGGTTTGACACACCGCTACTCTATGCTCTACACGACCGCTGGGACCCAGTGAGTCGCACGTTTCTCTTTCCGTGAGGGCACATGGTCCCCACGCTCGAGGACGTGGCCCGACTTACTGGCCTTTGCGTGCATGGGTCACCGGTCAGCGGGAGCACCTATCCTGACTACCGGGAGATGGCCCAGGAGCTCCTGGGACTAGACTTGCTGCATCCTGAGCGGCAGTCCACTACCCTGACTCGAGCGGCCCTGCAGGACAGCATGGGGCTTCGACGAGCGGGGATCACGACCGGAGAGCTGCCCGAGCAGCATCTCAAGAGACTCGTGGAGCGACCCAGACCACGAGTTGTAGAGGAGGCGGGACCAGAGGCGGACAGAGTACTGCAGTGATTCCTGACGTTGCTGTTCGGCCGACTTCTTTTCCCGACGCGAGGGGACGTCATCAGCTGTCGTTTCTTACCGTTGCTCCAGGACATTGATCATGTGGGCGACTATGCGTGGGGAGCTACTGTCCTTGCATTTCTCTTTGACACGTTGAGCTCGACATCCCGGTGGATGATGCTTGGGGGCTTCTCCCATCTACTCCAGGTACGACTCTGACTCTTACTTATGCATCTAATTATAGGACTCCTACGACTGCCATATGCTGACTCTTAGTGACATGCAATGCAGGTATGGGCCTACGTGTACCTATGCAGGCTCGGGCGAGGCGAGGAGACCCACCCGGACCGACTACCTATTGCCCGGAGGTGGACCGCACCTCGGGAGAGTGGAGGTCTCCGGAGACAGGTCAGGGAGCTCCAGGATGACATGGACACTCTACCGTACACCTCGGTATGACTCTAAAACTCAGACTCTTTAATTAAATGCAATTCTATATTATTATGATGCTGATGTGACTCTCTATGTTGACAGGTACGATGGACTCCTTATGCAGGGGAGGGGCACGAGGGTCAGCCCTAGGCGGCCGAGGCCCTTGCCTTCTCTAGACGCGACGTATGGTTGCACTGCATGAACGTGGTGGAGCCGCTACACTTTAGACTGGTGATGAGGACGACCGGCGTCCCATAGCCAGCAATGGACTTTCCAGCGCCGGGAGAGCGCGTCAGCCGGCACCCGCGGGTGTTGTGCCCCCGTAGTTTTGATGATCTATAGTTTTGATGATAGCAATCAGTATGAGTCACAAGTCTATTCAGTTTATTCATCCATGCATTCTTAAGTCTAGACATTGCTTGTGCAGCAGACACATTAAGTCCATACACTGCATGACTCACAGGGTAGCAAGTCTATACATTGCATGCACAAGTTCAAAGTCCATACATTGCTGCATTGCTTGCACTTGTGAAGTCTATACATTGGCAGTTGTCCTGCAGCGTCAACACAAGTCCATACATCGGTTGCAGCACTGCACGCACACTCATGTCCATACACTGCATTGTGGCATGCACACTAGCAAGTCTGTACATTAGGTATCTTTACCTACGTTACAACTCGCAAGTCTATACATTGGTATATTTTACCTACGTTATATTCTCGCAAGCCTATACACTGGCATCTTTACCTACATAGGACTTGCAAGTCTATACATCGTGCAGTCTGCACATTGTGGCTAGCAAAGCCTGTACAGTAGTGTGTTAGCAAGTCTATACATCGCCATTGCTCGCATGCAGAGTCTAGATAGTCTTAACCAAGTGTGTACACTGCCATCTTAGCATGATTGCACAGCACTCAAAGTCTGTACACTGGCTGCAGCAGGCTCGCACACACTAAGTCCATACATTGCACAAAGTCTGAACATCGGTATCTTTACCTACATCTAAGTCTATACATTCCCATAGGCATTGTGCATTGTTCAACTTAGAGTCTGTACATCGTTATGCTGCCTTGTGCTGTAGCAAGTCTATATATCCTCTATGCTCGAGATTTGACGCCCACCAGAAGTGGCGTCACTTCTGAAACCAACGCCTAACTGTAAAGCATCTTTTTTGTTGAACATCGCTTCATCAACTCTATACATTGTCTGCTTGCATAACGTTGAGTCTGTACATCACTTGAACACTCATTGCACTCATAACTCTATACACTGCATTCATGCACTGCACGAAGTCTGCACATTGTATTGCTTTGTTCACACTTTGTTTTGCTAAGTCTACACATTGATGCACGTTTACTTCTGCATATTTGATGTCTGTACAGGGCTTAAGCTCTGTATATATAGAGTCTATACATTGCACAACATTGTATTCACAAAGTCTGAACATGGCATAAGCCCTGCATGCGTAGAGTCTGTACAGGCCATAGCACTGTATTCACATAGTCTGTACAACCCATAGCCTCGCATTCATAGAGTCTGAACACTGCATTGCTTCGCATTCACTGAGTCTATACTGCTTCAGCTCTGCTTCATGAAGTCTATACATTGCTTCAGCTTTGTCTTCACATACTCTGTACAACGCAATTGTCCTGCTTCATGAAGTCTATACATTGCTTTAGCTCTGTCTATGTATAGTCTGTACATCAGTTAACCCTTAAACTGATAATTCCTTTCGAATGTCTGACAGGGACTATCTGTAGAGACTGATGACTTGGCTCGTGATCCAAGGCTTGACGAGGTGCTTAGAGTGCGACACGTGTACAGCAACAAGACGAGATGCTGCCACGTGGTCCAAATCATTGGGCGGGAATTCAAATGCCACACGCCCTTCGAATAGCTACTGGTATAAAAGGAATTCTTCTGCTTCAGAAGAAGGAAGATCGAAAGAGCAGAAGCCAGAGCTAAAAGAGAAGTACAGATAGTGAGCGCCTGCACGATCCAAAGAGAGAAGAAGAAAAAGAGAGAAGAAGAGAAAGACAGAAGAGAAGATTGAGAGAGTTGAGTTGAGAGAGCTTTCGAGAGATCTTGTAAGTCAGACTCTTGGTTCAGATACCAGAGTTGATTCTGCTCATACTTGAGCTACATTCGTCTTGTTTTTACATTTCGTTTGTTTCTGTCTCTCTTGCTTTTGATACACTTTTGTTATCAAGCTGTGAGGCAGCAATTGCAGTGGAGGTTTCCACTGGAAAGGTGAAGTTGTAATCCTCAGCAGGCGAGACCAGGTCTCGGACGGCTAAGCTATATTGCCTAGCGGTTGCAGAGGATATGTTCCTCTGGTCGGCAAGTTGTTAAGCCCAGTGAAGCTGTGTATCAGCAGTTGTTGGCAAGCTGTGAAGCCCAGCTGTTCAAGCTATTAGTCAGCAGGATCCACATTCCAGTTGGAGTGTGGGGTGGACGTAGATCTCTGGATTGAGATCGAACCACCTTAAAGATCGGTGTCTACTGTGTGATTGCCTATGGTTGTGTGATTTCAATGTGTTCCTTCTACTGCTATACAGTTGCTTATTTTAATTCCGCATTAGAGTCAACTGTGTTCTAAAATTAGACATTAAATCTATTCACCCCCCTCTAGATCCACTCTCCGTGGTAATAGACTGCGTCCATCTAACATAACAGTGGGGAGCAGCGATGGTGGTCGACTGGAGAGAGCGAGCCGCGGAGCAGATTACAGACTGGACAACACGTGGGCGAGTGGTGACCACCCGGGCAGAGAGTGACGCGGCATACTACACAGCGTACGCCAGGCACTACCGGGACTAGGTGTTCCATGGTACCCGCCGACTGGTACGACTTCTAAACCCTAAATGCTCTTCCTATTATGCTTCCTATATGCCTATGCACTAATGCTTGAACTTTCTAAATGCAGATCGACCCTGAGGGATAGATCGCGGAGCTGTAGGGGCTCCTCCACACGATGATCCGCGAGCGCGACGAGGCCCGCCGGCCATGGCCCTACTGGTGAGCTTTCTAAACCCTAGACTCTTTAAATTTTGAAAATGCTTGTGATTATGCATGTGACTGACCTAAAGTTTTGGATGTAGCGAGCCAAGGGGACCCATCGCCAGGGGACAGACGCTCCTTCTTCTTCTTCCACCCAGACTCCCACAGAACAAGCTGAGCGGGATGCCGACTTCTCACGGATGGTGGTGCAGGCCAAGGCGGCCGAGGTGGCGCTCACCGAGAGGGTACGCAACTACTGTGCTTTCCCTATTGTTTATGATTATAAAATGTATGAAATGACCATGACAATGCATATGCAGATGACCGCGCTGACCCGCCTTAGGACCGAGCTTCAGCAGATCCGGGCAGCGGCTCGGGAGGAGGTCGCCCGTGTGCGGGAGGAGGCAGCACAGAGCCGACCGGCAGACACGCTGAAGACGGCACTCCTACGAGCTGAGCTAGAGTGACTCCAAGTTGGAGCGGAGGAGCTGGTGCGGGTTCGGGCTGAGTGGGATCGGGCTCTGATCGAGGCGTCCGGGCTGAGTGGAGAGCTGCGGGCCTATAAGGAGATGAGCCGACGATCACGCAGCGGGACTCTGAACGGCAGCCACGGCACTCATGGCTCTGTGAGGAGTTACTTTACCTGTTCCTCCGGCCACCGGAGGAATGAGGACGAGGAGCAGTGCCGGCGGCGTCACGACGAGGCGACCTCAGTGATGCCTCCCCCGAAGAGGCATGAGGGCGGTGGAGACAGCGAGGGGGGTCAGGTAGAGGGACATGCTTGACTTATACTCGGGACTCGACTTTTTGTACATGATATGGTAGTGATATGCTTTTCGTTTTGATTTTGTGGGTGTATGCATGTATGAATGAATGCAAATGACTGATACTGACCCACTAACTACGACATGAGTGAGACGGACACGAGCGAGGGAGAGACGACACGAGTGAGCGAGTGAGGAGAGAGAAGCGGACTAGAGCGAGAGAGAGACACCGACTCAGAGTGAGAGAGAGATGCCGACTCAGAGTGAGAGAGAGACGTCGACTCAGAGTGAGACGAGAGACACCAACTCAGAGTGAGACGAGACCACCGCTTGAGTGATACAGGTAAGAACAGATTGAAATAGGGATTCAGATGCCTAGGCGGTCGAAAAGGGACCGCCCAAACCCCCACACGGCCTTCTTGTAGACCGTTCAAAGCCTCTCAGCCAAGGTGATCAAACGGTTTAATGTTAGCGGCTCCAATAATAGGACGGTTCCATTCTGACCGTGTGATTTATAGAACAGTCGATTACAGACCACTTGACCTCCAGGATTCGAATTGTATAGAAGCTTCTGAACGGCCTTGAAGAGGCGGAATCTCGCGCTGGGTCCTGAGCGGGCTGTGGATCACCAGAAGATGAATCTACAAGAGAGGGAAACGTGTCAGAGGGCCCAGGGGATCTCCCTGGGGCAAACCCTCCGATGGCTAAGTCAGTAGAGCGATGGTGGAAGTGATAATGGGGGGAGGAGAGAGCTGATGCGCGAGAATCCTCTCCACCAAAGGGTGAAGCGAATCGTGCTCAGGAGCTTAGGGTATGTAAATGCCTAGTTCATCTTACCATCTTCCGGAGGGTATCCCTTGCTTCAATAGTGCGCCGCCTTCAGGAGTCCTGTAAGCTGAGGGGTTCCCGGCGGGAGTTACGTCTTTAACGGGGGCTTTCATGGCCTGATCGTGGGAACGTTATCCCCTTTGAGTCCGGCAGCTCCCATGACTCTCCCGCTGGCGGAGGACTCTGAACGGCCACACCTGCAGATAATCAACCGATCTTACCAAGCCTCAGGTATGCTAGCTCACGCCCGAGTGATAGGCATGGCCCGGCGAGGGTGGGGTCGGATAGATCGGCTGGAGCCTATCTCTCTCGGATGGGGAGAGGGCTTTAGGCCGGACCTTCCTTGGGACCTGACCGTTGTCTCGGGCCCTCCGAGCCTAGAAGGCCGCCGGGGAGAGTTGGTTCCTCAAGTCTTATTTATTGGGCTTTTCTCCCGAAGTGGGCCCTGTGGGCTATCACTTGGGTGGGCTCGCCTGGTTGGACCTTGTAGGTCTTGTTGGGCTGCCTTTGTGGTGGGCTGCGGAAATCCCCCTCTCCAGGCCTTAATAAGACCGTTCAATGAGTAGGGCGGTCTATCGAGATACCGTGCAATGGCACGACCTGAGAGTTCGAACGGGACTCTGTTGGAGAGTCCTAACCTGAAGATAGACATCCTAAACCGAGCTAATCCTTATCCCAACTCGATCTAGGCCTATCCTACATCACTTCTAGTGGGTTTAGGCCTCTACCTAAGCCCTATAAGTAGGAGGGGGCTCTAAATTCACAACTCACACCATACCCTTGTTTCTAGGCCTCAAACCTTTATTATTCTCCATCAAATCATCATGAAAAGGTCCTTAGAGGAGAGTTCCATGGAGGGGGCAACTTATGAAGGGCCAAAGCCGGCCAGGAAGGAGCGTGAAGTGCTCCAACGGCTGACTATGATCCCTCGTCATCTGAGCTCGAGCCCTTTAAGAGAGGTACGTTTGCATGATTTCATTCAAACAAGTTTATTCACTTACTTACACATTCTTCCTCTCTTCCTCTTTTTCTCTTTTCCATCTCAACTTCTCCCTGGCTCCAGATGCTACTCCACTTTAAAGTGGATGGCTCCCATGATCTGCGCATTACCCCTAGGAGTGATATCCATCCTGAAGTCCTGGCACCTACACTCACTCTTGGTATTAGGCCAAAATTACCCAAAGCTCTCCCTTGACTGGCACAACATCTCTGCCTTGGTAGAAATCTGGCACCCTCAAACCCATACATTCATATTTCCATCTTTTGAGGCCACTATCCTACTGGAGGAGGTAGAGACCTATCTTTCTCTTCCTAGGTCTAAGGTGGGTGAGGAGGACCTAGTGTGTCACACCATTGCCCCCATTGACCCTAGGTTTATCTTGGGAGGGTTTATACCAGATAGCAGGGATATCCATACCTTCATAGGCCCACGCCAGATCCACCTTCTTCCTCTTAGCCAGTGGGTAGTTGAACATAGTAGGAATATGCGTGGGTGGGATGAGGCCATAGCCAAGGCCGCGTCTATTTGCTTGTGCGGGGCTATCTTGTTCCCCTCAGTTGACCATGTGGTAGAGACTCCCCTCCTTAGTACCATTAGTGGCCTGTGGTAGGGTCTTTCTATATCCCAGGCCGTCCTTGCCTACTTGTACGAGGGTCTTACCTCAGCAGCCCTGGGAGGTCCTCTCTTTGGTTCTATGGTGCTTTTAGAGTGCTGGATGGGTGTCAGGATGAAATTCATTCACAAGGAGGATGTCACTTCAGCTAGCAGGATCTTCGGGAGCCACCCCCTCTTCTTCATAGGTGGCGCATTCGGGTTCTCTCCGCAGGTAGAGTGCAGGACAGCAGAGAAGAAGATCAGGGACGAGTGGCGATTGCAAATCAACAGGCTGCCCCTGGATTGGTTCGTGATGCGACCTGACTTCCTCCGCGACACCATAGTCAGGCTACCTAGGAGGCCAGGCTTGGACTTGAGGCTCGTAAGCGACACTGCACTGGCGATGTACAGCCCGCACCGGTGCTTCCTACAGGTTGGACTACCCCAGTCTATTCTACCAACACTACCCTACCTTCCCGTACTACAGGCGAGGAGGATCGGTACAGAGGAGGATGAGCAGGCGGTAAGGAGTGCCCTGATCATGTGGGAGGTGAGCAGGGTGCTTACCCTTCCAGCGGAGGTTGTAGAGATTCCGACGACACGCCAAGCCTACTGATGGGGACATCACCTCCCATGCCCACACTCACGGATCGTCTCCTCGCCCCGGAAGCATCTGACATGGTCTAGTCATTTATCTTGAGTCATATATTGTATTTCCTCATTTTTATTTAAGTCATATCATTGTAATTTTCCTTTTATTTGAGTCATGTACCTAGGTTAATGAGTCATCTACCTAAGTTAAGTGTCATAGGGTTGATTAGTTTAGTTATTGGGCCCAATTCTATGGGCTAGGCCCAGGGGCGCCCCCTACCCCTTGGTTAATTGTCATTGTAGCAAGAGTTAGGGACTTTTTGTAAAATGTGGGTTGCCTATATATAGGATCCCATTTCCCACATTTGAAGTTAATGAATGAATGAATATTTGAATTTTCTAGTGTCTAACTTAAATCTTCTTCTTTTGGTGAGAAGCCAATTGAGTGGGTGAGAAGCCCCTATCCCCCCTCTCTCTCTACACCTCTCTCTAGGAAGTCATTTTATCTCTCCTCCACTTTCTCTCTCTAAAACCTGTGCCCCTTTCTCTCTCCTCCCCTCCCAACCACCTTTCTCTCTCTTCCCCCCCTCCAATAACTCATCCCCAACTCCCCACCACCCCACCTTAACTCCACCCCAGCCCCAAGGGAGATTCCACCACTCCCCACTCCACCCTCCAACCACCAACCACCCACTCCCCTTCCCCAAGCACCCTCTCATCTCCCAAGGGAGAACTCTCACTCCCCAAGCCCCCCCTTTACCTTCCCCACACACCCCTTCCCATCCCCAAGACCAGAAATTAATCCCACCCTTAAACCCATTTTCAAATACCCTTTCCCTCTCTCCCTTCCAACCAAATTCGCAGCTCCTCTCTCACCCACTACAAACACCACCTTCCAGACCCCATTCTCCCCCTCCCACACCTTGGAACACCCCCTCCCAGACCCCCTCACAGCCAGGGGTTGCTCCCACACCCATCCACCCCATTTCCCATCCCTTCTACCCCATTGCCCCACCACCTTTCACCACCTGCAATTCTCAGGTCGCAGGTAGTAGAGTACCAGAAGCTTGCAGAGCCGGCCCCGACTTCATCCCAGCATCCCTGGAGGCCCAAGAGGTACTGTTGGAAGCGTCTCTCCGTCCTCTTCGCAACGGCAGTGGTCCCATCCCTTTCTGAGCTCGTGGTCACCCGGGGGAGCCGTTCTTCTCCGACTGCGCAAGGCAGATCCGATCAGCAACCTTAGGCCACTTCCATAAGTTCCCACGGCCACATCCCTCTCCTTCTTGAGGCACCACTTGGCCGAGAGCTTCTACAATGAGTCGGCTTCCATCTCCAAGAAGTGGCATCCCATTCAGCATTCGGAGCTAAGATTTCTCAATTTTCTCCCCCGAGTGCGCTGTTCTGTCCACTCTGGGACTGAACAGACACCCAAGCACTGTTCGGACTGTACCTGTCTACTCCAACATCATCTGGTCCACCCAAGGGTCTCCGCTCGAAGAGGACTCGACAACGAAGCCGATGACTCTGGCCACGCCTGAATCAGAGCTCTGGAGCGCCCGTAGTGATTTCATCTTCCTGCTGTTGAGGTCCTGTTGCAGTCAGAACCAGAGATCTGCATCCATGTTTGTGCCTCTGCCCCGACCAACACTGACTTCCCGAAATTCCAAAAATATTTGGACAACTTCCTGGGTCACCTACAAAGACTCTCCAGCTGGTCTCATCACCAAAAAAATTCAGGAGTGGCTGAAGCGTCAACAACTTCAACTGTCTATCCTCAGTCACAAAGAGTGGGCAGAACCGGCATCATCCAACCGTTCGACTTCAATTTCAGTTTTTCCTCTCCCCGCCTGGCCGGCATACCACCCCTCCCTGTGGGAGGTAGTGTTCGGCTGTAATCTTTGGCTTCCCTTCCCCAAGATCCCCTTCTTGCATGGGGTGTAGTGTTGTAAGATCATAAACAGGTCAAGCTACTCCGGCGTGGCGTGTGGAGAACCCACGCTTCCCTGCTCGCCCACGTCTCCGAGCGGGACCGGTTTCTTCAAACCGGTCGAGTAAGTGCTCCAGCCTTAGCTCTCTTTAGTACTTGTTCTTTCAATATTAGCTTATAAACTCCGCTAGTCCGTGAGAGTGAGCGCCCGATCCTCACGCCCCATTACTTCGAGTGACCATCGTGGGAGAGAGTGTGCAACCCGTGCCCTCGGCACGACGTCGGCTCCATTGAATTGGGCTGCCTTACCCTTGGGAAATAACCTTGGCCTTGCTGGCCCTCTACCAGTAAGGGCACAGCCCTCACATCCTCCACTTAGCATCGCCAAGTTACCCCGGGACTTGGGTGAGCGTCGGGTGAGTAGTCGCCAATATCGGTCCGTTTTGATTGTGAATTGTGCTTGCTTGCTTAAGTCCAAAGGTGTGTCACATCAATTGGTATCAGAGCCAGGTTCTAGACTTGTCTCTACTAAGTCTTTTCCTAGGGCCATTGCATTTATCCCCCCGTTCATCATGGCCATTTCCTACTTAGCCTACTCGCCACCCATTGACTTCATTCTAGACAAAGATATTACCTTTGATGGATCTCGTTCTAGTGATTACCTTAGGTGGGAGGCTACTATAGAAAGATACTTTGAAAAGACTTAGGTATATGGACCCGCGAGAGTCCGCGAGGCCAAGGGATGACTTCGGGGTCAAGCCAAGAGTAAGTGGGAGCACATAGAGGGCTTAAGGAGGGTTGAAAGATAAGAACCTATTCACTCATGGGAAGAAATGAAGGTAGAACTTAGGAAGATCTACATCCCCAAATATTCTCACCCCTCCTACTAAAACACCCCTAGCCCGAGGAGCACTACCACTCCTCCATCCCCACCCGGCCAACTTGAGACCACCCTTAGGCCTCCACCCCCACCACTCTCAACAAATTCCCTCTCAACCATCATCACTACACTTCGCCACCAAATCCTCTCCCTTAAGACCCAAATGATCCAAGCATCCACCTCCCCACCTAACCCCATGAGGGTCCCCACACCCCAACCAAAACCCCCTTCCACAACCCCCACTATCCAAGCGCCCTTGGTCACCACCACTACCACTCCATCTTCCCCTATAAGGGACACTCCCCCCAAGACCGACCAACCCAAGCCACCCCAACCAACCCATCTCCCACTCCCTCCCCCAAAACTCCCATGTCCTAGGCCTCCACTACTTCCCCTCCCTATCCCAAACCAAGTTTCTCTTTACCCTCCACCCTGGGTGCACCATACACCAACCATCACCACCCCACCCCTAAAAGAACCTCTCACCTCCTTGGAGGAGGAACCCATACCCGACCCCATAGTGGTGAACACTCTCGACCCTATCCCCACCATGGAGACCACCCATATCCAAGTGGAAGAAGAAACCTTACATGGTGGCCTTCACCTTACACCACCCTCTCTAGTTGGGGCCGAGCTTATCTTAGGAGAACCCCTTATTAGTTGGCTAAAAGAGAGCCCAATAAGAGAGATCACGGCCCATGATTTCCCTCCCATGGAGCAAAACCTTCCCATAGTGCCCTTCTTCTCCTATCACACCACTATCTAATCATCTTATCAAGTGAAAACCTTAGGGGATCTTCTTAAAGGCTTAGCTTGACAAATGGAGCTTACGAGCATGTTGACCACAATGGACAACCAACAACGGAGTCTTGACCTCCTACACCTATGTGTCGGGTCCATCACCTCGGTATACACCATTGGTTGCTACACTAGTGACCTCCTTCTATTCCTCCCCACACCCGATTAGCCCAACCTTCTCCTCAATTTGGAGCTTCTTATATCGGGTAGAAAGCCAAACCCTCCCCTCATGGCCGACCCACCCACCAAGAACTTCGGCCTAATTGTTTCATTAGAGGAGGATGACCCACCACCATTTGAGGATCTTGAGGACATAAGGCCCCTGCCCCTTGGTAAACCTTTTCATGATCCCTTTGATCCCTTCCAATAGGAACCGTGGAACCCATGTGACACAACCACCTTACCCACCGACCCTTTCCTACCCTCACCCACCACGTTGGGCCAAGCTCACCTCATCCATAACCCATGTAACACCAAAGGAGCCATGACCTTAGGCAACACCCACCTAGAGATTGAGGAAATGCCCCACCCCATATCCACCTTCCTAGATCCCTTCGACCCTTTCACATGGAAGTTCAAAGGTCGTCCCACATCTATGCACATGGAAGTCACCTTTGGGATAAGTATGCATGTGTATAGGCTTACCACACCACTTGGCATGAACACTATGTTGGGTTCATTCATTCACATCACCCACATGTCAAGTAGGAAACAAGAGTGATCCATATTCGGGTGTAATGGTCCTCCTTCATTCATCATGGGTCGTAGGCATGATAGGAGTATTCATGGATGCTCGGGTCCCCCAGCATTTGTCACCCCCATACATGACCGAATCACCTATGGATGCCCCGGTCCTCCCCATTCCATCAAAGTCTTCTTAGCGTCAAAGTATGATTGGTCTACTTTTGGTTGCCCAGGTCCACCCATCACCCTTAGAATGTCCGCCTTCACAAAATTGCATGAAAACCTTCGCAAGCACATCAGCAAGGAAAATGAGATTTATAAAAGGCAGGCTGACTCCCCTCGGTGTCACCAAGATTCCACGTGGGTGACTTTGTGATGGTGAGGTCGGAGAGGCTCTCCCCGGGAGCCATCTCCAAATTGAGACCTCATGGGGCTGGTCCCTTCCAGGTTCTGAGGTGCATTGGCACAAATGCCTATGAGTTAGATCTTCCCGAGGATTACAGAGTGAGCCCCATAGTCAACGTGGCCGACCTAGTGCCATATAAGGGTCCCACGGTGGTACCTAGTGAGGATATTGAGTCCACTCCCCTCATTGAGAGAGCACCCACCCGTGAGAAGAGTCCACTAGCCAGGAGTGCCTAGCGTGAGCGAATATTGGATGAACATGTCACTGCCACCAGGAGCAAGGTGTATGAGCGCTATCTCGTCCGGTGGATGGATCGGTCTCCTTCCGAAGACTTGTGGGCGGTACCACTTCTACACCCTCTGAGGAGGGAAGGACTCTTACTCGATGGAGTCGAGTTCTCCGCACCCCGGGAGTATGATGGGGACATCACCTCCCATGCCCACACTCACGGATCGTCTCCTCGCCCCGGAAGCATCCGACATGGTCTAGTCATTTATCTTGAGTCATATGTTGTATTTCCTCATTTTTATTGAGTCATATCATTGTAATTTTCCTCTAATTTGAGTCATGTACCTAGGTTAATGAGTCATCTACCAAAGTTAAGTGTCATAGGGTTGATTAGTTTGGTTATTGGGCCCAATTCTATGGGCTTGGCCCAGGGGCGCCCCCTACCCCTTGGTTATTTGTCATTGTAGCAAGAGTCAGGGACTTTTTGTAAAATATGGGTTGCCTATATATAGGACCCCATTTCCCCCCATTTGAAGTTAATGAATGAATGAATATTTGAAATTTCTAGTGTCCAACTTAAATCTTCTTCTTTTGGTGAGAAGCCAATTGATGGGTGAGAAGCCCCTATCCCCCCCCCTCTCTCTCTACCTCTCTCTCTAAGAAGTCATTTTCTCTCTCCTCCACTTTCTCTCTCTAAAACATGCACCCTTTTCTCTCTCCTCCCCTCCCAACCACCTTTCTCTCACTTCCCCGCCTCCACTAACTCATCCCCAACTCCCCACCACCCCACCTTAACTCCACCCAGCCCCAAGGGAGATTCCACCACTCCCCACTCCACCCTCCAACCACCAACCACTCACTCCCCTTCCCCAAGCACCCTCTCATCTCCCAAGGGAGAACTCTCACTCCCCAAGCCCCCCTTTACCTTCCCCACACACCCCTTCCCATCCGCATGACCAGAAATTAATCCCACCCTTAAACCCATTTTCAAATACCATTTCCCTCTCTCCCTTCCAACCAAATTCGCAGCTCCTCTCTCACCAACTACAAACACCACCTTCCAGACCCCATTCTCCCTCTCCCACACCATGGAACACCCCCTCCCAGACCCCCTCACAGCCAGGGGTTGCCCCCACACCCATCCACCCCATTTCCCATCCCTTCTACCGCATTCCCCCACCACCTTTCACCACCTGCAATTCTCAGGTCACAGGTAGTAGAGTACCATCAGCTTGAAGAGCCAGCCAAGACTTCATCCCAGCATACCTGGAGGCCCAAGAGGTACTGTTGGAAGCATCTCTCCGTCCTCTTTGCAACGGAGGTGGTCCCATCCCTTTCTGAGCTCGTGGTCGCCCGGGGGAGCCGTTCTTCTCTGACTGCTCAAGGTAGATCTGATCAGCAACCTGAGGCCACTTCCAGAAGTTCTCACAGCCACATCCCTCTACTTCTTGAGGTGCCACTTGGCCGAGAGCTTCTACAATGAGTCGGCTTCCATCTCCATGAAGCGGCATCCCATTCGCCATCCGGAGCTAAGATTTCTCAATTTTCTCCCCCGAGTGCGCTGTTCTGTCCACTCTGGGACTCAACAGACACTCAAGCGCTGTTCAGACTATCGCTGTCTACTCTGACATCATCTGGTGCCCTCGTGGGTCTCCGCTCGAAGATGACTCGACAACAAAGCCGACGACTCCGGCCACACCTGAATCGGAGCTCTGGAGCGCCCATAGTGATTTCATATTCCTGCTGTTGAGGTCCTGTTGCAGTCAGAACCAGAGATCGGCATCCCTGTTCGTGCCTCTGCCCCGACCAGCACCAACTTCCCGAAATTCCAAAAATATTTGGATGACTTCCTGGGTCACCTACGAAGACTCTCCAGCTGGTCTCATCACCAAAAAAATTCGGTAGTTGCTGCAGCGTCAACAACTTCAATTGTCTGTCCTCAATCACAGAGAGCGGGCAGAACCGGCATCATCCAACCGTTCGACTTCAATTTCAGTTTTTCCCCTCCCCGCCCGGCCGGCTTACCACCCCTCCCTGTGGGAGGTAGTGTTTGGCTGTAATCTTTGGCTTCCCTTCTCCAAGATCCCTCACTTGCATGGGAACCCACGCTTCCCCGCTCGCCCACGTCTCCGAGTGGGACCGGTTTCTTCAACCCGGTAGAGTAAGTGCTCCAGCCTTAGCTCTCTTTAGTACTTGTTCTTTCAATATTAACTTATAAACTCCGCTGGTCCGTGAGAGTGAGCGCCCGATCCTCAAGCCCCATTGCTTCGAGTGACCATCGTGGGAGAGAGTGTGCAACCCGTGCCCTCGGCACGACGTCGGCTCCATTGAATTGGGCTGCATTACCCTTGGGAAATAACCTTGGCCTTGCTGGCCCTCTACCAGCAAGGGACCAGCCCTCACATCCTCCACTTAGCATCGCCAAGTTACCCCGGGACTTTGGTGAGCGTCGGGTGAGTAGTCGCCAATATCGATCCGTTTTGATTGTGAATTGTGCTTGCTTGCTTAAGTCCAAAGGTGTGTCACATCACCTACGTTAGAGGGCTGAGAGAGATACGTCCCCATGGGGATGCCCAGCGGAGGATTGAGTGATTTTTCCTTTTCTTTCATGATCCTTGATGTAGAGACTTATGCTTAGAGAGTTTGATATATGAATGAATAAAGTTGATGGTTTGAATGGTTTGAGTTTGGGCTTTACTTTGTGTGACTGAGTGAATTGGGATATGACTTTGAAATGCACACGGTCACGGACTGACTGAACCTTCAACTTCAACCTGCCCCTGCACACACACATAATCAACGAAAATAAATTAAATCTGTTTTAGGCTTAACACCTTTGCCTGTAGCAAGTTAGGAAATAACCAGCTCTTAATTTTTGGTCAAGGGGGTAAGCCTTATTAAATAGGCAAGTAACAAAAATAAAAATGAATGCAATGGATGCTATGGAATGCAAATCATGACAATGAAAACGTTTTTTGTGATTTTGAAATATTTGATTTTTTTTTAGATTTTGAAATATTTAATTTTTTTGGATTTTGTAATAATTAATTATTTTTTTTGAATTTTAAAATATTTGATTTTTTTTAGACTTTGAAATATTTGATTTTTTTTATTTTAAAATATTTGATTTTTTTTGGATTTTGAAACCAGCTCAAACCTGACGACGGGGAACCTCATATCTCACTTGGGGTCTCTTGAGTTCAACGTGCATTATAAAGGACCGCCCGTGGCCGGGGCCGATTTCGCTTAACGGTGCCTCTACCGAGGCCATACCCGGGGTGGCATCCATTCCTTGGAAAATAAAAGAGAATTCGATAGACAAGCTGGTGATAGGTATAGAGGTTTCTAGGGCTTGAGTTCCTCTCACGACACCCCCTTTCAAAGAATTTGGTCTGTTACGCCGGGGCTTTGTGTCTGTCATCAAACCAACATCCGCTCTAGGCACGCATACGACCGGGCTCATAACGTCCAGCGGGGAAACTGTATTGCCACTCTTGCCATGCCTAGTTTCATCATTTTGGGGACTTTTAGATTTTTGAGCTTCGAGCTTTGGATGAGCCTTTAGCTTTGTCTTTGATTTTGCCCCTTTTCTCCATTTCTTGTCTTTCTTTTTCCTTTGCTCTTATAACTGTGGAATAAGGTCATGACAGACTGCCCCTATTTGAGACCTCTTTTATCGGGGGGGTCCAGATCAGTTCTCGCCCCCTTATTCGCCACTTGCCCCTACTTTCAGCAGAGAGAGGAGAGAAAACAAGGACCTTCACTTTCCCTAAAGCATGGCCAATGGAGAAACAGTGTTGCGCAACAGAAGGGAACCGAACCACAGGGGGTCATGTAGTGTGTGAATGTTGAACCGGGGGTCTTCCTTCGCGATCAAGTAGAGGCATGCTCCGCCACCGGGCCATTGCTGGCTTGACTCTATGGATAAAATCATTTTAAATATAGCCAATTCCATGGATTCGGCAATTCTTCACCCTCTGCGTTAACTAAACGATACGCGTTACCAGGATAGACTTCCTTAACTACAAACGGCCCTTCCCAGTTGGGTTGCAGCTTAGACCTAGGACCTGCTGTTCTGATAAATTTACGTTTCAAGACCATGTTACCCACTTGGAATTTTCTTTCAATAATCTTCTTTTGAAAATACCGCGAGACACGTTTTTGATAAACCAAGACGTGATTGGCCGCATTTAGCCTCTTCTCGTCTAAGAGTTCCAGTTGGACTAGCAACGCCTCTCGACGCTCGTCGAGATTAAGTTCTTTGTCTAGCTGCACTCTTAGGGAAGGGATCAAGATCTCGTACGGGAGTACCGCCTCCATCCCATAGGTAAGAGCAAAAGGAGTTTGCCCCATGGGAGTACGGACGGAGGTGCGATAAGCCCATAGAGCTTCTATCAGTTTGGCGGCCCAATCAGTGAATTTGTGCGACTCGCATGTTTTCTTAATGATTTTAAGAAGGGTTTTATTTGTGGCCTCAGCTTGGCCATTACCTTGAGGGTAGTATGGTGATGAGTGATGCAGTGCAATATTAAATTTCTTATAGAGGTCTGTGGAACGCGCTTTTTTTAGTTTATATATATATATATATATATTTGTTATTTATTGATTTATTGGCGTGCCAGTGACCGGGGTGACAATTTTATTATGCGCCCGATCTGACTTTTAATCAGTCGATTGTGAAGTCTGAGTCGGGACCCGAAGTCCGTCATACCATAAAGGCTATGACGTTAATTACGCCCTTCCTAAGAAGGACAACCCTTGATTAAACGCCAAAAATAGGAGGAAGGTAGCGGCAAAAATAAGACTCAAATAAGAGAGAGGGTTGGTTCATCAGCAGGGCGTTAAATGGCCTGAGTGAAGCGAGGATACATCAAAAGCGGAGCAAATCCGGCGGCATGTCCCCATTACCTTGGACTATGCCAGATGGGGATAAGAAACCACCCATGCAGCGGCAGGATGGGATCCGTAAAAGATCGGGTATATCTAACCCGAAATCCGGATAAGGACCGGTGCGACATGACACACCCTGTGCAGGCGCGATGTCTTATTGATATCCCCCTTCGGAAGACCATCGGAGAACATGCAAGGGCAGAACTCCGTGGGCCAGCGGGGTTAGGAGAGAATACCATGATCACTCAAGGTGATATGAATGAATTTTGGCAGCATATCCTCTTTATCCTGGATTATGCCAAGAGGAGATAAGCCATCATCCACGGGATGCCGGGATGAAAGCCGGAAAAGAAGGGGGGCACCAGGCCCGGGGCCATCACCCACATCCATAGCATCGATTGATGTTCCTTCGGAACCCGTCGGAGCACATGTAGTGACATAGCCCTTTAGGTCCATAAGGTTATAAAGAAATCCGGATCGGAACAGAACAATGTAGGGGAGGTCCTCCCCATTGATTTATTTTCTGAGGGATGCCAAATGTTCTCCGTATATCCCTTGGATGGGTACAACATGGGGATCAAGGTTTAGGCCAAGAAGAAAGAGGTTCTCGGCGTAAGGATCAGGAGTATGGCCCGGCTTCTCGGCGTGGGCTGAAGGGAGCTCCCGGTGCGCCACGAAGGGGACTATCGGCCTAGGCCAAAGGGAGGAAGAAGAGGCTCTCGGCCTGAGGGTTCCCGGTGCGCTGAGTGCCGCGCCGGGAGCCACTGATGGCACTGAGAGGGTATGGCGCCGAGAAGGAATTGATGCTTGGGCGCCTTGAGGGCTTATGGGGTTTTACGGTACCCTGTTTTGGGGGTTTTTCACGGGATTCAGACATGGCCTGGGGGGGTGGACTCAGGAGGCAAATGAGGAAAGAGCCAGGGGTGTACCAAGTTGACAGCAAGGAATCATAGGTGAAAGGGGTTCGAGAGATCAGAATCACAGGGCCTTCGAACTCTCAGGAACAGGCTTCATGCCATTCATATTGCCGACCATCCAAGAGATCGAGAAATAACGGTTTCTAATCCCTGCAGTGGCCCTGGTGGCTCAAGAAATTTAGAGAAAATCACGGACTCCGCGACGTTTAAATCATCGATGGCGTTGAGGGAGAAAGGGGGGAAACAAAGCCCGAAAATCCACAGTGAGGATTGGGGCTTTGTTGGCTCTGTCCCATCCTAAACAGTCATGCATATAAAGGGGTGCCGGCGTACGATTAACGTGTCGAGCTTGGATGAATTGAATTGGGCGGCATATCCCCCGGGCTTATAGACATGCCAAATAGGGATAGGAAGCCATCCGCGTAGCGACGGGATGGAATCCAGATAAACAGCGGGGGATCTTCCCCTTTGAACTCCCTGCTCGGTTGGAGGGTCTATGATATTCATTTTCCCGATGGATAGAGTCAAGCGGGGTGCGTATCGATCACACTCCCTTGGCCTTCCAGGGTTAACCCTATCGGATAGAATTTCGGCAGCGTTTCCCCTTCTTTCGGGTCATGCCAAAGGAAATAGGCCGTCATCCACGGGTACGGGATGATAACCGAAAAGAAGGCTTGGGCTCCCTGATGATGTAGGTGCCCATGGCAATGCTTGCTATCCCCTCAAGAACCGTCGGGGCTTAAACAGTGGTATGGCCCCTTATGATGTGACACGACCCCTTGGACCTGAAAATTTGCAAGCAATCGAACCGAACGGCGGACCCACTCAAGTGAACTCACTCGCGTCGCGCACACCCGAGTCCGTAGGTGGACCGGCGATAGTGGTGAGGGTCCGAGGATGGACCTCGCCTTTCCGGAGGTTTGACTAGCTTGGGCTGTACCCCTAAGGTTCTGGGATGCCCCAATTCCGTGGGCGGCCAGCACGCCAAGGGCGTGGGATGTAGTGACTCTCTCTCAACTCGCTCCGCGGTGGCACTCAAATTGATGATATTTTGAGATCGGGCGCTCACTCACCGACCGACGGCACTAAGCAGCAATACTAAACAAGCCAAGCAATTCCAGTAGAGTAGGGCAACCCAAGGCTCACCTGATCGGTGTGAAGACACCGATCCCGGTCGGAGACGAGGGCGAGCGGGGAAGTGTGGATTTCCCGCACACTGCGCCGATGAAGCTTGATCCCTGTTTAATAATTACAATCACTACACCTCACATAGGAGGGTGGACTTGGGGTGGGGATTTTTGTATTACAAGTCAAACACTACCTCCGCACATGGAGGGGCGCTAAGCCGGCCAGGCGGGGAGGGGAGATAAGCTCAATCGCGCCGACGGAGCACCTGGCCGAATCTGCCCGGGTCGGGGACAGCAAGACAGGGGGTCGATGTAGTCACTGTTGTGAGCTCTCCCGGACTCAGAACTTGATGAGACTTGTGCCAAAATGTCGCTGACGTACCCAGGTACGACTGTGATTTTTTGTGGGTGGTCCCGAAGTCGTTGCTGGCGGGAACGGGCTCTGGAACAGGTCCCCTGCGTGCAGAAGCAGACTGTTCCCAGGGGCAGCAGCGGATGTCCGAAGTCACCACGGTGGCTCCCAAAGTCTGAATGAGGCGAGACCAAGTCGAGGACGTCCGTGGATGAGTCTTCTTCGAGCAGAATCTAAGAACAGCACTAGAGGATGTCAGGGCGGTGAGGAGGAGTCCGTTGAGCGAGGGGCTGTCGGGGCAGGACCTAAACGGACTGTCTGAGCGCCTGGGGAAAAAAAATGGAAAAGGCACTTCCTGATGCCGAAAGGGACGCCGCTTTTTTTTAGTGGTGGAAGACCCGTGGTTGCAGCTCTCGACCAAGTGGCACCTCCAGAAGTTGAAGGATGTGGCCGTGGTGGAGGTTCGAACAGGGGGGCAGAAACTGGGACAGGCAGCTTCTGATCTCATGCAGGATGTTGCAGAGAGTGCCCCGACCGCTCCTGGACTCCGAATCACAAACCGCCAGAGTTTCTGGAACCGTGGACGAGCTCTCTTTGTAGAAAAACTGACGAGGAAGCCGTCTGATGTCGGAGAGGACTGGGGGACTCAGAAGAGCAGAAGCAGGTCGTTGCAGACTGTGGGAGGCAGACCCGCGCAGCCGAGGGAGAAAAATGAGAACTTTAGCCTCCAGATGCCAAACGTGGTTCTGCTTCTTGATTCTGATAGAGGACTGGGGGAGAAATAGCTTTTTAGAAGGGCTCGTAGCCTGAATCTTCCGCCGTTTGTCATGGTGCAGCTTCTAACCGGGCTCAAGTACTCTGCAGAGGGAGCCCAGCGTAGTCGAGGGAGAATTGGCACCACGATCTGTAGTGAAGTTAGAACGAGACGATTCCACCTTGCCTGCGAAGAAGACTGGAAGACCTTTCCGTCAATGTATGGTGCACCTCCATATGATGTCGGACAGCACCGGGGCAGTCTCTGCAAGTCGGGCTCCAACTGCTGCCTGCGAATTGAGATGGATAGGGTGATGAAAGGTGATGGGAGATGGAGTAGATGGGGTGGGAAATGGGGTGGATGGGTGTGGGGGTGACACCTAACTATGTGGGGGTCTATTAGGGGGTGATTCAAGGTGTGGGAAGGGTAGAAAGGGGGCTGGGAGGTGGTCTAGCAAGTGGAGGGAGGGGGAGATGCGAATTTGGGTTGGGAAGGAGAGAGGGAGGAGAGATGTCTCCTTTGTTTTGAATGGTGGGTTAATGGAGGGGTTAATGGGGGCCTAGGGAATGGGAAGGGTTGCCTTGGGGAGGGGAAGGGGTGTTTGGGAGAAGGGATTCTCCCTTGGGAAAATGAAAGGTTGTATGGGGAAGGGGAAAGGTTGCTTGTGAGGAGGGAGAGGTGCCTAGGAGAAGGGGATTCCACCTAGGGGTTGAAGGGGACTTAAATGGGAGGTATGGGGAAGGGGGAGGGGTCTTAATTAGAGGTGAATAGGGAGGAGAGAGAGTGAATTTCGAATTTTGGGGTGGGGATGAGAGAGAATGGGGTTCGCCCCCTTTAGAGAGAGAGAGAGAGAAATAGAGAGAGAGAGAGCTAGAGAGAGAAGGAGGCACAATTCTTGTGGATAATTCTTTTCTCAATAATTCATTAGCTCCAAATGGTGGGTGTGAGGTCCTATTTATAGGATTCCTACAATTTAACATAAGTCCCTGAATTTTGGACTACTAACAAGAAACCAAGGGGGTGGGGGCTTCCTTGGGCCTAGCCCATCTAATTTGGCCCAAATGACACATTAACCACTCTAATGACCTATTAACCTAGGTACTTGACTCAATTAAAAGGAAAATTACATGATAAGACTCAAATAATAAAGTGAAAAATACATCATATGACTCGAAATAAAGTGGCGAATAAGATGTAGTACTGCTGGTGATCATCTGGAACCTCAAAAAATGTGGAACGGTCGGAGATGTCCCCATCATACCCCTGGGGTGCGGAGAACTCGACTCCGTCGAGTATGGGTCCACCGGGGAGGCGGTCTTCCAAGGCAGCTCTGGGCGAGCCATGATCTCCAAACTCAACCCTGTGTCCGCAACCAGGGGACGGCCCTTCATCCTCTCGAGGTGGCTCGGGCGCACCCTCTTGCTGGCGATGGAACCCTGCTTGCCTAGTATTGCCTCCGTGTGCACACGTCGGACTCTCAGGCTAATTTTTGGTGGCTCTCCAAGGGTGTCCCTCTCAAAGGAAGATATAGGTTCGAGGCACTCACTAGGATCCACCGCGGTGCCCATATAGGGTGCCGGATCCGCCACATGGGAAATGGGGTGAATCCCAAAACCCATTAGTAAGTCCAACCCGTTAGCCTGGTTGCCAAAGCCACTCGGAACTTGGGAAGGTCCAAGTCCTCATGCCCTCGAATTGGAGGTGACCCTAGGGTAGAGCCACTCCAATGTCATCATCACCAGATCACCTACTTGGAATTCCAAGTGGCGCTCGTGAGCTCTTGTCCGCTCTTTGTGAACCTCACCGCTCGTCGAGAATTGCTTGTGTGTATGCTCATACCATGCATTATGATGCGGTGAGTGGGTGTGAAAGTGGATAGTGTGCAAAGGTGGACCGGGGCAACCATAAATTGACCTATCATGCTTTGATGCCATGTGGACCTTGATGAACTTAGGTGGACAAGGGCAGCCATAAGTGGCCCTATCATGCATGGACTTCATAACAATGGTCGGAGGGCCGGGGCATCCATAGGGGAATCTATTACGCATGGGTATATCAAATGCCGGGGGTCCTGGACATCCATGAATGCTCCTACTATGCTTAAGACCCATGATGAATGAAGGTGGACCATTACAACCGAATATGGACCACTTATGTTTCCAACTTGACATGTGGGTGTTATGAATGAAAGGACCCGACTTAATAATCATGTCAAGTGGTGGGAGATGCCAAGACATAGGCATTCCTACTCCAAAGATGATTTCTATGTGAGAGGTTGTGGGATGACCTTTGAAATTTCATTTGAAAGGATCAAAGGGATCTAAGAAGGTTGGTAGCACAGAGTGAGACACTTCCTTAATCCTTATGTGAACATTACCCAAAGTCATGGCTCCCATGGTGTAACCCGAGTCTAGGAAGGGATGGATTTGATCCATTATGGTTGGTTGGGGTAGGGAAAGGTGGGTGGTGGGTAAGGTGGTTGGGCTACATGATTATCTGTACTCCCATTGGAATGGGTCAAAGGGATCATGGAAAGGGCTACCTAGAGAGAGGAACTCCATGTCCCCAAGGTCTTCACAAGATGGTGAGTCATCCTCCTCCAAAGTAATTGGTCCAAGACCTCTAGTGAGTTGACCGTTTAAGGCATTTGGGGTCTCAATGGGTGGGGAGTAGATAGGAGTGGGTTCTTCCTCCAAGGGGAGAAATAAAAGAATCTCAATAGTGCAATGTCCACTCGTGCAAACGTAGTGATGGAGCCAATGGTGGGGTGGGCAAAGTTAATGGTGCTAGGCTCCGAAGGTCCCATGGCAAGCAAGCCGGTCAAGTGGGCTTGCCAATATAGGCAATCCACTAGGTCTCCCAAGTCTCCCGTGAAGTAGAAGGTTTGTAAAGTGACATGGGGAGACTGGGTGGGAACAATTTGGGATTGATATCCCAATGGTGGTGAGCTCAGGAAGGTGGGACTTTGCTTGAGCCATTGAAGTATAGACTCGTCTATGGTGAGGGTGTGCGGCTCATGAGGACCCGGACTAGGAGGGGTGGGTGAGTTTTGTGGCTCCTCCTCCTCAATGGTGTGGGCTTGGGTTCCCTCGAGGGTCGGGAGGGGGTCTAGGTCGATCTTTACTTCCAAGGGATCAGGTGTTTGGATCATGGGCTCCTCTTCCAAGGGGAGGAATGGGTCTTTTGGTGGAGGAGTGGAGATAGCCGGCTTATGGTACTCCCGGGGTGGTGAACATGGACGGGCTTGGGTTAGGCTTGATAGGGGAAGTACTTGGGTTGGAGTTGGGGGTGGGGGTGGAAAAGTGGTTTGTTGAGGAGGTCCAGATTGGGGTGCGTAGATCTTTTTAAGATCATCCCTCATTTCAACCCAAGATTCAATGGGTGCTTCCCCTTTGGCTTCTCTCAAACCTACAATGTACTCCCATTCTTTCCTAGCTTGGCGCCAGAGCAAACTCTTGGCATAGTTGACTTGGATAGGCCCTGACAGGGTGAACCTCCCAAAGTGTCTGTCTATGGACTTCTCCCATTCTTGATATATGCTTGGGCGGGATCCATCAAACACAAAAGCCTCTAATGGGTCTAAGGATGGCGAATAGGCCAAGTAGGAAGTGGTCATGATGAACGGGTGATGAATGCAATGGCCCTAGGACAAGACTTAGTAGAGACAAGTCTAGAACTTGCTCTGATACCAAATTGATGTGACACGACCCCTTGGACCTGAAAATTTGCAAGCAATCGAACCGAACGGCGGACCAACTCAAGTGAACTCACTCGCGTCGTGCACACCAGAGTCCGTAGGTGGACCGGCGATAGTGGTGAGGGTCCGAGGATGGACCTCGCCTTTCCGGAGGTTTGACTAGCTTGGGCTGTACCCCTAAGGGTCTGGGATGCCCCAATTCCGTGGGCGGCCAGCACGCCAAGGGCGTGGGATGTAGTGACTCTCTCTCAACTCGCTCCGCGGTGGCACTCAAATTGATGATATTTTGAGATCGGGCGCTCACTCACCGACCGACGGCACTAAGCAGCAATACTAAACAAGCCAAGCAATTCCAGTAGAGTAGGGCAACCCGAGGCTCACCTGATCGGTGTGAAGACACCGATTTCGGTCGGAGACAAGGGCGAGCGGGGAAGTGTGGATTTCCCGCACACTGCGCCGATGAAGCTTGATCCCTGTTTAATAATTACAATCACTACACCTCACACAGGAGGGTGGACTTGGGGTGGGGATTTTTGTATTACAAGTCAAACACTACCTCCGCACATGGAGGGGCGCTAAGCCGGCCAGGCGGGGAGGGGAGATAAGCTCGATCGCGCCGACGGAGCACCCGGCCGAATCTGCCCGGGTCGGGGACAGCAAGACAGGGGGTCGATGTAGTCGCTGCTGTGAGCTCTCCCGGACTCAGAACTTGATGAAACTTGCGCCAAAATGTCTCTGACGTACCCAGGTACGACTGTGATTTTTTGTGGGTGGTCCCGAAGTCGTCGCTGGCGGGAACGGGCTCTGGAACAGGTCCCCTTCGTGCAGAAGCAGACTATTCCTAGGGGCAGCAGCGGATGGCCGAAGTCACCACGGCGGCTCCCAAAGTCCGAATGAGGCGAGACCACGTCAAGGACGTCCGTGGATGAGTCTTCTTCGAGCAGAAACTAAGAACAGAACCAGAGGATGTCGGGGCGGTGAGGAGGAGTCCGTTGAGTGAGGGGCTATCGGGGCAGGACCTAAACGGACTATCTGCGCGCCCGGGAAAAAAAATGGAAAAGGCACTTCCTAATGCCGAAAGGGACGCCACTTTTTGGTAGTGGTGGATGACTCGTGGTTGCAGCCCTCGGCCAAGTGGCGCCTCCAGAAGTTGAAGGATGTGGCCGTGGTGGAGGTTCGAACAGGGGGGCAGAAACTGGGACAGGCAGCTTCCGATCTCATGCAGCAGGTTGCAGAGAGTGCCCCGACCGTTCCTGGACTCCAAATCACAAACCGCCAGAATTTCTGGAACCGTGGATGAGCCCTCTTTGTATAAAAATTAACGAGGAAGCCGTCTGATGTCGGAGAGGACTGGGGGACTCAGAAGAGCAGAAGCAGGTCGTTGCAGACTGTGGGAGGCAGACCCGCGCAGCCGAGGGAGAAAAATGAGAACTTTGGCCTCTGGATTCCGAACGTAGTTTTGCTTCTTGATTCTGATAGAGGACTTGGGGAGGAAGAACTTTGTAGAAGGGCTCGTAGCCTGAATCTTCCGACGTTTGTCGTGGTGCATCTTCTAACCGGGCTCAGGTACTCTGCAGAGGGAGCCCAGCGTAGTCAGGGGAGAATTGGCACCACGATCTGTAGTGAAGTCGGAACGAGACGATTCCACCTTTCCTACGAAGAAGACTAGAAGACCTTTTTGTCAATGTATGGTGCACCTCCAGATGATGTCGGACAGCACCGGGGCAGTCTCTGCAAGTTGGGCTCCAACTGCTGCCTGCGAATTGAGATGGATAGGGTGATGAAAGGTGATGGGAGATGGAGTAGATGGGGTGGGAAATGGGGTGGATGGGTGTGGGGGTGACACCTAACTATGTGTGGGTCTATTAGGGGGTGATTCAAGGTGTGGGAAGGGTAGAAAGGGGGCTGGGAGGTGGTCTAGCAAGTGGAGGGAGGGGGAGATGCGAATTTGGGTTGGGAAGGAGAGAGGGAGGAGAGATGTCTCCTTTGTTTTGAATGGTGGGTTAATGGAGGGGTTAATGGGGGCCTAGGGAATGGGAAGGGTTGCCTTGGGGAGGGGAAGGGGTGTTTGGGAGAAGGGATTCTCCCTTGGGAAAATGAAAGGTTGTATGGGGAAGGGGAAAGGTTGCTTGGGAGGAGGGAGAGGTGCCTAGGAGAAGGGGATTCCACCTAGGGGTTGGAGGGGACTTAAATGGGAGGTATGGGGAAGGGGGAGGGGTCTTAATTAGAGGTGAATAGGGAGGAGAGAGAGTGAAATTCGAATTTTGGGGTGGGGATGAGAGAGAATGGGGTTCGCCCCCTTTAGAGAGAGAGAGAGAGAAATAGAGAGAGAGAGCTAGAGAGAGAAGGAGGCACAATTCTTGTGGATAATTCTTTTATCAATAATTCATTAGCTCCAAATGGTGGGAGTGAGGTCCTATTTATAGGATTCCTACAATTTAACACAAGCCCCTGAATTTTGGACTACTAACAAGAAACCAAGGGGGTGGGGGCTTCGTTGGGCCTAGCCCATCTAATTGGGCCCAAATGACACATTGACCACTCTAATGACCTATTAACCTAGGTACTTGACTCAATTAAAAGGAAAATTACATGATAAGACTCAAATAAGAAAGTGAAAAATACATCATATGACTCGAAATAAAGTGGCGAATAAGATGTAGTACTGCTGGTGATCATCTGGAACCTCAAAAAATGTGGAACGGTCGGAGATGTCCCCATCACCTTAGGTTATGGGGTTATGAATAGATTTGATCTAAGATGATGTAGGGGAGGTTTCCTCCCGTTAATCTCATCCCTGAGGTACATGTGGCGACCATGAATATCCCCTTTAGCCGACATAACAGGTTGGACAAGGGCTGAAAAGCAGATGAGGAGACAGGCTCCTGGTATGAGTGTATCGGCCTGAAAGGAGGATCTCGGCACGGATTGATTAGCCAAAGAGGGGATCTCGGCATAGGAAGATGAACATGCAAGGGGGTTCTCGGCGCGCTGGTTCCCGGCGAGCTCACCATTGCGCCGAGGGCTGTTGCTGCCGCCGAGGCCCAGTGGCGCCGAGAAGCTCCGACAGCCCTGTTTTGGAATTCAGATTTGATTGGGACCGTATCTGGGGATCAAATCAGTCTGGACTGTGGACTTCGATGCCATGGAATTAGGGTTTTGCTGAGGGGCCGAAGGGTCAAGGTCATCACTTATCAGAACCTCTTGGGATTGCATTCGTCTACAGACGGGACACATCTTCTATAGCCAGCAATTCAGGAAATCAAGAGATTGATGTCTCCGATTCCTAAACAGCTTGGGGGCTTCGCAGGAAACTCAGATGCCTGCGAAGAATCTGCCATCGAGACAGGAGGGGAGAGGGAAACAGGACCCAATAACCCATTAGATAAGGATTGGGGCCCTGACTTCATTCCTCTTTGAAGCACAGACTCACGGGGATGACTCTGAAAACCGAGACGTCTAGAATATTGGACGTTCAGATGAAAGATACATTCATAGAAAGACAGAGGGCAAAACTTTGATTGCCTAATATCGAGCACGGCAACCACTAAATTTCATTTCATCTCATTATCACCACTTACATCGAATGCAAGGCTAAAGTCGAGAAACGGGTAAGGGGAGGAACAGAGGCAGGGAAGAAAAGAACTCTCGACCTCATCTGAATAGCTAAAGCATGAAGGCACATACCATTACATACAGAGGAAAGCAAAATAAATATGAACATAGGGGGGGGGAGGGTGGAGCATTGACTCCTCTCCCTCCCCCGAGCAGCCCACCTGGAGCTTCTTCTTCTTCTTCTCTTCTTCTTTCTTTTCAGTAGGGACTCTTCTGTCTTTTCTATCTCTCTCCTTTTTTTTTGTTCGCCTTCCTTCTTTTCGAGAGAAAGGGGGTTTTTATAACACCACCCTCTCCCCCTATCGGCATGATCATCTCGGCGCACGGTTGATGAGCTCCCGGCGTGCCTTGTTCGGAGGCAGTAGGCTTCCCGGCGCCCCTTCGTCATATGGGTCTTGTTGGGCTCTCGGCGCCACACGGCTGGGCCCGTTTAGATCTTTTAGTCTTTTATGCTTCCTCATCAGTAAGCTTGAGCTGTTAAAGCCGCTTAATCTGTCCCTTCATTTGTCGGTCCCTCGAGTCCGTCAGGCTAGGCGAAGGCCCATCAATTGGTGAGTTAGCATAGCTTCATCAGAATATTTCTGGGGATTTTCATCAGTCAGTGGACTGTAGTTCTTCATCAGTACTGCCGTCTGAGCTACGACAATACCGGACATCAGCTTGGTCGGGGAGGGCTTCAGCCGGGTGACAGCTTCAGTAATGGACTCTCCGTAATTCTTGTTTTGCAGGAGTTCCTTGGGTCTTCATTTCTGATTCAATCTGATCTTTCGTCTCATCTTTATCTTTGATTATATTTCCGGTGTCAACAAATGCCCCCCACTTGCAGGTAGCGGGAGTGCAGAATAAATGACACGGTGCCTGCAGGTGCGTAATTCAGCATCTGATCTCATTTCTCAGCTTGGGATTGCTAATCATCTTTCATCTTGCAGCTTGGAAGCTTCTTTGCATTGACTTTTCTTATAATCCCTTTCAATTACTTTTGATCTCTTTGTTTTGAATACTCTCATCACGGCTCTCTCGGCCTGTAGCTTCTCGGCGCAATCACCGGTAGGGACTCTCAGCGGAGAGCTTCTCGACGCGCCCGACAAGGGGGGCTCTCGGCAGCACTTCTCGGCGTGCCTTTTGGCCGAATGGGGCTCTCGGCCTGGGGTTCTCGGCGGCCTTTTCTCGGTGCGCCTTTCGGCCGAAGGGGGCTCTCGGCCTGGGGGGTTCTCGGCGTGCATTTGACCGCGCCAAGAACCTCTTTGCTTAGGGCTTCTATTTAAGGCACCGAAAGCCTCCTTCCTTCTCATTTGATACGGCCTCTTCTCTCTCTTCAGTTCCTTTTCCTTCTCGGTGGTGGCGGCGAGTTCCTCCCCTCCGGCCGTCCAGCTTTCTTCCCGTCTCATTAGATTTCACCCGGGTAGGACGTTCTTTGGGGATTTAATCCCTTTTGCTTTCGGGATCGCCCCCTCTTGGTTGGTGACTCCCTATTCTTCTTGGGCAGGCCCCGAACAAGGGGAGGTGCTACTGAAAATTTTCTTTACAGGGCTTCATATCACAATCTTTATAAGACTGCCTCTTGTTCTAGGACTTTTAATTCACATTTCTTTTTCCTGACTGCAGATATTGCAATGGCTTCCGGCTCTGCTACTGCATCCTCTGGAGCTGTCGGGGCCAGTTCGTCAGCCCAGTCAGATATATCACGGGCCACAGTAAACTGGCTGAATGTGCACAGTCTAGACTTCGGATATGATAAAATCGCTTCCGTTGATGAATCGTCTGATTCTGAAACCTACACGGTGTCAACATCCCGGGTATACTCCACTGTCATGGAAATATGCTTCAGACGGGGCACTGATTATCGTCCGGATTTCCCGAAGGACAAGCACTTGATGCCGTTTATCCGGATATTCACCGTGGGTGGAATGCGGGACTATCGAATAGCTCGTGCAGTTGAAGCCGCAATTCTGGTCGAGAGAGACAGCCTGAAAGATTCAGTGTATCGTGGGAAGGCTATATATCTTCCCGGGGAGAAGCGTGACTGGGATGCAGTCCTTGGCATATCGGAGCTGGAGCCGGAAAAGAAAATGTTGACCCGGGCCCCGGAGTTCACACCTGCTCGGTGGGATAATGCCAGTGGCCGAGTTCATAGGGAGAAGCCCGGCTATGGTCTCTTCCTGGCACCAGTAAAGTGGGGGTACCGCGAAGAGCCTTTTGTGCTGAATTGTTCGGCCGTTCAGTTCAAGTATCATTTGGCCGCTGGTTGGTTTGGAGATACCAAGATCACTGACGCCCACCTATTTCGAGTAGGAGCAGTGGAGTTTACTGAGTTTGTTCTGAAGGAATATGCCCCTCTGCTGATCAGAGCCGGGGTATATCATGTTAGGGTGCTAGGCCCGGATACAGAGGGGGGTGAATGTATCCTTCTATGAATAATGGCCAATTAAAAACTCAGATGCTAGACGCAAACACAGAATGAAACGAATTCAATTAAACTTATGAGCAAACACAAGGAGCGCGCCTATCCAAGCATCTAGCGGAAGCAAGCACACAAAGCAAACCATTGCTCAATAGACTTTTTAGCTGGTTCGGTCCTTCAGACCTACGTCCACCCCTCACTCCCAACCGGAGTGAGGCTTCACTAGCCAATGCTAGACAAGCAGACTCAGTTTGCAAACAGTTGCTGCCACAGCTTGACCAGGGGAATAGCCTCCCCTCTTCCTCCCAACCGGAGGGACCCCTGGACTTGCAACCCGCAAGCCCAAAACCGGAGACAAGTCTCCCTTCCTCTGACCAGAGGGAACCCACAAGTAGCTCTCAGCTACTTGCAACTGGAGATCAGATCTCCCTTCTCCTGATCCACAGGAGGAACCCGACCTCACTACTGAGAATCGGAAGAACAAGGATAACCAAATAAGAAAGGGAAAAACAGAAACACGAAATGAAAATAACTTCAGCAAACAGAACGCTGAAAAATGAAATGCACAATGTGGCTCTCAACGGAGCTGACTGGCCTGGATCTGATCCACGGTCCAGTAGATAGATCTTCAGATGAGCTTCTCTTCCTCTTCTCTTGTAACGCCCGGTAATTTTAGAATAGGAATAAAAATATACATAATGATAAATACATACTCTTATAAGTATATAATAAAATTTATTCAAATAAATAAATGGTCAAGTGATATTCCTTTAGGGTTGCTCAGATCGAACCTGCCTCTGATACCTAGGCAAGGACTAATAAAGGTTAAAGAAATTATGGGGAATAAAATCCCTATATACATACAAATTATTAATGGGTATATGAGGGTTAGTAAATAACAAATATGTTTATATATATAATGTAATATAAATAAATATAATACAACGTAAATAATCAAGGCCAGATACACGACCCCCCTGACATCCTGAGAAATCTCACGAAAAGAACTCGTGGACCCTACCATTGTAATATAATAATTTTAATAATAACATGTTTTTTTAGGCATTTAATGCATAATATAATTTTATTTGAATTTAGAATCGATAAATCTCGAAGAAAACATCGATTAGTATTTTATTAAGAATTTATAAAATTTAATATTTCCATTTATTACATTATACTTTTATTAGAAGGAAGAAATATACATTAATAGGATTTAAATGAATTAAGAAAAATTAAAAGAGAAAAGAATGGACATATATACGATATCGGTCTTTTGGAGGTTAAGAAGAAAAGCAAAAATTTAAATGACGCCATCATGGATGGTCGTCCATTTTATAAGAAACGACTTTGAGCAAGTCGTTACTTCTAAATCATAAAAATCAAATAAAGTATAAATAGCATAAGGAAGGATATAAACATAATTTTATTTCTTCCAAGAAATGTCAAAAGGAAAGTGACGACCATGGCATTGGGCGTGTGTTTCATAAAACATGACTTAAATTAAGTCGTGAATTCAAAATAAAGTGAATAGTGCAACCTTTTGATTTCAAGGAATTTTTAAAAACTAATTACATGAAAAAATCAAGAAAAATGGAAAACTATTACCCATAAAATTTCATAACTAAACCTAATCAAATAAAAAAGATAAAAAATCTTCAAATATAGTAACTAGCATAAGTTAACGTGAAATCGTGAATAACGCCCTACGGAAGGACGTTATTTCTTTAAAAACGACTAAATGCAACGCGTCAATTTAAAATTCACGCCCTAGCATAAGACGTTAATTCAGTTTTAGTTTCGTTCGAACACGGAGCTTATCTAGGGAAGTTTATGCTTATCCAGGGAAGGTTTCTAGATTAATACGTGTTCAATCGATCGGAGAAAGGACTCTATCAAGGAAGGTTAGGTTCTAATCAAACTTTAATCCTATCGGGTTTTGTAAACCCTATAAATACCCCCTCATCAAACCATAATCGCTGTTTGGTCAAAGGAGGTTTTGCTCTACTGCTATTGTTAATCGTGAAGAACAGGTAACGTTCTTCCTCTTCCTCCCTTTTGCCTATGATCAAGTATATTAAAAGAACATTTATGTTCTTTTCTTCTTCCTCTTCTTCCTGTTGGCTGCATCGTGAGGAAATTCTTCTTCATCCAGTTGCAGACGTGTGAAGGGGGAATCGTCATCCTCTTCTTCCTTCTTCCAGTCTGTCAGAGGTTTCTTCTTCCTCCTACGGTTGCTGCATCTGCAATCAAGAAGCAAGCCTCATCCATCTTCATCCACAAGCGATCAGGATACTCTGTTCGAAACAGAGTATCGTTCTTCATCCAGTACACCGTGAAATCTTCCAAAAAGGTAGGTTTTCTCAAGGATTGTAGCCCAAAGTAACATATGAAATCATATTGATAACATATATTCATGCATGCATATAGTTTCATGAGCTTTCCATGTTTTCTATGACTTTTGGAAAGAAACGACCTAGCTTAGGGCGTTAATTCAAGAAAAGACGCCCGACGCAAAAGGCGTTAATTATAGCTAATTAATTAATACTCATGTTTAAGAATTGAATAACGATGAAACCTGTAAGATAATCCAATGCATGATCACATACATCAAATCATGTTTTTTTTTCTTGTCCTTACCATGTACCTTGTTTCCTTAAATTTGATTACCCCTGAAATTACCACTATTCATATTAATCCTGGAATATCTTGAATTAACGATCGGTTGAAGGTCATCTCTTGAAAAACTGATGCCCTACACGAGGGCGTGAAATTGAAATTAACGCCCCCATCTAGGGCGCGTTTCTTGAGAATTCTAGAAATTAGAAATTTTACAGAAATTGAAATAAATAATGGACGACTGCTAGAAAAGTCGTCAAATTATAAATAAACGCCCTTGGAAAAGGCGTTAATTTGATATTTAATGACTTAGCTTAAGTCGCTATATTCCTGCGTTATTATTTTTACTATTGCTGTTAACTGAGGGTTCACATATGATATATATAAGTGATATATGTACTGTTAACCGAGGGATTGCAATTATGTATCTATATATATAATTATATCGGCACTATATTCCATTCTGTGAATATAGTCCCATGTTTCATGAGATTTGATCGTCTACCCGTTAACTCTCGATGACATACAAGCTCTCCATTGGACATTCCGTTCCTTTGGACAAGCGAGTTAGTCAAAGAGACCTCCGTAAGACTCCTCGAGCCTTGGATTCCCTCAAGGCCGACTGAGCTGGTTGTACCATAAAAACCCATTACACTCTTTGATTGCCATTTCACTCTAAAAGAAACATGGTATACCGGCCCTCATGTCATGCCATGTGTATGGTATGAGAATTATCTAAATAAACGGGGAAAAGCATGACATTTTTATGATGTTCTTGTGGACCTCAATTCTAATTTAAGAATGAGGATATCATGCCATTAATATGCTATTCTTGTGGACCTCAATTCTATATAACAGAGTGACCATCTATGTATGGACACTTAATTGTCATGGTACCCAAGTTAGGGAACCAATTCCACCTAGTTTATCGACATGTCATGGTTTATGTGCTTTGCGTGGATTTTATCGCCAGTATGTCCTTACTCAAGGGCCTTGCCCTTGAATTCCATAAAAATCTTATCTTATCATCCCATTAAAGCTTGTTCTTGAAACTCCTTATTGGCTATAAACTATCGTGGATGTCTAGATCTATCTTGAATGCTGTGCATATAAGGGCCCGATCTAGTCCTGGGAGGAGCACCCAAAAGTACTAGTGCCCATGGGAGTTGTAATGATACCGGTGTCTAGCATTGCACCGAAGTACTCTTTCTCTTGATCTTTGGCATTCCACACTCTCTCTCTTTCTTGCGTGCGCGACTCGACTTGCGTGACTTTACTAGCGTGGCCCGACACGGGCAAAGTACTAGTGTGAAATAGCCAATAATCTATAGAGTCTCTCATGAATATTTCTTGTTTAATACTCACTTGGTAGTTTTGCACGACGTGTTATTCTATTGTTAAATTTCACTTGCTCAGTTATCTCTACATGCATAGCCTTATTGCATTTACATGTGAAAAATTATAATTACTTAAACCCATTGCTAGTTCTTGAGATATAATTTCCTACTGAGCGTTCGCTCACTCAGTTTTATTCCAACACTTTTCAGGTAATCAGGTGGCTAGCGAGACCGAGACTCACATGGGCGGGACAAGTGTGCAAGCGAGCTTCGGAAACTAGTGAACCCGAGTCTTTTGTCTTTCTTGAGTCTAGATAGTATTGTCTAGCTAAGTTAGCTCATCGTCTCTTATTCAGTTATCTTGTCTAGGTCTGTTAGTTTGTCGATTCCTTTCGTTCCATTGTGAAGGAGTTCTTGTAAGAGATTTATATTTGAAATAAAATTGTTATTGTTGTTCCATATTATTTGGACTTATGCTATTGCTCTTGATTATTCACGACTGTAACTGTCATGTTCCGAGCAAACGACACGTTCCGCTGCTATCGGTTCGGGGCGTGACATCTCTTCTCTCTCACTTTCTTTTTCTCTTAACCCTCATGAGCTCTCTAACTCTTTCTTTCTCTTCTTTTCCTTCTGCTCTTCTTCTCTTTCTTTTCTTCTGGATCGAACTCTCTGCACTTCTCTTTTTTGCTTTTTCCTTTCGATCACCCTTCATCTGTGGACGAGGGCTTCAATATATAGTAGCAGCAGCAGGTGGATCAGGTGCAGAATGCTTGTGCCTCCCAGACTTCATCCAGAACCTTCTTGCCATGTGCCTTTATAGCATTGGTTCCTTTAGCATTGGATCACGTGCACCCCAGACACCGGTGAATGTTCTTCCTCGGACCTGCAAGGAGATAAAAACCATTAACACTGAGGGCCACAAGAACTAAAACTGCATGAGGTATGTGATAGCAATACGAGATGCACTTTACTGAGAACGACACGAGATACACAAGATTATTACAGTACGAGACAAGGAGAGAATGACACGAGGTCAGATGAAAACAGCACGAGGTAAAAAGAGAACGACACGAGATACATACTAATAAGGCTAACACTACAAAGAGAACGACATGAAGTATCACTGTAACAAAACAAACACTACGAAGAGAACGACACGAGATACACAATAATAAAGCTTAACACTACAAAGAAAACGACACGGAGTCAGAAGAGAACAACACGAGGTGAGAAGGAAGTCTCACGGAGTGAAAAGGTAGACAAACACGCGATCAGAAGGAACCTGGACGAAGATAGAAAGAAACAACATGAGGACATAAACACAAGAATAACACGAAGACATGGATACAAAAGCAACATGAAGACATGAATACAAAAAATAACACGACATAACAAACAGCAAAGAGAACGGCACGAGGTGAAACGACACTTTACTAAAAAGACTTGAATACACACGAAAACAACTCGAGTACTAAGTTGTTCGAACGTACGAACGACTCAAAGATGAAAATGACACAAAAACAACATGGACTGAAACCAACTCGAAGACGAAGGCAGAAACTGACACGAGGTGTGGTCACAAAAACAAGAAGGACACTTGCAACGTACAGCCTTCATATGATGAGGCGATGTGAAGACTTTGCGTTCAAAAGGATGTATAGACTTGGAACGGCTTCAAGGCAATGCAATCGAATGTATGGACTTTCACAAGGTATAGACTTGTCAAAGAACTGGACGATGTATAGACTTGAACAAGGCAAAGTCTGTACAGACTTGAGGGTTCACAACGTATATACTTTGGCAAGACAATGGCTGTACATACTTGAAGTGAAGACCAATGTATAGACTTCAAAGTTCAGCTGCCAATGAATAGACTTGGAAAGCTTGAAGGCCAATGTACAGACTTGGAAGCTTAAACCAATGTATGGACTTAGCTTCGAACATGCTACAGTGCATTGTATGGACTTTGAAGACTGATGCATGACGCTAAGCCAATGTGTAGACTTTGGCTTGGGACGAAGGTTAAGATAAGGCTGTATAGACTTGGCCAGAACAAAAGACTCGAAGATGAAGGGGTGACACAGATGGAACGACACGAAGTGGCACAGAAAGCAGCACGAGGTGCTGCAGTGTTCAGCACGCGCTGGAACAAAACACGACACGAAGACAACCAATAAACATTGTTGGAACAACACGATGTTGAAAAAGACAACACGAAGTGAAGTGAATACAACCAACACGAAGTATGAAAGGAACAGTACGGACATGCAGGGTATTATCTCATAGCAGTTTTTCTTGTTAATCATGGAAAGTTCGAATGCATAACATTACTCAAGATATCTGATTAAAAAGACAATATTTAACATAGTGATGCTCATCATCAAAACACTAGGGAGGTCACAAAAGTCCAACAATCTCCCCCTTTGTGATGATGGTAACACTATATTAAATAACAGAGATGAAGTGCATGAAGATAAGCTGTGAAAATAAGCAATGCAGACACACAACACACTCGCCTCCTCTGACGACACCCAAGAGCTCCCCCTGAACACAACATCTACTTACCTCTGACTAGATAACTCAGGACACTTATCTTTCGCTCCCCCTCAGCAAAGCACAAGCAAGACACTGTCTCTCCCCCTTTGACATCATCAAAAACTAGGGGCAGGTCTGAAGATATCACGAAAAGACAATTGCTGACAGTGGAGAGAAAACAATAGAGAGTATGGCTGATAAAGGAGAGTTATTGAGATGTTTAAGCAATTAAGAAAGCCATTAATTTTATGTGAGGATTTTGAGGATCAGTTAGTCAGACTGTGTGCAAAATGGTGAATGAAGATCTGCTCCATACACAGAACCAGATTCTAAGCAAGTAAGGTACAAGATACCAGTATGGTCAGAGTAAGTCTGTACTCAGAGAGTATAAAGCAAGGAAGTCAGGAAAAACAAAGACATGTGGTATTGAAAACAAACAAACCAAGACCTAAATGCCAAGTGAACAGAATTTGTATACTAAGAGGAAGAAAATTTTTTCAAAGATGGTCAAGATCAAAGATAAATCTGTCAAGTACACCTTTGACATTAGGGAGACACCTTGTTTAGAGGCAGGAATCCCCAGTTACTTGGTGGCAAGACCACATTACCCCTTCTGACAAGAGGACAAAGATAGTATTCTAACTGGTGTTGACATTAAGGTGACACCTTTACCAGAGGCCAGACACCCCAATTACTAACCAGATATGTACCATTGCTCTGTATGATCAAGACAGCTATTTAAGCCTGATTTACTGCCATCTCATGACATGGAATTCTTTCACTTCATTGATGAAAGTCCCAGTTTCTCAATGAACAGATAACAAGATTTGTAAAACTTCTTTCATGAATTTTTTCATTAAACTGCACTTTAAGCCTTGTAAATTAGTCTTGATTCAGTTTGAGAACAATACACCAGTTCCAAAGTTTTTCAGAAAAAAACACTATATACCTCATTTCGGACTCAACTTAGACTAAGTAGGTATGCTGTACTGGCTAGATCAGAAGTCAGTTACAGTGTAGGAAGATAGTCTTGAATTCAGATTTTGATCTCAGTGGGACTAACAGCCGAAATTCCAACAAGAAATTAGATGAACAGTCTTAACGGATAAAACATTCAAAAATTTCTTTTATCCACCTACTCAAACTGATTCTCTTAAAAGGTTAGCAACAGTCCATTCAAAGTATGTTCAGATTTGGCCAAAAGAGCATGACACCAATTATTAATCTAGCTCCCCCTGAGACCTTGACTCCAACTCAGACTTAACCAAGACAAACCTCAAAACACCTCAAAGAAAACAAAGTGGTATCAATCAGTACGAGTGAATCAGCAAACACCCATAATAAGGTTATTTTCAGCAACAGATAATGAGAAAAGATAAACATAAGAGCACATGACAAATTATTTAGAGATCAATTATTCAATCATGAAATTCTGTAAATACCTAATTCTCTGCGCAATGTGCTAAATTTTTCAGTATCTAGTGGCTTAGTGAAAATATCTGCAATTTGTGAGTTAGTGCCAACATGGATCAATTCAAAGGTCTTCCTAGCTACTTCATCACGAATAAAATGATGCCTGATTTCGATGTGTTTAGTTCGAGAATGAAGTACAGGATTCTTTACAATGTTTATTGCACTAGTATTGTCACAAAAGATGGAAGTGCAACCTAGCTCAACTGAGTAATCCAGAAGCTGGTGTTTTATCCATATAACCTGTGTGCCACAGCTCCCTGCTGCCACATACTCAGCTTCAGCAGTAGAAAAAGCCACAGAGTGTTGCTTCTTGGATCCCCAAGAGACTAGGCATCCTCCTAAAAATTCGCAGTGACCACTAGTACTTTTCCTGTCTAATTTACATCCTGCATAATCTGCATCTGTATATGCAATGAGATCTAAACTACATGATGCAGGATACCAAAGACCTAGATCATGGGTAGCAGATAAGTATCTAAAGATTCTTTTTACAGCTGCCAAATGTAATTCAGTAGGCCTAGACTGGTATCTGGCATACATCCCTACACTAAATTGAATGTCAGGCCTGGATGCTGTTAGGTAGAGGAGTGAACCGATCATACCTCTATATAATTTAGCATCCACTTCTTTACCTTTTTCGTCTGAATCCAGTGAGGAGTTGGTGCCCATGGGTGTTGAGATAGTCTTGAGGTTGGTCATTCCAAACCTTTTCAGCATCTCCAGAGTATACTTGGTTTGATTTATGAAACAACCATCCTCCATCTGTTTGACCTGCAGCCCAAGAAAATATTTTAGTTCGCCAACTAAACTCATTTCAAATTCATGAGACATAGATTCAGAAAATTCTTTACACAATGTTGAATTGTTAGATCCGAAGATGATATCATCAACATATACCTGGACCACTATTAAATCCTTTCCGAGATTTTTGGTGAAGAGGGTTTGGTCAACCTTACCTCGAGTGTAGCCCTTGCTCAAGAGGAATTCAGAAAGTCTCTCATACCAGGCTCGGGGAGCCTGCTTCAATCCATAGAGGGCTTTATTCAACCTAAAAACCATGTTAGGCTGAACAGAGAAATTAAAACCTGGAGGTTGTTCAACATATACCTCTTCCTTCAATACCCCATTTAAGAATGCGCTTTTGACATCCATCTGCTGTAGCCGAATGTTCCTAGAGCATGCAAATGCAAGCAGAATTCGTATAGCTTCCATCCTAGCCACTGGGGCATAGGATTCATCAAAATCCACACCAAATTCCTGACTGTAGCCTTGAGCTACAAGTCTTGCTTTGTTTCTAGAGATTGCTCCATTCTCATCAACTTTATTCTTGAAAATCCATTTAGTGCCAATGACATGAGTGTTATCAGGTATGGGAACTAGTTCCCATACAATATTTTTCTCAAATTGATTTAATTCCTCACACATGGCGGATACCCAAGAATCATGTTTTAAGGCTTCTTCCACAGATTTGGGTTCCACCTGAGATACCAATGCAGCTAAGTCCTGTTCTTGGACAATTCTAAAATGAGACCTAGTCCTAGGAGGATCATGCAAATTTCTTATGACATTTTCACTAGGGTGGTCTTTGTGAAATATTATCTCACCTGAGGGTTCACCTACCTCAGCTGCTCCTTCTTGCTGTGAGTTTTCTGGTTGAGCAGCTGGCTGCATTTCTTCTTCTTCAATTCTCTCCAAGAAATCTCCCTCATTAGATGGCTCCCTGTCATCATCCATCACTTTGTTAGAGAAATCATTTTCATCAAACACTACATGCGGTGTTTCTTCAACAGTTTGGTCAGCTTTATTGAAAACTCTGTAAGCCCTTGAAGTTTCTGAATATCCGAGAAAAATTCCAGGAGAGCTCCTAGCTTCAAATTTGTCCAAACCATTCTTACCATTATTGTGGATAAAACATTTGGAACCAAAAACTTTAAAGTAAGAAATGTTTGGCTGCTTACCCTTGAGAAGTTCATACGGAGTTTTCCTATGAGTAGGTCTTACCAAGGCTCGGTTTAGAATGTAGCATGCAGTATTCGCAGCTTCAGCCCAAAATCTCCTTGGAAGTCCACTCTCAATCAGCATAGTCCTGGCCATTTCAATTATTGACCTGTTTCTTCTCTCAACAATTCCGTTCTGCTCCGGTGTCCTGGGAGAAGAGAATATGTGAGTCACTCCCTCTTTTGAGCAAAATTTAGAAAATGAAGAGTTCTCAAACTCTCCTCCGTGGTCAGACTGAATAGTAATGATATTATGTTCACCTTGCAGTTTGATTTTATTGAAAAGTTCTTCAAAGTGAACAAAAGCATCATTTTTATTTGCTAAACAAAACAACCAAGAAAATCTAGTGTAGTCATCCACTATGACTAATCCATATCTCTTACCTGACAAACTTTGTATGCGAGTAGGACCAAAGAGATCCATGTGTAAGTGCTGCAGCGGTTTAGATGAAAGACTCTCAGTTCTCAACTTAAAAACCGCACGAGTCTGTTTACCTAGTGCACAAGCATCACATAGCTTGGACCCTAACTAAAATCTTATTCGGGGCAAACTTCTAACTAGGTTATGCTTAGACAGTTTATTCATTGTAGACAAACTAGCATGGCCTAGACGCCTATGCCAGTCAAACGCAACCTGTTCAGAATTAGCAGACATACACAAGTGAGTTTCAGGATTATCATCCAGGTCTACGATGTATACATTGTTTACTCTATGACCTTTGAACATGACGTTATCAGAATTCAGCTCAAAAATAGTACAGGAATTGTGGTCAAAGAGTACCTTGTGTCCTTTGTCGCAGAGTTGACTTATACTTATCAAGTTGTGCTGAAGTCCTTCTACAAGATACACATCTTCAATGGAGTTAGTAGAGGACTTACCAATTGTACCAATTCCAATTATTATTCCTCTGTTATTTCCACTGAATTTGACCAAGCCCCCAAACTTCATTTTCAGTTTGCTAAATTTGGACCGGTCTCCTGTCATGTGCCTGCTACAGCCACTATCAAGATACCACTTGTTATGCTCGGCTGCCAGGCTAACATGTGAAAGTTCAGACAAAGTGATGTGGGACCCAATTCAAATTGGGTCCAAAGACAGTTTTCAATTTATCCAAATCACACTTAGGAACCCACATTTGTTTTACTGTTCTTTTCAAAGGTTTTATGTAAATTGATTCTTCCTTCTTGGCATTTCTCAGTGGGTGTTGAATGAGCCTATTCCTATTAAAATTATGCTATTTTCGAGCAGAGAAATTGTTATTTGGCCTCTTAGAGGAAACTCGTGTGTGCTGAGCATAATTCATGTAGCCATTTTTATTCAAATGAAAATTGTGCTGAAGGTGATGCATGTTCGCATGCTTTCCTTGATAACTATCATGCTGAATTTTCTTAGCGAAACTGTTCACCTTTCTAGTGACATCAATAGGAATGGTCGTGTGAAAACCCTTGTTACACACCTGTTGCACAGGAACAGTTCTAGTCTCAGGATTTCCTGACTTAGTCTGCTGACTAGTGGATTGAATAGATTTGCTGGTCGAAACCTTCAATGTAGAGACAGATTTGGAACTGGATGGGGTTTCCAGTGTTTCTTTGCCCTTGGCGGGGCAGAACGTGACAGTTTTGAATTCAAAGGGTTTTTTACTTGTGGGATTATATCCTAATCCCTCCCTGTTGAAGTTTACCCTCGACCCCAGAAGGACATCCAGATTGTTTCTCCCCTCTGTAAATTTTTCTAGCATTTTTCCTTTGTCCTCAATCTCCTTCTGAAGTTCATTACATTGGTCCAGGAGTTCCTGATTAACTTTTCTAACCGCCTCATATTTTTCTGCAATCAGTCTAAACTCCTTTTTACTCTCTTCAGTTTTACTCTTCAGCTCATTCATCCTAGCTAGATTTTCCTCTCTTTCCATTCTAAACTTCTCGATCTCACTTCTAGCCTGATCTAGCTCAATGGCCATCTCCTTGGTTTTCATGTTGTCCGTAACAGCAATAGAGTGTTCCTTAGAAACAGAGTGAAACTTTCGTTTAAGCATTCTGTGCTCCTTGGTTAGAAAATTATATTTAGTTAACAGGTCGCCATAAGCGTCCTCCTAATCATCCAAAGTAAAATTCTCAAATAAGTTTGTTACCTCTTCCTCATGGTTGGCCATGAGGCAAGTCTTCTCTTCATCTTCACTGGACGAGGTGGCTTCTGGATCCTCCTCCTCGTCGCTCCATGTGCACAGCATGGCTTTCTTCTTCTTGTGCACCATCTTCTTCTGGTATCCGGGAGCCTTAGCTTGTAGCTCTGGACATTCACTTTTCATGTGACCAGGTTTCTGACAATGGTAGCATGTAACCTTCTTAACAAACCGGTTCTTCTCAAGTTCTCGTTCAGGAGACTTCCTTGCAGCATTGAATCTCTTTCTCCTGTAGAATTTCCCTTTAGTCCTCAGGAACTTTCTGAATTGCCTGGTGAGCATGGCTTGCTCGCTCTTGTCCAGGTCTGAGAATCTGTCAGAGTCTTCGCTGCTACCACCACTGTTGCTGCTGCTGCTACTCTTCTTAGTATGTCGTGAGACTTTCAGAGCAACATTCTTTCCCTTTCTGTCATGTCCATCATTCCCTTGTCTGAAGTTCATTTCGTGGGTCATGAGAGACCCAATCAGCTGGGTTACTGACATGGTGGATAAATCTCTTGATTCCTCTATGACGGTCACCTTAGTATCCCAGATGGGAGTTAGGGACCTAAGGATCTTCCTGACAATGTCTTCTTGCTGAATCTCCTTTCCAAATCCTCTCAGACTATTGATGATCACAGACAATCTAGCATACATTTCTGTGATCGACTCCTCTGGCTTCATCTTAAACAACTCATACTGAGTTGTAAGCATATTGATCTTGGTAGCTTTCACTTGAGATGTGCCCTCATAAATTAACTGCAATTCATCCCACATTTTTTTTACAGTCTTGCATGCTGAAATCCTCAAGTACTCTTCAGGGTAGACGGCGCACTGTATAATGCTAAGAGCTATCCAATTCAGTGCAGAGAGTTTTACCTGTTCCTCTGTCCATATGTCTTCGCTCGGTGGAAGTTGGTACGGTCCATCTGTAATTACTCTCCAGAGCTTGTGGCTTTGGGCCCTGATAAAGACTTCCATCCTGTTCTTCTAGAAAAAATAGTTATTACCATCGAAGAAAGGGGGACGGGTGATTGACTGCCCTTCAGTAATGTAGCTGCGAGGACCAGCGGATCCGTTTCCCTGGCTGTTGGACCACATGTTGGGAAATACCCGCTCTGATACCAAGTGTTAGGGTGCTAGGCCTGGATACAGAGGGGGGTGAATGTATCCTTCTATGAATAATGGCCAATTAAAAACTCAGATGCTAGACGCAAACACAGAATGAAACGAATTCAATTAAACTTATGAGCAAACACAAGGAGCGCGCCTATCCAAGCATCTAGCGGAAGCAAGCACACAAAGCAAACCATTGCTCAATAGACTTTTTAGCTGGTTCGGTCCTTCAGACCTACGTCCACCCCTCACTCCCAACTGGAGTGAGGCTTCACTAGCCAATGCTAGACAAGCAGACTCAGTCTGCAAATAGTTGCTGCCACACAGCTTGACCAGGGGAACAGCCTCCCCTCTTCCTCCCAACCGGAGGGACCCCTGGACTTGCAACCCGCAAGCCCAGAACCGGAGACAAGTCTCCCTTCCTCTGACCAGAGGGAACCCATAAGTAGCTCTCAGCTACTTGCAACCGGAGATCAGATCTCCCTTCTCCTAATCCACAGGAGGAACCCGACCTCACTACTGAGAATTGGAAGAACAAGGATAACCAAACAAGAAAGGAAAAAACAGAAACACGAAATGAAAATAACTTCAGCAAACAGAACGCTGAAAAACGAAATGCACAATGTGGCTCTCAACGGAGCTGACTGGCCTGGATCTGATCCACGGTCCAGTAGACAGATCTTCAGATGAGCTTCTCTTCCTCTTCTCTTCTCTCTCACTTTCTTTTTCTCTTAACCCTCACGAGCTCTCTAACTCTTTCTTTCTCTTCTTTTCCTTCTGCTCTTCTTCTCTTTCTTTTCTTCTGGATCGAACTCTCTGCACTTCTCCTTTTTTGCTTTTTCCTTTCGATCACCCTTCATCTGTGGACGAGGGCTTCAATATATAGCAGCAGCAGCAGGTGGATCAGGTGCAGAATGTGTGTGCCTCCCACACTTCATCCAGAACCTTCTTGCCACGTGCCTTTATAGCATTGGTTCCTTTAGCATTGGATCACGTGCACCCCAGACACCGGTGAATGTTCTTCCTCGGACCTGCAAGGAGATAAAAACCATTAACACTGAGGGCCACAAGAACTAAAACTGCATGAGGTATGTGATAGCAATACGAGATGCACTTTACTGAGAACGACACGAGATACACAAGATTATTACAGTACGAGACAAGGAGAGAATGACACGAGGTCAGATGAAAACAGCACGAGGTAAAAAGAGAACGACACGAGATACATACTAATAAGGCTAACACTACAAAGAGAACGACACGAAGTATCACTGTAACAAAACAAACACTACGAAGAGAACGACATGAGATACACAATAATAAAGCTTAACACTACAAAGAAAACGACACGGAGTCAGAAGAGAACAGCACGAGGTGAGAAGGAAGTCTCACGGAGTGAAAAGGTAGACAAACACGCGATCAGAAGGAACCTGGACGAAGATAGAAAGAAACAACACGAGGACATAAACACAAGAATAACACGAAGACATGGATACAAAAGTAACACGAAGATATGAATACAAAAAACAACACGACATAACAAACAGCAAAGAGAACGGCACGAGGTGAAACGACACTTTACTAAAAAGACTTGAATACACACGAAAACAACTCGAGTACTAAGTTGTTCGAACGTACGAACGACTCGAAGATGAAAATGACACGAAAACAACATGGACTGAAACCAACTCGAAGACGAAGGCAGAAACTGACACGAAGTGTGGTTACAAAAACAAGAAGGACACTTGCAACGTACAACCTTCATATGATGAGGCGATGTGAAGACTTTGCGTTCATAAGGATGTATAGACTTGGAACGGCTTCAAGGCAACGTAATCGAATGTATGGACTTTCACAAGGTATAGACTTGCCAAAGAACTGGACGATGTATAGACTTGAACAAGGCAAAGTCTGTACAGACTTGAGGGTTCACAACGTATATACTTTGGCAAGACAATGGCTGTACATACTTGAAGTGAAGACCAATGTATAGACTTCAAAGTTCAGCTGCCAATGAATAGACTTGGAAAGCTTGAAGGCCAATGTACAGACTTGGAAGCTTAAACCAATGTATGGACTTAGCTTCGAACATGCTACAGTGCATTGTATGGACTTTGAAGACTGATGCATGACGCTAAGCCAATGTGTAGACTTTGGCTTGGGACGAAGGTTAAGATAAGGCTGTATAGACTTGGCCAGAACAAAAGACTCGAAGATGAAGGGGTGACACAGATAGAACGACACGAAGTGGCACAGAAAGTAGCACGAGGTGCTGCAGTGTTCAGCACGCGCTGGAACAAAACACGACACGAAGACAACCAACAAACATTGTTGGAACAACACGATGTTGAAAAAGACAACACGATGTGAAGTGAACACAATCAACACGAAGTATGAAAGGAACAGTACGGACATGTAGGGTATTATCTCATAGCAGTTTTTCTTGTTAATCATGGAAAGTACGAATGCATAACATTACTCAAGATATCTGATTAAAAAGACAATATTTAACATAGTGATGCTCATCATCAAAACACTAGGGAGGTCACAAAAGTCCAACATATCACATTGTCTTTGCTTCCAGATTTCGATATCCCATATCCCGAGGGTTATGCTGTGGAATGTTTGAAGTATTCTGCCCTTTATTCAACATATTTTATACAGCAGAGGGTGAGACATCTCTTGACCTCTGGAGTCTATCACAGCTTTTCGGACTGCCTATTGATGGCGAGCCGTATGAAGAAGTCTGCTTGGCAGATTCTGAGAAGGATAGTTCCGATGGTGAAGGCAAGTATTCCCTTGGCTTCTCATACCGGTATCTAATGAAGGCATATCGCTCCATCTGCCTGGCGTACAGTAGAGGGTCCTCCAAAGGCTATCATCCCCGAGAGAAAGGCAGCAAGCTGAGAGTCCGGATAGGGCAGTGGATTCAGTATTTCTTTGACGGCCCCTTGAAATATGCAGACTTCCCTTCCATGGGTCCGACGGCCAGCAAGCAGATAAGGGCTCCTCGCTATAAGTCAGCGTTGCCATCTTCACTGCATCGTGTAGGTAAAGGTGATCCAAATCCAGCAGGGGTGGACCCTATCACACATTGTGTGGCTTACTTTACATTCTAGTTGTGCACTTTCGCTCTTCCTCAAGGGGACGAGACAATCATCCGGCCAGAAGCTATATACCCGGCCTGTCAGATGGCCTAGGGAATAAGGCTGTCGCTTTGCCCAGTGGCCTTGTGTTTAATCTACAAATCTTTGGGAGATTTGTACAAGCATCGGACTCCCCGTTCTTTGGGGACCGTGGGCCCCTTCCATTTCTTCAATGCCTGGGTCTGCAGTCTATTTCCTGAATTGGCCCCTAGAACTCTGCAGGCAGATACAGTGTTCCCCAGAATGATTGAGTTTGCTAGTGCTGAACCTGGTCCTTTCTCTGACCAGTTGTTTAAAATAAGGGGCCGATTGATAAAGGTGCCGGTGGATGCCCCTGGCAGCATTCATTTCTAGAGCTTGGCAGCAGGTTCAGCTCCTTTGGTTCATTCTCAAAGAGAATGCAAGATGGAAGAGGTAGAGACCTATGTCCATCCTGTCTCAGGGGTTAATACTGCTCGGTCTATCCTGGAGCCGGAGCTGGTCAGATGGGCCATGGCCATTCGGCCTAGTGTCTTAGTTTTCAGAAAGGGTGGCCTGCTTCTTCTGGAACCATACTATCCATTCCGCTTTGGGTGAAATTTTGGCTATGATCAGCACATCCCTACATCAGTTGCTCAGTTTCCCCTGGATAGCCGAGCCAAGCATAGGTCCACCATTGTTGGTGATGGCCGGTTGTGGTGGGATTTCTATCATCGCCAGGATGGTGCAGTTTTCAGAGTTCCCACTGTTTCCAACCGTATTCCCCGTGTAGCATCAGAAAACATCAAATGGTGGAACATTCGAACCAGCTTTTACAGGGATAGTAGAGGTGCATTCTGGGACGTGGCCGAGCGTTCCTTTCTAAAACAACAGCCCGGGCCAGTGTTTGACATCCCCGAGGCCCACCTGAAAAGGCTTTATTCACAGCACCAGAGGGAGGCGGAGAACTATCTGGCCCAGCGTCGGGCTTTGAAGGAAAAAAATTCCGACCCGCCTGCTCTTGTCTTTGCTGCTATCAATGAGGACACTTTCATGCAGAGCTTGAAACATCTGTGCCGTGTAGGGGGCGCTCGTTTGGAGGCGCAACAATACCCATTTCCTGTCGAAGAGCCGCTCCCGGCAGTAGTCCCTTGGAGGGGTCCGACAAATAGATTTCATCCATATGGGATGTTTGTACGTAGGGAGGATAGGACTCAGACGTATTACAAGCAAACGTCTTGGTTGTTCATTCTGCTGAATTTACATGGGTTATCTGCGGAAAGCCCGCTAGCCGGCATCTTGAAAAAGCCACTGTTCATCTCCTTTCATTATGTCGACGGTTGGGGCATGGACCACCTCGACTTATTTCGATGCCTTGACTCACGTGGTCATAGTGATCTTGCAACTTTAGTGGAGAAATGCCAGACATTTGGTGATGTCTGTTGGCTTATCAAGGAGACTGCTTCCCGCTCCAAGGAGGTAGCTTATCTGTACTGGCCGCTCTCTGTCTTTTATGATGGCCCCACAGGTATGATCTTTTCTTTTCTGACTGTATTACTTTCTGCTAAATATTTAAACTCAGCATTCACTGACCTCATTGCTTCTCTGCCGTCTTCAACAGACAGGCCGGATATAAAGCGACAGGGGCTATACATAAAGATCATTGCGCAGGCTGAGAAGCCTACTTATTTTGAAGTCCCTGCAACAGCACCGACTACCACTCCCCTGCCTCCTGGCAAGAAGAGAAAGGTTTCTGCAGTCAAGGCTGCAGTCGGGAAGGCCAGGAAGGCCAAGAAGGCTCATGCTCAGCAGTCGGCTTCGGTAGCGATGGACACTGGGACCCCTCTCCCTGACATTCCCTCATTTGATGAGTTCGAATCTCAAAGGGAGGCTGCTCAGACATCGGTTCAGGGTAACATCAATAGCCTGCAGTTGCATTCTTCATCCTCTTTTGCTGGGTTTCAAAGAAGTCCTTGAATCTGACCCCTCCCTTTTGCACAGCCCAAGAGCCAGTTGTGGCATCTTCTGTGGTGGAGACCAGGCTGCCTTCTCCCACGCCGGCTAGTGAGGCGGAGGGTAAGTGTGCCTTCCCATCTTTTCTTGTACATTTCAATTGTTCTTTCATTGTCTTGCTCACAAGCTTTTTCCTGCAGTGATGGCCGGGGAGGAGACTGAAATTACGGGAGAGGCTAGCGATATCACTCAGCCACAGGAGGGTCATAAGACCCAGACGAAGTGGGGCCTCGTCCCTGTGAGGCATATAGTTACCCGGTCTTCTTCCAGGCAGACGTTAGAAATGGCGGTCAATGGATAGTGTAGAAATCTCTTCTAGTAGTTCCGCGACCGCTTCTGAGGCAGATGGAGAAGAAGTAGGTTTCAGCGAGAGCGAGACGGAGGGTGTTTCCAAATCAGAGGCCCCATCCGCATGCACCGCCATTGTCCCATTATTCACCCCCTCCAAGTTGCTGGTGCTATCTCCTGAGGAGGAATTACAAGAAGAGTTCACCGGCTTGGATACCGAGGCAGATATAACTCCTCCTTTTGTTGCTTCAACAACGGGACTTTCTTCTCCTCTACACTCCTTTGAGGACATTGACATTACATTAGAAGTGAGTCTTTTTTCTTCTCCTCATTGTTTCCCCTTTTTATCTGCTGCTTGATGCTGTATTGATCTGTTCACAGGAATCCCCTGTTGCTAGCCCGGTGATGACTGCAGCCTTTGAAGCCACTCTGTCTGACGCCTTAGCCATTGTTCCTGCTTCGACAGTAGCCTGGGCAGGCGTTCCTGAGATAATCCGCCCCGTGCCGGTGAGGGTGCAGTCCTCTACGGACTTAGGATTGTTGGACTTGAGAACTTCGGGGGAAAGCCCGGCTCTCATCAAGGTCCTGGATTTCAGAGCTGAGATGGACCCAATTAGGGGTTCCGCCTTTATACCGGCCGTAGTGCTGACCATTACGCCTGAATCGGAAATTTCCATAACATCAATCATGGAGAGTGAACCCTTACCTCTCCGGGCTATGACCCCTGCAGCCTTGACATTGAAGGAACTGGCTGTTGCAGCGGGGGTGGAAGAAGGAGAGGTATCCGTTACAGAAACTGGAGTATTGTCTATAACTGCCCCGGAATCTATCTCCATACTTTCGGAATCTGAGGAGGAGGTACCCTGCAAAGAGGATGTTGAAGGTGCGGGTATTGCATTAGAGAGCAAGGAAGCAACCACTCCGGCACTTACTGGAGTCACCCCCACGAGCGTTCAAACGGTGACCCTCGAGGAGATGGAGGTGGAAGGTCCCTCGGCTTCGTCAGAGGTTGTGGAGAGAGCTCAGTTGGCGCCTTCGGCAGACCTCTCGTCTTCTTCTTCTCAGCCAGATATCACCCTATGGGCAGACATTGACAGTGAAGTAACCTTTGAAGTGGCTCCACTTCCCTTGCCTGGCTTTGCTTCACCTGAGAGTTTTGTCTGGCAACATCTGGACATGTTGCGCCAGCTAGTGGAATCCCAGCCCGGACTAACTTATCCGCAGTTGAAGGAGATAGCTGAGCGTTTCACCGCTGGTTTACAGGTAATGGGTTGTCCTCTAGAAATATGGACCTAGCGGGTTCTGTTGTTGTTGAAATTTGTACATCGCCGGGATTTCTTGGCACACATTATGTCTGACAGACTGGCGGCTTTGAAGTTGCAAAGGATGGAGTGCAAATCTGAGCTAGAAAAAATGAACTTTATTCTTCAGGAGCGACAGTGCCAACTGCAGTCTCTGGCGCAGCGGGAGCAGTTCGTGCGCGGCCGAATAACCATTCTGGAGGCTGAACTGTTTGGTCTCCGAGCTGAGCTGCCGCAGATAACAACTTCCCGGCCGCAGCTCGAGGAAGAAGCAGCTCTATTGGAGGGGCAGGTGGCATCCTTTCGGGACGAGTCTGTTCGACTGCAGGAGGAGGAGGCTCGACTTCATGAGCTGGGGGCTGCCCCGTATGTAGGGCTTCTGGCCTTCGAAGACATATTCCGGCGCCCGTGAATATCTGTTTCCCCCTTTTTGTAATACAATTCCCCCTCAGGGGCCCTTTTTGTATTCCCTTTTTTTCTTTTTTTTATTCAATGAAAAGGAGTCTTTATACCAGTTTCATATGTGGTTTGTTCTTAACTTATCGCACTGTCAATATACGACGATTTGGCAGCAGTTTCAGCGGTCCCTATGGGAATAGCCCGTACCTAGCAGGAGAGCGTCCACCCTTTCAGAGAAAGGATGGGGAACTCGCTCCACCGCGCGACGGTATCCGGAGGGTGCCTAAACCCAATCCTGGGGGTAGCTGAATACAAGAGGTTTAAAACATCGTTTGGGACAAACGGATGGTTCACCTCGATCAGGTTTCAAAGCTGGTCGGGGCAATGTATCAAACGACCAGTGACGGATTTTATCGTCGATATTGGGTTTATATCGACGCAAAGGAATTTTATAAGTTTCATCAGGATAGACGTAAGGTCTAAACTGGGTAGACTTGATCACAGGTGGGACGTGAAAAGGGTATGTGGTTTTCATCAGGACAGACGCAAAATCTGAACTGGACAAGCTTTCATCATTGATCGGGCAATGCACCGATCGACCAATGGTTGGTTTCATCATCGATATGGGGTTTATATCGATGGAAAGGGATTTCATAAGTTTCATCAGGATAGACGTAAGGTCTAAACTGGACAGGGTTTCATCATTGATCGGGCAAGGTGTCGGTCTATCAATAGATGGTTTCATCATCGATATTGGGTTCATATCGATGCAAAGGAATTTCATAAGTTTCATCAGGATAGATGTAAGGTCTAAACTGGACAGGGTTTCATCATTGGTCGGGCAAGGTGCCGATCGACCAATGGTTGGTTTCATCATCGATATGGGGTTTATATCGATGGAAAGGGATTTCATAAGTTTCATCAGGATAGACATAAGGTCTAAACTGGACAGGGTTTCATCATTGATCGGGCAAGGTGCCGGTCGATCAATAGCTGGTTTCATCATCGATATTGGGTTCATATCGATGCAAATGAATTTCATAAGTTTCATCAGGATAGACGTAAGGTCTAAACTGGACAGGGTTTCATCATTGGTCGGGCAAGGTGCCGGTCGATCAATGGCTGGTTTCATCATCGATATTTGGTTCATATCGATGCGCAGGAATCTCATAAGTTTTATCAGGATAGACGTAAGGTCTACCCCAACAGGTTCTATTGCGGGTGGGACTTTGCCAAGAAATATGTAGGTTTCATCGGGATAGGCGTAGGGTCTATCCTGGTAGGGTTTTATCGTTGACCGGGCAAGGAGCCGATCGGTCAAGGGATGGTTTAGGAGTTTGATCAGGGCAGACGTAAGGTCTGAACTGGCCAGGCTTTATCAGACTGGTGACCGGTTTTATTATCGGTGGGATATGTGAAAGGAGGGTATGTAGATTTCATCAGGGTAGACGTAAGATCTACCCCGGCAAGGCTTTATCATTGGTGGGGCATAGAGCCAGATGACCGACAGAAGGCCTCGTCAGCGAAGGGTAGGTGAAGGCAACGTGCCGGTTGGCATGGAACTTCTGAATTACCACATTACCGACCCAAGCGCCCTTTCGGGTTTTCGCCGGAGCCGGCCCCCTCTTGCTTTTGCCCACGCGTCCTTTCGGATTTTCACGTGGCGGGGTACCCCATTTTGCCTGCAGTGCCCTTTCAAGTTTTCACCACAGCTGGGTTTTAGCCCTTTTTGCCCTTGTCCAGAATGCCTGAACAAGTCTGGCGGGGTATCTCTATTTTCAACTCCATTTTTTTTGTACTTTTTTTTGTCGTTTTCTTTCTCTTTTCTTTTTCATTGTCTTTTCTGGGACCAGAACTTTCATCCTATCCAGACGAAAGGTCCGAATCGATTTAGAGGATATAAGTAGCAGCTCGGGCACGAGGCCGCTTTCTGAGAACATGAGTTTCATCGTTAATGTGGGGTTTAACATTAACGCAAGGGAATAGAGTTTCATGATCTATCCAGACGGAGGGTCTAAATAGATTCAAAGAGCAGTGTTGTGCTATGTCAGAGCGGACGGAAGGTCCACCCTGGATGGATTTTAGCGTTGATCAGGCAGCGCGCCAGCCAACCGATAGCAGGTTTCATCATTGGTATTGGGTTCATATCAATGCAAGGATTTCATAGGTTTCATCGGGATAGACGTAGGGTCTAGCCCGGACAGGTTTCATCGCTGATCGGGCAGTGTGCCAGTCGATCGACAGCGAATTTCATCATCGGTATTGGGTTCATACCAATGCAAGGATTTCATAGGTTTCATCGGGATAGACGTAGGGTCTAGCCCGGACCGGTTTCATCGCTGATCGGGCAGTGTGCTAGTCGATCGGCAGCGAATTTCATCATCGGTATTGGGTTTATACCAATGCAAGGATTTCATAGGTTCCATCGGGATAGACGTAGGGTCTATCCCGGACAGGTTTCATCGCCGATCGGGCAGTGTACCAGTCGACCAGCAGCAGGTTTCATCACGGCAGGACGTAAAGAGATATGCAGATCTAGTCGGAACAGACGTAAGGTCTAAACTGGACCGGTTTCTTTGCCGATCGGGCGGCGAGCCCGTCGACCAAAGGTGGGTTTCATCATCGGTATTGGGTTTATACCAATGCAAAGGAATTCATAGGTTTCATCAGGATAGACGTAAGGTCTAAACTGGACATGTCTTATCATTGATCGGGCGGGGTGCCGGTCGATCAACGGTGAGTTTCACCATGGTGGGACTTTGGATAGGGTGAATGAGGGTCTCATCAGGATAGATGTAGGTTCTATACTGAGTGGGTTTAATCGTTGATCGGACAAGGTGCCGGCCGATCGACGAGGAGTTTATGGTGGGAGACGAGGCTTTCTTTGGGGTTACCACATTACTGACCCAAGTGCCCTTTCGGGTTTTCACCGGAGCCAGCCCCCTCTTGCTTTTGCCCACGCTCCCTTTCGGGTTTTCACGTGGCGGGGTACCCGATTTTGCCTGCAGTGCTCTTTCAGGTTTTCACCACAGCTGGGTTTTAGGCCATTTTTGCACTTGTCCCTAATATAGGAGCAAGTCTGGCGGGGTATCTCTATTTTTAACCCTATTTTTTTTTTACTTTCTTTTTCTTTCCCTCCCTTTTTAGAAGGTGACAGGTGGGAATGTCACAAGCTTAAGATGAGGGCAGCTTGGCTAGGGCGGAGTGCCGCTAGACCGGGAAATGGGTGTAGCTTGGCTAGGGCGGAGTGCTGTTATACCAAGAAAAGGGTGTAGCTTGGCTAGGGCGGAGTGCCGCTAGACCAAGAAATGGGTAGCTCGACTAGGGCGGAGTGCCGCTAGATGAAGAAAGGGGTGTAGCTCGGCTAGGGCGGAGTGCCGCTAAACTAAGAAAAAGGTAGCTTGGCCAGGGCGGCGTGCTGCCAGACCAAGAAAGAGGGTAGCTTGGCTAGGGCGGGGTGCCGCTAAACCAAGGAAGGTAGCTCGGTTAGGGCGGAGTGCCGTTAAACCAAGGAAAAGGTAGCTTGGCTAGGGTGGTGTGCCGCTAGACCAAGGAAAGAGGGTAGCTCGGTTAGGGCGGAGTGCCGCTAAACCAAGAAAAAGGCAGCTTGGCCAGGGCGGTGTGCCGCTAGACCAAGGAAAGAGGGCAGCTTGGTTAGGGTGGAATGTCGTTAAACCAAGAAAAAGGTAGCTCGGTTAGGGCGGAGTGCCGTTAAACCAAGGAAGAGTAGCTCGGTTAGGGTGGAGTGCCGTTAAACCAAGAAAAAGGTTAGCTTGGCTAGGGCGGGGTGCCGCTAAACCAAGGAAGGTAGCTCGGTTAGGGCGGAATGCCGTTAAACCAAGGAAAAGGTAGCTTGGCCAGGGCGGTGTGCCGCTAGACCAAGGAAAGAGGGTAGCTCGGTTAGGGCGGAGTGCCGCTAAACCAAGAAAAAGGCAGCTCGGCCAGGGCGGTGTGCCGCTAGACCAAGGAAAGAGGGCAGCTTGGTTAGGGCGGAATGCCGTTAAACCAAGAAAAAGGTAGCCTTTGTCCGATTACTCGGGGAATGTTGGTTGTGCAGCATGATACAATTTTAGGTGTTTACCGTTGAGTGGCGAGGATCGGATTTCCCCTCGATGGTTAACAACCATGTAGGCCCCTCCTTCATAGACCCTCTGTATCACATAAGGGCCCTCCCAATTAGCATTTAGCTTTCCTTTTGGGTTGGACGCCATGACTTCTTTTTTCTTGACCATGACGAGGTTACCTTTCTTAAATTCTCGTCCTTTTACGAGTTTGTTGAATGCAGTGGCCACGCGACCCTGATACATTTGGATATTCTTCTGAGCTTGGAGGCGCTTCCCTTCCAATTCAGCCAGTTCTTCTAGTCTTCTTTCTGCATTGGTCTGTTCTCCACGGGCCAGGCCATATTGGACTGCCACTCTGAGTGACGGGACTTCCAGCTCTAGCGGAACCACTGCCTCTGAGCCGTATACCAGCGAGTATGGTGAGCACCCTGTAGGTGTCTTGAAGATGGTGCGGTACGCCCACATAGCTTCATACATTTTTTATTCCCAATCCTTCTTATTGGAACTGACGACCTTGGCCAGCAAGGTGCAGAGAGTCTTGTTAAAAGCTTCTGCCAATCCGTTTGCCTGTGGATTGTAAGGAGTGGAGGTTCTCCATTCGATCTTATACTTCTCAGCAAGCCGATAGACCTTCTGATTTCTGAAATGACTTCCATTGTCAGATATTATTCGGCTGGGGATCCCGAACCGGAAGATAATGTTCTGCTTGATGAATCTGGCGACCAGTTCACCAGTCACCTCTCTTAATGCTATAGCCTCCGCCCATCTGGAGAAGTAATCTGTTATGGCCAGTATGTACTTATGTCCGGCCGAGGAAGTCGGCAGTGGCCCGACTACATCAATTCCCCATTGTGCAAATGGCCAGCTGAGAATTGTAGGGTGCAGAGTTGTAGGAGGCCTTCTAGGCACAATAGCATGCTCCTGACATTTCTGGCATGACTTTGCAAATTTACAGCAGTCTTCAAACATGGTGGGCCAATAGTAGCCCAGCTTCTTGATTTCTATCTTCATCTTGGGACCAGCCTGGTGGGCACCTGCTGTCCCAGCATGTATCTCTTTCATCGCTTGCCAGGCTTCCTCAGTGGACAGACAGCGGAGTAGAATCTTCTTGCGCGCATCTGCCATTATTCGGAACAGAGTCTCATTTCTGAATTCATAAGAATCTTTGATTCTCAGAAGTTTCATCTTCTCTTCTCTTTTCTGCGGTAGCTGTTGGTGCAGGAACCACTGTAGCAAGTGCTGTCTCCAGTCAGATGCCTGTTCTGCGCTAACAGTAGCGACTTCTTCTTCTTCGGGGCACCCTTCTAGCATACTGGGGACTTGCCGCCAGTTCATAACAACAATGTTCAGTGTCTCATTTGGTGGGACTGCTAGTGAGCTGGCTAGTTTTGCCAGTGCATCAGCCTGGGCATTATGTCCACGGCCCACATGCTTGAGCTCAATATGAAAGAATTTCGCCATGAGGCTCACAGCCTTTTGGTGGTAGGGATTCAGTTCTGGCTTTCGCACTTCGAACTCCCCTTGGATTTGCTTTATCACCAACATTGAATCCCCGAATACCTGAAGCATTTGGATACCCATGTTGAGGCTGATATGGAGTCCGATTATCAGAGCTTCATACTCGGCTTCGTTATTGGTGCAGGGCTTGTTTATAGAACAGGAAGTATGCACAACCTCCCCTTCTGGGTGATCTCAGCACAATATCGGCTCCGGCCCGCATTCTGGTCTTTCCATCGGAGTCCGCCTCTGTTCTAGATGCTCCATCAAAGAATAACTGCCACATAGCTGACTGAGCCTGGCAGGCTTCGAGCGTCTCATCATCGGGTAATTCAGTCCCTAGCATATCATTTTCTGGCACAGGATGTTCTGCGAAGAAATCAGCCACGGCCTGTCTTTTTATCGCCCTCTGGGGCGTATAGGTAATATCGAATTCCATCAGGATCACTGACCATTTGCCCAACCGGCCTTTCAGTACTGGCTGAGTCAATATGTATTTGAGCGGGTCTGCTGCAGATATCAATCTGACTTCATGTGACAACATATAGTGTCGGAGCTTTTTGACAGCAAAGACTAGTGCCAAGCAGGTCTTCTCTATGTAGCTGTAGCTTTCTTCAGTTCTAATCAGCCTCCTGCTCAGATAGTATAAGGCTTGTTCTTTGCCTTCTTCATTTATCTGTGCCAGCATTGCCCCCAGGGAACAATATGTAGCTGCGATATACAGTATCAAGGGCCTGCCCTTAATTGGTGCCCCCAGCACCGGAGGGGTCTTGAGGTATTCTTTCAGCTTCTCAAAGGCTTCCTGACAGCCATCGTCTCATAGGAACGGCACATCTTTCATCATGAGCTTGTGAAAGGGGTGGCATCTTCTTGACAGATTTGATATAAATCGTCGGATATAGGCCAGACGCCCTTGCAGAGATCTCAGCTAGGACAGATTCTTTGGCGGAGGGAGCTCCTAGATAGCCTTAATCTTGGATGGGTCAATTTCAACACCCCTATGACGGACAATAAACCCGAGGAATTTTCCACTGGACACGCCGAAGGCGCATTTCATGGGGTTCATCTTGAGTTCATATTTGCGCAGCCTCTGGAATACTACCCTCAGGTCTTGCAAATGGTCTTCTCTTCTTTTAGTTTTTACTACCAAATCATCAATGTAGCACTCTACTTTCTTGAAGAGCAAATCATCAAAGATCTTGGTCATAGCTCTTTGGTAGGTAACGTCGGCATTCTTGAGTCCAAATGGCATCCTTTTGTAGTGGAATATCCCCTTCGGGGTATGGAATGCGGTGTGCACTCTGTCTTCTTCAGCAATCTAGATCTGGTTGTATCCGGACGACCCATCCATAAATGATAGGGCCTCATGACCAGTAGTCGCATCGATCATTACTTCAGTGATTGGCACCGGGAAATCATCTTTCGGGCAAGCCTTATTAAGGTCCCGGAAATCGACACATATTCTGATCTGCCCATTCTTCTTCTTTACGGGTACTATATTGGCTAGCCATGTAGTGTATTGATTTTCTTCAACAAAGCCTACATCAATTAGCTTGTCAACCTCTTTGTTAATCTGATTTATTAATTCGGGGCGCATTCTTCTGGAAGGCTACTTTACAGGGCTAGCCTCTGGGTTTATTGCCAATCGGTGCTATGCCACATCAGAACTCAGTCCCGGCATTTCATCATATGTCCATGCAAAGCAGTCTCGGAATTCCTTCAAAAACTGTATATACTGTTCCCTGGTAGCTGGCTCTAGCAGTGCACTGAGGAATGTCGGCCTTGGCTCATCTGCGGTTCCCAGATTTATTTCTACAAGCTCATCGATGGTGGCCTGACCTCCATCTTCGACCTCGGGCGGGGCTTCTTGCAAGTCAATGAAGCCTCCCGGGATATAATCTTCTTCAGTTTCATGATTTTCTGTTTCATCATACTGGTAATTAGCGGTTGCTGGCTCATCATATACGGCCAATATTGCTGTATTCTGTTCAGTACGCCCCGAGGACGTAACTGGATCAGCAGGAAACTCGAAGACGGAGTACTCCGCCTTTAGAGGCTCTTCTGATGCAGACTCCCTTGAGAGATCATCATTCTGTAAAGCCCGGACTTCTTCTAGGATGCGCTCAAACTCCAGGCATTCCCTCAGCTCTTTGGCTGCTTGATCCTCATCCGGGATTCCCGTGTCGAACTTTGCTTCAGCATGGAACAGATCTTCTTTGCAAGGTAGGTCTTCCCAGCACCAATCTTTCTTTGCTTCATCAGATGTCCCCGTCTCCGGCTGACTGTCTGGGGCTTCATTGTTCATTATGGATTGATAAATGATTTCTTCATCTTCCAAGGGGTACTTGTCATATCCCACCTCGGGAGGGTCTTCATGCTGGTAGGAGACAGATATGACATCCACCTCAGCTTCATAGTATTCTCGAAGGGTATAACCCAATCCTGGGTGCTGAGTGATCTTCCTCAGTTCTTTATTATCCCGAGGCGGATCCCATAGCTCCTGGAACGCCTTCTTTTGGGCAGCAGGTTGTAGCGATGGCATCTGCATCTTAGAGAACATCTGCGAGACCCGTCGGGTAGTATAGTCCAAGCCCGTAATCGGCACCATCTGGTTTGCAGCCTCTTCAGGGACCATGCAGTCTTGATCATCTTCCTCGACTGACTCCCCAGTGTAGAATATGGTAGGAGGCTCGCAGAAGTGAGGGACTTCCATAGTCTTCAGTGGTAGCACCATCTGGTACTCAAGGCTGACGATGGGTTTAAATAAACCCTACGGCACCTCCACTTGTGTGTACTTTTCTTTCATTTCTTCATTGATATCATCCAGGTGAATGCTAGGAGGGGTGATCCGAGCAAAGTCACCAGCATAAGAGATGTGAGCTACCTCATGCTTTTTAATATAGCCCTTTGGTGGCGGTGGAGACCAATTTCTTGCCTTCGTCGCCAGCTTCTTCTGGCTGGCCACAGCCTCTTTCTTTTCACCCTTCTGTGACACCTCGGTGTAGTAGGATGCATCGAGCATATGACACTCGAATACTTCGAAGGAATGCAGATCTGCAAACACCCTTTCTTCTTTTCCTTCATGGCAGTATTTGATGCACTGATGTAGCGTGGATGGCACTATCTGATATTCATGCAGCCACGGTCTCCCCAGCAGGGCCTTATATGTGGTGTTGGAATCGATCACATAAAATCGTACCACGGTAGTGAGGTCACCCAATGTGAGGTTGAAATCAGCCACCCCAAGAGGTGTTTCACATTTCTGGTTGAACCCTGCAATCTTCATATCTCTGACCTTGGTAAGCTGCAGATCAAAGTAATATTTCTGATAGATGCGGTATGGGAGGATGTTCACAGCAGCCCCGGGATCTATCAGTATCCTGTTCAGTGGCTGACAATTCAGGGAGCCCCTCATATACAGCGGTCTGTTATGGCCGGAATTCGGAATCAGCATGTCATCCTCTGTGAATGTAACTGACGGCCCGGAATTCACTTCTGTCAAGAGTGCTTCATATTGTGCCGGCGACTGCAAGGCATCAACAATTGCTTGGCGAGCCTCCTCACTCAGAGAGAGAATCTCCCAGATGGAGAATCTGGTAGGGAGCTTCTTTAGCATTTTCATGATCCGGCTGCCCACCCTGACATTAGACAGTCTCATTTCTTCCGCCCATCGGGGTTTTGGAGGTTCATGTGGTGCCCGTGGCCTTTGCTGCCCGGTGCTGGCCTCAACCTCTGGACTGGTTTCTTGGGGGGCTTCTTCTATAGCAACGGCCCCTGGCTTTGCTAGAGGGTCACTTCCTTCATTTTCTTCATGCTGCTTCTGCTTCCTAACTGCAGTCTGCTGGCATTTATTGCTTTTAGCTTGAGTAGTGTGAGCCAATTGCTCATTCTCCAAACTGGACAAGAATTCCAGGAATGAAGGAGCTTCTTCTTTCTCTTGGTACAAGCTGGCAGGGGGAGGAACCTGGACACCTTGTACCTCTGGTTCTGGGATCTGATAGGGTTGCTCCCCTCTGAATATAATATTATGATTAGCTGGTGGTGGGCGCCCCCATCTTTTCCCGGAACGTGTTGCATGGGCTGAGGTAGAGGCCTCAGCATGGTTGGCTTCTAGCGGGGCATTTGATGTTTCAGCCTCATCATCCTCCCCGGGCAAGGAAAAGAGCACTGACAGAGTGTTACATTGTACTGTCGTGACTTTCTTTCCCTTTTTGGACTTGGGCCGTCTCTTCTTCTTCTGGGAATTTGACTTTGCCAGCTCCTGCCCCCAGAAGGGCTCAGTCTCATCTTTTCTTTGTTCTGCCTATGGCTGCTCTTCAATTTTCAATTCTTCGAGCTGCTCCCAGAGTATACAGTCTTTTACCAGCAGGTGCCCGGGCTTTTTCTGCTCATATTCATCGAGCCCATCAATATACTGCTGTAAACGCCTGGCTGCAGGACTTACTTCCTTATGTGCAGGTAGAGGGACTTGTCTTCTCCAGTTATGAGTGGGGATCCGGATGACTGGCCCTGTCTCAGTTGTGCGCCATACTGGCTTTACTGGGGACAGTTCAGGTCTTGGTGTGACACCGCGGATAAATGCTCCATTGGTTTTGGCTGCGGGAGTCTTCTTTCTATTCTTTATGGGTTTCATCTGCCATCCTTCCTGATCCTTCAGTGGGGTGAGGAAGCAAGCTTCATAAGTATGCCTAGTACATTCTTCAACGGCCTCCTTAGGCAGCTGCTGGTAGATTGAAATCATATTGGCGGCCATTTTTAATGCCGGAGGCTCATGTGGACGAGGTGGCTCTACCTGGTAATCTCCCAGCTGTAGCTCGCCCTTTTTAACCATTCCTTCCATGATATCTTTGAAGACGTAGAAATCTTCAATTGCGTGCCCCAGCGCACGGTGATATGGACAGAACAGTGGATCACCTTTCTTCCCCGCGTCATCGGGTCTCTTTGGCTCAGGCAATGTTACCTTGTTGAACTTGTATGCCCAGTTGAATAGTGCGGTTGTCTTATCTTTCGGGAAAGAGTACGGCTTTCTCATTTTGTTTCTCAGAGAGACCTTATCTTTTCTTTCTGCTGCGTCCTCAGGCGGGGGAGCTTCATCTGCCCCCTTCTTCCCCTTCTACTGCTCGAAGGTTCTGAAATCGACTGTGTTAGCCTCAGAATGTGATGGTCGTCGATCATTAGATTTCCCTTTCGGCACAGTTGGAGCATTGGCGATCGGACGCTTAGATAGGAACGTCTCGACCTCCGCTACTATTTTGTTCAATCAGTCAAATGTTCTGACATCTGCACCAATCATCTTTTCCAGTACCTCTCTCCTGAGGCTCTGCTTACATATGTGCACTGCATCTTCTTGATGAGGAGGTCTTCTGCATCTCATAGCTAAGTTCCTCCACCTTTTGATGTAGTCCAGTGCTGTTTCATCTTGCTTCTGCCTGGTTGCATATAGCTCTTCTATTGTGATTTCTCTTTCAGTGACATGAAATCTGTCGTGGAACTTTCTTTGCATATCAGGCCAATCGGTCACTGACCCAGCCGACAGGCTTGAATACCATTCAAAGGCTATCCCGGTGAGGGATGAGCCGAAGAACTTAAGCAGATAAGCTTCATCAGCTGCCAAGTCACCCATGATTGTGGTGTAGTAAGCCACGTGCTCCCTGGGAGAGCCCTGGCCATTAAACTTTTCAAACTTTGGCGGCTTATTGACGCCCGGGGGTAGTCTCTTAGCAGCATATTGGGGAGGATATGGCACCTTGTACACATCATAGGTACTAACATCATCACCAGTCTTTTCAGACAGCTTCATCTCCATAATCTTTTCAATCATCAACTTCTGGGCTATGGTCGGATCTATGTTTTCCGGGAAGAAGTGAGCTTGTTGCTGACTATAAGGAGTTGTCATCACAGTTGCGTGCAAGGTAGGCACGGCAGGCTGCGTCTGGGATGCAGAGGGCTGAGCTACTATTTGCTGTGGAACAGGTTGGCTCGGTGCTTTGTCCTTATCAGCCAGGAGAGGATTAGCTGGAATAGCCGTCTCTGTTGAGCTGGAAGTATGCCCCATAGGCTCGGCTTGCTTGGAGACCGGTGTAGCTTCATGTCTCTCATTGAGCTGTCTTATGAGAGCATTGATCTCCTGCTGGTATCTTCTGAACATCATCTGGATCATGGGATCCAGGGTGGACGGGATCTGTACATCTTCTGAAGTCCCTTCAGCATCATCAATGAAGGGGTTATCTTCCTCTTCCGTTGTTACCACATTAACCATCATAGTGGTGATCTTGCAGCTTCATCATCAATTTTCATCTTATCTTTCGCCGCTTGGCCTCTTCTTGTGACAGGCCCGGGTCTGGTTGCCAGCCTGAGTAGCTCGTCCGGTTGAGTTTGTAGCATGTCTTGCCCCCTGACAAGTCCAGCCATGTTACAGGTGAAGATCTGCATCTTTCCCTTTTGCCTGTAGACTTTTCTTTTTGCCTGGTCGGGGTATTTGAGTCGGTCAAAGATCGATATTCTTTCTTCATGTTCTTCCCCACACAGGTCTTCTTTCCCATATCCGGCCTTGCGGCCTTCCCCATAATCATTGGAATCGGAGGAGGAGGCTCCGAGCATCACTTCTTGGAGGGTTTCTTCCTCTTCTTCATCCACGGTGCCCAGGGCACGGGATAATCTTTGCTGACCAAGGGCAGAGTTCCCCAGGTAGTGGAAGTAGTCTTGGACTACTTGTTTCATCTCCTCTGGGTTGTGCCTTTGTGGCTCTGGTTAGAGCATCAGTCTTTCCTAGCCTCTTTGCTGATGAGCCAGTCTTGCCACCTGAGCATTCAGATGCTCGGCTTTGGAATATCTAAATATATCAGCCTATCTGGCACAGGCTCTTGGCCTTCTTGGAATGGCAGTAGCGACTGTTTCGCTTGTTCTCATTCTTTTTTTTTTCTCAAATCTTCTGTAGCCATCCTGGCAGCAGTTGGCAGCAGCTTCATAGTTCTTCCTTTGCCATCTTCTGCCCCCAGCCCTGGGATGGGGGACCGAGAGGTCTTGCTTCTGCTCATATTTTCTGCACCTCATCCTGGGGCGAACCGTGGTCAGATTTCTTTCTTCACTTTCTTTCTCATCTTTCTTACCCCAAGCCCTGGGGTAAACAGCAGCATCATCTCTTATGTCTTTTCCTTCTCTTCTTCTGCTTCCTTCCCTGAAGCGGGCAACAGCATCCTCGGTAGCTTTCCCCTCATCTCGAGTTGGGGCCCAGCTCTGAATCTTCTTTGGTCGCCAGACCTGTTTATATCTTGCTGGCTTGGGCGCCAGCGACTTCCTCTCATCAGTTTCCCAGTTGGCCCTCCTGGTGGCCAGAACTTGGAACTTGTTGTCGATCTGGACGGTCGGGACAATCCTGTCTGGCCAGACTTCTCTCGGGCGACCGTTAAGGTTCACCCTAATGTCACCCAACATCATCGTCTTCCCAGAATTTGAAAGACGACGGTCGGCAGCAGCATACCGGCTCTTCCGGTTAGTTCTTTTCTTCATTTGGGCAGCAGCGGGGACCGTGTCCCTCCTTTGAACATGATGAACATAGCAGGCGACAGCTGTCGAGGTCATCCTCTCTGGTAAGCTACCCTTGTTATCAGTAGTCTTCATCGGGGCACTTGCAGTAGTGCCTTGCTCGTTGTTGTCGACCTGCAGAAGGTCGGTGAAGATGAGGCCCAGGCAGTTGGGTAGCCCGACAGCAGGGGGCATCGACCCGAATGACAGCGGTACTGCCAGGTAACCCTCTCGGACATGCACATCGATCGGTTGTTGGTCGAAGCATACGGACATGATTCCAGTAGTCATTGTAGCTTCCTAGAAATAAGGAAAGCGCACAGAATCAGAAATTTGAGGGGGGCCGCTGGGCCTCCTATTTTTGGCGTAGAGATGAAGGGAGACTCGGTCCCACCGGGCGTGCCAGACTTATGGAACGCGCTTTTTTTAGTTTATATATATATATATATATATTTGTTATTTATTGATTTATTGGCGTGCCAGTCACCGGGGTGACAATTTTATTATGCGCTCGATCTGACTTTTAATCAGTCGATTGTGAAGTCCGAGTCGGGACCCGAAGTCCGTCATACCATAAAGGCTATGACGTTAATTACGCCCTTCCTAAGAAGGACAACCCTTGATTAAACGCCAAAAATAGGAGGAAGGTAGCGGCAAAAATAAGACTCAAACGAGAGAGAGGGTTGGTTCATCAGCAGGGCGTTAAATGGCCTGAGTGAAGCGAGGATACATCAAAAGCGGAGCAAATCCGGCGGCATGTCCCCATTACCTTGGACTATGCCAGATGGGGATAGGAAACCACCCATGCAGCGGCAGGATGGGATCCGTAAAAGATCGAGTATATCTAACCCGGAATCCGGATAAGGACCGGTGCGACATGACACACCCTGTGCAGGCGCGATGTCTTATTGATATCCCCCTTCGGAAGACCATCGGAGAACATGCAAGGGCAGAACTCCGTGGGCCAGCGGGGTTAGGAGAGAATACCATGATCACTCAAGGTGATATGAATGAATTTTGGCAGCATATCCCCTTTATCCTGGATTATGCCAAGAGGAGATAAGCCATCATCCACGGGATGCCGGGATGAAAGCCGAAAAAGAAGGGGGGCACCAGGCCCGGGGCCATCACCCACATCCATAGCATCGATTGATGTTCCTTCGGAACCCGTCGGAGCACATGTAGTGACATAGCCCTTTAGGTCCATAAGGTTATAAAGAAATCTGGATCGGAACAGAACAATGTAGGGGAGGTCCTCCCCATTGATTTATTTCCTGAGGGATGCCAAATGTTCTCCGTATATCCCTTGGATGGGTACAACATGGGGATCAAGGTTTAGGCCAAGAATAAAGAGGTTCTTGGCGTAAGGATCAGGAGTATGGCCCGGCTTCTTGGCGTGGGCTGAAGGGAGCTCTCGACGCGCCACGAAGGGGGCTATCGGCCTAGGCCAAAGGGAGGAAGAAGAAGCTCTCGGCCTGAGGGTTCCCGGCGCGCTGAGTGCCGCGCCGGGAGCCACTGATGGCGCCGAGAGGGTATGGCACCGAGAAGGAATTGATGCTTGGGCATCGTGAGGGCTTATGGGGTTTTACGGTACCCTGTTTTGGGGGTTTTTCACGGAATTCAGACATGGCCTGGGGGGGTGGACTCAGGAGGCAAATGAGGAAAGAGCCAGGGGTGTACCAAGTTGACAGCAAGGAATCATAGGTGAAAGGGGTTCAAGAGATCAGAATCACAGGGCCTTCGAACTCTCAGGAACAGGCTTCATGCCATTCATATTGCCGACCATCCAAGAGATCGAGAAATAACGGTTTCTGATCCCTCCAGTGGCCCTGGTGGCTCAAGAAATTTAGAGAAAATCACGGACTCCGCGACGTTTAAATCATCAATGGCGTTGAGGGAGAAAGGGGGGAAACAAAGCCCGAAAATCCACAGTGAGGATTGGGGCTTTGTTGGCTCTGTCCCATCCTAAACAGGCATGCATATAAAGGGGTGCCGGCAGACGATTAACGTGTCGAGCTTGGATGAATTGAATTGGGCGGCATATCCCCCAGGCTTATAGACATGCCAAATAGGGATAGGAAGCCATCCACGTAGCGACGGGATGGAATCCAGATAAACAGCGGGGGATCTTCCCCTTTGAACTCCCTGCTCGGTTGGAGGGTCTATGATATTCATTTTCCCGATGGATAGAGTCAAGCGGGGTGCGTATCGATCACACTCCCTTGGCCTTCCGGGGTTAACCCTATCAGATAGAATTTCGGCAGTGTTTCCCATTCTTTCGGGTCATGCCCAAGGAAATAGGCCGTCATCCACGGGTACGGGATGATAACCGAAAAGAAGGCTTGGGCTCCCTGATGATGTAGGTGCCCATGGCAATGCTTGCTATCCCCTCAAGAACCGTCGGGGCTTATATAGTGGTATGGCCCCTTAGGTTATAGGGTTATGAATGGATTTGATCTAAGATGATGTAGGGGAGGTTTCCTCCCGTTAATCTCATCCCTGAGGTACATGTGGCGACCATGAATATCCCCTTCAGCCGACATAACAGGTTGGACAAGGGCTGAAAAGCAGATGAGGAGACAGGCTCCTGGTATGAGTGTATCGACCTGAAAGGAGGATCTCGGCGTGGATTGATTAGCCAAAGAGGGGATCTCGGCATAGGAAGATGAACAGGCAAGGGGGTTCTCGGCGCGCTAGTTCCCGGCGTGCTCACCATTGCGTCGAGGGCTGTTGCTGCCGCCGAGGCCCAGTGGCACCGAGAAGCTCCGACAGCCTTGTTTTAGAATTCAGATTTGATTGGGATCGTATCTGGGGATCAAATCAGTCTGGACTGTGGACTTCGATGCCATGGCATTAGGGTTTTGCTGAGGGGCCGAAGGGTCAAGGTCATCACTTATTAGAACCTCCTGGGATTGCATTCGTCTACAGACGGGACACATCTTCTATAGCCAGCAATTCAAGAAATCAAGAGATTGATGTCTCCGATTCCTAAACAGCTTGGGGGCCTCACAAGAAACTCAGATGCCTGCGAAGAATCTGCCATCGAGACAGGAGGGGAGAGGGAAATAGGACCCAATAACCCATTAGATAAGGATTGGGGCCCTGACTTCATTCCTCTTTGAAGCACAGACTCACGGGGATGACTCTGAAAACTGATACGTCTAGAATATTGGACGTTCAGATGAAAGATACATTCATAGAAAGACAGAGGGCAAAACTTTGATTGCCTAATATCGAGCACGGCAACCACTAAATTTCATTTCATCTCATTATCACCACTTACATCGACTGCAAGGCTAAAGCCGAGAAACGGGTAAGGGGAGGAACAGAGGCAGGGAAGAAAAGAACTCTTGACCTCATCTGAATAGCTAAAGCATGAAGGCACATACCATTACATGCAGAGGAAAGCAAAATAAAAGCGAACATGGGGGGGGAGGGTGGAGCATTGACTCCTCTCCCTCCCCCGAGCAGCCCACCTGGAGCTTCTTCTTCTTCTTCTTCTCTTCTTCTTTCTTTTCAGTAGGGACTCTTCTGTCTTTTCTATCTCTCTCCTTTTTTTTTGTTTGCCTTCCTTCTTTTCGAGAGAAAGGGGGTTTTTATAACACCACCCTCTCCCCCTATCGGCATGATCATCTCGGCGCACGGTTGATGAGCTCCCGGCGCGCCTTGTTCGGAGGCAGTAGGCTTCCCGGCGCCCCTTCCTCATATGGGTCTTGTTGGGCTCTCGGCGCCACACGGCTGGGCCCGTTTAGATCTTTTAGTCTTTTATGCTTCCTCATCAGTAAGCTTGAGCTGTTAAAGCCGCTTAATCTGTCCCTTCATTTGTCGGTCCCTCGAGTCCGTCAGGCTAGGCGAAGGCCCATCAATTGGTGAGTTAGCATAGCTTCATCAGAATATTTCTGGGGATTTTCATCAGTCAGTGGACTGCAGTTCTTCATCAGTACTGCCGTCTGAGCTACAACAATATCGGACATCAGCTTGGCCGGGGAGGGCTTCAGTCGGGTGACAGCTTCAGTAATGGACTCTCCGTAATTCTAGTTTTGCAGGAGTTCCTCGGGTCTTCATTTCTGATTCAATCTGATCTTTCGTCTCATCTTTATCTTTGATTATATTTCCGGTGTCAACAAGGTCCCGAAGTTCTTGAGAAACAAATTGAGGCCCATTGTCGGTGACGATATCACTTGGCACTCCAAACTGCGAGATGGTATTCTTGAGGATGAAGTGGCATACTATTGTGGCTTTGATTTTTGCATAAGCTTCAGCTTCCGCCCACTTGGTGAAGTACTCCGTAGCCGTGAGAATGAAGGATTTCTGTTTAACCTGTGCATTAGGATCACCAAGTGGTCCAATGATATCAAAGGCCCACATCGAGAATGGCCAAGGAGCAGAAAGAGGATGGAGAGAAGAAGTCGGGGTGTGGATTTTATCAGCATGAAGCTGGCATTGAAGACACCTATGGACATAGGTGGAACAGTCTTCTTCTAGGGTTGGCCAGTAATAGCCCTGCCTAAGAATCTTCTTCGCCAAAGCTTGCCCATTAACGTGCCCTCCACACTCACTGGAGTGAGCGGCCTCTACTACTTTCCAAGCCTCATCGCCATCCGAACACCTCATTAGAACTCCATTGAGAGCCCGTTTGTATATTTCTCCCGTAATAATCGTGTATCTAGCGGCGACTCTTCGAATGGCCTTGCGCTGCTCGGCATTTGCCATCTCGGGAAAGGAACCATCCCTGCAATACTGCTCTATCTCGTGATACCACGGCAGCACCTCTTCTTCTATAATCTCCTCGAGCTCAGTTAATGAAACTTCCTTCAAATCTTCTTTCTCAGCTTTCTTCTCCACAGCCTTCCTAAGGGTGTCGAACCAAGGATCCTGGAGAGAGGGAGTGTCCATCCGCTGGACCATAATGGTCTCAGTGGAACGACAAAGCGGGAAGAAAAGGGAAGAAGACAGCGATGCAAGTGCATCAGCCCGAATGTTCTGAGAACGAGAAGTATGAATGTAGATGAGTTTCCGGAATTGCCTAGCCGAGAGCGTGACCAAATCTTGATAGGGCTTGAGTTTGGGGTCACGGGTGCGGTAAGTTGACAGAACTTGACGCAACACCAATTGAGAGTCTCCTATGATGTTAAGGTATCGCGCGCCCATGAGGTAGGCATGCTTCAGACCGGCAAGGAGAGCCTCATACTCGGCTATATTATTAGCGGCAGAAAAAGATAGTTGATAAGCGATAGGGATGGTCACCCCTTCCGGAGTGAGGAGAACGACGCCGATTCCACGGCCCTAAGAGTTTAGAGCGCCATCGAAGTGAAGAGACCAGAAAGGAAGATGAGTGATTACAGCCAAGTGTTCATCAAGAAACTCGTCCTGGATTGAATCAGTGCGAGGGATAGGAGAGTGAGCAAGATGTTCAGCAACGACGTATCCCTTGATCGCCTTCTGAATAATGAAGGTGATGTCAAATTGGGAAAGAAAGCTCTGCCAGCGAGCCAACTTGCTAGAAAGGACATATTTTTCTAACAGGTAACGAATGGGGTCCATTCTAGAGATCCGCTTAACCTCATGGGCAAGGAAATAGTGTTTGAGTTTCTGAGCTACCCATACTAACGCTGCGCAGGTCTTCTCCATGGCAGTATACTTGGATTCAGCGGGATTAAACAACCTCGAAAGGCAGTATGCTACCCTTTCCCTTCCTTCATCATCCACTTAAGCCAAAACAGCTCCTAGGGAGTCCTCAATCACAGAAATGTATAGGATCAGGGGTTTCCTAGGGACGGGTGGTTGAAGAATCGGGGGATTGGAATGATAGACCTTAAGATCCTCATAGGCCTTCTGACATTGTTTGTTCCATTCAAACTTAGCTCCTGCCTTTAAAAATTCATAAAATGGGCGGCACCTTTGCGAGTGTTGAGATATAAATCTTCTAATGAATTGCAAGCGCCCAATCAGACCTCTGAGTTCAGTGATGTTCTTAGGCGGCAGCATCTCCATAACGGCCTTAGCTTTATTCGGATCAATATGAATCCCCAATTTGCTAACTATAAACCCCAATAATTTCCCTGATGCAACTCCAAATACGCATTTCTTTGGATTCATTTTCAATTTGTACTCCCTAGCCCTTTGCAACACCTTGGCTAAAATGGCGGGGTGCTCTTCTTTGGACCTCGACTTTACTAGGATATCATCCACGTAGGCTTCTAAGTACACATGCATCATGTCGTGGAAGATAGCCACCATTGCCCGTTGATATGTGGCACCTGCATTCTTTAATCCGAATGGCAAAACGACATAGCAGTACGTGCCCCAGGGCGTGGTGAAAGAGGTCTTCTCTTGGTCTTCAGGAGCAAGGCGGATTTGATTGTAACCAGAATACCCATCCATAAATGAGAGAGCCTTATACGCAGCCGTGTTGTCCACCAGTACATCAATGTGAGGAAGCGGGAAATCATCCTTCGGACATGCCTTATTTAAGTCCCTGAAATCGATACAAATCCAAATTCTTCCATCTTTCTTCATTACCGGGACTATGTTCGCCACTCATTGCGCATATAAAACCACTCTGATAAACCTAGCCTTATGCAATTTATCGACCTCTTCCTTTATCCTTAAGGCGGGTGGAATCTTCTCGCCTTTTGCTTAACGGGTGTTGCCCCTGGTTTAAGAATGAGTCGGTGGTCAACCAATGTGGGGTCAAGACCCGGCATGTCCTCATAGGACCAGGCAAATGAATCATTGTACTCCCTCAAAACCTTGATCATCTCCTCTTCAACCTGAGGAGGGAGATTAGCAGAAATAATTATGGGCCTAGGGTCCTCTTCGGTTCCAAGATTAATCTCTTTGGTTGGTTCATCCACCGCTGCCGACGGTTCATCAAACCTCTTCAAACCTTGCGCATACAGATCGGCGGTGTCATCCACATCGCTTTCCTCATCATCGGCTGGGTCCTTCTCATCTACGATCTCATATACACCTAATCCGTCATTGCTCCACACTCCTTCTAATTCCTCACCATCTTCTAAAACAATCGCAGTCTCCACAAATTCAAGGCATTTAAGAAGGGCATGACATCTCTGAGCTAAGTCTTGGAGGAACCTATCTGGAATGGTTTTAGGATGACGCATCACAGGGTGCACCGCGGAAGTGAATGGGCTGACCAAACTAGAACTAGATTCTATCCCAACTAACTCCACTAACCTAGGAGACTCTGCAGAATGTACATCTAACCTAGGAGACATGAAGTCTACAGGGAAAGGAGTAGGGGTCTCATGCCCCTAGGAAGATGAGCAGAACATAGCATAATCCTCCATTGAGACCTCCGTTTTAAATTTGACATTTTTTTTGGAAGTCGTAGGAGATCACGCAACAGGAAGAAGAAGACGGGGGAGGAGGGAGTTACATGGGAAACAGATCGGGGAAGATGCAATCGAAGAATGGGTCGGAAGATGAAAACCACATTTCATGGAGTTGGGCATTGGAGGGAGGAGGAGTAAACAGGGTTGATAAATCAATGGGTGGGCAGCGCCCACATGCACATGGCATAAATAGGATTTCAGGTGGTCTTTCCATGAAGTACGGGTCGACCATGATCGGAGGGGAACGGGGAACAATCCCCAATTACTGAAACAAGGAGGCAAGATGGGATGAGGATAAAGAAAAGGTAGTGATGGAGCTCCCTGCTTCCCGCGACCTCCAGTGAGTTAGCTCAGTCGGAGAATGCTTTACCAGCTGCATCTCCCTCTTCTTTGGGCAAACTTCTTCTTCTTGGAACATCTTCTCAAAACAGCTGCAAAAATCTTCCATATCACCTACTAGCCCCTTCAGTGGCGGCGGCGGGTCAGCAGCAGCATGGGCGGCATCAATCTTTACATCAGAACATGGCGATGGCTTCTTCAAGGTACCAGGCTGTAATGGGCCTTTCATAAAATGTTGACGGTAATCCCACGTCAGCGGCCCAAAGTCTCCCAAGATAGATAGTGCTGACTCCCAGTAGCCAAGGCCTCTCCGGCCCATCTTTCTGCCTTTAGGAACAGGCTTAGTTTGCCCTTGCAGTTGTGTGCCAAGGCCCAAGCCCGGCTGATAGCCTAACTTTAAAATCATATGCCATCCTTTTGAATGTCTGATCTTGGACTTAATTTTCACATTTACTGGCGCAATGGTGGGCTTGCGTGACGCATATGCCCATGGGTAATCTAAGTCCATTACATAAAGAACTGGCCTGTTACTCGGCCACAGAGTGGGAAAATTTTTATCAGTAATCGCATCAACTAACTGAACCGTGGAGATACTCTTCACCTTAACTACCCGGCCTTGGAATGGGAATTTAAGGCATTGATGGGCGGTTTAAGGCACAACATTCAAACTGTCTATCCATGGACGACTTAGAATTGCCTTGAACATCGGGTCTATGTCCAACACGTAAAACGCCACATCCATCACCAAAGGCCCTAGCTCGGCCTGAACTGTCACGACCCCATGGCACGCTCGTCTAGAGTTGTCATACGCTACAATTGTAGTCGATGTTGGCCTAAGCGTATCTTCCAAAATGTTGCAGGCACGTAGTGTACTGAGTGGACACACATTGATGGCAGCACCTGTATCCACTAGAGCTGACTCTATCGCCACTTTGTTCAAAGAAATGGTAATGTAGAGTGGCATCTGCCGTGCCTCTGGGGGTGCCAATTTTGACTCAGAGAATGAAATGGAAGGCCCCTTGGTAATAGTTGCCAACACCGACAGCAAGCTATCCGTCGCCACGTCCTCATTGACCATAACCTTCTGCAGAAAAGCCCTGAGGGCGTCCTGCTGCAGCGTGGACCTTTTGATCAACTCCAAAACTGATATCTTGGCCGGCATCCGGTCTAAGTGTTGTAGCAAGTCATACTTCGTGCCTGGCATGGGATCTACTTCTTCTGCTTCGACTGTTGAGGAAGGAACTTGAGGGTTGGGTGCAGATGCACCAGGGAAAGGGTAAGTGCGATGGAATGGACGCCCGCTCCGGTGGGCGCATTGTCGTACCAGTACAGCATCAAATGGACCTCCGATTGGCCTAGTGGGGTAAGTGGAAGGGGTAGAAACGGGGGTGAGAATGTCGGAGGTCGGCCTGACAGGCCCTAGCGGAGTGGTAATGATTGGTGAAGGGTTAAATGGAGGGGTGATGATGGAGGGCATAGCGGGTAATGGTGGAAGGGTTGGCGGAACGGTGGGGAACATGGGGGGTGCAGTAGGTGATTGGGAGAGGATAGGGAGTGGAGCGGTGGCCAAGGTGGTGGGCCGGAGAATGGAAGGAACAGAAGGTGCAGGGAAGTTGGTGTGGTGGAAAGCCAAAAGGTGAGCGGGTGTCTCATCATCAAAAGACCACCCAGCATTAGGGGCTGGGCGGTGGACTGCATTCACTTGAGCCGGTGCTGACGGCTGTGGTTGTTGTTGAGGAGCGGGAGGATGTTCTGGCATGGGATTCTGATGAATCCTGAGGTCTTGGTGCTGCTGCTGCTATTGTGGGGGTTGTTGTTGTTGTAGAGGTGGCTGGAACTGCTGCTGTTGGGGTGACGCCTGCTGCAGCCTGGCTTGTCTTCTTCTTTCCTTGATATCTTCAATCAACTTGTGCATTTGGGCCCAATCAATCCTCTGGCCCTCATGCAAATCATACACCAGATTTCTAAACTGTAGCATCTCTCTATGGTGTGCCCGGGCTGCCGATGGTATATGCAATACCTTGACTGATTGGCTACCGGATTCCAATTCTGACGCTCCGGAGGTAAATGAATGTAACCAGTGTACATTAGAGCTGAAAAGATATCGGGGAGGGTTTCTGGAAGCGGTGGGTAGTTGACCCTCTTGGGTCCCGGTCAAGCAGGCCCAAAACCAGCAGGTGGAGGGACGTTATGGTACTGGGGTGGCGGTTGTGGCTGTTGAGGTGGTGGTGGCTGTTGTGAGTGCTGAGGAGCTTGTGGAGCGGAGAATTGGGGGTTGCGTTGAGGTTGCTGGAAACGAGGTGAAGCGGGCTGGTTAGGGAATTGAATAGCCTGGACCTACTCATTGACTTGAACTCCCTCAGTTATTGGGCCCTAGGATTTCCGAGTAGTTTTGGATTTCTGGGTCTCAAATAATAAATGGATGGGGGAGTCTTTAAATTAGGTCTGGATGAACCGGGCCCGGCTGTACAACTGGTGCATGTTAGATATATCGTTCATTGCCAATATATTTCCGAATGTCGGGGTAGTGTAGATTTAAGAAATCCACTTAAGAAAAGAAAAGGATAATATGGCTAGAAAAGCATGGGAAGAGAGAGAAAGGGGAGCATGCGTAGAATGCTAATGGAGGGTGATCGCCAGAGACGCGAGGGCCTCAAAGATATAACAATAAAGAATAGGTGGGATCGCGAAGAATACCTTAAAAGAAGCGGGGGAGATTATGAGTGCACCTTCTCTTTCTATCGGCCGGCCGATGAAGAGAGTTCTTCTTTAGCTTGATTACCCTTGCAAAATTAACAAACACCAATAAAAATATGGATTAGAACCAAGGTGAGTGTAGCATCAAATTCAAAATAAAGACAAGCATGAAAAGTATGTATAAGAACACACCTTGTTGGGTGTTGGCCCTTAAACCCCTATGCAAAGGGTGAGAATGAAAGTATGATGTTTTGAAAATAGAAGTGTGCAAGTGTTGCACAAAAGGGGGTGTGATAGAGTGCACAATGTGGAGATCTCAATATTGAGATAAAAAGAAATAAAAGGAAGAGATGGAATAATGAAGCATGCAATGCTAACAATAATAAAACAAAGAGATAAGAGAAAGGGAAAGCTTAGTGGTTTTCTCCATGGGCTTCAAGGATGAAGATCTTCAATGGAGGAAGAAGATGATGTAGAACTCCATGGATGTAGAGGCTTCAAATCTTCAATAGAGGAAGAAGAACTCCATAGATGAAGCTTTTAAGTGCATGGGGGTCTTCCTCCTTGAGCCTTTGGTCCAGCCGCACCTCCTCTTGAATTGATCTTGATGCCTTTTACACAAGGGAGAGAGGGGTCCTATTTATAGAGGTGAAATTCGGAGTTTAATTATAAGAAAATTAGAAAACTATGTTTTAATGGGATTTGGAGGGCAATATTTATTGGGCAAGTGTCTTCCCAACCTTAGAAAGTCATAGGAACCCTTTCTCAAGTGGAAAAGGAGGTTAAAGTGGGGGAGGAAAGGAAATTCAGAGTTTAATTCTAATAAAATTAGAAAACTGAGTTTTGGTGGGATTTGGAAAAGGGGATCCTTCCTCCAAGTGTCCTTACAATATTAGGAAGCCTTAGGAACCCTTTCCTAAGTGGAAAAGTAGTTTAAGTGAGGAAGGGAAAGGAAATTCGTAGTTTAATTCCACAAAAATTAGAAAACTGAGTTTTGGTGGGATTTGGAAAGGGGGATCCTTCCTCCAAGTGTCCGTACAATATTAAGAAACCATAGGAACCCTTTCCCAAGTGGAAAAGGAGTTTAAGTGAGGGAGGGAAGGGGTTCTGTTCGAAATCAAAATTCTGTAAGAAATGGCGTCAGACCCAGTGGTCGCTAATTAAAAGAGTCCAAACTTAGAAAAGAATTGACGCCCATGAAGCAACATTTTAAGACGGATTAGGATATTCCAAAATTAGAAAAGAATTGACGCCCATGAAGCGGTCGCCAATTTTGGACGAAGTTAAATGCTCAAAATAAGGCAAGGAATTAGTGACTTTGCAATCGGGTGCTCATTTATTGTTACATCCCCTAGTTCGTGTTTGGTTTCAATGATATCAAAACGACTGTGTTTGTGTGTGTATGTGTTTCATTGAGCACCATGTTTTATATCTTGATTTGATGAGTTGAAAGAAGGAGTCAATGTTCACTCTTGAAAGCCATGTGAGCCCTTGGTGTTTAAGGAACTAATGTGATATTTATTTTGGTTTGTAGGAACACAAATTCATGACTCATACTTGGAATCTAAAGGAGTCCATCAATGAAGCTCTTCTTCTTAAAGGGAGTTAACTCTGTTCATATTTGAAAGTTATATGAATGATTTGTATTTAAAGATCTCATGCTTTGAATATTTTGATTTGCAGGATAAAAATCCATGATTCACGTTTGGAACTCAAAGGAGTGCATCAATGAAGATCTTATTGAAAAAGGGAGTTGACTCACTCATTGCATTGTGTAGACTGTTCTATATTTCATGCATTTCATCAAATAGATTTTCAAAGTCTTGGTTGGGTATTTTCAAACGTTCTCATCATAAGATTTTTTGGACTTGAAATATCCTCAACCTTATAACTTGGAATTTGATGGATGTGATTTTAATGATGTTAGCTTGTTTCATGGACTCATGGTAATTTAATTTGGGAAGATTATATCAATGCTCCTCTTGAGATAATGCTTCATGAATGTTAGCTTTTAATCAACAAGAATGCCATTTGAATGACTGTGGTTCCATGATATTATGCATGCTTTGCATGTGGCATAACTGTTAACACTTGTGTGATGAAGCATTATGTTGTTGACTTTTGGTTGAGATGCCTTAGGCTTTCATGCATAATCTTCTAAGTTGCTAATGACATGAATGTGGTTCATGTATTTTCTATTTGAAGCTTTTGAGCTTATATTGTGCTTGAAATATTAATACAAGACTTCATGAGATTTGGTTCTATATTGCTCATGTATTGCATGAATGCTTGGTCCTGTGAACTATGCACTAAAAGCTTGATTTATTGACTTGATGAGTGAAAGAATTGCATGAACTTGGCTCTTATGAAGATGACTTCAATTAGGTCTCAATCAATGAGATTGTGTTCATTGAACACACCTTTCTATTAGATTGATATCATTCATGAGGTCATCGTGGTTTCAATGTTTGGATGCATTTGTGATATAGTATGGTTCCTCATACCTATGTGGTTGCACATCGTCTGATCATGTCTTTGGTGTTGAGCTATATATTTGCTTCTTGTATGTGTAAATGATTATCCCTCAATTGACGCTATTTGATGTTGAGCATTTGGTAGATACAAGAATGCTAGTTGAATGTTTGAGCTCCCATGTCAATATATTTGATTAAGTGAGAGATTCATGTTCATCATATCAAAACCTTGTCATATGGTGAATGTGTTTTTGATGGGTGAATTGAGAAGTCAAATACATGCTTGAATGTGTTCAATGATGTATTTTTATGTGAACTAGTTCAAAGAGTTAATGCTTAGTTCATGAATTTTGAGTCTCATATAACATCTTACTTTTTCATATTTTCAGGATGAAAATACATGGTTAATCTTCATGAGATTATGGTAACATCTAATCACTTTTATTCTCTTGAATTTCTAGAGGTTTGAAGTGTTTTTGAAACGCTCATAGGCAGGGGTCGACCCCAAGGGTCGACCCTTACGGCTTCTGGTTCGGATAGAAGCAAAATAAAGGACCCAGGCTGCAAGGGTCGACCCCTGGGGTCGACCCATAGCAAGGGTCGGCCCCAGGGGTTGACCCCTGTGCCCAGAATTTTTTTGGCCGCGGGTTTTATGCTCTGGCAGCACGAAAGTGTTTAAAACATATTCTAAACCCTTCCAAACTTTACCAAAACACCCTCCATTGATTCCTATTTTTATTAAGGTGTTTCTAACATGTATTGTGAGGGTTTTATGTGTCCTTTCCCCTCTCTTTGGTGTGCATATATATGAGTTACGAATTTGTGGAGAAGGTAACCCTAATGCTCATTCGTTCATTCTTGTAGGTGAAGAAATGGGGGGAAAATGTGGTGGAGCAATTGTAAGGTGATTTTCATCTACTTCCATGGAGATTTGAAGCTCGTGGTAGAAGAAGAAAAGAAGCATCTCGAAGAGAGGAACGCGAGGACATCGAAATCGCCATCATCCGACATCAAACCAAGAAGAGTCGGAGATTCAATTGAAGGGGGAGCCTTGTGCCTGTTGAATCTTTCTTGTTTTAGTCTTTAGCACATGTTTTGGGCTTAGGGCATTCATTTGTTAGCTTGTTAAAAACCTATAAACGATTTTCTGTGTGTTGGTTCGGAGAACGATTTCTTCGAGTGGTTTGAGTTGACGCTTGTGCGTCGTTTGGTGTGGAGCATATCCGCGTGTGTGTTGGGATTTTTGCCTCGTGTGTGTGGGGAGAAATCTCCGTGTGTGTTTGCTACTTTTGTAGTGTGTTTGTGTTGGGATTTTTATCCCGTGTGTGTGGGGAGAAATCCCCGTGTTTGCTGCATTTGCAGCTTGTGGAGAAAGCCTTACCGGTTTGGTAAGGGGTGGACGTAGGGAGCCCATCGTGGTCCCGAACCACCTTAAAAATCCTCGTCTCCTGTGGTTTGAATTGTGTGATTGTATGGTTAGCTTGTTATACTTATTTGTATGATCATGTGTGAACGGAGAGAGTGAGAAAATCTAGTTAACTTGTGTAGCATTAAATTCCTCTATCTTATCAATCTTGTTAATCCCGTTGTGCGCTAGTTTGTATTTTTAATTGGACATAATTTTTAGTAGAAGGATCTATTCACCCCCCTCTAGATCCGTGTTTCTACACTACGGGACCCAACAATTGGTATCAGAGCGAGGCTCTGTTGTCCCTAGATCTCACGATCTACAGAGTGATCCTACTGCATTCTACAATCATGAAATTTTCTGTTGAGCATATGTCGATGAATTACCTTACTATTTTTAATGGTTCTGATTTTACTTCATGGTTAGATAAAATGTGTGGACTGATCAATTCAGTTAATCCTAATCTTTGGAAGTTGATTTATGATGGACCTCACATATTGCCTCTAGATGATACCAAGTGGGCTAGTCAAGATAAATTGAAGAACCATGAAAATGTCATTGTCTTAAGTTTATTGAAAAGTGCCATTGATACTCATATGTTTCCATTTGTTTCTTCTTGTAGAATGGCAAAGGAACTTATGGATCAGTTGATCAAAGCTCAAGAAATGGAAGGACAAAATTGTCTCATGACCGATAATGATGATCAACTCAATGAAGAAAATTATGATGAGGTAAATTCTGAATCCGAAGAACTCTCTATTGAGGAATGACAAATGGCATATGTTGAACTGTATGATAAATGTAAGAAACTCAAATATGAAAATAAAACCTTGAAAAGGAAGATTAATGAGAATGGGCATGCAAATTCCTCCTGTGAGAACTGTAAAACCTTGGAGTAAAAATTTAACATCTGCAAGAACAAAATGAATCTCTTGAATCAAGAGTTGAATTATTTTCAGAAGAGATTTCATGTTTGAATGAAGATGTTGAAATGGCTAGAAAACATAACACATCTTTTCAAATTAAAAATGAGTGTGATGAGCTGCGTTAGCAAAATAAATTCCTCATGTCTAAAATCTCCATGCTTGAGAAAAATGAAGAATCTCTTAAGAACAAGCTAACTTCTTTGTCTGATGATGATAAAATGTTTGAAAAATTACTTGATTCTGAAATTGATAGCAAGAGCATCATGAATGAAAATGAAGATCTTAAAAAGAAAAATGGTGCCATGTCTATTCAGAATTCCTTGCTTGAGAGAAGATTGAAATGCTTTGATAAGCTTGAAAAAGAAAATTCTTTGTTAAAATCTGACAATGAACAACTGCTTGTTAAGATTTCAAAGTTTGTTGAGACTGAGAAAGTTATTGAAAACTTAATTGAAAAACTCCATGCCATGAATGATGAAAACAAGGAAATCTTAAAAGAGAATGAAAATTTGGAATCTGTGAATTATTTGCTTAGTGAGAAAATCCTTGCATGTGAAAAAGAGACAAATGATTTGAAAAATGACTTGTCTAGATTTGTCAAAGGGAAGGAGAACTTAGACAAAATGCTAGGTGTCAAGATGAACTTTCAAAAAGAGGGTCTTAGATACACCCCGGTCAATAAAAAATCTTTTGAACACAAAATGACAACCTCTTTTGTTCATGCATCCGACATTCCTAGCACCTCCAAAGCTCCTCCTCCCATTTTTCAAAAGAAAACTTCTAAAAATAATTTTAAGAAAAAGAAAAATCTCAACATAAAACCCACCATACAAAAAGAGTTTCAAAGAGTTCAAAATGGACAAAAAATGAAATTGAATGTTGAATACTTTTACTGTGGCATGCATGGCCATGAAATGAATGATTGTGTTGTCATGAAAATAGATGATGAAAAAGTATGCAAAGATAAATCTGCTTTCGAAAGAAAGAAAAATGATTCTTATTTCTATTGTCATAAACTAGGCCATGTGATAGAAAATTACTTTGTGAAGTAAAATGATGATTTTCATGCTATGAATGCACAATCAAACATTCAAAGAAAATTCAGAATTGAACATGCTTCCAATGCTCAAGGGTCTTCATCCTATAAGATAAACTTGTTCACAAACACTCATGCAAACAATGAAAAGTCATTCCGTAGACCCGCATCTCCTTGTTGCTTTCATTGTGAGAAGTACGGACATCTTATGAAAGAGTGTTGGTTTTTGAAAATAGAAAATTTCCATGCTTCTAGAATGAATGCTAGGTCTAATTTTGTTAAATCTAGACCTTTTGAAAATAGAAGATGGAATGGATTTGAAAATTCATTTACTCCTAAAAAGAAGTCTTTTGGTAAAACTGCTTATCCTCAACGCCTTTATTGTGGAAACCATGGACATGTTATTGAGAATTGCAGGATCATGAAGAATGATGATGTTGTAACAATGAAAAGGAAGAAAGCATTTGGTGGCAATGCTACCAATCTCCAAGGACCCAAAAAGGCTTGGGTGCCCAAATCTGTTGAATGAATTATTTTAGATGCAAGTGTGTCTTGAGGTAAATAAAGAATGAAAGGGGTTCTAATAAAGGGAACAAGACACACTCATATGGTAAAACCCCAACTTTGCTCTTTCATTGTCAAATTTGATGATTTGGGATGATATTTTAGTGTGTTCTCATGTTATGCTCTAAATTCTTCACAAGTAACATATGTCTTCAATGGATGAATATTTGGTATATCAAATGATGGTTAGAGAAGGTTGGACTACGTTCAACTGGATACTTTCACTAAGCATGATGGTGGTCTTCGGACCCATGTTCTCCGCCTAGTACCAAAATTTAGAAATTGAATTATTTGGCTTATAAGGAACCATGTGTTTTGAATGAAATCAATTTACCTTTGATTTGCATGTGCTTTCAAATTGAATTTGAAAAACCTTCTTGTTTCGAAAGGGTAAAATTTTTGAACTGTGGAATTGCTTGATCAAATGTAACAATTGGTATTGAATGTTGACCATGGCTTATTTTAAAGGTCATTGACCATGTGTGATTGATTTGCTAAATTGATAAGTTGTTTGACATGTTTAGAAATCTACTCTTGTCAATAGATGTTCAAACACTTATCTTGCTCATTTGCCAAATTTTGTGTGAAATCTGTTGGAAACTTGGTTATTTGCATATTCACACATGCAGCGCGTATCATGTTCAAATTAAAGCTTATGTCTCATGAAATATTATCTTTGAATGATCATGGTTGAACATTGGGTTCTAAGGGACATGACTTTTCATGATGAAATCTGAAATAAAATGCTCATGATTCAGTGCCAAATTTATTGAAAATTCATCTCATGCATTCACCTGTTTCATGCTCTTCTTAAATGCTCAAGTCATTACAAAAACGGAAAACTTGCATTAAAAGAATGTATTGGCATATTTGCATATCATTCATAGATCATGCATACATTGTAAATTTGAGTCTCATGCATACTTTAACTTATTTATGCTTGAATGTCATGATTTACGGACACACAAAATGACAAAAAGATGCATATTGCACATTCATGCGTATTGGCATATGCATATATTTCATGATAATTGCATACCTTCATTCATGAATGCTTACATGAATGTTTCCATGAACCCTTGCGTGCAGGTATGTATATAGTTTATGAAACACATTTCTTGATCTTTCTAAGGCCTTACCTCCTTGCTAAACAGTAATGCATTGACTTTATTCATATGTGATACATGTCATATATTAAGGGGGAGGATTCGACTCCGATCGTGCATACATTTAGGGGGAGTCATAGCCGTGTCTTGTCGAATTCATTTTATTCATGTAAAAGAAAAATTTACCCCCACGCTCTTGCACATAATGAATTTAATGACTTTATTTGATAAGGATTTAAGAAATTCCTTCCAACACTTTAAAGGGAACTTGAATCTCTACATAGACATTAAAGAGTAATCGTGAGGAAAAAGCTGCCTAACCCGTAAAAATTTAATAAGTGGTATGTGGATCCGAGTAACCGGGAATCCCCCCTGAAACAAAGGAGGAAACTAGTGTCGAAAGGAGAAATAAAAATCCATATGTGTGACGAATCCAAGTAGCCGGGAATCCCCATTGAGACATATGAGGAAACTCGCGCCGAAATGTGAAGTCTATTAAAAGAAACAAAATAGGGGTTGTGCGAAGCTACCGATAGTCGAGAATCTAAAGTGAAAGTGTAGAGAGGAGATTACCTTCTAGTGTTCTTTAGAAAATCTGAAAATCTATATGTTTTGAAGCTCATTAGTCATTGCCTCACATTTCACATGGGCATTTTTGTGATGTATGTATTTTATGAATTTATCTACATTCATGGTTTATGTAGTACTCTGTGGGAACGCGGATTTTTATTATTTATTTATTTATTTATTTTGTTTATTATTTGATTTATTGGCGTGCCAGTCACATGTGTGACGATTTCATTGTGCACTCGATCTGACTTGGTCAGTCGATTGTGAGTGATCGTGTCTGCACCAGAAGTCCGTCATACCATAAAGGCTATGACGTTAATTACGTCCCCCCCTAAGGAGGACAACCCTTGATTAAACGCTAAAGATAGGAGGATGACAGCGGTAAAGCCGCGTGCTCAAAAGAGACGGAATTCGTTCTCTTGTAAGACGTTAAATGGATTTGACAAAGCAGGAGTTTGTTATTTTTGGGATAAATTCGACGGCATATTCCCACCATCTTGGACCATGCCAAGCAGGGAATAGGAAACCACCCATGCAGCGGCAGGATGGGATCCGTAAAAGATCGGGCATAATTGACCCAGAATCTGAGTAAGTGCTGGCGTGATATGACACGCTCCATGTGGGTGCGGTGGCGCATCTATATCCCCCTTCGAAGGACCATCGGAAAGCATGTAGGGACATAGCTCCGTGGGCCGACGGGGTTGAGAGAGAGAACATCACAGCTACCTGGCAAGGTATGTGTAAATTTCGGCAGCATGTCCCCTCAACTTGGATTATGCCAAGAGAGGATAGGTCATCATCCACGGAGTGCCGGGATGACGACCGAACGAGGATGGGCACCGGGCCCCGGGACATCGCTTGCCTTTATACCATCGATTAATATCCTCTCGAAACCCCTCAAAACTCATGTAACGACATGGCCCTTTGGGTTCATGAGGGTGAAATCCGGATCGGGAATGAGGACTATAGGGGAGGTCTTCCCCAATAATGTGTCTTCTCAAGGCATTAATGACGGTCTCTGAACATCCCCGGGACATATATGTGAAGAGATCAGAAGGCTGACAACTGGTAGTGCAGAGATGGGCCTCTGACTGGACTTCATTTGGCCAAGATGAAGGGTCTCGGCGGTGGCTTTAGTTGGCCAAAAGGGAGAGGCTCCCGGCGTGGGTCTATTGGCTTAAAAAAAAGGGGTCTCGGCACGCTCCTTAGCAAAAAAAAAGGGAATCTCGGCGGGTGGCTTCCCGGCGCGCTCCTGGCCGTGCCGGGAGCCTGGCGCCGAGATCCTATGGGCTGGGAGGTGTGCATGAAGGGTTTGAATGGCAGGGCCATGGTTTGTCGTTTAGCTGAAGGGGAAAGAAGAGGACGGCCTCTCGGCGGGATAGTTCTCGGCGGGGAATTTTGTACGCCGAGAAGGTGGAATTGCTACAGGGTTTCAGGGTTTACAGAGCTCAAACGATACTCTGCTTCTGGGATTCCTGAGCTTTCTGGCTGCGATTGAAGCCGAATTTGAAGTGCAGGAGGGGGGATTTCATGGATGCTTCCCTGAGAAAGGGCCAAGGGGGATCTGGAGGGTAGAATCGATGGGGAACGAGACCATCGTCTGGATCTCTGAAGACTTTATTTATTTCTACCGCCGGCCGTCTGGGGATCAAGAGATGACTGTCTCTGATCCCCTGGACGAACCCAATAGCATCTAAAAACCGGTGACTGAGGAACCTTTAGCATCGAAACTCCAGACCCTAGTCATCCAAGGGGTTAGAATGGAGGGTCGAGAGATCGAGATCGTCATTCGCTAGAATCGGAGGGATAGCAGAGGTCTGTAGAATCGGCATGTCCTCTCGTATAGCCGGCAGTTCAGGAATCCAAGAGATTGATGTCTCTGGTCCTGAACGGCACGAAAAGGAGCCTTAAGGGGCCTTGTGAGAAAGCTCAAAAGGGTGCGATGGATCTGCTCTCGAGATAGAAAGGGGGAAGGTGACAGAACCCAGTAACCCATTAGATAAGGGTAGGGGTTCTGTTCCCATGCCTCTGAAGAGAAGATTCGTATGAATCATTAGACACTTCGCATAAATGATAAGCATACACGGAGGAACGAAGAGCAGATATCTCCATCAGAGGGGAACAGACATTTTAATCAGAAGATCCCCAAATGGGTCCCGTTGATATTTCATTGCATTGCTCGAAGCCTTACACTGATTGTAAAAGAGAAATGCAAAATAGAGAGAGAGACGGAGCTCGAGACCTAAAACTCGCTAGCTACGTTTGATGAATCGAGAAGAAAACTCGCTAGAGGAGGGCTCTCTTCTGCTTCTTCTCTTCTCTCGGCCGAGGAGGGCTCTCTCTTGGCAGGACTCCCTCTCGATTCTGTTTTTTCTTTCTCTATCTTCTTTTTTTTTGATCCCTCTCCTTCTTTTTTTTCTTCTATCTGTTCGAAGACAGGGGTTTTTATAACCGTTTCCCCCCTTCTCGGCAGGCTTCATCACGGCGCGCCCTTTGGGCTTCCCGGCGCGCCTGCCTTCAGCTTCTCGGCGCCACCTTTTGGGCTTCGGAAAGTGACTCTCGGCGCCAATATTGCAGGCCCAATTAAAGTACTTTAGCCACTTTCACAGGCCCATTTGGGTCTTTCAAGGGCATCCTCACCCAAAAGGGTCTTCCATTGGTGACACAGCTTGTATCATTATTACGGTTTTCATCAGTCCGTAGACAGGGGTTTCATATGTATTGCCATCTGAACGGTGACAAAACCGGGTATTATCTTATCGATATCGTCACTTGAATGGTGACGAGCTCGGACATCAGCTTTAGTCTGGAAAGACTTCAGCCGGGTGTGTAATCTGTGGAGACGATTCTTCTTCTGTTCTGACTTTGCAAAAGCCTTTACAATCTTCATCTGCCGGTACCAGCTGTGGACGTCAAAAAATGTCGATGATGATCATACGGCATGCACGTCTCGACACTCGAGAGCAAGCCGAAGATGAAAATGCCAAATAAACCTCATGCCTCGCCCGATCAGGATGAGGACTCGCTTGGTGGTCCGCTAGCCGATGAGGGAGCCCCCCGGGCGGAAGATATGGCCACAACTCTACAGCCGGCCGTGCCGAGAGCTGAATCAAAGAAGAGTCGGGGACTCCGACACAGCCCGACGTGCACCGAAAGTCACGCAGAGTCTGGGACCGGGCCCCAAAGGCTGCGAATGGAACATTGTAGAGGTCATACATAGCAACCGGAACCTTCCGAGAATGTCGACATTCACGTAAAATGGCCGCGACTTCGAGAAGAATCTGTTTAGTGCTTAAAACGGCACAAGGGGGCTTTAAAACGGCGCGCCTTAAAACGGCGCGCCCCCCCCTTTAAAACGGCGCGCCCCCCTTTGGATGTGGCGCCGTTTTAACCCCTTTTCTTTTCATTGGCTACACGGCGCGCCCCGAAGCCCCCCTTTGATGCTTAAAACGGCGCCCCTTTGAATATGGCGCCGTTTTAACCTCTTAACCCCTTTCTCTGAAGCGCTTCCTAGCGAGCAGCCAACCCATCCCGTCGTCATTACGGTCCCCTGTTTCCTGCGAACAGCACGTCGACGAACTGCTTAAAATGGCAAAAGGTATGCTTCGATCCGTTGGGCATCCAAGCATGTTCTTCAAATGGAAACTCTCGAGCCCTGCACCGTCGAACGCCCACTTCGTCCGTCGACCGCCCATGCTCCTGCAAATGATGAAAGCCGCGTGTCTCGCGGTGGGTATGCCAGCAGAGGAGGAGGCCATGCCTCTGCCCCTCTCCCGATCACACTGTAGCCGCGGCGGAGGTGACGTCCACGACAACGGCACTCAACACGGCGACACGGCAGAGGCGTTGCAGGCGAAGCAAGATGGAAAGAAGAGGAAATAAAGAGAAATAAGGGGGGGGGGTGTCTCTCCCTTCGACAGGGCCACTGGCCCCTATAAAAAGCCCACCACGGGGAACTTTGATCGGTTGGAGAGGAGGGACGACCCTTGGAAGCTTTCTTCTGAGAGAAATCCCTTGAAGCCCGAAGCCAGTGTTCCAGTGAGAGTGAAGTGAAGAGAGAAGAGGGTGAAAGAAAGAAGGAGAGGTGAGGGGAAGAGAGCTCGGTTCCCCCCTTTGTCTTTGCATTTCCTTCTGCCCCTTTGATTTCCTTTTAGTGATCTCCATATGTAGACCTTTGTCTTCGTATTCCCCTTCAATGTAATCGGAGTTCGGTCTGTTGTGGAATGAAAGGAAAACTCCCCTTTGGGAGATTTTGATGCCCCAATCCCCCTCAATACTCAGCCCATAGTGGCTCTATTTTTTTTTCCTACCGCCGTGTTCTTGTGTGGACTTCGGCTCTCACGCGGTCTTCAACCACGTGATCACGGCAACCCTCAGGTCGTCAGAGTTCCTTTGTAGGCTGGCCCTCAGGACCTCCGGCCCCGAACGGGGGGAGTCGATACGATCGCAACAACCCATGGGTCACCGGTTTCCCTTGTAGGCTAGCCCTCGGGATCTCCGGCCCCAAATGGGGTAACTTTACTGGTGTCGTTGCTTATGCACACACCGGGATGTTTCGGGGCCGTCGGAGTTCTCTCCGCATGGCGCGCCCCATCTTTTCCCCCAGACCCTTCCGATCTAGGGGAGGTACTGCCCGATTTTCGTCAGGGCCAAGAACAAGTGCACAAATAGAACACTCAAGAACGAACTAAGTTTTTAATCCAACACACAGTAAAACTCTGTGAACTGAACCCCCCTTGAACGAACACTTAAGCATCCACGCTAATCCACCTGAATAAACAATTAAAACACTTAAATCTTCTTTCTGTAAACATAATCCATCCATAAGATGAACAACTAATCAATAAACCGGATTACAGTTTAAAGAAACAAGAAACAGAGCATAAAAGGGTTGAAATAAAACCTCTTTGAAGCTGCCTCGGCGTGGCCTAATCCGGCGCGGTCACCCCCCACCGCGCCGATTTAACACCACTCTCGTAACCCCCCATTTCCTTTGAACGCTAAAACGGTGCGCCCCCATGGGAGCCTCTCTACCCGGCGCTCCCTCCTACCTTGTTTAACCATTAAAACGGCGTGCCCCCGTGGAAGCCTCTACCCGGCGCGCCCCATGGCACCTCCCCCCTTGTTCAACCCTTAAAATGGCGTGGCCACAAAACCGGCGCCCCCCCCCTAACGTCCTTAAAACGGCGCGCCTCCTCTCCATCTCTTTCACTGTTCACCTTAAAACGGCGCCCCCCATTTCCTCCCTTGGACCCTAAAACGGCGCCCTCCTCTTGATACTAATCCGGCGCGCCCCGTCCCCGTTGCTTCCTTAAACCGGCATGCCTGAAAGGGAGAAAATGCTTAATCAAATGAGAGAAAAGAATTAAAGCTAATGAATAAAACTAATCAAAAGTTTTCCCTCCACTATAATCCAAATTTTGTTCCGGGGGCGCTGCCCCCGGAAACCCCCGCAAGGGGCGTTGCCCCCTTGACCCCCATGACCTGACCAGGCAGGTCGAACCCCGCGACCTGACCGCGCAGGTCGATCCGCATGCGAGGGCGCATGTTGCCGAGTTTGGGCTTCACACTTAACAACCCGCTCCCTTGGACTGTGCGTGAAGAGAAAAGCAATGATGCCCCGTGGTATCGGACGTGGACCTCGGGATCCCCGACATGGTCATGATCCGTGCACCTCTTGGGCCGATAGTTCGTCAGTTTGACCCACTTCTTCCGGGATCCGATCCCGCCCCCACGTGAAGCGTGCCGTACCTACAGCAGATATCCAAATGTCTTTGTTGTTATCTCCGATGCTTCAATTACGAACTCCCGACCGAATACTGGATTGTCCGTTAGTGGCTGATGTATATATACCGGGATCTAATTCCGCACTTTCATTAAATTCGCCGCACTCGCAGCAAGTATTTGTATGGTTTTGAACATCGTTTTACATACCGATGCGGAGGTTTTAAATCATGTCAACCCAACTCGCATGCTTTAATGAAAAACGATCTTTAGGTCATTTGGCCCCTTTTCTTGGCGATTAATCAGAGGTCTTCCCCTCTCCGAGGGGATGTAATTAATGTCGCGGCCTTTATGGCGCGGCTGGTCTCCAGTCCCGACCCGATATCCACAATCGTCTGATCAGTCAGATGGAGCGCACCTCGGGATTTGGACCACTCCAGTCTCGAAGCCCGAACACATTGTCACCTAGGTGACTGGCACGCCCTCGCACTAGATAAACCGATAAAAAGAACACCGATATCCCACGATATTTTCGTCCCACGAAATCCAGTGCGTTCCACAAGCTGGCACGCCCGGTGGGACTGGACTACCTCTCATCTTTTCGCCGAGATTAGGGGCCCAATGGCCTTTTCCGAAGTCTTAACTTTCGCATTTTTTTTAAAATTGCAGGAGGGATCCATTTCTGAAGAACCAATGGCTGTCACTTTCGGTCCATTGGTTGTGGTGAGCCATGCCGAGCATGGCTACTTGGCAGTGCCGATCCAGTTCGGCGATTTTCCCCCGGTTGTTGGCTTCCCCAACTTCCTCGGGGTTATGTTTATGGACCTCCTGGATGTCAAGGAGGTCGAGCCCTTCGCCCCCGTGGAGGCGACACCCGAAGCCGTGAAGATGGTGGGCTATTACGTCCACCACATTGAAGCAAAGAAGAAATGCACCTCGGCTGCCAGGAGGGCGGCAAGGAGAACCACTAGCACGCCGCAAGGCCGGCTTTCCCTCTCGGGCAAATCCGTAATGATCGGAGGAGTCCGAGTGTACCTGAATGGCCGTCAGGCCACTATCTCACCAGATAGGGTAATCCCAATGGTGCCGGTGCACAACCAATTCCAAGCACTGGACCGAGAGCGAGAAGACCGCAACAAGTCCATGCCAAAGCAAGAGTCGGCCCAGAAGCCGACTAAATTCAAGCAAGCATGAGTCCCCATCAGGCGGGCCCCAGCCTCAACTCAACTGGAGCTCGTCAGGACTGACCGGCTCAAGAAAAAGATGAAGGAAGATGAAGAAGAGAAGATTGAGGCGTCAGCTCAAGCGTCTCGAAGACCTGCCTTCCATACTCACGGTCGACAGGCGAACATCTATTTGAAGGAAAGAAGATACAACATGATGCACGAGCGGAGGCGTCTCACCTATAGACCGCCAGTGCAAGCATCACCACCAACTGTCTGCCCCAGCCGGGGAGAAGACGACATCACTCAAGCCGTGAGGGGATATCTCCACAGCCTTGGAAACACCCTCTTGGGAACTCAGCGGCTCCAAGAAGCCGTGAATGATGCTGAAAGAAACTGGAAGCAACAAGTTAACCTGGAAGATATCGAAGATGCGGAGTCAGGGTGCTATGGGCCACCCCTCTGTGAAGAAGCTCCACCAAGAGTCTCGGTGTTTGACAGGCTAACCTTTCCTAGACTGACAACCAGGGAGGTGGCTCGAAGAAACCAAAAGATGCGGGTTTATACCTGTAATATGGCCGGAGTGGCCAACCAATATGGAGCCCTACCTGAAGACCAAGAAGAGATGGCCAGGTTGGCTGGCAGGTCGGGTCCCCTCACCAGAAGAGGAGCAGCTGCAGCTGAGATAATACAAGCCCTCGACGGGGAAACAAGTTCAGATGCGGTCGCCATGGCGGCGAACGTGATTACCGCTGGGGATGAAGGAGAAAGGGTAGCACCTTCTCTAGATACTCTGACAGAAGGGGGAGGCCAAGCTCCTAGCCCTTCCACCTCCGACCCGGTGATGCTGATGCTGCTTCAAGCCTATCGACAGGAGATCGAAGATCTGAAGCGACAGGTGGGCGAACTGACCATGCATGCTTCCACATCGAAGCAGGTCAAACCGTCTCCAGAAACATCCAGGCAAGGTGCTGGAGAATTTGAGGGTTCACCCCAGGTGACGGCCTCTCAGCCAATCCCCAACTATGCTGGGGGCACGGCCCCAATGACCCCTTCGGCTCCTCAACACCAAGGCACCGCCACTATACCCTAGGCGACGGTGTTGACGACGCCACAGATGTAGTCAGCTCATTTCTACCCAGAAGCAGTGGATCCGGCAACGGCTAAAAAGCTCATGATCGAGCAGATAGTCGAGATGAAGCTGGCCGATCGGGGAAGTGAAGAATATGCCTCATATGATGTGTACAAGGTACCCTACCCTGTCCATCATGCGGGGAAGAGATTGCCTCCTGGCGTCAGCAAGCCGCCAAAGTTTGACAAATTTAATGGCCAGGGGTCACCGAAGGAGCACATAGCCTATTACGTCAATGTGATGGGCGATCTGGCGACTGATGAATGGTACCTGCTGAAGTTCTTTGGGTCCTCGCTCACAGGGCTCGCCTTCGAATGGTACTCGAACTTGCCGGAGGGTCTGTTAATGACTGGCCAGATTTGCAAAGAAAATTTCGGGAGCGGTTCCACGTCACCGAAAGAGAGGTCACAGTGGCCGAGCTCTATGCAACCAAGCAGAAGAATGATGAAACTGCTCTAGAATTCATCAAGAGATGGCGGAACCTCAGCATGAGGTGTAGACGCCCGCCACACCAAGAAGATGCGGTTCAAATCTGCAAGCAGAATTTGAAGCGTGAAGTTTTCAAGAAAATGATCGGGATGGAGATCAAGTCATTTGATCGATTAAATAATGTGGTGGTGGAAATTGAGTTCTACCTCTCCAAATACTCTCCCGCACCGGCCACCTCAGCCCAAAAAGGAAAATCAATTGAGAAGCGGTCCGTGCCCAAAGAAGTCAACACTGTCGACTTCAAGGATTTCGAGAAGCAGAAGGACAATGATAAAGGAGTCACCAGTGCTCCTCCGGCCAAGCAGGCTGAACAACAAGAGGCCGCCTCCTTGCGGTCAAGAATGAAGAAACTTTACTCCTTCCCGAAGGAGAAAACCCGGGTCATCTTCGAGTGGGCCACCAAATATAACAAAATTACTCTCCCGGAGCCGAAGAGACCCGGTGACATCAAGAGGAAAGATGATCCTCGATTTTGCCCGTACCATCAGATGCTCGGGCACACCCTCGAAGACTGTTACGTCTTCAAAGACATCATTGAAGGCATGATCAGGAAGGGAGAGCTCCAGATGGGCGAACACAAGGTGGACCCGCCCCGCCCGCATGAGTTGCCAGTGCTGGGGGCAACCGTAAATATGATATCCTTATACCAACAACTGCCTGAAGAAGTGTCAGATACTTGTACAAAGCACACCTATGAGGCATTTGTTCTCGCTCCCGCAGAGAGCCAGGGAGATTGGCAGATGGTGCCAAAGAAGACAAGAAGAAAGTCGACATCCTGCCCTACCCCGGGAGTCCGAATTCATGGCGTCACGCCTCAGCCACCACCACCGGTTGTAACCCCGGTCTGGTATGAAACTGCTCCTCAGTTGGTCCTCCGAAGAATGACTGACAATAGGAAGAAGCCACTCTTGTTGCGGATGCACATGCAAGTCAGCCCGGCGGTTAAACGGCTGCAGGCGATCATTGACGGGTTAGAAGAATATGAACAACCCAAGATCCAGCCAGTGCGGCTGAAGGAATATGTCCCCTGGGAACATTTTGAATCCCTAAAATTGGCTGAAGAAGCTGAAGCCGAAACACAAGAAATCGGCATATGGGATGAACTTCCCCGAGAACAGCTTCCAGCTGTAAAAGAAGAGAAGAAGAAAAAGAAGAAGAAGCTGAAGAATAAAAGAAAATGCAGCTTTTTGTCTTGCAATACCTTGTCGGCCTTGTTCAACATGGCCAAAAACTCTGAAGAGGAGGGAGAAGAAGAAATATGCTTCACACCTACCGAAGCAAACCAAGTCGAGGCCTCTACTTCCCAACATGTCACCAGGTCTGGGAGAAGGTGGGGACGTTTGCCCCCAGCCAATCACAATATTATATTCAGGGGCGAGCGGCCATACCAAATCCCCGAACCTGAAGTGAAGGGCGCAGCAATCCCGCCTCCATCGGGCTTGTACCCAGAAGATGCAGCAGGCAAAGTGGTACCCTCGTTCGCCGAATTTTTGCTCGCAAAGAAGAGCAAACAACCATACCAACAGCCCGGGTCCAAGGCCAAGAGCACTCTTGCCTCTGCCTCGGGAACACCCCCTCCGGCGAATAAAGATGATGAGGGTGCCACCCCTGTGGCCCAGCCCGTGCAAATGAAAGAACCAGCTGACCAAGCAAGCCGGAGCCGTGCGGCCTCCGAAGAAGATAGACCATCTTCCCCGCCGACTCCTCCGGCACCAGAACATGGCAAGCATAGCAAAGCCGAAGAAGCAAAGTTAGCTAACGTCCGAGCCGGCACTCGGATATTGAAACAATTGAAAAGAATCCCAGCAAGATTCAGTGTTTGGGAGATACTCTCCCTGGATGAGGAAACCAGGCAGGCTGTCATTGCGGCTCTGCAAACCCCGGTGCATTATGAAAGCTGTTTTGCTGAGATGCAGTTGGGAACAACCATTACCTTCACCGAAGAAGACATGCTCTTTCCTTCGGTCAGCCACAATAGACCCTTGTACATGAGGGGGCAGTTGAACGGCCATCCTATAAACAGGATCTTGGTCGATACAGGGGCAGCAGTAAACATACTCTCCTACCAGGTTTACCAGAAACATTACTTCAATGTGCACCTGATCAAGGTCAGGGATATGAAGATAACTGGGTTCAACCAGAAGTCTGAAGTTCCCATGGGTGTAGCAGAGTTCGAGCTGTCACTAGGAGACTTCACCACTAAAGTGCAGTTCCACGTCATCAACTCCGATACCACATATAAAGCATTGCTCGGCCGACCGTGGCTGCATCAGAATCGGGTAGTGTCTTCGACCCTGCACCAGTGCATTAAGTACTTCCGGAATGGAAAAGAAGAAAGAATATTCACAGACTTACACCCCTTCGAGGTGTTTGAATGCCACCTGCTCGATGCTGCACTTTACATGGAGGAGCAGAAGCAGAATCCCCAGCCGACTCAAAGCAAAGAAAAGGAGATAGCAGAGGACGACGACTGGTTCCCTCCACCACCGCCCGACTATGTGGCACCGCAGGAAGTGTCACACATTTCTAAAGTTGAAGGCGTGGTTCGAGCCATCCCCTTCAATATTTACCTCGAGACAGGAGTTCCGAAGCTCGAAGATTTGCCCGGGTATGTGAAGGTCCCTCCGGGGATCACAAAGCCACCCACAGATTTAGACTGTCAAACAGTCGAATTCTTGAAGGTCTGGGAGGTGCCCAACCCAGAGGGCCCACCTACGATGTTCTATGTGGCTGATGAACATCCAGTGAAAGGGGATGATGATTGTAAATTCCCCGAAGAAATCCGTGACCCGGTTGGCCCAATCATGGGACTTCCGGATATATCCGGCAGAGTGGTGAAAATGGCTAGAGGGCAACAGCTGCCCTTCTTTCAGACCGAAAGTCGGAATCAAATGTTCAAGAAGCTGTCGTATCCACCTAACCTGGATAGGGAACTCCTGAAGATTACCCAGCACCCTGGTTTGGGTTTCTCAGCTGAAGAATTCTATGAAGCAAACATGATAGCTGTCTCAACTCTAGTTGGCGACAGTCCCGCAGAAGACACAGATGCACAAGAAACCAAGAACAAAGAGCAGCATATGTCTTCAGCCGACAAAGCTTAAGATGAAGAAGTGTTCCTCCAGAATCCACCTCCAAGCAGGGATATAGGGGGGATACCATCCACTTCCGAGGCACCACTCCCAGATAGTCACAGTGGCGGGGTGCTGCCACCTCCACTCGATGTCGGAACGGAAGATAGAAGTCCAAGCTACACTCCAGACTTCTCCCTTGGTGACCATGTTATGCTCACAATATGTTATGAGCAGCAGCAGGAGATCGAAATGTTGAAGGCGCAGTTGGCCAAAATGATCGAACTACTGTCCGGTCTTACCGAGGGTATCCACCTCCGGCAGGGCACATCCACGAACCCGGGGGGCTCCTATGCCACCATGGAAAGATGGGAGAATCAGTCCCCGACCACCAACTTTAGTGCTTTTATGCACTCAAGGAGGAAGGCGAAAGAAATAGCCGGTCCTTCAACTAGCCGGCCGGCGGAACGAGTCCTCACGTTGCAGGAGAAGATGAAGAAGCCTTATTCCTTCCCGAGGGATAAAACTCGGGAGATCTTTAAATGGGCTTGCCACTATAGCAGGGTTACCTTGCCAAAGCCCAAAAGACCAGAGGATGCTACAAGGAGTGATGACCCTAAATTCTGCCTCTACCATCGAATCCTTGGCCACCCTATAGAAGATTGCTATGTCTTCAAGGATATCGCCCAGAACCTGATCAACAGAGGAGAATTGAAGATGGAGGATTATGAGGTGAAGCCCCCACAACCCCATGAAGCAGCTGTCTGTGAAAAGGGAGTCCATGTGGTTTCCCTCCTCGCAGAGGTCACAAGCCCGGCCGGTGAAAGATGTCCTGAAGCAGATTTCCCTCAGCCTGACTCCACCTTGCCCTCACTGCTCGGCGGGTTACATCAGGAAATTGAAAGGCTGGAGGAGCACCTAGCCGAAATAAGTATGCGCTGGTTTGACCCAGCAGGGGACATCCTCCCTCAGCAATACAGTCACTCAAGCCCGGAGCACTTCCTCGTGACCAGGGCAGAACTCTACAGCCACAGGCAAGAAGATGATGAGCCCGTCCTGGACTACATCAGAAAGTGGAGAAGCCTCTATGTGAGATGCATGTCCCCGTTAAGCCACGAGGTTGCCACTTGGGCTTGCGGGGAAAGTCTAAAGAAGGATATTCAGCAGCGGATGGTCGGCCTTAACGTCCACTCCCTTGATCAGTTGGCCATGATAGCGGCTGATATTGAAGCCTTCCTGGCAAAATACCATCCTGCCATCACCCTGGCAAGGCAAGAAGACAAACCCGGAGGTGTCAACTTCCGCACTTCTGGGCATTCGAAGGAGAAGACGAAGGAGGTAGCCAATCCTTCAACCAATCAACCGGCCTCATTGCGAGAGAAAATGAGGAGGCCTTATTCCTTCCCAAGACACAAAACTCAGAGGATTTTTGAATGGACTTGTCGTTACGGCAAGATTACCTTGCCAGAATCCAAAAGGCCAGAGGATGTCGAACGAAGCAACGACCCCGAATTCTGTCCTTATCATCGGGTGCTGGGGCATCCTATTGAAAATTGTTATGTATTCAAAAATATTGCTCAAGGCCTAATCAGGAAGGGCGAACTAAGGCTGGGAAAATATGAAGTGTACCCACCGCGTTCGCATGACGTGGTCGCTTATAGAAGCGGGGTCCACATGATCTCTTTGCTCACAGAGGTCACAAGCCCCGCCGATGGAAGATGTCCGGAAGCCAGTGAAGCACCCCTTTCAACCCCTCCGGATGAAGGCCCCACGAAGCCGGTCTATGATAATTATCAAGAAGACCATGAAGAGAGCCTGCGCCCCTTTGTGCCAGGAGGCACCTCGAAGCCCTATACAATGATGCAGGAAGAGCCGAAAGCGGATGCCCCCTGCAGATGTTGGGAGTCCATCACCAACGAGGTTGCCACGACCTCCAATGATAGTCCACGGGAGCAGAAAGTTAAAAAGTCCCCTACTACTCCTGAGGGTGTTTCACCCACGGACCAATCTTTAAGTTGCCCAGAAGCCATAACGCCAACATCGGCACCAGTTCATGAACCAGGGAAAGAAGATGACGAAGCCCTGCCACTGAGCGGGGTGGTACAAGAAGACATCTATGATGCCCTTGAGGCTGAAGAAGACGATGAAGGCTTCATCGATTTGCAACCGGCTCCCCCGGAGATAGAAGATGGTGGCCAAGCCACTGTTGATGAGCTGATCAAAGTGGATCTGGGTACAAAAGATGACCCCAGACCAACATTCCTCAGCGCCCTCCTTCTCCCAGAAGAAAGAGAGCGATACATCAAGCTCCTACAAGAGTTCCGAGACTGTTTTGCTTGGAACTACAAAGAAATGCCGGGCCTCAACCCGGCGATTACCCAGCATATGTTGGCCATTGACCCCAAGGCCGAACCAGTGAAGCAGTCACCCCGGCGAATGAGGCCAAAACTGATAAGCCAAGTGATGCGGGATGGGACCACGGACACGACAAGCTCGCGATCGTCCCTTAACGAGGGAAGCGTCGGATGTGCGCGGTTGAGAAACCGGCAATGAGCTAGGGTGGTCGGCTCTCTTTTGCGCCCGGATCGGGTCACGGGACGGCTTCGCTCTCTCTCACAACAGTGATATTATAAATTGAAGGCGAGCTAGGTATCCCTACACATGCTCTCTAGCAGCGGCATATAAAGCATATAAAGAATTAAGCTAATGCCAAGTGTAAGGGTGAAGGCGATACCTCCACGCTCTCGGCGTGGCGAAGACGGCACCCGGCCGAAGCTCGTACTCCCGGGAACTTAGTACATTATGTTTACAGTAGTACAAATAAGCCCACTCCACGCAGGGAGGTAAAGGGCGACACAAGTGGGCCCGGGAGGACCAAGTTCAGGTTGACGGGCGGTTTCGGACAATGCTTCGGCTTCACGCGTACTCGTGCTAGTGGGGGCCCACATGTTGACCGGAGGGGTCGTGTGGGGCCTGATGACTCCTCTATTGTGGAGACACTTGAGAAGCGTTCCCCTGGGATGGCGAGCTGCTGGAACGACCGCCGGACGCCGGGCGGCCCTCGGACGACGCTCGCCGGGAACTCGGCCACGAATCTGAAAATTCTGTTTGCAGGCGCGCGACTCGGAGAAAACTGCTGCTGCGATCAGCCCCGTCGTCGGAATGCGACGAGGTTAGCGCCGTTGGAAAGCTGACTCAGAATACTTCGATGTAGGGGTCTTCAAAAAAAATAATCAGATCTGTATTTCTGATCATGTATTTTACAAGCTTGCTGGAATCTGGCCAGAACTGCAGGGGCAGGTTCTGACTTCTCTGAAGATCGACATTGACCGGAAAGAAGACCTCCGAATATTGACATAATTTCTTCAGAAAAGTTGAAGGTCTCTGAGAGAGGAATCCGGGACTATTTTTGGTTTTCTGATTCGAGACGAAATAGATTTTCTGGGATTTCTTTACTAGACCTGGGTCGGATCTGGGAAACTATGGGCAGACTGTTCTTGGGAACTTGGACGAAATTTGAAAAATACTTGGAGGGCGAACCAAAAATTAATAAAATTCCTGGTGGTAGAGGGAGGTGTACAGAGATCCCAGTAAATTTGGGCGACCCCAAAAAAATCAAAAGATGGTTCGAATGGGGTAAACTCAGAGCTGATGAACAGTAAACAGAACCAGGACAGATCTGGAACTTGGACTTGGACGAAAATAAAAAAATAGCTAAAGGATGAATTTTGATGTGAAATTTTTTTGTGGGGATAAGGGTTCTAGAGGGGAACCAACCCTGAAATTTTGAGCTTCAGAAGACGAAGGGAGTGATAGAAGGAATTCGGAGAAGAAGGGTCTATCCTGAGTGGACAGAACACCGAAACCGTTGGCGACGACGCGTCGGCGGCGAGACGATGGCGGCGGCGATCACCGGAGTTGCTTCAGATGCTGGAGGGGATCAAGGGGGAAGGGATTACACTCTAGAAAGGGGAGAGGGGGTGGAGGAACCAGGGAGAGAGAGGGGAGGGGCGCAAATCTCACTTGGGGCAAATGCCTATTTTCTCTTCATTAATTCCTTCAATATGAAAAATACAACCTTATATAGGATGCCAACCAAACTCAACCTCAACCCTTGGATCTAGGGGTTAGGATTGAAGGTCTGGGATACAATGTGAATCACACATTTAATACATTAGTTTTAATCTAATTTGACCATACTTATTCAACCTTGGACTAGATCTATTCAAACACCACCTAATACACAACTACCATGCCTAATAAGACAAGGAACCTTGCGCCCCCTTCCATGGGCCAAAGCCATTCATGGGCCAAGAGCCTCCCATTAGATCATGCTAGACTTGGGCCACTCCCACTTAGATGGCCCATGAGAGAGTGGAACCCAATTTGGGCCTTAAGTGCCTTAATGACCCATTTGAAGTCTAATGACCCAATATGAAGTAACACTCTTAATGGACTCTACTAATGGCAATCTAACCTTGGACTTGACCTAACAAATGGCCCATTGGCTTGATATAGGCCTTACAAGGATGGCTCAAATGAAAGAAATCAAAAATTACATACACTTCAAGCCAATACAACCCATAATACACACCAATCCAAGCCAATACACAAAATACAACTCATAAGCTCTTGATGTCCTCATCAATTCTCCCCGGGTGGGAGGAACTCGACCCCGTCGAGTAGGGGTATGGCTGCTCCGGTACTCCGGCGGATCTGTCACCGTGCTAAGTAGCGCGGGTATGCTCCACTCCAAGTGATCGGCACCTACTCATTCCATATATACTCGATATGCGCACTGCTATGGCTAAAGGTGGTCACTCCGAAGGGGCACTCTCAAAAGGAAGGAAACAGCTCGAAGACTCACTAGGAATCACCGCTGAGTCCCTATAGGTGACTGATCCGGGTATAGATGTAGAACCGATCCCATACTCATCAAGTGAGTCGACTCGCTTCACACTCATAAGAGAACGACACGAGCTTGCATAAGACACATGTAGACTCACCATGCACTGACACATGAATGAAAATCACACAAACAATCGACTCAAAATCACCACACAAACAAACCACACAAAGAAAACACACCGACTCAACTATGACCCTAGACACACCTAATGTTAGTCCGACCCGTACATGGGTGATGGCGGACCAGGACACCCGAATGTGTGCCATGCATGCATGTTATGTAACCGGAGATGGGTGACATGAGGTACACCTAAATGTCCAAGTATGACCCAGTCATGCATGGACGGCCCTTTGGATTTGGGAGACTTGAGAGGGCTAGGAAAGCCGGGTATGGAAGAGCTGGGTGTAGGTGTATCGTGGACGGGCTTGGTGGGTATGGAGGACCCGGCCCGTAGGAAAGGGGTATGAAAGTGGACTTCCCCGATAAGGTATGAGGGAAGTGATGGGTCACGGGACCCACTAGAGTAGGGGTCAAATGGGTCAAAGAATGTGTGACCCCTTGTGGTGGGTTCCCACAAGTCACGGTCCCACGTGTAGAAGTTTTGAAGGTGTGGATAATCACCTTCTTGAATTGTGATGGGTGGGACGGGGACCGTAGGCAAGAAGTATGATTCCTCCCTCGGACAAAAGGGTATGAATTCAGGCTCGTCCGGTAAGGGAAGGAGTAAGAGGACCTCCGTGGTGATACAACCCACGATGCACTCGGAGGTAATAGACCCTAAGGCCGGATGAGTGAGGCTAAGACTAGTGGGTTGGTCAAAGCCTCGGGCCAAAAGGTGCGTCAACTCCCATTGTGAATCCAATCCCATGACAAGATCGTCCAATGTGTCAACATGGTGACGAGATCGAAAGGTGGTATGGAATGAGTTGACTGGCACTAAAGGTAAGGTGGGGTCCATGGACGGGAAGGGATGTGGGACCAAGTCATCCTTGAGCCATCTAAGAAGTGGCTCGGCTATGTAAAGTGTTCCCGTAAGAAACACGGGTGGCTCGGGCTTTGGTAGTTCCCACTTTGATAGTTTCGAATGAAGACCGGAGGTAGATAACAATGGAGCATCCATGGGTGGTGGAGTAGCTTGTGTCCTTTCCCACCAATCCGAAATCATTTTCTTTATTTCCTCTAAGGAGCGGGTTGGAGGAGGGACCTTGGGGTGGACTAGCTCCTTAACTCTCGGCTCGGGTGTGGGCCTAGGCTCGGTTATAAGCGGGACTTCCACTCGGTTGGAGGTGCTTGAGTGGGTTGGGATGGGAGTGCCAAGGGGAGGTTGGTTGGTGGTGCATGGGCGGGCCACTAGATTGGGGTCACTTTGGTGGGCTTGGACGGCGGTGAAGGGGTGGGATTGGGTAGAGGTGTGGCCCACTTGATTGTGGGTGAGTTGGTGGGGTTGGTGAGTGGAATGACCTCCGTGGTTGGAGGTAGGTGGGCGGGGAACGTAGGCCCTCCTAAGCACTCTCTTCATTTCCCACCATGACTCGATGGGCCTTAGATTCCTATCCTCCCTCCAATATTTGATGTCCCTCCAAGTTGCAGCGGCTTCACCAAAAAGTCATCTTTTGGCAACATCGACTTGCATGGGCCCGTACATGATGTACACCTCGAAGTAATCATCCATAATGGCTTCCCATTCTAGATAGACACTCGGGTCATCGGACCCGTAGAAATCCCGGGTTTCGGGCCTCGTGGGGTGGTTCGGGTGGTCCTTCCATTTGAGATAGTATCGCCACCATCCGGGAGTTTGGGACTCCATGGGACACGGGGAAACTAGTGGATGGCCATGCCGACACTCGGACCAAAACACTAGACACGACACTAAGTAATGCAAAGTTGGAATGCACTAACTAATGCACACTTAAGGACCCTAGACGTAAACCAAGACTTGGTACGGGGCGGAGACAATCGACCCAAAGGTCACTCGCACAAGTGTGCGGCCTTCCCGATAGGCGTAACCTAACGGTCGGACAACACCTTTTTATATACCGAGTAAAGGGATGTATGCGACCCAAAAACGACTCTTTTTGTTGTTTTAAAAATATGATGATCCTAAACACGACTTAGACCGACTAATGACTACATGACACTCTCTTTTTTTTTTTTGAATGTAAACACCCTAGACTCAACCTCTCTCTGATACCAAATTGATGCGGGACGGGACCACGGACACGACAAGCTCGCGATCGTCCCTTAACGAGGGAAGCGTCGGATGTGCGCGGTTGAGAAACCGGCAATGAGCTACGGTGGTCGGCTCTCTTTTGCGCCCGGATCGGGTCACGGGACGGCTTCGCTCTCTCTCGCAGCAGTGATATTATAAATTGAAGGCGAGCTAGGTATCCCTACACATGCTCTCTAGCAGCGACATATAAAGCATATAAAGAATTAAGCTAATGCCAAGTGTAAGGGTGAAGGCGATACCTCCACGCTCTCGGCGTGGCGAAGACGGCACCCGGCCGAAGCTCGTACTCCCGGGAACTTGGTACATTATGTTTACAGCAGTACAAATAAGCCCACTCCACACAGGGAGGTAAAGGGCGACACAAGTGGGCCCGGGAGGACCAAGTTCGGGTTGACGGGCGGTTTCGGGCAATGCTTCGGCTTCACGCGTACTCGTGCTAGTGGGGGCCCACGTGTTGACCGGAGGGGTCGTGTGGGGCCTGATGACTCCTCTATTGTGGAGACACTTGGGAAGTGTTCCCCTGGGATGGTGAGCTGCTGGAACGACCGCCGGACGCCGGGCGGCCCTCGGACGACGCTCGCCGGGAACTCGGCCACGAATCTGAAAATTCTGTTTGTAGGCGTGCGACTCGGAGAAAACTGCTGCTGCGATCAGCCCCGTCGTCGGAATGCGACGAGGTTAGCGCCGTTGGAAAGCTGACTCAGAATACTTCGACGTAGGGGTCTTCAAAAAAAATAATCAGATCTGTATTTCTGATCATGTATTTTACAAGCTTGCTGGAATCTGGCCAGAACTGCAGGGGCAGGTTCTGACTTCTCTGAAGATCGATGTTGACCGGAAAAAAGACCTCCGAATCTTGACATAATTTCTTCAGAAAAGTTGAAGGTCTCTGAGAGAGGAATCCGGGACTATTTTTGGTTTTCTGATTGGAGACGAAATGGATTTTCTGGGATTTCTTTACTAGACCTGGGTCGGATCTGGGAAACTGTGGGCAGACTATTCTTGGGAAATTGGACGAAATTTGAAAAATACTTGGAGGGTGAACCAAAAATTAATAAAATTACTGGTGGTAGAGGGATGTGGACAGAGAACCCAGTAAATTTGGGCGACCCAAAAAAAATCAAAAGATGGTTCGAATGGGGTAAACTCAGAGCCGATGAACAGTAAACAGAACCAGGACAGATCTGGAACTTGGAATTGGACGAAAATCAAAAAATAGCTAAAGGATGAATTTTGACGTGAAATGTTTTTGTGGGGATAAGGGTTCTAGAGGGGAACCAACCCTGAAATTTTGAGCTTCGGAAGACGAAGGGAGTGATAGCAGGAATTCGGAGAAGAAGGGTCTGTCCTGAGTGGACAGAACACGGAAACCGTTGGCGACGACGCGTCGGCGGTGAGACGATGGCGGCGGCGATCACCGGAGTTGCTTCAGATGCTGGAGGGGATCAAGGGGGAAGGGATTACACTCTAGAAAGGGGAGAGGGGGTGGAGGAACCAGGGAGAGAGAGGGGAGGGGCGCAAATCTCACTTGGGGCAAATGCCTATTTTCTCTTCATTAATTCCTTCAATATGAAAAATACAACCTTATATAGGATGCCAACCAAACTCAACCTCAACCCTTGGATCTAGGGGTTAGGATTGAAGGGCTGGGATACAATGTGAATCACACATTTAATACATTAGTTTTAATCTAATTTGACCATATTTATTCAACCTTGGACTAGATCTATTCAAACACCACCTAATACACAACTACCATGCCTACTAAGACAAGGAACCTTGCGCCCCCTTCCATGGGCCAAAGCCATTCATGGGCCAAGAGCCTCCCATTAGATCATGCTAGACTTGGGCCACTCCCACTTAGATGGCCCATGAGAGAGTGGAACCCAATTTGGGCCTTAAGTGTCTTAATGACCCATTTGAAGCCTAATGACCCAATATGAAGTAACACTCTTAATGGACTCTACTAATGGCAATCTAACCTTGGACTTGACATAACAAATGGCCCATTGGCTTGATATAGGCCTTACAAGGATGGCCCAAATGAAAGAAATCAAAAATTACATACACTTCAAGCCAATACAACCCATAATACACACCAATCCAAGCCAATACACAAAATACAACTCATAAACTCTTGATGTCCTCATCACCAAGTTTGCAAGGAAGTCGACAAGCTCATAGGCGTCGACTTCGTAGCAGAAAACCAGTATACCACCTGGCTGGCCAATATTGTGCCCGTCAAGAAGAAGAACGGCCAGATCCGGATATGTGTGGACTTCCGAGACCTGAACAAGGCTTGTCCGAAAGATGATTTCCCGGTGCCCATCACTGAAGTCATGATCGATGCCACCACTGGCCATGAAGCCTTATCTTTCATGGATGGGTCATCCGAATACAACCAGATATGGATAGCCGAGCATGATAGAATTCATACGGCTTTTCGGTCACCCAAGGGGATATTCCACTATAAAAGGATGCCTTTTGGCCTCAAGAATGCTGGCGCCACTTATCAAAGGGCGATCACCAAGATATTTGATGAATTGCTCTATGACAAGGTCGAATGCTACATCGACGACTTGGTTGTCAAGACCCAAAAGAAAGAAGATCACCTGAGTGACCTCAGTGTTATATTTCAAAGGCTCCGACAATACGAGTTGAAGATGAACCCGCTGAAGTGCGCCTTCGGCGTTTCCAGTGGGAAGTTTCTGGGCTTCATTGTCCGATATAGGGGGATTGAAATAGACCCCTCCAAGATAAAGGCCATTCAGGAGCTGCCTCCTCCGAAGAACCTAACGGAACTGCGATCACTGCAGGGTCGATTGGCCTATATCCGCAGGTTCATCTCCAACCTGTCCGGCCGATGTCAACCATTTCATAAGTTGATGATGAAAGATGCGCCGTTCGACTGGAATCAAGAATGCCAGAAGGCTTTTGATAAGCTGAAGGAGTACTTGAAGACCCAACCAGTGCTGGGGGCACCTGTCAAAGGGCGGCCGCTGATTCTCTACATAGCCGCCACCGAATGTTCACTCGGGGCAATGCTGGCTCAAAACAACGACGAGGGAAAGGAGCAGGTGCTTTATTACCTCAGTCGAAGACTGGTCGGGGCAGAAGCAAAGTATACCCCGATCGAGAAAGTTTGTCTTGCCTTGGTCTTTGCGGCCAAGAAAATGAGGCATTACATGCTCTCGCATGAAATACAGCTGATATCAAGGGCCGATCCAGCCAAACATCTCTTGTCCCAGCCGGCGCTGAAAGGGCGACTGGGGAAGTGGGCCGTCATTTTGATGGAATTTGATATTACATATGTGCCGCAAAAGGCTATTAAAGGCCAGGCGATAGCAGATTTCTTTGCAGCACACCCTGTGCCTGAGAATTCCCCGCTTGTCACGGAACTTCCGGAAGATGAAACATTGGAAGTGGACCAAGTCCGTCAAGCCATATGGCAGTTATACTTCGACGGAGCATCCAGAACTGAAGCATCTCAATCAGGGCATGCGAGGATAAGAGCTGGAGCAGGCATCGTCCTCAAATCCCCAGAAGGAGAAGTGTTGCATACATCGTGTTCGATCAATAAACCGTGCACGAACAATGAAGCAGAATATGAGGCCTTGATTATCGGTCTTCAGATAGCCCTCAACATGGAGATCCGAATGCTGCAGGTGTTTGGTGATTCTATGCTGATTATCAAGCAGATACAAGGAGAGTTCGACGTCCGGAAGCCCGGGCTACTTCCGTATTGCGCCAAGGCGAAGAAGCTCATGGGGCGGTTCTACTTCATTGAAATAGGCCATGTCGTCCGAAGCCAGAATGCCCAGGCTGACGCACTGGCAAAATTAGCAAGCTCACTGGCGGCCTTGCCAGGCGAATCCCTCAACATAACAGTCATAAACAGGCGCCAGGTCCCCAGCATGATAGAGGAGCCAGGTGACGAAGAAGAATATGAAGCTGTGACAGCAGAAACAACTAACTCTCCTGATTGGAGGGAACCCCTGATGAAATGGTTTGAACACCAAGAACTGCCCAAGCAGAGGGAAGAAAGGATCAAATTGATCAGAACAAAAGAATCTTATGAAGTCAGAAACGGAACTCTGTTCCGAACCGTGGCTGATGCCGGAAGAAAGGTGCTCCTCCGATGTATATCCAGGGAGGAGGCTTGGACGGTCATGAAGGAAGTGCATGCCGGATCGGCCGGCGCTCACCAAGCTGGGTCGAAAATGAAGATTGAAATCAAGAAGCTGGGATATTACTGGCCAACTATGTTCGATGACTGCTCCAAGTATGCCAAGTCATGTCATAAATGCCAGCAGCATGCTGCGATCCCAAGAAGACCTCCAGCTCATTTGCACCCAACGATGCCCAGTTGGCCTTTTACTCAATGGGGTACTGATGTTGTGGGCCCGCTCCCCACGTCTTCATCGGGATGCAAATACATTCTAGCAGCTACAGATTACTTCTCTCGCTGGGCTGAAGCTGTGGCTCTAAGAGAAGTGACGGGAGAAATCGTGGCCAGATTCGTTCGTCGAAATATCATATTCCGATTCGGCGTGCCCGATCGAATTGTCTCTGACAACGGAAGCCACTTCCGAAACCAAAAGTTCTATAGATTGGCCGATAAATTCAAGATTGATTGGAGGACGTCCACTCCGTATAATCCGCAGGCAAACAGGTTAGCGGAAGCCTTCAACAAGACACTATGCACACTTCTTGCCAAGACGGTCAGCTCTAGCAAGAAGGATTGGGAAGACAGGATGTATGAAGCGCTATGGGCGTATCGCACTGTGTACAAGACCCCGACAGGTTGTTCACCATTCTCCTTGGTGTATGGCTCAGAAACGGTCGTGCCGATAGAGCTGGAGGTACCCTCACTACGGGTGGCGATCCAGCACGAATTAGTCAAAGATGGCCAAGCCAATATAGAAAGAAGACTGGAGGAGCTCTCCGATCTGGAAGGGCGGCGGCTCAGAGCCCAGCAGAACATACAGGTCTACCAGGCCCGCATGACCCGGGCCTTTGACAAACTCGTCAAAGAACGTGAATTCAAGAAGGGAGACCTAGTCATGGTCAAGCGAAGAGAAGTCATGGCAGCCAATCCCAAAGGCAAATTGAATGAAAACTGGACAGGACCTTATGTGGTCCAAAAAGTCTATGAAGGCGGTGCTTATGTCATCGTCAACCACCGGGGGGAAATTCAATTCCCACCACTCAATGGGAAACACTTGAAACTATACCATGCGCCGCTTCCCCAGCTCGGTGATCAACTAAAACCAATACCCCACAATGAAGAGGATTCCATCATGGAGCTTTTTACATAAAGCACCCGAAAACTCAACTCGGCGCCCGTGGCCCTTCGAGGCCTCAACCGAGCAGCATGGCTTAGACCTTCCGTCTAGGCCGGTTAAACCTGATTCCATTGCGTTGACATAAACCCAATGTCGACGATACTATCATACCTTTGTGATCCGGTCCCACCGTGATCATTAAAAAAAAAAGAGGAAAAAAAAAAGAAAAAAAAGAAAGAGAAGAAAAAAAAAGAAGAAGAAAAAGAAAAAGAATAAGAAAGAAGTTGTTCCTTAGTGTTCTTTATGCGGCACCCTCTTCGAAAGCTCCAATTTAGACCTTTCGTCTGGGTCGAGAGAAAATCGAAATCCTTGCGTTGATGTAATCCCAGCATTGACGAATCAGCTTTATGTGGCACCCTCGCCGAAAGCTCCGATTTAGACCTTTCGTCTGGGTCGGGAGAAAATCGAAATCCTTGCGTTAATGCAATCCCAGCATTGACGAATCCACCCTATGCGGCACCCTCGCCGAAAGCTCCGATTTAGACCTTTCGTCTAGGTCGGAAGAAAACTGAAATCCTTGCGTTGGTGCAGTCCCAGCATTGACGAATTTACCTTACTCGGCACCCTCGCCGAAAGCTCCGGTTTAGACCTTTCATCTGGGTCGGAAGAAAACTAAAATCCTTGCGTTGATGCAATCCCAGCATTGACGAATCCACTTTACTCGGCACCCTCGCCGAAAGCTCCGATTTAGACCTTTCGTCTGGGTCGGAAGAAAACTAAAATCCTTGCGTTGATGCAATCCCAGCATTGACGAATCCACTTTATGCGGCACCCTCGCCGAAAACTCCGATTTAGACCTTTCGTCTGGGTCGGAAGAAAATTGAAATCCTTGCGTTAATGTAATCCCAGCATTGACGAATCCACTTTATGCGGCACCCTCGTCGAAAGCTCCGATTTAGACCTTTCGTCTGGGTCGGAAGAAGATTGAAATCCTTGCGTTGATGCAATCCCAGTGTCAACGAACCACCTTTGACGGTGCCTAAGGCCTTTCTGGGGCCTCAGCCGCGCGATCCGATCTTGACTTTTCGCCCAAGTCAGAGAAAATTGAACCCCTCCTTCTTGCTTCGGTACTCTGCCATGCCGACGACCAAACCTCCACTCAGATATGCCAGTCCGTGTGCATGTGCGGTGAAGCGATCCCCTCATCCCTTCGCTGAAGGAGTGAGCGCTTTCCCGTGAATTCGCACCAGACTAGCATCCCACTGGCTCGGAAGAACAGACGTCCTGTCGAAGAACTCTACACTCGCGATCCCCGCGCACTCATCCCTCGCTTGCGCCACCCACGAGTGGGGGGCATTTGTGGACGTCGAAAAATGTCGATGATGATCATACGGCATGCACGTCTCGACACTCGAGAGCAAGCCGAAGATGAAAATGCCAAATAAACCTCATGCCTCGTCCGATCAGGATGAGGACTCGCTTGGTGGTCCGCTAGCCGATGAGGGAGCCCCCCGGGCGGAAGATATGGCCACAACTCTACAGCCGGCCGTGCCGAGAGCTGAATCAAAGAAGAGTCGGGGACTCCGACACAGCCCGACGTGCACCGAAAGTCACGCAGAGTCTGGGACCGGGCCCCAAAGGCTACGAATGGAACATTGTAGAGGTCATACATAGCAACCGAAACCTTCCGGGAATGTCGACATTCACGTAAAATGGCCGCGACTTCGAGAAGAATCCGTTTAGTGCTTAAAACGGCACGAGGGGGCTTTAAAACGGCGCGCCTTAAAACGGCGCGCCCCCCCCCCTTTAAAACGGCGCGCCCCCCTTTGGATGTGGCACCGTTTTAACCCCTTTTCTTTTCATTGGCTACACGGCGCGCCCCGAAGCCCCCCTTTGATGCTTAAAACGGCGCCCCTTTGAATATGGCGCCGTTTTAACCTCTTAACCCCTTTCTCTGAAGCGCTTCCTGGCGAGCAGCCAACCCATCCCGTCGTCATTACGGTCCCCTGTTTCCTGCGAACAGCACGTCGACAAACTGCTTAAAATGGCAAAAGGTATGCTTCGATCCGTTGGGCATCCAAGCATGTTCTTCAAATGGAAACTCTCGAGCCCTGCACCGTCGAACGCCCACTTCGTCCGTCGACCGCCCATGCTCCTGCAAATGATGAAAGCCGCATGTCTCGCGGTGGGTATGCCAGCAGAGGAGGAGGCCATGCCTCTGCCCCTCTCCCGATCACACTGTAGCCGCGGCGGAGGTGACGTCCAAAACAACGGCACTCGACACGGCGACACGGCAGAGGCGTTGCAGGCGAAGCAAGATGGAAAGAAGAGGAAATAAAGAGAAATAAGGGGGGGGGGGGTCTCTCCCTTCGACAGGGCCACTGGCCCCTATAAAAAGCCCACCACGGGGAACTTTGATCGGTTGGAGAGGAGGGACGACCCTTGGAAGCTTTCTTCTGAGAGAAATCCCTTGAAGCCCTAAGCCAGTGTTCATGTGAGAGTGAAGTGAAGAGAGAAGAGTGTGAAAGAAAGAAGGAGAGGTGAGGGGAAGAGAGCTCGATTCCCCCCTTTGTCTTTGCATTTCCTTCTGCCCCTTTGATTTCCTTTTGGTGATCTTCATATGTAGACCTTTGTCTTCGTATTCCCCTTCAATGTAATCGGAGTTCGGTCTGTTGTGGAATGAAAGGAAAACTCCCCTTTGGGAGATTTTGATGCCCCAATCCCCCTCAATACTCAGCCCATAGTGGCTCTATTTTTTTTCCTACTGCCGTGTTCTTGTGTGGATTTCGGCTCTCACGCGGTCTTCAGCCACGCGATCACGACAACCCTCAGGTCGTCGAAGTTCCTTTGTAGGCTGGCCCTCAGGACCTCCGGCCCCGAACGGGGGGAGTCGATACGATCGCAACAACCCATGGGTCACCAGTTTTCCTTGTAGGCTAGCCCTCGGGATCTCCGGCCCCAAATGGGGTAACTTTACTGGTGTCGTTGCTTATGCACACACCGGGATGTTTCGGGGCCGTCGGAGTTCTCTCCGCATGGCGCGCCCCATCTTTTCCCCCAGACCCTTCCGATCTAGGGGAGGTGCTGCCCGATTTTCGTCAGGGCCAAGAACAAGTGAACAAATAGAACACTCAAGAACGAACTAAGTTTTTAATCCAACACACAGTAAAACTCTGTGAACTGAACCCCCCCTGAACGAACACTTAAGCATCCACGCTAATCCACCTGAATAAACAATTAAAACACTTAAATATTCTTTCTGTTAACATAATCCATCCATAAGATGAACAACTAATCAATAAACCGGCTTACAGTTTAAAGAAACAAGAAACAGAGCATAAAAGGGTTGAAATAAAACCTCTTTGAAGCTGCCTCGGCGTGGCCTAATCCGGCGCAGTCACCCCCCACCGCGCCGATTTAACACCACTCTCGTAACCCCCCATTTCCTTTGAACGCTAAAACGGTGCGCCCCCATGGGAGCCTCTCTACCCGGCGCGCCCTCCTACCTTGTTTAACCATTAAAACGGCGCGCCCCCGTGGAAGCCTCTACCCGGCGCGCCCCATGGCACCTACCCCCTTGTTCAACCCTTAAAATGGCGTGGCCACAAAACCGGCGCCCCCCCCCTAACGTCCTTAAAACGGCGCGCCTCCTCTCCATCTCTTTCACTGTTCACCTTAAAACGGCGCCCCCCATTTCCTCCCTTGGACCCTAAAACGGCGCCCTCCTCTTGATACTAATCCGGCGCGCCCCGTCCCCGTTGCTTCCTTAAACCGGCATGCCTGAAAGGGAGAAAATGCTTAATCAAATGAGAGAAAAGAATTAAAGCTAATGAATAAAACTAATCAAAAGTTTTCCCTCCACTAATGAAAGGTCGATCCGCATGCGAGGGCGCATGTTGCCGAGTTTGGGCTTCACACTTAACAACCCGCTCCCTCGGACTGTGCGTGAAGAGAAAAGCAATGTTGCCCCGTGGTATCGGACGTGGACCTCGGGATCCCCGACATGGTCATGATCCGTGCACCTCTTGGGCCGATAGTTCGTCAGTTTGACCCACTTCTTCCGGGATCCGATCCCGCCCCCACGTGAAGCGTGCCGTACCTACGGCAGATATCCAAATGTCTTTGTTGTTATCTCCGATGCTTCAATTACGAACTCCCGACCGAATACTGGATTGTCCATTAGTGGCTGATGTATATATACCGGGATCTAATTCCGCACTTTCATTAAATTCGCCGCACTCGCAGCAAGTATTTGTATGGTTTTGAACACCGTTTTACATACCGATGCGGAGGTTTTAAATCATGTCAACCCAACTCGCATGCTTTAATGAAAAACGATCTTTAGGTCATTTGGCCCCTTTTCTTGGCGATTAATCAGAGGTCTTCCCCTCTCCGAGGGGATGTAATTAACGTCGCGGCCTTTATGGCGCGGCGGGTCTCCAGTCCCGACCCGATATCCACAATCGTCTGATCAGTCAGATGGAGCGCACCCCGGGATTCGGACCACTCCAGTCTCAAAGCCCGAACACATTGTCACCTAGGTGACTGGCACGCCCTCGCACTAGATAATCCGATAAAAAGAACATCGATATCCCACGATATTTTCGTCCCATGAAATCCAGTGCGTTCCACACCAGCTTCATCTTTATCTCATATTACATCTTTCGGTAAGCCGACATCTGACTTACCCTGGCATATCGTCCGTGGATTCTTGGACGAAGCAGTAGTACAGCTAGCATTAGAGTGGGCTAGAAGGTCTCATCAGTCGAGTGACTGCTGCTTTACCAGTGCTGCCGTCTGAGTGACATCGGTACCGGGCATCAGCTTGGCCGACAAGGGTTTTAGTCGGGTGAATGGTTGACGAGCTTCATCAATGGTCTTTCACTGCTGGTCCGACCTCTTTTCAATTATGCTTCCACCCTTGTTCATTTTCAAGGTGTCAACAAATGCCCCCCACCTGCAGGCGGCGTAAGCACAGAATGGGCGGCACGGGGCCTGCAGGTGACGTTCATCATTCGAGGGTATCTTCCTCAATTTGTCTTCAAGCCGGTTCTCAGATCTGATCATCTTGTTGCAACAATATTTTGCACACTTATCTTTCCTTTTCATATTTTTCATTCTTCATATTTTATTTATTTTCAGCAATTTGGAGCTTCTCGGCACGGGGCCATAGGCTTCTCGGCATGAGCTTTCTCGGCGCGAGCCTTCTCGGCGCGGAGCTTCTCGGCGCGGGGTTCGCGTTGCTTCTCGGCGTGCCTTGGGCAGGGCTCTCGGCCTGGGCTTCTCGTCGCAAGGGGATCTCGGCGCGCCCTTTGGCCGCCTGGGGTTCTCGGCCTGGGGGGCTCTCGGCGCGCATTGTTTCGCGCCGAGAAGCCTCTCCCCCTTTCTCTTATTTAACCCCCCCCCCCCCCCGAGAGGGTTTTCTCTTCATTTCTACATCTTCTTTCTCTTTCTTCATTTCTATTTTTTTTGTCTCGGCGGTGGCGAGTTCCTTGTCTCGGCCGTTCCCGTTTTCTTCCCGTTTAGTTGGGTTTCGCCCGGGTAGGACGTTATTTGGGATTTAATCCCTTTTTCTTTCGGGATCACCCCCTCTTGGTTGGTGATTCCCTATTCTTCTTGGGCAGACCCCGAATAAGGGGAGGTGCTGCCGAAATTTTCATAGGATCTCATATTACAATCTTTATAAGACTGGCTTTTAATTCACACTTTTTCTCCGACTGCAGGCACTGCAATGGCTTCCAGTTCTGATGCTGCATCTTCCGGAGCTGTTGGTGCTAGCTCATCGGCTCAGCCAGACATATCTCGGGCCACAGTAAATTGGCTGAATGTGCACAGCCTGGATTTCGGATATGATAGGATAGCTTCAGTTGACGAGTCGTCTGACTCTGAAACTGACACAGTGTCGACGGCCCAGGTATACTCCACGGCGACCGAGACATGCTTCAGGCGGGATGATAGCTATCGGCCAGATCTCCCGAAGGACCGACATTTGATGCCGTTCATCCGGACTTTCACCGTGGGCGGAATGCGGAACTACCGAATAGCCCGTACAGTTGAAGCCGCAATTCTAGCTGAGAGAGACAGCCTGAAAGATTCGGTGTATCGCGGAAAGGCTATATATCTTCCCGGGGAGAAGCGTGACTGGGATGTAGTCCTTGGCCTATCGGAGTTGGAGCCGGAAAAGAAAATGTTGACCCGGGCCCCGGAATTCACACCTGCTCGGTGGGATAATGCCAGCGGCCGAGTCAATAGGGAGAAGCCCGGCTATGGTCTCTTCCTGGCGCCAGTGAAGTGGGGGTACCGAGAGGAGCCCTTTGTGCTAAATTGTTCGGCCATTCAGTTCAAGTATCAATTGGCCGCTGGTTGGTTTGGGGATACCAAAATCACCGACGCCCACCTATTTCGGGTAGGAGCCGTGGAATTTACTGAATTTGTTCTGAAGGAATATGCCCCTCTACTGATCAGAGCCGGGGTATGTCATAGTGTTTTTGCTTCCCGATTTCGGTACCCTATATCCTGAGGGTTATGCTGTGGGATGTTCGAGGTCTTCTGCCCCTTATTCAACATATTCTATACAGCAGAGGGTGAGACATCTCTTGACCTCTGGAGTCTATCACAGCTTTCCGGACTGCCTATTGACGGCGAGCCGTATGAAGAAGTCTGCTTGGTAGATTCTGAGAAGGATAGCTCTGATGGTGAAGGCAGATATTCCATCGGCTTCTCATACCGGTATCTGATGAAGGCATATCGCTCCATTTGTCTGGCATATAGTAGAGGGTCCTCCAAAGGTTATCATCCCCGAGAGAAGGGCAGCAAGCTACGGATCCGGGTAGAGCAGTGGATTCAATACTTCTTTAATGGCCCGCTGAAATATTCAGACTTTCCTTCCATGGGTCCGACTGCTAGCAAGCAGGTAAGGGCTCCCCGTTATAAGTCGGCGCTGCCATCTTCATTGCGCCGTGCAGGCAGCGGTGGTCCCAACCCAGCAGGTGTAGACCCCATCACACACTGTGCGGCTTATTTCACATTCTGGCTGTGCACTTTCGCTCTCCCTCAAGGGGACGAGACAATCACCCGGCCAGAAGCTATATATCCGGCCTGTCAGATGGCATGGGGAATGAGGCTGTCGCTCTGCCCAGTGGCCCTGTGTCTGATATACAAGTCTTTGGGGGATCTATACAAGCATCGGACTCCCCGCTCTTTGAGAACCGTGGGTCCCTTTCATTTCTTCAACGCCTGGGTCTGCAGTTTATTTCCTGAGTTGGCTCCCAGAACTTTGCAGGCAGATACAGTGATGCCCAGAATGATTGAGTTTGCCAGTGCTGAACCTGGTCCTTTTTATGATCAGCTGTTCAAAATAAGGGGCCGACTGATAAACGTGCCAGTGGATGCCCCTGGCAGCATTCATTTCTGGAGCCTGGCGGCAGGCTCAGCTCCTTTGATTGATCCTCAGAGAGAGTGCAAGCTGGAAGAGGTGGAGACATATATCCATCCTGTCTCAGGGGTTAACACTGCCCGGCCAATCCTGGAACCGGAGCTGGTGAGATGGGCCATGGCCATTCGGCCTAGCGTCTTAGTTTTCAGAAAGGGTGGCCTGCTCCTTCTGGAACCATACTATCCATTCCGCTTTGGGCGAAACTTTGGTTATGACCAGCATATCCCCACAACGGTTGCTCAATTTCCCCTGGACAGCCGGGCTAAGCATGGGTCCTCCATTGTCGGCGATGGCCGGTTGTGGTGGGATTTCTACCATCACCAGGACGGTGCAATTTTCAGAGTTCCCACAGTTTCCAACCATGTTCCCCGGGTAACATCAGAATATATCAAATGGTGGAACATTCGAACCAGCTTCTACAGAGATAGTAGAGGTGCATTCTGGGACGTGGCCGAGCGTTCCTTTCTGAAACAACAGCCCGGGCCAGTATTTGACATCCCCGAGGCCCACTTGAGAAAGCTTTATTCACAGCACCAGAGGGAGGCTGAGAACTATCTGGCCCAGCGTCGGGCTTTGAAGGAAAAGAATTCCGACCCGCCTGCTCCTGTCTTCGCTGCTATCAACGAGGACACTTTCATGCAGAGTTTGAAACACCTGAGCCATGTAGGGGGCGCTCGCTTGGAGGCGCAACAATATCCATTTCCTGTCGAAGAGCCGCTCTCGGCAGTAGTTTCTTGGAGGGGTCCGATAGATAGATTTCACCCCTATAGGACGTTTGTGCGCCGGGAAGATAGAACCCAGACGTACTACAAGCAGACGACCTGGTTGTTTATTTTGCTGAATTTACATGGGTTATCTGCAGAAAACCCGATAGCCGGCATATTGAACAAGCCGTTGTTTATCTCTTTCCATTATGTCGATGGCTGGGGTATGGACCACCTCGACTTGTTTCGGTGTCTTGACCTTCATGGTCATAGTGACCTGGCAGCTTTAGTGGAGAAGTGCCAGGTACTAGGCGATGTGTGCTGGCTTATCAAGGAGGCTGCTTCACGCTCCAAGGAGGTGGCTTATCTGTACTGGCCGCTTTCTGTCTTTTACGACGGTCCAGCAGGTATGCTCTCTTCTCTTTTGACTGCAGTGCTTTCTGCTCAGTATTCATACTCTGCGTCCACTGATCACATTGCCTCTTTGACATCTTCAACAGATAGGCCGGATATAAAGCGACAGGGGCTTTATAGAAAAATCATTGCGCAGGCTGAGAAGCCCACTTATTTTGAAATCTCTGCAACAGCACCGACTACCACTCCCTTGCCTCCTTGCAAGAAGAGAAAGGCCTCTGTAGTTAAGGCTGCAGTTGGGAAGGCCAGGAAGGCCAAGAAGGCTTACGCTCAACAGTCGGCTTCGGTGGCTATGGACACCGGGACCCCTCTCCCTGATATCCCCTCCTTCGATGAGTTCGAGTCTCAAAGGGCGACTACTGAGACATCGTTTCAGGGTAACATCAAAAACTTGCATTTGCGTTCTTCATTGTCTTTTGCAGAATCTCAAAGAAATCCTTGAATCTGACCCCCTTCCTTTTGCACAGCCCAAGAGACGGTCATAGCACCTTCTGTGGTGGAGACCAGGTTGCCTTCTCCCACGCCGACTAGTGAGGCGGGGGGTAAGTGTATTTTCTCACCTGTTTCATACCTGCATTGTTTTCTTTGCTATATTTCTCAGAGGTCTCTTTTTGCAGCAGTGGCAGGAGAGGAGCAGACTGAAGCTATGGTGACAGAAGAATTGCTTCAACCCCAAGAGGGTCACAAGACTCAGTCGAAGCAGAGTACTGTTCCGACCAGGCGCATAATTACCCGGTCTACATCCCGACATGTTTTAGAGGTGGCCCTACAGCGTGTAGCTAGTGTGGAAATATCCTCAGGCAGTTCTAAGACCGTCTCTGATGAGGAGGAAGCGGCTTTCAGTGGCAGTGAGGGGGATGCTCCTGAATCAGAGGCCCCGCTTGTATTTGCAAAAGGTGCTCTGCCTTTTCAGCCTGCTAAGCTGCTGGTGCTATCGTCTGAGGAGGAGTTGCCAGAGGAGTTTGCCGGGCTCGACACCGAGATTGACATAACTCCACCATTTGTCACTCCGACTACGGAGCTTCCTTCACTTTCACCCCACTTCGAGGATGTGGACCCCGCTTCAAGGGTGGGTTCCTTTTCATGTTTGTTGCTTCTTCTGCCCCCCCCCCCCCCTTTTTTTTATCTAGCGCTGAAGTTGCTTTGTTTTGGTCTCAGGGCATTGCCACTGCTAGCTCGGACACAACTGTGGCTATCACGGACATTTCTTCTACAAACTGGGCTATTGTCCCTTTTCTGCCTTTAACTTGCACGGGAGTTCCTGGGATCATTCGCCCTGTGCCAGCGCGGATACAGTCTTCGACAGATTTAGCATCGTTGGACCTAGGGGCCCCAGGAGAGAGTTGCATCCCTATCAGGGCTTCAGATTTCAGAGCTGAAGCCGATCCATCTAGAAGCTCCGCTTTTATTCCGGCCGCAGTAATGTCAATTGCGCCCGAGTCAGCAGTCCCTGCCATAGTGGCTATAGAGACTGGACTTCTGCCTTTTCCGCCTATAGCAGCACCTTCCCTGTCACCAGAAAGAGCAGCTGAAGATGAAACCCCTATTCAAGAGACTCATGAAGAGGCAGCTCTATCCTTCATCGATTCTCCTCCTGTGGATGTTCAAACTATAGCTTCCGCTACAGCGATAGGGGAGGAATCTTCAGCTCAGCAGGAGAGCACAGAGAGGGACTGGCCAGCCCCTACAGCAGATCTGCCGTCTTCGTCCTCTCAGCCGGACGTTGCATTGTGGGAAGATATCGATGGCGAGGTGACCTTTGAAGTCGTCCCCTCTGCTTTCTTCGGCTTCGCTTCCTCTGACAACTTTGTCTGGCAGCATCTGGACATGCTACGTCAGTTGGTAGAATCCCAGCCTGGCTTGACGTATCAGCAGCTGAAGGAAATTGCCAATCACTTTACCATCGGCCTGCAAGCCATGGGCTGCCCTTTGGACATATGGGCTCAGCGGGTTCTGCCTTTACTGAAATTCGTGCATAGGAGAGACTTCCTAGCACGTACTATGGTTGATAAGCTGACGGCGCTGAAGCTGCAGAGGTCAGAATGTAAGTCTGAGCTGGGGAAGCTGACGCTCGTGCTTGATGGACGCCGGGCCGAGCTGCAAGGTGTTATTCAACGGGAGGCAACTGTGCAGGACCGGATAGCTATTCTGGAGGCGGAGCTCTCAGAGCTTCGAACTGAGCTACAACAATTATCCTTTGTCCGGCCGCAGTCCGTAGAAGAGGTAGCCTCGTTGGAGGGACGAGTAATGTCTCTCCAGGACATGTCCGCGAGGCTTCAGGAGGAGGAGGCGCGCCTTCGTGAGCTAGGAGCTGCTCCTTATGTGGGTCTCCTGGCATTTGAAGACATATTCCGGTGGCCATGAATCATTCCTTCATTCCTTTTCCCCTTTTTTTGTTTTCTTTTGTGATACAATGTCCCCTCGGGGCCCTTTATGTATCCCTCTTCTTCTCAATGACAAGGAATTTTTTTGTCTTCATGTGTATCCATTTTTTTTATGTGGTTTCATTGTTTTGGGAAGCGGGGTAGTGGTTTCAGCGATCCCTCATGTGAATGGCTCGTACCTGGCAGGAGAGCGTCCACCCCTTCAGAGAAAGGATGGGGAACCCGCTCCATCGCGTGATGGCATCCCAAGGGGTGCTTTAACCGAATTTTGGTTGGTGGCAGCAAACGTCCTATTGGCCATGTGTGCCGTAAGGGAGACGATTTGCCGGAATGTAAGTGAGGGGGTCTCATCAGAGTAGACGTATGGTCTAGGCTGGGTAGAGACTATCGCAGGTGGGACATTGAAAAAGGATATGGGGTTTTCATCAGAACGGACATAAAGTACGAACTGGACAGGTTTATCATTGGCCTGGGCGATGTACCGATCAGCCAACGGTTGACTTCATCATCGATATTGAGCTTATATCGACGCAAGGAGGGGTTTCAGAATAGACGTAAGGTCTATACTGGATAGGGTTTCATCATTGATCGGGCAAGGTGCCGGTCGATCAACAGTTGGTTTCATCATCGATATTGGGTTTATATCGACGCAAAGAGATTTATAAGTCTCATCAGAATAGACGAAAGGTCTAAACTGGATAGGGTTTCATCATTGATCGAGCAAGGTGCCAATCGATCAACAGTTGGTTTCATCATCGATATTGAGTTTATATCGACGCAAAGGGATTTATAAGTTTCATCAGAATAGACGAAAGGTCTAAACTGGATAGGGTTTCATCATTGATCGGGCAAGGTGCCAATCGATCAACAGTTGGTTTCATCATCGATATTGGGTTTATATCGACGCAAAGGGATTTATAAGTTTCATCAGAATAGACGAAAGGTCTAAACTGGATAGGGTTTCATCATTGATCGGGCAAGGTGCCAATCGATCAACAGTTGGTTTCATCATCGATATTGGGTTTATATCGATGCAAAGGGATTTATAAGTTTCATCAGAATAGACGAAAGGTCTAAACTGGATAGGGTTTCATCATTAATCGGGCAAGGTGCCAATCGATCAATGGTGGGACGTACGTAAAGGTGTAGGTCTCGTCAGGACAGACGTAAGGTCTATTCCAACAGGTTTTATCATTGATCGGGCAGTGCGCCAATCGATCAACAGCAGGTGGGGTTTGCCAAGAAACGCGTAGGCTTCATCAGGACAGACGTGAGGTCTGAGCTGGACAGGCTTCATCAGAATGGTGATGGGTTTCATTGTCGATGGGACGTTTGAAAGAGGGTATGTGAATTTTATCAGGGTAAACGTAAGGTCTACCTCGGAAGGGTTTTATCATCAGTGGGGAATGAAGCCGTCTGACCGACAGGAGGTTTCATCAGTGAAGGGGAGGTAAAGGTAGCATGCCGATTGGCATGGAAGTTTTGAATTACCACATTACTGACCCAAGTGCCCTTTCGGGTTTTCACCAGAGCCAGCCCCCTCTTGCTTTTGCCCACGCGCCCTTTCGGGTTTTCACGTGGCGGGGTACCCGATTTTGCCTGCAGTGCCCTTTTGGGTTTTCACCACAGCTGGGTTTTGGCCATTTTTGCCCTTGTCCGAGATATCCGAACAAGCCTGGCGGGGTATCTCTATTTTTAACCCTATTTTATTTATTTATTTATATATATACGTATATATATTTCTTGAATTGGGACTTCAGCACGGATCATGCGATGTGCTGCTTCATTAGTGGCTGCTCTTATCATCGGTATTGGGTATATACCGATGCAAGGATTTCATAGGCTTCATCGGGATAGACGTAAGGTCTAAGCCGGATAGGTTTCATCATTGACTGGGCAGTGCGCCAATCGATCAACAGCAGGTTTCATCATTGGTATTGGGTTTATACCAATGCAAGGATTTCATAGGTTTCATCGGGATAGACATAAGGTCTAAGCCGGATAGGTTTTATCATTGATCGGGCAAGGTGCCGATCGACCAATGGTAGGCTTCATCACGGCGGGACGTCGAAAGACATGCAACTTTAATAGGACGGGTTTCTTTGTCGATCGGGCAGGGTGCCCATCGATCAAAGGTGGGTATCATCATCGGTATTGGGTTTATACCAATGCAAGGACCTCATGAATCTTATCAGAATAGACGTAAGGTCTACACTGGGCTGGTTTTATCGTTGATCGGGCAGTGTGCCAATCGATCAACAGCAGGTTTCATCATCGGTATTGGGTTTATACCAATGCAAAGATTTCATAGGTTTCATCGGGATAGACGTAAGGTCTAAGCCGGATATGTTTTATCATTGATCGGGCAAGGTGCCGATCGACCAATGGTAGGCTTCATCACGGCGGGACGTCGAAAGACATGCAAGTTTAATAGGACGGGTTTCTTTGTCGATCGGGCAGGGTGCCCATTGATCAAAGGTGGGTTTCATCATCGGTATTGGGTTTATACCAATGCAAGGACCTCATGAATCTTATCAGAATAGACGTAAGGTCTACACTGGGCTGGTTTTATCATTGATCGGGCAGTGTGCCAATCGATCAACAACAGGTTTCATCATCGGTATTGGGTTTATACCAATGCAAAGATTTCATAGGTTTCATCGGGATAGACGTAAGGTCTAAGCTGGATAGATTTTATCATTGATCGGGCAAGGTGCCGATCGACCAATGGTAGGCTTCATCACGGCGGGACGTCGAAAGACATGCAAGTTTAATAGGACGGGTTTCTTTGTCGATCGGGTAGGGTGCCCATCGATCAAAGGTGGGTTTCATCATTGGTATTGGGTTTATACCAATGCAAGGACCTCATGAATCTTATCAGAATAGACGTAAGGTCTACACTGGGCTGGTTTTATCGTTGATCGGGCAGTGTGCCAATCGATCAACAGCAGGTTTCATCATCGGTATTGGGTTTATACCAATGCAAAGATTTCATAGGTTTCATCGGGATAGATGTAAGGTCTAAGCCGGATAGGTTTCATCATTGACCGGGCAGTGCGCCAACCGATCAACACAGGTTTCATCATCGGTATTGGGTTTATACCAATGCAAAGATTTCATAGGTTTCATCGGGATAGACGTAAGGTCTAAGCCGGATAGGTTTCATCATTGACCGGGCAATGCGCCAACCGATCAACGTAGGTTTCACCATGGTGGGACTTTGGCAAGGTATGAGGGTTTTATCAGGACGGACGTAGGGTCTATACTGGGTGGGTTTGATCGTTGATCGGGCAAGGTGCCGGTCGATCGACGAGAAGTTTATGGCGGGAGGTGAGGTTTCTTTAGGATCACCACATTACTGACTCAAGCGCCCTTTCGGGTTTTCGTCGGGGCCAGCCCCCTCTTGCTTTTGCCCACGCGCCCTTTCGGGTTTTCACGTGGCAGGGTACCCGATTTTGCCTGAAGTGCCCTTTCGGGTTTTCACCACAGCTGGGTTTTAGCCATTTTTTGCCCTTGCTCAGAAAGCCTGAACAAGGCCGGCGGGGTATCTGTATTTTTAACCCCATCTTTTTATTTATTTATTTATTTTCATTCTTTTATTCTCTCTTCCCCTCTTTTTGGGAGGGTGACGAGTCGAAATGCCATTAGATCATGATGAGGGATGGCTTGGTTAGGGCGGAGTGCCGCTATACCAAGAAAGGGTGTAGCTTGGCTAGGGCTGGATGCCGCTAGACCAAAGAAAGGGTGTATCTCGGCCAGGGCGGGATGCCACTAAGCCAAGGGAAGGTAGCTTGGTTAGGGCGGAGTGCCACTAAACCAAGGAGAGGGTGTATCTCAGCTAGGGCAGGATGCCACTAAGCCAGGGGAAGGTAGCTTGGTTAGGGCGGAGTGCCACTAAACCAAGGAAAAGGTGTATCTCGGCTAGGGTGGGATGCCGCTAGACCAAAGAAAGGGTGTGTCTTGGCCAGGGCGGGATGCCACTAAGCCAAGGGAAGGTAGCTTGGTTAGGGCGGAGTGCCACTAAACCAGGGAAAGGGTGTATCTCGGCTAGGGCTGGATGCCGCTAAGCCAAGGAAAGGTAGCTTGGTTAGGGCGGAGTGCCACTAAACCAAGGAAAGGGTGTATCTCGGCTAGGGCGGGATGCCATTAAGCCAAGGGAAGGTAGCTTGGTTAGGGCGGAGTGCCACTAAACCAAGGAAAGGGTGTATCTCGGCTAGGGCGGGATGCCATTAAGCCAAGGGAAGGTAGCTTGGTTAGGGCGGAGTGCCACTAAACCAAGGAAGGGGTGTATCTCGGCCAGGGCGGGATGCCACTAAGCCAATGGAAGGTAGCTTGGTTAGGGCGGAGTGCCACTGAACCAAGGAAAGGGTGTATCTGCCCGATTACTCGGGGAATATTGGTTGTGCAGCATGATACAGCTTGAGGTGTTTACCGTTGAGCGGCGAGAACTGAATTTCCCCTTGATGGTTAACAACTACGTAGGCCCCTCCTTCGTAGACCCTTTGTATCACATAAGGACCTTCCCAATTAGCATTCAGCTTTCCTTTTGGGTTGGACGCCATGACTTCTTTTTCTTGACCATGACGAGGTCACCTTTCTTGAATTCTCATCCTCTTACGAGTTTATTGAATGCAGCGGCCATGCGGGCCTGATACATTTGGATATTCTTCTGGGCCTGGAGGCGCTTCCCTTCCAATTCAGCCAGTTCTTCTAACCTTCTTTCCGTATTGGTCTGTTCGCCAGGGGCTAGGTCATATTGGACCGCCACTCTGAGTGACGGGACTTCCAGCTCCAGCGGGACCACTGCCTCTGAGCCGTACACCAATGAGTATGGTGAGCACCCTGTAGGTGTTTTGAAGACGGTGCGATATGCCCATAAAGCTTCATACATTTTCTCTTCCCAATCCTTCTTGTTGGAACTGACGACTTTGGCTAGCAATGTACACAAGGTCTTATTAAAAGCTTCTGCCAACCCGTTTGCCTGTGGATTGTAGGGAGTGGAGGTTCTCCATTCAATCTTATACTGCTCGGCAAGCCGATAGATTTTCTGATTTCTGAAATGACTTCCATTATCAGATATTATTCGGTTGGGGATCCCGAATCAGAAGATAATGTTTTGCTTGATGAATCTGGAGACCAGCTCACCAGTCACTTCTCTTAATGCTATAGCTTCTGCCCATCGGGAGAAGTAATCTATTATGGCCAGTATGTACTTATGTCTGGCCGAGGAAGTTGGCAATGGCCCGACTACATCAGTTCCCCATTGTGCAAACGGCCAGCTAGGGATTGTAGGGTGCAAAGTTGCAGGTGGCCTTCTAGGTACGGTAGCATGCTCCTGACACTTTTGGCATGACTTTGCAAATTTACAGCAGTCTTCAAACATGGTAGGCCAATAGTAGCCCAGCTTCTTGATTTCTATCTTCATCTTGGGGCCAGCCTGGTGGGCGCCTGCTGTCCCAGCGTGTATTTCTTTCATCGCTTGCCAAGCTTCTTCAGTGGACAGGTAGCGGAGTAGAATCTTTTTGCGTGCATCCGCCATTATTTGGAATAAAGTTCCGTTTCTGAATTCATAGGAATCTTTGATCCTCAGGAGTTTCATCTTTTCCTCCCTTTTCTGTGGCAACTGTTGGTGCAGAAACCACTGTAACAAGTGCTGTCTCCAATCAGACGCTTGTACTGCGCTGATAGTGGCGACTTCTTCTTCTTCGGGGCACCCTTCTAGCATACTGGGGACTTGCCGCCGGTTCATAACAACAATGCTCAATGTTTCATTTGACGGGACTGCTAGTGAGCTGGCCAGTTTCGCTAGTGCATCGGCCTGGGCATTATGTCCACGGCCCACATGTTTGAGTTCAATATGATAGAATTTCGCCATGAGGCTCACAGCCTTTTGGTGGTAGGGATTTAGTTCCAGCTTTCGCACTTCGAACTCCCCTTGGATTTGCTTTATCACCAACATTGAATCCCCGAATACCTGAAGCATTTGGATACCCATATTGAGGCTGATATTGAGTCCGATTATCAGAGCTTCATACTCGGCTTCATTGTTGGTGCATGGCTTGTTTATAGAACAGGAAGTATGCACAACCTCCTCTTCTGGTGATTTCAGCACAATACCGGCTCCAGCTCGTATCCTAGTCTTTCCATCAGAATCTATCTCCGTTCTGGATGCTCCATCAAAGAACAGTTGCCACATAACTGGCTGAGCTTGACATGCCTTGAGTGTCTCATCATCGGGTAATTCGGTCCCCAACATATCATTCTCTGGCACAGGATGCTCCGCGAAGAAATCAGCCACGGCCTGTCCTTTTATCGCCCTTCGGGGTATATAGGTAATATCGAATTCCATCAGAATCACTGCCCATTTGCCCAACCGGCCTTTCAGTACCGGCTGAGTCAGTATGTATTTGAGTGGATCTGCTACAGATATCAATCTGACTTCATGTGACAACATATAGTGTCGGAGTTTCTTAACAGCAAAGACTAGTGCCAAGCATGTCTTTTCTATATAACTGTAGCTTTCTTCGGTTCTAATCAGCCTCCGACTTAGGTAGTACAGGGCTTGCTCTTTGCCTTCTTCATTTACTTGTGCCAGCATTGCCCCCAGGGAACAGTATGTGGCTGCGATATACAGTATCAAGGGCATGCCTTTAATTGGTGCCCCCAGCACTGGAGGGGTCTTGAGATATTCTTTTAGCTTCTCAAAGGCCTCCTGACACCCATCGTCCCAGAGGAACGGTACATCTTTCATCATGAGCTTGTCAAAGGGGTGGCATCTTCCCGACAGATTTGATATAAATCGTCGGATATAGGCCAGACGCCCTTGCAGAGATCTCAGCTCGTGCAGGTTCCTTGGTGGAGGGAGCTCCTGGATAGCTTTAATTTTGGATGGATCAATTTCAATACCCCTATGCCGGACAATAAATCCGAGGAATTTCCCACTGGACACGCCAAAGGCGCACTTCATAGGATTCATCTTGAGTTCATATCTGCGCAACCTCTGGAATACTATCCTCAGGTCTTGCAAATGATCTTCTCTTCTGTTGGTTTTTACCACCAGATCATCAATGTAGCACTCTACCTTTTGGAAGAGCAGGTCATCAAAGATCTTTGTCATAGCCCTTTGGTAAGTAGCGCCGGCATTCTTGAGGCCGAACGACATCCTTTTGTAGTGAAATATTCCCTTCGGAGTGCGGAATGCAGTGTGCACTCTGTCTTCTTCAGCAATCCAGATCTGGTTGTATCCAGATGACCCATCCATAAATAATAGGGCCTCATGGCCAGTAGTTGCATCGATCATCACCTCAGTGATTGGCACTGGGAAATCATCTTTCGGACAAGCCTTATTAAGGTCCCGGAAATCAACACATATTCTAATCTGCCCATTCTTCTTCTTTACGGGCACTATATTAGCCAGCCATGTAGTATACTGGTTTTCTTCGACAAAGCCTACATCAATCAGCTTGTCAACTTCTTTGTTGATCTGGTTTATCAATTCAGGACGCATTCTCCTGGAAGGCTGCTTTACAGGGTTGGCCTCTGGGTTTATTGCCAATCGGTGCTGTGCCACATCAGAGCTCAGTCCCAGCATTTCTTCATACGTCCATGCAAAACAGTCTCGGAATTCTTTCAAGAACTGTATATATTGTTCCCTGACATCTGGCTCCAGCAGTGCACTGAGGAATGTCGGCCTTGGTTCATCTGCGGATCCCAAATTTATTTCTATCAACTCATCGACGGTGGCTTGGCCCCCGTCTTCGACTTCGGGCGGGGCTTCTTGCAAATCAATAAAGCCTCCCGGGATATAATCTTCTTCAGTCTCATGCTCCTTTGTTTCATCATACTGGTCATCATCGGATGCTGGTGCATCATATAGGGCCAATATTACTGGACTCTGTTCAGCCTGTCCCGAGGACGAGGCTGGTTCACCGGGAAATTCAGGAGTAGACTCTTCCGTTCTTAGAGGCTCTTCTGATGTGGGCTCGCCTGAAAGGTCACCATTCTGTAGAGCCCGGAATTCTTCTAGGATGCGCCCGAACTCCAAACACTCTTGCAGCTCTCTGGCTATTTGATCTTCATCCGGGGTTCCCGTATCAAATTTTGCTTCAGCCTGGAACAGATCCTCATTGGAAGATAAGTCCTCCCAGTACCAAGCTTTCTTTGTCTCATCAGGTGTTTCTGTTTCTGATAGGCTGCCTGGGGCCTCATTGTTTATTATGGATTGATAAATGATTTCTTCATTTTCTGAGGGGTATTTGTCATATCCCACCTTGGGAGGGTCTTCATGCTGGTAGGAGACAGATATGACGTCTACCTCAGCCTCATAGTATTCTTGGAGGGTATAACCCAATCCTGGGTGCTGAGTGATCTTCCTCAGTTCTTTGTTGTCCCGAGGTGGATCCCATAACTCCTTGAATGCCTTCTTCTGAGCAGCAGGCTGCATTAATGGCATTTGCATCTTGGAGAACATTTGTGAAACCCTTTGGGTAGTGTAATCCAAGCCTGTAATCGGTACCATCCGGTTTGCTGCTTCTTCAGGGGCCATACAGTCTTGATCATCTTCTTCGACTGGCTCCCCGGTGTAGAATATAATAGGGGGCTCGCACAAGCGAGGAATTTCTATAGTCTTCAGTGGTAGCACCGTTTGGTACTCAAGACTGACGATGGGTTTAAATAAACCCTGCGGCACCTCCACCTGAGTGTACTTTTGTTTCATTTCTTCATCGGCATCATCCGGGTGGATGCTAGGAGGGGTAACCCGAGCAAAGTCACCGGCATAAGAGATATGAGATACATTATGCTTCTTAACATAGCCCTTTGGTGGCGGTGGAGACCAATCCCTTGCCTCTGTAGCGGGCTTTTTCTGGCTGATCACAGCCTCTTTACTTTCGCACTTTCGCGATACCTCGGTGTAGTAGGATGCATCGAGCATTTGACACTCGAACACTTCGAAAGGATGCAGATCTGCAAACACCCTCTCTTCTTTTCCTTCATGGCAGTATTTGATGCACTGATGTAGCGTGGATGGCACTATTTGATATTCATGCAGCCACGGTCTCCCCAACAGGCTTTATACGTGGTATTGGAGTCGATCACATAGAATCGTACCACGGTAGTGAGGCCTCCCAATGTGAGGTTGAAATCGGCTACCCCAAGGGGTGTCTCACACTTCTGGTTGAATCTTGCAATCTTCATGTCTCTGACCTTGGTGAGCTGCAGATCAAAGTAGTATTTCTGGTAGATGCGGTATGGGAGAATATTTACAACAGTCTCGGGATCTATCAGTATCCTGCTTATCGGCTGACAGTTCAGGGAACCCCTCATATATAGCGGTCTGTTATGGCCGGAATTTGGGATCAACATATCATCTTCTGTGAACGTGATCGAGGGCCCAGAATTCACTTCTGTCAAGAGTGCTTCATATTGTGCCGGCGACTGCAGGGCATCAATGATGGCTTGGCGAGCCTCTTCACTCAGAGAGAGGATTTCCCAGATGGAGAACCTGGTAGGGAGCTTCTTCAGCATTTTCATGATCCGGCTACCCACCCGGACATTGGATAGCCTCATCTCCTCCACCCAACGGGGTCTTGGAGGTTCATGTGGTGCCTGTGGCCTTTGATGCCCGGCGCCAGTTTCGTCCTCTAGGTCGATTCCCTGGGATGTTTCTTCTGTAGCAACGGCCCTTGGCTTTGCTAAAGGGTTACATCTTTCATCTTCTTCATGCTGCTTCTGCTTTCTATCTGTCGACTGCTGGCACTTGTTGTTTGTAGCTAGCATAACCTGCACTGACTGTTCGTTCTCCAGACTGGACAGAAATTCCAGGAATGAGGGGGCTTCATCTGCTTTTCTTCCCTCCTGGTATAAACTGGCAGGGGGAGGAACCTGGACGCCTCGCATCTCTGGTTCCGGGATTTGATAGGGCTGCTCCCCTCTGAACATGATGTTATGGTTAGCTGGTGGTGGGCGCCCCCATTTTCTCCCAGAATGTGTTGCATGGGCCGAGGTTGAGGCCTCAGCATGGTTGGCTTCTAGCGGGGCATTTGATGCTTCATCCTCGTCATTCTCCTCGGGCAAGGAAAAGAGTACCGACAGGGTGTTACATTGTACTGTCGTGACTTTCTTCTCCTTTTTGGACTTGGGTCGTCTCTTCTTCTTCTAGGAATTTGGCTTTGCTGGCTCCTGCCCCCAGAAGGGCTCAGTCTCATCTTTTCTTTGTTCTGCCTCTGGCTGCTCTTCAATTTTCAATTCCTCGAGCTGTTCCCAGAGTATACAGTCTTTCACAAACAGGTGCTTGGGCTCTTTTTGCTCATATTCGTCGAGCTCATTGATATACTGTTGTAGACGCCTGGCTGCAGGACTTACTTCTTTATGTGCAGGGAGGGGAGTTTGTCTCCTCCGGTTGTGAGTAGGGATCCGGATGACTGGTCCGGTCTCAGCTGTACGCCATACTGGCTTTATTGGAGGCGGCTCGGGCCTTGGGATGACACCCCGGATAACTGCTCCGCTGGTACTGGCTGCGGGAGTCTTCTTTCTGCTCTTTATGGGTATCATCTGCCATCCCTCCTGATCCTTCTGTGGGGTGAGGAAGCAAGCTTCACTGGTATGCCTGGTGCATTCTTCAGCGGCTTCCTTGGGCAGCTGTTGGTAGACTGAGATCATATTGGCAGCCAGCCTCCAGGGCGGAGGCTCATGTGGATGAGGCGGCTTCACCTGGTAATCTCCCAGCTGCAGCTCACCCTTCTTAACCATTCCTTCCATGATATCTTTGAAGACATAACAGTCCTCAATCGCGTGCCCCAGCGCACGGTGAAATGGACAGAACAGCGGATCATCTTTCTTTTCCGCATCTGCGGGTCTCTTCGGTTCAGGCAATGTTACCTTGTTGAACTTATATGCCCAGTTAAATAATGCTGATGTCTTATCTTTGGGAAAAGAGTAAGCCCTTCTCATTCTGTCTCTCAGAGAGACTTTATCCTTTCTTTCTGTCGCACCCTCAGGCGGGGGAGCTTCATCTGCTTCCTTTTTCCCTTTCTGTTGCTCAAAGGTTCTAAAATCGACGGCGTTGGCCTCAGAGTGTGATGGCCGTCGATCATTGGATTTTCCCTTCGGCATAGTGGGAGCATTGGCGGTCGGATGCTTGGACAAGAACGTCTCGACTTCTGCTACTATATTGTTCAGTCAGTCAAATGTTCTAACATCTGCACCGATCATCTTTTCTAGCACCTCTCTCCTGAGGCTTTGTTTACATATCTGCACTGCATCTTCTTGATGGGGAGGTCTTCTGCATTTCATAGCCAAGTTCCTCCACCTTTTGATGTAATCCAGTGCTGTCTCATCCTGTTTCTGCTTGGTTGCATATAGTTCTGCTATAGTGATCTCTCTTTCTGTGACATGAAATCTGTCACGGAACTTTCTCTGCATATCAGGCCAGTCAACCACCGACCCAGTTGGCAGGCTCGAATACCATTCAAAGGCTAACCCAGTGAGGGATGAGCCAAAGAATTTGAGCAGATAAGCTTCGTCGGCTGCCAAATCACCCATAATTGTGGTGTAGTAAGCTATGTGCTCCCTGGGGGAGCCTTGGCCATTGAACTTCTCAAATTTTGGCGGCTTACTGACGCCCGGAGGCAATCTTTTAGCCGCATACTGGGGCGGATACGGCACCTTGTACACATCGTAGGTGCTGCCATCGTCACCAGTCTTCTCCGACAGCTTCATCTCCACAATTTTCTCAATCATCAGCTTGTGGGCTATGGCTGGATCTATATCCTCTGGGAAGAAATGAGCTTGTTGCTGGCTGTGAGGAGTCGTCATCACAGTTGCGCGCAAGATGGGCGCGACAGGCTGCATCTGAGATATAGAGGGCTGAGCCATTGTCTGCTGTGGAGTAGGTTGGCTCGGTGCTTTGCCCTTATCAGCTGGAGGAGGATTAGTCGGGACAGCCGTTTCTACTGAGCTAGAAGTCTGCCCCACAGGTTCGGCTAGTTTGGAGACCGGTGTGGCTTCATGCCTCTCATTTAGCTGTCTTCTGAGAGCACTGATCTCCTATTGATATCTTCTAAACATCATCTGGATCATGGGATCCAGAGTCGATGGGATTTGTATATCTTCTGAAGTCCCTTCAGCATCATCAACGAAGGGATTGTCTCCTTCCTCTGTTGTCACCACATTGACTGTCATGGTGGTGATCTTGCGGATTTCATCATCATTCTTCATCTTATCTTTTGCAGCCTGGCCTCTTCTTGTGACGGGGCCTGGTCTGGTAGCCAGCCTGAGCAGTTCATCTGGCTGAGTTGGTAGCATATCCTGCCCCCTGGCGATTCCAGCCATGTTACAGGCGAAGATTTGCATTCTTCCTTTCTGCTTGCAAACTTTTCTTTTTGCCTGGTCAGGGTATTTGAGCCGGTCGAAGACCGATACCCTTTCTTCAGCTTCCTCTCTGTATAGGTCTTCTTCATCATATCCGACCTCGCGGCCTCCTTCATAATCATTTGAATCGGAGGAGGAGGCTCCAAACATCATTTCTTGAAGGGCTTCTCTTTCTTGTTCATCCACGGTGCCCAAAGCACGGGACAATCTTTGTTGACCTAGGGCAGAGTTCCCTAGGTAATGGAAGTAGTCTTGGACCACTTGCTTCATCTCCTCCGGCTTGTGCCTTTGTGGCTCGGGTTGGAGTATCAATCTGTCCTGGCTCTTTTGCTGATAAGCCAGTCTCGCCACCTGAGCATTCAAATGCTCAGTATCTGAAGATATCAGCCTGTCTGGCACAGGCCCTTGGTCTTCTTGCAGCAACCACAGTGATTGGTTCACTTCTTCTCACATCGCCAACTTGGCAGTAGTTGGCAGCAGCATCATGGTTCTTTCTTTGCCATCTTCTGCCCCCGGCCCCGGAGCGGGTGGCAGTAAAGTCCTCCTTCTTTTCATACCTTCTACCCCTCATCATGGGGCAAGCAGCTGTCATATTCCTTCCTTGACCCTCAGTCTCATCTCTTCTCCCCCGGGTCCTGGGGTAGACAGCAGTAGCATTTCTTTTGTCGTTTCTCTTTTCCCTTCTGCCCCCTACTCTGAAGCGGGCAATAGTGACATCAGAAAGATTCTCTCTGTCTCGAGCTGGGACCCAGCTCTGTATCTTCTTCGGCCGCCAGACCTGTTTGTATGTTGCTGGCTTGGGCCCCAGCGTCTTCCTTTCATCAGCTTCCCGGTTGGCCCTCCTGGTGGCCAGAACTTGGAACTTGTTGTTGGTCGGGATGGTCGGGATAATCCTGTCTAGATGGATCTTCCTGGGGCGGCCGTCAAGGTTCACCCTAATATCACCCATCATCATCGTCTTCCTGGAATTGGAAAGACGACGGTTAGCAGCGGCACACCGGCTTCTCCGGTTGGTTCTTTTCCCCTTCTGGGCAGCAGCGGGGACCATGTCCTTCCTTTGGACATGATGGACATAGCAGGAGACAACGGTGGAAGCTGTCTTCTTCAGTAAGCTAGCTTTCTCATCAGTGGTCTGCGTCGGGGCACTTGCGGCAGTGCCTTACTCATCGTTGTCGACCTGCAGAAGGTCGGTGAAGACGAGGCCCAGGCAATTGGGCAGCCCGACAGCAGGCGGCATTGATCCGAATGTAAGAGGTACCGCAAGGTAGCCCTCTCGCACATGCATGTCAATCGGTTGCTGGTCGAAGCAGACAGACATGATTCCAGCCGTCATTGTAGATTCCTGAAAATGAGGAAAGTGGACGGAATCAGAGGTTTGAGGGGGGCCCGCTGGGCCTTCTACTTTAGCGTAAAGATGAAGGGAGACTCCATCCCACCGGGCGTGCCAGACTTGTGGGAACGGGAATTTTTATTATTTATTTATTTATTTATTTTGTTTATTATTTAATTTATTGGCGTGCCAGTCACATGTGTGACGATTTCATTGTGCGCTCGATCTGACTTGGTCAGTCGATTGTGAGTGATCGTGTCTGGACCAGAAGTCCGTCATACCATAAAGGCTATGACGTTAATTACGTCCCCCCCTAAGGAGGATAACCCTTGATTAAACGCTAAAGATAGGAGGATGATAGCGGTAAAGCCGCGTGCTCAAAAGAGACGGAATTCGTTCTCTTGTAAGACGTTAAATGGATTTGACAAAGCAGGAGTTTGTTATTTTTGGGATAAATTCGACGGCATATTCCCACCATCTTGGACCATGCCAAGCGGGGAATAGGAAACCACCCATGCAGCGACAGGATGGGATCCGTAAAAGATCGGGCATAATTGACCCAGAATCCGAGTAAGTGCTGGCGTGATATGACACGCTCCATGTGGGTGCGGTGGCGCATCTATATCCCCCTTCGAAGGACCATCGGAAAGCATGTAGGGACATAGCTCCGTGGGCCGATGGGGTTGAGAGAGAGAACATCACAGCTACCTGGCAAGGTATGTGTAAATTTCGGCAGCATGTCCCCTCAACTTGGATTATGCCAAGAGAGGATAGGTCATCATCCACGGAGTGCCGGGATGACGACCGAATGAGGATGGGCACCGGGCCCCGGGACATCGCTTGCCTTTATACCATCGATTAATATCCTCTCGAAACCCCTCAGAACTCATGTAACGACATGGCCCTTTGGGTTCATGAGGGTGAAATCCGGATCGGGAATGAGGACTGTAGGGGAGGTCTTCCCCAATAATGTGTCTTCTCAAGGCATTAATGACGGTCTCTGAACATCCCCGGGACATATATGTGAAGAGATCAGAAGGCTGACAACTGGTAGTGCAGAGATGGGCCTCTGACTGGACTTCATTTGGCCAAGATGAAGGGTCTCGGCGGTGGCTTTAGTTGGCCAAAAGGGAGAGGCTCCCGGCGTGGGTCTATTGGCTTAAAAAAAAGGGGTCTCGGCGCGCTCCTTAGCAAAAAAAAAGGGAATCTCGGCAGGTGGCTTCCCGGCGCGCTCCTGGCCGCACCGGGAGCCTGGCGCCGAGAGCCTGTGGGCTGGGAGGTGTGCATGAAGGGTTTGAATGGCAGGGCCATGGTTTATCGTTTAGCTGAAGGGGAAAGAAGAGGACGGCCTCTCGGCGGGATAGTTCTCGGCGGGGAATTTTGTACGCCGAGAAGGTGGAATTGCTACAGGGTTTCAGGGTTTACAGAGCTCAAACGATACTCTGCTTCTGGGATTCCTGAGCTTTCTGGCTGCGATTGAAGCCGAATTTGAAGTGCAGGAGGCGGGATTTCATAGATGCTTCCCTGAGAAAGGGCCAAGGGGGATCTGGAGGGTAGAATCGATGGGGAACGAGACCATCTTCTGGATCTCTGAAGACTTTATTTATTTCTGCCGCCGGCCGTCTGGGGATCAAGAGATGACTGTCTCTGATCCCCTGGACGAACCCAATAGCATCTAAAAACTGGTGACTGAGGAACCTTTAGCATCGAAACTCCAGACCCTAGTCATCCAAGGGGTTAGAATGGAGGGTCGAGAGATCGAGATCGTCATTCGCTAGAATCGGAGGGATAGCAGCGGTCTGTAGAATTGGCATGTCCTCTCGTATAGCCGACAGTTCAGGAATCCAAGAGATTGATGTCTCTGGTCCTGAACGGCACGAAGAGGAGCCTTAAGGGGCCTTGTGAGAAAGCTCGAAAGGGTGCGATGGATCTGCTCTCGAGACAGAAAGGGGGAAGGTGACAGAACCCATTAACCCATTAGATAAGGGTAGGGGTTCTGTTCCCATGCCTCTGAAGAGAAGATTCGTATGAATCATTAGACACTTCGCATAAACGATAAGCATACACGGAGGAACGAAGAGCAGATATCTCCATCAGAGGGGAACATACATTTCAATCAGAAGATCCCCAAATGGGTCCCGTTGATATTTCATTGCATTGCTCGAAGCCTTACACTGATTGTAAAAGAGAAATGCAAAATAGAGAGAGAGACGGAGCTCGAGACCTAAAACTCGCTAGCTACGTTTGATGAATCGAGAAGAAAACTCGCTAGATTACATCAATAGAAAGAAAAGACAGCATGGGGAGGGCGGAGCATTGACTCCTCTCCCTCCCCGGAGTAGCCCACCTGAAGCTTGTCTGCTTCTTCCTCTCTTCTGCTTCTTCTCTTCTCTCGGCCGAGGAGGGCTCTCTCTTGGCAGGACTCCCTCTCGATTCTTTTTTTTCTTTCTCTATCTTCTTTTTTTTTGATCCCTCTCCTTGTTCTTTTTTTTTTCTATTTGTTCGAAGACAGGGGTTTTTATAACCGTTTCCCCCCTTCTCGGCAGGCTTCATCACGGCGCGCCCTTTGGGCTTCCCGGCGCGCCTGCCTTCAGCTTCTCGGCTCCACCTTTTGGGCTTCGGCAAGTGACTCTCGGCGCCAATATTGCAGGCCCAATTAAAGTACTTTAGCCACTTTCACAGGCCCATTTGGGTCTTTCAAGGGCATCCTCACCCAAAAGGGTCTTCCATTGGTGACACAACTTGTATCATTATTACGGTTTTCATCAGTCCGTAGACAGGGGTTTTATCAGTATTGCCATCTGAACGGTGACAAAACCAGGTATTATCTTATCGATATCGTCACTTGAATGGTGACGAGCTCGGACATCAGCTTTAGTCTGGAAAGACTTCAGCCGGGTGTGTAATCTGTGGAGACGATTCTTCTTCTGTTCTGACTTTGCAAAAGCCTTTACAATCTTCATCTGCCGGTACCAGCTTCATCTTTATCTCATATTACATCTTTTGGTAAGCCGACATCTGACTTACCCTGACATATCATCCGTGGATTCTTGGACAAAGCAGTAGTACAGCTAGCATTAGAGTGGGCTAGAAGGTCTCATCAGTCGAGTGACTGCTGCTTTACCAGTGCTGCCGTCTGAGTGACATCGGCACCGGGCATCAGCTTGGCCGACAAGGGTTTTAGCCGGGTGAATGGTTGACGAGCTTCATCAATGGTCTTTCACTGCTGGTCCGACCTCTTTTCAATTATGCTTCCACCCTTGTTCATTTTCAAGGTGTCAACATACTCCTAGTTGTGTTTGCACAAATCTCTTAGTTATGCTTCATGCCTTACATTCTTGAATTTGAATCACATGCTCTTTTGTTAACCCGTGCCTCATATAGGGGGAGTTACTATATGTACTATATGTGTGCATGACGATTGTGCTTGTGTGCTTGCATGTTCATGCATTCCCCTTGAGTCTAATTCTGAGCATAAATCTTACTTTTGAAGGATAGAAGTCATCATGTGCATAGCTTCATATCTTGCATGATTAGTATTCACATAGTGCATATTCATTGCATTTGAAAGATGACGCTCATCGTGTGCATATTTGCATAGTTGACATTTTCAGCATGCATATAGTTCATTCATGATATCATCTTGAACAAATCCATACTTTCCAACAATTGGCATAGTTCATTTTGAAATGCATATTATGAACACTTCATGTTGCATAAATGCCAAAATGAGTTCAACCAACAAATGGTATCCTATCTTCGAGGCTCTCTCTTCAAGAATTGAAATTGCCTATGTTTATGCCTCTATCTTGATCAACATTTAGTATCATATCTTTGAGCCCCTACTTAGCATCACTTGGCATATCATTCTGGCCTAACATGTTCATCTCATGTCACATAACCCCTTATCTTTTTGTAGATGACAAAAAGGGGGAGAATGTTTGGTGTGTGTGTGTGCTCAATGCTCAGTGCGCTCAATGCTCAGTGCCTTATGAATGATGTTGTCTTGGGGAGAATGGGAGAATTGGTTATGCTCAATGTTTGCACATGTTTGCAAAATATGTATTATCACACACATCGTTTTGTCATCGTCAAAAAGGGGGAGATTGTTGCATCCCCTAGTTCGTATTTGGTTTTAATGATATCAAAACGATTGTGTTTGTGTGTGTATGTGTTTCATTGAGCAACATGTTTATATCTTGATTTGATGAGTTGAAAGATGGAGTCAATGTTCACTCTTGAAAGCCATGTGAGCCCTTGGTGTTTAAGAAACTAATGTGATATTTATGTTGGTTTGTAGGAACACAAATTCATGGCTCATACTTGGAATCTAAAGGAGTCCATCAATGAAGCTCTTCTTCTTAAAGGGAGTTAACTCTGTTCATATTTGAAAGTTATATGAATGATTTGTATTTAAATATCTCATGCTTTGAATATTTTGATTTACAGGATAAAAATCCATGATTCACGTTTAGAACTCAAAGGAGTGCATCAATGAAGATCTTATTGAAAAAGGGAGTTGACTCACTCATTACATTGTGTTGACTCTTCTATATTTCATGCATTTCATCAAATAGCTTTTCAAAGTCTTGGTTGGGTATTTTCATGCGTTCTCATCATAAGATTTTTTGGACTTGAAATATCCTCAACCTGATAACTTGGAATTTGATGGATGTGATTTTAATGATGCTTGCTCATTTCTTGGACTCATGGTAATTTAATTTTGGAAGATTATATCAATGCTCCTCTTGAGATAATGCTTCATGAATGTTAGCTTTTAATCAACAAGAATGCCATTTGAATGACTGTGGTTCCATCATATTATGCATGCTTTGCATGTGGCATAACTGTTAACACTTGTGTGATAAAGCATTATGTTGTTGACCTTTTGTTGAGATGCCTTAGGCTTTCATGCATAATCTTCTAAGTTGCTAATGACATGAATGTGGTTCATGCATTTTCTATTTGAAGCTTTTAAGCTTATATTGTGCTTGAAATATTCATACAAGACTTGATGAGATTTGGTTCTATATTGCTCATGTATTACATGAATGCTTGGTCCTGTGAACTATGCACTAAAAGCTTGATTTATTGACCTGATGTGTGAAAGAATCGCATAAACTTAGCTCTTATGAAGATGACTTCAATTAGGTCTCAATCAATGAGATTGTGTTCATTGAACACACCTTTCTATTAGATTGATATCATTCATGAGGTCACCGTGGTTTCAATGTGTGGATGCATTTGTGATATAGTATGGTTTCTCATACCTGTGTGGTTGCACATCGTCTGATCATGTCTTTGGTGTTGAGCTATATATTTGCTTTTTGTATGTGTAAATGAATATCCCTCAATTGACGCTATTTGATGTTGAGCATTTGGTAGATACAAGAATGCTAGTTGAATGTTTGAGCTCCCATGTCAATATATTTGATTAAGTGAGAGATTCATGTTCATCATATCAAAACCTTGTCACATGGTGAATGTGTTTTTGATGGTTGAATTGAGAAGTCAAATACATGCTTGAATGTGTTCAATGATGTATTTTTATGTGAACTAGTTCAAAGAGTTAATGCTTGGTTCATGAATTTTGACTCTCATATAACCTCTTACTTTTTCATATTTTCAGGATGAAAATATATGGTTAATCTTCATGGGATTATGGTAACATCTAATCACTTTTATTCTCTTGAATTTCTGGAGGTTTGAAGTGTTTTGAAACCCTCATAGGTAGGGGTCGACCCCAAGGGTCGACCCTTACAGCTTCTGGTTCGGACAGAAGCGAAATAAAGGACCCAGGCTGCAAGGGTCGACCCCTGGGGTCAACCCATAGCAAGGGTCGACCCCAGGGGTTGACCCCTATGCCCAGAATTTTTCTGGCCGCGGGTTTTATGCTCCGGCAGCGTGAGGGTCGACCCCTTCCAATCGGGATTTGCGAAAGTGTTTAAAACATATTCTAAACTCTTCCAAACTTTACCAAAACACCCTCCATTGGTTCCTATTGTTATTAAGGTGTTTCTAACATGTATTGGGAAAGTTTTATGTGTCTTTTTTCCTCTCTTTGGTGTGCATATATATGAGTTACGAATTTGTGGAGAAGGTAACCCTAATGCTCATTCGTTCATTCTTGTAGGTGAAGAAAAGGGGGAAAAACGTGGTGGAGCTCTTGCAAGGTGATTTTGATCTACTTCCATGGAGATTTGAAGCTCGTGGTAGAAGAAGAAAAGAAGCATCTCGAAGAGAGGAACGCGAGGACGCCGAAATCACCATCATCCGACATCAAACCAAGAAGAGCGGAGATTCAATTGAAGGGGGAGGCTTGTGCTTGTTGAATCTTTCTTGTTTTAGTCTTTAGCACATGTTTTGGGCTTAAAACATTCATTTGTTAGCTTGTTACAAACTTATAAATGATTTTCTGTGTGTGGGTTCAGAGAACGGTTTCTCCGAGTGGTTTGAGTTGACGCTTGTGCGTCGTTTGGTGCGGAGCATATCCCCTTGTGTGTTGGGGTTTTTGCCTCGTGTGTGTGGGTAGAAATCCCCGTGTGTGTGTGCTACTTTTGTAGCGTGTTTGTGTTGGGATTTTTATCCCGTGTGTGTGGGGAGAAATCCCCGTGTTTGCTGCATTTGCAGCGTGTGGAGAAAGCCTTACTGGTTTGGTAAGGGGTGGACGTAGGGAGCCCGTCGTGGTCCCGAACCACCTTAAAAATCCTCGTCTCCTGTGGTTTGAATTGTGTGACTGTATGGTTAGCTTGTTATACTTATTTGTGTGATCATGTGTGAACGGAGAGAGTGAGAAAATCTAGTTAACTTGTGTAGCATTAAATTCCTCTATCTTATTAATCTTGTTAATTCCGATGTGTGCTAGTTTGTGTTTTTAATTGGACATAATTTTTAGTAGAAGGATCTATTCACCCCCCCTCTAGATCCGTGTTCCTGCACTACGGGACCCAACATTTATGAATTAGCGACCTTCCGGGAAGTCACAAAATCAAGGATAATCCGAATTCGGCTCAAAACAAGAATAAAAGAATTGGCGCCCTTGCAGACGGTCACTAATTAAAGAATTGGCGACCTTCCGGAGTGTCGCTAATTCATAGATTTCGAAAACGGCCAAATTGGACTCAGCTGGAAATGGACGCCCCCTGCCTGGGCGCTATCTAAATGGTGCCCGGGTCCCAGCCACCATTTGATTTAAGGCCCAGAAAAAATGGAGAAAAACCTCAGAAAAATAGGAAAATGATGTGTAAAAACTTGGGGAAGTTGAATATTCAAGAAAAGAAAGGAAAATCGCACAAATAAGTCAATTTTAGGGTCAAATGGGGCATCGCAGTGCGATAGGAGATATGCTCAAAATGATGTCAAATTTGGCGTGTCTACAGCTGCCCCGCCTTGGCGTCTGCTTTACAAGGGAGTGACACGGAGTGGAATGGAATAAAATGGAGTGAAGCGGCGTGGAATGGAATGGAATGAAGTGAGAGCGAACTGAAAAGCAGATACCAAGGTGTGATGAGACACGAAACCAACATCACTTGATAGGAATTGAATCAAAAGTTCGGAATGATGCAATCTTGGGAAGTTCAATGAAAGCAGCAATATTTGGATAAAGAAGGAGTGTGCACGAGAGCACAAAGGAGATAAAAAGAGTGATCGACTTCCAACGCGGTGGAAGTACCCCAGGTCACAAACCTGTAGGTTTCACCATTGGGGAGCGGTTACCAGCCAATGTGGACGTGCTGCAGCCAAGGTGGATCAAAGGAAGAGGAATTGAACGAGAGATAGAAATCCAAACAAAGGAGTTTTCAGGGAAGCGGCCCAAAATGACAGCAAGGCGAACTGAGGACATAATTCAGAATGGAATATCTCTTATCATGGACAATCAGGATTATCTTTACCTTCAAAATTAGCTTATCAGAAGAGTTTTCCTAAGTTAATTCAAATTCCTATATGAATGCATGCTGGGTTTAAAGGGAAAAGTAAAGCAAGTGAGAATATAAGATAATCAAGGATAATATTGTTAAACTATCGAGATTGGGTCAAGAAACCCATTCGTGAGCTGATACTAAGTCGACACCAACTCGCAAAAGGGAACCATCATCCCCAGACTCGGATGGCTCAACGGCCTATCCGTATGATTAAGACGCCTCTGAAATCGTCATCGTTTTTGATGAAGGGGAACTCAGATTCCAATTTATCAAAGTCACAAGGTCCTTGATATGATCTAGTAGTGTAGGTAACATATAGTAAAATACATACAGGGGGAAGATGGTGAAGCAATAAGCATGGTGGGAACTGAGAAAATGCAAGCGCCATGGGGCCAGAGTGATGATACCCGGATGGTAGGACCAAGAACTTCTTTCCTGCGCTCAAAAATTCATTAGCCAAGATATAAAAGATAACAAACAATGAATAAGGCGTTAAAGCATTGCAACCATAGAATGGATAGAATTCAAGCATGAAACATTGAATAGCATTGAATAACATGAAAATATAGCATGTATCAAAGCATCAATAGCATGTATGTATCATATCATGAATAACATTCAAGCGTGCACAGCGTGAAAGGCATGAATACCATTTAACATAGATAGCATCATTAAAGCATAGATAGCATAGCATCATTATTTGTTGTTTGTCACGAGGATGACAACTTGGCTAGTCACTTGAATGATCAGGATTAAGTAATGCCCAGCGGCAAGAGTGATCAAGTGAAATCAGCAGGAGTTGATTAAAAAGATTTGGAGATGAATAATCGGAGTAATGCCTAGCAAATCATGAAGATGTGATCAATTGATACCCAATGTGACATATCTTGAAGATATCAAACAACATAGGGAAGAATCGAAAGATAGATAGCAACGAATGGAGAGGACTCATCCCGTGCTCTTGGTCCTGTGAGAGATGTTGTCCCTGCAAAAGCACCATCAATCAAAATACAATGTATTTTTTTTTGGATTTTGAAATATGTAAATTTTTATGAGTTTTAAAAATATTTGAATTTTTATGTGGATTTTTGGAAGATATCTGATTTTTTTATAGATTTTAAAAATATTCAATTTTTTATGGATTTTGAGAATATTCAAATTTTTTGGATTTTTCAAGAAATATTCAATTTTTTTTTAGATTTTAGTTTAGACATTGCTAAAGCAGTATCAAAGGATGTTTAAACCACTGACTAAGGGTCCTTGTTCCTTCCCCTTTTGCTAAAAACTACCGAAAGCCGGGCGTGCATTTAAAGGTGGCGCCCTATGACCGGCTACCCTTGGTTAACGGTGCTTCTACTAAGGCCATACCCGAGAAACACTCGGTCTTGGAGAGAGAAGAGAAGAACAATTGGAGATAAGCTTTATACAGGATGGGAGATATCGGGTTTTGACTTCCTTCCATAGCACAATACCTAGAGATTCGGTCTGTTGCGCCAGGGCTTTGTGTCATATCATCGAACCTTACATTCTCTTTTAGGCACGCATACGACCGGGCTCATAACGTCCCACGGGGAAACTTTACTGCCCTCTTGCCATGCCAAATTCATCAAATTTTTCTTTTGATTTCACCATTCTTTTTTCCTTCTCATGATTTTCATTTTCCCTTTTTTATGCCCTTCGGACTTGAAAAATACTGCAATTGAAACATAATATTTAAGAATAAGGTCATAATAGACTGCCCCTATTTGAGACTTCCTCTTGTCGGGGTGTGCTTAGGTTGGTTGTTTTACCCAAGAATATCTCTATTTCTCATATTTCAGCCGAGTTAAGAAGAGAAAAGACCTCGTGCCCTCAAGCATGGCCCTAGTAGAAACGGTGTTTTACTAAGGGAGACGGCTAAGGGGCGCCGTGAAGTGTGTGGTATGCCCAGCTAAGGGTTGCCCTTAATGAGCGGGGAGAGAACGCCGAACTCCCAGCGTGGGGTTCTTATTACCAAAGTGTTACATAGCAAGCCTAAAGACTCTTTTGACAATGATTTAATTAAATAAAAGCCTAAGATAAAGGTCTAGGACACCACTTTTAATCATGTTAAGAAGCACTTCCTTTGAAAACCGTGCGTGAATAACGTGACAAAAATGCATAAGAATGCATACTTACACACCAATGTTACCTTGTAACCTTGTAGAAGCAGCAGTTGCCAGAGGCAATCTTGATAAACGTGGGATATGTCGTCCGCTTTTGGCAGAAAGGAAAGGAAGCAAAGCTTTGAAAGTGGCTTAACAAGAAAGAGCGGTGCTTAGGCCAGACTCATACGAATACGTAGAAAAGGAAAAGAGGCGAGGGCTAGAACTCCCTCACTAAGGTGCAGAGACCCTGATCACATCGAAAGGTGTACAGAATGAAAAGAAAAATTAAGAGGTGGAGTGAGGACTAAAGCCTCGGAAGCAGTGGGAGAACGGGCAGATGCCCAGAGCAGTTGAGGTGGAAGAAGTTGGGTCGGACCCGGGATCGGGTGGAATTAAGAGGAGAAACTGATAGATGGTGTTGGCCCAGACTAGATGGCGGACAAGAAGGGGGGTTGAATTGTCCCCTTGCCGAGATGGCGGAATTTTTAAAAAATTCTGTTTACTGAACACCGTGGAATTAAATATCAACTACTTGATTAGCCTAAACACATATGAGATTTAACAGGTTCTCTCAATCTTTCCGATCTCACTCGTAATAACAATGCAAATGTTAGAGAAAATTATGCCTAGTGTGAATAACAGAAGTAACAGTGTGCAGTGGTGTAGTGAGTAAAAATCTATTAAACTAACCTGTGAAGCGAGATAGAAGAAAGGGACAAACACACAGGCAATCACAAAGGACACGGAGATTTTTAGGTGGTTCGGGACCACAAGGGCTCCCTATGTCCACCCCTCACCCAATCGGGTGAGGCTTCATTACACGCTACTTTCGTAGCAACACGGGGACGAACCCCAACCACACACACACGCTACTTCTTTAGCAATATCCACACACACACGACGGGGAACACACCCTGGACAATAAGCATACACCGAGACGCAGCTCCGTACACGATCCACAAGGGACGAACAATCACACACACACAAGCCGCAATGCCCGCGGCACAATAACTCCACAACCGTTCACCGACGGTTCACACACTCACAGACATGATGTTTAGAAACGAAGGATATGATCAATATAATTTTAGAAACCTAAAGAGATTGACTCCATTAAGCACAAAAAGGATGTAGAAAGAAATTCCTATCGAAGAACAAGGGCTATAGAATGTCTTCTCTATGCCACGGGTCGGAGGGTAGCCGGATGATGACGTTGAGAGTGTCCTCTTGATCCCCTTGATGATCCGCTCCTTTTCTTCTTCTTCCACGAGCTCCAAATGTCGAGGGATGTAGATCGAATCTAGCGTTGAAGCTTCCTTGAGCTCTCTTCTTTCTCTCCTACAACAAATAGAACAAGGTTAGCCTTAGGAGATAATTAAAACCCCAAATTCGTATGTTATATATACAAGAGGGATGAGTTGTGCAAAAGACCACAATACCCTTGCAAAACCCTAGCAAAATCACCCCAATATGTTCATTAGTAACTCAAGGGTAAGTGTGTAAATTTTCAGCCCATTCGGAGGTCATTTGGATGGGTTTCGACGATTTACGAAAAACCCACGCGTTGCTGCGAACCGTAGATGGGACGTCCCATCTAGGCAAGTGGGACGTCCCAGTTGCTGCCAGAAGCAGTTTTAAGCTTCTGTTTAACATGGGTCGACCCATCTGTGCAGGGGGGTCGACCCATCTCTGACCAGGAGCTAAAAGCTCCCTGTTTTGCCCAGGGGACGACCCATCCAGTGTGGGGGGTCGACCCAATCAACTCCAAACATCAAAAAGTGATTCCAAAAGGTCATATAAAGTTCTAAACATGCAACCCAATGAATTCAACCATTCAACATGAAATTAAATGATCAAAGGCAAGTTAAATAAACTAGTTTGCATGTAACTAAAACATCATGATGAATTTGCAAGAGAATTCATTCTAAACCCGAATGAAATCAATTTGTGTCCAACCAACAATCATTCCTCCTCATTCAACATGTAAAATAAATGAATATGCATTGAAAACAAGATGTTAGCATTTTTAGACCTCATTCAACAAATGTAAGCATTAAATACAGTATATTCACAATGAGAGCAAGTTTTGCATAAGAGTCATCCATGAGACTTAAAACATGGTTTCTTCAAAGAAACTTGACATAACCAAGTCATCCACACGAAAAATCATGTATAGCCTAGATCAAGTCAACACAAATCAAAACTCTCATGATCACTTAAAAAAAAGACCCATTTCAAGAAGTTTGAACACAAGTGAGAGAGTGCCCAAGAAGCCCTCCTTGTAGGATGACCAAAGTTCAAGTTGAAGCCGACTTCAAGGTTTGTGATGTCGACTCCGTTAGAGTGGAATGGCAATGTTTGTTTGACTTGGAGTTGAAATCCACCAAGAGTTGGTTTTCCTCCAAACTTCAAATGAGTTGTGTTCCAAGAGTTCACTAAATCTATTTTTCCTGTAAGATCAAATTATCACATTATTAGCACCTTGGTTATCAATTAATTTTCAATAGATCACGTAAAGGCATAGACACACACGATTTGTTAAAGACATTAACCCATTTGAAAACTTCAAGACTTCCTAGAAAATCACCATGAAAAACCAGTTATCCTTAACTGAATATCAAGATTGACTTATAGTATGTTTAAATATCATGAATGAGCATTACAATCTTATGGCATTGAATTTAAACACAAGTGTGAGCATCATGAAGCTAAGTTAACAAAGTTGATGTCGAAGCCATAGCCAAGCATTAGCCCCTTTTTCCAATTCAAGGTTTCATGAATCTCAATAGAAAATAGATTCTTACCATGTCTCCAAGACTTAGAGAGCAAAATGGAACCTACACACAAATGTTTATATATTGACATTCTTTTCAAACCAAGAACATGGACAACCATTCATCAATTGAAGGTCATCAAAAATGTCAAGTTGAAAGACACAATTCAATCCGAAATACATCAATATCCAGAGGCATGTAAAACTAGAATCAATTATGGATAGCGAGAAGCTTGTCCATTTTCATTTGACTCCCAAAACGATATCCATCATTTGATTCCAATCCTGCAAAGCAAGATTTCATCGTGTTAGCTTATTTACCATCAAAATCCACTTAAACATAAAACACACAATATTTTCACTTAAGAACAAACCTGAAACACACAATATATTAAAATCATCAAAACCATTGTCAAAGACAAGGAGGGGCGGGGCGCACAGAACCGAACACAACAATCTCCCCCTTTTTGATGATGACAATATAGTGTGGCCACCAAACACATTCTCTCCCCCTTTGACATTATCAAAAAGTGGGGGACGAGGTAAACAATTATAAAAGCTCAAGAAGAAGTAAATGGAAGTGAAATGCCAATGGTGCACGAACCCACAGTGACTGACCATAAATGGAAGGTGTGAGAGTTATGAACATTTATCTTGAACTTGAAATTAAAAAAAATGTGCAAATGCTTGATTTTAGAACTATATGCAAAATGCAAGACTAAACTATGCACGACATGTTTTATGATAAAAAGCACATTATTCTCCCCCAATTGTCATGAACAAAAGCCAACAGACAATGGGATTATGTAACCTGAAGATGTATCTATGCAATCTTAAGTATGAAATGAGGTATGCAAGCAAGCAAATAAGCAAGCATGCATTGGAGTTAAGCAGACATATAGTACTATAGCTCCCCCTTAATGGGGTAAGGGGATAGCGAACGAACAGTTCATTCAAAATCAAAATGTGAGATATGAACCATAATCAAAAAAAGGTAGTGCATTCATATATGCAAGGTACTACATAAGCCATGATAAAAACAAATTCAAGATATACAATCATCACAAAAATACCCAATTGAAATTTATGTAAATGAGCAATGAACTTCAAGTTTATATGGATATTAGCAGAGTTTCTAGGAAACACTAGAGGGTTATTTCCTTCCTACATTTCCATTTTGATCCTCGACTATTGGTAGCTTCGCTCAACCCCTTTTTATTTTTCTTTTATTGGATTTCACTGTTCGACGCGAGTCACCTCATGTGTCTCAATGGGGTTTCACGGCTTACTAGGATTCATCACAAAATGTGAATTTTGTTTCACCTTTCGACGTGAGTTTCCTCATTTATTTCAGTGGGGATTCCCGGCTACTCAGTTAGACATACCACTTATTTAAGCAGCGGGGTAGGCAGCTTTTTCCTCACGATTCTCTCAATTTCCATGTAGAAATGTGTTTCCCATGAAGTGTTAAAAAGAATTTCTGAAATCCTTATCAATCAAAGTCATATGCATCATTTTAGGAATAATGTATGGGTAATTGCTTTGGATGTAGAAGATGAATTTGCCTATACACAGTTATGACTCCCCCTAAATGTATGCACAGTTGAAATGAATCATCCTCCTTTGTATATGTCACTTTTCACAAATGATTAAAATCACTGTATTTTATATAGCAAGGAGGTGAGGTCTTAGAAGATTTGCAAGGAATTGTGTTCTAAAATTATATACATGCATTCAAGTAAGGATATAGCAAACTATTCAAACAAAGTGATTTTCGGTACGCGGCGGGGAACATAGGTCCGAAGACCACCATCACGCATAGTGAAAGCTTCCGGCTAGACATAATCCAACCTTTCACAAACACCATTTTATATACCGAAAAATCATAGCAATCAAACACACGAATATGAGGAATATGCAAATGTATGCAAGCAAGTGCAAATGTATGCAAGTGAGGATGTATATGATATGTGCAGCATGTTTTATGCAACTTAAGCATGTGATCTATGTATGCACAAGTGAGTGATTATTTACAAAAAGCAAGTAAGAGTTTGAAAACTCTATGCACAATGAGAAGCATTCAAACCAAGTTTTATTTACAAGAGTTGATTATAAGTGTGAAAACACTTTATGAGAAGAGTAAAGCATTTGAAGATAGAATTTATTCACATGGAGTGAAAGTAGAAGTGATCAAGTCATTCTGACATGGAACTCAAAAATTCTCAAGATTTTCAAAGGATACCATAACCAGTGAACCAAGTTGGAAGCATTTTTCTCAAAACATAAATTTTACCTTTTTCAGATTTTTTAAAGAGAACCAAGTGAGACAAAGTTTCAAAACAAATCATTTTCTTCCTCACCTTGAGATCCCAATGTTTATTAATTTCTTCGACCTCAAGGTACCCCTGCAAAATAGATTCTCAAGTTGGATGTTTGGGTACCCAAACCATCTTGGGTCCCGAGGGGTTAGAGTTAACATAAACAGATGGATTCTTATATCTCCTAGCAAACCAATCATCATCATTTCTCATGGTGGAACAATCATCCATTGAATGACCATTCTTACCACAATAATAGCAATTGGAAGATTTTCCTTTCAAAAACCAATTGTCATCATTTTTCATTACATGACAATCATTCATCACATGTCCATTTTGACCACAGTAATGACAGGAAAAATTCTTTCTGAGAGACCATTCATCATCATTTTTCTTAATGAAGCAATTTTAAAAAACATGTCCATGCAATCCACAGTAATAGCAATGAGCATTGAAAGTTTTCTTCATTGGTTTATCAAGATTGTTAGGCTTATCAACAATTTTCAATTGTGACTTCAATGCTTCATTATCATCAAATTCCATCAAGGAACAATCATACATGTCATGTCCATATTGTCCACAATAATAGCATGAAACATTTCTTTTTTTTCTTGAAGCATGATTGTGTTTATTATATGAGGATTCTGCATGCATACAAGAACAATCAACATCCTTTTTCTGTTTTTCATTTTGCTTATCACACAACAACATGGATTCATTCAAATTTTTGATCTCTTCTTCCAATGTTAAAATGTGCATTTCAAGATCAGCAATCTCTTTTTCACATGAGGTGACTTTTTCATTCAAAATGACATTGATAGTTTTATGACTTTCAATGTCTTGTTCCATAGCATGAGCATTTTCAAAGTCATCAGCAACAACTACACTTTTTCCTTTTTCAAGATTTTTCAATCTGCTCTCAAGTAATGAAATTTGAATCAACAAAGCACTGTTTTCATTTTGGAGTTTTTCAAATGAATTTTTGTTCATATAAGTGTGTTCAAGTTCATTCATTTGAAAATTCGCATTTTCACCAACCATTCTACCAATGGTTTCATTGTTTTCAAATTTGTCATTCAAATTCTTGAAGCTTTCTATTTCCTTTCTAAGTTCTTTCAACTTTTCAGAGTTGTCAGCATTCAAGGTAGCTTTTCCTTTTTCCAAAAGAAGCACTTTTTCAGACAAAGAGTTGTTCAATATTTTCAGCTTCTCATTATCTTTCTCAATGAGTTGAAATTCTGAAATTTTATCTTGTAAAGATTTATTTTCAGATTTTAGATTTGCAATCAATTCTTTGAGTTCTTTTTCAACAAGCATGTGAGATTCAATTGATTTTTCAAATTCAATGCATTTTTCACAAGTAAGATCATTAACATGAATGTTTTCCATTTTCTTTCTCAATTTTCTATTTTCAGATTTTATTGTTTTATGTCTTTCAAGCAACTCATCATAGGCATCCATTAATTCTTCAAAACTTAATTCATCATCAGAATTTGAGTCAGAAGATACCTCCTTGGATTCTAAACCTGAATGATCATCCTTGCTATTAGCCATCATGCAAGCATCCTCTAGCCCTCTTTCATGAACCTTGATCAGTTAATCCATGATTTCTTTGGCCGAGCTACAATCAAGAACAAACGAAAATTTGTTAGAGTCAATTGCAGCTTTAAGAGCATTCAAAACAAAAAGATTATCAGAGTTCATTTTCCTATGTTCATCAGTCCACCTTAGTTCATTTTTGGGTAAGACATGTGGACCATGAGAGATTAATTTCATGAGTTTCGGATCAAAGCCAGAAATCCAAACACACAATTTTCCAAGCCATGATGTAAAATCAAAACCATCAAATACAGGAACTGAATTCAGACTAGCCATCATAAAAAGATCGTTTCTCCTAGACCGTGAGGTCCACTGAATAAAAATCAGAGACTGGGCTCTGATACCAATTGTTGGCCCAGACTAGATGGTGGACAAGAAGGGGGGTTGAATTGTCCCCTTGCCGAGATGGCGGAATTTTTAAAAAATTCTCTTTACTGAACACCGTGGAATTAAATATCAACTACTTGATTAGCCTAAACACATATGAGATTTAACAGGTTCTCTCAATCTTTCCGATCTCACTCGTAATAACAATGCAAATGTTAGAGAAAATTATGCCTAGTGTGAATAACAGAAGTAACAGTGTGCAGTGGTGTAGTGAGTAAAAATCTATTAAACTAACCTGTGAAGCGAGATAGAAGAAAGGGACAAACACACAGGCAATCACAAAGGACACGGAGATTTTTAGGTGGTTCGGGACCACAAGGGCTCCCTACGTCCACCCCTCACCCAATCGGGTGAGGCTTCACTACACGCTACTTTCGTAGCAACACGGGGACGAACCCCAACCACACACACACGCTACTTCTTTAGCAATATCCACACACACACGACGGGGAACACACCCCGGACAATAAGCATACACCGAGACGCAGCTCCGTACACGATCCACAAGGGACGAACAATCACACACACACAAGCCGCAATGCCTGCGGCACAATAACTCCACAACCGTTCACCGACGGTTCACACACTCACAGACATGATGTTTAGAAACGAAGGATATGATCAATATAACTTTAGAAACCTAAAGAGATTGACTCCATTAAGCACAAAAAGAATGTAGAAAGAAATTCCTATCGAAGAACAAGGGCTATAGAATGTCTTCTCTATGCCACGGGTCGGAGGGTAGCCGGATGATGACGTTGAGAGTGTCCTCTTGATCCCCTTGATGATCCGCTCCTTTTCTTCTTCTTCCATGAGCTCCAAATGTCGAGGGATGTAGATCGAATCTAGCGTTGAAGCTTCCTTGAGCTCTCTTCTTTCTCTCCTACAACAAATAGAACAAGGTTAGCCTTAGGAGATAATTAAAACCCCAAATTCGTATGTTATATATACAAGAGGGATGAGTTGTGCAAAAGACCACAATACCCTTGCAAAACCCTAGCAAAACCACCCCAATATGTTCATTAGTAACTCAAGGGTAAGTGTGTACATTTTCAGCCCATTCGGAGGTCATTTGGATGGGTTTCGACGATTTACGAAAAACCCACGCGTTGATGCGAACCATAGATGGGACGTCCCATCTAGGCAAGTGGGACGTCCCACTTGCTGCCAGAAGCAGTTTTAAGCTTCTGTTTAACATGGGTCGACCCATCTGCGCAGGGGGGTCGACCCATCTCTGACCAGGAGCTAAAAGCTCCCTGTTTTGCCCAGGGGACGACCCATCCAGTGTGGGGGGTCGACCCAATCAACTCCAAACATCAAAAAGTGATTCCAAAAGGTCATATAAAGTTCTAAACATGCAACCCAATGAATTCAACCATTCAACATGAAATTAAATGATCAAAGGCAAGTTAAATAAACTAGTTTGCATGTAACTAAAACATCATGATGAATTTGCAAGAGAATTCATTCTAAACCCGAATGAAATCAATTTGTGTCCAACCAACAATCATTCCTCCTCATTCAACATGTAAAATAAATGAATATGCATTGAAAACAAGATGTTAGCATTTTTAGACCTCATTCAACAAATGTAAGCATTAAATACAGTATATTCACAATGAGAGCAAGTTTTGCATAAGAGTCATCCATGAGACTTAAAACATGGTTTCTTCAAAGAAACTTGACATAACCAAGTCATCCACACGAAAAATCATGTATAGCCTAGATCAAGTCAACACAAATCAAAACTCTCATGATCACTTAAAAAAAAGACCCATTTCAAGAAGTTTGAACACAAGTGAGAGAGTGCCCAAGAAGCCCTCCTTGTAGGATGACCAAAGTTCAAGTTGAAGCCGACTTCAAGGTTTGTGATGTCGACTCCTTTAGAGTGGAATGGCAATGTTTGTTTGACTTGGAGTTGAAATCCACCAAGAGTTGGTTTTCCTCCAAACTTCAAATGAGTTGTGTTCCAAGAGTTCACTAAATCTGTTTTTCCTGCAAGATCAAATTATCACATTATTAGCACCTTGGTTATCAATTAATTTTCAATAGATCACGTAAAGGCATAGACACACACGATTTGTTAAAGACATTAACCCATTTGAAAACTTCAAGACTTCCTAGAAAATCACCATGAAAAACCAGTTATCCTTAACTGAATATCAAGATTGACTTATAGTATGTTTAAATATCATGAATGGGCATTACAATCTTATGGCATTGAATTTAAACACAAGTGTGAGCATCATGAAGCTAAGTTAACAAAGTTGATGTCGAAGCCATAGCCAAGCATTAGCCCCTTTTTCCAATTCAAGGTTTCATGAATCTCAATAGAAAATAGATTCTTACCATGTCTCCAAGACTTAGAGAGCAAAATGGAACCTGCACACAAATGTTTATATATTGACATTCTTTTCAAACCAAGAACATGGACAACCATTCATCAATTGAAGGTCATCAAAAATGTCAAGTTGAAAGACACAATTCAATCCGAAATACATCAATATCCAGAGGCATGTAAAACTAGAATCAATTATGGATAGCGAGAAGCTTGTCCATTTTCATTTGACTCCCAAAATGATATCCATCATTTGATTCCAATCCTGCAAAGCAAGATTTCATCGTGTTAGCTTATTTACCATCAAAATCCACTTAAACATAAAACACACAATGTTTTCACTAAAGAACAAACCTGAAACACACAATATATTAAAATCATCAAAACCATTGTCAAAGACAAGGAGGGGCGGGGCGCACAGAACCGAACACAACAGATGGAAAGAGGAGGATCCGGAGGAGGATCATGGTAGGAGGAATCTGGAGGCTCTGGAGGAGGAAAATCCCGAGAGACGCGATGCCCTGGGAAAAGGTATGGAAAAAGGTGATTTAAGAGTAAGAAAATAATGAAGAACGCGATGTCCTGGAAGAGTAAGAAGACGAATCGGAAGAAAGATGGAGGGTCCGGAGGTTTCGGAGGAGGCAAGTAGAGAGGGACGCGATGCCCTGGGAGAATCAGTGGGAAGCCCAGAAGATCTGGACGTGAGGGTGTGTAGGGGCGCGATGCCCAGAGAGGAAGATCCAGAGGTTCCGGAGGGGGAAGATACCATGGGACGCGATGCCCAAGGAGAATTAGTAAGAAATCCAAAAATCCCCGGGGAGAAAGACACCATGGGACGCGATGCCCCGAGAGAATCAGTGAGAAATCCAAAAATTCCGGGGGAGAAAGACACCATGGGACGTGATGCCCCGGGAGAATCAGTAAGAAATCCAAAAATTCCAGGGGAGAAAGACACCATGGGACGCGATGCCCCTGGAGAATCAGTAAGAAGCCCGGAAGGTCCAGATGCAAGAGTTGGGAGTGGGCGTGATGCCCTAAGAGAAATCTGAAAGGGGCACAATGCCCAACAGGTGTAAGGGGACCCAGAGATCCCGAAGATAGAAGTGAACGTGATGGTGAATGTGAAGGATCCGAAGGTTCCGGAAGGCGAGGAAGATACAGGTTCGAAAACCCGGGAGAGAAGTAATGCAATGGGATGTAACGCAATGAATGCAAGGGGTGCATGGAATGCAAGGGGTGCATATGATGTAAAGAATGCATGGAATGAGAGAATGTGATCCTCTTCCTCACCCGTGGAGTGGCCCATAAAGAGAAAAATCTGGATGAATTGGTGAAAGGCCCAATAATGTAAGATTGCCCACCCCTCCATGGTAAGAAAGGTGCCCGGTCAAACATCTCAAGAAGTGGAAATAGCGCCCATGAGCTCTCATTAGAAGGACGTGTGACTGTGATGCAAGAAGAAAACCCCTTAGGAAATTGTATAATGACGGAGCGAAGGGTAATGAGAGCATTAAAAGAATATCGACCAATGACTAAGGTGACAATGATAAAAGGGCGATGTGGCATCAACTTGGAAGAATTTATCATAGTGAGCCTTGTTGGAGACTTATCAAAAATGTCCGACACAAGAACACGAATCGGCATTCGGTAAATAAAATCTTGAACTTTGAATATCATAGCCGTGGCTAAATCCTTCTTGCCCGATTCTTGAATAACCTTGGCACTTGTGCTTGCAGAAACACACCCACTCCGAGGGGTAATGGAAAGCGAGATGGAGGTGGTAAGCTTAATGTATAATGGAGGTGTAATGGAGAGTGTTAAAGGAAGTGTAAATGAAGGTGGAGGTAGAAACATGTCGGGCTTCTCCCCTTGCTCGGAAGCAAACGGGGTCGGCTCGAGTGCAAAAAGGGATGGACCCAGCTCAGGATCTGCCATGGGTAAAGGTGAAGGGTTAAGTGGTGAAGGGTTGGTAAATATCGGCTTTGGGGTTATAAGGATAGTGGAGGCCTTAGGTGGTGGCAATGGGGTGTTATTTGGTTTGGGGAAAGGTTTAATGGAAGGTTTGGCGGAAGCCGGTGGAGTGGAGGCTAAGGGTGTAGAGGTAAGCTTGGATGGCTTGGCAAAAGGGTAAGTAGAAGTTGACGGTGTGGAGGTTGGAGGTATGATGGTTTGAGATTTAGTGGGAGGGTCGGCGGAGGCCGATGGTGTGGAGGCTAATGGTGCGGTAGTCGAAGGTGTAAAAGGAGAAGATTTAGTGCGTAGGAAGCGTCGGATGGGGCGAGAGGTATTAGGAGAAGGAGAAGGGTCATGGTGTGCCGGTGCGGGTGATTGGAGTATCGACCAATCATCGTAACACCAAGAGGTTTCATAGACGGGGTTAGGGATGGTGGCATCGTCTTGAGCAGGGGGTTCATCGGGTGGCAATGGAGAGAGTGGGAAACAGAGGAAACTCGAAATGGGTTTTTCTTGAAGAACTTCATCATTTGCACATGCCATCTCCAAATCTTCATAATCATCAAAAATATCAAGTGGACGTCATGGTGGAGGTGTAATAATGGGTGGTGGAGTATAATGTGGTGGAGGATTTTATGGAGGTAAATATGAAAGCGGAGGCGAAGGAAGCGGAGGGTCATATGAATGAGTGGGGTGGATGAGTGGAGGGCGGACGACGTCCACTTGATCATCGAAATCTTGCTTACTCGAATCTATAATGTCGTTATCTCTCCTCTCCTTCCAATCTTTTCCATCTTGGTGATATTCTTCATGAAATCGTGAAGAGGATTGACTTGAGGAAGAGGAGGAGGAGTGGGCCGCGGGCTTGTGACTCTCTTGAGTTGTTCCTCCATCGAAGCAATTTTATCAAGGAGAGCTTGTTGGAGGGGTGTAACTTGAATATTGGAGGGTTGGCATGATTGCCTTGGAGGGGTGGCTTGATATGAAGGCCGTACAGGTGGGTTAATTGGTCGACCCACAAAAAGACCCGGACGGGTCGGGTTGCAAGGAACATGCAGGCCTTGGGGCTGTGGAGGAGGAGGAATAGAAGGAGGCGGGTGAAGGCTCACCCGAGGAGGAGTTTGTGTAGAAGGGGGTGGATGGACTCCTCGGACGGCAGTGCGAATAAGAGAGGGAGGAGGGTGATGGGCCACCCGGGTATGAATGGAAGGAGGGGGGGGTGATGGGCCACCCGTGTGGGATTAGAGGGAGGATGAAAAGAAGATGTGCCCTCAACAATGGCCTTAAGGGCTTAGATTTGTCGAGGGATGAGATGATCTAATGCATGCAAGATTTGGGAGACCTTCTCATCATGTGGAGGAGACGGTTCACGGGGAGTAGTGGCTTGTAATGGACGCAAGGGACCATGAGATTAGACATTGCCCATAGGTCGGGCAAAACCATGGGAGTGAGGACGCGGTCCCTTAGGCAAGTTATGATAAGAATTATAGAATTGAGGATCATAAGATATGCTAGGTTGAGCATCCTCATGAATATAGATTGAATTAGGCATGTTGATTTTATTAATATGAAACATTATGCAAATAACAAGGGTTCAGTCAAAACAATTTGCAAACAATAACCAACAAGTTGAATGTTTATGCCTAATTTTAGTTGATACCTTGATGTGAAATAGATGATTTTAACGAAATTTGATAAAGTTCACACAAGATAGGAACCTAGTTTCAATATGGATTTTCTTCAATGCCAACTAGGTACACTCTCTCACCATGCATAGGCCAACTAAACCTGGGGTACTTCAAGGTACAACCTGCCCGGTGTCCATGAGGGAATCCACAGGTGCGGGGACTTCTGGAGGCTTGGTTTAGGAATTTCTGGTCCAAAGAGACGGAGTGCTGAATGGAGGGTCCTTCCTTAACCAAGAGGGGTATGGATCCTAAAAGGGGTAGAGAGAGGAGGTCTCCCAAGCCAAATGCAAAGATGAATACTAACTTAATGCAGAATAGAGACAATATACATGCATGAATAGGATATGACAAGAATGAGGTAAAACACACGGGAAAAGAGATCACTATAGACACTCAAGGAAATGGCGCCCTGCACCCGGTCGCTATATGGTAAAAGAGCACCCCAGTGAGGGGGCGCTATATCATGAAATGGCGCCCTAAACCCTGTCGTCAAATGGTAAAAGAGCGCCCCTGTGAGGGGGCGCTATATCATGAAATGGCACCATGCACCCTATCGTCAAATGGAGAAACAGCGCCCCTATGAGGGGGCGCTATATCCCGGTGTCCCAGAAACGCTCCAACGGCCAGAAAGCTAAAATAGTAAAAAAACCAATAGAAGGAAAAGAAAGAACACTCACAACCACACAATAAGATCATGGAATAAACCATGACATGCTCATTTTTTTGATAGATAAATGGAATTTCTAAAGATCTATCAAACTAACAAATCACATAGGGAGAGTGCTACGTGGAGCACAAAAGGAGATGCACCGTGGGTGCAAGGGGAGATGGCACACGTGGGTGCCCAAGGGGAAGGGTAATCAAAAGAAAAACAAAAGGGGTCCCACCATGATCGCCAATTTGTAAATTCAAAGAAAATCCACTTAAGGAAAACTAAGAAGAATTAAAGGGAAAAAGATGGGGAAAGAGGAGAAAAGGGGAGCATGTGTAGGATGCTAATGGAGGGTGATCGCCAGAGACGCGAGGGCCTTAAAGATATAACAATAAAGAATAGGAGAGATCGCGAAGAATACCTTAAAAGAAGCGGGGGAGATTATGAGTGCACCTTCTCTTTCTATCGGCCGGCCGATGAAGAGAGTTCTTCTTTAGCTTGATTACCCTTGCAAAATTAACAAACACCAATAAAAATATGGATTAGAACCAAGGTGAGTGTAGCATCAAATTCAAAATAAAGATAAGCATGAAAAGTATGTATAAGAACACACCTTGTTGGGTGTTGGCCCTTAAACCCCTATGCAAAGGGTGAGGATGAAAGTATGATGTTATGAAAATAGAAGTGTGCAAGTGTTGCACAAAAGGGGGTGTGCTAGAGTGCACAATGTGGAGATCTCAATATTGAGATAAAAATGAATCCAGAAATCTGGAGGAAGAAGCTTCAATGATCGTCTGGTCTTCTTCTTCCAAAATGTAGACGAGCTTCACAAGGAACGCTGCTTCTGGATCTCCCAACTGTCTTCAGCAGATCGACATCAGGAGGAAGATCAACTCGCTATTTTTCTCGTGGTTCTTTTCCTCAGCTCCCGTCTTCAGCACTCTTCGAAAAACTCCTACTCCTTCTGCAATTTCGCAAGCATTCCCGCACTCATTTCCAGATCCATGCATATATGCATCTAGTGGGCCCCAACCAGATTTTTTGGTTAGCCCTGTGACTGCACGTGTAGAGCCTTCTGGAGTCGAGAGGGAAAAAGCAGATCGCAATCACTTTTGGGCTGATGTGGCCTTTGACGTCACTTGTGACTGGGGTCCACCCAACTGATCTCGGAAGTTCCCGTAGGCGTCAACCCATTGAGTCCATAGGGTTGACGCAGCCTTGAGATCTATCATCTGTCTTGATAGTAAAGCAAGATGCGTTGACACATGGGGTTGCTACGTCAACCCACTTACCTGTCCCTGAGCTGAAATCACAACACTCTGACTTGCTGCATCGACGCTGTCATGTAATAGCGTTAACGCACTGAGGCATTCCAGTAAGCTATTAGCTCTGCCTCTTTAACTGCTGCGTCGACGCTGCTCTATTGTGGCGTTGACGCAGTGGAATAACCTGTGAAGGTCTCTGCTTCAGAATATGATGAGTTGACGGCTTGCATCGTGGAGTTAACGCTGTGAGAGATATCAGTGAAGGCTTCTTCAACTGATGCGTGGACGCTTTAAGCTCCCAACGTCGACCCTGTTCCTTTCTTGCAATAAGAATGAAATCAAGTGGAATCATTACTAAATCAAGAATTAATTCAACATCTTGGGTTGAATACTACATTCACATTTCATGGTTGTCATTATCAAAATCAGGGGCACAACACAATTAACCAGAGTAAAGTGCCGATCATGTGAGTGCTTTCTAGATAATTTGGCTTGAAGAGTACAACCAGCTCAGCATCCTAGTGGGAATCCCAGGCTCGCAGAGTCTTACGGAGGTCTTGAAACATATTCCCCTAGTCCGACAGAAAGAATATATGGCGGAGAGGTTCATAAGTCCAAGAGAGTGTGCCTATGAGTGCAAAGTGTAACTAATGGTCACATACCGGAGTATATGCCATGTGCTTATGAAAATGACTCAAGAGATAAGAGTGGATCGTGTGAAAATAATAATTAAAACAACGTTCTAAATACCACCATGAATCATGTTTCATAAACATAAGAGGAAGTATTTAATTACAAAACTATAGCATTTAGGCATGAAATTATATGATAATGTTTAAAATCATGCACATGCTGAAATAGTGTATTTAACAGGAAAATAAGATATGATTTCTGATGAAAAATAATATAATTATAGAGTTACTAATATGCGATTTCAACTAGGCTCGGATTGGTCCTCAGAACTAGAAAACGGTCATTAACTGGCCGTCTTATTGTGAAAAATTGTCTCGCAATAATCCATTGCAAAAGGTACATACGATCATCTGTTAAACTATTAAGGTTCCTATGCGGTCCCTTTAAGACTGCCTTTTGTCTAGCTGATAGAAGTTATAACACAAAGAATAAATACTAAACTAGGACAAGCTATGCATGGAAATCAACGAAAACATGCTGTAAGACATGATAGAAAGGAAATAGACCAAGAACATGCACGTTTTTGTGTTACATAGATAGGAAAATTTCATCTTAATTGCATTAGGGCTAAGTCCATGCATGAAAATGAACTAGTTTGCGCAGTCTCAGTAAAACATTAAATTATCTACGTACAATGCATGAAATTGACTAGAAATTGAGGGCTTTTATTCCTAACATCATGTTTAAGCCGTTCATGAGATAACGTATCTCTGGACTGGGCTTTAAACGTCGAATTTAGGACTGGAAGTTGACCCTAGTTTCTACTCGTTCTGAACCGAACCAGTAACTTCTCGCCCTTTTAACTCTTGACTCCCTTCACCTAAGACCACGAAAATTGGAGGGTAGGAAGAGGTTACTATGGTGAAGAAATAAGTCTAAAAAACTGACTTCTAATTACCTCGTTTAGGGCTTTTAATTCGCTGATCAATCTGGCCCGGTCGCATAGTCTTCTGAGTTTCTTATACCGAACCAGCGTCTTTGGAAACCTTGTTCTACCTGACGACTTGATCTCCTAAGATGAAATTTTGAGGGTAGTTAGTCCTTACTATTATGAACAAAATACTCTAAAGAACCTACCTGAAATAATGTCTCCTTACCTAAGTTCCACGCGAGCCAAAAGTAAGGGTCGCGCAGGTTGGGCTTAGGCTCTATTTATAGAGTTAGGTAGGGTTTTGAGGATTTAAACAAACCTAGAGTCCTAATTAGGGTTTCAATTCGATCCTCAAGCATTCTAGACTCTTCTAAGTAAAGGATAGCATCGATCTTGGGTGATTTGGATGCCAAAGTTCCCATCTTTTTATGCCTTCCTTCACCCACAGAATCTACAGAGAGTAGCGGTCCAGTTGAGACCGTTTTTAATACCAGGCAGTCGCCCGATGACCATTTTTGACCTGGGGCGCCGAATATCAAAATATTCAAACTCTTTGTTATTTATCCGTTGATTTATCCGATAAATGGTATATTTATCCCTTAAATTGCATAAATAGCCTATTTTAAGCTTCTAGAATATGGGCCAAACCTTGTGGGCTTGGTTTTAGGTCATTTGGGCTTAATTAAAAGGCCTGATAAATCAATAAATATTGGATCTTAATATTTTACTTTAATTAACCCTAAATTCATTTAACAATCTATTTACTTCTAGAAAAATCTAGAAAAATTCTACAATACTTTACATAGAATTTTGGGGCATTACATCCTCCTCCACTTAAGAGAATTTGATCCCCAAATTTAATATATGGATTTAATAGAGAGTGTACTTACAATTGAAGAGTTTGGGAAATCTTTTGCGCATGGCTTCTTCCATTTCCCACGTTACATCTTGATCCGATCCTTTATTGCACCAGATTTTTACCATAGGAATGGTTTTATTTCGAAGTAGACGCACCTCTCGATCAATAATTTTGTAAGGCTTTTGCTCGTACGTCAAATCTTTTTGGATCTCCAGATTGTCATAAGAGATAATGTGGAATGGATCATAAACATCTTTCTTCAACATAGAGACATGGAATACATCATGAACTCCTACCAACTGTGGAGGTAATGCTAGATGATATGCCACCTCTCCCACTCTTTCAAGTATTTCAAAAGGGCCAATGAATCTTGGCGTAAGCTTGCCTTTAATACCAAACCTGCGAATACCACAACCAGGGGGGAACCTTGAGAAATACATGATCTCCTACCTGAAACTCCAGGTTTCGCCTTCGGTTATCCGGCCATCTTGAGTCTCTCTCGTATCACTTTCACCTTGTCGGTTGTATTTCAAACAAGATCAGGGACTATAATTTGTCTTTCACCGACCTCATCCCAGCATATAGGTGTATGACAACTTCTTCCATATAATGCCTCAACTGGTGCCATTTTTTTTAATCAAAAGATGATAGGGACAGCACCAGTCGAGTGCACCCTCCTCCAGAGGAGGAGAGCAAACCACTCCCCCAGGCAGCCAACTATCACCAAATTTAATTACTTATCAATAAAGAATACAAGGGAGGCAATCGAGGCATACCCCGAGCATTGACAAACATCAAAGGAGACTAAGCCAACCGAACACTAGACAGCCCAGCTTTGTCAAGGGCAAAGTTGCCTCTGCAGGTGCTAGGCATACTAGCAACGGAAAGAAAAATAGTATTAGTGGTGGAGGAGCAGGCATAGGAGGTTAACCTGTCAGCGAGCCAATTGGCCTCTCTATAAACATGTATAACTGGGGTGGAAAGGGGCTTAAGGAGGTCAACCACCACCCACCACCATCGGACAGTATCCCAAGAGTGGGGGGTGTTACTTCAAAGGGACTCCACCAGCAAAGCCGAGTCCGATTGGATGCTTTCCAGAGTGAAACCATTATCCGCCGCCAGGCCGAGGCCATCACACAAGGCACGAACTTCTACGATCAGGCTGTTTCCCAAGCCGTAGAAATGGGCAAAAGCAATGACAAGGTTCCCAGCAGCATCTCTGATGCAGCCTCCCCCCCCCCCCCCCCGCACACACTGGGGTTGCCCTTGCTAGCGCCATCGACGTTAAGGCAGTAGCCTCCAAGCGGGAGGATCCATCGCACAAGCTTTAACGCTTTCCTCTTCATGACCGGGTGGTAGCCGAAGGAAGAGATAGCAGAGAGCTCTTGGACAGAAGGGGATAGCCTAAAATTGGTTCTACTCAAAGCAAATTGGACGGAGGATTGTATATTGGCAATGATTCTCCTGGCCGGCACCCGGGTCGACTGATGACGCATCATGCATCTGGCCTTCCCGATCTCCCAGAGCAGAAGTAGACAGCTATACAGCAAAATAAAGCCATGGGGCGACTGGGGGTTGCAGGTAGCAATGAAGGACCAAAGCCGGGTAGTGATCTGCTCGTGAAGCATGGTACGATTACCAATAATGGGCAGAAACCAACTCCAAAGTTGTGAGGCAAGTTCACCGGAGATGAACAGGTGATTGAGCTCTTCAATGTGAGGGGATTGGCAGCAGGAGCACCTGGAAGCCATGCTAACCCCACAGTTCGCGATGCACTCATCCACAGAAACTTCTCGGTGAAGAAGTCGCTAACCGAAGATAAAAGCTCTGCGGTGGAAAGAGGAGTGATAGAGCAGATTTAAGAGGGGCCATTGGGGACCCCTGGGGCGGAAGAGGTCATACGCTGATTTGGTAGTAAACCTCCCAGATGGAGATGCTGTCCAAACACGAATGTCACTAACTTTAGAGAGCTACAAACCCTCTAAGAAATCAGTGGACAGGAGGGTGCTGCAAATGGGGTGGTCCGATGACTGAACCACTTGCTGAACAGTGGCAGCAGGGCCATCATAGGGTGCAGAGAGGTAGTGCCGGAGTGGAAGAACCCCCACCTAGACATCATCGAGAAAGTTGGTACTGGAGCTGTTCCCAACTATCTAGCGAGACTGACCTTGAACGGCAGCAAGAGCTTCCATAAAGATCGCCTTAAAAATGCCCCGAGGGAATATGATGGGGGTGTGGTGGGTACCAACCTTATATCTACTGCGGGCGTATGTAGCCCATAAGGAGCCACCGTTGGCGACCAACCAGATCTGTTTGGCTACAAGGGCTAATTGAACATGGGGCAGGCTCCTCACGCTCAGGCCACCCTCCGAGAATGGTCGTTTGATCTCATCCCATGAGATCCAGTGTCGCCGACGCACGCCATCGATGCCATTCTAGAAGAAAGCAGCCATGACCTTGTCAATATGTTTAACCACCATCTTGGGGATGGAGGCGGAAGCAGCAAGGTAGACCGGGATAGAGCTAAGCACTGAATTAATGAGAATCACTCTTCCAGCCTGTGAGAGGAATCTGGATTTCCAGGAATGCATCTTAGCGTGTAGTTTATCAACTAGGTGCTTATAGTCGGAGACAAGGGTTCGTCCCTGCCTAAGCGGGACCCCAGGTAAGCCATGGCACCAACCTGCTCCTGGAACCCTGTGATATCCCTGATGCTAGTGGATAGCCGAGCCGGTGCCTTCTGAGATATCATGAATGAGCTTTTAGAGGCATTGATCTTCTGTCCGGAGCATCATTCATATGATTGAAGAAATTGCATAAGCCTATTAAGGTTATTTGCCTGGCCGTTGAGAAAGATTAGGGTATCATCAGCGTAAAGCAAATGTGATATTGTGGGACATGTTCTGGGCCGAGAGAAAGGACGGAGGATACCGGTGCTATGCAGGCGGGCAAGTCCCCTACTAAGCACTTCTTCCATGATGATGAAAAGCGTTGGAGCAATCGGGTCACCTTGCCAAAGTCCCCTGGTAGACTTAAAGAACCCAGCAGACATCCCGTTGAAAATAACCGAGAACCAACAATTCACAGACAACATAGCCATATATGAAGTGAAGCGAGTGGAGAAACCAAACCGGCGAAGGATGGCAAATAAACAATCCCATTCCACCCGATCATACGCTTTCATCATGTCCAGCTTGAGGATGACATTATGGCCTCTACATTTTCTGCCAAGATCACTAACCAGTTGTCTCTCCAGATGGTGCCATTTGAATGCTAGCTTGGTAGCTGTTGTTGTAGGCAAATTTCACAAGAGGTAAATGGTCATGCTAGCTTCCACCAAAGTCTATAACACATGCTCTTAACATATATTCCACCACCTGATTGGTCCTTTCGGTTTGTCCATCAGTTTGTGGATGAAACGCAGTGCTAAAATTCAACCGGGTGCCTAAGGAATATTGTAGCCCTTTCCAGAATTGTGAAGTAAATCGAGGGTCTCGATCAGAAATAATGGCGACAGGGACACCCTATAGTTTAATAATCTTCTTTATGTATAAAGCAGCCAAGATATCCACCGACCATCAGCTTTTAATAGGTAGAAAATGAGCCGATTTTGTTAGACGATCTATGATCACCCATATTCCATCATGTCCACCTATTAATTTAGGTAGTCCCATGATAAAATCCATTCCTATACTCTCCCATTTTCATTCCGGGATTTTCAAGGGATGTAGTTTTCCAGCAGGCCTTTGATGTTCTACCTTAATTTGTTGACAAGTAAGGCAACGTGACCCATAGTATGCTATCTCTCTCTTCATATTGGGCCACCAATAATTTCTTTTAAGATCTTGATACATCTTGGTAGCACCAGGATGAACATTATACTTAGATTTATGAGCTTCTTCTAAGATCATCCTCTTAGTATCAGCATGATCCGGAATACAAATAGGACCTCAAAACAATAACCTCTTGTCATTTGCAATAGAGAAATCTGATCGTTGTTCCATATCAGCCTTAATCTCTAATAATATAGGGTCATTTTCTTGTAACTTTACTAAATCTTCAATCAATGTAGGTTGTGTCCGGATATTGGCTATAAAACAATCTTCTTTCTTCATATCAACGTCTACATTCAACTGAACAAATTTAGAAATAAGATTTGTCATACATTTCAAACTTGATAGCTTTCCCATCGATTTCCTACTGAGCGCATTGGCAATAGTATTTGCCTTGCCAGAATGGTATTGAATAGAAAAATCAAAGTCCTTAAGATATTCCAGCCATCGCCTTTGCCTCATATTCTACTCTTTTTGAGAAAAGAGGTATTTCAGGCTCTTGTGATCTGAATATACAATAAATTTCTCCCCATAAAGATAATGACGCCAAATCTTCAAGGCGAATATGATAGCAGCCAGCTCCAGATCATGAACAGGATAATTCTCCTCATGTCGCTTTAATTGTCTTGAAGCGTAGCAAATTACCTTGCCATGTTGCATGAGTATGCACCCTAGGCCAATGCCAGATGCATCTGTATAAACTTCAAATCCGCCACCTTCAACAGGCAAAGCCAGTACATGTGCCGTGGTGAGATGTTCCTTAAGAGCTAAGAAATTTTCTTCACATTCTCTTTTCCATTCGAAAGGATTCTCCTTTCTAGTGAGTCTTGTCAAAGGAGCGGCAACTTTGGAGAAATCTTAGATAAATCGCCTATAGTAACCAGCTAGGCCAATGAAACTCCGAACTTCAGATACGGTGTTCGGATGACTCTAGTCCTTAACAGCTACAACCTTAGAAGGATCTACTGCAATGCCTTCTTTGGAAATAATGTGGCCAAGAAAAGACACCTCCTTAAGCCAAAATTTACATTTGTTCAACTTAGCATAGAGTTCGTGTTCTCGTAAGGTTCACAAAGCAATCCTTAGATGTTCCTCATGTTCCTCCTTTGTCTTAGAATAGATAAGGATATCATCAATGAACACGACCATGAATTGATCAAGATAAGGCTGGAACACATTGTTCATTAGTTGCATAAATGTTGCCGGGGCATTAGTTAACCCAAACGGCATTACCACAAATTCATAGTGTCCATATCTTCTTCGAAAAGCAATCTTGTAAATGTCTTCCTCCTTGATCCTCAGTTGACGATAGCCCGACTTGAGGTCAATCTTGGAGAAGTACTCCACGCCAGAAAGTTGATCAAAGAGTTCATCAATACGCGGCAGTGGATATTTGTTCTTGATTGTGAGTTGATTCAGCTATCGGTAGTCGATGCATAACCTGAGGGAACCGTCCTTCTTCTTGACAAATAAGACTGGTGCACCCCAAGAGGATGTGCTAGCTCGAATGAAACCTTTTTCTAGTCGCTCTTGAAGTTGCTTCTTTAATTCCTTCAACTCCGCGGGGGACATCCTGTAAGGAGCTATTGACACAGGTGCTGCTCCGGGTACGAGTTCAATGATGAAGTTAACCTCCCTTTCGGGCGGTAAACCAGGCAACTCTGAAGGAAAAACATCAGAAAATTCCTGCACTACTGGGATTTCATTTATCTGAATTTCTTTAGACCCGGTAACTACTACGGAGGCAAGAAAAGTTTCACATCCTTGCGAAATGAGTTTGCAAGCGTGAAGGGATGAAATAATGGTAGGATGTTTCCGGTATTTGATACCAAGGAAGGAAAATCTTGGAAGACCTGGTTTCCGGAAAGAGATTATCCTATTGTGGTAATTTATATAGGCATCATGGTCTACAAGTCAATCTACACCTAGGATAGCATCATAGCCCTCCATATCAAGGCATACTAGGTTTGCCGGAAGATTGTGACCTTCTACCATTATGTCACTATTGGGGTAATAAGTTGTAAGTTTAGTTCCAAGACCTAAGGGTGTGGTAATAGCTAGGTCCGCTGGTAAAAGAACTGATGAAATTGACAAACTCTTTGCAAAAGTAGTTGATATAAAGGAATGAGAAGCACCAATATCAAATAACATGAATGCATGATGGGAATAGATGTGAATGGTACCTTCCATCAGCCCATCATCTTTGGGCGCTTCTTCATCATCTAGTATAGCGTTAAGACGAGCATGTCGCTTACGTCCACCGTTGGAAGATTGATCCTTCATAAGGGGGCAATCCGACATGCGGTGCTCCCGGCTTCCACGTCTTAAGCAAGTGCTGAGATGTTTCCAGCATTCCTCAGCTGCATGGCCAAACTTCTTGCATAATGTGCTAGCCGCCATGACTTGCTTTTCTTCATCCTTCACCTTTTTGTTCTTGTGGTAACTGCTACCACCCCCGTTCCGGGATCTCTTCTTACTATCACGGGATTTGTAAGGCTCTATGATGCTGAACTTTTCCTTCTTCCCATGCTGATTAGACTTTTGGCTAGACTCCTCTCCCCTGCTTTTAAGTTTCTCGACCTTCTCCATGGTCCTTTCACATAGATGAGCTCGGTGAACCATTTCTGAATAGGTCAGAATATTTTGCGAGCCGAGTTGTTGAATGAAGACGGGTCTTAACCCATCCAGAAAATGATTGGCCTTTAGAAGATCTGTGCTTAATAGATGTTGAGCATACGGTGCTAAGCGAGAGAATTATAGTTCATACTCCGCCACTGTCATCATGCCTTGCCGCAATGAAGCGAACTCCGCCGCCTTCCTCTCCTTCAAATGTTCGGAGAAATATTTGGTGTGAAAGAGCGTGAGAAATCCTTCCCAAGTGTGTGGGGCATCTGCAGGTGGTGCTGGAACAGACATCCACCACGTGCGTCCGTCCTTGTTAAGTTGGAATGTGGCAAGATGAACCTTCTCTTGGTCAGCACATTGCATGACTTCAAAGATACGGTTCATTTCATCAATCCAGTTCTCGGCTTCATCTGGATTGGAAGATCCAGTAAATTGTGGAGGATTTAAACTCCAAAAATTACGGTGCAGATCACCAGCCCCCGCCCTCGCGCCGACCTGGGCCATATTCTGAAGTGCTTGGGTGAGACCCGCAATAATTTGTTGCATTCCACCCCAATCAACGCGGTGAGCCATTGCAATAATAAAGTACCTGCGAAAAGTAATAAATTCGTTAATTCTAATGGAATTGGTGGGATTACTCCTAGAGATAATTTCTAAATAACTATCTCATCCCAAGTTCTACCCAATACCTCTCTTGGGTGTGGAATTTTCTTTCCTTGTTTCATAGGTGTGAGTCCTTAAACCTTGGACTTAGCCTATGGCATGACATCTTTCCTAGAACTTTCTAAACCTAGGCTCTGATACCACTCTAACTGTCACGCCCCGAGCTATGAATACAGCGGAAGAATTCTTGAGAAACGCGAACAACCGGCATAGTAAGTCTCTTGCAAGCAAGTAATCAGAGCGCAAGACCACCATACATAATAAGATTGCACAATAATTGATCCAAAATTCCACTCTATACATAACCATAATCAAAATGTACATAAGACCTTCACTTATGACATCCTTACATTATTCGACTCAAAATAATAGAAAATTACAATATGACTCGACTAAACACTAGTTAACTAGGCTTCTCTCATTCCAATAGACCATCAATCGCTCTCGGACCCGCTACTTGCATAATCCGAATCTGATTCACAAGTATTTTCTGAAAAGATGATAAAATAGGTATGAGCATAGTTGCCCAGTAGGTATCTTCGTATCAACATGAAGGTAATATTTAAGTGATTAATTCTTTAGCTCTAGAGTTAAGATAAAAATGGGAATGCGATAAATCATACGGCATAAACCAAAACATCCAAGAATATAGAATCATGAGATATCTGAGCAAGTAGACATAATCGAGTATCTGAACAAGTAAGATTTAGTCATGTAAATGTAAGTTGGCCTTTCATGAACAAGAATGTACGAGCATGTAACTAGAAAGTACTTAAACAACCTTGTAAAGGCTATGCACTAGAAAGTCATTAACAAGCATGCAGTTTTCCATAAGGAGCCTCGTGGATTTCACTCATTTATAAATGAAAGTACTCCCGGCGCAATGCGACGCCAATATCATCGTACCCCATAGTTTATAGCACGTTTCCTACCATCAGTCGAGGGGACTAGCATGGAGCCCTTGGACACACTCCGTGCCCGATCTTGCATCTTCAAGTTATAAATTCAGCTACTTCTACGAGATATAACAATAAAGTACGGCCAATAATGTAACAAGTTCAATGATAGTTTCATGATACAATATCAAGGTATAGAATGTTTCAAAAATGATATATGATTCTAAAGAAGAATTAAAGGAACATTATGCGACGGCGGCATTCCGGCAGCATAACGGTACATTAATTAAGTTACATAACTTAACCTTAACTTATTAGACATAGTTTTTGGTTCCAGACAATCAAGAGACCATCTAAGAACACATTTAGAACAACCCTTGGGTCACACCCCGGGTTAGATGCTTGACAGAAAGAGACGGTCATATACTGGGCCATTTCAGGAAGAAAACGGTCACAGTCAGGCCGCTAAATTCATAATAACGGTCCAGTTAAGGCCGCAACTAGTCTGTGTCAACCAGAATGAAAGGAAAGTCGACACTTAATGAATTCTGGAGAATAACGGTCGCCAGGAGGCCGTTTCCTTATAAAGACGGTCAGAGAAAGACCGTTGAGTAACAAAGATGGTCTCCTATAGGCCGCAATTAACTAGAGTAAAACACCGATCATGTGAGCGCTTTCTAGACAATTTGACTTGAAGGGTACAACCAGCTCGGCATCTTAGTGGGAATCCCAGGCTCGCGGAGTCTTATGGAGGCCTTGAAACATAATCCCCTAGTCCGACAGAAGGAATGTCCGGCGGAGAGGTTCATAAGTCCAATAGAGTTTGCCTATGAGTGCAAAGTATAACTAATCGTCACATACAAGAGTATATGCCATGTACTTATGAAAATGACTCAAGAGATAACAGTGGATCGTGTGAAAATAGCGATTAAAACAATGTTCTAAATCCCACCATGAATCATGTTTCGTAAACATAAGAGGAAATATTTAATTACAAAACTATAACATCTAGGCATGAAATTATATGATAACGTTTAAAATCATGCACATGCTGAAACAAGGTATTTAACAAGAAAATAAGATATGATTTCTGATGAAAAATAATATAATTGTAGAGTTACTAATATGCGATTTCAACTAGGCTCGGACTGGTCCTCAGAACCAAAAAACGGTCATTAACTAGCCGTCTTATTGTGAAAAACGGTATCGCGATAATCCACTGCAAAAGGTACATACGGTCATCTGTTAAACCGTTAAGGTTCCTATGCGGTCCCTTTAAGGCCGCCTTCTGTCTGGCTGACAGAAGTTATAACACAAAGAATAAATAGTAAACTAGGACAAGCTATGCATGGAAATCAACGAAAACATGCTGCAAGACATGCTAGAAAGAAAATAGACCAAGAACATGCACGTTTTTGTGTGAAATAGACAGGAAAATTTCATCTTAATTGCATTAGGGCTAAGTCCATGCATGAAAATGAACTAGTTTGCGCAGTCTCAGTAAAACATTAAATTCTCTATGTACAATGCATGAAATTGACTAGAAATTGAGGGCTTTTATTCCTAACATCATGTTTAAGCCGTTCATGAGATAACCTATCTCTCGATTGGGCTTTAAATGTCAAATTTAGGGTTGGATGTCGACCCTAGTTTCTACTCGTTCTGAACCGAACCATCAACTTCTCGCCCTTTTAACTCTTGACTCCCTTCACCTAAGAGCATGAAAATTGGAGGGTAGGAAAAGGTTACTACGGTGAAGAAATAAGTCTAAAGAATTAACTTCTAATTACCTCATTTAGGGCTTCTAATTCGCTAATCAATCTGGCCCAGTCGTATAGTCTCCTGAGTTTCTTGTACCGAACCAGCGTCTTTGGAAGCCTTGTTCTCCCTGACGACTTGATCTCCTAAGATGAAATTTTGAGGGTAGTTAGTCCTTACTATTATGAAAAAAATACTCTAAAGAACCTACCTGAAATAATGTCTCCTTACCTTAGTTCCACGCTAGCCAAAAGTAAGGGTCGCGCAAGTTGGGCTTAGGGTCTATTTATAGGGTTAGCTAGGGTTTTAAGGATTTGAACGAACCTAGAGTCCTAATTAGGGTTTCAATTCGATCCTCAAGCATTCTAGACTCTTCTAACTAAGGGATAGCATCGATATTGGGTGATTTGGATGCCAAAATTCTCATCTTTTCATGCCTTCCTTCACCCACAGAATCTGTAGAGAGTAGCGGTCAAGTTGGGTCCATTTTTAATACCAGGCGGTCGCCCGATAGACCGTTTTTGACCTGGGGCACCGAATTTCAAAATATTCAAACTCTTTGTTATTTATCCGTTGATTTATTCGATAAATGATATATTTATCCCTTAAATTGTGTAAATAGCCTATTTTAAGCTTCTAGAATATGGGCCAAACCTTGTGGGCTTGGTTTTAGGTCATTTGGGCTTAATTAAAAGGCCTAATAAATCAATAAATATTGGGTCTTAATATTTTACTTTAATTAACCCTAGATTCATTTAACAATCTATTTACTTCTACAAAAATCTAGAAAAATTCTACAATACCTTACATAGAATTTGGGGGCATTACAATCCATCCCACTACCTCCACTAAAGATGTCGCGCGTCGAAACGGCTGAACCACGCTGAAAACCATGACACGAACAACCCACGCCGACTTCGAATCCACGAATGTGATCACGCCAACGCCAGGCTCCGATTCTCGCACCGTCACGCTCCAGGTCAGCTCCATGCCGTCACCACCTCGTCCAACTCTGCCACGGTTGTACGCCCCGGGGGAGAGGAGAAGGGAGGAGAGAGAACAGAGGGAGACAGTGAGAGAACGTGGGAAGAGAGAGGAGAGAGGGTGAGGGTTAAAAAAGAAAAGAAATTAACAATTTTTGTGAAATCCAATTTTCGGCATGAAATTTTGTAAACTCAGAAAAATACAGAAAAATAGTCCCGCGATCCTCAGAACGAGCACAACGCACCTTTAGTGTCCCATAGTCTCAAAACTCAACGGTTCACTCTCCACGGGGTTCCACAAGTTATACAACGAAAAAACCTGAGTGGATCGTAAAACACTATCAGGGACCTACGAAAGCACTCCGATTCCGATCCGAAGAATCTAGGGTATTACAGCCTCCCCTCCTTTAGGAAATTTCATCCACGAAATTTAAGGTGTCAACAAGGAAAAAGGAAGAACAACCCCAAATGCTGGGAACGCTCTCCAAGCTCCCGCCAAACCTCAAACACAAAACACGATAACACAATTCTTGAAAACACAATTCAGAGGGGCACTGCCAGACCACAAACACAAGCACACGCTCCGAATCTCAAAGCATATCGATCCACAGAATGAGCATGGCACACAAAGGAACACAAGTCTGGCACCTCCAAAACAAGGCATCATCACTATCGTCACACAGAGCAAGGAGACACGACCCATGCCACGAAATAGCCACCGATAATACACATACTCGACAGACAAAACATGCATCAGCTCTCACAAGGAACATAGTCCTCACAGCTGACGGCTCCAACCATCGGCTTCCGTGCCATAATAACAACCACAACTGGCACGCAGAATGCCAATGACAGCACTGGACCACAAACGCAATCAAGTCAGTCCCCACTCAAACATTACATCTGATTCGAGTTGCACGCCAACTCTACCACGACAGGAGAGTAGAACAAAACCAACCGACAAGACCTCGGTCCACACAACTCCAAACTCAGACTCACAGGGAAGTCCTCCTAAGCTGACCACAACCAGAAACCAACACAAAACCTCCAACAACACCTGCAGAATCCTCGGCTCCGTTCTCAACACAGAACCACGGGACACAACTACAAGTTGGGTCACATCAAGGCACAATTACAGCTGACCACATGGCTAAAATGTACCAGCCGCTCACAGCTTACCAATGAGGACCCACAAACAACCTCGGAGAATGCATCTCTAGGACCACGATCCGTCCCGAGAGCACAACTCCCAATAAATATAGAGAAAGAATGGGTACTCAACTAGCATATATGCCGACAGATTTTCCCAATTCTCAAGCCTGCCAGTGCCAACAACCACAATGCCTCAAGCTACGACATGGCAACCAACAGCATCAAGGCACAGATATCCAAGACGATGTCACACCGAGGAAATAATCCTCTCGGCTGGCCAGAATCTTCCAACCAAGGATCCTCGGCCTGTGGGTTATAAGCCCACACGCTTCCGTTATGCACTTAACACCACGCACACAGGCATCACAGAAAACTCGGCATCAACATCTCAGCACACCTCGGCGCCATCGCAATTCATGAAATTGTAATATACCACGCCTCGAGTACCGATCTTGCTAACAGCCGATCATAAGTTGTCATAGTGCTAACCATCATGCTAAGAGCCACAACACAAGCCACAAAGAACACCTGCCTCAGCTTATCCTCACGTCCCAAACCAATCACTGAACCTTCACATCTCAACAGTCGCCAAACACGGCACGCCGAGCACGGTGCACAACGGCCCCCAATTCACAAACTAGGTCCAAAGCCAGGCCACTGCCGAAAGAAGAGCAAATCAGGTTCAGAACTAACATGGTCCACACATAAGCAGACACAAGACAAAGGCCTTACTGAGATAGCACTTCCAAAGCTTACCTTGAAAAGATGCCACTAGACAAGATGAGAAAGATCAAGCTTGTCTAACAACAGCTCACTAGGAAGGAAATCCTAGGCTCGCCCGAGCACTCTCTCAAACAAGGCATCCAAACGACCACCTCAAGGTCAACCTTAACACCTCAGGGGCTAACCAAACCTCAAGCTGGGAAGGACAAAACAACATTAATCTTCTCAGAGAACATGCACGGCCATCACACCAACGATAAATCCAATCAGCCACCTAAACAAGCCACGAAAAAATCTCAAACACCGCACCACAGATTCACGCCTGTCGGCGAACTCTGCCCAGCGCAGCACAATCGAGACCAACACCATGACGAAAAAAGAACCATCACATCCTGATGAGAGCAAAACCACCTCGCACAGCGCAAACACAATGCGCACAAGCTCTCACACAAGAAGCAAAGCGATAATGAAACACAAAACCTATGTCAACTGCCGACTGTACTGAACCTTATGGACTCTGAATACTGCAATATCTCGAATTCCCATGTACTTTCACAAACACACGCTCTGATACAAGCTGTGACGACCCAGACTCCAGATACCAGGTAAACCCGATACCAATTGGATTCTGAGAGGCCTCCCAAGAGCAGGAAAGCTCTGAAGGGATAGAAAGGAGTGTGTAAGTACATTGAACTTCCAGATAAAACAGTAAGCAATTTAATTTTTATGATTGGGATTGCTAAAATAGCAGAAATAAAATTACATTTTCTATTAACAAAATTAAAGTACAGTAACTAACAAGCTACAACAGAGTCCAATCCAACTAAAGTACAGTACAACAGGAAAGAGAACGTACTCTCAAGTCGGGGGAACCCGACACTGGCAAAGCTGGCACTAAGAACCACCACACTGCACCTCCAATGCACGAGGAAGAAAAGCTACACCTGAAAAGTCATGGGTGAGCCTCATCTCACTGGCTTAGTAGGGCTCCCACAGATCCCTACCATGAAATAACGTAGTAACAATAGTGCTAAACTACAACAGTAAAGTAGGAGCGGGAGTAGGAGCAGTAAAAGTAAAGAGGAAAGCCGTACCACGGAAACACGACAGCCGATCGAACCTCGGCCCTCTAAACTACTCCTAATCGGCAAAGACACGGATCTCCAGACACATAGTCGGGAATCATGAAATCGATACAAGGAAACTCTGGCTACACTGTCAGGACAACATCACGGCACCTCAGTCGTATAGGCTCGTCGATCGAGACAAAAGCCCAACTTAAGACCACACAGTCTAAAAGCACCAACACATACACGATCTCACCGTCGTGTACGCTACACTGACCACGGGTGATGCCAAACACAGACTACCCACCAAGTCAAGTTAACCATGATGGAAACCACATGTCTAGAGCTTACGCTACACGATAACCACGTAAGCCACGAATCATGAATCCCATATCATGTGAAAGAAGCACTTCCTAACTAGTAGAAAAGCCAGATGCATCCACTGACGTCTTACACTACGTCTCAAGCATCTTCCACTCGCCTCGAACGCGGTAACTAAGACACCAAACAAGAACCAAGGAATAGCAATAACGAGTGACTAGTCAGGGTCACGCCCGTCGGCGCTGGTCCAAACGCCCCTGACCACATGTGCACACACAAGCTCAATGTCTTGAGCCAGGCCTCTAGCTGGTTTTCCCCTCCCATTGGACTCTCAAGGCTAGACAAAGGGGCCCATGGCAATCAGCCTACAAACCGTCTCAACTGGGAACTCGCCCGACCACCACTCCCAGGTGGGTCGACACACGGAAGTGTCATCAGGTAACGACTAGTGGAGGGTCACTAGACACAGAGACTGAAAACAACGAGGTACGGACAGGGTAAGCACCCACCTGTCACACGTACTACTAAGCACAAAGTAACTTACAACTGCTACCAGACTCAGGACAGCCAACTAGACCTACTAACACAATGATCCTTGAGTCACAAGACTCGGGTCAAGATTGTCGCATATCACAACAACACGCCGTTAACCAGCCTAGTCCCTAAGCTAAATCATGGTAAAACACATGGAAAACGGCACACAACAGTTATATCCACACACTAATAATGAGTCCTCAGCCCCTAGGCCGCTCAACGGACTCACAATTTTGCATAACACGAAACATGGAACATGAGGGATTACTCGAAGCCCTCAAACCACATAGACATGCAAACTGAGGTAAGACAATACCTCCAACGTCCAAAACCAGGTCTCGATCATCACAAGATAGACGAGACACTCGCGAGGTCACGTGTCAACCGCTAGGTGACGACCAGGTTAACCGGAAACCACAATGACTCTCGAAACAACACGAAACACAGCTAGGTACAATGGCACTCCCAGGCACCCTATAACATGGTCACAACCCTCATAGGACGTCCAAGACATCCATGGAACAATGGGCTAACCAAGGGGTCGAAGCCACAACAACCAGAAGCCAAAACAAAGCGAAAGAAGACTCTGAACAAGTGGCGGTCACCCTTATGGCCGCAAATAGGAAATGGCGATCATAACCTGGCCGCTACTCGCAGAATAGAATAGGCTGGAACAAGTCTTGCTCAAGGTCGCTACTAACAAGTTGCGGTCCTCACAGGGCCGTCTCTTGAAGGTGGCGGTCATGGCCGAACCGTCACTTCCAAACCGCCTCGAAAACATGAAAAGCCATCCTGGTGGCGGTCCTTTGCCTGACCGTCACTTCATAAGGCGGTTAGCCGCAAGGCCGCTACTAGGAACAAACTTAATCAAATAACGGTCTCCTTTGAACCGTTTCCAAGAAGTTGCGGTCCTCCTATGGCCGCCACTGCCAATTTGCGGTCGGGAGCTAGACCGCTACCCCGAACCGACTTAAAACCGTTGAAACCATATAATGGTCTCCCTTGGACCGTTAAACGAAAGTAGCAGTCAACCTAGGGCTGCCACCACCAAATTATGGTCGGTCGTGAGACTGCAAATGAAAATTGACATGAAACCATTTTTACGAGCCAGATAGCGGTCCTCGTTGGACCGTTTCTCCTAGTAGCGGTCTCTGGTTTGACCGCTACTTCCTACCGGTGATAAAATCGTAGGAAGGCTCAAAACTCAGTCTTTCCACGCCCCAATCGTGCCATAACAACGGGGAAACACACATAGACTCGATATCAACCTTCCACAAGCTGGAAGGGACCAACAAACCACAAAACGGTAAGAAACGGGCGATTTCCATAAATCGACCCAAAACGAGTCATGTGGGTATCCGACCTTATACCGGCCCCAAATCATGCTCAAACGGAGTTAAACTGGCAGGAATCGAATCCCAACATGCCAAGGGTTTGAATGATTCCATTTAAACTAAAAATCATCGCCTAGAACGGTGATCTCGGCTCACACCCCCGAAACATGCTTTCACCCTTGAAGCTGGAAAACCTACTCAAACTCACACCGTTCGGCTCCAAATCACGAGAGGGTATGCATCACCCTACCTCCACCGAAGATCACGCACGCAGAAACGGCCAAGCCACGCCAAAAACCATCACACGAACAACCCACGTTGGCTTCAAATCCACGAATGGGATCGCGCCAACTCCACGCTCCAATTCTCGTGCCATCACGCTCCAGGTCAGCTCCACGCCTTCACCACCTCGTCCAGCTCTGCCACAGTCGTACTTCCCGGGGGAGAGAAGAAGAGAGGAGAGAGAATAGAGGGAGAGAGTGAGAGAACGTGAGAAGAGAGAGGAGAGAGGGTGAGGGTTAAAAAGGAAAAGAAATTAACAATTTTTGTGAAATCTGATTTTTGGCACGAAATTCTGTAAACTCAGAAAAAATACGAAAAAATATTCTCTGCGATCCTCGGAACGAGCACAACGCACCTGTAGCGTCCCGGAGTCTCAAAACTCAACAGTTCACTCTCCATGGGGTTCCACAAGTTATACAAGGGAAAACCCGAGTGGATCGTAAAACACTATCAGGGACCTACGAAAGCGCTCTGATTCCGATCCGAAGAATCCAGGGTATTACACAGTTGACTCTAGTAAAGATGACTCAAGTCAAATATAACTTCAGTCAAAGATGACTCAAGTCAATTTTCCTCCAGCCAAGTCAACTCCAGTCAAAGTTGACTACAGTCAAAGCTCAACTCCAGTCAAGCCCAATTGAGTTAAGTTCAAGTCAATCGCCAGCCAATGTGATCAAAGGTGTAAAATGGCCTATACAAATGACAAATGAGCAACAGGAGTAACAAATAGCTTCTTTGGGGTAACAAATAGAAGCTAGAGGTGACAAATGGATAAAGGCGACGGCTCCTAGCGGCTAAGGGTGAAAAATAGCTCCGCAAGGGTGAAAAATGGGCGGCAAGGCTGGAAGAGTGAAAAACGAAGAAGCGGAGTCGACTCTACAAGGCTTTGGAGTCGACTCCAATTATGTTGAAATCGCAAGGATGACAAATGGACCAAAGGTGATGGCTTTTGAGGAATAAGGGTGAAAAATAGATGGTTAAGGCAGACAAATGGGTTTTACGGGTGAAAAATGCCTCGTAAGGCTGACAAGTAGCTCGTAGAAGGAATACATGAGGAAAATAAATGCCCAACCTTCTGTAACTTTCGAAGGTCATCCAGGAGATTAAAATATGGACCGTAAACCTCCAAAAACACATCTTTTGAGGTCTAGAGGAGGTTCCTAGGACTGACCACTGTCCCTGTCATCGTTACAGTACTAGAACAACTTTTTGAAGAAGCTTTTTGGTAGATACCAGATTAAGGAAAAGTCAGCTCTCCTGGTACAAAACCTTTTGCCCACATCCAATCAGAAGACATATTTGGTAGAACTCCTTCTCCAAGAAGCATCATTTCTTTCCAACAAGTCAAAATATAGATCTTGGAGGGAAAACTACCTTGGCTCTGCTCTGCTACCATGGACCAATTAAAGATCGCAAGGGAAGAAGCTCACTTGACCAAGAAATCTACTTTTACGCTGGACCAATCAGAAATGAGGTATACTTCAAAGAAGGTTTTTGAAATCTAGCTAATTACATTACAAGATTCTGGAGGGAAATGTCTCCACCAGTTCTTCTATAAATTCAAAGCTCCTGCATGAAGAGGAGTTGTTGCTTCCCTTGAAGAGTGCCACATCCCTTGAGCATTCAAGAAGAAATTTGTGAGAAAGAAAAGAAGGGAGTGTGTGCAGCCCAGTTCTGGTCAAACCCAGACCAGTGCTATAAAGAGAGGAAGTGTAGCAACCCTAGAAAATAAGGATTTTTAAAATGGATCAAATTAAAATAAAAGATAAGTAAATAGATGATGAAAGCCTAAACGCATAAGAATAAGCCAGAAGGAAAATAATGCCTTGGGTCAAGGCGCTACTTCAAGAAGAAACACCCTTATACAAGGCGCCAATGTATGAAAGGATGCCAACATGTGATGTCGTCAATTCTTAAACGGTTAAAATAAATAAAAAGGAAAGTAGAAGTGACGCCCTCCACGTGGGCGTGTTTTATACAAGAAATGACGCTTGACAAGGCGTCAATTTAAATTTAACGCCCTCACTAAAGACGCTAATTCAGTTCGAGTTTCGTTCGACCCAGGAGTCTATCCAGGGCAAGTTATGGATAACTACGTCGAAGGTAGAATATGGTAAGGACTCTATCATGGAAGTATTACTTCCAATATAACTCTAACCCTATTAGGATTCTAAAAAACCTATAAATACCCTCCTAAAATCAACCCTGGATCGCTATTTGGCGATCTGCTGCTGCTGTTATCGACGTGAAGAATAGGTAATGTTCTTCTCTTTATTTCTGGTTGTGTGTGTTGAAAGAACGTTGATGTTCTTTTCCTTCCTCATCTTCCTATACAGGTTGTCTGTGTTGTGAAGACGATCATCCTTTTGACTGAATAACGGGTGTCACGTCCATATTCTCCCTGCAGGAAGGACGTGAAGACTGTTGTCTTCCTCTCCTTTCCTCCTTGCTGAACAGACGGCAAATCTTCTGTATCGGTGGGGAACCTACGTTCAGCTGCATCAGACCAAGGACTTCAAGTTATCTCTGTTACGAACAGAGCATCGTTTTCTTCTCCAAACCTTCATCCGTTCATCAGTGTAATCTTCACAAGGTAGGTTTTCTCAAGAAACGTAGCCCAAATTAGTTGAAGATCCTTCATAAGATCATATGTTATCCATGCATATAGTTTCATCAGGGTTTTAAATGTTTTCTGTAAAATTTTGAAAGAAGCGACCCTGACAAGGACGCTAGTTCTTGTTTTGACGCCCTACCTAGGAGTCGTCAATTTCATTTAATTTGATAATTACCCATGTTTAAAATTCTATATCTATGAAACCGTGAACCTAATCTAATGCATGTTCATCCTAATTGAATCCTGCTATTTTTCCTGTCATGACCATGTACCTGTTTCCTAAAAATTTGATATCTGAAACTTGGAAAATTATTGAATTAACGACCTGCACAAAGTCGTCTCTTATTGAACTGACGCCCTAGACCAAGGCGCTAATTGAAAAGTAACGCCCCTGCCCAGGGCGCATTTTTGTTAAAATTCCAAAATATTGATTTTTTGTAGAATAGAAATATTGAAGGGACGACTAACGTATAAGTCATCAAATTTGTAAATAAACGCCCTCTGTAAGGCGTTAATTACGTGATTCACGACTTTTTTCAAGTCGCTATTTTCTGCATTACGGTTTTTCCTGGTTTCGATTAACCGAGGGTTTGATATATATGTAGATATATATGTATCGGCACTATATTCCGTTCCGTGAATATAGTCCCACGTTTCATGATGATTTATCATTTACCCACTAATTCTCATTGACATACAAGCTCTCCATTGGACATTCCGTTCCTTTGGACTAGCGAGTTAGTCATAGAGACCTCCGTAAGTCTCCTCGCAGCCTTGGATTCCCTCAAGGCCGACTGAGCTGGTTGTACCATAAAAACCCATTGCACTATTTTGCCATGTCACTCTATAGAAACATGGTATACTGGCCCTCATGTTATGCAAAGTGTGTATCATGAGAATTCTCTTAATGGGATGAGGTTATCATGCCATTTGATGCTGTTCTTGTAAACCCCAATTCTATATCAAACAAGATGTTCTTGTAGACCCCAATTCTATATCAAACATGATGTTCTTGTGGACCTCAATTCTATATTAAGAATGGGGACGTCTTGCCATTGATGTGCGGTTCTTGTGGACCTCAATTCTATATAAAGAATGCCCATACTTGTTTGTCATGGTACCCGAGTTAGGGAACCAATTCCACCTAGTTTTATCGATAATCATGATTGTACTGTTATTTTCGCCATTCTATGTTAAAGTGTCATATTTTGGACTCCATTCTATCAAAGTCTATCCTACGTATCTACAAGCTTTATTCTTAAAATTCCATATTGGCTATACACAAAAGTGGATGTTAAAATACATGATTAATGCCTGTGCATATAGGGCCCGATCTGGTCCTGGGAGGAGCACCCGAAAGTACTTATGCCCATGGGAGTTGATTGATCACGGTATTGGCATTATACCGAAGTGCATGACTAGCTTGATTGAACATTCCACAAATCTTGTACTTGTACGTGACTTGATATTACATGACTTGCGTGACCCAAAAAAAGGGGTAATTATATACTTGCTTGCTTGAACGGGATAGCCAAAATTCCAACATGACATGATGAATACACTTGCCTGAATATCTTGATATCTTTTGATATAAGTTCTTGAAAGTTCATGACTAGTTCTTCTGGCTATCTTATTGTTATACACTCTCTCTATCTTGTCGTTTTATGCGAGCATGCATAGCTATAGTGTATTCATGAAAGATGTAATTACTTAAACCCATTGCTAGTTCTTGAGATATAATTTCCTACTGAGCGTTCGCTCACTTAGTGTTTCCCTACTTTTCAGGTAAGTCCGACGATGAGGGAACTCAAACGGATGGGGAAAATCAAGAGTGAAAGAGATAGAGCTTCTCTTGTGTTATCTAGTCTTTTTCATACTTTCTTGAGTCAACCTTGTATTTTTCCTTTATTCTAGTTAGTACTTCCAAGGTTTGTAATAGACATATTCTTATGATGGAATAAAGGACTGGGTTATCTTTACTTTTACGCATCTCTGATTTTGGTGTCGAATACACTAATAGTCTGATTGACATGATTGATATAAACTCGTCACGCGTCTCCGGGTATCTTCCGCTCTCGGGACGTGACAGTTTTTATGGTATCAGAGCCTAGGGTATTCAATTCCTAGGAAACCCAAGTCCAAGGATAGGTTCAAACCTTTAACCAGTGAGATTGGGTAGAACCAAGGGTTGAGTTAACTTAAAAGCCCTTAACGCGTGTATATACTAAGATAGTTATTGTAATTGTAGGATAATGGCTGCCGAACGTGCTCAGTGGCGCAACATGCAGCGTACACTTCAAGGCATGACTCAGGTGCTGCAACAAGTAGCACAAGGAGGTGCACAACGAGCAGGGAGTCTCCACCAAATCTTTAAAAATATGAACCCGCCTAAATTCACGGGTTCTACTGATCCGGACGACGCAGAGCACTGGATTAGGGAGACAGAACGTATATTCCGTGTTATGCAGTGCACAGATCAAGATAAAGTCTTATTAGCTACCTTTCAGTTAGAAAGGGATGCCCGATGCTGGTGGGAATCAATAGAAGCTACTTTAAATCAAGACCAAGTTACTTGGGAAGAATTCGTTGAACATTTCAACACTAAATATTTTTCGGACCGAGTTCAAGAAAAGAAAGCTACCGAATTTGCCGCACTCAAGCAACGGTCATTATCGGTAGCGGAGTACGAGGCACAATTCTCTAGATTGTCTCGGTATGCTAAGCACTTAGTTAGCACCGAGAAAATGAAAGCTAGGAGGTTCCTTAATGGGCTCAGGCCCCAATATATTACCCAGCTGGCGCCAATGGATATTCAGGTCTACTCAGAGATAATATGCCGAGCTCAATTGTTAGAAGATGCCACGGAGTTATCAGATAGAATCCGTGGGAAGGATAAGAAGGAACAAGTTACAAGTTCGGGTTCCTTTAAACCCAACTTCAAGAAGAGGCCTAGCACTGGAGGTACTTCTTCTCAAGACCAAAAATTTAAGAAGACCAAGCCCTTCTCTATCACTACTACACCTTCGAATATGATATGCAAGCATTGTGACAAGGCTGGTCATAAAGCCGAAGAGTGCTGGAGGAAACTTGGAGCATGTCTCCGTTGCGGGAGCCGTGAGCATCGGATTCCCGATTGCCCATTACTTAATGATCAAGCCGGTGACGGAAAGCGCCCGGTAACCAAGAACGCTCATCTTCACGCAATTAAGGAGACCGAAGAAGAAGAAGGCGGATTAGTAGAAGGTACATTAAAAGTTTGTTCCAAGTCTGCATATGTCTTATTTGATACGGGTGCTTCACATTTAATTATTTCCAAAAAGTTTGATGATCCGTTACCCTTAGAACCGGAATGGATAAAATTAGTTTTGTCTACTCCTCTTGGTAACGAAACTGATATCACTCACCATTACCAAAACTGTGAAGTATTGGTTAAGGGAAAGAATCTCCCTATTAATCTTATATGTTTAGATCTAAAGGAGTATGATGTCATACTAGGAGCGGATTGGTTATCCAAATACCAGGCAACTGTCGATTGCCGTAACAGCAAAGTTACTTTCAAGGACTTTCCAGAACTAGTCTATTGTAGCCCTAAGAGTCGGAGCAAGTCACCTCTTATTTCGGCTCTCCGAGCTAGCAAACTAATAAGGAAAGGATGTGTATCCTTCCTGGCGTTTGTCACCATTAAGGAGACTAAGGAGACTAAGCTAGAAGACATCCAAGTTGTGCAAGAATTTCCGGACGTGTTTCCGGAGGATTTGCCTGTTTTACCCCCACAAAGAGAAGTGGCCTTCACCATCGATTTAGTACCTGGTGCGGGTCCAGTTTCTAAGGCACCGTATAGAATGTCACCTGCTGAACTCAAGGAGTTAAAGGAGCAATTGACGGAACTCATTAAGAAAGGATTCATAAGACCAAGTACTTCTCCCTGGGGAGCGCCTGTATTATTTGTAAAGAAGAAAGATGGATCCATGAGGTTATGCATCGACTATCGACAGTTGAATCATCTCACTATCAAGAACAAGTATCCACTGCCGAGAATCGATGAATTCTTTGATCAAATTTCAGGATCCAAGTACTTTTCCAAAATTGATCTTAGGTCGGGATATCATCAGTTAAGAATCAAGGATGAGGACATTCATAAGACTGCATTCAGAAGCAGGTACGGCCATTATGAATTTGTTGTTATGCCTTTCGGACTAACGAATGCCCCTGCTGCCTTTATGCAGTTAATGAATAGTATATTCAGGCCTTATTTAGATCAATTCGTGGTGGTCTTTATTGATGATATATTGATTTATTCCGAGACCAAGGAAGAGCATGAGAAGCATTTAAGGATTTCATTAAAAATATTGAGGGCAAACCAATTATATGCAAAATTCAGCAAGTGTGAATTCTGGCTTGAGGAAGTGACTTTTCTCGGACATGTTATATCAAAGGATGGCTTATCAGTAGATCCATCAAAAGTTGAAGCTGTAAGAGATTGGGAAAGACCGACCAATGCTAGCGAGATCCGAAGTTTCTTAGGTCTTGCCGGCTATTACAGGCGATTCAACAAAGATTTCTCTAAGATCGCCATACCACTTACGAGGTTAACTCGCAAGGAGATCCGTTACGAATGGAGTGAGGAATGTGAAAGAAGCTTCCAAACTCTCAAGGATCATCTTACTACAGCTCCTGTCTTAGCTTTACCAATGGAAGGAGAGAAATTCGAGGTATACACTGATGCTTCTGGCATTGGCCTCGGATGTGTTCTAATGCAACAAGGAAAGGTTATAGCTTACTCTTCTCGTCAATTAAAGAAGCATGAAGAGAACTACCCCGTCCATGACTTAGAATTAGCCGCGGTAGTATTTACACTAAAGATCTAGAGACATTATCTATATGGAGTGCAGTTTATTGTATACTCCGATCACAAGAGTCTCAAGTATCTTTTCTCTCAAAAGGAACTAAATATGAGGCAAAGGCGTTGGCTAGAATATCTCAAGGACTTCGACTTCAATATACAATATCATCCCGGAAAGGGTAACCATGTAGCAGATGCTCTTAGTCGAAAACCGAGAGCACTGTTAGCCAATTGTATGATTCAAGAATGGAAATTGCTGGAGCAATTCTCTGAACTCAATATAAGCATAGACACAGACTTTCAATGTGTCACATTATCTCATATAAGCATTCATCCAGACCTATTATCTGAAATACGAGCGCTTCAAAATAATGACCCAATATTAGTAGAGATCAAAGGCAAACTGGAAGGACAATCTGATTTCTAATTAACTTCTGATGGAAGATTGATGTTCAGGAATAGAACTTGCATACCGGATTGTCCCGAGTTAAAGAAGAAGATCTTAGATGAAGCTCATAGATCAAGGTACACGATTCATCCAGGATCGACCAAAATGTACCAAGATGTGAAGAGGAATTTTTGGTGGCACAACATGAAAAGGGAAATAGCAGACTATGTATCACGCTGTCTCACTTGCCAACAGATCAAGGCGGAACACCAAAAGCCTGCTGGAAAATTACATCATCTAGATATTCCCAAATGGAAGTGGGAGAATATTAGTATGGATTTCATCATGGGTTTATCTAAATCAAAGGGAGGACATGATGGAATATGGGTTATCGTCGATCAATTGACTAAATCGGCGCATTTCTTGCCAATCAAGAGTCGATGGTCAGTTGATGTTCTGGCTGCATTGTACATAAAGGAAGTAGTTAGGTTACATGGTATTCCTGTTTCAATCGTGTCTGACAGAGATCCCCGTTTTACTTCTCATTTTTGGAAGGGACTACAACATTCGTTGGGAACAAGGCTTAACTTTAGTACAGCTTTTCATCCTCAAACGGATGGTCAGACCGAGAGAACTAATCAGGTGGTTGAAGATATGCTCAGAGCTTGCATCATTGATTTCAATGAAAGCTGGCATGATCACTTGCCTCTGGTGGAATTTGCATACAATAATAGCTACCAGGCAAGTATACAAATGGCACCTTTCGAAGTTTTATACGGAAGGAGTTGCCGATCACCCTTATGCTGGGATGAAGTTGGAGAGAAACAACTGTTAGGACCAGACATGGTAAGGGATACCACTGAGAAGATACAATTGATTAGAGAAAGACTGCAAGTTGCTCAGTCTAGGCAAAAGGCTTATGCTGATACAAGAAGGAGAGATCTTGAATTCCAAATTGGAGATCATGCATTTCTCAAGATATCGCCTGGACGTGGCATACGGAGATTTGGTGTTAAGGGCAAGCTTACACCAAGATTCATCGGACCTTTCGAGATACTGGAACGAGTTGGCAAGGTTGCTTATCGCATCGCATTACCTCCTCAATTGTCCGATGTTCATAATGTGTTCCACGTATCTATGTTGAAGAAGTATGTGCACGATCCATCACATATTATTGATCATGGAGACTTAGTTATCCAGAAGGATCTCACATATGAACAGAAGCCCATAAAGATACTAGATCATGAAGTGCGTACCCTAAGGAATAAGGTTATTCCCATGCTTAAGGTAAAATGGAATAAGAACTCCGAACATGAAGCTACATGGGAGACCGAGGAATCCATGAGGAAGCGATTTCCAGAATTATTTTAAGGTATATACTCTACACTCTCCATATATATATATACTATGGAATTTGGGGACCAAATTCTTTTAAGTGGGGGAGGGTGTAGCAACCCTGGAAAATAAAGATTTTTAAAATGGATCAAATTAAAATAAAAGATAAGTAAATAGATGATGAAAGCCTAAACGCATAAGAATAAGCCAGAAGGAAAATAACGCCTTGGGTCAAGGCGCTACTTCAAGAAGAAACGCCCTTATACAAGGCGCTAATGTATGAAAGGACGCCAACATGTGATGTCGTCAATTCTTAAACGGTTAAAATAAATAAAAAGGAAAGTAGAAGTGACGCCCTCCACGTGGGCGCGTTTTATACAAGAAATGACGTTTGACAAGGCGTCAATTTAAATTAACGCCCTCGCTTAAGACGCTAATTCAGTTTGAGTTTCGTTCGACCCGAGTCTATCCAGGGCAAGTTATGGATAACTACATCGAAGGTAGAACATGGTAAGGACTCTATCATGGAAGTATTACTTCCAATATAACTCTAACCCTATTAGGATTCTAAAAAAAAAACTATAAAAAACCCTCCTAAATCAACCCTGGATCGCTATTTGGCGATCTGCTGCTGCTGTTATCGACGTGAAGAACAGGTAATGTTCTTCTCTTTATTTCTGGTTGTGTGTGTTGAAAGAACGTTGATGTTCTTTTCCTTCCTCATCTTCCTATACAGGTTGTCTGTGTTGTGAAGACGATCATCCTTTTGACTGAAGAACGAGTGTCTCGTCCATATTCTCCCTGCAGGAAGGACGTGAAGACTGTTGTCTTCCTCTCCTTTCCTCCTTGCTGAACAGACGGCAAATCTTCTGTATCGGTGGGGAACCTACGTTCAGCTGCATCAGACCAAGGACTTCAAGTTATCTCTGTTAGGAACAGAGCATCGTTTTCTTCTCCAAACCTTCATCTGTGCATCAGTTTAATCTTCATAAGGTAGGTTTTCTCAAGAAACGTAGCCCAAATTAGTTGAAGATCCTTCATAAGATCATATGTTATCCATGCATATAGTTTCATCAGGGTTTTAAATGTTTTCTGTAAAATTTTGAAAGAAGCGACCCTGACAAGGGCGCTAGTTCTTGTTTTGACGCCCTACCTAGGAGTCATCAATTTCATTTAATTTGATAATTACCCATGTTTAAAATTCTATATCTATGAAACCGTGAACCTAATCTAATGCATGTTCATCCTGATTGAATCCTGCTATTTTTCCTGTCATGACCATGTACCTGTTTCCTAAAAATTTGATATCTGAAACTTGGAAAATTATTGAGTTAACGACCTGCACAAAGTCGTCTCTTATTGAACTGACGCCCTAGACCAGGGCGCTAATTGAAAAGTAACGCCCCTGTCCAGGGCGCGTTTTTGTTAAAATTCCAGAATATTAATTTTTTGTAGAATAGAAATATTGAAGGGACGACTAACGTATAAGTCGTCAAATTTGTAAATAAACGCCCTCTGTAAGGCGTTAATTACGTGATTCACGACTTTGGTCAAGTCGCTATTTTCTGCATTACGATTTTTTCCTGGTTTCTGTTAACCGAGGGTTTGATATATATGTAGATATATATGTATCGGCACTATATTCCGTTCCGTGAATATAGTCCCACGTTTCATGATGATTTATCGTTTACCCACTAATTCTCATTGACATACAAGCTCTCCATTGGACATTCCGTTCCTTTGGACTAGCGAGTTAGTCATAGAGACCTCCGTAAGTCTTCTCGCAGCCTTGGATTCCCTCAAGGCCGACTGAGCTGGTTGTACCATAAAAACCCATTGCACTATTTTGCCATGTCACTCTATAGAAACATGGTATACCGGCCCTCATGTTATGTAAAGTGTGTATCATGAGAATTCTCTTAATGGGATGAGGTTATCATGCCATTTGATACTGTTCTTGTAAACCCCAATTCTATATCAAACATGATGTTCTTGTAGACCCCAATTCTATATCAAACATGATGTTCTTGTGGACCTCAATTCTATATTAAGAATGGGGACGTCTTGCCATTGATGTGCGGTTCTTGTGGACCTCAATTCTATATAAAGAATGTCCATACTTGTTTATCATGGTACCCGAGTTAGGGAACCAATTCCACCTAGTTTTATCGATAATCGTGATTGTACCGTTATTTTCGCCATTCTATGTTAAAGTGTCATATTTTGGACTCCATTCTATCAAAGTCTATCCTACGTATCTACAAGTTTTATTCTTGAAATTCCATATTGGCTATACACAAAAGTGGATGTTAAAATACATGATTAATGCCTGTGCATATAGGGCCCGATCTGGTCCTGGGAGGAGCACCCGAAAGTACTTGTGCCCATGGGAGTTGATTGATCACGATATTGGCATTATACCAAAGTGCATGACTAGCTTGATTGAACATTCCACAAATCTTGTACTTGTACGTGACTTGATATTACATGACTTGCGTGACCCAAAACAAAAAAGGGTAATTATATACTTGCTTGCTTGAACGGGATAGCCAAAATTCCAACATGACATGATGAATACACTTGCTTGAATATCTTGATATCTTTTGATATAAGTTCTTGAAAGTTCATGACTAGTTCTTCTGGCTATCTTATTGTTATACACTCTCTCTATCTTGTCGTTTTATGCGAGCATGCATAGCTATAGTGCATTCATGAAAGATGTAATTACTTAAACCCATTGCTAGTTCTTGAGATATAATTTCCTACTGAGCGTTCGCTCACTTAGTGTTTCCCTACTTTTCAGGTAAGTCCGACGATGAGGGAACTCAAACGGATGGGGAAAATCAAGAGTGAAAGAGATAGAGCTTCTCTTGTGTTATCTAGTCTTTTTCATACTTTCTTGAGTCAACCTTGTATTTTTCCTTTATTCTAGTTAGTACTTCCAAGGTTTGTAATAGACATATTCTTATGATGGAATAAAGGACTGGGTTATCTTTACTTTTGCGCATCTCTGATTTTGGTGTCGAATACACTAATACTCTGATTGACATGATTGATATAAACTCGTCACGCGTCTCCGGGTATCTTCCGCTCTCGGGGCGTGACAGGAAGAAAGAGAAGAGAGAAAGGAGAGCAGCCCGCGTTGTAGCCAGCTAGCATCTGAGAAGGAAGAGTACATATCAAACTAGTGTTCAGATCTGCTCATAGAGATTCCAGACCTTGTTCTGAAGCCACATAGTGTTTCTCTTGCTTTTGTTACTTATTTCTCCTTGGGTTCTCACATTTGTAAACCGTGTTTTGCTATGCTTACAGTAGTGTGCCTGGTGCTCTGTTTAGAGACTGGAGGTGGGTCTTTGGCTGTGTGTCAGCGGTTAAGCTGTGTATCAGCAGTCTTGGGACTGTGTTCCCAATCAAGCTGTGTGTCAGTGATTTTCAACCTGTTAGTCAGTAGGAAGCCTCACCAGGTTTGGTGAGGGGTGGACGTAGGCATGCTAGAGAGCAGCTGAACCACCTTAAAAATCCTTGTGCAATGGGTTGTGATTTGTGTGCTTGCTCCATATTTCTATCCCCACTCACAGGTTAGGGCGCTAGCTTTTACATGCTCATTTCAGTTATTTTATAATGCATACTCTAGCATCTTTTTCACACACCTCACTAGAGTCTTGTTGAGCAGCTTGTCAAGTCTAACTGTTGAACTATGTATGTGGGTGCGTCAACCCCACTAGTTTGCTGCGTCAACGCACTTCTTGCTAAACTGCCTGTGCTTGAGGGTGTGTCAACCTCAGTAGCCTGTGCACTGTGTCTTTGCCATTTTCATTTGAGCTATTTCTATTAAATCCGCTGTGCATTGTGTTTAAGTGTCTCATCTGCATTATATCAGTAGTTTGTGTATTAACTAGTTAAGCTTTTAATTGGTCATAGGTTTTGAAAGGATCTATTCAACCCCCCCTTCTAGATTCGGTTGCACCCTTGGGACCTAACAAATAGTGCCTTCCACTCTACACCAATGCATCAAGTATTGCCAAGATGGAAAGGAAGAAAGAGTGTTCACTGATCTACACCCTTTTGAGGTCTTCGAGTGTCATCTACTCGATGCACCTCTCTATATGGAAGCATCCTGGGAGCTGACCAAGAAGGAGGCACCTGCAAAGAAGAATGAAGAAAAAGCTTCGTCAGGCGACTGGTTCCCGCCACCGCCACCTGACTACGTCTCTTCCTCAGAGGTATCCCATATTTCAGAGGTAGGAGATGTCTCTAGAGCTACTCCACCAGCCGTTTACTCCAAATCAGGGGAGGCTAGTGTGGAAGAGTTATTTGAGCATATCAAGGTGCCACCTAGACTTTTCAAGCCCATCTTGGACCTCGACTGCCAAACTATAGAGCCGTGGAAGGCTATGGAGGTTCCTCATTTCTGCGAGCCGCCTATAAGATTTTATGCTGGAGAGCCAGCTTCCAAGGAAGATGAGGATTGTGTTATCCCGGAATAGGCAATAAGCCGCATGGTGCCAATCATGGGCCTGGCCTACACAGCTGATTAGGTATCCCGTCTATCAGCGAGGATGCAAGTCCCTTCCCTTCAGCCTTTCGGCCAAAGAGAAGCATTCAAGAAGTTGTGGTATCCACCCAACTGATGCGGCATGGGATGCGACTCGATGCCAATTTGGACTCGAACCTGAGACTCTAGGCGAGCTCGTGACTCATCCCTAGCGAGGGAAGCGTGCGGATGTGCACGGTTGAGAAACCGGCAATGAGTCAAGGGTGGTGTGCTCCCTCTCGTGCTCGGATCGAGGCACGGGACGTGTCTCGCTCTCTCTTGCAGCAGTGATAAAATTATAACGAGCTAATTATCCTATCACTTGCAGCGGCATACGAATATATACTAGGAAATCAAATGCCAAAGTGGGGAGTGGACACGATACCTCCATGCTCCGGGCGTGGGGAAGATGACCCCGGCCAAGTCCCGTACTCCCGATGTACAGTAATTAAATAATTACAACAGTGATTTTTATTACTCACTCCACGCAGGGAGGTAAAGGGCTACACATGGGACCTGGGAGTAGCGAACTCGGGTTGATGGGCAGCAAGCCGGAAGAGCTTTCGGGCGGGAGGCGGGCTGCTGGTCCGACTCGGTACTGTTCAAACTCGTTGGACAGCTAGTGAACTCGGTTGCTGGGACGGTGACTTTTGGTTGACTTCTGGTCGAGGTGGTTGGCTGGGACGCCGGTGGAATCCTTCTCTTCGATCTCTGAAGTCGACGGTGGCTAAATCTCAGCGGTCGTAAGTTTGGACGAATTAACCGGTGGCTGCCTCTACTGGCCTGTTCACGGAACAGATTTGCGCACCTCCACAAGAATGATCACCACGCCCAGATCCGGTGTCGGATCGAGGCGAGATTGGCGTCATTGGAAAGTAGGCTCAAAGATATACAACATATATGAAATTTACATCCAACCAACGGCCTGGTTTGAAATGAAAACCTTTGTGCTCCTGTACCTTTTCTGGCTTGGAATCCAGATCTGTCAGGACAGACTGAGATCTGCCTGAAAACGAATTTTGACCGAGGGGTATTTGGTGAATATGGACTTTGAGAATTTTATGGGTGGAAGGGGGGATGTGAGGATCACACACAAATATTTTGGTATTTTTCTGACATGGTTTGGGTGGGGAAAAAAAAATAAAAGAACGGGGTGCTATCCCGCAGATCTGCAAACTGGCAGATTGCTAGGTGTGGAAAGATTTGACTGGGAAGGGGGGCAAATGGGGGTTGATTAGACTGAAAATTTAACTGGAGGAAGGGGACTACAAGGGGAACCAACCCTCAAAGTTTGAGGTCGATCAGACGGCTGGATTGGGAGAATAATTCTGATCTTTGAGCTTCTGTTCTGAATTTCAAGGTTCAAGACAGCAAGATGGAGAATGGCTTGTGGCGATTTGTTGGCGACACAAACGGCAGCGGCGGCAGCGGTGGCTGAGCTTCACACCCAGGGGAGGAGATAAATCTTGGAATCCACCAAGATTATGGCATCACACCATAGAAATCACAGTAGTCCAGGTGCAAGGGGGAGAGAGGAGAGAGGGGCGCCCTTGGGCTTCTCAAGAACAAACTCAAAATTTTCTTCTCATTAATTCTCAAAATATAGAAATACAATGGTTTTATATGAAATGGAAATGTCCTAAACTACCCTCAGATCTATGATTAGGGAGGGGCAATTAAGGGATGGAAGAATTTTCTCCCATGTGGTCAAATTAATACAAACATAAAGAAATGGGTAAAATAGGGGGAGATTATTTAATCTCTCACATGGGGACAAGAGAGGGGGGTGCCCCCCTCTTGGTGGTCAACAAGGGTGTCTTGGTCCACCTTGGACCATGGACCACCCCTATGGACCCTAGAGAATCTAGGTGGCCCAATGGGAGAGAGAGTGGGGGTCCTGCTAGGCCTATGTGACCTTTTTGCAAAGAAACCCACTAATTCCTAAGGACTAACACATTGGCTTATAATTGCCTTACAATTGTAACCCATTTGACTCAAGGATATAAATGCAAATAAAATGTTAGTGGCCTTGCTTTCATGTCCCATCACAAACGCAGAAAAAGAACTCCTGAAGATCACTCGTAGCCCAGGCCTGGGTTACACTCTACAGGAGTACTATGAGACCGAGGTGGATGTTATCTCCACTATCTTCGCTACTGAAGGCTTGCCGGGCGCAGTCTATGATGACGACCCGATTAATGATGACAAGATGAAGCCCTGCCTAAGAACGGGCGAACTACTCTCCAACGACAGTCTAAGCTCCCAAAGATAAGAGGCTGCTATCGTCTGTCGGTGCTGGGAAGAGGTCTCCTCTGATGATGCACCTTTCCAAACCAAGGCCAGGTTTGATAAAGCCATGAATGGAGAGGACGAAGACTCCAAACCTGAAAGTGAGCATCTTGAATTCGAGCGCATCCTCGAAGACTGTCGGGCACTGCCTCAACCAGAGTGGCCAATAGAAGAGCTGACGTCCGCATACCTTCAACAGTCTGAGGATCGAACGGTGGATTTCCTAGTCCAGGCAACTGAAGCCGAATACTGAAATAGTGATGATATGATGGCTAAAGGTCAAACTCTCCAATCTCTACGGGGAAAGGATGATGAAGTCCTTCATGGCACCCTATAAAACCAGGATCAGGTTCCTCCTATTCCAGGGAATGAGACTGGCAAATGTCAGTCCCCCCCTTCCTCAAGCCTGTCAATTAAGGATAAAGCTCCACTGCCATATAATGATGAGGCTCAAATATTTGAATGGGCATCTTCTGAAGAAACCATGGAGGTTCTGGAGATCGACGATGATGGTGAAGATTTCGTCGACCTACAGTCAGCACCACCTGAAATTGAAGATGGCAGCTAAGCTACTGTCGATGAATTAATATAAGTGAACCTGGGGAGTGAGAATGATCCAAGGCCCACTTTCCTCAGCGCTCTACTCTCCCAGGAAGAGCGGGAGCCATATTTGTAGCTGCTGAAAGAGTTTCGAGATTGCTTTGCCAGGACATACAAAGAGATGTCGGGGCTAAAACCCGATGTAGCTTAACACTCGTTGGCAATAGACCCAAGGGTAGAAAGTAACTTTCCCGACGCATGAGGCCAGAGCTGATCAACCAAATAAACAAAGAAGTCGACAAGCTCATTGATGTTGTTTTCATCGAAGAGAACCAGTACACGTGGCTAGCCAACATAGTGCCCATGAAGAAGAAAAATGGACAGATAAGAATATGTGTTGATTTTCGGGACCTCAACAAGGCGTGCCCAAAAGATGACTTCCCGGTGCCAGTCATCAAAGTAATGATAGACATCGCGACTGGCCATGAAGCTCTCTCATTTATGAATGGGTCATCTGGCTACAACCAAATATGGATTGCTGAACAGGACAGGGTCCACACAACCTTCCGGACACCTAAGGGAATCTTCCACTATAAGAGAATCTCGTTCAGCCTCAAGAACGCCGGCGCTACCTATCAAAGGGCTATGACAAAAATCTTTGATGAATTGCCCTATAAAGAGGTAGAGTGCTACATTGACGATCTGGTGGTCAAGACCAGAAGAAGAGAAGACCACCTGCAAGACCTGCGGGTGATATTTCAAAGGCTTCGGTAGTATGAGCTTAAGATGAATCAAATGAAGTGTGCCTTCGGGGTGTCCAGTGGCAACTTCCTCGGGTTCATTGTCAGACATAGAGGAGTTGAAATAGACCTGGACAAAATAAAAGCAATACAAGAATTGCCCTCGCCAAGGAGCCTCACTGAGCTGAGATCATTGTAGGGATGACTGGCTTACATCCGTCGGTTTATATCCAATTTGTCAGGTCGATGTCACCCCTTTCACAAATTGATGATGAAAGATGTACCCTTCTACTGGGATGATGAATGCCAAGTGGCCTTTGATAGGCTGAAAGATTATCTAAAGACTCCTCCTGTGCTTGGGGCACCGGTGAAAGGGCTACCACTGATTCTATACATAGTAGCTATAGTTTGTTCCGTGGGGAAAATGTTGGCCCAGAATATTGAAGAAGGAAAAGAACAAGCCCTATATTATCTCAGCCGAAGGTTGGTAAGAGCCGAGGAAAGATACACTTTTATCGAGAAAGCCTACTTAGCCTTGGTCTTTATAGTTAAGAAGCTTCGGTACTGTATGCTATCACATGAAATAAAGCTAATATCCAAGGCGGATCCGCTAAAGTACATACTATCCCAATTGGCGCTCAAAGGCCGCTTAGGCAAATGGGCGGTGATTCTCATGGAGTTTGATATCTTCTATGTGCCGCAGAAGACCGTCAAGGGACAAGCTATTGCAGAATTCTTTGCTACGCATCTGGTCCCTGAAAATTCTCCCTTGGCAATAGAACTTCCTGATGATGAGATCCTGGAGGTTCATCAAGCCCAACGGATGATATGGCAGCTATACTTCGACGGGGCATCAAGAACCGAAATATCCTCAGCCGGCTAGGTCAAGGTCAGGGCAGGGGTAGGCATCATCCTGAAGTCACCAGAAGGAGAGGTTCTGCATACCTCCTATTCGATAAACAAACCATGTACTAATAATGAAGCCAAATATGAAGCACTGATAGTCAGCCTCCAGGTCACTCTCAATATGGAGATTAAGATGCTGCAAGTATTTGGCGATTCCATGCTGGTCGTCAAGCAAATACAGGGGGAGTTCGATGTCCGAAAGCCAGAGCTCATCCCTTATCATCAAAAAGCACTGCTTCTCATGGTGAATTTCTACCTCATTAAGCTCAATCATGTGAGTCGAGGGCAAAATGCCCAGGCTGATGCCCTAGCAAAGCTAGCCAGCTCTTTAGCAGTCCCACCAGATGAGACCATCAATATTGTGATAATTAACCGATGAGAAGTCCCCAGCATGCTGGATACACAACTGGATGAATATGAGGTCATTACGGCAAAAAAAACTCAAATGCCTGACTGGAGAGAGACTCTCCTGCAATGGTTCAAACACCAGTAATTACCCAAAGAAAGAGAGCAAAAGAGGTTGTTCCGAATTATGGCCGATGCCCGCAGAAAAATCTTGCACCGCTGCTTGTCTACCGAGGAAGCTTGGAAAGTAATGCGAGAAGTGCATGCCAGAACGGCTGGGGCACACCAAGCCGGGCTGAAAATGAAAATTGAAATAAAAAAGTTGGGTTACTACTGGCCCACTATGTTTGACGGCTGTTGCAACCTTGCTAAGTCTTGTCAGAAATGTCAAGAGCACGCAACTGTGCTCAGGAGGCCTCCAATGCCGCTACACCCAACAATTCCAAGCTGGCCATTTGCATAATGGGGAACCGATGTGGTCGGCCCCCTCCCAGCATCTTCCGCTGGGTGTAAATATATCCTGGCAGCAACAAATTATTTCTCCAGATGGGAGGAAGCCGTGGCACTCAGAGAAGTGACAGGAGAACTGGTTGCTAGATTTATCAAGAAAAATATTATATTCTAGTTTGGTGTTCCTAGCCGAATTATATCTGACAATGGTTGTCACTTCAAGAATCAGAAGATCTACTAGCTATCTGATAAATACCAGATTGATTGGAGGACCTCAACCCCTTACAACCCACAGGCCAATGGGTTGGTAGAAGCCTTCAATAAAATCCTATGCACCCTTCTGTCTAAGACAGTCAGCTCCCACAAGAAAGATTGGGAGGAAAAAATGTACGAAGCTTTATGGGCATATCGGACCATGTACAAGACCCCCACAGGCTGCTCGCCTTTCTCCCTTGTGTACGGGTCCGAGGTTGTGGTCCCCATTGAGCTTGAGGTGCCGTCACTAAGGGTCGTCATTCAACACGGCCTGGTTTGTGACGAACAAACAAACATTGAAAGAAGGCTGGAAGAGCTGTCCGACCTAGAAGGGAGGTGTCTTCGAGCATAAAAAAATATACATGTGTATCAAGCGCGAATGGCTTGTGCCTTCAACAAGCTCGTCAAAGGGTGAGAATTCAAGAAAGGGGACCTTGTAATGGTGAAGAAAAAGGAGGTCATGGCCTCCAACCCTAAAGGCAAACTTGCTGAAAACTGGTTGGGTCCATATGTGGTCCAGCGGGTATGTGAAGAAGGTGCCTATATCATGGTCAACCACCAAGGAGAGGTGCAGTTCCCACCCCTCAACGAAAGACATCTGAAGTTGTATCATGCGCCACCACCCCCGTTAGACGAGGCGGCGAATGGTTAAATAAACTTTCAGGCCAAATCGGGGCTTTAGCCCTGCTCTACATTGACTTCCCCTGCATGGGGTGCCCACTTTCCTGCGAACGGCTTCATGCCTATGCCACTATACATACACTTCCGTCGATCTGGACCTTCCATCTGAGTCGATGCTTTAACCTTCATCATTTGCGTTGACATTAACCCCATGTCGACAAACATATACCTTTCTGGTGAACGGCTTCATGCCTACGCCACTATACATACACTTCCGTCGATCTGGACCTTCCATCTGAGTCGATGCTTTAACCTTCATCATTTCCATTCACATTAACCCCATGTCGACAAACATATACCTTTCTGGCGAACGGCTTCATGCCTAAGCCGCTATACATACACTTCCGTCGATCTAGACCTTCTGTCTGAGTTGATGCTTAAACCTTCATCCTTTGCGTTGACATTAACCCCATGTCGATGAACATCCACTCTCCGGTGAATGGCTTCATGCCTAGGCCGTTGCATACACTTCCGTCGATCTAGACATTCCATCTGTGTCATTGCTTAAACCTTCATCCATTGCATTGACATTAACCCCATGTCGACGAAAATCCACTTTTCGACGAACGGCTTCGTGCCTAAGCCGTTGCATACATCTTCATCGATTTAGACCTTCCGTCTGAGTCGATGCTTAAACCTTCATCATTTGCATTGACATTAACCCCATGTCAACGAACATCCACTTTCCGGCGAGCGGCTTCATGCCTAAGCTGTTATACATACACTTCTGTCGATCTAGACCTTCTATCTGAGTCGATGCTTAAACCTTCACCCTTTGCGTCGACATTAACCCCATGTCGACGAACATCCACTTTCTGGTGAATGGATTCATGCCTAAGCTGCTATACATACACTTCCGTCGATCTAGACCTTCCGTCTGAGTTGATGCTTAAACCTTCAGCCTTTGCGTTGACATTAACCCCATGTCAACGAACATCCACTTTTCGGCAAATGGCCTAGTGCCTAAGCCACTATAGCCACGTCTTCATTGACTCGAACCTTCCGTCTAAATCAATGCTCAAAACCTTTTACTCCTTGCGTTGACGTCAACCCCACATCGACGAGCATACACCTTCCTATAAACGGCTCCGTGCCTAAGCCGCTACACACGTTTTCATCAATTTGGACTTTCCATCTGAATCGATGCTCAAACCTTCTATCCTTTGCGTTGGCGTTAACCCCGCGTCGACGAACACCTTTTTTCCGAAAAATGGCCTAGTGCCTAAGCCACTATAGCTACACCCCCGTTGATTTAGACCTTCCGTCTGAATCAATGCTCAAACCTTTTATCCTTTGTATTGATGTTCCCCATGTCAATGAATAGTGTTGGGTTAGATGGACGCAGTCTATCTCCACTATTGGCAACTGCTTTTGATTTGATGAAATTGGTCTATCAGATTGACTATGTGTTCTTAGCATTACATACACTGCTGTCTGCATTTCGTACTGTCATGGTTCTATACATCGTCCACTATGGATAAAGTCCACACACTGCATTTCAATTGAATTCGTTAAGTGTGTACAGCGTCAACGCATCATGTTACAGCGTCAACGCATAAGTCCACACACTGCATCTCAATTGCATTGGTTAAGTGTGCACAGCGTCAACGTACTTCATTGGAAGTGTGTACAGCATCATTGCGTGAAGTCTGTACAGCCGTGTCATATGCTCCTAAGTCTATGCATTACTGTTCATGCATCAGTCTTCTTAAGTCTGTACATTGGCTTCGCTTCATCAAGTCTGTACATTGACACGCCAACCTCTATGAAGTCTGTACATCCACTGTGTTACTTGAAGTCTGGACATTGATCTTCAAACTCAGAGTCTGCATATTTGAAAAGTCTGTACAGCGTTAAGTCTATACATTGTTGCTTGCAGTGCAAGTCCATACATTGAACTGTTCTTCAAAGTCTGTACATCAGACTGTTATAGTAAGTCTGTACATTGGCTTCACATCTTCAAATTTGTACAGCCGTTTGCTTTGGATTTCAAGTCTAGACATTGCACTGTTGCATCCATCGTCTTCGTGATGTTTCTATTTTTCTGTCTTCGTGTTGTTTCCTTCTTTCTTCGTCCAGGTTTTATCTGATCGCGTGTTTTTACCATCATTTTTACACCGTGTCATTGTCTTTCTCATCTCGTGCCGTTCTCTTGCTGTTTGTTACGTCGTGTTGTTTTTGTATTCGTGTCTTCGTGTCACTTGTGTATCTCGTGTCATCTTCTTTATGTTTGCTCTTGTGTCTTCGTGTCACTTACTGTTGTTCCTCGAGTCGTTTTCCTTTTTTTTTTGGTTTCACTGCTTCATCACGTGTCGTGATAGCCGTGTCTGACTTTTGACTTCGTGTTGATTTTACTTCGTGCACTTTTCTCTAAGTTCAAGCCCGTGTCTGTGCTGTCTCCATGTCGTCCTTAGTTCGAGTCGGTTCTTTGTTATTTCCGTCTTCGTGTTGTTCTTTCTAGACCTCGTGTCTTTCTTGTGTTGAAACCATACTTCGTGTTGGTTTCTGTTTTTGACTTCGTGTTGTTCTCTTTGTAGTGTTTGTTTTTGTCACCACTGTATCTCGTGTCGTTCTCAGTGCATCTCGTACTGTCATCATATATCTCATGCAGTCTTAGTTCTTGTGGCCCTCAGTTTTAATGGTTTTTATCTCCTTGCAAGTCCGAGGAAGAAATATTCCTCAGTGACTGGGCAGCACGTGATCCGAGGCTGGAATGAAGCCTGCTGAGAGACTGCCACGTGGTCCAGGTTGCTGAGCGGGAAACGTGGAAGGCACACGTCTGCTGCTGTTGTTGCTATATAAACAAGCCTTCTTCCACGGAAGAAGATATCGAAGAAAAAGGAAGGGAAAGCATATACAGCAGTGAGCCTTCGATCCACCGAGAGAAAAGAGAGAAGAAGAAGAAATAGAGAAGAAGGAGAAAAAGAGAGAGGAAGAGATCAAGAGAGATTGAGGTGAGACAGAGCTGATTGAGAGTGAGAGTGAAAGTGTTTGTATCTCAGTCTCGTGGTTCAAAACCAGAGCTGAGCTTTGCTCTTTAAGAGCTACATTGCTTTTGGGTTCTTATTTTTCGTTTTGATTCTGTCTTTCATTTCCGAATGCTGTTTCTTCAAGCTGTGTGTCAGCGGTTTTACAGTGGTGGTCTCCACTGGACGGGTTAAGCTGTATTTCCCCAGCGGTTGCAGAGGATCAGATCCTCTGGTCGGCAAGCTGTAGTGCCCAACGAAGCTGTGTATCAGCGGATTGTTTGGCCAAGCTGTAAAGCCCAGCGGACGCAAGCTATGCTGCGCAGCAGGAAGCCATACTCGGTTGAGTGTGGGGTGGACGTAGGTCGTTGACCGAACCACCTAAAAATTGTGGGTGCAGTATGTTTGTGCTTTTGTGTGATCTGTGTGCGATAGGAATTCTTGCTTAGCTAATTTGATTTCATCGTTCATGCTCTTGTCTAGAATTCTTCTTTTAGATTAACTGAAGTTTCCCTAAATTCCGCTTTAGAACTTACAATAGTTTTAAATTAGGCAAGTTGATCTATTCACCCCCCTCTAGATCCACTCTTAGTGGAGATAGACTACGTCCATCTAACCCAACACTTAGTATCAGAGCCTAACTCTTCTGCAGAGACTCATCGCCCGAAGAGAATAGGCAGAGATGGATGTTCGAGGGATGACTGCTGAAGGTCACTCAACAACGAAGCCCCCATTCTTTGACGGATCAAACTACGCATACTGGAAGAACCGTATGCAAGTGTTCCTCAGGGCTAAGGATTATGAGATTTGGAAGATTGTCAGCAAGGGACCTTATAAGCTGTCCCCGAATGAAGATGTATGGACCAAGGAGGAGATCAGAAGGTCCACGCTAAATTGGAGTGCTATTAATGCTATTCAGTGCGCTCTGCATCCTACAGAATTCTCCCGTGTATCTGCTTGCAAATCAGCTAAGGAGATGTGGGATGCGCTGGAAGTAATTCATGAAGGCACATCTCAAGTAAGAGAACAGAAGGCCAATCTTCTTGTATCTGAGTATGAAGCCTTCAAGATGAAGCAGAACGAGTCCATCAGCGAAATGTACGCTCGGCTGACTGTCATAACAAATGGCCTCAGAGGTTTTGGGAAACCTCAGGCAGAGTATGATGTAGTAACCTGACTCCAAATTGGCACACCAAAGCAACCGTGATGGAGGAGTCAAGGGACCTGCGTAATACAAAATCTGATGAGCTGATTGGCTCACTTATGGCATATGAGATAAACATGCCAAGGACAGATGAAGCCGAGCGGAAGAAGAAGCCGATAGCGCTGAAGGCTAGTTCCAGCAAAACAACAAAATCCAGCTCCAGCAACTCTTCATCATCAGAGGAGAGCCTAAATGAAGAAGAAGATGTGACTCGATCTGAGATAGCCATGATGACTAGAGAGTTCAGGCGATTTCTCAGAAAGGGAGCAGGACGGTTCGGTTAGAAGAAATACAGTGGTGACCGAAAGGATAAAAGGTATAAACCTAAACCTGCAAAGAAAAATGAAGCTAATGTTTGTTATCAATGCAGGAAACCAGGGCATCTAAAAATTGACTGTCCAGACAATCAGAAACATAAGGACAGGTCAAAGAAGAAAACCAAGAAGGGAAGAGCTATGATCACCACATGGAGTGATGAAGATGAAGGCTCTTTCAGCAGCAGCTCAGAGAGTGAAGCCGAATCTAAACAGCCCATTTGCCTTATGGCAACAAGCTCCGAAGACAGAGAGGAGGATACAGATGAGGTAATCACTAGATTTGAAAACTTCACAATTGCTGATTGGGTAGATGCTTATCATGAAATAGCTGATAGAGCAGATGATATTAGAAAAGAAAATAGGCATCTTAGAAGAAAAATCAATTCCATGCAAAATGATAAAACACTAACTGATAAAATTGCATGTTTGGAATCTGAGATTGATGAATTGAAACTCACATGCTCTGAAGAAGATAAAATCAAAAATGAGTTAAAAGCTTCTAAGGAAGAGAATCTAAGGCTTCAAAATGAAATTGATGAATGGAAGCTGAAGATTCAAAAATGTGAAAGTGAAGTAAATATCATTGCTGAAAAATATGAAGCTGTCCTCAATGTCAACAATGAGCTGAAAAAGGGTATTGATGAACTTCAGAAAGACAATGAGGATAAAAAGAAAATAATTGAGAAAATGACCCAAGGAACATATAACTTAAATGCTTTGCTAGGGTCAAGGGTTAATTTCAGAAAAGAGGGCCTAGGATTTAATTCTAGTGCAACAAAAACATTCGGAATGAAAATAATTTCATTTGTTGCTCAAAAGGAAAAGGGACCTCTAATTAGCATGAACTCAACAAATTTAATGAACAAAACTGCTAATCTGAAAAAGACCAGTGCTGAGGAGAAGGGTAAAAAAAAACTCAGTGAGCCTAGTAGAGCTAGCACATCTAAACAGAATCCTAGGGCTCAGACTAAGGTTAGGGGTCAACCTACACAGTTCAGCAAACCCCAGGTCAAGGCAACCCAGTCTCCACCTCTTAAAAGGACCCAATACAAACCTGTGTATAGGTCAGCAGGGTCTAAAGTACAAGGGAGACAAAGTGATGCTAGGAGTCAACCAAATTATTTTCATCAACCCAGAGCTCAGACCCACCACAATGCACAACCAACCTATTTCTATAGGTCAAATTGGTCTAGAACTCAGGGTAAGTTTACATGTCTTACACACCAGGGTGCTCAATATCAAAGACCTTACAGTAGAAATTGGGTAAATGGGTATAGTTACTGGACATCTAGAAATCAATACTTTCATAGCAAGCCCAGGAACAACTATGGCCAAAACTTTGTGAACACACCCTGGCCAAGGCAATGGCACAGAAATAACAACACTGTCAATAATCATGCTGCTGTTAACAAGAAAAAGAATAATAAAAAGAAAAGGAACAACAACCGAAGAAAATCTGTAGGATCCACTGAAGAAAATTCATTTAAACAAATGTGGATTCCGAAACAATTGCTCTCATGTTTTGCTGCTAGTTCAGTTACATTGGAGCCCAATCAGTCTTGGGTTCAAAACTTCTCTACCTAATGGTGTATGCAGGTATGCCTGGCAGCCAAGAACAACTTGTGGTACATGGATAGCGGCTGCTCCAGGCATATGACAGGAGATAAGGCCAAATTTTGCATACTGACTGAGAAAGTAGAAGGCCTTGTCACCTTTGGAAGCAACACAAAGGGTAGGATTATCGGATCAGGTAAGGTAGGTAAGTGTTCCACCTGCTGCATTGATGATGTTATGCTGGTTGAAGGGTTAGCCTATAATCTACTTAGCATCAGCCAGTTATGTGATAAAGGTTACAATGTTCTATTTAATTCTCAATGCTGCAAGATATTTGAACCTGATTCTGATATTGTCAAATTTACTGGAAAAAGAATAAATAATACTTACATGATAAATCTAGATGACATCCAACACACTAACCTCTGCCTTGCTGCCAGTAGAGAAGACATAGCATTCTTATGGCATCGTAGGTTAGGTCATGCTAGCTACACTGTTTTGCACAAATTAAATAAGCATGACATGGTTAGAGGACTTCCTGAAGTCTCATTCAAGAAAGAAAACAAAATCTGTGATGCATGCACTCAATCAAAGATAACTAGAAAGTCATTTAAGTCTAGAACTGAAAATCTATCTTCCAAACCCTATGAGCTGATACATATGGACCTTTTTGGGCCAACCAGATCTGTCAGCCTATCAGGGAGGAGGTATGGGTTTGTCATGGTAGATGACTTTTCTAGGTATACTTAGGTTTACTTCTTATCTAATAAGAGTGATGCTTTCTCAGAATTTCAGGAGTTCTATGTTAAAACAAATCAAAAAATTGAAAATATTTTGTCTGATCATGGAGGTGAGTTGGAAAACTCACAATTTGATGAATTTTGCAGGTCAAATGGAATCAACCACAGGTATTCCTCACCAAGGACACCTGAGCAGAATGGAGTTGTGGAGAGAAGGAACAGAACCTTAGTGGAAATGGGTCGAACACTTCTTGTCGAAGGTGGTCTACCAAGGAAATTTTGGGCAGAAGCAGTGAACACTGCCTGTTATGTAATTAACAGAGCCATGGTAAGACCTTCTACCCAGCAAACACCATATGAGATATTAAAAGGTAAGAAACCTTCTATTGCTCACTTCAAGGTTTTTGGTTGTAAATGTTTCATTCACATAAATGATAAAAAGGACCTTGATAAATTTGAACCTAAAGGAGAACCAGGAATTTTTCTTGGCTATTCTGAAAACACCCGAGCATACAGAGTGTACAATCTAAACTCTAAAACTGTTGAAGAATCTCCACACATAGTTTTTGATGAATCCTTGGCAAATTCTAATGTTGGTCAATGCTGGAATGAAACCAATGGTGAAATTCTGAAGGAAGGAGATCCTGCAGACAAATCCGAGGATGAAGAAGAACATAAAGAGCTTAATGAAGAGGAACCTATAGTTCAGGGGGTGGTAAATCAAGTTCATGATAATCCAATAGCAAATATTAGATATCTCAAGGATCATCCTGTAGATAATGTCATTGGAAATCTGCATGATCCCCCTAGGACTAGAGGCCACTTAAGAATTCAATATGAACTGAATGCTTATGCTTTTGTATCAAACATAGAACCCAAGTCCATTGACTGTGCTCTCCAAGATGTGCATTGGATTAATGCCATGCATGAGGAGCTCAATCAGTTTGACAGGAATAAGGTGTGGCATTTGGTTCCACCTCCTGATCATGAAACAGTCATAGGGACTAAATGGGTATTTAGAAACAAAACTGATGAAGCGGGGAATGTTATCAAAAATAAAGCCAGACTTGTAGCTCAGGGGTACAATCAGGAATTTGGAATAGACTTTGAAGAGTCTTTTGCCCCTGTAGCTAGATTAGAAGCTATAAGAATTTTATTAGCTTATGCATGTTCCCTAGGAATAAACCTTCAGCAGATGGATGTGAAATCTACTTTTCTGAATGGGGAAATTAATGAGGATGTATATGTGAGACAGCCTCCTGGATTTGAATGTTTAGATTTCCCTAATCATGTCTACAAGCTCAATAAAGCTCTCTATGGTTTAAAGCAAGCTCCTAGAGCTTGGTATGACCGGTTGAGCAAATTCCTCACCGACAAGAACTTCACAAGAGGTATAGTTGATCAAACATTGTTTACCAAGGTAAGCCCTCCAGATATTCTTATCATTCAGATTTATGTGGATGACATTGTGTTTGGGTCAACTAACCCCAAATTATGTGAGGAATTCTCTCAAATTATGACTGATGAATTTGAAATGAGCTCAATGGGTGAGCTCAAACTATTTCTTGGACTACAGGTAAAACAAACAGAAGATGGCATCTTCATCTCTCAGTCCAAGTATGTAAAGAACTTATTGAAGAAGTACAAAATGGACAACCTCAAGGAAATAGCCACTCCAATGGGTACATCAACCAGTTTGGATGAAGATTCTAAAGGTAAACCTGTGGACCAAAGGCTATACAGAGGTATGATCGGATCTCTTCTCTATCTTACAGCATCTAGGCCTGATATACAATTTGCTGTGTGTTTATGCTCTAGATTTCAGGCTAGTCCTAAAGAAAATCACTTTAAGGCTGTGAAAAGAATTTTTAGGTATTTACTAGGCACCCAAGAACTAGGTCTCTGGTATCCTGCTAAGTGTGAGTTAGAGCTTCTAGCCTACACTGATGCAGACTATGCTGGGTGTCGAGTAGATAGAAAAAGCACTAGTGGCTACTGTCAATTCCTTGGTGGCTGTCTAGTGTCTTGGGCATCTAAGAAGCAACACACTGTAGCATTATCCACAGCTGAAGCTGAGTATGTTGCAGCATGTAATTGTGCAGCCCAAGTACTTTGGATTAAGCACCAACTGGCGGATTATCAGATAAATCTGGGATGCATTCCACTTTTATGTGATAATACTAGTGCTATATGCCTTGCTAAAAATCCTGTTCACCATTCTAGGACTAAGCATATGGAGATAAAACATCATTTTCTTAGAGATGCTGTAAATAAAAAGGAGATTGAAATGAACTTCATAGAAACTGACAAACAAATTGCTGATATTTTTACTAAGCCTCTTGCGAATGAAAATTTTAAGTTTCTTAGAAGAGAACTTGGCTTATGTAAATTTCAGCATGATGAATGATTGTTTAATTACTGTGAATAAAATCTCTGATGTGGACTTGTTTTGATTGCTTGGATAAGATGTGAATGTGGATTAGAACTGTCCTGCATTGCATATATTCAGGGGGAGTTTGTCTTTGCATATCATTCATTCATGATCTATGCATAAGCTCTCTCTTAATTAATTCTTGCCATGTTGCATGCATGAAGACAGGGGGAGTATTGCTAGAAATTCAGAGTGGTTTCAACCTTCTTGAAGTCATTCAATCTTTAATTCTGAATGCATGTCTCTGACATTATGGCAATCTGTTGGTCAGTTTTGATTTCTAAGCAGTAGAAAATGGACCTCTTCATTTATAAGAATTTGAATTGTTCAAAGAACGATGTAATGGTTTAAATCTAATAATGGTTGGAGTTTAAAGATTGCAATCAGTATATAAGTAAGCTGAAAACTGATAAAACTCTTAACCTCTTTCTTATTTCATGACAGACAAAGCTAATCATATCTGAAATCTGAAAACTCATCTGAAATCAAGTCGGAGAGTTTAAGTATGTGTATTGTCCTTAAACAAATCATTCTGAAACATAAAAAAAAGGACAGCCAAGAAAGATACTGAAAAATATTGAGAATCATTGAAAATATATATATATTGGCAAAGCAATGACTGGTAATCACTGAGAAACTGGGTGATCCATCAAAGAAGTGGACAACACTCATGTCATGAAGCGTATCAGCCATCTCTGTTTAAAATGTTCAAAATAGCAGGCTGGTTTCACTGAGTACCTGGGGGTAACTGGCGTCTGATAAACGTGTACCCTCACACAAAAAGGTGTAACTTAGTTCTGTTGCATTTGATCATAGGCAGAATGGTTCATCTTGTTGAGTATCTAGGGGTATTGGCGTCTGATAAACGTATACCCTTACGCAGAAAGACTTATGGTACCTGAATGCTCTAAATGGTTTAATATTGATATGCTGCTCCTTCAAAAGAAATATTCATGAGTGTCAATTTGTTTAGCTTCAATACATGACTTGGGCTCTCTCAATTTTTCTTGAGACTATGAAAGTAAGATATCATGAAACTGAATCTTTCATGCAAATGTGATTCTGGTTTATTGTCTTATCATGCACAGTGAACTTATCCATTGCTTGTAGTGCATGAACTCCAAATTTTATCATCTTTAAACCAGAACTCTTTCTGACAGTAGTTTCTAACTTCATATGACTGAAGACTCTACGCTCTAGAATGCTTATTCATGAACTACCTGTTCAGAATGCCAGTCAGCTCATCTCTTGACACTTCCATCGTATCTTCTTTTCCCTCCTCTTTGTTAATGGCAAAGGGGGAGAATATTGTCTAGGGGATGTCTAAGGGGAGAATACACAAGGGAGAGTTTGAGGCAGTAAGTTGCATGCATTCATAGCATCTGCATGTCAATCTGTATAACATATCATGTTTTTCATCAAACATAGATCTATGTGACAGGATGTTGCTCTTCTACTTCATATGGGGTTGCCATCATCAAAAAGGGGGAGATTGTTGTGACCCCTCTATGTTGATGATGTTGACACTTGCTTTATTTCACTGGCAACACCATTGTTTTGATTGATTGGCAACTGCTTTTGATTTGATGAAAAACATGATATGTTATGCAGATTGACATGCAGATGCTATGAATGCATGCAACTTACTGCCTCAAACTCTCCCTTGTGTATTCTCCCCTTAGACATCCCCTAGACAATAAATAGATGCTTTGCCAGGAGACGGCTTCGCGTCTCCCGCCATTGATATGGAGCTCACATGAATGAATCCCTTTCTCGGGTTCGAATGCTAGGTGTTGGCCCAAACAAGTTATTCAAAAAAAAATGGGGTTTAAAATAGAGGTGTCCGCCGGACTTGTTCAGATATCCTGAACAAGGGCAAAAATGGCTATAACCCGGCCGTGGCAAAAAGCCCGAAACGGTGCTGTTGGCAAAATAGGGTATCCGATCACGTGAAAACTAGAAAGGGCTCATGGGCAAAAGCAAGAGGGGACTGGCTCCGGTGAACACCCGATAGGGCACTTGAGTCAGTAATGTGGTGATAAAAAAAATGAATGAATGAAAACTTCTTCTATTTCGACTGTCGTTCAAGCCCCACGAAAATCCCTGTGTAAGACAAATACTTCATGTCCCACCGGGAAATCTGAACAACCCTACCAGCCTTCCAGTATAAGCCTTACAGTTACGCTACTACAAAACTTCTCCTTGCTTACCCAATGCCGATGAGAAAACTACCATCGAGCTTCCGACATCATCATCGAAACCGATGCTTAAACCCTCCAGTATAGGCCCCACGCTTATACTACTAAACAATTTTCTTTACTTCGGCATCTACCCAATGCCGATGAACAAACTTCTATCGAGCCTCCAATATCATCATCGAGGCCGATGCTAAAACCCTACGGTATAGGCCTTACGCCTATACTGCTTAAACAATTCTCTTGCTTCGGCATTTACTCAATTCCAATGAACAAACTTCTGTCGAGCCTCCGACATCATCGTCGAGGCTGATGCTTAAACCCTCCGGTATGGGCCCTATGCCTATGCTGCTTAAACATTTCTCTTGCTTCGGCATCTACCCAATACTGATGAATAAACTACCATCGAGCTTCCGACATCATCATCGAAACCGATGCTTAAACCCTCCAATATAGGCCTCACGCTTATACTGCTAAACAATTTTCTTTGCTTCGGCATCTACCCAATGCCGATAAGTACACTGCCATTGAAAGGCATTCTCCCACAATCCTTTGGCTCAAGCCTACCTCAACAATTATCATCATATCCCACTGGGATGATTGCTGAAACCCAACGGTTTAGACATTTCATCTAAGACTGGATAAAATAATTTTCTTGTGAGGTTGGCGCTCGACTCCTTGTTAGGACCAACTGCTAAAACCTATCGGTTTTAGACCTTCTGTCTAAAGTTGGCTTAAATGATATTCTTGCATCGATAGAAGCCCACTGTCGATGATAAATAGCTCAACCCACTTCTGTGAGAGTCTTTAGTCCCACTGGAGTACACCCCAGTGAGACGATGAAGAAATGTACACCCGTGCGCCCCACACGCTCGTCCCTCACCAGAGCCACCCACGGGTGGGGGGCAATTATGGACACCTAAAATATGATGGCAGGTAGGCCAAGCAAAGATAGCTCTAGAAAAGGAGAGAGAATAGCCTTGAGCAACAGGTTGCGTCGACGTAGTTCCCTACTACGTCGACGGACCTGAAGATGAGGTGACTGAAAGCTGCCAGGCGACCAATGCTGGCGTCGATGTGGCTCCCTACCCACGTCGACACCCCTGAAGAATGGACTGAGGCCATTCTGGCTCATTAACCGCGTGGACGCACTGTAGCCATTGCGTCGACGCAACTGAAGATAGGAAATGAAGAAATGCCCTGGGCGGCGGTCTGCGTCGATGCATAACGTCGATAGCGTCGACGCACCTGAAGAAGAAATGAAGAAAAGGCTGCTGGCGATAGTAGGATGCGTCGACGCAGCCTACAAGCTGCGTCCATGCACCCTCAAGACATGCAGAAGGTCGTACCAGCACGTGGTTCGATCGTGGCACGCTCTCTTTAAAAGGTTTAAATGAAGACCCTTCCAAAAGGTTGTATAGGCCGTGCAGGACACGTGGGAGAACAATCTCCAATCATTGGAGATTCCCTCTCCCTGCCTTGGCGGAAAAGAAATCATCTGCTGCTATAAAAAGAGAGGCTCCACCCAGGAGAGTCTCTCTCTCTCCGCCCCCGGCTCTCTACTTCACGAGCTACTGCTTCAAGCCTCCTCTAGGCAATTTCCAGAGCTTCTCTGCTACTCCTTTGTGTGAAGAGAAGAGGAGAAGAGAGGGAGAAGAAGGTGCTGCTTGGGGGAGGGAGAGGAGTCAATGCTCCACCCTCCCCCCTTTTTTCATTCTTTTCTTTTCTCTGTTGGGTTTTCCTTTCCTCTCGCTGCTCTTCTGCATGAGCTAGCCATGGAATGATACATCTCCTTTGTGTAAGGTGGCGAATGAAATAAATGTTTTGATGTTTCTATTCTATCTGTCTATTACACTAGAATCTTCCTCAATCCCAGCCCTCTGCTTACTGTGAGATTGCTGCTATGTGTCCCTTTTGTTCTTCTGAGTTTTCTCACCGGGGAAGAGCTCTATATCATGGGAGGAGCCTAGGCCTAGCCCATCCAACCGCAATGGATTGGGTTTAGGTTCTGTCCTTCTCGATTTGCTAGACGAGGATCCATTCTTGGGTCTCATTTCGCCTTCCTGGATGGGGTAAGTTGCAGTATACTACCCCGATTGTTCTGGTGGATTAACGCCCTTATGGGCAACAATAAACAGGATAAGTCCCTTCCCCAATGTCGCTGGGCAGGTTCATATCATTTATTTTGATTCTCCCCATTTTCTCTGTGTATACGTTTTATATCCAATGGCTTATGCCCGTCCACTGCTCGATGTGTAAGATTTCCTAGGGAGATGAACACTAGCCTCCTCACTCGTGTCCATGGGTTGTGGGGACCTTGGCTCAGTCCCAGATTCATCACTAGCCATCAAAATTTATAGTCTTTCTGCTATTCTCTTTCACTCAATTCCAATCCATTGAGGGTCTGCTGTCAGTTGCACAGGGTTGCACACCCCTTAGCTTGCGGCGCCACAATACTCTGGGCATCAATGTTTGTATCTCCATTTGGAGCACAGGCTCGCTGGCATCCTAAGCGTGGCTTGTGACTCCAGTCCCTGGAGCAAATGTGTATAGTCGTCGGTTTCATCGAATGCTTTCATAGCAAGAGACTGTTGGCCGAGAATAGATGGCGGACAAGAAGGGGGGTTGAATTGTCCCCCAGTAGAGATGGCGGATTTTAAAAACAACTAAATTACTTATAGCGGAAATAAAATGAACTACGTTAATTAATCTAAACTGAAGTGAGATATAATTGTTCTCTTAATCTTTTCGAACTCACACGAATTATCAATGCATAGAACAGTTGAGATTGCGCCAAACACGAATAGCAAATGTAGCGATGTGCGATGGTGCAGTGAATAAAAATCTACAAAATAGCCTGTGAACGGAGATAGGAAAAATAGACAATCGCATAGGCACACCACATGCAACACGGAGATTTTAAGGTGATTCGGGACCACGACGGGCTCCCTACGTCCACCCCTCACCAAAACTCGGTGCGGCTTTATTACCATGCTACGAACCGTAGCAACACGGGGATGAGCCCCAGCACCACACACGTTGCTTCCGCAGCAATCCACACACACGGGACCTAGCCCCAAATCGCTGCCACCGTAGCACACACACACACGCACTCGGGGAACTTACCCCACACTAAAACCATACATGGAGATGCAGCTCCGTCCATGCACACAAATATCTAAAGTTCAGAAATTAGAAGAATATACAATGACCAGTCCAAATTTCAATCAACGCTCAAATAAAGGTATGGAAATGAAAGATCTAGAACTCCCCCTCAAATCTGCAGTGAATCCTGTCCATTGGAGTAGTAGGGTGCACTGGATGTAACGCCCGGTAATTTTGAAATAGGAATAAATATATTTACGGTTTGAAAAGAAAAATAACCTATACATGATGATATCTACATATCTCTATAAATAGTTAATAAGGTTCCTAGAATTTATAAAAGACTAGTTAATATTACCTTTTGGAAGGGAAGTAAAAATTTATCTAGGATCGGACCTGCCTCTGATACCCAGAACAAGGACTAATAAAAATTAAAGAAATTATGAGGAATAAAATCCCTATATACATACAAATTATTAATAGGTATATGAGGGTTAGTAAAAATCCACACACATTGTAAGGGCCCTTAAGTCTCAACCCACTCATCCATATATCTTTGCATATATATATATATATATATATATATAATGTAATATAAATAAATTTAATACAACGTAAATAATCAAGGCCAAACTCTGTACACAACCCCCTGACATCCTAAGAAGTCTCACAAAAAGAACTCATGGACCCTACCATTATATTATAATAAATTTAAGAATAACATGTTATTTTTAAGTAGCCATTTAATGCACAACATAATTTTAATTGAATTAAGAATCATTAAATCTCGAAGAAAATGTCAATTTATATTTTATTACTAATTTATAAAATTTAATATTCCACATTTATTTCATTATAATCTTATTAGAAGGGAGAAGGATATATATATAAGATTTAATTACATTAAAGATATGTAAAAGATAAAAGAATGAGCATATATGCAATTTCGGTTCTTTCAACGGCATTAAGAAAAAGCCAAAAACTCAATTGACGCCTCTTCGTACAGGCGTATCCAACGTGAAACACGACTTAATGCAAGTCGTTATTTACAAATTAGCAAAAGTCAAATAAAATATATAGTTAAAAGTAATATAAAATAATAGGGATATTTATACAATATCGATCCTTTGAAGGTTAAGGAGAAATGGCAATACTCAAATGACGCCAACCTGTGCAGGCGTCGTTTACATAGGAAACGACTTAAACTAAGTCGTCATTTTATTCTAAAATGAATAGTGCCAATTTTTGAATTAAAGAATTTTGGAAAATTAATTACATGAAAAAATAGAGAAAAATGGAAAACTCGTACCCCTAAAATATCCCAATAAGATCACATCAAGAAAAAAAGGATAAAAATCCAGAAATATCGTTACACCTTAAATTAACAAATAAGGAAAGGTGAATGACGCCTCTGAGCAAGTCGTCATTTAAAGAATTGACGATTGTGTATACAAGCGTCATTTAATGAAATAACGCCTCAACCTGAGACGTCATTTCCAAGGACAATAGGTGTTTGGTTCGAACAGGGATGTTATCTGAGTAAGTATGTTTAGGGAAAGGATCAATATGTAGATATTTTAAATTTAGTAACAATTCTACCTAGTAAGTTTTAGCTCTAATCGAACTCCTAGAATCTATTAGGACTTCTTCGCCTATAAATACCCACCCTTCCGTCGAACTCCCTGTCGACAATATTGATCCAAACGTCCTCATGCTGCTAACTGTGTTCTTCCTCCTGCCGTTCTCGTTTTCGTGCTATGAACGTGAAGAAACGCTTCGTCCCCTTCTTCCATCTTCTTCCTGTTGACGAGAAGGACGAGCATCTCCTTCCTCTCCTTCATCCTGCCAATCGCCTGCAGAAGAAGAAGGACGATCCTCTTCTTCCATCTACATCCTGCTAATCCGTGGAAGTCTTCATCCTTCCTCCCGCAAGGCGTTTTCTTCTTCCAGCATTGGACGTGGACGTCTTCTTCTCCTCCTTTTCTTACTTCCACCTGCTACTGAACGGGTGCAGTGTAGCTACTATTGCTGCGGCTGTTCTTCGTATATTCCTTTCCAACCGTTGTTCTCCTTCAAGCAACAGGTAGGTTTTCTCAAGAATTGAAGTCTAAGATAATAATAATTAAGTTGCATTACATGTTTACATTCTATAGTCTACGGTTTGCATGTTTATTTTAATTAATTAAATAATTACAACATGTTTAAATATTTTTATCCATGCAATCATATATCTAAAATCATAAAACAATACGTGACTAAAATCCTCATGATTATTCCTAAATTTCCATGTCCAATATGGTGTATTTACTATAAGCTTAAATAAATTAAAATATATAATCACGTTACTCGGTGAATTCTAAAGGTTAATGTAACATGTTAGTTATAGATTTTTTTCTTTTGACGACTTGTTTCTAATCACCGGAGAGTCCTTTGGCTATGAAATTTTATGAGTGTGTTGTTGGGGAGGTGACCGAGGTAGTGAGAGTGGTTGCACCATTTTTCAAGCCCTCTATCTCAAGATCCCCCATCTCTCAACGAAAAATTATTTTGAACGTCCAGTTAGGTAAAGTTTTTCGAGCCCGTCATTTCGATATATAGAACTCGTGATTCCGACATGTGTACGTCGAGAACCGGAGGGTTGAACATTGACACTTTATTGAAATGACGACAAGCTAGATGTCGTCAAATTCTTTTGACGCCATCGTGCAAAGGCGTCGAATTATTTAATATATATATATATAAATATATATACATATAACTTGTAATTATATCTTGGAAAATCCATATCTACTAAACTATGCAACATAAAATTATGAAAAATTATATTTTAGGAATCCTTGAATTTTTCTCCTAATTATCATATATTCTATTTTTTAAAATTATTTTATATAAATAAATATGTCATTGAGTGTATATTTTTTAAAATTATTCAATTAAATAGATATAAATGTGAATTCTTGTTAAATAAATTAAGTTAAAAATCATAAAATTAACGTCCCTCCAAGAGGACACTAATTAATAAATGACGCCACCCACGGCGTCAAATAATATAAGTTTATTTAATTATAGTTATTTATAGAATTGGATGGACATGAATTCTATAATTAACGCATCCATGTTCTCATCGTTTTCTTCTGATTTTGACCCATACCGCGGGTCTTCTGGCACTCTCATCTCAAGTCCGTAAATGGAGTCCCTGTTTCATGATTGGTTCACGTATACACCTCAACTCTCGATGACATACGAGCCCTCCGTTGGACATTCCGTTCCTTCGGACTGGCAAGTTAGTCATTGGGACCTCCGTAAGTCTCCTCGTAGCCTTGGATTCCCTCAAAGCTGACTGAGCTGGTTGTACCTTAAACACCTTGTACCCATTTTAGTACCACGTCACTCTGGAAACGTTGTAACCCAGCCCTTTCATGGTGCTATTCTTGACCCATGAGAGAAATTCTCTTAGCCGGTGGAATGAGTGATCATTCCACTAGGTGATACATTGAATTGGGTAACTTATTGCTAAGTACCAGTTATTCAGCTTGCATCATGTCCATTGAACTGGTGACTATCTTGCTAGTCATCTATTCAAGTTAATCATGGCAACCTATCTAGGTGCCAATTCCACCCAGTTTTTTCGACATGTCATAGTTTCTATGCTTTCACGTAGATTTTATTACAAGTATGTCCTTACTCAAGGGCCTTGCCCTTGAATTCCATAGAATCTTATCTTATCATTCTATTAAAGCTTGTTCTTTGGAACTCCTTATTGGCTATGAACTATCGTGGATGTCTAGATCTATCTTTCAATGCTGTGCATATAGGGCCCGATCTAGTCCTGGGAGGAGCACCCGAAAGTACTAGTGCCATGGGAGTTTTAATGATCACGGTGTCTAGCATTGCACCGCAGTACTTGTCTCTCTTGATCTTTGGCATTCCACACTCACTCTCTCTTTCTCTCGTGACTTGCGTGCATGACTTGCGTGACTTTACTAGCGTGGCCCAAAATAGGAAAAGTACTTGCGTGAAATAGCCAATAATTTATAAGTTCTCTCATGAATATCTCTTACTTGCTTGGAAGTTTTACATACCGTTGATTAATCTATTGCTAGTTTTGTTCACTTGCTCGGTTATTTCTACAAGCATAGCCTTACTTGCATTTGCATGCAAAAATGTAATTACTTAAACCAATCGCTTATTCTTGAGATATAATTCCTACTGAGCGTTCGCTCACCCAGTTTTATTCTAACATTTTTCAGGTAATCAGGTGGCTACCGAGACCGAGACTCACATGGGAGGAACAAGTGTGCAAGCGAGCTTTGGAAATTAGTGAACCCGAGTCTTTTATCTGTCTTGAGTCTAGCATGATGTCTCTTACTTAGTTATCTTGTCTAAGTCTATTTGTGCGTCATCTCCTTTTCTTTCATAGTGACATAGTTGAGTCTTCAAGTTTTGAAAGTTAAATTGTAAGAGACTTATATTTGAAATAAAATTTTATTATTTCCCCAAATTATTTGGTCTTTTACGACTGCTCTTGATTATTCACGACTGTTTAACTGTCACGTTCCGAGCAAACGACACGTTCCGCTGCTATCGGTTTAGGGCGTGACAGAGGTGGTATCAGAGCTTCGGCTTTCACATCCTCAAGTTATTAGGTTCCAAGAGATAGGTTAAGTATCTTTGTCGGTAATCCTATAGGAATTCCGTGAGAGATGGGTAGAACTTGGGATTAAAGTTATAAAAGAAAGATAAGATATTTACATTTCATTAACATTAATTCTTGAGTCGATAAATTATCTCCCACTTATCCTTGCAGGAACCTAGATAAAATGGAAGCATCTAAGACAAGCTTTGTTCATGAGATGATATTAGTGGATGTCCAAGCTTACGCGGACCTTGTCAGGAGAGTTCAGGAGCTAGAGAAAGCGGTGGATGAAAAAGAAAGAGTTGAAGGGAAAGCGCATGATTCGGGGATGTTCAACACTACCAAGAAAAGGCCAAACGAGGGTGGTAGTTCCCAAGGGTGTAAGAAGTGCAAACTGTGTAAGAAGTGCAAGAATGGGAAGTTTAGGGTGGCACCGGTAAGCCAAACTCAGAAAAATGCTGGCATTGTGGTAAAGGAAACCATCAATCGAAGGAGTGTTATCAGAAAATGGGAGCATGTCTTCGTTGTGGGAGCCTAGACCATAAGATAGCGGAATGCCCTATTTTGACCAAGAAGCTTCCAAGAGAAGTTCAAGTTTAGCCAAACTTGCCAAAGGGAAAGCTGCGGAAGGTAACCCTCACCCTTAAGCCTAAATTAATTCTTCCTAAAATTAGTTCTGTTCCACTCAAAGTATCTAGACTTCTACGCATTATAGCTAGTTCTCCATCGTGAGTAAAGGATAATGTGAATTTGGGGACCAAATTCTTTTAAGTGGGAGAGGGTGTAACGCTTGGTAATTTTGAAATAGGAATAAATATATTTACGGTTTGAAAAGAAAAATAACTTATACATGATGATATCTACATATCTCTATAAATAGTTAATAAGGTTCCTAGAATTTATAAAAGACTAGTTAATATTACCTTTTGGAATGGAAGTAAAAAATTATCTTTAATCGAACCTGCCTCTGATACCTAGGACAATGACTAATAAAAGTTAAAGAAATTATGAGGAATAAAATCCCTATATACATACAAATTATTAATAGGTATATGAGGGTTAGTAAAAACCCACACACATTGTAAGGGCCCTTAAGTCTCAACTCACTCATCCATATATCTTTGCATACATATATATATATATATATAATGCAATATAAATAAATTTAATACAACGTAAATAATCAAGGCCAAACTCTGTACACAACCCCCTGACATCCTAAGAAGTTTCACAAAAAGAACTCATGGACCCTACCATTATATTATAATAAATTTAAGAATAACATGTTATTTTTAAGTAGCCATTTAATGCACAACATAATTTTAATTGAATTAAGAATCATTAAATCTTGAAGAAAATGTCAATTTATATTTTATTACTAATTTATAAAATTTAATATTCCACATTTATTTCATTATAATCTTATTAGAAGGGAGAAGGATATATATATAAGATTTAATTACATTAAAGATATGTAAAAGATAAAAGAATGAGCATATATGCAATTTCGGTTCTTTCAACGGCATTAAGAAAAAGCCAAAAACTCAATTGACGCCTCTTCGTACAGGCGTATCCAACGTGAAACACGACTTAATGCAAGTCGTTATTTACAAATTAGCAAAAGTTAAATAAAGTATATAGTTAAAAGTATTATAAAATAATAGGGATATTTATACAATATCGGTCCTTTGAAGGTTAAGGAGAAATGGCAATACTCAAATGACGCCAACCTGTGCAGGCGTCGTTTATATAGGAAACGACTTAAACTAAGTCGTCATTTTATTCTAAAATGAATAGTGCCAATTTTTGAATTAAAGAATTTTGGAAAACTAAATATATGAAAAAATAGAGAAAAATGGAAAACTCATACCCCTAAAATATCCCAACAAGATCACATCAAGAAACAAAAAAGATAAAAATCCAGAAAGATCGTTACACCTTAAATTAACAAATAAGGAAAGGTGAATGACGCCTCCGAGCAAGTCGTCATTTAAAGAATTGACGACTATGTATACAAGTGTCATTTAATGAAATAACGCCTCAACCTGAGGTGTCATTTCCAAGGACAGTAGGTGTTTGGTTCGAACATGGATGTTATCTGAGTAAGTATGTTTAGGGAAAGAATCAATATGTGGATATTTTAAATTTAGTAACAATTCTACCTAGTAAGTTTTAGTTCCAATCGAACTCCTAGAATCTATTAGGACTTCTTCGCCTATAAATACCCACCCTTCCGTCGAACTCCCTGTCGACAATATTGATCCAAACATCCTCATGCTGCTAACTGCGTTCTTCCTCCTGCCGTTCTCGTTTCCGTGCTGCGAACGTGAAGAAAGGCTTCGTCCCCTTCTTACATCTTCTTCCTGTTGACGAGAAGGACGAGCATCTCCTTCCTCTCCTTCATCCTGCCAACCGCCTGCACAGGAAGAAGGACGATCCTCTTCTTCCATCTACATCCTGCTAATCCATGGAAGTCTTCATCCTTCATCCTCCCGCAAGGCGTTTTCTTCTTCCAGCATTGGACGTGGACGTCTTCTTCTCCTCCTTTTCTTACTTCCTCCTGCTACTGAACGGGTGCAGTGTAGCTGCTATTACTGCGACTGTTCTTCGTATATTTCTTTCCAACCGTTGTTCTCCGTCAAGCAACAGGTAGGTTTTCTCAAAAATTGAAGCCCAAGATAATAATAATTAAGTTGCATTACATGTTTGCATTCTATAGTCTACAGTTTGGATGTTTATTTCAATTAATTAAATAATTACAACATGTTTAAATATTTTTATCCATGCAATCATATATCTAAAATCATAAAAAAATACATGACTAAAATCCTCATGATTATTCCCAAATTTCCATGCCCAATATGGTGTATTTACTATAAGCTTAAATAAATTAAAATATATAATCACGTTACTCGGTGAATTCTAAAGGTTACTGTAACATGTTAGTTATAGATTTTTTTCTTTTGACGACTTGTTTCTAATCACCGGAGCGTCCTTTGGCTATGAAATTTTATGAGTGTGTTGTTGGGGAGGTGATCGAGTTAGTGAGAGTGGTTACACCATTTTTCGTGCCCTCTATCTCAAGATCCCACATCTCTCAACGAAAAATTATTTTGAACGTCCAGTTAGGTAGAGTTTTTCGAGCCCGTCATTTCGATATATATAACTCGTGATTCCGACATGTGTACGTCGAGAACCGGAGGGTTGAACATGGACACTTTATTGAAATGATGACAAGCTAGATGTCATCAAATTCTTTTGACGCCATCGTGCAAAGGCGTCGAATTATTTACTATATATATATATATATATATATATATATATATATATATATATATATATACATATAACTTGTAATTATATCTTGGAAAATCCATATCTACTAAACTATGCAACATAAAATTATGAAAAATTATATTTTTGGAATCCTTAAATTTTTCTCCTAATTATCATATGATCTATTTTTTAAAAAATTATTTTATATAAATAAATATGTCTTTGAGTGTATATTTTTAAAATTATTCAATTAAATAGATATAAATGTGAATTCTTGTTAAATAAATTAAGTTAAAAATCATAAAATTAACGTCCCTCCAAGAGGACACTAATTAATAAATGACGCCACCCACGGGCGTCAAATAATTTAAGTTTATTTAATTATAGTTAATTATAGAATTGGATGGACATGAATTCTATAATTAACGCATCCATGTTCTCACCGTTTTCTTCCGATTTTGACCCATACCGCGGGTCTTCTGGCACTCTCATCTCACGTCCGTAGATGGAGTCCCTGTTTCATGATTGGTTCACGTATACACCTCAACTCTCGGTGACATACGATCCCTCCGTTGGACATTCCGTTCCTTCAGACTGGCAAGTTAGTCATTGGGACCTCCATAAGTCTCCTCGTAGCCTTGGATTCCCTCAAGACCGACTGAGCTGGTTGTACCTTAAACACCTTGTACCCATTTTAGTGCCACGTCACTCTGGAAACGTGGTAACCCGGCCCTTTCATGGTGCTATTCTTGGCCCATGAGAGAAATTCTCTTAGCCGGTGAAATGAGTGATCATTCCACTAGGTGATACAATGAATTGGGTAACTTATTGCTAAGTACCAATTATTCAGCTTGCATCATGTCCATTGAACTGGTGACTATCTTGCTAGTCATCTATTCAAGTTATTCATGGCAACCTATCTAGGTGCCAATTCCACCCAGTTTTTTCGACATGTCATAGTTTCTATGCTTTCACGTAGATTTTATCGCAAGTCTGTCCTAACTCAAGGGCCTTGCCCTTGAATTCTATAGAATCTTAACTTATCATTCTATTAAAGCTTGTTCTTTAGAACTCCTTATTGGCTATGAACTATCGTGGATGTCTAGATCTATCTTTAAATGCTGTGCATATAGGGCCCGATCTGGTCCAAGGAGGAGCACCCGAAAGTACTAGTGCCCATGGGAGTTTTAATGATCGCGGTGTCTGGCATTGCACCACAGTACTTGTCTCTCTTGATCTTTGGCATTCCACACTCACTCTCTCTTTCTCTCGTGACTTGCGTGCGTGACTTGACTTGCGTGACTTTACTAGCGTGGCCCAAAATGGGCAAAGTAGTTGCGTGAAATAGCCAATAATCTATAAGTTTTCTCATGAATATCTCTTACTTGCTTGGAAGTTTTGCATACCGTTGATTAATCTATTGCTAGTTTTGTTCACTTGCTCGGTTATTTCTACAATCATAGCCTTACTTGCATTAGCATGCAAAAATGTAATTACTTAAACCAATCGCTTGTTCTTGAGATATAATTCCTACTGAGTGTTCGCTCACCCAGTTTTATTCTAACATTTTTCAGGTAATTAGGTGGCTAGCGAGACCGAGACTCACATGGGAGGAATAAGTGTGCAAGAGAGCTTTGGAAATTAGTGAACCCGAGTCTTTTATTTGTCTTGAGTCTAGCATGATGTCTCTTATTTAGTTATCTTGTCTAAGTCTATTTGTGCGTCATCTCCTTTTCATTCATAGTGACGTAGTTGAGTCTTCAAGTTTTAAAATTTAAATTGTAAGAGACTTATATTTGAAATAAAATTTTATTATTTCCCCAAATTATTTGGTCTTTTGCGACTGCTCTTGATTATTCACGACTGTTTAACTGCCACGTTCCGAGCAAACGACACGCTCCGCTGCTATCGGTTCGGGGCGTGACACTGGAGATGGATACTCGGAGTGGAAAGCGGCTAGCGTTCTATTAAACGCGCAAGAAAAGAAACCCGCGATGAATAGCTAGACTCGTCTTCAGATTGCAACAATGGCCCGTGATTGCATCGTCCAGTGGCCTTCTTCTTCCTCCTCCTTCAAGGTGCGTTACCCTCTCTCCTGTCCTGCAAGAATAGAGAAACGTTTAGCCCAAAGGATCTGTTCTATCGAATGAAAATCACGGCCAACATATACCCAATAGAAAGAGCCACGAAAAGACTAAAATGCCCAGCAGAAAAACCCTTCAAAACATCACTCAACCAAGTATATAAACCCTAAGGGTAAGTGGGTAAAAACTCAAGCCAATCGGACCATGAAATGGGGGGTTTGAAGCCAAAATCGGAAACACGATCCGGACCGCCCAGGACAAGTGTTGACTCTTAGAGTCGACACTTTTTCCAGCGTGTTCTGTCCCGTTAAAAAAATAGGACCTAGGGTGAAAGTGTCGACTCTTAGAGTCGACACTTTTTACCACGAGTTCTGTCTGCATAAAAAAGAACCCCCTTGCTAGCAGGTGTCGACTCTCAGAGTCGACACTTGCAGCCTGTTGCGCCCAGACAGCAGACTGGGCTACAAGTGTCGACTCCAAGAGTTGACACTTGCAGTACCAGAACTGAAAAAAAGCTTTATGCAATGAAAACAAGCCCATTTCATGAAATATGCAAAAACCCCAAATTTAGGCAACTTAGAGATACATTAAAAATGAATTCTTACCATGACTTCAAGTGTTTGTGGGCTTTAGTGAACTTGCACCATTTAGAAACTCAATATCATGTCACCTTTAATCTATGCATATGAAGAAAACAACTTCAATGTAGTTCTTTACACAAGACTTCTTCTCCCAACCTGCAAGTTAGTATTTTGAAATGTAGCTATATGTACAAGTGATTCACACATTTCCAATCCATATTCATCACAAGTCCACATATCAAACAACACACATGAATCAAACCTTACATTAATTGCAAGTTCAGTCCAAAGCAAGCTCTCATATCAACAATGATTGATTCATGAAAAAACCATTCCCAATTCAAACAAACCTTAACCAAATGCAGATTCCACTTTTGTTGCACACTTTCCATAGCAAACTGGACTCTTTCCTCAAATAGTTCAAAGACTTCGAAACAAGGCTTCAATTACAGCAATTCATAACTCATGTTTTCACAATGTAATGAATAGCTCAACAACACATACATTCAAGCAATATGAATATGCCATATGTCAATATTTCATCATGATCAAACAAGAGCAGATGGTATTCAATAAACCAATTCAAAAATCCACCTTTCAAAAGTCATGTTCCAAGATTCACCATGAACAACATGAACTAAAGGAATGAGTTAAACCTTTGTAAGCATTGAAGCCATATGATCAAAATTATTAAACCACCATCATTGATGAAACAGTAGCAGTAGAAATAATCATATACTGAATATGCTTTATCAAGCCACATTAAATCCTCACCGTTAGCATGCTTAAAATGTCATCAAACAAGAGCTGCAACAGTAGAAGTGTCGACACTTATAGATGGGTGTCGACACTCATGAAATACAATGAAGGCATTGACAACCCATGAACTATATACATGAAAGTCCACTGAAAAGGAAATAGGGAAAATGAATTTGGATTTTTCATGCATTCATTCAGAATGAGGATCCTTCATCAAATCTTAAAATGAAATGACCATGACCATGGCCATGCATTCACACAATACATGAAGCCAAATTCTCACACACTGTAAAAACCAGAAAGGCCATCCAGCAAACAATTTGAAGACCCACTGAAAAACACAGTTTTCACATGTAAGCTCCAAAGTCTCATGAAGATAATGCATGAGACATCATCAAAAATATATTCATGAAGAGCCATGCTTCTCAACCCAGTAAAACAACCTGCAAAACAAGATGACAACATATGAGCTCATTTAGCATCAAGACGTTTTCCACAAGACACGCACACATGATTTTCACTTCAATACATACGCAAACCACACAATATTTTGTAATTATCAAAACCATTATCAAACACAAAGAGGGAGTGCAACGAACCCAACAATCTTCCCCTTTTTGATGATGACAAAATATTGTGATGTCCAAAGCTCTCTCCCACTTTGGCATTATCAAAAAGTGGGGGATAGAAGGGAATAGACGTGAAATCTCAGGATGAATGAATTAGAATTAAAGACAAATGGTGCACGAACCCAACAATTAATCTACTTTGAAAAGATGTGTGAGTCATGAACACCAAGCAAGGTATCAAACTTATGCGCAAATGCTCAATTTGCGAACAGTATGCAGAATGTATGACCAAACTATGCACATGGAGTATAACGAAACTGAACTATATGCAAATGTTATGCTAAAGAGTACCCTATTGTCATAAATAAAAACTGACTGACAATGGGATTATATAACCTGTTATTTACACGTATAATCTAAAGATGTATCAAAGTGAAATGAAGTATGATATGTATAAAAAGGATCAAGCACTCAAGCACAGATAATAGGATATAAAAGCAAGCAAGTCCCTTAGGGACAGGTTTAAGAACAATGCTATTGATTATAGAGCTTGATGTGCATGAAAAATACTAAGAAGGTCGTGCTTACAAAAAGATGGTACTGCATAAATCGTGAAAGATGACTGATTCAAAAAGTACATTCACACAATCAATCCCGAAGTGTATATGTGAGAATTAAGCAATGAATTCCAAAACAATTTGAATCATCATATTTTCTAAGGAACACCAAAAAGAACCTGTCTTCCATACATTTCCATGCACAATGCTCGAGTATTGGCAGCTATATATAACCCCAATTCTTTTTTAATCTAAAAAATGTGACTAACCTTTTGACGCAAGTTGTACCCTTTGTCTCAGGGGCACTTCCCGGTTACTCAGTTTCTTCACTTATATTAAGTGTGGATTTTGTCACTTTTCGGTGCGAGTTTCCTCATTTGTTTCAGGGGGGATTCCCGGCTACTCGATGCCAAATCACACTTATTTTTATTGTGGATTTGTTTCACCTTTTGACGCGAGTTTCCTCCTTTGTTTCAGGGGAGATTCTCGGCTACTTAGATCCACGATCCACTTATTCAGATTTTTGGTGGGGCAAACAGCTTTTTCCTCACGAGACATGTGATTACCACGTAGAGATTCAAGAGCCCTTTGGAGTGTTGAGTAAAATATTTGGAATCCTTATTAAAATGAATCATTTATCTCAAAAAGGTGCAAAATTGAGTGGGAGGTTGTACTGAATGTTAAAGATGAGTTAGTCTCACCACAGTTATGTCTCCCCCTAAGTGTATGCACTGTTATGAATACCTCCCCCTTAATATGTGCCATGTAACAAACATGTCTAAATCAATACAATTTTATTTAGCAAGGAAAAAGGTCATAGGAGGAATCACAAGAAAAGGGTGATATTATATTCACACTTAATCATGCACTGAGGTAAAGTTTTCACACAAGTTGATTACCGGTACTTGGCTGAGAACGTAGGTCCGAAGACCACCATCACGCATGGAGAAATCTTCCAGTTGGACATAATCCAACCTTCTACAATCGGCATTTGATATACCGGATAATCATGGCATGCACACGCGCATTAGTATAAGATATATGCAAATATATGCATATAAATAGAAATGATTGAAGATTATCCCTATTTACAAATATGCAAGGATGTGTATGATATGTGCTAGAGGTTAAGTATGTAAACTGTGTATGCAAAACTAAATTGCTATTCATAAAATGTGAGCAAAGGTATGAAAGACTTTATGTACAGTCTAAAGCATTCAAAAACCAAATTTATTCACAAGATGTGAAACGGAGACTATGCAAAGCTATCTTAATCACCTAGTCATCTAACCTATGAATCTCAGCATCTTAATAATTGCCAAAATCAATGAAACAGGAATGCAATTGTTTAAATGCGATCATCTTTCTCCAAACTCAATTTTTACCTTTGTAGATTTTTGAAAGTGAACCTAAGCAAAATGAACTCACAAATCCAAACCATTTTCTTTCTCTTTAGCCTTGAGAATCCTTTATTTATAGACATTTTCCTTGGCCTCAAGGCGCCCCTGCAAAATAAATTTTCATTTTGAAGATTTGGGTACCCAAGCCTTCTTGGGTCCAGAGGGGTTAGTGACACTTCCAAAAGACTTTTTCCACATTGTAATAGCATTCAGATCATCATTTCTCAAAAGAAAACAGTCATACATTTGGTGACCATTTTTACCACAATAATGACAAGCAACATTTCTTTTGTAAAATCAATCATCATCACTTTTCATCAAAGAGCATGTATACATTGTGTGGCCTACTTCACCACAGTAAAAGCAAGTGACACGATTCTTTCCAAAACTATTTTTATCACTCACGTCATCATTTTTATTTGTAAAGCAATCTTCGATAACATGTCCATACAACCTACAATAGAAAGAATGAATGTTGAAGTTTTTCTTTGTGGGTTTCTCACGATTTTTGGAACCATCAATTATTTTCACTCTTGATTTTGATGACTTATCATCATCAAATTTCATCAAAAACCAATCATATATTTCATGGCCAAATTTGCCACAATAAAAACAAGAGACATTCGCTCTCTTGGTTGCATGAAAGTGTTTGTCATATGAACAGTTGACATGCATATAGGATGGACCAAAGTTATTTTTCTATTTTCGATTTTGTTTAGCAGATGTGGACATAATTTTTTTTTTAACTTTTGATTTCATTTTCAAGAGACAAGATATGCAGTTTAGTGCTAATTAATTCTTCCTCACATGATGTAATTTTCTCATTCAACAAAAAATTAACACTTTTGTGACTTTCAATTTCTTATTCAAGAGCATGCAATTTATCACAATCATCAACAATCACACATTTTTCTTTTTCAAACATATGGATTTTATCAATCAGCAAATTATTTTGATCTTTTAATCTCTCAATTTCTTCAGCAAGATTTTTATTTAAGATCAGTTCATCAAGAAGGTGATGATCATCAGACTTAGATTCCAATTTAGATTTGAACTTCATTTCATTTATCTCCAACTCGAAAATCTTAGCCAGTAACGATTCATTTTCCTTTCTCAAACATGAAATAGTTTCTTTATGACTATCAACCTCAAACACGTGTGACTCAACCAATTTTTCAAGCTCAGTGCATTTTTCACACGAGAAATTATCAACATAAGAAATTTCAATTTTCTTTTTCAATTTTCAATTTTTTGTTTTCAGATTTCATTATTTTATATTTATCAAATAACTCTTCAGAAGCATTCATCAATTCATCATAACTCAGTTCATCTTCCTCATCGGAATCAGAGTTTACCTTTGAACTTTCCTCGCTTTGATGTTGATTCTCATTGTTTGCCACGAGGCACTCATCATTCCAGCTTTCGTCTTGAGCTTCATTTAGCCCATCCCAGATCTCTTTGGCAGATCTACAGTCAGAAACAAATGGAAATTTGTCAATGCATATTACAGCTTTAAGAACATTCAAAACAAAAAGATTATCAGAGTTCTTCTTCTTATGCTCATCGGTCCACCTTGATTTATCTTTTGGTAGAACATGAGGACCGTGAGTAATTAAATTCATAAGCTTCAGATCAATACTAGAAATCCAAACACAGAATTTTCAAAGCCAAGATATATAATCAAAACCATCAAAGACAGGAACAAAATTAACACTAGCCATCATGAGTAGATCTTTTCTCCTAGACCGTGAGGTCCGCGAATGAAAATCAGAGACTGTGCTCTGATATCAATTGTTGGCCCAGAATAGATGGCAGACAAGAAGGGGGGTTGAACTGTCCCCTAGTCGAGATGGCGGATTTTAAAAATAACTAAATTACTTGCAGCAGAAATAAAATTAACTATGTTAATTAATCTAAACTGAAGTGAGATATAATTGTTATCTCAATCTTTTCGAACTCACACGAATTATCAATGCACAGAACAGTTGAGATTGCGCTAAACATGAATAGCAAATGTAGCGATGTGCGATGGTGCAGTGAATAAAAATCTACAAAATCGCCTATGAATGAAGATAGGAAAAATAGATAATCGCACAGGCACACCACATGCAACACGAAGATTTTTAGGTGGTTCGGGACCACGACGGGCTCCTTACGTCCTCCCCTCACCGAAACCCGGTGAGGCTTCACTACCACGCTACGAACTGTAGCAACACGGGGACGAGCCCCAGCACCACACACGCTGCTTCCGCAACAATCCACACACACAAGACCTAGCCCCAAATCGCTGCCACCGCAGCACACACACACGCACTCGGGGAACTTACCCCGCACTAAAACCACCCACGGAGATGCAGCTCCATCTACACACACAGATGTCTGAAGTTCAGAAATTAGAAGAATATACAATGACCCATCCAAATTTCAATCTATGCTCAAATAAAGGTATGGAAATGAAAGATCTAGAACTCCCCCTCAAATCTACAGTGAATCTCGTCCATTGGAGTAGTAGGGTGCACTGGAGATGGATCCTCGGAGTGGAAAGTGGCCGGCGTTCTATTAAACGCCCAAGAAAGGAAACCCATGATGAATAGCTAGACTCGTCTTCAGATTGCAACATTGGCCCGTGATTGCATCGTCCAGTGGCCTTCTTCTTCCTCCTCCTTCAAGGTGCGTTGCCCTCTCTCCTGTCCTGCAAGAATAGAAAAATGTTTAGCCCAAAGGATCTATTCTGTCGAATGAAAATCGTAGTCAACATATACCCAACAGAAAGAGCCACAAAAGACTAAAATGCCTAGCAGAAAAATCCTTCAAAACATCACTCAACCAAGTATAGAAACCCTAAGGGTAAGTGGATAAAAACCCAAGCCAATCGGACCATGAAATGGGGGGTTCGAAGCCAAAACTGGAAACACGATCCGGACCGCCCAGGACAAGTGTCGACTCTTGGAGTCAACACTTTTTCCAGTGTGTTCTGTCCCGTTAAAAAAATAGGACCCAGGGTGAAAGTGTCGACTCTCAGAGCTAACATTTTTTACCAAGAGTTCTGTCTGCATAAAAAAGAACCCCCTGGCTAGCAAGTGTCGACTCTCAGAGTCGACACTTGTAGCCTGCTATGCCCAGACAACAGGCTGGGCTACAAGTGTCGACTCCAAGAGTCGACACTTGCAGTACCAGAACTGAAAAAAAGCTTTATGCAATAAAAATAAGCCCATTTCATGAAATATGCAAAAACCCCAATCTAGGCAACTTGGAGATACATTAAAAATGAATTCTTACCATGACTTCAAGTGTTTGTGGGCTTTAGTGAACCTGCACCATTTAGAAACTCAATATCATGTCACCTTTAATCTATGCATATGAAGAAACCAACTTCAATACAGTTCTTTACACAAGACTGCTTCTCCCAACCTGCAAGTTAGTATTTTGAAATGCAGCTATATGTACAAGTGATTCACACATTTCCAATCCATATTATTCACAAGTCCACATATCAAACAACACACATGAATCAAACCTTACATTAATTGCAAGTTCAGTCCAAAGCAAGCTCTCATATCAACAATGATTGATTCATGAAAAAACCATTCCCAATTCAAACAAACCTTAACCAAATGCAGATTCCACTTTTGTTGCACACTTTCCATAGCAAACTGGACTCTTTCCTCAAATAGTTCAAAGACTTCGAAACGAGGCTTCAATTACAGTAATTCATAACTCATGTTTTCACAATGTAATGAATAGCTCAACAACACATACATTCAAGCAATATGAATATGCCATATGTCAATATTTCATCATGATCAAACAAGAGCAGATGGGATTCAATAAACCAATTCAAAAATCCACCTTTCAAAAGTCACGTTCCAAGATTCACCATGAACAACATGAACTAAAGGAATGAGTTAAACCTTTGAAAGCATTGAAGCCATATGATCAAAATGATTAAACAACCATCATTGATGAAATAGTAGCAGCAGAAATAATCATATAATGAATATGCTTTATCAAGCCACATTAAATCCTCACAGTTAGCATGCTTAAAATGTCATCAAATAAGAGTTGCAATAGTAGAAGTGTTGACACTTATAGATGGGTGTCGACACTCATGAAATGCAATGAAGGCATTGACAACCCATGAACTATATACATGAAAGTCCACTAAAAAGAAAATAGGGAAAATGAATTTGGATTTTTCATGCATTCATTCAGAATGAGGATCCTTCAGCAAATCTTAAAATGAAATGACCATGACCATGGCCATGCATTCACACAATACATGAAGCCAAATTCTCACACACTGTAAAAACCAGAAAGACCATCTAGCAAACCATTCGAAGACCCACTGAAAAACACACTTTTCACATGTAAGCTCGAAAGCCTCATGAAGATAATGCATGAGACATCATCAAAAATATATTCAAGAAGAGCCATGCTTCTCAACCCAGTAAAATAACCTGCAAAACAAGATGGCAACATATGAGCTCGTTTGGCATCAAGACGTTTTCCACAAGACACGCACACATGATTTTCACTTCAATCCATACGCAAACCACACAATATTTTGTAATCATCAAAACCATTATCAAAGACAAAGAGGGAGCACAACGAACCCAACAGAGACCTGTCAAAGGAGAAGAGGGGCACATTCTGCTATCGAAGGTTTCATAGCGATTAAATTCCCAAGACCATCCTCACATCCTCAGGGGCTTGCCTTATTATGGTAAGGTATCTGAAGGACCATTTTAGAGGGTTGAATATTAACGGCCATGTGGTTGTCAGATCTCTGGTTTTGATGATGACACACTATTGATCTTGATGAAAGATGAAGAACTAAGTCTCACATGTGGTGAACAGGTGTTGGCACTCAAAATATGATCGTTGGCGACCAAGCCGCAAAGACGAATGATACGGCCCACCGAAGCACAGAAGCCGATAAAGAACAACCTGCTGAAGACTTCTCAAGCTACCAGGGCCTCGGGTCACCTGGAATGAATGACCGGGGACTTCGCTTCAGGAAAGTCGAGACAGATCCACAACTAACCGGCAGTGCGACCAAGCCTGCCTAATGATCCGACATCGACTCCGTCGTGTCGCTACCCTGCACCCGTCACCCGACCAAGGACGACGGTCTACCCGGTGGCTCACCACCTGAATGAAGACTCTCCTGAGAAGGAAGAACGTCCTTGGCCCTTCATGACAAGGAATCGAAGGCTCTGTCAGCTGAAGGTCCCGATCACCTGACACGGGTTCGGCTTCTCGCCATAGTGGGCCCGTTAGTGGCCGAATGGTCGCCAGTCAAGGCGGAATTATCTCGGATGCCATACCATCTCGTAAGGAAGCTTTGAGCACGAGTCAGGACGAGCCGGAAGCACAAATCATAGTATCGAAAGCCGTGTCAGCAAAAACCCGTGTGCTCGAGCCGAACACACACGAAGTTCCGATTAAGGCCGTTCATCGTGCCGAGAGCTTCGTCAACGCCCGCCAAGGTTTTTTGAGGACCGAGGTGAGAGGAAGAGTCGACGAGAGCTTTCGGAACCATCTCCGGACCCATCGGCTAGCCCGCGTCGAGCGAACAAGCTAAACCAGCGCACAAAAGTTCACCGTCGCCCCCTTATCCGGCGCCACTGAACCCGGCGCGCCAGAAGGCTTTAGGCCTACCGGCAACCCGGCGCCACTGAACCCGACGCACCAAAAACCCTTTAGGGGTACCTATCCCCAGCGCTCTACAACCCGGCGCCACTAAATCCGACGCGCCCCCACGGCGCCGGATCAACCTGGTGTTATAAAGACACCGCTTGTTCGACCAAAGAGGAAGGAGAGGGAATCAGAAGAAAAAAAAAGAGAAGAGCATGAGAGAGGTCAAAAAAGAAAGGGCCACCAATTAGAGCGAAGCAGTGAAGGGTTTCTTGGGGAGAAAGCCCTCCCTCTGAGAGTCCCGTGGCCGCCACCCCGCTCTGCCCGAACCTCCCAGTGCCGGAGAAGAAGAGCGTCAGCTTCTTTACCTATTTAGGTGGGTTATTGTAATCCCCCCATCAGTCCCCCTCGGTTCGGGTTTCTCCTCCGATATAATGTAAGTGAGAAAGGGGGAAGGAAGGTGATGATACGAGCCTTGTTTCCTCTCCCCTTTCTCACCATCTTTGTGATTCTCTACCTCTCCCTCTGTACCCCGCTCTACCCGAACCTCCCGGTGCCGGAGAAGAAGAGCGTCTGCTTCTTTACCTATTTAGGTGGGTTATTGTAATCCCCCCATCAGTCCCCCTCGGTTTGGGTTTCTCCTCCGATATAATGTAAGTGAGAAAGGGGGAAGGAAGGCAATGATACGAGCCTTGTTTCCTCTCCCCTTTCTCACCATCTTTGTGATTCTCTACCTCTCCCTCTGTAATTTCTTCCTCCTTTATTAATGAAAACGGTGACCGTGCAACAATGTCGGCACCAAAATGATAATCTGTACATTTTCCTTCCTCTCGTTCATGGAATGAATGAATATGTATATCAACGGGTTAAAAGAGTTAATGACCTTACTCTATCTCTGCATCGCCGCTTCCTCCTCCTCCTTGCGTTTTCTTTCTGTGGCTGGTGAGACGACGCTGTGCAACAGCACCGGCGCCAGAATGGAAGCGTATATGTGTATACCCCCACTCACTGTGCATCGAATGGATGGACTGTGGTTGTATTCGGTGTCGTTCCCACCTTCCCCAATTACTCATCTTTCCTCTGTCCGTGTATTTAACCATTTTCCTGCGCATATTGTTTTCGTATCTGTTTTCTCCGACGCCGAACATATGCCCTCGAACTCCATGGGCGACACCAATCACCCCCCCGGGGTTTTCTCTTCTGATCGAATGATTAACGTTTCATCGCCTGAGGTGCATCCCTAAATATATGTCCCTTCAGCCCGTTTTGGACACTCTTCCTCACTCCCCCTGTTCTCGACTATGGACAGAGGGAGATGAGGCCGTCCTACACTTCTGGTCACTGTTTTCCCCCAATCGTCACCTGATGAGTATGAAACTAACCTATTAACACTTACCTGCATGCACACATGTACATCCACGAGCATTGATATTAATCTCCTCACTATGCAAGTTTTCCCCATCATGCCACTTTACTGTTTTATTAAGGTTCGGTGACTCGGGGGGGGGGGGGGGGGGGCATTCTCCTGAGTTCTCATCTTGATTGCTCAATCTGCAGGAGCCCATTCGTTAATAATGGGTCCCCGAAGGTCAACGGTGCATAGAAAGTGGGTTAATCCCAACATTTCAAATCCACAGCCCCTAGTGGGCCTTGTGGTGGCCATGGGTTGTGTGCCCCTCGTAGGCTAGCCCTTGGGGTTTCCTCCCATATCGGTCATCCCGACTTAGACATGGTACCGACTCGGGCCGCGTGCCCCTCGTAGGCTAGCCCCGGGGTCTTCGCTCCCACTGTGAGTCGCGCCATCTGTCTACTTTATACCCACGGACTAGGTGCCCCTAGTAGGCTAGCCCTCGGGGTTCTCCTATCTGTCTGGGTTTGCCGGCCGCCGTTGTGCCACCCGGCTTTCAGGGTTGCACCGCCACGTGAATACTCCCCGCTTCTCCCCGACAATCCTCCGGGATGTGGAGATGCTACCAAAATTTCGGCTCGAACGAGTTTGACTCAGAACAATCGCCGCGCTCGAGTATGAACCTCGCGCGAGCCTGTGACTCGGCTTCCGGATGGCCCAGAGCCGATCCTTTAAATAACTGACTCAATAAACTTTCAAAATCTCCCAAAATATTTTAATGAACCCAAAAATAACCAATAAAACCTCGGTTTCCACAAAATAGGGCTAAACCGGCGCCGTCGATACTCGGCGCGCCTTAATACGACGTGCCTTAAAACGGCGCGCCTTATCCCGGCGCGCCAGGAATAGGGGCGCGCCGTTTTCAGGCCAGCCCTACACCTACGTTAAACGGCGCCGTTTCAAGCCTTTACCCACGCTTCTCACGCCGTTTTAAACTCTATGCCTATGCGCATCACGCCGGTTTCATCCTGAATCGCGTCGTCGTGCCGTTTCAATCTTTTCCTCGCCTTCGGGGTGATTTTCAATGTTAATAACAGAATCAAGTAAACTCTGTAATCAATAAATTGAATAAACTGGTTCGTTTAGAACCTGAATTAGCAATTCTCATAACTTCATCATTCTGCTTAGTCTAAGCATTCATGTCGCATCGATGCATGCCTGAGTGCACGGACCCTCGGTATATCAAATGACATGAGCTGAAAGCCAGGCAACGTCTGACGAAAAGCTTTTGCCACGTGTGTGTTGACACCCGTTTTATGACCGATAAGTCGGGTCATCTCCTTGTTCATTCTATGTGATGCTCCAAGTTATTCATTCCTTCGTTGAGTCTCCCTCATCAGTCTGAAGTTTATTTCATGGGTCTTCTCCTTGGTTGAGTATGGTTCCGCGATTTCTTGATTGGATGAAGCTTAGCAAGCTCCTATCTCATTTTTCAATCCTTATTATTTCTAACAGTCCACACCATGGGGCGTTACGTTAATCTAACGCATTGTCCCTGGACCGTTACATCTTGAAGAGTCCTACGATTTAAGGGCTTTGTTCCAATCCTTATCTTTTGGCCTATCCATTGAGTATAACGGTCTGTCGTGCAGCCGTTACTTTTCTATAACGCGTTCATCCTTGGCCGTTACTTTCATTCAAGAGTCCTATTGTTTTGATCTTCTTCCGTTGATCTTATCTCTTTTGAGATAAGGTTGAATGTGACGGTATCCCTCTAACACATTATTTGCCTCTGACGGTCCGTCGAGCAGCCGTTACATCCAACAGAGAGTCCTGACAGTTCAGGCCTTTTCTCTGCTACTCCGTGGTCGAGATAAGAGTTTGATCTTGTGATTTCTCTTCCAAATCTGATCCTCAGAACTTTCTATTTATTTCTATGGACTCTTGGTGATATTATCTTCGAGATTTTGCTAAGAGTTATCCTCTTTTCTTGCTGGATTATCCTCTGTTTGACTAGAGATTTTGAGGGCCTATAAATAGCACCCTTAACTTCATGGCCCGAGAGAGGGAGATCTGGAGTTTACGTCGAAGTGCTGCCGCATCCTGGAGCCACATCCAACCAAGGAGAACTGTTTCTCGAGTCCATCTGCTTCACGGTGAAGGGAGTATTCGTTTCATTGTGTTTGAGTTTCCATCGTTGTCATACTTGTGTTCTTCCTCCTTCTCAAAGCATTGTCCCTCTTCCTTATTCCACGTTCTTCATCTGTTTTCATCATCTAAACATCTTCCCATCTTTTAAAACGCCCAGAGGGGTTAAAAAATCAAAACTTTCCCGGTACTTCCCTTTCCTTTTGAATGATCTTAATTTCCTTAAGAATTGATACTACACTTGTTTAAAGGGCTGATCTGGGTTTGTTTTCTTGTGTTTCACGTTCATTGGCAGGTTTACAGGTTCATCAAACGAGGCCCAAGTCTTCTGGCCGGCTGGAAGATTTGGAGTTCAAAGAATTCATAAGTTATTTCTGCAGGTTGTCTGACGGTCTTGAGAAGACGCGTCAGGTTCATATAACGGTGCATCGTGCGACCGTCACACTCCTGTGACGCACAGGGTCTGGACCGTTACATTCAAGGCTGATCTGCCGATTTCACTAGTTTCTCTCTCCCGTGGGCGGGTGCTTCATCCACCTATTTCCAAGGTATTTTTAAGTCTTTGGCTTGTGTTTACTTTGGTGGCGATCATGTTCTTTCTTAGTATTGGGCATTGATTTCTCTCTCATATCTTCATATTCCTTTGCTTGTTCCACCCACGCGGTGTGTTTTATTTGCTTTTGTTCCACGCCCCGGCGTGTTTTTTTCTTTACTTTCTTTAGATTAGTTTGGTTGAGATAGCATGCCCATGCTAGAGCTTGTTCGGATTGCCTAGGTTCATGGTTCACATGTCCTTGGGTTGATTGAGATCATTGATTTTTGCTTATCATCTCTATCATACATCACAAACCCACAAAAAGAAAGAAGCAAATAAATCAATAGATAATTTTTTGGCGATCACGGTGGGACAACTTGTGCCAATCGTGCTTTTTGATCTCTGTTAAACCGGCCATCATCTCCTTGTTTGATTTTCCTCAGATTTCCCTTCTATTTTTCTAGCTGTTTTTGGTTCTCTGGCTCATCTGACGGTCCTGGTTCCCTGCGTTACATTGATTTTGGCGGTTTGGTCTTCGACCGTTACATACTTCTGACGCGGGTCTCATAGACCATTATATACTCCAGACAGGTACGCATCCCGAGGTGCATTTTCTTTCTGTAGCTTCTGCTGTGATATTCTTGCTTGGGTGTTATCTGACTCCCTCCTTGGTTGGTTTACATATCTACATCATTGTGTGCATAATTGTTTGCTAAATTCTAGATTAGAATTTGCATGCACCCCGGTGCACATAGGTTCATGCATATTATCATACATTAGATTGCATTTTCCTACCTTGGTGTGCGGACCTCTCGTCTCCATATTCCTTGGGGCCGACTAGGAAATCGCACCAGGGACCTCCATAAGTCCCCGCGAGCCGTGGATTCCCACACGGACGCCGGGCCGGTTGTACCTTTCCCACCCCGTGTCTAGGGTTGCATAAGTGAAGGAGTGATCACACTTAGAGTCAAATCAAGCTTTACACCCTCTCCTATCAGGAACCTATTGTTGAGAGCTCACATCAATCAATCCACTAAAGTTCCAAAGGAGAAATCATAAGAATCTTGAAGCATCATATTAAACAACTTGGTTGACTTGGAGTGTTTTCATCTCTTGTCACTTACATCTTTGTTAGAAATCATCTAAGTTTGATTGCTCATTGTGTGGTTGTTTGTGTTGTTTGTATCTTGTCAAGGTTGTCCGTTGCATGTGGAGTTGTTTTCGTCCGTTGGAAACACTTCCTAGAGTCAATTACTTCTCCAAGTTATACTCAAATCCGCTTTTCGAATCCACCATGGCTTCTTTCAACCATCCCCGTTCCCAAGAGGATTCCCTTCCTCAAGGACTTCTGGAAAACACTGCTAGGGTTACCTCATTCCCTACTGGAGAGGGGACCGCCCCTCTTCCGTCCTCCACCCCCATGGAGGGTGGTCAGGCCACCTCTTCTATCTCTTCTCCTTCTGCGGGATCCATCCTCCAAATGATGGCCCAATTGGATCCAGCCCAACTCCAAGCTGTTTATCAAGCCATGCAAGGATCCAATATCTCCCCTCCCACGATTATGCAGGGTCAACCTAATCCTTCCATCCAGCCCACTCCGATCGATCTTACTCCGGTCCAACCCCGGACCATCACCTTTGTTGGCATGGAGACGGGCCAATCTTCTACTTCGGCCCAGCAATCTTTTGACAAAGGGAAGTCTGCCGTCCCTTCTTTCATTCAGTTGGATCATCATATGTCCATCCCTATGGTTCCACAAGTCCTCATGTGCCCCTCCGATTTCTTGCGCCCTCAGCCAAGGGTTGTCCAAGCCCACTCTAATCTGGGTCAGTCTCCGACCCAATATCCTTCTTATGGCCCCCCTGCTTTGGCCATTTATCATTCTGCTCCTTCTTATGGGCTCCCACCTTCTGCTGCGGTTCACCCTTCCGCTCCTCAACTTCAATCATCACCTCTCACTACCCCTGCTCCCTCTAGAGAGCAGGAATTACTTGATAAATGGGCCACCATGCAACAACAACTCGATTTTCTCCAGAAGCGGGTTGGCCCACAATCCTTGGCAGATGTTCCAGTTCCTAGCTTTCAGAACATCCGGTTCCCTCCGCAGTCCGAGCTCCCCAATTATCGCAAATATGATGGGAACAACAACCCCTTTATTCACGTAAGGGACTTCTTGTATGAATCGGCCCAATTCCAATATGATGATCGCCTCATGGTGTACTTATTCCGCCGATCATTGGACAGCGTTGCGTTGGAGTGGTTCTACTCTCTGCCACTGGAAGACGCCGAAAGCTTCAAGGTAGTGAAAGATAAGTTTATCCAGCGGTTTCAAGACAGGGTCGGCCCGGAGTACTCATTTACAGATTTGGTGGCCGAAAAGATGAAACCAGATGAGGAGTTTTCTACTTATGCATATAGATGGAGGCAAATGGCCGCTAGAGTGCCCGGCCATATCCCGGAGGAAGAGAAGGTCAAGTTACTTATTTCCAATGCTACTCCGACCTTCCGAAACATTCTGGCCATGAATGACATAGCCAACATGCACCAACTCTACAGCCAGGCGCGGTTCATCCAAACACAGTTCAAGGACTCCCCCATTCACTCGCTATTTGAAAACCAAAAGCCCAAGTACCACAACAAACCTCAAGGGCCGGTCACCGAGGGGTCCAAACAAACGAGCAAGTTCAAGTCATTGCTTTCCCATTCCAAGCCGCACCTTTCCGCTTCCCTCAAAACCCCAGCACTCCACAGAATCCCGCTCCCCAAAACTACCAGGCCACTCCGCAAAACCCTCTGCCCACCTTCGCCATTCCACAAAACACCTTCACCGCACCACAACAACCACCACCACCTCCGCAATACCACAACGTCCCTCCACCCAATGGCTACAACAACAACCCTAACAACAAGCGCCCAGCTCCTAAAAGAGCTCAGTACCCACCCTTGCCAGAAACACTCACAGACATCTTCTCAGCTCTTATGTCGGTGAATGCAATACAGCTTCCTCCGGAACGGCCCAACTGGAATCTGGTCGTTGATCAGACGAAGTATTATATGTTCCACAGGCAGCCGGGGCATACCATTGAAGGGTGTTTTCAATTCCGGGACCTAGTCTATGACCTCCACGAAGGGCAAAGGATTGATTGGGCCGAGATACACAGGGCCATCACAGAAATCAAAGATAAGAGAAGGCAGCCGCCGAGGCAGCAAGTGCAGCAGCAACAGGTACCACAGCCACAACAGCAACCGCAGCAGCAACAACAGCCGGTTCAAGAGCTGGGTATTCATCAAAACCCAATGCCAAACCATCCTCCTACTCCACAGCCTCCGCCGCCGGCACCAGCTCAAGTCAATGTCGTCCAACCCCCGGCTCCCAACCCCGAGTGGTCCTTCGACGACGATAACTCCACGCCGCAGGCCATGGCCCTTCACCACAACTACCATAATCCTCCCGCTTCCCCCATCCTCATACCTACACACCAAACCCCTCCTCCACTCGTCCTCCCATTTACCCCTATTCTATCACACGCACCATCACCCGCGCCTCCGTCACACTCACCATTGCTCACATCCGCTACTATTACCCCCTCCCCGCTCGCGCTTGCACCCACTATCGCCATACCTCCATCTAACCCTCCACTCATCACGCCTCCGTCCACTTTTATATCCCCACTTCCGCTCGCGCCCACTACCACTAACCCCTCGCCTATTATCCTTTCCACCACACCCTCTTCCGCACCGCTTATCCATCCCACTGGGCCTACTAAATCACTTATCCTGAGCCCATCTGAGGCCGCGGCAGCTTATAATTTTGCCCTACGGAGCGGGCGCATGTTCCACTGAAACTACCCTTCCACTTCCAATCCCCAGTCTTCCCAACCGGCTGAACAAGAAGAGGCCGAGCCACTACCCGGGACCCAATATGATTTGTTACATCATTTGGATAGGGTGCCAGCCAAGATATCTATACTGGAACTGATTAAGAGATCTACCCTTCACCAAGATGCATTAAGAGACTTTCTTCAAAAGGTGATGGTTAGTGAAGACATGGCAGTTGATAGCTTACCTACTGCACTGGCAACAATCTCCAAGGTGCTAGCCATTACTTTCTCTGAAACTGAGCTAGCACCACCAGAAGCTCGGTAAATGCCACTGTGCATTACTATCATTCTAAACAAAGTCAGCATTGACGCGGCATTGGTTGACACAAGGGCGTCTATCAACGTATGCCCGCTCAGCACTCTAAGGGCTTGCAATCTCTCAGAAGAACTTCTACGCCCAACTCCCACTACCATAGCTGCTTATGACAACTCTCGGCGGGCATGTCACGGGATTGTCACCATTCAAGCTGAGCTTGGGCCTCTTACAATGCCCATTGAGTTTTACGTGCTGGATATTGACCCTATGTTCAAGGCTATCTTGGGTCGTCCGTGGATCGATACCCTCAGCGCCGTACCCTCCACTGCACATCAATGCATTAAATTCCCTTTCCAAGGGAGGGTCGTCAAAGTCAAAAGCTTATCCACGGTCCAATTAGTGAAGGCTATTTCAGAGAAAGTTCTTCCCACATTGTGGTTAAGCAGTCGGCCTGTTATGTCAGTGCTAGATCTCGACTTTCCGTGGGCTTACGCACATCGCAAGCTCGTCACTGCAGTAGTTGACATCAAGGTGAAGCCCCAGATCCGAGATTCCAAGGGCTGGGACATTATACTGAAGCTAGGCTACCAACCGGGGAGAGGCCTCGGTGCTCAATTGCAGGGAAGAACCAAGCCCATCCCCATGGGCAGGAAAGTGAACAGAAGAGGTCTCGGCTACCGAAAGACTGCATTGTCCATGATGGGTGATTCCGGGCCACTCACCTAGGACTACCGTCAACACTTTGTTCGAGGGCCTCTCCAACCCGGCACATTAGCTTCACAGCCAGCTCCGCCAAGGGAAGATACAGTCTATCTGATTGCCAGTCCACCCCCAGTGCTAAGGGGGTCAGTTGATGATGTGATTGACTATGGTCTAGCCCTTCAGGGGCTATTTCATGAAGAAGAATGCCAGTAGCAGCAAGAGGTTCGGCTTGTTCAGTGGAGGCCGAAGAAGTAGCCAGACCGGCATCTATAGGAGAAGGGGAGTTCACCGATTGTCTTATCTTGGTCTCCCTCCCGCTTTCAATCTCTCCTCCAGCAATGGGAATTCTTACCCCGTCTTCCTCCTATCATGATAAATCCATCCTTCATTGATCCGCCTGAAATTCTATTTTTTCCTTGTGCTTGCGGGCATTGCCCGCCCATTGATCTATCCACTCTATTCACTCCTCCTCCTCCCAACGCCCAACTCCACGAGATGTGGTTCTCCTCCTCTGATCCCTTCTTCGATTGCATCTTCCTCGAGCTGTTCCCCATGCAACTTCTGCCTCCTCCATCTTGTTGTGTGGTCTCCACTGATCCCAAAAAAAAAATGTCAAATTTGAAACGGAGATTTCAGTGGAAGATTACGCTACCTTGTCTCCATCCTCCTCCCAGGGGCACGAGTCCCCTACTCCTTCCCTTCCACTAGGTCTTCTTTCTCCTAGGTTAGGATTAGGGTCTATCGAGTCTAGGGAAGTAGAGTCAGGTAGGTCTAGAGAAGTAGGGTCTTCTTCTAGGTCATCCAACCCTTCCTCCTCTGAGCCGCGCTCGCTTGCGCGTCCTCCCAAATCCATCCCTGATAGGTTCTTGCAAGACCTAACTCAGCGTTGTCATGCTCTTTTAAAATGTCCAGAATTTGTTGCTACGGCAATTGTGATTGAAGATGAAGAGGAAATAGAGGAGGTGTGGAGCGACGACGGACTCGGTGTCTATGAAATCTTGGATGAGAAAGATCTGATCAACGAGGACAGCAACGTAGATGACACTGTCGATTTGTATGCACAAGGACTTAAGAAATTCGATGAGCCATCGTCGGCAGTGGATGAACCTATGAAGGAAATTAATTTGGGAACTGAAGAAGACCCAAGGCCCATCATTATTGCCGCTAATCTCCCTTCACAAGTAGAAGAAGATTTAATTAAGGTTCTGAGGGAGTATAGCGATTCTTTCACCTGGTCTTATGAGGACATGCCAGGTCTTGACCCCTCTTTAGTGGAACATCGACTTGTGCTTAAACCAGGGGTAACACCTGTGAAACAACGGTCAAGAAGATTTCACCCCCACATGGCCTTAAGGATTAAGGAAGAAGTCGACAAATTATACAAAGCCAGATTCATTAGAGTTGTTCTATATCCTCAGTGGGTGGAAAATATAGTCCATGTTATCAAGAAAGATGGAAAGGTGCGCATTTGCATTGATTTCAGGGATCTCAACAAAGCATGCCCCAAGGATGACTTCCCGCTGCCTCACATAGACGTCCTGGTCGATAGCACCACCGGGTACGAATCTTTATCGTTCATGGATGGTTACTCAGGCTATAATCAGATACGTCACGCTCCGGAAGATCAAGAGAAAACCTCCTTCACCACGCCTTGGGGTATGTATTGTTATGTGGTTATGCCGTTCGGTCTGAAGAACGCGGGTGCCACCTATCAAAGGGCGATGATGGCCATCTTCCACGACATGATGCATATCTATATGGAAGCTTACGTGGATGACATTCTGGTGAAATCAAGGACCAAAGAAGAACACCCCTCTATTCTGGCTAAGGTGCTGCAAAGAGCCAGGGAGTACAAGCTTAAGATGAATCCGAAGAAGTGTGTATTCGGAGTCTCTTCAGGGAAGCTGCTAGGTTTCATAGTGAGCAAACGGGGGATCCAGATCGATCCTAACAAAGCACAGGCCGTCATGGACATGCCTCCGCCAAAGAACATCACGGAACTTCGAGGGTTGATTGGTCGATTGCAAGTTATCAGAATATTCATATCCCAACATTCTCAAAGGTGCCGTCCGTTTTATGAATTGCTTAAGGCGGGGGTCAAGTTTGAATGGAATCAGGACTGTCAGAAGGCCTACGAGGACTTAAAGGAATATCTATCCAACCCCCCGATTTTGCAACCTCCTGTCCCTGGGAAACCCCTAATCCTATATATCTTGGTCATTGAGGACTCCCTAGGGGAGGTCTTAGCACAAGTAGACGATGAAGGGAAAGAGCGGGCTGCTTATTATCTCTCTCGGTTGTTTAACCCAGCTAAGTCTAGATACACCGCTATGGAGAAGACTTGTGCTGCCTTAGTATGGGTAGCTCAGAAGGTTAAACATTACTTCCTTGCCCACCCAGTTAAGTTGATCTCTAGAATGGACCCGATTCGCTATCTCTTAGAAAAACCTGTCCTTTCTAGTAGGTTAGCTCGCTGGCAGAGCTTCCTCTCCCAATTTGATATCACTTTTGTCATTCAGAAGGCGGTCAAAGGGTATGCCATCGTTAAGCATCTTGCCCATCTTCCTATTCCTCACACCGACTCTATTCAGGACGATTTCCCTGATGAGCATCTCTCTGCTGTCTCTTATCATCCCTTTTAGTCTCTGCACTTCGATGGTGCACTCAATTCTCAAGGCCGAGGGATCGGCGCTGTCCTGCTCACTCCAGAGGGAGTGACTATCCCCTTTGCTTATCAACTTCGATTCCCTGCTACCAACAACATCGTTGAGTATGAAGCTCTCCTGGCCGGATTGAAGCACGCCTATTTCCTAGGTGCGCGCTATTTGAATATCATAGGAGACTCTCAGCTCGTCCTGCGGCAAGTTCTGTCTACTTACCGCACTCGTGACCCCAAACTCAAGCCTTATCAAGATTTGGTCACGCTCCTGGCGAGGCAATTCCGTAAGCTAATCTATATACATACTCCTAGGTCTCAGAACTTTCTAGCCGATGCTTTAGCTTCACTCGTGTCCTCCCTATCTTTTCCTCTCAGTCGGAGCACTGAGACTATCGTCGTTCAGAGATTGGACGCACCCTCTTTTCAGGATCCTTGGTACATCAACCTTAGGAAAGTTGTAGAGGCGAGGGCTGAGAAGGAAGATCTAAAGGAAGTATCTCTAATGGAGCTAGAAGAGATTCTGGACGAAGAAGAATTGCCTTGGTATCACGAAATCGAGTTGTTTTGCAAAGAAGGGTCATTCCCAGAAGGGGCAAACGCCGAGCAACGTAAGTCAATAAGGAGAGCCGCCTCAAGGTATACTGTTGTTGCAGGAGAATTATACAGGCGCGCTACCAATGGAATGCTCATGAGATGCTTGGATGATAATGAAGCTTGGAAGGTGGCTGAAGCAGCCCATTCCAGTGAGTGTGGTGGTCATGTCAATGGCCAGGCTCTAGCGAAGAAAATCCTTAGGCAGGGCTACTATTGGCCCACTCTAGAGGAAGATTGCTCCCTCTATGTCCGGAGGTGTCTTAAGTGCCAACTCCATGCCGACAAAATCCATGCTCCAGCTTCATCTCTCCATCCTCTTTCCGCTCCTTGGCCATTCTCTATGTGGGCTTTCGACGTTGTTGGCTCCCTCGGTGATCCTAATTCTCAGATCAAGCAGAAATCCTTTATCCTTTCCGCCACTGAGTACTTCACCAAATGGGCCAAAGCGGAGGCGTACGCAGAGATTAAAGCTTCAACGGTGTGCCGCTTTATCATGAAGAATATCATCTCGCGGTTCGGAGTGCCAAGCAGCATCATCACCGACAACGGACCCCAGTTTGTATCTCAAGAGCTCAAGGACCTATGTAAGAAGTTCAATATTGCATTGCATCATTCATCTCCATATTATCCTCAAGGCAACGGTCAAGCAGAGGCCACTAATAAAACCCTTCTAAAAATCATCAAGAAAACATGCGAATCTCATAAGTTTTCCGATTGGCCAGAACGATTAGTGGAAGCTCTGTGGGCTTACCGCACCTCCGTCTGTACCCCTACGGGACAAACTCCCTATGCTCTTACCTACGGGATGGAGGCGGTGCTCCCATATTAGATCTTGATCCCTTCCCTTAGAGTGCAACTCGATAAGGAACTTAATCTCGATGAACGTCGAGAGGCGTTGCTCGTCCAGTTGGAACTCTTATATGAGAAGAGGATGAACGCGGCCGATCACGTATCCATTTATCAAAAGAGAGTTTCACGTTATTTTCAAAAGAAGGTAATTGAACGGAAATTTCAAAAAGGTGATATGGTTTTGAAACGTAAATTCATTCGGTCTGTAGGTCCTAGGTCTAAATTACAACCTAATTGGGAAGGGCCGTTTGTTGTAAAAGAGGCTTATCTAGGGAATGCTTATCGCTTAGTGAACGCAGAAGGTGAGGAGCTCTCTCACGCTTGGAATGGGTTGTATCTTAAGCGTTTCTTTCCTTAGAGTCTAAATCCGTGCCACCCCGGCAGCAAGATGTTCCTCCCTTTTATGATAAAGAGTACCGAGTGAGGCAATCACACACTACACGACGTCCCTGGTCAGGTTTTCCGCTTTAAAAGACACCGTTTCTCCTTGACCATGCTTTGGGGGAAGGTCGAAGTCCCTGTTCGTTTCTTCCTTCAGCTGAATCCAGGGGCAAGAGGTGAATAAGGAGGCGATGACCAATCTAGGCACCCTGACGAGAGGAGGTCTCAAATAGGGGCAGTCAGTTATGACCTGATGCCACAAGCAAAGAAACAAGGAAAAAAGAAAGCAAAGGACAAAATCAAAAGCATCATCTCAAAGGTCTATTGAATATGATTCCAAAGCTCCAGAAAGGCAAGAAAAAGAATCTAGGCATGACAAGAGTGGCAGTACAGTTCCCCGCGGGACGAATGAGCCCGGTCGCACACATGCCTAGAGTGGACTAAGGTTTGATGACGGACACAAAGCCCCGGCGCAACAGACCAAATTTCTAATGGGTTGTCTGGAGAGGAACCCAAGTCCTAAGAGCTTATAGATCTGGCCTAAGCTTACCCCCCGTGTTCTATTTTCCTTTTTCAGGATTGAGACTAGTACCCCGAGTATGGCCTGGTAGAAACACCGTCATGAAAATCTGGGCCTTGGTCAGGGTTTGTCACCTCATTGCACGCCAACCTCGGGACTCTCAACACGATACGGAGGGCTCACATTGCTAGGGGAAAGCACTGATACTTCACAAATCCAAAAACAACATATATTTCAAAATCCAAAAACAACATATATTTTCAAAATCCAAAAACAACATATATTTCAAAATCCAAAAATATCATATTTAAAACACCAAAAACATCAAAAATCCAAAATCAAACAAAAAAAATCACATATTTCAAAACCCAAAAACATCAACTATTTTCCAAAATTTCACAAAAATTCAAATATATTTTCCAAAATCCAAAAAATACCATCATATGCATCGCATGCATCGCATTATTTCTATTATGTTTCCCGCCTATTTAATAAGGCTCCACCCCTTGACCAAATATCAAGAAACGGTCGTTATCTAACTTGCTTCAAGGCAAGGGGTTGAGTCTAAGAACAGATCTAACTTGTTCCATGTTTAAGTGTGTGCAGAATGCAGGATTAAGACCAAAGCTCAAATCTCACAACTATGCAGGTTCAAGACTGTGACGCACCAGGTACAGGCCGTCAAACTCATCTAACGATCCATGCTAGACTGTTACATCTCTTCAAGCCTTCGCTTTGATTCTCTCAGCAGCTCTCTCTCTAACGGCCTGGGGCGCGACCGTTATTCTTCCTAACGGTCTATCGTTGGACCGTTACTTCCTCCAGAAACCCAAACCCTCAGGTCTTTCACCCCGACGGCCTATCTCCTACCCGTTATATCCTTCTAACGGCCCTTCTCAGATCTGTTACACTCTCCAGAGGCTCTGTTTTCCAGGCCGTTCTAAGCAAAGTCAAGCCACAACTCATGCTCATTCAATTAAGGCAATCCCATCTCATTCAATCAAACTTAATGAAACAAAAGATTAATAAGATTCCAACTCTGATTGTCAATTACACCTATCATAAAAGCAAAATCAAGCTACATTCAATTTCTTATCCGAAAAAGGGCAGATCTTCCTCAACTCTTTGAGGTAGCCACGGCGCGCTTCGTCGTTCTCTTCCACTACCTCTTGCCACGGACGCACCTTGCTGATCTCCCACATGGTCAGCGCGTTCCGGATTGTTCTTTCATCTTCCCCGGTCCCCATCTTCCTAGGTAGAAGGGGAGGGTAGTGTGATAGTGTAGGAGCTTCAATCCGAGGTAGTCCGATCTGAAGATGGCACCGGTGCGGGTTGTAGATCGCCATGGTAGTATTTCCCACTAGCTGGAGGTCCAGGCCTTGACGCCATGGTATTCTAAGAAGAGTGCTCCGAAGGATTCTTGGTCGCATGATGAATTTCTCCATTGGTAAAGTATTGAAGAAGAGGCGTCATTCATCCCGAGTTTTCTTATCCGCCGTCTTGCATTCAACCTGTGGAGAAAATACGAATACCCCTCCAATGAAGAAGAGAGGATGGCTCCCGAAGATATGGTTAGAAGAAGTAATATCCTCCTTTGGTTGGAATTTGATTCTCACTCCCATCCAACACTCAAGGAGTATCATGGAGCCGAACAAAGGTCCTCCTAGGCAAGCCAAGCTTAGTCCTTCATAGAGGTATGAAAGGATCGCTTGAGAGATGGACATTCCCCGCCACAACCCACTAATAATGCTGAGATTTTGGATATCTAAGAGGTGGTCGGTTGTAGTGAAAAGGAAGACTCCACATAAGCAAACCGCCACCGCCTTGGCTATGGCTTCATGCCTCTCCCACTTGTTTTTGCAATGAGACACTATCCATTGTGCCAAGGGTATCAAATGAATGTGGTGTGGGCTGATCATGGTCCTCACGTCCTTTGGATTATGGATGAAATCACTCAAGATCAAGGACGGGTCAATAGGCTCAACCGTGTAGCAAACTAGGTCTTCATCTCCCGCCTTAGTCTTAGGAAGGGCTAGGTAGGTTTCTACCTCCTCTAATAGGACTGTTGCTTCGAAGGAAGGGAAGATGAAGGTATGCGTTTGTGGATGCCACAATTCTATGAGGGCTGAAATACTAGGCCAATCTAATGACAATTTCTGGAAATTCTTGCCTAAAACCAAGAAAGGTTGAAGGTGCCATGCTTTAAGAATTGATGTAACCTCTAAAGGGAGTGCCTTTACCATGGGAGCCACCCACTTCAGATTAGAATAGCATCTTGGACCAGGAAGAGGGTTGAAGAGAAGAAGAAAAGAAGAAGAATCATGAGAAAGAGATGAAGTGTAGGGAATTTCTGAACTTGGTTAGGTCATGGAAGCTTACCACTCTTTGAGCATTTGAGCTTAGGTGCTTGGGGAATGAGGTCAGCCTTTGTAGCTCTCCATACTCCTTTCTTGCAGCTTTGGGTCCGGTATAGATCTTCTCCTCCATAGCCATCGCCTCGAAGCTTCTCTTCATCTTGTTTTTTGCCCTTTAGGAGAGGTTTTTCAGCCCTTCTAGCAGAGAAATTCAGAAAGATACGATTTTGGCTAAGTTTCCAAGTTTTAAAAGTCGTGATTTTGGCTTTAAAGAGATAAGATTCGGATTGGAAGGCTTTATCTTAAGTTTGGGAGAAGTCTAGAACGGATTGGAGGCTTCTTATCTCGGATTTTGCCCCTTGCGGCTCAATCCGTCTCAGAGTACAATTCATGCTCTAACGGTCTATCATCAGACCGTCACTTTCCTCTGACGCGCCAGCTCTGGGCCGTCACATTTCCTGTGGGTTTAATTTGGTCCAAACTTGTTCTGTCAAGCTTAATGGTCTAGCATCAGACCGTTATATTCTTATGACGCGTTCTCTCTGAGCCGTTACATTCTATGCTGATCAGTTTTGGCTTCTTCTTGGTCAATCATTCTCAACGGTCTTGCTCATGACCGTTATCTATCTCCGACGCACTGCTCTTGAACAGTCACATTTCCTGTTAGTTGCCCTGATGTCCTATTGCTCTGCCATCTTTAACGGTCTAGCATTTGGCCGTTACTTATCTCTGATGCCCCGGCTATGGACCGTCACTCTTCCTGTTGCTCAGTTCTGAAAATTTGGGCTCTGTCCTCTCTGACGGCCTCCATCTGATGCGTTACTTGATCCTGACGGTCTGGACCTCGACCGTTACTTTTTCTGCTGCTGAGATTGTGCTATTCCTTTCTGCCTCTATTTTAGACCTGGCGGTCTTACACGCTTTCCATTCTATTCCTCCTGTCCATCATTTCATCCACACATCATCTTATCCACACATTTCATCCATACATGTCCACATGCATTTCCTACATTTCCAATCACATATTCACACATTTGTTCCTGCATTCATCACATACACACATCCATTCATTCACAAGAACAAACAAAAGACCAAAAAAAAATTCTCATTCCATTTTCATCATAAGTTATGTACAAGTAATAACAAAAAAAAAGTGCATCACTCGGCCGGCTTATCCGTCGGGCCGCCATCATCATCTCCGCCCTCGGGTCTCCGCGCGGGTGGCGCTATGGAGGCACTCTCCTCCTGCTATCCTCTCTCTGCCCTCTCATTCCTCCGCTGGCCAGAGGAGCTAGCGAGGAAGTCCCCTATCAAGCCGCTCGGGGCAACGCTCCTCCGTGTCCCACTCTAGGAGGCACTCCGCTCCGATCCCCGGCCCATCATCCTGACTGTGCGCTCCATCGTTCGTAGCTCGATCTTCTGCTCGAAGATCTGACGCCGCGTGTCCCGGGCCTCGGTCCGGTAGCGATCCAAGTCCGCGGTCCCAGTCCGGAGTCGCTCCACCTCGACTTGTGACCGAGTCAGCTCTGCCCGGAGTCGCTCTGCCTCCGTCCGAGCCGATTTCACCTCGGCCGCTGCTGTGGCTAGCTCTCTCGCCTATAGATTGCATTTCATATAGTTAGTTGCATAAGAATTTTAATTCGCATAAACAAAAGCATTTAAGTCAAAGCATTTAGCATCCTACCCGCTCCGCGAGGGTGGCCTCCGCCTCCTCGGCCCAGGCAACCGCTCGGGCGAACTCGGCATCCCGCTCAGCTCTGTCCCCGGCAGGCTGTGAGGAAGACGATGGGGCATCCGGTCCGGCTCTTTGGGCTCCCTCAGCCCGCTGCATTTAGAAGTCATAGTCAGTCATTATAATCATCATCATAATCATTTTAATCATTTTAAGTCTGGGAATTTTACCAGAAGCTCCAAGGCGGTCCGGTACTCGTCCCGCTACTGGACGGCGGCGTGAAGAAGCCCCTCGAGCTCGGCTATCCTTCCCTCGGGGTCTAGCTGCATTTAGAAGCATGAGTCATTGCATATAGTATATAGCATTGTGTCATATAGAAAGAGTTTAGGGTTTAGAAGTTGCATACCGGTTGTCGGGTACCTCGGTACACCCGGTCCCCGTACAGTGGAGCGAAGGCTTTCAAGTACGCCTCATCGCTCTCATCCCGCTCCTTCACTGCTCTGCCCCGCTTGTTCCAATCATGGATGAACTTTGCCTTCCGGGCGCACCAATCTATGACGCTGCTAATTCCCTTCGCTGACTTGCCCGGGCGCTCGTCACTGCAGCGTGGAAAGGTCACCTCGGGCTGGTGTAGTCCCCGAGTCCTCAGAATCAACCGGTAGTGGAGTGGCTCGATGATATGGATGCAGTGCAACCATATGTCTCGTCCCCGATACGAAAGGACTGCCTCCACCCATGGCTGACCCTCGTAACTCTCACCTCTGTACGGGGTCCATCTCACCTGAAAGCATATTAGTCCATTCATCAAATCAACATTTAGAAGCATATAAAAGCATATAAAGCATTTAGAAAGCATTTTGAAGTTTCGGGCTTACCGCCGTGTGTGGGAAGGAATCCAAGTTGTCCTGGATCGCCCGGGTCAATCTGATGATCGACCCTAGGTCCCTCGCGACCACCCATCGCCTCGCGATCGGGATGCAGCCGGCGTGGAGTAGCGTGCCTCTCCCGATACCCGGGAGGTACATGTAGCTCCAGATCTGTATTTAGAAGTCAAGTCAGTCAATTTTCACAGCATAATCATAGTCATATAGAAAGCGTTTAAATCGCATTTATCTGTAGGAAAGGCGAGAAGCCGCCCAGAGTCGTGCTGAGGGACTCGAACAAGAAGGCCAAGACTGTCGCTCCCCAGGCATATTTCCCGACTCTGCCCAAATCTCTGATCATCGGCAGCAGCCTGCAGCTGATGACATCCGCCCGAGTCGCGAACAGGAGCTTCCCGAACAGTAGCATGAGGAAGCGTCTCAGGACGCGGTCTCCCTCCGGTCCCGCCTCTGCCGCCACTCGTGGGCGCACCTGGTCAATCACTCTTCCCATATGCTCCTCTGGTAGCTCTCCCACAGCTATGGCTGCTCCTCTCAATCCCAAGCTCTCCTGCAGTACTGATCTCGAGAGCTGGGATGATGGCTGTCCCTGTCTGATCAAATCTAGCCCCAGCAGCTCCTGGGCCATATCTCAGTAGTCTCGGTAAGTCAATCCTGTCACTGCGGCTCCGTGTACCCGTAGTCCGGCAATCCTCACCATGTCTTCCAACGTCGGGATCATGTGACCCCACGGGAAGATGAACGCCCTACTGACTGGATCCCATCGCTCGTGTAAAGCGTATAGCAGTGGCATATCCATCCGGATCACCTTGATGCTCAGCACCTCGGTGAACCCCATGCCGGCTAACCTCTCTCTCTGGTAGTCGGGCAGTGCCTGGTACACCGCCCGGATTTGAAGCCAAGAGATCCTCGTCTGTCTCTTTCCCTGCATTCATTTAGAGCATAAGTTAGTCAATTGCATCATAAAATTATTGCATAAGCATTTAAAATGAAAAACAAAACAAAAAATTGAATAATTGAAAACATAAAAAATAAGTTCTGGCCTCTGGTGGTTATAACGGCCCTGGGGTGGGGCGTTACTTGTCTCTAACGCACCAAGGGTGGCGCGTTAGGCTTGTGACGGTCCCTGGAAGGACCGTCACATTATCTGCTAGAGGGCATTTTTCCCTCGCATTCCGTGGCTTTCCCACTTTGGCCAAAAGGCCTACAATGGATCCTAATGGGTTCATAGACCCATTTTCTACCCCCCATTCACACATGCATGCACATAAAAACACAAAAAAATTAAAATTTTGGAAAATGGGGTGGGCGACCTACCTCTCGGTCTTGGCCCCTCTTCCTCTTCTTCTCCTGTTCCTTGGGTTCTACCTCGTCCAGGGGAACCTCCCCTTGATCCTCCTCGGCCGTGGGAACATCCTCCTCCACCCTTGGCTCTCTCCTCACCCTAGTTTCTTCCTCCACGGGCGGGACGGTCTCTCGCTCTATCCGGCGGTGAAGGCGGCGAATCACCTTCTTCTTCATCCCTCTCTCCCTCTTCTTCGGTGGCTGGGAACCCTCGTCGCCGGCCATCTGGGTGGTGGTCGCCGGTGGTCTCCTCGGTTGGGGTTTTTTTGGGAGCGCTTTGGCGTTTGAGGCTTGAATGAATGTTGAATGAAGATTGTGACCGTTCGGTTTGTTTTTTTGAACGCTCAGGAAATATGACGGTATGTCGTCCGACCGTTACAGTCTCTGACGCGTACTCCTGAGACCGTTACATGGATTTGAACTATTTTATTGAAGAATGTGAACCGCCTAGTCTCTAACGGCCCTGCCCTGGTCCGTTACTTTGTGTGACGCCCTATCGATATACCGTTACAGCTTGCAAGTTTCTTGATGAATAAAATGGTCTATTTAATGCTTGAATGATTACATTTTCTTCCATGGTGCATATTATTAATGCTTCTCACGCGTATGAATGGTTATGCCTTGTTTCATGCTCATATCCATTGTTGGCTAACCTCTTTTCTCATGAATGAAGTTATGGACAGCATCATGCTGTTCGTCAGGCAGGTAAGTCAGGTATTATATCTCGATTCCTTATCCCTTTAATGCATTACTATATGTTATCTATGATATATTACCTCGAGAACCGGCTGGTCATTCATGTGTTCTGGGATCTGATGTTCCCCTTAAACAAAAATGATGATGATCTAAGTTCACATGTTTGATCGTTGGATAGGCCGTTAAGTTGGAAAAATTTGGGGACGATGGTTCTATCTTGCACGCCGTGGTTGCAGATAGTGTCCTGACCCTAATTTCTCCAGTATAGTAATATTATTCTCGAGTATCTTGTTATTTTATCTTTCTTTGCATTCATTTTAACGATTTCTTTTTCTTTAGCCTAGCATGCATCATACGCATATTTGAGCATTCATGATCTTCATCTGTTCAAGGTGTCTCAATGATGGTGAATAGTTGTGTTCTTGATCTCGAATAAGGAGAGACATTCCACTCTGAGTTGGAAGGTTTCCTTCGATCTTTTTGCTTGATTTGGTTGGCTGAAGATTCCTGTTTGGAGTTTAGTCAGTTCTCTTTCCTTTCCGTTGCCTCCGACGGCTAGCTGTGTTTCCTTTCCTTAATTGTTAGTTTCTCCAGACTTGCATCCTTTGGTTAGCTATTTCTTTGTGATCAGTTCGAAGTTTTCCATAAAATTCCTATCGCTTGTTGGTAAAGAACGGCTGTCATTTACCTTAACGCCCACTTTTTAGTCCGCTCCACTTCATTTCCGCTTCATCTCCATGTTCCATTTCACTTTCGCTTCACCTCCGCTCGCTCCCCTGCAAAGAGGACGTTAAGGAGGGGCATCTGTTGACACCCGTTTTATGACCGATAAGTTGGGTCATCTCCTTGTTCATTCTATGTGATGCTCCAAGTTATTCATTCCTTCGTTGAGTCTCCTTCATCAGTCTGAAGTTTATTTCATGGGTCTTCTCCTTGGTTGAGTATGGTTCCGCGATTTCTTGATTGGATGAAGCTTAGCAAGCTCCTATCTCATTTTTCAATCCTTATTATTTCTAACGGTCCACACCATGGGGCGTTACGTTAATCTAACGCATTGTCCCTGGACCGTTACATCTTGAAGAGTCCTACGACTTAAGGGCTTTGTTCCAATCCTTATCTTTTGGCCTATCCATTGAGTATAACGGTCTGTCGTGCAGCCGTTACTTTTCTATAACGCGTTCATCCTTGGCCGTTACTTTCATTCAAGAGTCATATTGTTTTGATCTTCTTCTGTTGATCTTATCTCTTTTGAGATAAGGTTGAATGTGACGGTATCCCTCTAACGCGTTATTGGCCTCTAACGGTCTGTCGAGCAGCCGTTACATCCAACAGAGAGTCCTGGCAGTTCAGGCCTTTTCTCTGCTACTCCGTGGTCGAGATAAGAGTTTGATCTTGTGATTTCTCTTCCAAATCTGATCCTCAGAACTTTCTGTTTGTTTCTATGGACACTTGGTGATATTATCTTCAAGATTTTGCTAAGAGTTATCCTCTTTTCTTGCTGGATTATCCTCTGTTCGACCAGAGATTTTGAGGGCCTATAAATAGCACCATTAACTTCATGGCCCGAGAGAGGGAGATCTGGAGTTTACGTCGAAGTGCTGCCGCATCCTGGAGCCACATCCAACCAAGGAGAAATGTTTCTCAAGTCCATCTGCTTCACGGTGAAGGGAGTATTCGTTTCATTGTGTTTGAGTTTCCATCGTTGTCATACTTGTGTTCTTCCTCCTTCTCAAAGCATTGTCCCTCTTCCTTATTCCACGTTCTTCATCTGTTTTCATCATCTAAACATCTTACCATCTTTTAAAACGCCCACAGGGGTTAAAAAACCAAAACTTTCCCTGTACTTCCCTTTCCTTTTGAATGATCTTAATTTTCTTAAGAATTGATACTACGCTTGTTTAAAGGGCTGATCTGGGTTTGTTTTCTTGTGTTTCGCGTTCATTGGCAGGTTTACAGGTTCATCAAACGAGGCCCAACTTCTAGCCGGCTGGAAGATTTGGAGTTCAAAGAATTCATAAGTTATTTCTGCAGGTTGTCTGACGGTCTTGAGAAGACGCGTCAGGTTCATATAACGGTGCATCGTGCGACCGTCACACTCCTGTGACGCACAGGGTCTGGACCGTTACATTCAAGGCTGATCTGCCGATTTCACTAGTTTCTCTCTCCCGTGGGCGGGTGCTTCATCCACCTATTTCCAAGGTATTTTCAAGACTTTGGCTTGTGTTTACTTTGGTGGCGATCACGTTCTTTCTTAGTATTGGGCATTGATTTCTCTCTCATATCTTCATATTCCTTTGCTTGTTCCACCCACACGGTGTGTTTTATTTGCTTTTGTTCCACGCCCCGGCGTGTGTTTTTCTTTACTTTCTTTAGATTAGTTTGGTTGAGATAGCATGCCCATGCTAGAGCTTGTTCAGATTGCCTAGGTTCATGGTTCACATGTCCTTGGGTTGATTGAAATCATTAATTTTTGCTTATCATCTCTATCATACATCACAAACCCACAAAAAGAAGGAAGCAAATAAATCAACAGCGTGATGGTGGTCTTCGGGCCTAGTTCCTCCGCCACGTACTGAGGGTCCGCCCTAATGAACCGTGCATGGTAGATCATAACATCTTGCATGATCATTCGCATCCTCTGCATCCTTTATTCCGGCCTCTGTTGACACCTGAAATATAATCATGAATAAAGATGGGACCGAAGAGAAGATTGAATCCGAAATGAAGATCTTAGGGATTCCTGCAAAGCCAGAACTATAGAAGAGTAGTCACTAAAACTATCATCCGGCTGAAGCCCTCCCCGGCCGAGCTGATGTCCGGTGTTGTCATCGCCCAGATGGCAGTGCTGATAAAGAATTGCAGTCTATTGACTGATGAAAACCTCCAGAAATGTTCTGATGAGACTATGTCAACTTACCAACTAAGAGGCCTTCTCCTACTCTGACAGATTCGAGGGATTGGCAAATGAAAGGGCAGGTTGGGCATCTTTGACAGCTCAAGCCCGCTAATGAGAGGAATCAAAACATTAAAGGCCCTAAATAGGTCCATGAGTGTGGCGCCGGGAGCTTCTCATTAAGGCCCAAAGCCCATGAGGGTGGCGCCGGGAAGCTGGACTCTTGGCGCCGAGAAGCCTCCGCGTTCGCCTAGGGCGTGCCGAGGTTGCTCAAGCCGAGAAGGGGGTGATGTGCCTATAAAAACCCCATTTCCTCGACATCAAAGGGGCATCGAGGATAGAAGGAAAACGGCAATAGAACAAGAGAGCAGAGAGGAGAGCTACAGCCCGTACCCGGAGAGCTCGTGTGCTGAGAGGGGAAGAAGAAGAGAGCGAAGGTGGGTGCATGGGGAGGGAGAGGAGTCAATGCTCCACCCTCCCCCATCTTCTTGCTATCCGAATTTGCTTTGCTTTCTCATCTGATGTACCTTTTCTCCCCTTTTCGTGGGTTTTTCCTCGATTTGAATAATGCCTATAGTTCTTCCCTGTTATCGTTCAAGTTATATTTCTGTAGATGATGAGATGTGAACGATGAGACTGATTGAATGAATAAAAGCTCAGGATTCTTCTCCCTCATCTCTCTCTGGGTAATTGTTGTTGTTAACCCTTCTATCGCATTATTTGATCGATTAACGTATGATTTTGAATGTCTGTCGTTCGCTCAGATGGTTATCGAACACTCTCTGCTTCTCTTTTCTCTTATAGTCTTGATTAGGCTATTGTAGAGCCCCGATCCTAGTCCATGGGTCATTGGGCTACAATATTCCTCGGATGTGTTCGTATAAGGTTTTGTATGGCCCTCGGTTCTCCTTCCCAGGCCTCTGAATTTGCTCTGAGGATCCGAGATAGCTTATCTCGTGATACCTCACTGCAATAGGCCTTAAATGAACCAGTCAGTTCTTTTATTGAAACTGCAGTCTTCAGGGGCTTCGAGTGCATGAGAATCCCAATTTTTTCCCACTGTTGCTGTAAACCAGCATCCTCCTGAGATCAACCCATTAGAAACCCCATGAAATAATCCATTTATTGCCCTTTTTCATCCCTTGATTCGAACCAAGATCATCATGCATCCTAGAACAGAGTCCCGTAGAGGAAACCCTGCTTCACATGACCTTCCCGGACCGAAGCTTCTCGGTGCGTCCTTTAGCCCTCGGCAGGGGGGTTGCCGCACCGAGAAGGGGCCGCGCCGTGACCCTCTTTCCGCCCACATACCGTGCCGAGAACCCCTTTGTTCCAACCCTGCTTCTCCGATCTGGTCGTGCCAGGAACCCCACGCCGAGAACTAACCTTTCTATATTTCAGCCTACCCTCGACCTATTTCAAAAGAGGGGAGTACTCAGGGATCTTCATGCAAGCCCCAGGATATAAATTAATGGGGATTACCCCCTGTATCAGATACACCCGCAGCCCTATGAACCTAAGGAGCCCTGCCATTGCATGTGCCCCGATGGTCCCCAAGGGAATACCAACCGGTGCTACGAATGCGAACAGTGTTCCCGGGCCTAGTGCCCTGCTCTTTCGGCCTCCATCCCGGCATCCCGTGGACGATGGTCTATCTCTCCTTGGCATAGTCCAAGAAAAGGGGATATACTGTCGAAATTCACTCACGTCATACCAAGTGACTACGGTATTTTCTCCTAACCCCGCTGGCCCACGGAGTTCCGACACTGCATGTCCTCCGATGGTCCCTCGAAGGGGGATATCAATGAAACATCGTACTGGCACATGGTGTATTATGGTACATCGTTCCCTCTTCGGATTTCGGGTCAAATATACCCGATCTTTCACGGATTCCATCCTGCCGCTGTATGGATGGTTTCCTATCCCCACTCGGCATAGTCCAAGATAGTGGGGGATATGCTGCCCGATTTAATCCATTAAACTCAACAAGTCTGCCACTTACTTGTTCATTTCTTCTATAGCACGAAATCTTTATTTCACACATTAGTATTTTTGATCGCCTTCCGAGGCCTCCTGTCTTTGGCGTTTAATCAAGGGTTGTCCTTCTTAGGAAGGGCGTAATTAACGCCATAGCCTTTACGGTATGGCGGACTTCCGATCCCGACCCGAATTCCACAATCGACTGACCAAGTCAGGTCGAGCGCATAATAAACTGTCACCCCGGTGACTGGCACGCCTAATAAACCAACCAAATAAATCAATAAATTAATGAATAAATCCAAATAAAAAAGTAAAAATAATAAATAAATAAAATCCATTCCCACAAGCTGGCACGCCCGGTGGGACCTAGTCTCCCTTCATCTCTATGCCAAAGCAGGATGCCCGGCGGCCTCTCTCAAAATTCTAACTGTGTGTTAATCTTACTCGCAGAAATTACAAATGGAGACTGGACTGGTTGCTGTTCACTTCGGCCAGCAGGTGGTCGATGGCCACACCCATGGAGGGTACCTGGCGGTACCACTGGAGTTCGGATCCATGCCTCCGGCAGTGGGTCTGCCCAACTGCTTGGGCCTAGTGTTTGTCGACCTGCTGCAAGTCGACAACGAAGCTGGAAACATCGCCGCAGTAGAGGCCACGGTGGCACCAAGAGCTGAAGAGAAGAAGACGGCGGTTGCTCCTACTGTCGTTTCTTGCTTTGTCCATCACATGGGGATGAAGACTGCTGTCTCTGCCGCTGCTGGTAAGGGAAGGAGAAACAACTGGAGGAACCGGTTTGCTGCAATTGGAGGTCATCTCTCGGCCTCAGGAAAAACTATGATGGTTGGGAACATGAGGGTGAACCTCAACGGCCGCCCCATGGATGCACGGCCTGACAGGGTCATTTCACCAGTCCGTACTGACAACAGATTTCAGGCGTTGGCCACCAGGAAGGCCGACTGGGAAAACAAGGGAAAGCAACCGCTGGCACCTAAGCCGGCTAAGTTTAAACAGGTCTGGATGCCGAAGAAGATTCAGAGCTGGGCACCAGCTCAAGAAGAACATGTTGCTGCTGTCACCCGCCCTAGGGCTGGGGGCAGGAGATATGAGAGGAAAGAAGAACATGTTGCTGCTGTCCGCCCCAGGGCCGGGGGCAGGAGATATGAGAGGAAGGAAGAACATGTTGCTGCTGTCCGCCCCAGGGCCGGGGGCAGGAGATGGGAGAAGAAGGAGAAAGATATTGCTGTCACTCACCCCAGGAGGGGGGGCGGAGATTTCCAAAAGAAAGATAAAAGAAGAATGGAGGGAGTTGCTTCTGTTGCTGCTCCACAGAGACCCAGGGCCTGCGCTAGACATGCCGATGTATTCAGATACCCCAAGTCAGAGTACTTGGCTGCTCAAGTCTCGAGGCTGGCCTATCGGCCGAAGACTCAAGAGAGACTGCTGCCCCGTTCAAAGCTACAAGGGCACAGTCAGGAAGAGATGAACCGGGTGGTTCATGATTACTTTCCTTGCCTAGGGAACTCTCCCCTGGGCAACAAAGACTATCTTGTGCCTTGGGCACTATGGAGGAAGAAGAAGAAGTCTCAGAAGAAGTGATGTTAGGAGTTTCGTCCTCGGACTCCAATGACTATGAAGATGGCCGCGGGGCCAGATATGAGAAAGATATCTGCCAGGAGGAAGGAAGAGAAAGGAGAATGTCTGTATTTGACCGTCTGACGTATCCCAGACAGGTCAAAAGAAGGATTCGTAGGTAGAGAGGAAAAATGCAGATCCTTGCTTGCAATATGGCCGACGTCGCCGGAAGATATGGTATGTTACCAAGTCAACCAGAAGAATTGACCAGACTGGCGCACAGACCGGGTGCAGTCACAAGAAGAAGCAAAGTAGCGAAAGATAAGATAGTGGCTGCTAATCGAGGCGACCTCCCGGCCGTCAATGAAGCCCGAAGGACTACCACGATGACAGTAAATGTGGTGACTGCTGAAGAAGAAGACAATCCTCTCTTAGACCCCGCTGAGGGGACTTCGGGAGAGATGCAAATTCTAACAGCCATGGATCCCATGATCCAGATGATGTTCTTGAGATATCAGCAGGAATTCAATTCTCTCAGGAGACAGTTGAATGAGAGAAATGAGCAGACACCTGTTTCTAAGCAGGTCGAGCCAGCAGGGCAGACTTCCAGCTCAGCCGAGGTGGCCGTTCCAGCTGTTCCTCACATGAATAACGAAGGCAGGGCGCCAAGTCAACCTTTCCCACAGTAGGTGGCAGCCCAGCCCTCTGCATCTCAAACGCAGTCTGCTGTGCCAGCACCTCAGTCAACGCTATATACGACGGTCATGACGACCCCTTTTAGCCATCAGCAGGCATATTTCTTTCCAAAACTAGTGGATCCAGCTGTGGCAAATAAACTGATGATAGAAAAGATTATCGAGATGAAGCTGTCTGAGAAAGTCGGGGACGATTCTGGTACCTATGATGTCTACAAGGTACAGTACCCTGCACATTATGCTGCCAAGAGACTACCACCAGGCGTCAGCAAGCCGCCGAAGTTTGAAAAGTTCAATGGACAGAGGTCTCCCAGGGAGCATATAGCCTATTACACTACAGTTATGGGCGACCTGGCGGTCGATGAAGCGTATTTGCTAAAATTCTTTGGCTCGTCCCTTACAGGGTTAGCCTTTGAATGGTACTCCAGCTTGCCAGCTGGGTCGGTAGCTGGCTGGCCCGATATGCAGCGGAAGTTCTGAGATAGGTTTCATGTTACAGAAAGAGAAATTACAATAGCCGAACTATATGTATCCAGGCAGAAACAAGATGAGACCGCCCTGGATTACATAAAGAGATGGAGGAATCTGGCCATGAGGTGCAGGCGACCTCCCCATCAAGAAGATGCAGTATAGATATGCAAGCAGAGTCTCAGAAGGGACGTACTGGAAAAGATGATCGGGGTAGATGTCATAACATTTGACCGGTTAAATAACATAGTTGCAGAGGTCGAGACATTCCTATCTAAATGTCCGGCCGCTAATGCCCCTGCTATGCAAAAGGGGAAGGCTGCTGATCGACGGCCATCACATTCAGAAGCCAACACTGTTGATTTCGAAACCTTTGAACAACAGAAAGAAAAAAAATAAGGCAACTGATGCTCCTCCGCCGGCAGGCCCAGCGGAAATGAAAGAAAAGGTCTCCCTAAGGAACAAGATGAGAAAGGCATACTCATTCCCCAAAGAGAAGATGGGTGCACTGTTTAATTGGGCTTATAAGTTCAACAAAGTAACATTGCTCGAACCAAAGAGACCCACTGATGCAGCAAAGAAAGATGACCCGCTGTTCTGTCCATATCATCGAGCACTGGGGCATGCTATAGAAGACTGTTATGTCTTCAAAGATGTTATGGAGAGTATGTTCAAAAGGGGTGAACTGCAGTTGGGAGATTACCAGGTGAACCCTCCACGCCCCCATGAGCCTCCAGCGCTGAGGATGGCTGCAAATATAATTTATGTATATCAGCAGTTACCCGAAGAGGCTGTTGAAGAATGCACTAGGCACACTTATGAGGCATGCTTCCTTACCCCATTAAGGGATCAGGAGGGGTGGCAGTCAAAGCCGGTGAAGACCATAAAGAGGACACATGTTGTCGGAACAACTGGACCATCCATTCGGAATTATTGGGGACATCACCTCCCATGCCCACGTTCACAGCTCGTCTCCTCGCCCTGGTTGCATCCGACATGGTCTAGTCATTTAATTTTGAGTACTATGTAATTTTTTATTTGAGTCATTTGATGTATTTTCCCTTTTATTTGAGTCACGTTCCTAGGTCTTGTGTTCATTTCCCTAAGTTTGAGTGTCATTAGGTTGTCTAGTTAGCTATTGTGCCCAATTCATTGGGCTTGGCCCAAGGGCTCTCCCCTACCCCCTCGGTTATTTGTCATTGAGTCAATTGTCAGGGACTTTTGTAGAAATGTGGGTTTCCTATATATAGGACCCCATTCCCCCCCATTTCAACTTAATGAATCAATGAATGAAAAACTTGCCATTTTGAGAGTTTACACTTCTTATCTAGTGGAGAGATTCCATTTTTTGGGTGAGAAACCCTAGGGGAGAGATTCCCCACCCTTCCCTCTCTTAATCTCTCTTTTTCACTCCACTTTCTCTCTCCTCCACACCCAATTTTGAAATTTTTCTCTCTCCTCCCTTCCCAACCACCACTCTCCCACCTACCCCCATTAAAGGCCACTCGCCTTCCCCACACACCCCATTACTCCACCCCCTAGTCCCAAGAGAGCTTCCACCAATCCTAGCTCCACCTCCCAACCCCCAACTACCCCTCCCACATTCCCAAGCACCCTTCCCACTACCCCAAGCACCCCTTCCCTTCTCCAACACAACCCCCCCATTCCCAAGACAAAAAATTAACCCCACCCTTAAACCTATTTTCGAATATCCTTTCCCTCTCTCCATTCCAACCAAATTCACAGCCCCCACTACCACCATCTATTGGACCCTCTTCCAGACCTTATTCTCCACCTCCCGCACCTTAGAACACCCCCTCCAAGACCCCCTTACAACCAGGGGGCACTCCCACACTCATCTACCCCCTTCCCCTTCTTCTTTCTTGGTCATTGGAAGCTACTTCGAAGTTGCAGTTTGTTATCCAGAGGTTGCAGATGAACCAGCAACTTGCAGCGGCCACCACGACTTCCTCTGGACGAGTTTGAAGACCCAAGAGCCATTGTCGGAAGTGTCTACCAGTCTCCTTCGCAACAGAAGTGGTTTCATCTTCTTCCGATCTCCAAGCCGTCCAGGAGGTCCATTCTGCCACAACTGCGCAGTTCTGCCTCGGTTGAGGACCTGAGCCAGATTAGAAGCTCTGTCACGATGAACCCCGAAGGAATCAGTCCATGAGTTCTTCTTCAAAGTTCTTCATCGCCCAGTCTACTTCCAGAATCAAGAAACAGAACTTCATTCGGCATTCGTGATCCAGAGTTCTCATTTTTCTCCCTCAGCTACGCAGATCTGCTACTCATAGTCTGCACCGACCAGTCACCATTGTTCTGCATCCCCTAGTCTTCTCCGACATCGGTTGGCTTCCCCGTTAGTTTTTCTATGAAGAGGACTCGTCAAAGATTCCAACAACTCTGACGGCGCTTGATTCTGAGTTCGGGAGCTGTTGGGGCATCCTCTGCAACCTGCTGTTGGAAACCAAGAGCTAGCTCTGCAGAGATCCTGATCCGGAAAGAAAGCTTCACCACGACAAACCCCGGAGGAATCAGGCCACAAGATATTCTACAAAGTTCTTCCTCTCTTTGTCTACTTTCATAACCAAGAAGCGGAACTCTGTTTGGCATCCGGAAGCAGAAGTTACGAATTTTCTTCCTCAGGCGTGCGACTCTGCTTCCCACAGTCTGCACCGACCCCCACTCACTGTTCTGGGTCCCCTGATCTTCTCCGGCATCTTTCGGCTTCCCCGTCAGTTCTGTTGCAAAGAAGACTCGTCCACGGTTCCAGCAGCTCTGGCGGAACCTGATTCGGAGTTTGGGAGCGGCCGAGACAACCTCTTCTTCCTTCTATTAGTAACCAGTTGCTGTCAGTCCGAGAATCAGCGTCCCTGTTCGAGCTCCTGCCCAGGCCAGCAGTGTCCACAGAAGAATTCAAAAAAATTCAGAGGCACTCTAGTTCCAGTAACAAAGATTTTCCCACTAGTCTCGCCCTGGGTAAAATTCTTGATCACATTCTGCAGCCACAGTACCGACTATCTGTTCACAATTGCCGAGAGAAGGCAGATTCAGCAAATTCACTTCATCATCGTTTTAGCCCTAGTTTTCCCCACCCCGCTTGGCCGGCTGAAGGCCCCTCCCTGCGTGGAGGTAGTTTTGATTGTAACTATCATCTTCCCTTCCCCACGATTCCCCACTTGCATGGGGTGTAGTGTTGTAATAGCTTAAACAGGTCAAGCTACCCCGGCGCGGCGTGTGGGGAACCCACGCTTCCCCGCTCGCCCTCGTCTCCGAGCGGTACTCTAATTTGTGCTTGTTCTTTCAATATTAGTTCATAAACTCCGCTGGCCGTGAATGAGAGCCCGATCCTTAAGCTCTTGTGCTATAAGTGATCACCGTGGGAAAAGAGAGAAACCGGTGCCTTTGGCACTTGGTCGGCCCCATTGTCTTAGGCTTCCACATCCATTGGGAATCAAGTCTTGGCCTTGCTGGCCCTCTACCAGCAAGGGTCCAACCCCTCAACCTCACCTTGGCATTGCCAAGTTACCCCGGGACTTGGGTGAGCGACGGGAGAGCGGTGGCCCAAATTGGCCCTTTTGATTGTGAATGTGCTTGCTTGTCTAAGTCCTAGGGGGTATCACATCAATTGGTATCAGAGCAAGTTTTAGACTTGTCTCTACTAAGTCTAGTCCTAGGGCCATTGCATTATTCACTTGTGCATCACCCTTGTACACCATCATGACTACCTCATACTTGGCATACTCACCACTCTTAGGCCCATTAGAAGCTTTTGTGTTTGATGGATCCCGCCCTAGCATATATCAAGAATGGGAAAATTTCATAGACCGACACTTTGGGAGGTTCACCTTATCGGGGCCTATCCAAGTCAACTATGCCAAGAGTTTGCTCTGGCGCCAAGCTAGGAAAGAATGGGAGTGCATTGTAGGTTTGAGAGAAGCCAAAGGGGAAGCACCCATTGAATCTTGGGTTGAAATGAAGGATGATCTTAGAAAGATCTATGCACCCCAATCCGGACCTTCTCAACCAACCACTCTTCCACCCCCAACCCCAACTCCAACCCAAGTACTTCCCCTATCAAGCCCAACCCAAGCCCGTCCAATCCGCTTCACCCCCCCCTTTTGGTGGAGAGGAGTCTCGCGCATCAGCTTTCCTCCTCCCTTCATTGCTTCCACCACAGCTCTACTGACTTAGCCATCGGAGGGTTTCGCCCCAGGGAAATCCCCTGGGCCCTCTGACGTGTTTCCCTGTCTTACAGTTCATTTACTGGTGATCCACGGCCCGCTCAGGACGCAGCGCGAGATCTCGCCTCTTCACCCTCAATTAACACCAAATAAATTCGGAAAAATACCAGACAAATTCCTAAAAATACAGGAAAATAGCCAGAAATTCCAGAATCAATAATAGAACAAAAACCATCAAGGATCCATTAAGGCACGGGCCTTACAGTCCCTCCCCCCTTACAGAAATTTCACCCACGAAATTTATAACAACCGAAAAGGAGGAAACTGAGAAAGGACTTATACCTTACTGGAATAAAAAAGGAAAAAGCTGACGCATCTCATCTTCACGCTCCCAAGTAGACTCATTACCAGAGTGACGCTGCCAAGCAATCCTTACCAGACGAATAACCTTATTTCTCAACCGCTGCTCACGACGGTCTTCAATTCTGATAGGAAATTCTGGCGTGGACAAATCAGCAGTCACCTCAGGCCATACTGAATCATCGAGAACATGAGAAGCATCTGGCACATATTTCCTCAATTGAGACACGTGGAACACATCATGAATAGCTCGCATAGCCGCAGGAAGTTGCAAACGATAAGCCACCTGACCAATAACTTCAACAATCGGAAAAGGGCCAACATACCGCGGACTAAGCTTCCCACGCTTCCCAAATCTGGAAACACCTTTCATCGGAGATATTTTAACAAACGCCATATCTCCAGGCTCAAATTGTAGTAGACGTCTGCGCTGATCTGCATAACATTTCTGTCGACTCTGAGTCGTCAACAATCTCTGCCTGATCAGACGAACTACATCATAACATTGCTGCACCATATCAGGTCCTGTCAACAATCGTCTCCAACATCAAACCAGTTCAGAGGAGTTCGACAAGGACGACTATAGAGTGCTTCATAAGGAGACATTCCAATACTGGAGTGAAAACTGTTATTATAAGCAAATTCAACAAGTGGCAAATGCTGACACCACGAACCCTGCCAATCAAGGCAACACAATCTCAGCATGTCCTCCAAAGTCTGAATAGTCCTCTCTGACTGTCCATCTGACTGAGGGTGATATGCTGAACTGAAAGCTAACTCAGTGCCCAAAGCTTTTTGGAAACTACGCCAGAAGTCGGAGGTAAAACGTGGGTCACGATCTGACACAAGTGAAACAGGAATTCCATGCAGTGGCACGATCTTCTGCATATACAACTCGGCCAACCTCTGCACATTCCAAGAAACCTTAATCGGCAACAATCTGGCAGTTTTAGTCAACCTATCGACCAACAACCAGATGCCATCAAAACCTTGAGAAGTCCGAGGTAAACCCACCACAAAATCTGTAGTAACATGGTCCCATTTCCACATCGGAATCTCTAATGGCTGAAGCAAACCACCTGGCTTTTGATGTTCAGCTTTAACTAACTGACAAGTCAAGCACTTAGAAATAAATATAGCCACGTCTTTCTTCATACCTGGCCACCAGAACTGCTTCTTCAAATTATGATACATCTTGGTGACACCCGGATGAATAGCAAAACGAGAACCATGGGCCTCACTCAGAATCTCAAGTCTTAAATCATCATCAGCGGGAACATACCATCTGCCTTGAAAACTAACAACTAGCTCCGTATTAAAATCCACATCATAACTTGATATAACACGAGCCAAATCAGAATCAGCCTGCTGGGCATCTTTAATCTGATGATATAAAGCTGAACCCAAAACCAAGCTAGCACAAACTGCCATCTTCGGATCAACAGGAAACTCTGCACTGAAAGCCTCGCTTGGAAGCTGTTCCCATAATTTCCATTCGTGAAGCAACAAACGACTGACCTGTACTTTCCTGCTCAGAGCATCAGCCACCACATTCATTTTACCCGGCTGATAGGAGAGTGTGAAGTCAAAGTCTTTCATGAATTCCATCCATCGCCTCTGCCTAAGATTCAAATCCTTCTGGGAGAAAATATACTGTAAACTCTGATGATCAGTAAAAATCTGAAATTTCTCACCATACAGATAATGTCTCCAGATCTTTAAGGCAAAAACAACTGCAGCTAACTCTAGATCATGCGTGGGATAATTTCCTTCATGCTGTTTCAACTGCCGGGATGCATATGCGATAACTTTACCATGTTGCATCAGCACTGCACCCAAACCTACTCGAGAAGCATCTGTACAGACCATAAATCCACCCGAGTCAGAAGGCAAAGTCAACACAGGAGAAGAAGTCAATAGCCTTTTTAATTCAACAAAGCTAGCCTCACACTGATCCGACCAGACAAAAGACACATCCTTATGAGTCAATCTAGTCATCGGGGCTGCAATCTTCGCAAAGTCTTGAATGAATCTGCGGTAATACCCAGCCAAATCTAGAAAACTTCGAATCTCTGTTACAGTTCTCGGTCTCTGCCAACTCAAAATAGCATCAATCTTTGCGGGGTCCACTGCCACTCCATCACTAGAAATCACATGACTAAGAAAATGAATTTCCCGAAGCCAGAATTCACATTTACTGAACTTCGCAAAAAGCTCGTGATCCCTTAGAGTCTGCAGAACGATTCTCAAATGCTGCACATGATCTCCATCAGAGGCAGAATAGATCAAAATATCATCAACAAAGATCACCACGAACTGGTCCAGAAATGGACGAAAGATACGCTGCATTAGGTCCATAAAAGCTGCTGGGGCATTAGTCAACCCAAACGGCATGACTAAAAATTCAAAATGACCATATCGAGTGCTGAAAGCAGTCTTCTCCACATCAGATTCCCGGATCCGTAACTGAAAGTAGCCAGATCTGAGATCAATCCGTGAAAAGACAGTAGCAGACTGTAACTGGTCAAACAAATCATCAATCCTGGGAAGCGGATACTTATTCTTGATAGTCACCTGATTCAGCTGCCTGTAGTCAATACAAAGCCTCAGGCTTCCATCTTTCTTTTTCACAAATAGCACTGGGGCACTCCACGGAGAAAAACAGGGACGAATATAACCTTTTTCCAGTAACTCTAGTAGCTGTGCTCGCAGTACTTTTAATTTAGCTGGGGCCATTCGGTACGGTGCCTTTGCTAAGGGGCCGGTACCTGGAATCAGTTCAATCACCATCTCTATCTCTCGCTCTGGGGGCAAGCCTGGCAACTCGCCAGGAAATACATCAGGGAATTCACAGACAACCAGAATATCACAAACATCCCGTCGTGATTTTTCAACAATAACCACTGAAGCAAAGAATCCCTGACAGCCTGCGCTAAGCAACCTATAGGCTCGAATAGCAGAAATAATCATACGAGAAGATCGGGATCGAATACCTTGAAAATAAAAGGCTAATTTTCCCTGTGGCTGAAAATAGACTTTCTTCGATCTGCAGTCAACCACAGCTCCATAATGCTCCAACCAATCCATTCCCAGAATAACATCATAATCTGCCAACTGCAACGCATACAATCTTACCGGCAACTGGTGATTATCAATCATCACAGGAGATTCTTCCAGGCACAAAGGTGTAACCATGAAATCTCCAGAAGGAAATTCAACAAACATCTCACAAGATACCTCGGAAGTCGGTTCCTCAATACAGGCCATGAAATCCTCAGAAATAAAAGAGTGAGAAGCACCAGAATCAAATAAGACACGAGCTGAATGACCATAAAGCATAATCGTACCTTCCACAAGATGGGACGCAACAGCATCAGCTCTAGTCAAATGAGAAACCTTTCCTTTCTGCTTCTTAGAACCAGCTGAAGATTGCTGAGAAGATGCCGACGCTTGAGAGTAAAATTGTTGTTGAGCTTGCGGTGCAGGAGGTCTGAACTGCGACTGCTGAGGTTGAGAAAACTGAGGAGCTTGCAATTGTTTCGGCCTCAGCGGGCAATCCCGAACCACATGACTAGGCTGGTCACAACGAAAACACACCACCGGAAGAGAGCACGGCTGGCCCTTATGATGACCACCGCATCTCCGACACGTCCATGGCTGACTGACAGCTGAGCTCTGCCGAGTCTGAGAAGAAGGTGCTGTCGGCTGTTGAACTGCATCTGTACCGGACGGCTGCTGGAAAAACTTCTTCTTCTTCTTCTTGAACCTTTTGTATAGGGGTTTGGAAGGAGAGGAAGCACTAGAAATCTCTGACTGGACCGAGGGAACACCTGGCACTGGCGGTCGGTAAGTCTGCTGAGACTGAACTACCGGCTGCACTGATCCTGCCTGAGGATACCCACCTGGTCTAGTCATCTCCAGCTCTAAATCCACCGCTGTCTGGCACGCACCATCAAGATCCGCAACACGACTGGCGATAAGAGGCATCTTCAATTCAGGCCTCAAACCTCGCAAAAATTGCTGGGTTTTCAAAGCTTCACTGGCCAGCACATGGGGCGCATACTGACCCAATTCCATAAACTTATTCCGATACTGAAGCACAGTCATACTGCCCTGCGCCAGCTCCATAAATTGATACATCTTGTCCATCTGAAGACAAGCAGGAGTATAGGCGCGCTCGAAAGCAGCAACAAACTCTGCCCAAGTGATCTGCCGAAGAGGTCTTGAATGAAAGGTAATCTGCCACTCGGCTTTCCACCACGTGATGGATGTACCCTGGAGTTGAAAAGCAGCAAGCATAACCTTTTCATCTTCAGCACACTCCATCGATACGAACACATGCTCTATCGCATCCAACCATTGCCTTGCCACCTCTGGATCAGCTTGACCATCGAAAGCAGGCGGATTGAACATAAGAAATTCTTTCAATGCCTTGCCTCGACTGCCAGGCACTTCAATAGGAGGAGCAACAATCGGCGCTGGAGGAGGAACAACTGGAATGACAGAAACTACATGAGGATGTGCAGAACCACTATCTTCCCTGGGCGCATCTCGAGGAACACGAGGAGCTCGAGGGGGTCTTCCTCGACGGGGAGGCATAATTACACTGCCAAAACACAGATCAATCACAATTAATCAATCATACGGAAAACATCCTATGCCAGCAATAGACGACAACAGGACTAGCTCTGGACAAAGCGTAAATTTCAATTCCTTACACAAATCCTCAACTAATGCTCTGATACCAACTGTAACGACCCAGAGTTCAGGATACTGATATACCGATAACATCGATACACCGATACCAAGAACTGGGGAAGCCACCCAAGAGGCTGATGAGGCCCCTGAAGGGTTAGTAGAAAAGTGCTGAGGGGTATGCATAACGAATTGGAATTTGGAACTCGCAATTTACAATTAAGTAAAGAAATTAACACAAGTGCGGAAGCAATTCAAAATAAACAGAGTGATATATATATACACTAGTCCAGAGAAGCAAGAGTACTAGTCCACTGGTACAACTACACGGGGCATACCCCGGCAAAAGTACAACCCAAGCCCAAAAGGCAGCTCGACTAACGCTGGCAGCTAAGCACGATCTCCGAACTAACTCACAAAACACCGGGAGACGGCGGGCGCGGCTCACCTGAAAGGAGAAACGGTGAGTCACAGCCAGACTCAGTAGGGGTCACGCGGATCCCTACCTCGCACTAAACAAGCATACATGCATAAATAAGGCAAGTAGAGCATGCATTTAAATAAGCTAATAGGCAATGGCATGAATAACTACTCAAGTAAAGCTGTAAACTCTAACTACGCAAGTGTAACAGCTAAAACATGCCACAGCTAAATAATGCAACGATTAAACTAAATCTACCAAAATAGTAGGAGCCTTAACTAATCCAGGCAACAAGGAAGGACAACCACTGGAGCAGAAACCAGAAGCGTCCACTGACGACTTACACTGCGTCTCAAGCACTCACAGTCGTCAAAGCGACAAGCTAAGCGCGTAAACAGTACCAAACCAAGTGACCAGTCGGAGTGGCACCCGTCGGTGTCAGTCCACAGTCTCCGACCACGTGTGCACACACTAACTCTAGCCTGAGCCAGGCCCTCTAGCTAGTTTTCTCCCTTGGTAGGACGCTACCATTGGCTGGGAGCCCACGGAACTAGCTTATAAACCGTGCATGGGAAACACACCCCTCCGCTATCCTCAAGCGGGTCAGCACTCAACAGACCTTAGGGCAACAACAGTGGCTCCGTTGAATGGAAAGAAAAGCTACTCTATTGGTATAAGAAACATGCCGTCGAATATTAAAACAATATAAACATGGCATTAATTCATAATGGAACGCAAAACGAAAGGGCTGGCAACATATTAAAACCATCAGGGAAGCGGCGGTCGGATGTCCACGCGCTATTTGGAAGTGACGGTCGGGGACTGGCGCGTTACACCAAGAACGACGCGCTGGTCTCCATCCGTTACTTCCACCTGAGTTCCAGCTCGAGGGACCTAACAGGGAGAGTGACGGTGGGGGTCCTATGCGTTGCTTCGAAGCGACGCGCGGGAGCTCCGCCGTTACTTTCACCCGAGGCCAAAATTCAACGTACCATATTTAAAAACCGCTAGCAGGCGAAGCGACGCCCCAACCCAGGCGCGTCGGACTGAAACGACGGTCGGTCGACTGGCCGTCGGGCGCACCGCCTGACCGGGTCAACACAAAACAATGCACGAGTAACGGATGGAGCTCCCACCGTTACTCTCCAAATGACGCGTCCTCGACGGGCCGTCGTTTGGAAACGACGCACACCCCAAAGACCGTCAGGCGTGTGACGGTTCCTGGCAGGACCGTCACACCACCTGGAACACGGGCGGGTACGGTTTGAAAACCGAAGCCCTCCCGGACGATAGAAATCGTCGGGTAATGCCGTAAAAACCTGTAACCTGTCAAACCACACATGCTAAACAACACTATCAAGCTCAAAACACCCGCATGCATCAACCCAAACCCACTAAACGGCTAAATTACTCATTTATACCAAAAATGGGGAAAATGGCCAAATGCATACAACGGTAAGCCTAAACACGAAATGAATTACCGGGAAAGCTCCTAGCGAGCTCAGGATTCCATCCCCCTACCTCTTGCAAGCCGAAACGGGCGAAAAGGCCGCATGCACCGAGGTAGGCTCACCGAGCTTCCAAGCTCTAACCCGCTCCCACGATCACCGAACCGTGCCGAAGTGGACACCTACGCGTTCCTCTCGACGCGAGGAATCCAACGGCGCCAACCTTGTCTCAATCCGACCTCGTCTCGTCCGCGATCCCTAGGAAGGGGAGAGGGACGATCGCATGGAGGAGAGAGAGAGAGAGGGTGAGAATGAGAGATCGACGGGGGAGAGAGGGTGAGAGAGGGATTAAAAGAAAAAAGAAATTAAAAATATATATAATATAATTATTATATATATTAAAATCTCATTAATTCTAATAACCCTCAATTAACACCAAATAAATTCAGAAAAATACCAGACAAATTCCTAAAAATACAGGAAAATAGCCAAAAATTCCAGAATCAATAATAGAACAAAAACCATCAAGGATCCATTAAGCACGGGCCTTACACGTCGAGTATGAAGCGAGATTTTCTAGATTGGCCCGATATGCACCACACTTGGTTAGCACGGAGAAAATGATAGCAAAGAGATTTATGAATGGCTTGAAGGTGGAACTTATACCTCAACTAGCTCCACTAGAAATTCAAACATATACGGAGATGGTTAGAAAAGCTCAACTCTTGGAAGATGCTATAGATATGATGGAAAGAATCAAAGGAAAGGCCGCCAAGAAGGACTTACCAAATGGACCCAAGAACAAGGAAAACATGAACGACAAGAAGAGATTTAATGAAGGCAACAAATTCTATGAAAATAAGAAACCCCGGAATAAAGATCGACAAATTGTTTCGGCCAAGGGGAAATGCGAGCATTGTAAGAAGGGAAGGCACAATCCGGACGAGTGTTGGTATAAACTTGGAAAATACATCCGTTGCGGAAGTAGAGATCATAAAATTGCTCATTGTCCACTCTTAAAAGAAGAAACACCACAAGTACTGGAAGGTAACTTGATAAATCTATTTCACCCATAAATTGCATTAGTTAGGTATTGTAATCTTAGCACTTAGCATGCATGTGAATGATCTAGTTAGAATACATTATTTTGGACATGGTGATTTTACCCCACTAATTTTGGAAGAAAAATCATATGAATTTGGGGACCAAATTCTTTTAAGTGGGGGAGGGTGTAGCACCCCAGAAATTTATAAAGAATAAATAGTAATGTTTGAAATAAAATTTTGATAAAAAGAAAGTGGGCCTCTTGTGAAATACAAATAAATAATTAAGCAAGAGGATCGAACCCGACTCTGGTAACCAAGATAACCATGAAAATTAAAAGAGTAAATAAATAACAAAAGTTATTAGAAATAGGGTCCATAAGTTCTACTAAGTAGTTTAGTCAAAAAAAAACCTATTGTAACTTTAAATAAAGGTTTAATGCTTAAACCATGTAAATCTATAAGTAGTTAAAAGGCCTAACACACATTTATAAAACATAAAATCCTATATGAGTATATAGATGGGCCATGATAAAAGCAACTAATGGACCTTAAAATAAAATTGGTGGAGCTTGGATAGGCTAAATGGGCCTTACGTATGTTAGAAGAATGGGCCTTTTAAGGTATATATATATATAAATTCTTAAATAGTTAAAAGCCCAGCCTAATTGTTATTAAGATGAAAAAGGGATTTAACTCAAAATGAGCCTTAAAAGAGGCTATATCAAAAACATAAATGGGTAAGGTCCATATATATATGGTCTACAATTAGTTTATAATTTTAAGTGATTAATGGACCTAACATGTACAAGACTAAAGCCCAACCAAAAAGAGATAAACTCTAAATGGGCCTTTAATAAAGTAGGGAAGGGGCCAACCCAAATTATAAAATTTAGAACTTGAACCTACATGGGTTTCACATATTAACCTAAGGATAGTGGGCCTCTAAAGAGAGTATATACGAAAATGCAATAATAATGGGGTTCTCGAGATATATATATTCAAACACCAAATGCACGTTTGATGGTGGATTTAGCATTAGGTTTCTTTTCGTTTGAAAAGGCAAGCGGCTGCATATGGGGAAAGGTTACGCTCAACCATGGGAAGTCCTAATTCTAATAGAATACGTGCCATGGCTTCAAAACTCTATAAATAGGACTCCAGGCGATGGTGAAGCCATCTAACTTGCTGCTGCCGCTATTGCACGTAGAAGCTAATAAGCTTCTTTTCTTCATCTTCTCCTTCCTGCTGCTACGGTGCGTGGAATGCTACCCTTCTTCATCCAAAGGCGTGTAGTTGCTGTAGCTGCTACTTCGCATGAAAGTTGCTACTGTTATCGTGAAGGGAAGAAGGGAGAGTTCTTCTTTTCCTTCTTACTCTTCCTCTGCTATTGAACGAGTTGCTGCAAAACGCATCGTCATTTTTTGTTCTTCTTCTTCCTTGATAAAGTAACGTATCAGGTAGGCAATCTATCAAGCATAATTATAAAACAACTAACATGCTAGATGTATAGAACATGTAGGTATTATCATGAAATTTCTTGCTACGTGATTCTTTATCTATAGCTTGAGTTTTTACGTTTTTGCATGAAAAAGGAATTAGCGACCACATCCTGGTCGTTAATTCAATAAGAAACGCCCACGTGAAGGAGCGCTAATTAAACAACGACAGTACAACTGTCGTTAATTCCTGTGTATTAATATTAATCACAGCACATTAAAAATTTTTATATCTATCTAACCTTTTATCTAAAAATTGTGAAGTGCATATGATTAGAATCCCCATGATTATTCCTAAATTTTCGTGCATATAAATGTTGCATTGACTATAAACATTAATTAGTTAAACAATTTAATATGTTTTAACTATATACTCGGTGAATTATAAAAATTACTGTAGCTTGATAGTTATGGGATTTTACCTTAACGATTTGTTCGTGGCCGTCGGAGTATCCTTTGGCCATGAAAATTTATGGGCGTACTATTGGGGTGGAGACCGAGGTAGTGAAAGTGATTACACCATTTTTCGTGTCCCCTATCTCAAGATCTCCCGTCTCTCAATGAAAATTTATTTTGAACGTCTGGTTAGGTAGAATTTTTCGAGCCCGTCATTTCGGTATATTATAAGCTTGATTCCGACATAGTTACGTCGAGAAACGAGAGGGTTGAAAAATAGATTTTTTTGAAATAACGACCAAACGAAGGTCATCAAATTTGTATTTGACGCCACTGTACTATGGCGTCAGATTAACTAATATATATATATATATATATATATCATGTATGTATATCTTTGAAAATTCATATTTATTAAAATCTGTAACAGAAAATTATAAAAAATATATTTTTGGAATCTTTGAATTTTTCTCCTAATTATCATATATTATATTTTTCTAAATTATTTTATGTAAATTAATGTCTCTTTGAATGTACATTTTTGAGATTATTCAATTAAATAGATATTGACGTGAATTCTTGTTAAATAAATTAATTTAAAAATCATAAAATTAACGTCCCTCCAAGGGGACGCTAATTAATAAATGACGTCACCCACGGGCATCAAATAATATAAGTACTCGTGATAGTGTTCGTCATAGAGAGATGAATGTTATATTTCCTCATGAATGCTCTTGACTAACTTGAGAAAGTACTTGATTAGATCTTGCTATACTCTCTTGATCATCATCGTCCTCACTCTTCATGAGTTTATCTAGCATCTTGCTTACTCGTTTGTTTATTATAGTTCTTGAATTTATCTCGTGTTATTATAGTTCTCGCTTTCTATATCTTGCATGACCTGCATGAGCATGTTAAACTGTAATTGACTTAAAGCTAGCTTGGAAACATGAGATATTAAGTCCTACTGAGCGTTCGCTGACCCTGCGTTTTCCAATATTTTTCAGGTAATGACCTTAGTGACGACGAGACCAAACAGGATGGGCAAGGGCAAGAGTGAAGTGAACTCTGACATCTAGATGAACCGTCTAGTCTGGTTATCTTGCGTCTTATGTCTCATTATAGTTTTTCTTTATTGAGTCTTTTTGTTTATTACGGGCCCGAATATGTAAAGAACTTATATTTGAAATGGAATTTGTTATTTTGTCTAAATTGTGTTTTGTAGAATGACTATGCTCTGATTGACATGACTGTTTAACTGCCACGTTCCGAGCAAACGACACGTTCCGCTACTATCGGTTCGGGGCGTGACACAGGTGATATATGTCATTTAATGTCAAGAACCATTGGTAAGAGACTTACCTTGTTATAGCATCAATCTCACCATGGGTATTTCATATACCTCTCATTAATACACCTCATTCATGCACCTTAAACATGAAACCCTTTAGTTTGAATGTGGCTTGCAATTGAAGGTTCCTTAAGTCTCTTTTGCATTGTTCATAAATGATTCTCATGTGTAATCTTCAAAAGTGAGCATTGAACTTCTTTAAGGACATGTCAGTCTCTGAACCTTCCAAATGTACAAACTAAGTTAAACCAAACCCAAAATGCATGGAATAGATGAGGACATGAATATCTTGACTTATGGATATGTTTCTTTGGCCTAACACTTCATTTTTGCAGGTATGGGTCATTCCGGTCGACCAAGACCATAGGGCCGGTGGACCAGAATTGCCAGAACCGAAAAGTTACAAAATCTCAGGAACCGATCGACCGCCCCAGGATGTCCGGTCGACCGCCCCTTGTCCGGTCGACCGACCGGATATGTCCGGTCGACCGTTCTTCCAGAATTCGAAAGAACATCCACTGTAAAACTTCCGGTCGACCGACCCAAGTGTTATGGTTGACCGACAGCCTCGAGGCCCCTTTAGTTGACTTCGATTTCAAGCTCGTGGAGAGGAATCTTTCACCCATTTCTTTAATCCCACTGCCCCCAATCTAGGAGGGATTTGTGGATCTGGTTTGGGGCTTGTCTATGGACCATTCAAGGGATATAAAACATTTCATTGGAGCCATAAACCCTAACCATCCAAGAGGGCTTCAAAGGGAGATCAAGAGGGTGCTGTCCAAGGAGGAAGAAGAAGGGTACTGTAGCCGTGAATAGTACTTCGTGCATCAAGTGTTCTTCATCCATTCTCAACCCATTGAAGGCATATCTAAAGCCAACCTCCTCCAAGAAGGAAGAGAAGAGCTAAGCAAGCAAGCAAGGATTCCAAGAAGAGTGCCTAAGGGAGAAAGAAGAGAAGCCAAGCAAGCAAGAAAGGAGAAAAGCTAAGCAAACATGGATTGAAGCTTCGGTCAAGTGAAGATTGAAGATACATTCAAGATCCACAACATGCATTCAAGGGGAACTCAAAACAGAAGTTTTCTAAACTAAGCCTCATCATCTTTATGTTTTGGGTGTTGTATTTGTGTTCGTCATAAACTGAAGAACTTGTGTGTGTGTGGATCGTTATTAGATCCATGGTCATGTGTGTGTATGTCGTATTTGATTCATGTGTGTGCGTGGATCTTCCTAGATCTACGTTTGTGTGTGTGTGGGTCTATTTAGATCCGTTCTATCTCGTATGTGTGGATTGCTGCACTTGTGGCAGCGGGTGTTTGTGTTGGTGATCTGATTATCGGATCGTGTTGGAGACTTCGTCTCCGTGTGTGTGTGTGTGTGTGTGTGTATTAGGGCGTGTCCCCGTGTGTGTGTGTAGGCGTCATCCTGCGTGTGTGGTTGGAGTGTCGTCTCCGTTTGGGGATTTATCCCCGAGTGAAGCCTCACCGGGTTTAGTGAGGGGTGGACGTAGGACTATCGTCATTGCATCCGAACCACCTTAAAATCGCTGTGCATTGTGGTTTGGATTGTGTGGTATGATTCATTTCTCCTACCTCCATTCTGTGTGAACGTTAGTGTTCATTGTATTCTAACTTGTAGTTAGATAGATTTCAACTTCCTAGTTAGTGTTTTATCACATATTTTAAAAAGGCCAAAAGTTTTCTTAAAATTGGTAAACACCCAATTCGCCCCCCTCTTGGGTGTCATTGATCGCGGGACTTCAATTGGTATCAGAACCAAGGCTCTAATTTCATAGATCTAACGATCTAGAGAGATCCAGATCAGTGACTACCATGATGTACACCTTGAACTCTCCACCGGTGTTTGATGGTTGCAATTTCGATTTGTGGTTAGGTAGAATGTGCAGTCTTGTCAACTCATATGACCCTAAGCTATGGAAGCTTATTTTATATGGTCCTTATGAGTTGCCTAAGGACAACAATGTCTGGACTGAAAATCAAAACATGATCAAAATTATTTGGCGTTAAAGTTGCTAATTGCTACAGTTGATTATAATTATTTCCCCTTTGTCTCCCATTGCATATCCGCGAAGGAAATACTGGATGGATTAACAGACATCAAGGAAGAGCACAAAGACAGATGTCTTGTAGCGGGCACGAGTGATCAAGAGAGTGATCAGCAAAGTGGATCAAGCTCAAAGGTAAATTCTGACTCTGATTATGAAGATGAATTTAGCTATGAAGAGTTGTTGATTGCGTATGATGATCTTACTGATAAATACAAGAAGGTAAAATCGAAAAACATAAAATTGAAGAAATTTGAACATACTTCTCTTGAGAATGCTTCTTGTAATAAATGTTCGAAACTTGAAAAGGAGAATAGTGTCTTGTTAATTCAGAACTCCTTACTTGAAAACAATGTGAAAAGTCTTGAAAAACTTCAAAAAGAAAAATTTTCATGTGATAAATGCTCAGAATTGAAAATTGAAAATGAATCTCTTTTGATTGATATTAAAAATCATGAAGAAACCAGTTCATGTATGAGAGAAGAAAATGAAGAATTGAAACAGTTGAACAATGTCATTTCTGAAGGATTGCTTGTCTTTGAAAAAGGGAAATGTGTGAATGTTGTTGAATGTGAAAATTGCATTTGTTAGAACAAGAAGTGGAGAGCTACAAAATCATCAATGCCCAATTGAGTGAGGAAGTCAGCTCTTGTAAAAATGAGATTGCTTCCTATGAATTGCACATTTCATCACTTGAAAAAGAAATCTCTGACTTGAATGCTTCATTGTCTGGCTTTGTGAATAGTTAAGAAAACTTGGACAAATTGTTGGGGATAAAAGTGAATCTTCAGAGGGAAGGGCTGGGCTATAATCCTGTGAACAAAAAGAATTTTAAAAATAAAGTTTACACATCTTTTGTGCACAGTTCTAACATAGCCTGCACATCAAATGAGTCTCTACATCAATGTTCCTCACAGACAACAAAAAGATCAAATGAAAATCTGAAAAAGAAAAATCATGTTGCACACACACATGCCTCCACAAAGAAAAATAATTTGCATCAAAAATCCAAAAAAGCTGCAAGCACCTCCATGCATGTTGAACATACTTCTTCCACACACACACAACCAATTAGAAAGAAACTCACATATTTTTATTGTGGAAAACATGGACATGCTTTGCACAATTACTTCATTATGAAGAATGATGACTCGAGAGCATGTAGAAACCAAGCTGTTTTGAAAAATGCAAAGAAAGTCTTCACCACAAAACCTTCCATGCATTATAATCACCGTGGTAAAAGGGGTTATACAACTTCACATTGCTGGTTATTGTTGAAGAGAAAGAACTCCCATTCAACACATCATGCTCACCCACACAAACCAGTAGAACCAATAAGAAAGAAAAATGTGATGCCAGGTGCTTCTCTCCATCACTTTGGTAAATCTGAGAATGTTAAGCATGATTGTTTTCTCATGAAAAATAATGACTTGAATGTTGTTAAAAATTAGAAATTACATGCCAATGTTGCGGCTAACCCACAAGGACCCAAAAGGATTTGGGTACCTAAGAATGGCAAATGAGAAATCTATTTTGTAGGTGTACCTTGGAAATATGAAGCATGAAACATGTTTTCATTCAAGAAGGTAAGGCACACGGGTCAAGTGGCATAAGCAAGGTTAAAAGAAAAACAAAAATGGAATCTGAGCACTCAGGTGATATCTCTCCTACTCTCTCCAGTGACTGTGTAAGGTTTTGATTCATTTTGAGTCATATAGTCAGGTAGTCTTGCATATGTCCGTACATGCATTTCATTCATGGTTGTTTGCATATTTGTGCATATATCACTTGTCATGTAGCATCTTGTTGTAGGGGAGCTTGAAGACTCTTCAAATCATGATTTCACTACATATATTTAGTTTGCATACGCCTTCACATGATGTTGCCTGCTTACACCTTCACATGCACTTCATACACAGTTAGTTGCATACTTCTGTGCAGACCACTTGTCATGCAGCACATTGTTGAAAGGGAATTTTGAGAACACTCAAATTAATTTTCAATTCATACATTAAGTCAATCATATGTCTTCAAATCCTGTCGTGAAAAAGTTCAACATTGTGAACTCATGTTATAACCCATGCAACTCTCTTGCCTTCATCTCATCCATGACTATATGTTGCATTAGAATTTCATTGACCATCTTGCATTCATGCACACACTAAGGGGGAGCAACCGCATTCGTCATATAGGCTTAATGTTTAGGTTCACACATGAGTCATGCATTGCATCTAGAGCTATCTAGGGGATGTTGGTTGTTAAAAGAATTTGTCATGTCATTGTTAATAAATTTAAATCGAAACTGACAAATCAAGTCTTTTTGTTCTTGGATGTAGATTACACTCCCAAAATCCAAAAGATGATGGGCTAGTCATGGTCGAGCTTGAATCAACTAGAAGAATACTTTACAAGAATGAAAAATGATGAGAACCCTCTCAAGTTGCTACAAGAAGATGGGATACGTTGTGTAGAATAACTTTCAAGATCGACTCAAGTACAAGACAGTGAAAGTCTTATACGTGTTGAAGCAAGTACCCAAGACATGGTATGAAAGGCACGCATCTCTTTTAACCAAGAATGGGTTCAATAGGTAAGGTTGATCAACCACCTCTCACAAGACAAATCAGGTAAAAGACTTCTTAGTGGTTCAAGTACATGTGGATATTGTCATTTCTGAGCTACTAATAATGCCTTTTGTGAAGATTTTGTAGTGACTATGCAAGGAGATTTTAAAATACTCTCATGAGTAAACTGAATTTCACTCTTCTTTGGATTGTAGGTGAAAGGCTTGGAAGAAAATGGATTCTCAAGGCAAAGGTAAGAAAGTAAAATCTGAAATATCAACCCTCGTGAGGTTGGTGATCTTAGTGATTGAAGGATTCCAATCTTGTCTCCTGAACTAAGGTAATTCAACCTTGTCAATTCATGCAATGGCCGTCTTTATCACTTGGTGACACACTCAAGTGACAAGGTATTGATTCTAAAAACTTGAATTGTCATTTACTAGCATGTTGTGATGAATGTGCCTAATTGATTGAATCACATTGAAAATCTTGAAAGATGTGTATGAAGTGGTTGCATATTGAATATTCTTAATTTGAATTGCATGATCACACTTGAATTGAATTGCATATCTGGTATATCAAATGGCGTCTGTGGAAGAGTGGATCATGTCCAATTGGAAGCATTCCCTATGCGTGAGCTGGGTTGTAACGACCCGAGAATCCGATTACCGGGAAAGCCTGATAACCCGAGACTCGCACCGCCACCCACGAGTCCGAAGACTCGGAAGGGTTAGAAGGATGGTGTGGAAACTACACAAGTATCACAAATAATTACAGAATTAAATAGTTATATAAATAAGTAGGAAATGAATTAACGTTTTACATGGTCCACAATATAACAATAAAATAATAACAGTAGTCCACAACTAGTACAGAGACAAGAAAAGAAAGTACAGCTACACGGGGCATACCCCGGCTCTGACCTCTGGCACTAATGCTGGGCACCTGAACCACCCTGAGCCTTAGACGAACTCCCCTGAAGCCTCGCCTCGCCTGAAACACGGTGAAAACACGCAGGGAATGAGTCTCGGAACAAGACTCAGTAGGGATCACTCGAACCCTACCTCGCAAACGGAGAAACCGCTACGCTAGCAGTAAGCGAGTACCTCAAAAAGGGAAACCCTGCCATCTACAAAGTACCGGTCTCACGGCACGAAAATCGACACACGTGCCACGGTGAAATAACCGGAACACAACGGCCAACACGGCAGAAACCCGAAGGTCGAAGTCATGCGGCTGACAGTCTGACACTCCCGACTCGACAGGAATACCTCCCACTAGAAGCACAGCCGGTAGCGTCCCCTGACGACTTACACCGCACCGCAGGTGAACTGCTTGACATGTTAGTACCTACCCGAGACACAGACACCGAACAAGTACCACAAACAAGTGACTAGCTAGGGTCACGCTCGTCAGCGTGTGTCCAACTTCCCCCAACCACGTGTGCACACACAAACCGCGCGTCCCTGGTCTGGCCCTCTGACTGGTTTTCCCCTTAGCCGGACTCTGGCTACAGATCTGGGGCCCGACGGAAACCAGTCTAAAAACCATCTCTAAGGGTCGGCCCGTACACCACTCCCTGGTGAGACCAGCACCGCGTACTGGTGGGCTACGACTAGTAGAGGGTCACTGAAGGAGTAGACTCTCAAGTCAATGGAAAACCACGTCCGCATCCGATGACGTACGGGGACCACCCCACGTACCTGCACCGTCGCACGGTGACCACAGTCGGAACAGACACGGGGTTGCAAACCACCCGGGGCAACCCAGTGCCTGACGGTCTACCCTAGACGCGTCACAGGACTCTGACGGTCTAGGCGGGACCGTCATAGACGCCTGACGGTCTTAGGCTGGACCGTCACAGGACCCTGACGGTCCAACGTAGACCGTCACACTCCCAGTGTAAAACAGAGTGTAACGCACCTACCCTGGTGCGTTACAGACTGTGACGCGCCTATGCAGGTGCATCATAGGGAAAAACAAAGGCAAGCTGTGACGCGTGCCACTCGGTGCGTCACAGCATGTGACGGTCCACACCTGGAGCGTCACACACATGTAACGGTCCAGCCCTGGAGCGTCACATTGCCTAGGGGTTGAATAACCCTGACGTACCCACGCTGGGCCATCACAAGGCGGTGACGCGCCAGCCCTGGTGCGTCACACGCCTTGACCCCCAACGGTCAAACCAACGGTCGGATGCCAACGGTCGCGACGCTCTGACGGCCCACCCCAGGCGTGTCACACGCCTGTGGTGGTCTATCGTGGGACCGTCACACTCCCAGACCCCAGTTGGCTAAACAAGGGCTGTGACACACCCGTCCAGGCGTGTCAAACGGTGTGACGGTCACTGGAAGGACAGCCACACCCGCCCGACGGTGAAACGGCGGGGAAAGCCCAAAAAACCCGACCACGCCCCCATGCCTCCACCGGAGAGGGGGAAATCAAAGGGGAAGAGCCCTGGGGACCCCTAGCATGATACTAGGCCACCAAAATATGAAATCGCGGGCTAAATCCATAGATCGAGCGAGCTCTCCCCAAATCATGGAAAACCCCAAACCCGCTTAATCAAGCCCCTCTCGGCCTCCCCTCAGCCTATAAATCACGGAAATGAACGGCAGGGAGCTAGGGAACGTCACCCTACCTCAATAGAGCGAATGCTCCACCGAATCGTTACCGAGATCACGAAGAACGCTTTGAAAACCCTCGTCCCTTCATGGTTCCCCACAAGCCTTACACTGCCACGATCACCTCGTCGTCGCCCACGTCGTCAAGCCGTCGCCCCGCACCGTCTGCAGCCGGAAGGGGACGTTGCCGCGGCCGAATGAGAGAGAAAGAGAGAGGGAGGGGTGGTGGTCACGGTGGGGAGAAGAGAAGGAAGAAGAAGAAGAAGAAGAAGAAGAAGAGGGTGGGGAGAGAGAGAGATAAGAGTATTTATAGAAAATCTAAAAATTCTAGAAAATACCAAAAAATAGAAAATTACATTTCTGGGATCCTCAGAACGCACCGATCGCAATGGTACCACTCGTGCCCAGGTGAACGACCCGGTTCACCCGCAGCGAGGTTCCGAAGGAATAACCGAAACACACACCGGTAATCGAAAAACACGCGCGGAAAAATCGCGGAATGCTTCCGGGCCTCCGAAACAACTCCGGATCGCGCCGATCTGAACAAAAAAGATGCCCGAAACGAAATTTCGGACACAACGGAGCCGGACACTCCGAGAAACCAGATCCGAGACCCATGGAGAAGGATCCGAAAGGTCCAAGATATTACATGGGTCTTCGGACTAAAATCTCCGCCTCGTACCAGATATTGACGATTGTGACTGACTTATGAATGGTTGATTTGTGAATGAAACCTTGACCTGAGCTAATTATATTGAAAATATATATTTGATCAAATGATCTAAACATTCAGCTTCTGGATGATTTCTCATTTCAAAACTTGTGAAAGACCTTTGAAAATCTATTTTTGAACAATTCTGAAAATTAGGTTGCATTGCTTAATTTTCTCATTTAAACACCCTTATTTCATAAAGGTCATGTCATGAAAATGTTTGTTGACACATTAATATAATGTGAATGCTCCAATGTGGAATTTGCCTCATGGTTTGAAGATCAAGCCCTCCTATGCTACATTTGCATCTTGCATCACATGCTCATCTAGGCATAAGTTGCATGCATTACAATTCATGCATTAGCTGAAGTTAGTTCATTCAATTGGTATCAGAAGTTTTGCACCACATTACACTCTATCTTGGCAGGTTGCATTTCATTATTATATGATCAAAGGTTGCATTGCATTAGAACTCATGCATTAGCTGCATTCTAGTTCATTCAATTGGTATCCATTTGATTGGTATCAGTTGCATATTTGCATTGCATGTTGCATATATTCCCTCTGTGTGCTTGCTTGATATTATATGCTATTCACCCCCATCCCTTGGCATTTCTATGGTTTTATATCCTCTTGATAAATAATACTACATTTGAGTCATTATTGGAGTGTTTCATGTCGTACACTCTGGGGGAGTTCATATTTCATAAGTGCATCTATTTAGGGGGAGTTACACTGTTATGTATTCATGATATTTTTGGTATACATGTTGAATCAAATTCGCACACTTCATGCACAAAATGTGAAAATGAGTGTTAAAGATAAGGATATATGAATTTCTTTTAAACACTCTCGAGATGTTAAACTTGCTACATGTATATTGAAGAGACAGTTGAGGAAAAAGCTGCCTACCTATCCTTATTGAAAAATCTTGAATGAAAATGAAAGGCAGAACAATGTTCAGTCTCACTGAGTAAATTGGGCACATGTCACCTGAGACGTGATGTGGTTCATTTCTGAAAAGTGTTGATTAAAGTACCTCTGTTCAAAATGAGGTGAAATGGTTCAGTATTCTGAGTAACCGGGGATTCTGGCATGAGCTCCATGCGTCTACTCGCGTAAAAAGGACTTATTTGAATCTGATCATTCTTTAAAAAAAAATTTATGTTTATCTGTGTAAAATTGTTGAGGTAGAGCGAAGCCTCTAATACGATATTCTCAAAATTGAAGTACAGTCTGTAAAATATCTCATTGTGTTAATCTAAAAATCTAAATATCCATAGTGCAACTATTACTTTTCATGTTACTCACTTACACATCTGGTAATTTGATTTATTATGTATTCAGAAAATTGAGTGACTGCTTTAGCAAATGCATGAATCTCCTATATGATTGCACAATCTCCCATGTGCTATACATGTGCATTCTGGTTGTCATGACTCTCTTGCATCTTTCTTATACCCATTCCCTTCTTATATAAGTACGGGGGAGATGTGTTGCATGTACATATACGTATTTGTTTGATTGTACATCTCATATGGCATCACTTGCATGTGTTGCATTTCATGCATTTCAAACCAAAATATAAAATTCTAAAAATTTGAAAATCAAAGAAAATCCTTTTGATATGCCCTCCTGCTCTTGCTTGTTGTGAAAATCTGACATGGGTTCTAGATTTTGAATGCTATCCTGTTGAACACCAAATCTTGTGAACATCTTCCTCCACTGGCTCATATCCTTGAGGCCAATCATTACCTTCAATTGGTATCAATACATGATTGATTGAATTTGCTTTAGATGGTATCATATTGATGTGTGAGAATAATCACCAATTGGTCTCCTCTGATTGGACTCATATTGATTTGTTAGTCCATGATTTGCTGTTGCTTCATCTGAATTCTGAGCCATTGTTGTTTCAAAGAGGGAGAAAGATCTGCACTATCCCGCTTTTTGATAATGTCAAAGGGGGAGAAAAGTTCATGATTGTGTGTGACAAGGGGAGAACAACATCTGTGCCATTCTGTTGTATCAGCATTAAGTTTATCATCATCACTAAGTTTGTCATCATCAAAAAGGGGGAGATTGTTAAGTTATGGTTTTGATGATTATTGTGATTGTTAAGTTATGGTTTTGATGATAACTAAACTTAATGTGTGATTCAGTGATGATAACTAAACTTGTGGTTGATTGCACATGTTCTTGATGATTGTGTACATTCATGCTCTTGTTATCTATGTTGGTTGAGATGGCAAATGGCAACGGTTACATGGTCTTGATCCTTGGTTTGCATATGTTGGTTTTACAAGAGGCAAGAGGTTTCATAATCTATTTAATGTGAACAAGCATGGTATTAACCTTAACTATCTTACTTGCAAGATCAACCTTATAATCTCATGGCAGTCGCATGGTAAACCAAACATGTGGACAAGTATCTTGCTTTTGTACAATTCAACACAGGTGATATATGACATTTAATGTCAAGAACCATTGGTACGAGACTTACCTTGTTATAGCATCAATCTCACCATGGGTATTTCATATACCTCTCATTAATACACCTCATTCATGCACCTTAAACATGAAACCCTTTAATTTGAATGTGGCATGCAATTGAAGGTTCCTTAAGTCTCTTTTGCATTGTTCAAAAATGATTCTCATGTGTAATCTTCAAAAGTGAGCATTGAACTTGTTTTAGGACATGTCATGCTTTAAACCTTCCAAATGTACAAACTAAGTTAAACCAAACTCAAAATGCATGGAATAGATGAGGACATGAATATCTTAACTTATGGATATGTTTCTTTGGCCTAACACTTCATTTTTGTAGGAATGGGTCATTTCGGTCGACCAAGACCATAGGGCCGGTCGACCAAAATTGCCAGAATCGAAAAGTTACAAAAATCTCAGGAACCGATCGACCGCCCCAGGATGTCCAGTCAACCGCCCCTGGTCCGGTCGACCGATCGGATATGTCTGATCGACCGGTTCTTCCAGAACTGAAAGAACATTGACTGTAAAACTTTCGGTCGACCGACCCAAGTGTTCCGGTCGACCGACAGCCCCGAGGCCCCTTTTGTTGACTTCAATTTCAAGCTCGTGGAGAGGAATCTTTCACCCATTTCTTTAATCCCACTGCCCCCAATCTAGGAGGGATTTGTGGATTTGGTCTGGGGTTTGTCTATGGACCATTCAAGGGCTATAAAACATCTCATTGGAGTCATAAACCTTAACCATCCAAGAGGGCTTCAAAGGGAGATCAAGAGGGTGCTGTCCAAAGAGGAAGAAGAAGGGTACTGTAGCCGTGAACAGTACTTCGTGCAGCAAGTGTTCTTCATCCATTCTCAACCCATTGAAGGCATATCTGAAGCCAACCTCCTCCAAGAAGGAAGAGAAGAGCCAAGCAAGCAAGCAAGGATTCCAAGAAGAGTGCCTAAGGTAGAAAGAAGAGAAGCCAAACAAGCAAGAAAGGAGAAAAGCTAAGCAAGCACGGATTGAAGCTCCGGTCAAGTGAAGCTAAGCAAGCCCTAGCCTCTTACAGTCTTCCTAAGGTTGTCGTACCAAGGATCTTGAAGAGAAGGGGCGTCCAGTCTCTGGACGACGATGGTCTCAGTGCTCCGACTGAGAGGGAAAGACAAAGAGGAAGCGAGCGATGCCAGTGCATCAGCGAGGATATTCTGATATCGAGGATTGTGGATGTAGATTAGCTTGTGGAATTGCCTAGCCAAAAGAGTGACCAAATCCTGATATGGCTTGAGTTTTGGGTCACGGGTGCGGTAAGTGGACAGAACTTGCCGCAGAACGAGCTGAGAGTCTCCTATGATGTTCAGATAACGCACGCCTAAGAGGTAGGCGTGCTTCAATCCAGCTAGGAGAGCTTCATACTCGGCGATGTTGTTGGTAGTAAGAAAATGAAGCTGATAAGCAAAGGGAATGGTTCCCCTTTTCGGAGTGAGGAGAATAGCACCTATCCCTCGGCCTTGAGAATTGAGTGCACCATCGAAGTGCAGAGACCAAAAGGGATGATGAGTAAGAACAGAGAGATGCTCATCAGGGAAATCATCCTGAATAGAGTCTGTGCAGGGGATAGGAAGATGGGCGAGATGCTCAGCGATGGCATATCCTTTGATTGTCTTCTGGACGATGAATGTGATGTCAAACTAAGAGAGGAAGCTCTGCCAGTGAGCTAACCTACTAGAAAGGACATGCTTTTCTAAGAGATAGCAAATTGGGTCCATTCTAATGATCAACCTTACTGGGTGGGCTAGAAAGTAGTGTTTTAGCTTCTGAGCTACCCAAACTAAGGCAGCACAAGTTTTCTTCATGGTAGTGTACTTGGCCTCTGCGGGATTAAATAACCTGGAGAGGTAATAAGATGCCCACTCTTTGCCTTCGTCATCTACCTGTGCCAAGACAGCTCCTAGGGAGTCCTCATTGACAGAAATGTATAGGATTAAGGGTTTCCCAGGGAGAGGAGGTTGCAAAACTGGGGGATTAGACAAGTACACCTTTAGATCCTCATAAGCCTTCTGACAATCTTGGTTCCATTCAAACTTGACCCCTGCCTTTAGCAATTCATAAAACGGGCGGCACCTCTGAGAATGCTCGGATATGAATCTTCTAATGAATTGTAAGCGTCCAATCAACCCTTGAAGTTCCGTGATATTCTTGGGCAGAGACCTATCCATGATGGCCTGCTTTGTTAAGATCAATCTGAATCCCCCTTTTACTAACTATGAAGCCTAGCAATTTTCCTGAAGAGACTCCAAAAATACACTTCTTTGGATTCATTTTCAACTGGTACTCCCTAGCTCTCTAAAGCACCTTAGCTAGGATGGCGGGGTGTTCCTCTTTAGTCCTTGACTTTACCAAGATATCATCCACGTAAGCTTCCATGTAAACAAGCATCATATCGTAGAATATAGCCATCATCGCCCTTTGATAAGTGGCACCCGCATTCTTCAGTCCAAACGGCATAACCACATAACAGTACGTACCCTAGGGCGTGGTGAAGGAGGTTTTCTCTTGATCCTTAGGAGCGAGACGGATTTGGTTATATCCTGAATAACCATCCATGAATGATAGTGCCTCGTACCCGACAGTGTTGTCCACTAATACATCTATATGAGGTAGCGGGAAATCATCCATGGGACATGCTTTGTTAAGATCCCTGAAATTAATGCAAATGCACACCTTTCCATCCTTCTTGATGATAGGGACTATATTTGGCACCCACTGGAGATATAAGACAACTCTAATGAATCTGGCCTTGTATAATTTATCAACCTCTTCTTTTATCCTTAAGGCCATGTGGCGGTGAAATCTCCTTGATCTTTACTTTACAGATGTTACCCCTGGCTTAAGTACTAATCGATGTTCCACAAAAGAGGGGTCAAGACCTGGCATGTCCTCATAAGACCAGGCGAAAGAATCGCTATACTCCCTTAGGACTTTGACTAAATCTTCTTCAACTGCTGGAGGGAGATTAGCAGCAATAATAATGGGCCTGGGGTCCTCGTTAGTTCCCATATTTATTTCCTTCGTAGGTTCATCTACTGCTGATGATGGCTCATCAAATCTCTTTAAGCCTTGCGCATACAAATTGGCAGTGTCGTCTACGTCGCTGTCCTCACGATCTACTAGGTCCTTTTCATCCATGACTTCATAGACTCCCAATCCGTCGTCACTCCAGACCCCACCTTACTCCTCGTCTTCTTCGATCACAATGGCCGTAGCTATGAACTCCGGGCATTTAAGAAGAACATGACATCGCTGAGCTAGATCCTGCAAGAACCTATCAGGGACATATTTAGAATGTCGCATCGGCAGGCGCGACTCAAGCAATGATGGGTTGGATGACCTAGAGCAAGACCCTACTTCTCTAAACTTAACAGACTCTACTACCCTAGACTCGATGGGCCCTACGTCTAACCTAGGAGAGAGAAAATCTAGTGGAAGGGAGGCAGCAGGAGCCTCATGCCCCTGGGAGGAGGATGGAGAGAAGATAGCGTAATCTTCCACTGAAATCTCTGTTTCAAATCTGACATTTTTTTTGGAGATCAATGGAGATCATGTAGCAAGATGGAGAGGAAGGCGGAGGAGGGAGCCTAAGGGGATACTTGGATGGACAGAAAATGTCGAGGAAGGGGTCGGAGGAGGAGAAGAATGGAGTAGATAGATCGACAGGTGGACAGCAATCACAAGTCCTGACGATAAGGAAATCAGTTGGCATTTCGAACATGAACAGATCAATCAAGATAGGAGGTGAGCGGGGTATAGATGCCATCTTTTGAAAGAATGAAAACAGGCGGGAAGGAGACCAAGTGAAGATGACGGGTGAGCTCCCCCTTTCCCGTGAGTGGTAAGCTGGCTTCTTCGGTTCATAACGCACATGCCGCACCTCCTGGTTTCTTTGGCAACTGCCTTCTTTATGGAACAACCTTGCAAAGGCCTAGCTGAAATCAATCATATCATCAACGGGGCCCATTGGTAACAATGGAGGTCTGCTAACTGCATAAGCTGTGTCTCTTTCCTTGGGCTGACTTGGTGATGCTTTCAATGTGCCTGGCTGGAGAGGGCCCCTGACAAAATGTTGGCGGTAGTCCCATGTTAATGCTCCAGAGTCGCCTAAAAGGAAGAGTGAGGATTCTCGAAAACCGAGACCCCTCCTATTCATCATTCTACCTTTGGGGACTGGTTTAGTCCGCCCTTGTAATTGTGCGTAGAGACCTCTCCCCGGCTGATAGCCCAGCTTTAATATCATGTTCCAACCCGTGGAATCTCGTATCTGGGGCTTCACCTTGACGTTTACCGGCGTAGTGGTGGGCTTGTGCAGCGCATAGGCCCATGGAAAGTTTATATCCAGCACCGAGATGACAGGCCAAGTGCTGGGCCATAATGTTGGCAATATCTTCTCGGAGACGGCCTTGACAGACTAGACCGTGGACATGCTCTTCACCTTGACCACCCTCCCTTGAAAAGAAAATTTAAGGCACTGGTGAGCAGTGGATGATACGGTATTAAGATTATCAATCCACGGACGACCCAATATAGCCTTGAACATAGGGTCGATGTCCAGCACATGGAATTCGATTGGCATGGTAAGAGGCCCGAGCTCAGCCTGAATGGTGACTACCCCGTGCCATGCTCTTCTGGAATTGTCATATGCTGCAATAGTGGTCGGGGTCGGCCTTAGTAGATCTTCTGAAAGGTTGCAGGCCCTTAAAGTGCTGAGAGGGCAGACATTAATAGAAGCCCCGGTGTCTACCAACGCCGTGTCTATGCTGACTTTGTTTAAAGTGGTAGAAATGCATAGCGGCATCTGTCGTGCCTCAAGAGGTGCCAGTTCAGTCTCAGAGAATGTAATTGCTGGCCCTTTGGAGATTATAGCCAGGGCTGTTGGTAAGCTATCCATTGCCATGTCTTCGTTTAATATCACTTTCTGAAGAAAATTGCGAAGTGCATCTTGGTGAAGTGTGGACCTTTTAATCAATTCTAGCACCGAAATCTTAGCGGGCACCCGGTCTAGATGATGTAGCAAATCATATTGCATCCCTGGCAGGGGATCTGCCTCCTCTTGATCAGCAGCCTGTTGCGAGGACTAAGGATTAGGTGCAGGTGCACCAGTGGAAGGGTAGTTCCTATGGAAAAAATGCCCGCTCCATAGGGCAAGGTTTTGGGCTGGCCCGGTGTTAGATGGGTTTAGGATAAGAAGCTTGATGGGCCCGGCGGGGTGGATGAATGATGTGGTAGGGGGCGTAGGGGTGATAAGAGTAGTGGTGGTGATAATGGGTGTTATGGGAGTAGCGGTGATGGCAGGCTGTGAAGGGGTGACAGGTGAAGGGTTCGATGGAGGGATGGTAATGATGGGTACGGGTACTGGTAGTGGAGTAGAGATAGGCGGGATAATGGGGGAAGTAGATGGTAGGATGAGATGTTTGGCGATTGCGGGGGATGGAGGGGTTTGATGGTTAAGCGGGAGGATGACGGGGGTAGAAGGTAAAGAAGAATTGCGGTATTTATGGTGGAGGGCCATGAGCCACTGTACTAAGTTTCATCATCATAGGACCACCCAGCGTCAGGGGCTGGGGGTTGAACAAGGTTGACCTGAGCCGGTGCCGGTGGTTGTGGTTGGGGAGCGGGCGGATGATTCGGCATGGGGTTTTGGTGGATCCCAAGTCCTGGACGAGCTGTTGCTGCTGTTATGTCTGCTGCTGTGGCTGCGGTGCTTGTTGCTACTACACTTATTGCCTCGACGCTTGCCTTCTTTTCTCTTTTATCTCAGAATGGCCTTATGCATCTCGGCCAAATCAATGCACTGCCCTTCATGTAAATCATACACCAGATCTCGAAACTGATAACACCCTTCAATAGTGTGCCCGGGTTGCCTATGGAACATGTAGTATTTAGACTGATCAATGGCCGGGTTCCAGTTGGGCCGTTCCGGAGGAAGCTGAATTGCACTTATTGACATGAGAGCGGAGAAGATGTCTGTGAGGGACTCGGGCAAAGGGGGATATTGCGCTCTCTTCGGAGCTTGGCATTTATTGGTGTAGCCGTTGGGTGGAGGGACATTGTGGTTTTGCGGGGGTTGTTGCGGTTGTTACAGAGCAGGAAAGGTATTTTATGGAGCGGAGAAGGTAGGCTGGGTGTTTGGTGGAGCGGGGAAGACAGGTTGGGCACTTTGGGGAGTGGAGAATTGGGGGTTACGGGGAGTTTGTGGGAAGCAGAGCGGAGCGGATTGATTAGGGAAGGGGAATGCAATGGCTTGCACCTGTTCGTTGGTTTGGACTCCTTCAGTAACGGGCCCCTGAGACTTTTTATTGTATTTGGGCTTTTGGGCCTCAAAGAGAGAATGGATAGGGGAGTCCTTGAATTGGGTTTGAATAAATCTCGCCCGGCTATAAAGTTGGTGCATGTTGGCAATATCATTCATGGCCAATATGTTGCGGAAGGTGGGGGTAGCATTAGATATGAGCAACTTGACCTTTTCCTCCTCCGGAATATGACCCGGCACACGGGCGGCCATCTGTCTCCATCTGTCGGCATACGTAGCAAAGTCTTCGTCTGCCTTCATATTTTCGGCCACAAGATCTATAAATGAATATTCCAGGCCGACCCAGTCCTGGAACCTTCGAATAAACTTTTCCTTTACCACCTTGAAACTCTCGGCATCTTCTAGTGGCAAAGCATAGAACCACTCCAGAGCAACTCCATCTAATGATCGGCGGAACAAATACGCCATAAGGCGATCATCATACTGAAACTACGCTGATTCATACATAAAGTCCCTCACATGAATGAATGGATTGCTATTCCCGTCATACTTGTGGTATGTGAGGAGCTCAGATTGGGGAGGGAATCGTATATTATGGAAGATGGGAACTGGGACATCTGCTAGAGATTGTGGGCCAACCCACTTTTGAAGGAAGTCGAGTTGTTGTTGCATGGCGGCCCATTTATCAAGGAGTTCCTGCTCTCGAGATGGAGTAGGTGGAGTGAAAGGAGTAAGCTCAAGGCGAGGAGCCGAAGGATGGGCAGAAGGAGGTGGAGGCCCATAAGAAGAGTATTGGGCCGGAAGATGACCCAAATTGGATTGGACATGGACCGCCCCTTGCTGAGGACGAGTGAAATTGGCCGGGCCGATAAGGGCTTGTGGCATTGATGGAATGGGCCTATAAGACTCCATCTGGGTAAATGAGGGAAGAACAGTCTTTCCTTTATCAAGGACTTGATGTGTGATGTCTCGGACCCTTTTCGGATCCTTCTTCTTGGGTCCCAGATCTGTGTTTTCCGTGAATTTGGCTCCGTTGTGTCCGGAATTATGTTCTGGACATCTTTCGTGTTTGGATCCGTGCGATTCGGGTCAGTTCGGAGCCTCGGAACGTGTTCCGCGGCCTTTCTGCGTATTTTTCGATTCCCGCGTGTGTGTTTCGGAAACACCTACGGAACCCTATAGCGGGTGAACCGGATCGTTCATCTACCCACGAGTGGTACCGTTGCGATCAGCGCATCGAGAGGATTGAGGAGGTGTATTTTTCTATTTTTTGGGATTTTTCTAATTTTTTGGATTTTCTATAAATACCAAACCTTTTTCTTTTCTTTTTTACCCTTTTCTTCTTCTTCTTCCTCCTTCTTCCAACCGTTGGAGAGCGCCCTCCCCACCTCGCCATTCTTCTTCCCCGGGCGACCGATAAGCGGCCTCCTCCACTCCGGCAACGGCGTGGCGGCGACGGCGGCGACGAGGCGATCCCGGCGGTGCCCTTCTCGCGGCGGGAGGCGGGGCGCGTGGCATTCTAAAAGCTTCTTCCTTGACTTCGACGGTGATTCGGCGGAGCATTTGCTCCATTGAGGTAGGGGGACGAATCCCTATGCTCATCCCATCATCCCCCACGATTTGTAGGCCGAATGGGAGCCGAGAGGGGTGTAATTGAGCGGTTTAGGGCAAAATCATGCTTTGGGGAGAGTTCGCCTGATCTATGGATTTGAGCAGCGATTCGGCGTTTTGATGGCCTAGAATCATGCCAGGGGTCCCCTGGGGTCTTCCCCTTTGATTTCCCCCTCTCCTATGGAGGCATGGGGGCGTGGTTAGATTTTTTTGGGCGTTTCCCGCCGTTTCACCCTCGGGCGGGTGTGACGGTCCTTCCAGTGACCGTCACACAGTGTAACGAGCCTGGATGGGTACGTTACAGCCCTGTGTGCAGCCAGTGGGGTCTGTGGGCTGTGACGGTCCCACGATAGACCGTCACAGTGTTGTGACGCACCTAGGTTGGACCGTCAGGCTGCGTTCGACTGTTGGCTGTCGATCGTTGGTTTTTGACCGTTGGGGGGTCAAGGCCTGTGACGCACCTGGCTTGGCGCGTCACAGCCTTGTAACGCCCCCGGGTGGGTGCGTCAGAGCAGGCGAGCCCACCTCTTCTGACGCACCAGGTTTAGTCCGTCAGGTGCTGTGACGCCCCTAGGTGGGTGCGTCAGAGCCTATTTTCGCCTTGGCTTGTGACGCTCCAGGGCCGGACCGTCAGGGCCATGTGACGCTCCAGTGTAGGTGTGTCACAGCCTGTGACGCGCCTAGGTGGGTGCGTCAGGGCTAGTTTCTGCTTTGGCTTGTGACGCTCCAGGGGTGGACCGTCAGAGCCTTGTGACGCCCCAGTATAGGTGCGTCACATCCTGTGACGGCCCAAGGGTGGACCGTCAGGCTCTGTGCTGCACCGTGTATGTGCGGTCCCCTTTCTTTGGTGGTGGTTTCCGTGAGTTAGTCCTTACTTTCAGAGACATGTCCACTAGTCGTAGCTTCCTGTGCACGCAGGTGCGGACCCACCTGGGAGTGGTGGAGAGCGAGACCCAGTGAGAGGCGGTTTTTTGGCTGGTCACCGTATGGCCCCTTGCCTTTGCCACCAGAGTCTGGTGGGGGGAAAATCAGCTAGAGGACCCGACCTAGAGCAGATGGTCTGTGTGTGCACACGTAGTTGGGGGCTTAGGACACGCGCTGACGAGCGTGACCCCAGCTAGTCCTTGTTGTGGAACTTGTTGCGTGTCTGAGTCTCACGCCCGGGGCATTGTAGCTAGACACTTGTGAGCGGCGTAAGACGTCAGGGGACGATTCTGGTCGTTCTTCTAGTGGGTAGTGCTCCTGTTCGCTGGCAGGTGTGGACTCGGGTTTCGTTGGACCGAGGTTTAGTAGTGCGTGCTGTTAGAGTAGATGGTTTTTCCATTTAGTTACTTTAGCTTGTTGGTTCTACCGTACTCCTGTTAGGTAGGGTTACTTTTCTGCTTTCTAGCTTCCTGCCTTGTTTTCCGCGTGAGGTGGGGATTCGCAGGATCCCTACTAGGCCAATGAAATGAGGCTCACCCCTGCATTTCAGGTGAGGCGGGGTCTTCGAGAGGTGCGGCCGAGTTCCAGCGTGGTTCTTCTAGCCAGGGTTAGCTGCCAGTCTGCCAGAGCCGGGGGATGGCCCGTGTAGTTGTACGTCGGGGGATGCCCCGTGTAGTTGTACTTTCCTTTCTGTTGACTGTACTTTTATTTGGACATGAGACTCTGTGGACCTTGTAGCAGTTTATTTTATTTATATTATGCTGTGCATTTTATTTTAGAGCATTGTGCTATCTCTGCGGTCGTTTCAGCTTCTCTTGTACTCCCACACCACCCCTTTTTACCCTTCCGAGTCTTCGGGATTGTGGGTTGGCGGACCGAGATTCGAGACACGCCGGTTCCTTTTCGGTACTCGGATCCCGGGGTCGTCACAGTTGGCATCAGAGCGTAGGTTGTGGAGGTATATCAGAACTTGAAACGAATTGCGGTGGTCCAGGAGGTCCATGAATGTCCTGTACAGTCGGCGACTGGCTTAGGGCCGCGCGTGTTTTATTGATTTGTGGGTGTTTTCTTGATGCCAGGTATGTTATGGCGCCACGAAGGAGGGCTCGTCCCCAGTAGGGAGAGTCTAGTGGTGGGAGCAGAGCAGGGCTTCAGTTTCTGATGGTGTAGCTGGAGATGCGAGAGCTCCGGGGATGAACGATTTCTTCCGAGGTATGTTTGAGTATGTGCTTCAGTGGCAGCGGGGAGGTCAACAGCAGGGAGATCATCAGCAGCAGGGCGGCGATGTTGGTGAGGACCGGGCTCGTGGTGGTCATGGTCGTGTGCTGAAGGAGTTCTTGCTATTTCAGCCTCCTTCTTTTAGTGGGCAGCCAGATCCTGAGGTAGCCAGAGAGTGGCTGGATGATGTGCGGCGGATTTTCAGTGCGATGGAGTGTCCTGAGGAGGAGCAGGTAGCGTTGGCTACTCATCATCTTCAGGGGGCAGCCCGTACTTGGTGGACGTCAGAGTGGGGTTCAGTGTTCCAGTCCCGTCCTCTTCGGTAGATTACGTGGCAGGAGTTCGTCACGGCTTTCGAGCGCACTTTCTATCTGTCCTTTGTCAGGTCGCAGAGGTTGCGTGAGTTTATGGAGCTGACTCAGGGTGACATGACGGTGATGCAGTACCGTGCCAGGTTTATTGAGTTGGGCCGTTATGCTCCTCATATTGTGGCAGATGAGGAGGTGAAGACCGATCAGTTTGTGGGTGGTCTGAGGCTAAAGCTGAGGCATCATCTTCTTGCGTCAGGTTTGACCACTTTGGATGGGGCATGTAAGGCAGCAGCGGCGCTGGAGAGAGACTTGCAGAAGGTTCGAGGGTAGGGCAGTGCTAGCCAGGTGCAGGTAGATTTCAGCCAGCCGGTGGGGATGCAGCAGCAGAGTACCGTCCAGCTCGCAGCAGGTGGATTAGTGGCGGCACAGTTTGTGGTTCCTGCGCCAGGGTCGTCATCCTTTAGATCGAAGCTTAAGAAGTTGCTTAAGGAAGCTGGTTTTGGTAAGTGGTGATAGGATCGCAAGGAATCGAAGCAGGAATCGATGGACAGTGTTTAGAAGCTGGTGGCTTTTTAGTGTCAGGGTTCGACGACTGGTTCACGGGGCTGTTGTCCTAGGTGCAGTGGTTCTCATCCGGGTAGACCGTGTTCAGTGCCCGTGATTTGCTTTAGATGTGACCAGCCAGGGCACATGGCACATGACTATCCACAGAGACCGAGCCAGCCGCACGAGTTTAAGCAGCAACAGCAGTTTCAGCCCTAGCAGTTGTCATCACAGCCGCAGCAGTACCAGCAGCAGGGACAATTTCCTCAGTTGTCACGGTCAGCTACTGTGGGGAGGCAGAGATCCCGAGGCAGAGTGACTCACATGACCAGGGCAGAGGCTGAGGCGTCGCATCTGGTGGAAGATACTCTTTTGATTTTGGGTTGTGCGGCTCGTGTTTTGTTTGATTCAGGTGCTTCTCATTCGTTCATCTCGGAGGATTTTGCTCAGAGTGTGGAGGACCCAGTGACCGAGGTGTCCTGTGACTTGGCGGTGGAGTTGCCTACCGGTGACTTCATGATCACCCCGTACTACTTTGAGAAGGTACCTGTGTGGGTGGAAGGGCGAAACTTGCCGGTTAGACTCTATGCGTTACTGCTTCAGGACTTCGATGTGATTTTGGGCATGGATTGGCTCGAGGCTCATCATGCCTTAGTGGATTGCGGCTCGAAGAAGGTCTACTTCCGACAGCTTCGTGGACCCACCTTCTATTTTCAAGGTATTCGGTCTTCCTCTTCCCGCTTGCTTATTCCGGCTATCCGTGCGCGTCGTTTGCTTGATGCGGGTTGTCAGGGCTTTCTCGCATCCGTGGTTTTGAGTGGTCGGCAGTGTCCTGAGGTAGAGGACATTCCTGTCGTGTGCGAGTTTCCTGATGTTTTTCCCGAGGAGCTACTAGGGTTGCCACCGCAGCGAGAGATTGATTTCGTGATTGAGGTGGTGCTGGGTACGGCGCCTATGTCGAAGGCCATTTATCGGATGGCGCCTGTAGAGTTGTGAGAGCTGAAGGCGCAGTTGCAGGAGTTGCTGGTCAAGGGGTATATTCGTCCTAGTTATTCCCCGTGGGGTGCGTCGGTGTTGTTTGTGAAGAAGAAGGACGGTAGTTTGAGGCTGTGCATCGACTACCGTCAGTTGAACCAGGCGACTGTTAAGAACAAGTATCCGTTGCCTCAGATTGATGACTTGTTCGACCAGCTTCAGTTGGCCCGGGTGTTTTCGAGGATCGATTTGAGATCAGGCTATTATCAGCTGTGGATTCGAGAGTTGGATGTGGAGAAGATGGCGTTTCGATCGAGGTATGGGCATTATGAGTTCTTGGTGATGCCGTTCGGGATCACCAATGCCCCCACAACGTTCATGGATTTGATGCATAGGGTGTTCCGTCCATATCTAGACCAGTTCGTGGTCATGTTCATGGATGACATCTTTGTGTATTCGCAGTCTGCCGAGGAGCATGTGCATCATTTGAGAGTGGTGTTGCAGACCCTGCGTGATCACCAGTTGTATGCCAAGTTTAGCAAGTGCGTGTTCTGGCTCCAAGAGGTGCACTTTCTAGGGCACGTTATTTCTGGTGAGGGTGTTTCCATGGACCCGGCCAAGGTCGAGGCTGTGGTGCAGTGGCCGAGGCCGAGTTCTGTCACGGAGATTTGAAGCTTTTTGGGGCTTGCAGGCTATTATCGGAGGTTCGTCCAGCATTTTTCTCATATTGTGGCCCCGATGACCAGGCTTACGCGGAAGGATGTGCTGTTCGTCTGGACGGAGGAGTGTGAGCAGAGCTTCATGGAGCTGAAGAGATTGCTCATGACTGCTTCGGTGTTGGTGTTGCCTTCGGGATCGGGAGGCTTTGTGGTGTGTACATATGCTTCCGGGGTAGGTCTCGGTGCTGTGTTGATGCAGCATGGAAGAGTTGTGGCGTATGCGTCCCGGCAGTTGAAGCCACATGAGGAGAACTAACCTACTCATGATCTTGAGTTGGCGGCGGTGATTTTCGCTCTGAAGATCTGGAGGCACTATCTGTATGGTGAGAGGTTCGAGATGTTCACTGACCATCAGAGTTTGAGGTACGTGTTTACCTAGAAGGATCTTAACCTCAGGCAGAGGAGGTGGATGGAGTACATGAAGGATTATGATTTCACTCTATCTTATCAGCCTGGCAGGATGAGTGTCGTGGCTGATGCTCTGAGTAGGAGAGTAACGGTCAGTCAGATGTTGTTGAGGAAGTGGAGGCTTTGGGAGCAGGTTCCGGCCATGACTTTTAGGCTCAAGGTCCCTCAGGACCAGGGTTCGGCTGTCCTTACGAGTCTGACTGTCATGCCCGCGGTGCGTCGACAGGTGACTGAGGCTCAGCGAGCAGACCCCGAGCTACCTCGTATTCTGTCGATGGCCGAGGTGGAGTTTGGTGAGGATGGAGCTGTCAGGTTCAGAGGTAGGTTGTACGTGCCAGCCGAGGAGCAGGTGCGGCGTACGGTATTGTGTGAGGCTCATGGGAGTCGGTATGCCGTACACCTCGGATCAGCTAAGATGTACCAGAACCTAAAGAGGCAGTTTTGGTGGCCTGGCATGAAGAGAGACGTGGCGGAATTTGTGGCCAGGTGTTTGACCTGTCAGCAGGTGAAGGCTGAGCACCAGCGACCAGGAGGCACACTTCAGCCCTTGGATGTTCCTGCGTGGAAGTGGGACCACGTGACCACTGATTTTATGGTTGGGTTACCGAGGACGTCCAGCGGGGAGGATAGTATATGGTTGCTAGTAGATAGACTGAAGAAGACGGCGTGGGTGTTGTCGATCAAGGTCAGTTGGAGCGTGCATCGTTTGGCTCGTTTGTATGTGGAGCAAATAGTTTCGTTGCATGGAGTTCCCATCTCCATTGTGTCCGATCGTGATCCCCGTTTCACTTCTGGATTCTGGAGGAGCTTCCAGAAGGCTCTAGGCACCGAGTTGGCATTCAGCTTGGCCTATTATCCTCAGTTGGACGGTCAGTCTGAGCGGACCATCCAGACTTTGGAGGACATGTTGCGAGCGTGTTGCCTAGAATGGCAGGGGAGTTGGACCCACCATCTGCCATTAGTGGAGTTTGCCTATAACAACAGCTATCATTCGAGCATTGGTATGGCTCCCTATGAGGCGTTGTACGGGCGACCTTGTCGGACTCCGCTTGATTGGTTCGAGGTGGGCGAGCATACCTTGACCGGGCCAGATTTGGTGCAGCAGTGTGTTGAGGTGGTGCATCTCGTTCGGCAGAGGATGTTGGCAGCTCAGAGCCGACAAAAGAGTTATGCCGATCGGAGGAGGTGACCTCTTAGCTTTGCTGTGGGAGACCGAGTTTTCTTGAGAGTTTCTCCCATGAAGGGTGTGATGCGTTTCGGTAAGCGTGGGAAGCTGAGTCCCCGCTACATTGGTCCCTTTCCCATCGTCGAGCGTGTTGGGGAAGTTGTTTATCGGTTGCAGCTACCTCCGGAGCTTTTCGTCGTGCATGATGTGTTCCACGTGTTGATGCTTCAGAAGTATATGCCCGATGATTCCCACGTTCTTGAGGATGCCGTTTGGCCTGAAATGACCCCAGATCTGTCCCTTCCGGAGTTCTCTGTTCGTATTGAGGATCAGCGAGAGCAGTGCCTGCGGAACAAGGTAATTCCCCAGGTTAAGGTGGTCTGACAGCGTCACTCTGGTGGCGAGGCGTCTTGGGAGCATGAGGATGAGATGCGAGAGCTATATCCTTATTTGTTTGTGTGAGTCTTTCCCCCGTTCTTGTGCCTTATTCTTGAATTTTGAGGATGAAATTTGTTTAAGGGGGGAGGGCTGTGATGTCCCTGACCCTTTTCGAATCCTTCTTCTTGGGTCCCGGATATGTGTTTTCGGTGAATTTGGCTCCGTTGTGTCCGGAATTATGTTCTGGAAATCTTTCGTGTTTGGATCCGTGCGATTCGGGTCAGTTCGGAGGCTCGGAACGTGTTCCGCGGCCTTTCCGCGTGTTTTGTGATTCCCGTGTGTGTCTCGGAAACACCTACGGAACCCTGTAGCGGGTGAACCAGGTCGTTCATCTACCCGCGAGTGGTACCGCTGCGATCAGCACGTCGAGAGAATCGAGGAGGTGTATTTTTCTATTTTTTGGGATTTTTCCAATTTTTTGGATTTTCTATAAATACCAAACCTTTTCTTTTCTTTTTTACCTTTTTCTTCTTCTTCCTCCTCCTTCTTCCAACCGTTGGAGAGCGCCCTCCCCACCGCGCCATTCGTCTTCCCCGGGCAACCGAGTCGCGGCCTCCTCCACTCCGGCAACGGCGTGGCGGCGACGGCGAGGTGGTCCCAGCGGTGCCCTTCTCGCGGCGGGAGGCACGGCGCGTGACATTCTAAAGCTTCTTCCTTGACTTCGGCGGCGATTCGGCGGAGCATTTGCTCCATTGAGGTAGGGGGACGAATCCATATGCTCATCCCGCCATCCCCCGTGATTTGTAGGCCGAATGGGAGCCGAGAGGGGTGTAATTGAGCGGTTTAGGGCAAAATCATGCTTTGGAGAGAGTTCGCCCGATCTATGGATTTGAGCCGCGATTCGGCATTTTGATGGCCTAGAATCATGCCAGGGGTCCCCTGGGGTCTTCCCCTTTGATTTCCCCCTCTCCTATGGAGGCATGGGGGCGTGGTTAGATTTTTTTGGGCGTTTCCCGCCGTTTCACCCTCGGGCGGGTGTGACGGTCCTTCCAGTGACCATCACACTGTGTAACGCGCTTGGATGGGTGCGTTACAGCCCTGTGTGTAGCCAGTGGGGTCTGTGGGCTGTGATGGTCCCACGATAGACCGTCACAGTGCTGTGACGCACCTAGGTTGGACCGTCAGGCTGCGTTCGACCGTTGGCTGCCGACCGTTGGTTTTTGACCGTTGGGGGGTCAAGGCCTGTGACGCACGTGGCTTGGCACGTCACAGCCTTGTAACGCCCCTGGGTGGGTGCGTCAGAGCAGGCGAACCCACCTCCCCTGACGCACCAGGGTTAGTCCGTCAGGTGCTGTGATGCCCCTAGGTGGGTGCGTCCGAGCCTATTTTCGCCTTGGCTTGTGACGCTCCAGGGCCAGACCGTCAGGGCCATGTGACGCTCCAGTGTAGGTGAGTCACAGCTTGTGACGTGCCTAGGTGGGTGCATCTGGGCCGGTTTCCGCTTTGGCTTGTGACGCTCCAGGGGTGGACCGTCAGAGCCTTGTGACGCCCCAGTGTAGGTGCGTCACATCCTGTGACGGCCCAAGGGTGGACCGTCAGGCTCTGTACTGCACCGTGTGTGTGCGGTCCCCTTTCTTTGGCGGTGGTTTCCGTGAGTTAGTCCTTACTTTCAGAGACATGTCCACTAGTCGTAGCTTCCTGCGCACGCGGGTGCAGACCCACCTGGGAGTGGTGAAGAGCGAGACCCAGTGAGAGGCGGTTTTTAGGCTGGTCACCGTAGGGCCCCTTGCCTTTGCCACTAGAGTCCGGTGGGGGGGAAACCAGCTAGAGGACCCGACCTAGAGCAGATGGTCTGTGTGTGCACACGTAGTTGGGGGCTTAGGACACGCGCTGACAAGCGTGACCCCAGCTAGTCCTTGTTGTGGTACTTGTTGCGTGTCTGAGTCTCACGCCCGGGGCATTGTAGCTAGACACTTGTGACGCGGTGTAAGACGTCAGGGGACGATTCCGGTCGTTCTTCTAGTGGGAAGTGCTCCTGTTCGCTGGCAGGTGTGGACTCGAGTTTCGTTGGACCGAGGTTTAGTAGTACGTGCTATTAGAGTAGATGGTTTTTCCATTTAGTTACTTTAGCTTGTTGGTTCTACCGTACTCCTGTTAGGTAGGGTTGCTTTTCTACTTTCTGGCTTCCTGCCTTGTTTTCCGCGTGAGGTGGAGATTCGCGGGATCCCTACTGGGCCAATGAAATGAGGCTCACCCCTGCTTTTCAAGTGAGGCGGGGTCTTTGAGAGGTGCGGCCAAGTTCCAGCATGGTTCTTCTAGCCAGGGTTAGCCGCCAGTCTACCAGAGCCGGGGGATGCCCCGTGTAATTGTACGCCGGGGGATGCCCCGTGTAGTTGTACTTTCCTTTCTGTTGACTGTACTTTTGTTTGGACATGAGACTCTGTGGACCTTGTACCAGTTTATTTTGTTTATATTATGCTGTGCATTTTATTTTAGAGCATTGTGCTATCTCTGTGGTCGTTTCAGCTTCTCTTGTACTCCCACACCACCCCTTTTTACCCTTCCGAGTCTTCGGGCTCGTGGGTTGGCGGGCCAAGATTCGAGACGCGTCGGTTCCTTTCCGGTACTCGGATCTCGGGGTCGTCACATGATGGGCCGAGCCAGAGGACTGGCCCACCTCCAAACTGGAGAATCGAAGGACCTTGGGCTGGATCGAGGTGAGATCAATAGGAATGGGTGGAACCCCGGGCCCATCAACCCTAGACTGAGAGATGGAGGTGGTGGACAGACCTTGTGCAATCGTGGGGGATGGGGCACCGGACCCCTGCAAGGTCTGATAAAGGGCCTGAAGTGGGGTCGGATCCAACTGGGCCATCATCTATAAGATGTGACTAGTAGGATTATTGGAGGGGAGGGAGGGTTGCGCACGCTCCATGGAGATAGAGGATGGAGGCGGGACGGACCCTTCTCCAGAGGAAATTTGGATGACCCTGGACGGGTCCTCTAAGAGACCATGAAGAAGAGATTCCTCATGGGAACGGGGAAGATCGTAGGAAGACATGTTGGACTCGAACAACGGATTGGAATAAGACATGAAAGAAGAATTGCCCCTAGGAGATGAATCTAAGGAACGAAAGCAACTCCATATGCATTGTGGTACCTTAAACAAAGAAAACAACATAAACAATCACGAATAAGTAACAAGACAAGATGACTCCAAACATATGCAAATAAGAGAGGGATGATAGGCACCCAAGGACAACCAAGTTAAAAATGATGCACAAATTTTACTTGTTTCTTCCTTTAGAACCATAATGATTTTAATTAAAATGTTCTCTCCACCAATAGGTTCCTAATAGGAAGGATATTTGGGAACTTGGTGAAGGTACAACTAGCCCGGCGTCCGTGTGAGAATCCATGGCTCGCGGGGACTTATGGAGGTCCCTCATGTGGTCACCTAGTTGACCCCATGGAATATGGAGGCCAGAGGATCACACACCAAGGTAGGAATGCAACTACGATATGTGTAGCAACCCTGATAAATTTAAAAGAAATAAAATAAATCAAAATAGATTAAAAGATTTAATGAATAAACGAAAGAGCTTGGAATAAAAATAATTAAACCCTGATAAAAATAACGCCTCAGGAAAAGGCGCTACTTTACAAATAAGCACCTTTGATCAAGGCGTGTTTTAAGAAAGGACGCCCACATATAAAGGCGTCAAATTTCAAACGACCCAAAATTAATAAAAGGGCAAGATAACGTAACGTCCTTTGAGTGGACGCGTTTCAACAAGAAACGACGCTTTACAAGGCGTCAATTTAAATTCGACGCCCTGACCTAGGTCGTTAATTCAGTTCGAGTTTCGTTCGACCCAGGAGTCTATCCAGGGTAAGTTGATATCTATGGGAAAGAGTTCGAATGTAGTAATAACTCTAATATGGAAGTGTTACTTCCAACCAAACACTAACTCTATTAGGATTCTAGAAATCCTATAAATAACCTACTGCTCGAACCAAGAACGCTATTTGGCGTTCGGACTATTCTACGGTATGTAAAGAACCAAGGTTCTTTCTTCTTCTTTTCTGTTTACGATGGTATGAAGAACATTAACAGGTTCTTCATCTTCTTCTCTTCTTACAGGTTAAGAAGATTAACGTTGTGAAGAACAAAAGGGTAAGTTCTTCTTTCTTCCACCTTCAGTCAAGTATTATGAAGATAATACTAATGATCGTATATATATATGTTCTCTGTAGGAAAGTCATCTTAACCTACTAAAGAACGTGGGTTCTTCATCCACGTACATCATCTGCAACTTCTTCTTCATCTTCTTCTTCCGGTGATCACTCTGTTACAGACAGAGCATCATCTCTTCATCCAGATCAACTATTAAGGTAGGTTTTCTCAAGCACTGTAGCCCAAATCACCATAATAATCATGTAAAACCATATATATTAGTTCATGCATATAGTTTTCGAGAGTTTTAAATGTTTCTATTGTTGAAAAGAAACGCCCTTTCCACGGGCGCTAATTTTATACGCGACCCAGACTAGGGCGCTATTTAAATAAACGACCCTGACAAGGTCGTCAATTCAAAAGATTTGACACCCTGTACACAGACGTCAATTTAACTAACTGTTAATTACCCATGTTAATTAGTCCATATTCACTTGAATACGATTCTAAATAAATCAGTGCATGATCATTACTCTGATATTTTCCTGTCATGACCATATCTCGATTTCTGGAAATTTCAATACTTGAAAAATTGTAAATTCTTGAAATACACGACCCTGTATAGGTCGTCTCTCACTTGCCTAACGCCCTTGTTAAGGGCGTGAATTGAAAAGTAACGCCCCTGTCCAAGGCGTGTTTTTGATAAATTACTGAAAATTTATATTCTATAAAAATAGAAGTAAAGAATGAACGACCACTGTATACGTCGTCAAATTGTAATTAAACGCCCCTCACCAGGGCGCATTTTTGGTAAAATACTGAAATATTGAAATCTTGCAAAAATGTAAAATAGATAAACGCCCTTACTGAAGGCGTTAATTACTTGAGTAGTGACTTTACTTAAGTCGTTATTTTCCTGTAAAAATATTTTTACCTATTCCTGATAACCGATGGTTTCAATATATCTATATATATGTATAACGGCACTATATCTCCACTCCGTGAGTATAGTCCCACGTTTCATGATGCTTTATCGATCACCCTCAACTCTCATTGACATACAAGCTCTCCATTGGACACTCCGTTCCTTTGGACTAGCGAGTTAATCATAGAGACCTCCGTAAGACTCCTCGTGCCTTGGATTCCCTCAAGGCCGACTGAGCTAGTTGTACCTTAAAATCCCATTACACTATTGAATGCCATGTCACTCTAAAGAAACATGGTATACCGGCCCTTATGATATGCAAAGAGTATATCATGAGAATTCTTAATGGGATTATGATATCATGCCTTTTGTTGATGTTCTTGTGGACCTCAATTCTATGATAAGAATGAGGATATCTTGCCTTTGATATACTGTTCATGTGGACCTCAATTCTATATAAAGAATGTCCATACTTGTCATGGTACCCGAGTTAAGGGAACCTAATTCCACCTAGTTTCATCGTTAATCGTGATTGTTCCGTTATTATCGCCTATCTATGTCCAATGTCGTATTTTTGGACTCCATTCTCTCAAAGTTATCCTACGTGTCTACAAGCTTAAATTGTTGAAATTCCATATTGGCTATATATATATACAAGAGTGGATGTCAAATATACATGATAAATGCCTGCGCATATAGGGCCCGATCTGATCTTGGGAGGAGCACCCGAAAGTACTTGTGCCCATGGGAGTTTTAATGATAAGGTATCTGGCATTATACCGAGTGCATGACTAGCTTGATTGGACATTCCACACAAATCTTGTACTTGACTCGTACTTGACTTGACATGACTTGCGTGACTCGAAAAAGGGTGATTACTTACTTGCTTGATACATGATAGCCAAAGTTCTTGACATAACTTACTATAAAGTACTTGCTTGAATATCTTGAATATCTTGT